>CM076579.1:1213618696-1216089240 GCA_034641835.2 Pinus albicaulis
AGGAATTTGGCTTCTGTGATCCATAAAATGTGTGTAATAATTTTCGGTGAAAATCACATAAACAAAATTTTTGTCGACGCATTTCGAACCAACCACTGTGGTTCATCATCAGGACAAGATGAGAAATCTGATCAGGAAACTAGTTTAAATAGATCAAGACATCTACAACTAGCCGTTGGAAAAAACGGCTAGTTTGACTAGAATAGGAAAAAAATATTTTATTTTTAAGTTTAATTCTATTATTTTAAAAATTTTAATTATATTTTAATTATAAATTCTATATAAATAAAAATAAAATCAAATATAAAATATAAAATCAAATCAAATTAAATAAGTAAATAAGTAATAATAATGAAATTACTCAATTAATCAATTAAATTAAGATTATTAAAGAGGTAAGTTTGACGATTAAAAAAATAAATAAATAAATAAAATAAATTATAATAAATAAAAATAAATAAATAAATAAATAAAAAATAAAATAAATAAATAAATGAAAAAAAAAAATATATATATATATATATATATATATATATATATATATATATAATAAAAAATATGAATAAAATAAATAAATAAATAAAATAAAAACAAAAATACTAATCAAAACCAAAATTAATAAAATAAAAGGAGCACATCTGGAGAGAGGAATCAAGATTGAGAGAAGAAAGAACGACCTAATGAAAATAAATAAATAAATAAAATAATAAAATAATAAAAAAATAAAATAAAATAAAATAAAATAAATATAAAATAAAAAATAAAATAAAATAAAAAATAAAAAATATTTATTTATTTATTTATTTTTTTAAGAGTGAAGGGCAGGAATCCAGCATCTGCTAACATTCCACCCATCATCCCTATTAAGGTTAACCGGCCTCTTTTCTATTTCCAAGGCTTCCCTTAACTTTCGGTGGTGAAAGTGGTCAATTGTTGCAATAACCTTAGTATCTTCAATACAAATATGGTGATTTGTTTTTTCAGCATGCTTTGCCAAGGCAGTGGACCGAGATCTACCATGTCTAAGGTCAGCAACATGTTCATGAATTCTTTGGTTAATTGATCGACCAGTTTCACCAATGTAAGGTGTCCCACAAGAACACGGAATCAAATAAACACCCTTACCATCCATCGGGCAAATCGGGTCTTTAACTGATCTAAGGGAACTACGGATAGTGCGGAGAGGCTTGAAAGTTGAAGAGACATTATGTTTCTTCAAGATCCTTGTGATTTTATCAGTAATACCTTGGATAAAAGGAAGGTGAACTCCAGATAACCAATCGCAAGGATCTTTCTTAACCTTAGGACCTTTCTCATATTTTTGAAAATCTCTAAGACACTGAGCCCTGCTATAACCGTTCTTACAAAAGACATTAAGGAGATGTGATTTTTCACCTTCAAAGTGGTTCGCATCTGAGATTATAAAGGCTATGGTGACTAGGGTACTGAGAACCCCAAGCTTTTGAGCCGGGAAATGATGAGAACCAACATGTAAATACTGTTTAGTATGTGTCTTCTTTCTAAAAACTTGATGAGAGAAGGAACCATCATCATTTCTTAAAAGAAGGACATCCAGAAAGGGCAGGCTACCATCAACTTCAAATTCCATGGTAAACTTAATGAAGTCAGATTGATCATTAAGGTGTAGGAAGAAAAGGTCCAATTTCTCTTTACCATGGGGCCACAACACATAGGTGTCATCAACAAACCTTTTCCAAAGCTTTGGTTGAAAAAGGGAGGAGGAAAGGGCCTTCGATTCGAAGTGTTCCATGAAAATATTAGCAACAACAGGGGAAAGGGGGGAACCCATGGCCACACCACAGGTATGTTCAAAGAATACACCTTCGAAACTAAAGAAGGTCGAGGTAAGACAAAACTCCATGAGATGAGCAGTATCAGGATCCGTGATACGAGAGATGACATCAATGGCTTCCTTAATGGGAATGCAAGTATATAATGATACAATATCAAAACTCACAAACCTATCATCTGGATCCAACTTAATGTTTTTCAATTCATTAATGAAGGAGGAAGAATTTTTGACAAAGGAGTCAGTGCGATCTACAAGGGGCTTCAACTTATTAGCTAAAAATTTAGCGAGAAGATAAGTCGGACCACCTATGGTGTTGACAATGGGGCGAAGGGGAACACCTTCCTTATGAATCTTAGGAAGACCATAAATCCTCGGGGTGAGGGGATTACTTTCAATAAGCTTTTTACTAAGGGAGCCAACAGTGCTACTTGATTTTATCGCCAAAGCAACAGCTTTGGAAACTTTTTTAAGGGGATTTTTTTGAGTTTCTTGTAGCTACCGCTATTTTGAAGGTGATCCAACATCTTATTCCGATAATCATCCTTGTTTAAAATAACTGTAGCACCTCCCTTATCAGCCTTAAGAACGACAATACCCTAGTTATTGTTTAAGGATTTTAGAGCTTCAAACTCAAGTTTGCTAATGTTGCTCTTAGGAGGCTTAGCTTTTCTAAGGATCATAGAGCAGTCTTGCCTAATGATGTCTTTAGTAGCATCAGGCAAATCTCTAATCCTGTATTCTATATCACAAATGGTGTCATGAATAGCTATTTTTTTAGGAGCAAGAGAAAAATTAAGGCCCCACTCCAATAAACTATAGACATGACGATCAAAAGAAAAACAAGAAAGATTGATAACAGTCCTTTTTAAAGGAGAATTGGAATTAATGTTATTGATACTATTATTACCACTAATAATGTTAATATTATTTCCATTATTAATATCATTATTGTTAATAATCTGGATATTATTATTATTAATGTTATGGTTCCTATTAATTATATTATTACTATTATTATGGTTAATAATATCAATACTATTATTATTAATGTTATGGTAACTGTTAATAATATTATCAATATTATTATTGTTAATAATATCAAAATTATTATTATTAATGTTAGGGTAACTGTTAATATAAATATTATTATTCAAAATATTATAATTATTCAACAGCACCGAATTGTTAATATTAAAATTTAGAGTGTTTTCTTTAACATTAATACCATCTAGCACCGACCTAGCAGGAATAAAATTTGAGGGAACCTGGAAAGACGACAACACTGAAGAAACCAAAGAGTTCACGCCAGAATCAGAGATGGACGGATCGTAAAGCTGAACCTGGTCGGTCGACGAAGAATTGGATCCATCTGCAATGGATTTATGCAAACTGGAAGAACGTAACACGCCATCCTGATCTATTTAAATTGGTTTCCTAATCAGATTTATCATCTTGTCCTGATGATGAACCACACTGGTTGGTTCGAAAAGCGTCGACAAAAATTTCGTTTATATGATTTTCACCGAAAATTATTATATAGATTACAGTTTTCAAGCTTTTATGATTTTGGGTAAGCCAAATGCGAAACTCATTTCCACTATTAAAAAAATATTTAAACACCCCACAATCAAATTATTTTATTAAAAAAAGACAAATTAAAAAAAAATTAAAAAAAAAATATATATATATATATATATATATATATCCAATAAACCACTCCTCTAGAAAAATATGGTATTGAATGTTGACAGTAAGTTCACATTGATTTTGTGAGTGTCTCATTAACACTGAAATTTCATGTCCATTTAGTGAAGCAAAAATACATGGTTCTTTTGTGTTTTCACCTCCATAGCTTCTTGGCTATAATTTTTAGAATAAGTTTGTTCTTTGACCAGTATCATAACATTATAATAATTTCCTTCCACGACATTCTGCTTCCACTATCGCGCTAAAGCTTATGCAAAAAGCGGAAGGCAAGTAGCTCTCAGTCTACCTCCAGCAACTCATGAAATTCCACTTTCAAGACAACCAGCAGCGTGGACACAATGACATGTAGCTGTTAGTGGATTCTCATTTTATTTCCCGTTAAGATTTTCAATGTTTTTTTTTATTGCAAGATGCTTGTTTTCCTTGGTAAAATATTTCATTGCTCTAAATAATCCCATATGCTTACAATAAAGTTTAGCCTGATGACAACCAAACGTCATTTCAGACATATTTAACATATTTTAAAAGAGTGAAAAAGGACATCCATCTCATCATAAAAAAATTTTTGTTCGTGTACAATTCTCTACCACACAAGGTTTATTTGTCCAGTCTACAGGATAGTTGTATTATTGTCTTAGTATTCCAAGTATTAAGCATATTTAGTGGTGTTTAATTAGCATTTTGGCTTTATTAAGTTCATTTTGAATAGTGGAGGTTGGGTTTTATCAAAAGAGCAGCCATGTTCTAATATTTCCGGAATACTCCCATTAAATTTCTTTTGTCAATTTTTTGAATTAAAATGTGGTTGGTTTTTATTCTTTTTCTTTCCAATCAATTGTTATTATAAAAGTTTATTCAAATTCTGAAAAAAAATGCAATCATTCATATTTATATAATTAATATTTTGTAACATTTGAAAAAATATATATAGGCAACTTTGTTGTTATTTTACTAAACATAGTAATTCATGTTAAATATTTTAAAATAAATAGTATTAATTTATTAACACAGTCACATTAATAAATGTTTGAAATAAGCTAATAAGTATTTTAACTATATGCACAATCATAATTATATTAATAATTGATTACTAATAATTATTAATTAATTAGATGTATTTATTATTAGTAAAGCTTTCTAAATTGAAAGTGTCTTTTTGCTTTGATAAATAGATTAGTAACTATAATATAACTACATGCACAATCATAATCGTATTAATATTTAATTAATAAAAATTATTAATTAATTAAATGTGTTTAATATTAATAAAACTTTTTGAATTGAAAGTGTCTTTTCACTTTGGTAAGTAGATTAGTGGCTATATATTACGCCAGCAATAGGAGAAATATCTGCAATCCACCTATATTAGTGTGTGGATTACACAATTCAAAGTCAAATGATATTGTATGACAAAATTAACCATTAAAAACAATTGTTTGGTGTAAGCTGGAAAATTTTTTACAATAATTTAAATGTCATCATCACACTAATTCAATTACATATGAGTAACTCATAACATCCCTTTAAGTTTATGCAAACTTCAGTTGTAATTTTACTATGGACTTTTTCAGATTTTGATCAGATGAGAAATAATTCTTTGTATTAGCGGCATAAACTCCTCAATGTGATAATAATCTACATTTATGGATTAATATATCAGCTTTTTTATTTCAATTCAAAACATCAGATTTCTAGTAAAACAATTTCTTTAATTATAAATAATTACAACAATTACAACTCGGATCTACTGCGCAAACCAACAAATATTGTGCAGCGGTTTCTCCTTCCGAATCCATATCTATGATTGATGTTAATGTTCTCTGGCCATCTTGCTAAGTGAGTGGCACAATTTCCTTTCCTAATTCTTGCAATTTAAGATCTAGTTCTTCCTTTTCGTTTTCTGCCCCTTTTGTTTTTTTACCTATTCGGACATTGATACGAGGGATCACTTTGCGAGTTTGCTAACATCACTCTGCAAGTTTGCTAACATCTTACAGTGCAGGGATGTTCACATTTCAATTCTAATTTGTAAGGATAGTTTTTGTATACAATTTAAATATGGAGGTGCACATGTCTTCAAATAGTTTTATTATTGAAAATTAATTAGATCAAAATTTTAAACACTTAAAAAAAATTAAAAAATAATGAAATATTCATCGAAATTAGAAGGATTTGGAGTGTGATTTATATAATGACTGCAATCAATTGAATTATGTTAGCCCATGTAATGTTTCACATTGTATCTCGGATGCGGATGGCCGGCAAGTTTGAAAGGTGGCAAAGGCGGTGGGTTGGCGCGTAGGATTCTACCACCGCCACCCTACCCTGCATCCTCCAGACCATTAATAGCATTTACACCGAGCCGCCCAAGGCATTAACGCCGCACATTTTCCCAGATTTGCGCTCGCTCCACAGGGATATGGCTTCTTCGGGAAGTTACAGGCCAGCATTGTTGCCTCTTCGCTCCTGCTGCTCCTCGACGGTCTCTGAGCCCAGCTCCAGGACCATTACTGGACGTAGATGCTCGCTTTCTTGCTGTTTAAACCTTTCTCCGGGTCTGTACGTCTCGTAGAGCCCCCATTGCTCTCAACGTTTCAGCATTCGCTCTAATTCTCTCCCTGTGGCGTTCGACTCTTCTCTGCTTTCTGTCCAGACCCAACCCTCCGCCTCCTGCTCCTTCAAGCTCAACATTTCTCGCCCGAATCCCATGCCTCAGTTACGCCATAGGATGAGGTGCAGACGCGGCTCGATCCGTGGAGGACCTCCCCGACACCCTCCTTCCACCTCACCGAGTTCCTCTTCTCCTCCCTCTGATTCCCTGCGGGGTCGTTACCCTGAGACTCGTAGTGAGCGTGGCTCTCTTGCGGGGCGTGAGTTTACTCAACCTACAAGAGGCATCTCCAGTCTCCTCCCGGGTCAGCAGCACAGGGCTCAGTTCCGTTTCCCCTGTTTGCTTAATATGCCTACTGTTACAGCCACCATCACCATCGATTTCAAAGAAGAGCCACCTGAATTGACTCTCGATCTCACAGGCTCTCAGATGGCGCAATTGACAGTTGACAGGCCTTGTTCTCCCTTCAGAGGAGGTTAGAAACGGAAAGAGGTTGAGGGTAGCTCCTCGAAGGACCCCAACATTGCTGCTGGTGTAGGCGACATCAAGCGAGGTTGTTTTGATGCTCCTGTTGACATGGCGGATGCGGAAGATACCAAATAGGACGTGCTTGATGATAACGCTGATTTGCAAGCAGAGGATGACCCCTACGCCTACGCCTGTCATGTGGTCGAGTCTCCTTGCTCCTCTCAAGGTAACTAATGGCCATTCTTCTTTCCAGCTTGTTTTTGGTTGTTCGTCGAGCCAGGCTTAGCTCTGGTACTTGCACGCAGTCTCAGTTTAGTTGTCTTCACTTCTACAGCTCGTTAGATTGTTGGTTTCCCCTTCGTGGGCGGCAAATTTTTCTGTATAAGATTGATTATGTTTATATTTCCGGATCCAGACACTGTGGGTTGATAAACTGTTGGATTTTTGCAGCAGGTTTCCCCTATGAGGGCGACTTTTTTTGTTGACATGTCTGTCTGTGCTTCATTGTTGTATCTGTATCTTGGCACTGTGGGTTGATATTTTGTCAAAGTGTCATGGATGTACTAGAATTCCCATCTCTCGGGGTAGAATTTCTGAGGCCTTGGCCTCCATGTAATGTATTTTTTGTATACTAATAGATTAAGCATATTCAGAAAAATAAAAAATAAAAAATAAAAAAATTGTTTCACATTGTAACTGTCCCAAGAAACCCATTGCATCGAGTATTTATAGGAAATTTATTGAGGACCTAAGCTTTTCTTTGGATGATTATATATATGTTAATTAATTGCACTATTTAAAGATATAGAGATAAATAAGAACTAAATGTAAATCAATACTATTTATATAATCTAAAATGAATATACTCTAAATATATTATAACTATAAATATATAAATATCTAAAATGAACATGTTCTAAATATATTATAACTATAACTAACTATAAATAACAATATTTTTTATGGATAAAAAATCTATTCAATTAACACATTAATTCACAAATGGTAATAAGGTATAAAATTCAAATATATATTATAAATTAATTTAAAATAATGATTATCTAATTATCACCCACACATATTATAGAAAAAAAAACTAAGTTAACTCATAATTGAGAGCATAGAAAAAAATAAACTAAATTAACTCATAATTGAGAGCATAGAAAAAAAACTAAGTTAACTCATAATTAAGGGCATTTGACATGATTTTAGCAAACAATTTTTATTCATATGCATTTGGAATGACATACATTTAAAATTAGGACAACGTAAGAAAGTCGTGATGTGGTTGGTCTCTACCTAGTTATCTAATAGTATAATGCAATTTTCAAAGAAAGTTGTAATGGTCATGGGACACACTAGGAAATCACTTCAGTGGATCAAAATGAATTTTCTTAGCTCCATCTACCTTCTCTCATTCGAAGAGCGCCCCTTTTTTTCATTTCATTTGGTAGTAGTGCATTGGATGAATTTAGATCTAGATCATAAATAAAAGCATCATGATCATCTCACTCTTCACATTGAAAATGAAATTCCATGTCTTTGTCATGACATAATCTGGATCCAGGCCAATAGACTATTATATATATAATCTATATCTAAGCATAAACCTCGTTGCCTAGTTGTTTTATTTTTATTTTTAGTTCAAAGATCAGCTCATACGTGCATTTTTTTGGTCTCTTTCAATTCGAATTGACGACCCATATTGATGTTGTAGTTGCCATGGCTCACTCATTTTCTCTACCTTGTTTGAAGTGGTTGTATTATGAGCAACCAGATGAGTACATCACCGTATTCAGAAGTGGGTACAACATCCCCAAACTCATTCATCAGGGCCAGACTTATCTCACCAACGTGCTCTTCTAGGGCACCCAAAACAGGGTTGATTTAGATCAAGGGAGGATATCAAATTCTAATAAAATCCTTGAAAAAATCATCATTTACATACCACGAAGAACCTGTAGTTTTATTGTTTAGTGATGAGCACCATACATTTTTTCCAATTCAATCTATCAAAAAGCCCCGTGCTTGGATTAGTTCATTGAAGAGACTATTGAGCAGCGACAACAAGGTCATTCCATAAAATCCAAATGCTGGTAGAAATATTGACTCCTTAACTCCTCTCACCCATGTAAAGAAATCGTCTATATTCCCACTACCTCCCTCCATGACTATCCATCGTCATCACCAGTATGGGCGATCACAAAATTTCATTTCGATTATCTATCGATCATCGCTCAATTTTCATATGACACACACGAAAAACATTAATTAAATTATAATTAATTAAATAGTGTAACATGCAAGATGCAGAGCGAGATGATATCCTGCACCGGAGCGAGGTGAAATATCATACCTTCGTTTAGACATCAAACGAAGAATATTCACTCATTTTTAAATCTTAGTCATTCATTTAAAATAAATAAAAAGTCTACAAGCCCACTTCCACTTGTTGTTGATATATATATGCATATCGACGTAATCAAGAGGGAAAAATTGTAAGCTATGAATGCATAATTATATCTCATTGCAATTTATTAAGAGGGAAAATTTTTAAGCTATATATTTTTTTTATTAGATCTTACATTACAATATATTTGATTGAGATTTTTTTGAAGTATTTTTATTGTGGAAATTAAGGGTATAAATAATGTCATTGCATAGTATGAATTGTACTTGTTAATAAGAAGAATATATTTTGAGATGATAGAACCACGTTTTTTGACAAATACAAGTGTTGATATGTATTAATCTAAGAGGAATTGGTAATTTATACTTGGAAAAGTGATTATATTTTGAATGCTAATGAAGATTAGAATCATGTTTTCTAGGTAGAACTTTTTAATTGAATAGTACAATTTCTCAAGAAATAAAAAAAGAGGCTTTTCGTGGCTTATAATAGTGGATAGTGTCCATAAGGTAATATTTTTAGAATGAGTACCAACATAAAGGTCATATAGGAATGAGGGGGAAAGTTATATGTTTGAACAATAGTATGGGAAATGCTAATATAGATTCAAATGGGAAAATGGAAGACAAAACTAGCAACTAAGGGATAGTAGAGACAATTGAGAGATCTAAATACGGAGATGGTACAATATAAGGATGATAATGAAAATTTGATCAAAGATTTAGAAGAGAAAAATCACCTTAGTACATAGATACTGCAATGGATTGAACCAATTGTAGAAGCCGGTAAACAAAGATTCAAGTACAAGTCAAGTAGAGGAGGATAAATCTCAGGCTAGGGGAGAGGATTCAAAAGGTTAAATGCATTCTAGGAGTGCTAGTATGAATCAAAACCATTCACTAATACATTCAACTAGAATGGCTTATGAATTTTTAGAATACGAAATTAGTTGAAGCTTGTCACTAGTTAGACATGAAAGGAGATGTGAAATGGATGATTTGCAGAGGAATATTAGGAATATTTATCCTCCTACTTTTCTCGGGAAGGATAATAAAGGTGAGGAAGTTGGGGCTTGGTCATTGGGGATGGCGAAGTATATATAATTGTATAATTACTCATTCAACATAGAGGTTAGAATTACCAACTACAATTTGCAAGACAAATAATATGTGTGATGAGACCAACTTAAACAAGTTTAACATTTGGAAGAGAAGAGGATATCATGGAGGTAGTTCAAGAGTTAGTTTTAGGAAAAGTATTTGATAGGGCACTATTATGATATAAAGGTGTAAGATTTATTTAAACTCAATCTAATAAACATGAAAATGGAGGAGTACGAAAGAAATTTTTTGAATTGATAAGGTATGTGGACTCCATTAATATCGTTAAGGTAAAAATCCAAAGATTAATAAGTGGATTACCATCTTTCTATATTCAAAATGTAAAATTAGATGAGCCTAAGACTTTGGAGGAAGAAATAAGAAAATCCAAGTATCTTTATGAGATAAATATAAATAGGCCAACTTATAAAAAACATGGGATGACTTAGAAGAAATACAGGATGGAATAAATAAGGGGTACAAGACAACATTTTTTAGGAGTAGCTCTCAAAAAAATCAACAAGGAAAACCAACCCATAATGAGCCAAAAGTGTCAAATTATTTAGGAAAGATGCCAAGACAATAGCCTATTAGATGGTGGGGTTGTGAGGAAAGGACATCCCTCATAAATGAGACAAGAAGGAGACTTTAAATAACATTCAAGGGGATGAAAATTAAGGAGACGGGAAAAAGTATGCTAAGGATTTATGCATCCCTAAACAACTGAGGCAATCAAACCATCAAGTTCACATCATTTAAGTGGAACGTAATATCAATAACTCTCCCAAACCCATTTTAATAGATTCTATATCTAGACATGGTTATATGGATCCTAGACTTGTTGATATATTTCACTTGAAGAGAGAAAATATAAAAAATAAAATAAAAAATAAAAAATAAAAATAAAAATAAAAATAGAGATAAAAATAAATAAATGAAATAAAATAAAATAAATAAATAAATAATAATATTATTAATAATAATAATAATAATAAAAGAAATCACGTCGTTCATTTAGCTATAGGAGCTAAGATAAGAGATAATGAGATCGTTAAGGAGTGTTTAATGGACTTGAATTATTAAGTACAAATGTAGATTTGAACATCATACCTTTAGGATCATATGACTACCTAATATATATGGATTGATTGGACAAGCATCATGCTATATTGGATTGTTATAACAATAAATTCACTTATCTTGATGAGGAAGGGAAGAAAATAAAATTTCAAGGGATTACAAGGCCTATTGCTATCATAGTAATGTAATATATGCAATTGAACAAGTCCTTTAGAAAGAGTGTCAAATTTATATATCCCACATGGAGGAGGAAAAGAAGAATAAATACCAAAGAATTTAAGACCATCTAATACTAAAACAATACGAATATTTTTTTCGTAAAATATCAAGGTTTCCATCATCAAGGGTAATTTATTTTTCCATTGATTTTATACATGGAATCTCTCTCCCCAATGTTTAAGACACTTTACAGAATGAACACACCAAATCCAAAGGAAATTAAAATGCATCTTCTATATTTTTTTAAAAACGAGTACATATGCCCAATTGCATCACTTTTGGGTGCCCCAATGCACATTTCAAAGAAGAAAGATGTGGCATTAATGTTTTCCATATATTTCAGGAAATTGAATAAGGTGATACTCAAGAAAATATATCCTTCACTAATGATAGCTGACTTATTTGACAAGGTGAGAGGAGTCAAGGTCTTATCCAAGGTTGTCCTAAGGTAGGGTTACCATTAGGTAAGAATGAAGGAGGAGGAAATCATCAATGAAAACCTAAAAACTAGATATGGTTATTATGAATTTTTAATGCCTCCATTGGGGATTTCAAATGCCTAGATTGTGTTTTATGTGTTTTATAAATGGAGTTTTCAAAGAGTATCTAGATAATTTTTTATTGTCTTCTTGGATGATATTATTATATATGCTAAGTTTGAGAAAGAGAATGAGAAACACTCTCAAACTCTAAAGATAGAAGGATATATTAAGAAAAGAAAGATAACAGTGTCAATTGATTCAGGTAGTACCCATGATTTTATTCATTGTAAGATAGCCAAAGAATTGAATTGATTCCTATATCCAACACTAAAGTGTCAGGTGATAGTTGCAAATGGAGGAACTATAAATTTCTTTTATATCAAATGTTATGTAACTATATCATAAAATAGAAGAAAATATATATCAACAACTTGAAAACAAACCTCTTCGAGGGGGAAAGCTCCTATTAAATCACATAAATGAACAATTCTTCGATGATTCAAATGACAAGACTTCCTGTTATATATATGAGTCTAAAGAGTCAAAATATAATTAGGGCCTACATAATAATAATAATTTAAGGGCTTCTACAATAAAAATATTTGGTTTCTATGGGGCATAACAATAACAATATGAGGGTTCTATGGTGCACAACAATAACAATATGGGGGCTATACTAGTACTATAGGGACCTAACATTGATTTTATGACTATTGAGGGAGTAATAGTTTTATGCAAAGACAAGCATGTGTTGAATAAATGAGTAATATATTATCTATTTGGGCTAAATTATCTCAAATAAGTGTATTTAAGTAGATATAAAATATTAAATCGATCAATCAATGGATAGGACCAAGGTATATCATAGAAGTCAGGTCATTCATGGGACTAGCATGCTAGTATCAATTATTTATTGAAATGTTTTCAAATATTGCATAACCCACCATTTCCTTGTAAAATAAGGGTGTAAAACGTGGCTGGAATTCTAAATCTAAAGAGGGCTTCCAACAATTGAAGAATCTATTGAAAATTTCACCAATTTTAAGGATATTTAATCCAATGAGAATTTTATTATGTGCATTCATGCATGTAAGGAATATTTTGGATGAGTATTGATGTGAAAGAGGCATGTAATATGCTATGAATCAAGGAAAATAAAGGATCATGAGAGGAATTATTCCACACATGACTTGAAACTGACAACTATAATTCATGTCTTAAATATATGGAGGCCTCACCTCATGGGTAAAGAGGTTTGAATTGAGAGCAGACCATTGTTGTTTAAAGCACCTATTTGGATAGACAACCTTAATGTGAGGTAAGTTAATTGGATGGGATTTTTTACTGAATATGAATTTGATATTAAACATATCAAGGGGAAGGAAAATAAGGTGGATGATGTACTCAACACAAGAGTTGATGAGATTCATGTTACAAACATCATCATGCGCAATTATAATTTGAAAATCACAGATTTTTAGGCTACAATTCCACAATTCCATATTACAGCTATGTGAAAAAAAAAAGAACAAAGCTCATAGAAAGGTAATTTATAGACATCGAATAAATATTATGAGCTAAAAGAAGATGGATTCCTCATGTACAATGGAAACTTCTATATGCCAAATTCTTAAGGGATGGAAAATATAATGCTCAAAATAATAATAATAATATTAATAATAAAAGCATCCTATGTTGGGCATCCAAGGTACCAAAATACAATTTCAATCGTTAAAATCCAATATTTTGTGCCAGTAATGAAAAGAGAAGTGGAAAATTATATATTTAGGAGTTTTTAATTCCAAAAGGTAAAGGATAAGCTTAGTCATCCAACTCGATTACAATAACCAATATCCATTCCTAAGTGGAATTGAGAAGTGATTTCAAATAATATTATTAATAAAACTAGCAACATCATTTCATCATAGTTGTTGAGCCTCAAATTTGTGCTTTCCTTCACCTCATTTTACCTCATTCTCCCTTGTCCATTTCTATTTTAAACCCAATTGATCAATAAAAATAGTTAAAATTACTTCTAGAATGGTTTACATGACTGACTTGTTGAATTTTGTGATTGTTTCCATTGTTAAGCATTTTGGCCAGAACTAGCTGCAGAATGCAGGCATTCCGTAGCTAACCGGCGATTCTGCAGCTACCTTTATGTTTGAGTATGTTCCAGGTGGCCTCTTGAGGAAAAACGCATATGGGCATGATCCACGTCATGCCTACATGGTTTGTTGCTCATCATGGAAGAGGAAATGAATTCTGGGTACGGTTATGCACGTGGGAACACATTTGTGAAGGAAGACTCCTACTAGGACTGTCTCAGTCTAGATGTCTTTTCTTCTTCACGTAGCCACCTCAAAGACTCCTAAGATGATTCGGATAAGGAAAGACATTATTCCTAAATTTTTGTAATTATTGTTACTGGCATTTACTTTATAAACTCTTGAGTAGACCGAGAGCTTAGTTAGAGATTTTGTGTTAGATTTGCTGCTAGATTTTGTGTAAACTCTGTGTTACGTCTTTGAAGACACAGAGTGTTATGTTCGAACTATTGAATTGTTAATGGAGCAGACAAAGTTATTCTGAAGGTGTGATTTGATTTTAAGTTGAATGCCGTCAAGTGGTAGAGGGCCCCTGCCTCTTGCACGGATTTCTTTTGCGTAAACTAGATAAGTTTTTCCTAGCTGCCTTTACGTTTTGCATTTGAATTGGTAGTTGTTTTGTTTTATCTACTGTAGTCATATTCGTTCCAGTTCTTCCACAAGAAGACACTCTTCCAACAGACCAAAATTATGAATTTTTAATGACTATGGTATTGTAGGATAGGAGTTAAATTTGTATTTGTTTTAACTAGCTACTGTAGTCATAATTCGTTCCAGCTCTTCCACAAGAAGACACTCTTCCAACAGACCAAAATGATGAATGATTAATGACTATGGTATTGTAGGATAGGAGTTGAATTTGTATTTGTTTTTAACTAGATATTGTAGTTATATTCATTCCAGTTCTTCCACAAGAAGACATTCTTCCAACAGATCATAACAATGAATGATGAATAGCTATAGTATTGTAGGAATTAGTTGTAGTTTTTGCTATTCACTATCACAGTTACACTTGTTCTAATCACTCTTTCACAAGAAGAAATTCTTCCAATACATCCTTAAGAAGTTCAAGACATGACCGTGATAATGAAAGATTTAGTTGTTTGTTTGTACTAAGTATCATCTCTGATCTTGCTCTTAAACGCTTGCCCAAGACATCATAATGACGAGTAGGGTATGGGTGTGATAACTTAGTTTTTTCATTTGCTTTTAGTTCATTTGCTTTCAATTGCATACAAGTCCACAGTCAGAATTGTTCTACCTCTTCCACAAGAAGGAACTCTTCCAAAATATCACTAATGATGAACAAACAGATTGTGTAACTTCATAGATTAGTGCATGTTAGTATAGTTAGAACAACTCCGGAGTTTCATTTGCATTTAATTCATGTTCAGTTACTTTGTTTCAAGTTTTATGATGACTTATAGTTCAACATTGTTCTAGTTTAGTAGCATCTTAGGTTTATTCTTAGATTAACTCATTGCACTTACATCTCATATTCACATTGTCATCCTTTGCACAATAGATTACTTTAGTTGTTAGGATTCACAAGACAACCTTCATTATTCACAAACATCTTTTTGTTCTGAAAACTACAAGTGATCCATAACCATAGGAACAGAAGATAACATCACTATAAGGTCTGAAGTATCTCTGCAATTTCCTCATCATTTTATAAACAGAGCTCTTCCTCAAAAGAACTACTTTGAAAAAGAAACCACTAACTCTTTGAGTAAAGGTTCTGTGACATTCAATTAAATTGCAGAATAGAACTAGGAATTAGTCATAGAATAGAAGAGCTTAGAACAAAATGTTGCATCATGGTAAGATTAGTGTTTAACTGTTTAGTTAGAGGATTTGCATATTTAGTGATCATTTCTCAAGTTTGGTTTGTGTCATTTGTCTAAAAAGTCATTATCAAGCTTTTGCTTTTATTTAGTCATAGTTCAGATTCTGCTTCAGTGTTTCCAATTGCATTTGCCATTCCACACATTAGATTTAACTCTGTTTTGACCACCAACTTCTTTTCATTAGTTTTCTAGGCAGTTTCATTGTGAACATAAAACACCAAAAGACCAAAAACATCATAAATCAACATAAAAGACCAAAAACATCACAAAACACTACACACAACGCATTAGGAAACAAGCACCTAGGTACATATGGTACACTTCACTTCAGTAGTTTACAAATCCTGGTTGACAATTAAATGAGCTCAGTTTAGGAGACTAGATTGAGACCCAACATTTTGGCGCCGTTGCCGGGGAAGTGAAAACTAGGTAACCTTTGTTTCTTAGCATTCAAAAACAATTTTATGCGTAGGGAGAGAGATTCAAGGGGAAGATTTATAAGCAGCAGAGGCAGAAGTTTGATTTCTAGAACACCACTTGTTTCATCTAGATCCAGAGCTAGTACACCTTCAACTCATACCCATATTCCATCCTCTCTTGATCCTGGACTTCTAGAAGATCTAAGGTCAACTATTCCATCAGAGAAACCTTCCACTTCATCCACTGAACCTGCCATAGAAGAAGATCTAAAAACTCCTGTTAGGGACACAAACCTTTCCACTTCCACAGGAGAGTCAACCATGGCAGAAGAAGGAGGAGGAGGAGTTTTTAATGGGGAACACACACTATTTGGAGGAAGAGGTAGAGGTAGAGGAGAAGGAGGTAGAGGAGAAGGAGGTAGAGGTGCAGATGGAGGAAGAGGTAGAATAGGAAGCTCTTTTGGGTTCCCTATACTTGATGAAGAAACCAATACAACCATGAAAAACATTTCACCTTCTGTCCTTCCGAACTTCTATGGACTTAAAGCTGAGGATCCTGAAACTTTCTTATTCGAATTTGAAGTGCTGTGTAGAACTTATGACTATCTTCAAGATGCTCAAAAATTGAAATTGTTTCCTTCAACTCTAAAAGGAGCAGCATTGAAGTGGTTTATGAGTTTAAACAGTAGTTCCATTAGAACATGGGAAGACATGAAACAAGCATTTCTAGAGAGATACTTGGATTATTGTATGCCGGTTAATCATAAGGAATAAGTGTTCAAGATGTTACAAAAAGAAGATGAAAACTTAGAAGATTTGTTGAAAAGATTTAAATACAACATAAAAAGGGCACAAATGGAAAACCTAGATCAAGACACTTTAAAAGCTCTTTTGTTGAAAACCATTAGGGATGAATGGTTGGATATCCTTAACATGATGGGAAAAGGGGATATATCACAACTCATATTACCTGAAATATCTGAGTTATGTATCAACCTTTCCAGAGGGAAATCCAAAACTGTCAAAGGTCCAAGAGATCCTGCTCTTGCAAGAGCAAGTAAATCTGCTTCTGGGACAGTAAGTAGATCAGAAATAGGACACATGCTTGATGATTTTAAATCCGACATCTTAGGGAGTCTTAGTGAACAAATAGACACCCTCAAGATACAAAACAAGCAAAAGGCTGAATCTGATGCCTTGGCAATCTTTTGTCCCAAATGTAGGAAGAAACATGCCTTGAAAGAGTGCCCTTTGGATGTAAAAGTTGTAGAAACCTGTGTTATTTGTTCTGAGAAACATGAGACCAAGAATTGTCCTTCTCTTCCTGGTCTCAAGGCTGTTTTTCAAGAAGAAACTCCTACAGATTCCATAGAATCTCTTAACTTTGTATCTAGAAGACCTTGGCAGGGACCTCAAACACAGGGATTTCATGATCAAATGTATAATCAACCTCCACCTTGGAATTCTTGGCAGCAACCTTGGCCCCAATTTCAAAATCAATCTCAAGCTTGGGCACGAGGATCACAAGGTCCCTATGGAAGATACTCTCCATATTATCAGTATCCACCATCCTATCCACCATATCCACATTTTTATCCTCAAAATCCTCAACAAAATTTTCCTCAAAATCTTCAACAAAATTTTCAACAAAACTCTCAACAACATCATCTGAACCAACCTCATCAAAATCAACCACTTCCATTACCTCCTGAAAATCCAGTCTGATTGCTGTTGTCCTTTGAAAACCAAATGGCATACCTGATACATACGGTGGGAGTGAGAGCCAACAAAAAAAAAAAAAAAAAGAATTTCAACTTGTTAATTCCTCCTCTAGACACCAAAGCTGGGACTTTAACTTCAGGTGATCATACTGAAGAGAAACCTTGTGAATACTGGGCAAGACAATGGAAGAACCCACCCCCTGTGACCCAAACCAGTCTGGGCGTGATCATCACTTTAAGGCTAAGCAATTTGAAAATGAAACAAAAGATCCAATAAATCCAACTCAGAGTATTAGAGCAACCATCCACATCTACTTCTATACCTCCCTTTCCGGAAAGATTACAAATTGATAGAGGTGTAGAAAAACAAAACATGGTGCCTAATTATGATTTCTTAGATGAATTGAGAAATGTTTGCATTAAAATTCCATTATTGCAAGCCATCAAGGAAATCCCAATTTTAGCCAAAAAAATAAAGGAGTTGAGTATGAAGACAACAAGAAAAAGAATAAGAGAAACCAAGAAAATTCAACTGGTAGGACAAATAGCAGACATTATGATGGGTAAGATTACTATTCCTAAGTACCTTGACCCAGGAAATCCAGTTGTCAAAATTCACATCAATGGAATTGAAATTCAAAACACACTCATTGACTTAGGAGCAGCAATAAATATCATGAGTAGACAAATCATGGACAAACTGAAACTTCCTAATCTTCTCTTTACACCCACACTATTACAATTAGCAGATAGATCTGTGATCAGACCGGATGGGGTAATAGAAGACATTCCAGTGTCCCTAGACTCTTGGGAGTACCCTGTGGATTTTATGATCCTAACACCCAAGAATAATCTAGGAGGCCATCCTGTTATACTAGGAAGACCTTGGTTGGCTACAGCTGATGCTTTTATTAGTTGTAGGTCCGGTGATATGTATATTTCTGATGGTAGTTCAACAAAGAAATTCACTTTATATCCTCCAGCTAGGAAAATTACAGATCTATATGACACTCAATGGATAGAGGATGAAGAATATTTACAACCACTCTTCACAATTTCAGAAATTAGTGAAGATAATCAAATTCTGAATACTCTAGAAAACTTTGAATCTTCTCCAGAACACAAACAAGAATCATTTCAAGAGAGATCCAATATTGAGTTCTTGTCATCTAGGCAGATGTCTCTTCATTCTATGGACAAATTTGGCAACTCTACAAGTGAAATTTTTCCAGGCAAAACCTTGAACATAAACAAAAACCTAGAAAAATCTCAACAAGAAGAGTTAGTCAAAGTATTACAGAGACATTCTTCTGCATATGCATGGGAATACACTGACATGAAAGGGATAAGTCCCAAGACTTGTACTCATCACATCTATATAGAGGCAAATTACAAACCAATCAGACAACCTCAAAGACGGATGAATCCAAATCTTAGGGAAATTGTCAAGGAAGAATTACAAAAATTGTTAAATGTTAACTTCATCTATCCTATTTCAGATAGTCAGTGGGTTTCTCCTTTGGTGATTGTGCCTAAGAAAAATGGAAAATGGAGGGTGTGTGTTGACTACCGAGAACTGAATAAAGCTACTCTTAAAGACCTTTTTCCCTTACCTTTCATAGATCAAGTATTAGATACATTAGCAGGTAAAAAGTACTTTTCATTCCTGGATGGATTTAGTGGTTACAATCAAATCCAAGTAGCACTTGAAGACCAAGATAAAACCACATTTACTTGTCCTTGGGGTACCTATGCCTACCGAGTATTTGCCATTTGGGTTGTGCAATGCACCTGCAACATTCCAAAGGGCAGTATTAGGAATTTTTTCTGATCTGATACATGACTGTGTAGAGGTGTACATGGATGATTTTACAGTTTATGGGGATACATTTGAAGAGGCTTTAGAAAACTTGGAAAAAGTCTTAAAAAGATGTCAAGAAGCAAACCTTTCACTTAGTCATGAAAATTTTTTTATGATGTTCACTGAAGGTATTGTTTTAGGGCACCACATTTCAGGGGATGGGATTAGAGTAGATGAGGCGAAAGTTGAAGTTATTTCTAACCTATCCATTCCAAGTTGTCAAAGAGATGTTAGAAGTTTTCTAGGATTTACGGGGTATTATCGGAGATTTATAGAAAACTTCACCAAAATAGCATCTCCTCTCTTCAAATTACTCACCAAAGATTGTGAATTTAAATGGACTTCTGATTGCCAGTTAGCTTTTGAAACCCTGAAAACCAAAATTTCTGAAGCACCTATATTAAGGGGACCTAACTGGAAGTTACCTTTTCATATCTCGACAGATGCTTCTGATACAACTCTAGGAGAAGTATTGGGACAGAAAGATTTAATTCCCTATGCCATCTATTATATTAGTAAAAATTTGACTCCTGCAGAGTTAAACTATACTGTAACTGAAAAAGAGTTTTTAGCTGTTGTTCATGCCATTAACAAGTTTAGACACTATATAACAGGCTATGAAACTTTTGTTCACACTGATCATTCTGCAATTAGATATTTAATGAATAAATCAATTACTAATGGCAGAGTTATAAGATGGTTGTTATTATTTCAAGAATTCAACATTACTATTCTAGATAGGCCTGGAAAACAAAACACTGTGGCTGATTTCCTGTCTAGAATTCAAAATATCAAAGATGACACTCCGGTTGAAGATCAATTTCCGGATGAATATCTTTTCGTAATCTCTACTCAAACTCCATGGTTTGCTGATATTGCCAACTATTTAGTTTCAGGAAAATTTCCTTCAATTATGAATGCAAGGGATAAAAGAAAAATCATTAATGATAGTGCAAGATATTCATGGGTCGCTAACGAGTTGTACAAGACAGGTCCAGATTTGATTATTAGAAGGTGTGTTCGTGAAGATGAGATGCCTAAAATTCTCAAGGCATGTCATGATGAACCTTGTGGCGGACACTTTGCAGATAAGAGGACAGCCTATAAGATCCTTAATTTAGGATATTATTGGCCATCTTTGTTTAAAGATGCAAAGGAGTATGTCAAAAGGTGTGACAGTTGCCAAAGGGTGGGGAAACCTTCTCCTTCAGGTGAGATGCTATTACAACCTCAGGTACACATTGAACCTTTTGAAAAATGGGCCTTGGATTTTGTAGGACCTATTAGTCCTCCATCAAGACAAAAGAAATACATATTAGTTTGCATTGATTATGTTACTAAGTGGGTAGAAGCTAAACCATTACTTGTTGCTAATGAATCATCTGTAGTTACTTTTCTTTTTGAGGATATTTTTACTCGTTTTGGTGTCCCAAGGGAAATTGTTACAGATCAAGGAGCTCAATTTACATCAAGGCTAGTGGAGCAAATGATGGAGAAGTACAAAATCGGACATAGAACATCTACTCCTTATCATCCACAAGCAAATGGTCAAGTGGAATCCACTAATAAAGTCATTGAAGGAATCCTAACAAAGACTATTCATCTACATAGAAGAGATTGGGTAGATAGGCTTCCTGAAGCCTTGTGGGCCTATAGAACTACATGGAGAAACACAACAGGCCATACTCCTTATGAGCTTGTTTATGGGAAGCAAGTTTTGTTTCCTATAGAGTTCCAAATTCAAACATTCAAGATGGCGGTTCAGCTAGGACTTGATCTAACGGAGACACAAAAGCATAGACTGGAGCAAATTAATGAATTGGATGAGATCAGACAAGATGCAGTTCAGAAAACAAGTCTAGTCCAACAGCAAAGGGCTAGATGGCATGACAAGTACATCAAGGAGAAAAAATTCAAAGAGGGTGACTGGGCTCTCTTGTTTGATTCAAAATTCAAGGATTTTCAAGGGAAATTTCAGACACATTGGCTTGGGCCATATGAAATTGTTCGAATTTTTGATAATGGGGCAGTAAAAATCAGAACTATAGATGAAGAGGAAGTCACTTTTCTTGTGAATGGTCATAGACTGAAGCTATACCACAAGCCACTCTCAAGAGAAGAGTTTGTCAAGAAGTTCCAAGAAGACAATGATGTGAAGTTAATGAATAAGAGTCTCTCTTCTTCATCAACTTGATTAAATTTTCTGAAGCATTTCTCTTTTGAAAAAAAAAATAAATAATAAAAAAATAATAAAAAATAAAAAATAAAAAATAAAAAAAATAAAAATAAAAATAAAGGTATAAGCATGAAAACCAATCATTGATTGGCATGTTTATACAGAAAAGATAGGGTGAAAATCAGAGTCTCTCTGACACTCTAACTTTTCCCATTTTTGTTTTAAGCAGCTGTTATAAAAATCATAAGTTCAGTTCCATAGTGCTTATGATTCATTTCATCTCACTCCATTCACTGATCCATTCATACTCCATTCCATCCATCATTCATTTCATCTGACTCCATTCCACATTTCATTCATTTCATTCCATCTTCCATCCATTTCATTTTCATGTCAAAACACAAAATTTGATATCATGCTGTAAGTGAATCAAATATGTCATGAATTGCAGTACAGCCCTTATGTTCCTTCATTCCATTTAATGGACTGAATCCATTCCATTCCACTTATCCACTTCATACATATCATAATCCATCATCCATTTTCATGCATACCACATAACATTTCACCCATACTCCAAAAACATTCCATTTTCATGATTAAGGTGTTCTACGGGAACATTCTGCAGCTCAGTGGACATTCTGCAGCTGATCAGCCTTTCTGCAGCCCGACAGTCTTTTCGCAGCTATAAACCCTGAAGGCATCAACCAGCAGACATCAGAATTACAGCAAAGTGATCCAGTGAATTCATGAATCAAAAACATCAAGAAAAATTGTGAAAGATTCCTCCAAAGATGAGCAGAGAAGACAAAGGCTACAAAAACATCAAATAAAGGGCAGAGGTAACAAATTTAAATTACGATGGCATTTCATAAAAGTTTAGCATAGTTTATTTGTGGATTATTTGAAAGGTTGTTTTAATTGTTTTATTGATCAAACACCAACAAACCCTCTACAGACTTTGTATTAAAATCTTCCATTTCAAAATTCATATCCGATAGCATTTAAGCGGTGAAATGGCCAAAGCATTTGAATTTTCCACATCTCTTAACCAAAGCATTTAATGATGATGATTCCCTCTGCAGTCATAAAATCCTCCGCCGTCTCTTCAATCATTAATACAAGCCCTCCACCTCACTCCACTACTCTATTCCGTGACCATTTGCCATAACTTCATTCCGTAGCCGGTATTCCATTCTGAAGACAGAGATATTATTATCACCAGGAGCAGAGCTAAAGGATATCAGTTTGAACAGCATTGAGCATTGTAAACGCAGAGCAGAGCAGAAGAGGTAAATTTGGAAGTATAACAGTGTGAGAACTCAAAGCCACTTGATCCCGTGGACAGATAACATATCACTGTGGACGAAGTTTGGAGCATTTTCACTGTCAACACAGAATTGTGTCCGTGTAGAGTTTAAAGTCTGTTGTTACCAAAAGACAGAGGTGCTAAAATTGAAGTCTTTTGCTACCAAAACAGAGGTGTGGTAGTGATTGAGTTTGAAAACCATTTGTTACCAGAGACAAAGGTTGAGTTTGAAGTCTGTTGTTACCAGAGACAGAGATGTTGTAGTGTTGAATTTGAAGCATACCATTTGCTACTAGAGACAGAGGTGTTTTTCAGTGATTGAGTTTGAAGTCTTTCTGTTACCAAAGATAGAGGTATTGCAGTATTAAAACTGAAACCATTTGCTACTAAGAGCCAGAGGTATTGCACAAAAAGAAATCTAAAGCCATCTCTCACTGCCTATCAGATACATATCAGTTCGAAATTTGAGATTGCTTTCATGATCAAACAGAAGCATATCAGCCAAAGGTTTTGAAGCTGTTACCACTATAAAACAGAGGTATGTCATTCTAAGAATTGAAGCCATTTTCATTTAGAGCTTGAAGCCATTTTAATCCGAAAGTG
The DNA here is from genome assembly GCA_034641835.2 of Pinus albicaulis. Classification (NCBI taxonomy): domain Eukaryota; kingdom Viridiplantae; phylum Streptophyta; class Pinopsida; order Pinales; family Pinaceae; genus Pinus; species Pinus albicaulis. The sequence continues at coordinate 1,213,642,634 of CM076579.1, forward strand.
AAAGTCATTGTTTTGTGGGTAGAAGAGTGTTAATTTGATATTGAAAAATCATGGGTTTCATCGTAAGGACTGAGCCTATGGGATCAAAATATTTAGAAGGTTACCCACAATGCAAGGAAATGTTACAACAAATAGGATGGCTTCAATTTTTGGAAAAGTTTAATGGCTTTCATAAGGAAGTCACTAAAACATATGCCAGATCATTCCAAGGAACCGAAGTTGAAATAGGGGATGTCAAGTTTACTGTCACTGAAGTTTTTATTGCAGAGGCTACAGGATTGTCCAGAACTGGAGAAAGATGGTTTAAAAATAGAGAATTCCATAATGACTCCTGGAAACAAATTTTAAAAATCACCAAATATGGATGTTAGTGTGTTCAAGAAAGGAATTCCCAGTACTGCATTGAAAAGCAAATGGAGAAACATACTACTTCTTTTACAAAAATTTGTTACATGTGAGGGTAGATATGGGACATTTTATGTCTACCACATCAGACTAATGATGCATTTTCTGGGAAAAGATTTAAATCTACCATATTTCTTGCATCAAAGTCTGAAGAAAATGGCTTCCTGTGTTCAGAGAAGAGTTCAGTTTTTAGAGACAACCCTGTATCATCATGGGTTGGTCAAAATTTTGATTGAGCATCATCTATCTAAAACAAATGATACATGGAATGATTTCTTAATAAGAAATCATTTTGAAGAAGCAAAAGAACTATCACCTGAACCACAGCCCACAAAAAGAAGTAGGAAATGGAGGACTTCAAAAGGTAAAATTGACAAACCAGTTCAAGAAAGCAGTGAGGAAGTCATTTTGGAGAAGTTGACTCAAATCAAGAGGCAACTTAAGGAAGAAAAGATAATCAAGGAATCTGTCACAGAGAAAGGAGAGGGATCCTCTCAGCTTAGGAGAAGCCACAGATTAAAAGGAAAACTGAAGAAAACACCAATCAAACAAACAGGGGTAATCAATATTGAAGATGAAGAAACACCCATTGAAGAGGATGATAAAGAAGATTTTTATGAAGGCACCCCTGAAATTGATCCTGCTCAACAGGAAATTTATGATTATGTGGAAACTTTAGAGAGGACAGCTTCAGAAAGAAGAGAGAGAACCCCCAGTCCTCCACTGTCTGAAATTGATATATTAAGGAGGGATAGGTATGAGCTGGAATTGTTGAATAGACACATCAAAAATGAGAATGAAATTCTCAAAGATCAAATCAAGCTCAAAACTGATATGAACTCAACTTTATCCCTGCATATAGACAAAGTGGAGAGGACCAATGAGAAAATGAAGACAAGGAACAAAAAGTTAATCAGGGCACTCACAAACCTCAGGTTCAAACTTGTGATCAGGAAACCCAGAAGGCCTCTAGCTTTCAGACAAAGGAGAAGCAGGGGATTAGATGTCCTTGCAGAAGCCTCTGAATTCATAGGATAATTTGCATGAGGACATGCAAAGAGACAGCAGTGGGGGTATGTTGAGCCTCAAATCTGTGCTTTCCTTCACCTCATTTTACCTCATTCTCCCTTGTCCATTTCTATTTTAAACCCAATTGATCAATAAAAATAGTTAAAATTACTTCTAGAATGGTTTACATGACTGACTTGTTGAATTTTGTGATTGTTGCCATTGTTAAGCATTTTGACCTGAACTAGCTGCAGAATGCAGGCATTCCGTAGCTAACCGGCGATTCTGCAGCTACCTTTATGTTTGAGTATGTTCCGGGTGGCCTCTTGAGGAAAAATGCATATGGGCATGATCCACGTCGTGCCTACATGGTTTGTTGCTCATCATGGGAGAGGAAATGAATTCTGGGTACGGTTATGCACGTGGGAACACATTTGTGAAGTAAGACTCCTACTAGGACTGTCTCAGTCCAGGTGTATTTTCTTCTTCACGTAGCCACCTCAAAGACTCCTAAGATGATTCGGATATGGAAAGACATCATTCCTAAATTGTTGTAATTATTGTTACTTGCATTTACTTTATAAAATCTTGAGTAGACCGAGAGCTTAGTTAGAGATTTTGTGTTAGATTTGCTGCTAGATTTTGTGTAAAACTCTGTGTTACGTCCTTGAAGACACAAAGTGTTATGTTCGAACTATTGCATTGTTAATGGAGCAGACAAAGTTATTCTGAAGGCGTGATTTGATTTGAAGTTGAATGCCGTCAAGTGGTAGAGGGCCCCTGCCTCTTGCACGGATTTCTTTTGCGTAAACTAGATAAGTTTTCCTAGCTGCCTTTACGTTTTGCATTTGAATTGGTAGTTGTTTTGTTTTATCTACTGTATTCGTATTCATTCTAGCTCTTCCACAAGAAGACACTCTTCCAACAGACTAAAATGATGAATGTTTAATGACTATGGTATTGTAGGATAGGAGTTAAATTTGTATTTGTTTAACTAGCTACTGTAGTCATATTCGTTCCAGCTCTTCTACAAGGAGACACTCTTCCAACAGAGACAAATCCAAGTGAATGATTAATGTGGTATTGTGGGATAAATTGAATTTGTATTTGTTTTTAACTAGATACTGTAGTTATATTCATTCCAGTTCTTCCACAAGAAGACATTCTTCCAACAGATCATAACAATGAATGATGAATAGCTATAGTACTGTAGGAATTAGTTGTAGTTTTTTGCTATTCACTATCACAGTTACACTTGTTCTAATCACTCTTCCACAAGAAGAAATTCTTCCAATACATCCTTAAGAAGTTCAAGACATGACCGTGATAATGAAAGATTTAGTTGTTTGTTTGTACTAAGTATCATCTCTGATCTTGCTCTTAAACGCTTGCCCAAGACATCATAATGACGAGTAGGGTATGGGTGTGATACTTAGTTTTTTTCATTTGCTTTCAGTTCATTTGCTTTCAATTGCATACAAGTCCACAGTCAGAATTGTTCTACCTCATCCACAAGAAGGAACTCTTCCAAAATATCACTAATGATGAACAAACAGATTGTGTAACTTCATAGAATAATGCATGTTAGTTAGAATGCTCCGGAGTTTCATTTGCATTTAATTCATGTTCAGTTACTTTGTTTCAAGTTTGATGATGACTTATCATTCAACATTGTTCTAGTTTAGAAGCATCTTAGATCCATTCTTAAGTTAACTCATTGCACTTACATCTCATAGTCACACTGTCATCCTTTGCACAATAGATTATTTTAGTTGTTAGGATTCACAAGACAGCCTTCATTATTCACAAATATCTTTTTGTTCTAAAAACTACAAGTGATCCATAAACATAGGAACAGAAGATAACATCACTATAAGGTCTGAAATCTCTCTGCAATCTCCTCATCATTTTATGAACAGAGCTCTTCCTCAAAAGAACTACTTTGAACAAGAAACCAATAACTCTTTGAGTATAGGTTCTGTGACATTCAATTAAATTGCAGAATAGAACTAGGAATTAATCATAGAATATAAGAGCTTAGGACAGAGTATTACATCATTAGTGTTTGACTGTTTAGTTAGAGGATTTGCATATTTAGTGATCATTTCTCAAGTTTAGTTTGTGTCATTTGCCTAAGAAGTCATTATCAAGCTTTTGTTTCTATTTAGTCATAGTTCAGATTTTGCTTCAGTATTTATAATTGCATTTGCCATTCCATACATTAGATTTAACTCTGTTTTGACCACCAACTTCTTTCCATTAGTTTTCCAGGCAGTTTCATTGTGAACATAAAACACCAAAAGACCAAAAACATCACAAATCATCACAAAAGACCAAAAAAATCACAAAACCACATACAACCCATTAGGAAACAAGCACCTAGGTACATATGGTACACTTCACTTCAGCAGTTTACAAATCCTGGTTGACAATTAAATGAAGCTCAGTTTAGGAGACTAGATTGAGACCCAACAATAGTAGTGGTGGATAAGCTCATTAAGGTTTACCATTTTATTTCAATAAATTCAATGCCTAAGGAAATTAAAATTCTAGAGATATATATGAAGGAAACTTCCAAGATACATGGTCTGCCTAAGGAAATTATTTTTGATAGATATCCTAGCTTCACATCAAATTTCTAGAAAGGCTTCTTTAAGGGACTTGGGACAAAGTTGAACTTTAATACATCATATCCCCATAGCTAGATGGGAAATAAGAAGTGATCAATCAAGTGACTGAAGATATGCTAAGGATGTATATGATGGATAAGCAATGAAAATGGGAAGAGCATTCGAAATTGGTAAAATTTACACAAATAATAGGTTACATCAAGAATCCCTAAAGATGATCATATTTGAGACATTGTATGAAAGAATATATATAATACCAATGAGTTGAAACTTTTTTGATTGTTGTGCTAAATTTTCTTAAATAAATTTAAAACCAAATGGTGAAAATAACATATAATTTAAAGGTTACACAAGACAAGAAGAAAAGTTGTGTTCACAATAGAAGAATAAACAAAGAATTTTGAGGGGGGCGAGCATGTATTATTGAAGGTCAAAGCTAAGAAATGTTCACTAAAATTTGGAAGCCACTCAAATTTGGTAGCATGTTATTGTGGGTCATTTGAGATTCTAGAGAGAATCAATTATATCAAATATATGCTAGCTCACCCTACATCCATGTATGTGCATAATTGTTCAACGAAATTTTTTTCTTATGATTAGGATAAAGATAAAAACATACTGAAGAGAGAAAAAACAAACTTAAAAACCAAAATATAAAGGAAATGCTTATTATCATAACTACATATTTGGTTACAAAAACTTACCTATAATTCTAATGGTTGGATCTGAAGATCATTTTGACAAGTTCATTTTCTCTAAAACTTGGCTCCAAAACATTTTCTTGTGGTACTACACATAAAACGAGATAAGAAACGAGTAAAAAGGGGAATGACTGATCAAACCCCAGCTACACTAATTAGTTGGTACAAAACAAATAATCATTATGATTCATTACCGTTCAATTTACTAAAACATATTACAAAATATTGTTTTGGAATAGGAGTGAGCTAAGTTTTATATTAAAATATATGAATCACAATATGAATTCCAAATACTACCTGACTCTCACTATCAACATTTCCTAAAACCGCCCTTTTTTTCATTTTCCCTGGGCTACCGAAGGTTTCTTTCACTATATCCTCCTCACAAGAAATAGATGTGAATGAGAAGGAGTATACTTCTAATGCAATCTAGACAAGGAATAACAAAAATAAAATGGTTTCTAGTTGGGACAGATAACTTAAAATATCAAGGAATTCAATGTTGTAAATAAGGAATCAAATAGTCAAATTCACTTAAAATATCAAGTAATTCAATGTTGTAAATACGGAATCAAATAGTCAAATTCACCATAGGATTTGTTAAATACTCTTCTTGGTGATAATAACACTTTAAGATTAATCACAACATTGTTTTACCCTAAAAGAGTGTTATGATTAATTCGGTAGAGTTATCACCTTCATTATGAATCACAGAAGCCTAAGTTCCGAAATAAAATTCCTATTTAGTTTAGGTTGTTGGGAATAGGATAATAAAGGTTAAATTTTGGTAAAACCCGTAAACCCCACCCAAAAGCATGTTATTATGCATACACATCAATGTATTAGTAAATATTGGAGGTATATGCTAGTTTCTCAATGGAAACAAGTGTATATATGAATTTTCAATGAAGAAGAGTAGCATGTGTATTCTTTATGTTAGAACAATAGTGGCATATATGAACCCAAGTAAAAAAAAATTGAAGATTTCATGGGAGAGGAAGTATTTGAAAGTATAGGGAAATGGTGAAATGAGGTCATAACATGCATAAGTGGAAAAATATGTTATAAAAAATGCCCCATAATATCTGAGGTCCTAAGGGGATCTGATCATTGAAGTATATTATATAAAATCTAAAAGTATGATCAAATGGGCCTAGGAAGAGTTCATGAAACAATGAACCATAATGGTACCTACAAAAATAAACGAAGTTAAGATAACTTAATATTTAGGTATTTTACTCTTTACTGGTAATATTACTTAGCTAGAATTTAGTTTATTGATTGACTCGTCAAGTAACATAACTAGGAATGAACCTCAACAAGCTTAATTGGGAATAATTGACTAGATATAGTAAGTCAACAGGATGGTCAGGTTCTAGTTTATGAGAAGACATGTCAATAGTAGAGTTTATAGGATATTAATAAATTCAAGAGTAATTACATATGTCAAAATCGATAGGGATTCAAACAATTGACAGAAGTTGATAATTAATTGGATTATTCAAAAGGGTCACAATTGGGCATACACACATAATCGACCTAGAATATTGGTCAACTATTGATCAAAGGAATTGACTAAATTTAGAACAAGTTGAAAAATGGTTAGGAATCTTGAGATACTTGTGATCTCATTCAATGATCTTAAGTCACCTATATTTATTTAAGAAGCTCTGAATTAGGATTTTTTATTCTTATAAATAGAACATGATTTAAGGATTATGAGAGAGGTGATAACACAATGAATATTCATGAACACTAGAGATTGTGTGTGGTATGAGAGAATTGGTCTTAGATGTGGGAAAAGGATGTTGTTCATTACAAACTTGTAATATTTTGTGGAGAATATAAGAGTGGTGAAACTTAATGATTGGGTGGTTTTCCTGATTAAAGTTTTATAGGGTTAAATATCTTTGTACCATGTGCACGTGCCATTTTTATTTTATTTTCTTTAAGTTATATCACGTGCATTTAAATGTTTAAGTTAATTGAGCTTCTAGTCTAGTTTATATGTCTAGTCAACTTTGCATTTGGAATTTTGGTATCTGAAGTGAAAATCATGTACCTTAAGCCCAACATGTGGTATAAAATATTATTTTGGAAAAAATGGATGTATATATTATCAAATGTTAGGGACAATGAACCTAGATATGTTCAAGAACATCATTCTTATTTATATCTCAGAGAATCCCATTTGAGTAGAAGCCTCAAGACAAATTTCAGTTAAATAAGGATAGAGAGTCGTAAAATACTTGAGATTGATAAATTTAATGGATATAATTTTGATCTTTAGAAAATTAAAATGTAGGGTTTTCGCATAGATTGAGAATAATGGATTATTTTTCATCCTAGAACACCTTTGACTAACAAGTCAATGAAGGATTGGGAGAATTAAAAATAAAATCAAGGAGTACATTTCAACTTTATCTTGTAGATTTAGTGTTGCTAAATTTCTCAAGGAAATACACTACCAAAAAATTGAGTGATAGGTTAGGAAATTAATAACAATCTAAATCAGTAATAAATAAGGTGTTACATCTAAATAAATTTTATCTTGTAAGGATGAGAAAGGGTGATTTAGACATACAACTATTGGGTTTGGGAATTGGAATATTGTTACCATCTATTTCCCTACCTTTTTGTTATTTTTGTGAGTCAATAGTCACATAATTTTCATCTATCATGATATATTTTGACTCAAGTTGTTTGTAACCACCCCTCGCACATTTATCCAATTTCACTGGTCTATTAGTATAAACATGAGACAAAGAGTTACTATTACATGACCCGACCTCCAAGGCTCGAGTTAAGGAAGTGGGGCCTACAAACTAACCACAAACTAAAAAATCCCTACATCCCTCAAGGCTACATGACACTTAGGGGCCAGAGAACCACGCCAAGTGAAAAAACCTTGAGTTGGGGCTCCTTTTTAATTACCCAAAAGTTCAATTTGTTCGCTATCACTTTGAAGGGTGTTGCATTGAGATGGTATATGGTACTTGGTGGTGATTATATCTCTTCTTGAATGGCATGAATTTTTTTTTGGGGAAAATATCAATATTATTGTAGAAAGAGAGACCAAAGGGAGATCATTTCATAATTCGTCAAAATGAAGATGAGAGTTTAGAGGATTATATTGAGAACCTCCAATTCAATTTGCAAAGGTCTAGATATGTTGATTTTGAAAAATAAATCTTAAATACAATCCTAATTTAGGGAATGAGGGATGTGTTTCCATTATGACTAATGTATTGTCCTTGATGGAAAGATACTTGATAAATATGTCAACATGATGGTAGCAAGATGAGTATACATGTTATTTAGATGTGACAGAGATAATGGATAAAGGAATATCAGTTCAAAAACAAAGGGATGATAAAGGTTAAGTTTGGGAAAGTATATGTGGGTGTTGAAGGTCATATACATACGTGGGTATGGTGAAGAAAAGTCGCGTATAGTTTCCGCACCATGGTATTCTCAATACCGGGGGTCACTACCATGGTATTGGCCCTTAGTGATGAGTGCATCAATCTTTGATCCCATCAAATAATACCATCAACATTACTAAGGGTTTGGCCTAAGGTATTAGCTATGGCCTAATCTATATGAGGAGATGGAGATAAAAGTGTTAAGTGTGTAAGTTATGGGTTATTGAAGAATGATTTGATCTGAAACAGGTGTGCACCAAGGAGCATGGAGGAGGTGCAAATATGACAGAATTTTAAAGACTGATGAAGATGATTGCTTGATATTTTATGATTATGATTAACTATGATAGATATATGATGGTAATGATATTTTGACATGAACATGTGAAAATAAGGGTTGTGAAGTATGTTTTGTAGTTTCAGCAAAGGCATGATTCAATGAATACAAATTTGTACTCATATTTGCTTCAGAAAGGTCGTGTACATACACCGATCAAATTTTTGATAGTCGCGTATGCATTCTGCAAAAGTTCAGAATCTGTAAGCAGGTGTCAAACATGGGAAGCGTGTACATATGTGTATGTGCTATATAAGATCCATGTACAACTACTAGGGCTTTGTAGTATGAACTACTAATGATGTTTGATTAGTTTTATTATGATTGCTAATTTTTTTCGATGATATCTCTTCATAATAATCTGTGTTTGACAGTACTGGTTGGGATGAATTGTTTATGGAATGATACGTTGAGTATCAAAGATGCTAATGTGTGGAAATATTTATTTTTCTATGGATTTCGTAAGTATTTATGTGATTGATTCAGTGTGATAGTGATTCCGACTTATTTTTTCAGTATTTTGAGATTTGTGCGCGAGTCTTCTTAAGGATAAATGCATACATACATGGGTTTTATTCAGAATAGTAGTATATACAATCTAGTGTATGCTTGATCAGGGTTTGCAATGGCATTAGATGGTTTCTGTGATGAGTAACAGTGGTTGGCTTGATATATTGATGAATGATTGTGCATTTATATGATATGTCCTAGCTTGGTTTGATTTAGTTGCATTAGTTTCTATTGTTGATTAAAATTCAGTGATTGATTTGATGATTCAGTTTATTTCATAATTGTTGGGAGTGGATCCAATTTGAAACATTTTGAAAAATTGATCCACAAAGAGTTGAGGATAGCTGTCTTCAAAAAGGGTGTTGCAGCTCCCTTCTAGTTGAAGTTGGAAGGATCCTGCATGTAGGTTGTAGTCTGTGCCAGTACAAGATTGTAAGAAGATTCTTTTTAATAAAATAAGAAGACAAAGATGACAACAATAGTGCTTTTCTCCCACACTGGATCTCCACCTAAAAATATTGGTGTTCATATGGTTTTGTGTGTTGATGTTCTATCTACCTCTTAACTGCACATAATTATTATTTAATTGATAAATAATCAAATAAAAATTCACTTATTAACATTGCACATGTGATTAGATAACATTTTTGGATATACGTGGGTTTTTGTAATAATAGTCATGTACATATGCTAGTTTCCTTTACAATAGTCGTGCATAAAAATCAGAATAAGAGATTGAAATTGAAGTGTGTAAAATATTGATTCACCTCCGCCCTCCCCCCCCCCCCCCTCCACCCCACCCCACCTCTTAGTATTTTCCTTAAAAATTTCTATTAGATCAAGTCCTTCAGAAGAAGATTTATCGCTTGCAGGGAGGTTCATCAAGATGAGGAATCAAGAGTGATTATTATCTATTTGACCACCATAGTTTAATGGAATGAACTTGGTTTCCTGGAAAGTTAGAATGAGAGGATATTTGTAGTCACTTGGAGCTGATATTTGGAAAATCGTTGAAGGAGGGTATCGGAATCCATCATCCATTCCCACATATGAAGCAGGAAAGAAGCAATATGAGACTGATGCAAAAGTTCAACGCTCTTTTGGGAAGCTTGAAAAAATTAGAATTTGTGAAGGTCATGCAGTTGAATATTGCAAAGGCTATATGGTACAAGATAATCCAAATTTATGAAGGTGACACTAAGGTAAAGAGTTCCAAACTTCAAAATTTAGAATTAAATATGAAACTATCATAATGCACAATGATGAAAGTATTTCAAGTTTCTTTCTTAGGGTAGTTCAGATTGTTAACTCAATGCAAAATCATGGCGATGAAGTAAAATATTCGATGCTTGTTGAGAAAATCTTAAGATCTCTAACTCTAAAATTCGATTCAAAATTCCTTTCCATTGAAGAAACGCAATATTTGAGGAATCTTACTATTGAACAACTTCATGGGATCTTAACAACCTATGAAATGAGAAAATGGGGTCCATCAGATATCAAATAAGAAAAATTCAAAGCTACTTATAAAGGAAAATAAAAGGAGGAGCTTGACAAGGAATCAGGCTACATATCATATGAAGAAGAGGTGAAATTCGTAAATAAACTCCAAGTAGGAACTGGAAGATTTATAGGTAAGCTTCCTTTCAAATGCTTTGCATGTGGAAGAGTTGGTCATTATGTTGATAAATTCCCTTATAAAGAAAACCATGAGATGAAGAATAATTTTGAAAAATTGAATGTTAGAGGAAAGTTTGAAAACAATAAAAGTTTCTACACACATGAAGATAGTGATGGTATTTCAAATTGCGAAGAAGGTGAATCTAATTAAGAATATCGATTACTTATGGCATTTGAAGAAAAATGTGTTGATGAGTCTGATGATTTTTTATGGATGCCATATAAGAAAAGTATAATCTCATTGAATAAACAACGCAACATAAAATTCATATGGAGGAAGCTAAATTAACTAAAGATGTCCCGAAGAAACAAATTCTAGAAAAATAGAGGCACAGAGAAAAGTTAGAACTAGAAATATTAAGTCTAAGAAAGGAACTTGAGAAAACAAAGGGTCTAAATCTTATATTTGCTAAAGGATATGAGACCTTGGAATAAATATTCAAACTACAACGCTCTCCTCTAATAAATAAATGTCTTGGATATATTGATGAATCATCAAAATATTCTTAAACATGTACATGAAGTTATCTCAATGCAGTAAAGGGAAACATTCATCAAAATTCCAGCTCTCAGCAAAGGAACGAGGAATAAAATGTCTATAAAGTAAAAAATCCTTACCACCATCAAAAGGGAAGCTACTAAAAAGGTTATTATACTCCCAAGAACTTCTTTTTTAATGGTCAATGCTTCACTTGTTATAATTTTGGTCATAAGGTTTTCCGAATGTGTTGCTTATAAAATTATTATGACTAGAGAAGCAAGAAAAAAAAAAGAATGATACTGGGTCAAAGAAATAATCCTACAATATTTTCTCACCTCTCCAAGATGAAAAAAAATGTCACTTTTCCAATAACTTTGTGCATAAAGAAGTTGAATGCAGAAGCAAAATGATACCAATCCCTCAACAAGAACAAACGACAACAACATCCAAGATATGGAAAAACAAAACCATAGAATTTGTAAAATGTGGATTAGATTTATATGCAGGAGATCAAGAAAATTTGTGGTACATTGATAGTGGATGCTCAAAGCATATGACATCTGAAAAATACAAGATTATTTCATTTAATTAAATAAAGAAAGAAAAGATGTAAACTTTGAGAATAACTCACATGTTGTTATCAAATGGAAAGGAATTGTTTTGCTAAATAATAAAGTTAAATTTGATGGATTAAGACATAACTTTTTGAGTGTTATTCAAATGTGAGACCAAGGGCATGAGGTTTTTTTCAGATCAAACAATTGTCCGGTACGGAATCTCAATACAGGTAACATCATAATAAAGGGAATAATAACTCCAGGTAATGTATATGTCTTGGAAGGTAGCCAAGAGCATTTTTACTTGAGAAAATCAGAAGAAAGTTGGATTTGGCACAAAATATTGTGACATCTAAGCTTCACTCAATTACACAAGTCAAGAAGAATGGGAGTATTATGTGAATTTCCTAACATCTCTCTACCATAAAACAACATATGCAAATAATGTCCATTAGGTAAGCAAACCAGAGTTCAGTTTAATGGAAAAGAAGGTAATTCAAGTAAGCCACTTGAACTTATTCAGATTGATTTGTGTGTTTCTATGAGAAAGAAGTATCCTTGGGGTGAACAATACTTCATATTATTCATTTATTATTTTACAATAATGTGTTGGATTGGCTTATTGAAACATAAAGATGAAGCATTTGATAAATTTAATGTTTTCAAAGCTCTAGTATAAAATGAGTTAGATCTAAAAATGAAATTCCTTAGATATGATAAAGGAGGAGAGTTTATATAGATGAGTTTTTCGACTTTTGTGAACAACATGGCATCAAAAGGAATTTCTCTATAACTAAAATTCCTCAACAAAATGGAGTGGCAGAAACAATGAAAAAAACAATTCAAAAAATGGAACATGTCATGTTTGATGATTCTGGAGTGCCTCATACCTTCTGGGGGGAAGCAACACATACAACCATGAATATCCTTACTAAATCTCATGTTCAGGTAAACAATGATAAAACTCCTTATGAACTATGGTTTGATAAGCCTCAAAATGTCAAACATTTCAGAGTTTATGGAAGAAAATTTTACATGAAGAATAATTATGGTAAGCTTGAAAAGTTTGAATCTAGAGCCGATGAAGGAATCCTCCTTGGATACTCCTCTAGAAGAAAAGGATATAAATGATATAATATAATGCTTCAAAATATTGTTGAATGGATAGATTTTGTGATTGATGAATCATCCATAGGTACCAAAAAGGAAACACCAGCAAAAGGCGAACTTGTTCCTACTACAAGAAAAAAGGCTATAGGAGAGGAAATTAGTGAAGCACCAGAAGAAGGAATTGAAAGCAAAGAAGCGTTAGAAAATACTCCTTCAAGGTATGTTCAGAAAAATTATCTAGAATCTAAAATTCTAGGTGAAAAGGAACCTAGAGTACAAACTAGAAGAACTCTTGTTGGAACTTCCACTTACCTAGCCTTAATATCCATAATTGAACCTCAAAATGTAAATCAAGCAAGCAAAGATAAATTAAGGCAATGGATGAAGAACTTTATTGAATAGAAAAGAAACATACATGGGAGTTATTACCAAGACATCATGATAAAAAAATTATTTAGGAAAAATGGGTGTTCAAAAAAAAATGAAAATGGAGAAGTGATTAGCAACAAAGCAAGACTTGTATGCAAAGGCTATGTGCAACAGAAAGGAATATACTTTGAAGAAACATTTGCACCTGTATCTAGAGTGAAATCCATAAGAATTTTTCTTTCGCTTTCAAGCTTTCATAACTTCAAAGTATTCCAAAAGGATGTTAAATCTGCATTCTTAAATGGCGATCTAGAAGAAGAAGTTTATATTCAACAACCTGAAGGTTTTATTCTAAGAAATGATAAAAATCTTGTGTGCAAGATTAATAAGGCTTTGTATGGATTAAAAAAAAACTCCTTGTTCATGGTATTATTGTCTTGATCAGTGTCTTCAACAACAAGGCTTCAAAAAGGGGTCCGTAGACATAAACCTATATATAAAATTTGATACAGACAAAATTTTACTAGTTGTTGTTTATGTAGACAACATAATATTTGGAATTAATGTAGAATTTATGAGTCAAGAATTTTCTTCAGTTATGCAGCAAGAGTTTGATATGTATATACTTGGTAAACTAACATACTTTCTTGGTATTCAAGTTCAACAAACAAAGAATGGTATCTTCCTCTTACAAACCAAGTACCATAAGAACATTTTGAAGAAATATGGGATGAATAATTGCAAGCATGTATGAACAAAAATGGTAACAGGATGAAATCTTAGTCAAAATGATGATTCTTCTTCAGTCAATCATCCAGAATACAGGTCTATGATTGGAAGCTTTCTCTACCTTACGATCACAAGACCATATATTATGGATGTAGTTGGGATTGTTGGGTGATTTCAAGCTAACCATAAAGAAACTCATCTCTAAGAAGTTGAGAGAATATTCAAGTACCTACAAGGAACTCAAGATCTTGGTCTACGATATCCTACAAATGCATACTTTGCACTTCATGATTACATAGATGCAGATTGGGTTGGAAATATTAATGATCGAAAGAGTACTAGGGGAGGAGCATTTTATTTGGGACCTCGCTTGGTATCATGTTTCTACAAGAAACAAAGCTCTATCACTTTATCTACTACTGAGACTCGATATGTTGTTGTTGTATCTTGTTGTACTCAACTTCTATGGATGATGCAAACATTGCAAGACATTCAAATCACTTTCTCTCAATGAGTAACTATTTTTTTGTGACTATACTAGTGCCATAATAATTTCTAAAAATCTTGTCATGCACTCAAATACCAAGCATATTCCAATCAAATATCACTTTTTGAGAGAAGAGGTGCTTGAACAAAAGGTCGAACTGGAATATGTTCCCTTAAAAGAGCAATTTCTAGATATATTTTTAAAGCCACTTCCACGTGATTCCTTTGAATATCTCAGACATAAACTGGGAGTGATATTTGCTTCATAACTTTGTTAATTGTTATAACAGATATTTCACGCTCAGGGGGAGCTGAGAGTGTAAACTATTACAGTTTTCTTCATGTATGCAGATCACATGAAGGATAATTGTGTGCATACGCTAGTTTTGATATAAACAGTCACATATGTTTCTCTAAGTTGAAGAAATGGTTGGAAAGACTCAGGGAGAGGTTATGATATGTTTTAGTCCATTATTTTGTGGCTTTTGGTTCTAATGTTGATTGATTACAACCTATTGATATTAAAATGCTACTTAGAAGTGATATTATCTCATGATGGTTTTCGAATTGCTGGAATATGACATTATTACTTTGGTTTCTTTTGATGGCTCTACTGCTTGCTGAGATGGATATCATCAGGCCTAACCAACGAATAGTTGGCACAACTTCAGGGGGAGCATTTTTATGCTTCTAATAGAAAATTCTTGGAATTATAGCTGCTTAAGCACTACTTTCTAAATGATGGTATTTTTCATTACTTGCTAAAATTAATGAAGTCAAGAGGATGGTCATTAATATGTTGCTACTATAACTACTTGGATCCTGTATGGTGTATGATGGTTTTTAATGACTATCACAATCATATTACCTCACTATTGAGGTCTTTTTTTTTTGTTATAAAAGTCATGTAAAGGTCATATAAAGACCTATGATGTAATAATTGTAATATTAAGTCATTGGGGTCAAGTAAATTAACATGTGACAGTGAGGGTTGTGAAGTATGTTTTATGGTTGCAGCGAGGACATGATCCAGTGATTACAAAAGGTTTTATGTAGGTTTGCTTCAGAAAGGTCGCATACATATGTTGATTGGCTTCTAGGTAGTCACATATACATTCGACAAAAGTTCATAATCTATACGCAGGTGTCAAACATGGGATGTGTGCACATACACAGATGTGCTATATAAGAGTTGTGTACACTTTCTAGGGTTTTGCAGTCTGAGTTGTTAATGATGTTTGATTATTTCTATTATGCTTGTTGTTTTTTGTCAATGATGTCTCTCTCATAATAATTTGTGGTTGACAGTACTGGTTGGGATGAATTTTTATGGAATTATATGTTGACTAAGGATAATGCTACTATGTGGTGATCTATATTTGGATATGGATTCAGTATGTATTTCAATGATTGATTTAGTGTGACAATGATTCAGACTTAGTTGTTTGATATTTGAGATTTGTATGCAGGTCTTCTTAATGAGAAGTGTGTACATACATGTGTTTTATTTAGAACAATAGTTTATACAACTAGATGTATGATTTATCAGGATTTGCAGTGGCAACATATGGTTTCTATGATGAGTAAAAATGTTTGGCTTGGTATATTGATGAGTAACTGTGCATTTATATGATATATCCTAATTTGGTTTGATATAGTTTCAATGGCTGTTATAATTTATTGAGATCTAGTGATTGATTTGATGATTCGGTTGATTTCAGAATCGTTGGGAGTGGATCGAGTTTGAAACATTTTGAAAAGTGATCCACAAAGAGTTGAGGATAACAGTCTTCATAAAGGGGGTTGTAGCTCCCTTCCAATAGGACCTGGAAAACGAAAGAAGTTTACAGCCTTATGCAAGTAGGAGTCTATGTGTTGGTATGTGTTGGTTAGAGTCTGCGTCAGTACAAGATTGTAAGAATATTTTATTTAATAAAATAAGAATATAGAGATGACAATAACAGTGGTTTTCTCCCACATTGGCTTTCCACCTCAAATTCCTAGCGTTCATATGGATTTGTGTTTTGATGTTCTATCTACCTCTTTAATGCACATAGTTATTGTTTAATTAATGAATAATAGAATAATGATGCAATGATTAATACTCCACAGGTGATTAGATAAGTTATTTGGATATACGCGGGTTTATGTAATTACAGTTGCGTACATACAATAGTTTCCTTTACAACAGTCGCATATAAAAATAAGAATAAGAAATTGAAATTGAAATGTGTAAAATACCAATTCTGCTCCCCCTTCCCTCCCCTCCCTTCCCCCCCTTAGTATTTTCCCTAACATGATGATTGCGTGAATATGCTAAATCTTATAGTAAAGGGAGATATATCAAAGGAGCCTCATTATAACATATTCCAAGTAAATCACATGGTAAAGGGAGATATATCAAAGGAGCCTCATTAAAACATAGTCCCACTAAATCTCATGGTAAAGGGAGATATATCAAAGGAGCCTCATTATAACATAGTCCCACTGTGCTTGAGGAGCTCAAGAGAATGATCAAAGTACAAAATTTAGCATTAGACGCTTCTACTAGCATGTAGAAATTAACTAATGACAAAGTAACAAGAGCATAAATTGGTAATTTTTTGGAAATTTTTAAAATATTAGCTTTTGTATTCACAATTTTATGTTTTTTAAGGATAAACAAAAACAAGCTAAAGCCAAAAAGGCACAGTAGAGTGGCCACTTAACAACATGGAAATCTATGATATCTATGAGTAGACCATTCTACAAAACTTTTCCATCATTGCCGAGATTAAAAGTAGTCTTGAAATAATTAGGTGAAGAAACTTAGCCAACATATTTGATTGGTTCCAAAAAAAATCATCGCAACCTCGACCATCATATATAGCTAAAGACCCATCATCATCTTTCAATCCTGGGACTAACATGTATAATTCTCAACAAGTTACATATCTCACAATTCTGTGGTAGTTTCCTACCGATTCACTACCCCACAACATGGAGAAGTGGCCCTCTCCTCTTAAGTAAAAATATAGTAAAAATTGGTATATATAATATTTAATTACATTATTATAAAGTATATATTATTATTTTATTATAATAATAAAAAAAATTTGTGTTCATTTTTAATTTGGAAACAGAATTTCTATTCATTACAGCTAACTGGAGCTGTTCTCTATCCCGACTAGCTTTCAATGCACGCTAACGGAATTAGTTAATAATTGTTATTAAGTGAAGTTATAAAAGTAGATTTTTTAATTGGGGCCAAACACATTAACAATTTTACTGACTATTTTTCTTCTAAAGGACATAGTTAAATAATTGGCTTTCTATTTTCAAGTGAAATAAGCTAAGATTATATATATATATATATATATATATATATATATATATATATATATATATATATATATATATATATATATTATAATATAATGATTTAAAAAAATATTCATTAAATATTAAAATATATTTAAAAAAATAATATATATTGTAACACACATACTCTTGGTAAATAATTATTACGTTACTATTTTTAACTGTTCAAACCAAGAAAATCAAGATTCGGTTAATGTAAAACCAATTCTTGGTAACGACATGTTATTCTTTATTTACTTGGAACCTAGACAACTGATGGAGACACAGTTCGTTGCCACAAAATTTCAAATTGGAAAAGTTGGGAGCATATTAATGTGAATGCACTAGATAATGACCGCAGAGTGCTATGATGGAGGATGGTGATGGGTGGGTCTCCATTGGGTTGCGGAGGTCGAAAAAGATTGAGGTTTCCTCATCCTGATATATCAATATAGGGGTTCAACTGGTATTTAAAGGTTCCGCCATAGAAATTCATATGCAACAGAGTGTTCATCTAGTCGAAGGACCTCCGAACCCTTATACATGGCTTCCGTACCAATGCGGCAGCGTTAGTTATCAAGGTAGTGTGCCTCCTTTCAAAATCGTCGCCAAGAGAGAGGTAGTTCTTGCCTTGAACCTATCGTTCATTATATACTTACCTACAGTTCAGTAGCGTAGGAGTAGAGTAAGGATATCGTGAAAATAAGACAATGCATCTCTAAATTCTAGTTCGACCAATGTATTTTTAAGAGATAAGTATTCTTATCATCCTTTTCTTGAAACAACAGTTTACATATAAATAATTATTATGGTATTGAAAGAGATGCATATTAAATTCATGGTATAAGAAAGAAAATAGAATATGTATGTTTCATATTTTAAAAGAGATTTTCTTGAATAGATTCAAAGAGGGTAACTCTTTAATATCAATATTTATATAATATCGTATAACAAGAAAATAGAATATGCATGCTCTATATTTTAAAAGAGGTTTTCCTGAATGTATTAAATAGGGTAGCTCTTTAATATAACTATTTACATAATATGGTATAAGCAAGAAAATATAAGATGCACGATCTTTATTTTAAAAGGGATCTTGTACTCATTTAGTTTACGAAATGAGAACAAATCCAAGGTATTTTCTTGAATATATTAAAGAGGGTAACTTTTGAAATGTCTTCATGTGCAATGAAAAAGAAAAGAGAAGTTTTCTCAGATTTATATCCATTAACCATGTTGTAAATAGTAATGAATTAATAAATCCATGGATAGTTTCATAAATCCATGAATAGTTTACCATGATAGTGGTAGAGATTAATGAATTAATAAATCCATGGGTAGTTTACCATGGTGTTGATAGAGATTAATTATTTCATAAAACCATAGGTAGATTACCATGGTGTTTGTGAATATTAGTTAATTCATAATTCCATGAATAGATTACCATGTTGTTACTAAATAATGGTTATTTAATAAATCCATGGATAGAGGAACTACTCAGTTATATTTCTTTATATGAACAAAATATATTTATTTAGATGAACAAACTGAGTGATTAATTTTTATCATGATTATGATGTTAATTCCTTTTGGAAGAAGATCATGCATAGGCATGCAACATAAGTAAAAACTTTCATTGGAAAGAATATAAATATTTGTAGGTGGGAAAGATAGCATGTGGTGCTAAACTATATTGGAAATGATCGTTTAGTATAATCTTTGAAAAAGAGGACATGTAATTATATTCTTAATTGCATAGTTTTACCAAAAGGAAACATATGTTTACATGCTCACTAGCATTGAGATTTCCTCTGGGAAGACTCGTGAAGGAAGCTACGTGCTTCTTTAGAGACTCTTTTGGAATCTATATGCCTTTGCATGCATGGTAGCAACATTTGATATGTTAGATTGCACTCCATGTACTAAAAGTAATAGCTCAAGGATTAGCTGTTTTGATTAAATTATATAAATTACATGCACGAGTATCATAACTAAGTATTAGTTTATTTTAAATATATGTTGTGGAGATGTAGCTATTGTCTTGCAGTGCTTATGTGACAGAAACATTAGTTAATGTGATGACTTATAACCAGCACATATGAGGTATGTGTTGTTAAAGGGAGAATTTCAAGGTACTTTACTTGCATGTCATGAATATACATTAGTAGATGGAGAAACTACTATAGTAGAGATACGTGAAATGATTTATTATATGAATCTTGACAGCAATGTATGTTTAAGGTAACATTAGCAGGGTATGATGGTGATATGTATAAAGGAAATATTATGCTTAACCTGGTGGCAGGTACATGATTATGGTTCATGCAGATGAGTATGAACTACCAGATGATCCAGTGTATGATGGACCATTGTAGGTACATCCATGGCATCAAGATATGAAGATATGAAGACCAGAGGGTAAATGGTATCATATTTATTGTAATGGATTTAAGATAGATATTTGTATATATCCTTGTAAGATTTATAAACGATGGTTAAGGGATGCTCTCCTTTATAAGCCATTGAGTGAGGGATGACCACCCTCACGAGCGTTTAATAATAAAATTAAACGTTTGCTAATTTTCACCCTACGGGGTTTCTAGGGTATATTGGTTTTCAATGATGTGATTGATTATTGTGTCAAGCTGATGATGTTGATTCCTTTCTTGTTGTGAAGTTTCATAATGCCAAGTATGTGATGATTACATGAATAATGAAATGAGTGGAAGGTTACATCATACAGTACTATGTTAATTTATTGTAATGGAGGTTGTTAATGGTTAAGGAGCTTACTATTCTTATTTCTAAGTTACACTATGAACTGTCAAACATTCTATGTAATGATGAGTAAGGAATATTTAATAGTGAATGGATAGTTACCCATGAGTAACTTGTATAAAAAAAAATTTACTCCTTACATTTCCATGTGAAGTTAACAGTGTATGTTACAAGTGGTATTAGAGCTAAAGGTTGCAGCACTGGCACCTTTGGGATTTGTTAAGCAAAAATAAATTAAGAGATCCGATATGAAATACACATATGTGAAGGAAGGCATCACATCTTTAATCCAAGTTGAATAAAAAGTTTCAAGAGATAAGTATTATTATCTTGCTTTTTCTTGAAACATATGTTATTGCATTTATGGAAAATAAAATGCGTACAAAGTAAATAGCAATGAAGTTAGAGTTTCTTTAAAAATGATATATCTTTTCCATGTAAGTAAAGACAAACTTACAATGTAAGTTCTTGAAAATATTTCTATTATGTTAATGTTTTAGAAATATATATATATTCCTAGAGATATACCATGGTAAAAGACCAAACTACTCTGCTAGTTTTGCTGAGAAGAACCCATGTGAGTTCTTGCAAAGATTACTAGTATGTATCTTGAAAGCTGTGAGCAGTAGTAAAACATAAATAAGTAAACTTGCTTGCCTTTATATATGTCTTATTTAAGAAAAGATAGGAATCATGTTTTCTTTCAAAAGGGATTTTGTACCGGTGTGTTAAATGATAAGGAATCCAAGTTCTTTTCTTGAAAATAGATATAGGCTAAAGAGAATAACATCTTGAATATACTACATTGCTAGATGGATTAGGTCAACTTCTTGATTTAGGTATATTAAAGGTTAAGTTAACCTTGTTAGTGTTGCGTAGTTTTTATGCATAAAAGAGGCTATCTATGGTAAATTCTTGGAAGCAAAGCATGAGCAACTTGTAAGTAGAATCATAGAGGAACAAGGTTCTTTGCATGGATAGAAGATCTATTAAGTATGTGAGTACTTTATGCTATCATAACTATTATGTTATTTTTCCTTGAAGAGGAATCATGAGTTTGCCTACTCGATTATGTTAAGTACTCTGTTGGGAAATTAAGATTACAATCTTTATGCATTGTATGCATAGGAACAATAGCCAATGTGTTAGCTTTATTATATTTGCATGCTCCAAAGGCAAAATCTGAAGTGGTGGGTCTTTTGTAAAATTTGAAGTAAAGCGAATGCACATTGTGTCATTTTCCATTAAAGGAATTTCTGAACAGATACATGTGTGAAAAATGTCGTGTGAAAAATTTCATAATAATGTGGGATTTATTTGACATGAATTGATAATTACTTACTCACACTAATGTAGAGATGTTAGAATAAATCATGTTGTGACATTGTATTCACATCTCATATATGCACATTAATAGGTTTTAAAGGATCACTCAAAAATTTATTATTTATTGATTAATGTTTTATCTAATCATGCTATAAAATCTTGTCGATGTTGCTAAAAGAAAAACATTGTTGTAGAGGAGAAATGTGAATTTCCTGATGGGGATGAGTACTGCAATAGGGAGAGAAGTTCTTGAAATGAAATAAAGATAAGTATTTTATTTTATTTTATTTTAAGAAGTCTATGCATATGCATGTTGATTTCCTTTAAAAATGAATTGTTATATACATGGCATTGCATGAGATTAGCTTCCATTTAAGAGAATTCTTAAAAAAGTACATGCTATTATAATATACTTTTTCTACATAAGAATATGCATATGAGATTAATATGTGTATTATGCTTTATTTATTTAGGAAAGAAAGTATAAAAAGCATGAAAGAAAAATAGTTACCTTTCATTTTAGTTTGAAAAGAAGTAATTGTTTTTGCATGCAATAAAATTTCTAAAGTTACCATGCACTACTTTAAAAAGATGAATGTGTATAGTGATGGTATGTGAAACTAATGTATGAATGAAAAAGATGAGGAAAGTCCTTATATAAGATGATAGAGTGTTAAAACTAAATTGAATAAAGCCTCTTAATGGGTCAAGTTGTGAGACTTAACTAAATGACTAGTTGACTGACTAGTTTTTGAATCAGTCAAGTCATGGATGCATTAAAATTATTGATAACATTGATTAGTTATGAATGAATAACTAATGAAAGTAATATGCACAAATCGATTTTGACTAAAACTATTTGAAATTTGTGAGCAAGTGATTATGATAATTACTTCGTGTGTCAGTCTGTCGGAACAGAACATTATGGGAATTAGAAATGTTTGCACTCATACCCCAATCGTTATTGACACATACGCATTAATGAATATTTGTATATACTTTTATGCATGACGACATTGTATGCATGACAACATTTTATTCAGGAACTTAAAATGATTGCGTAAGATAATATGTGCTTGAGAAATGCATATTTACGATTAGCATTGTTTCTTATAGTAAGCATGGGTAGCTTAATGGAAACAAAAAACCTTTGAAAATAAAACATCGCAAACATTGCAATGTGAATTACAACAGTAAATGTTAAAATATCATGTTGGGCATGATTTTGTTATTTCAGAAATAATAATGTACAACACATGTATGTTACTTCCAAGGGAGAATTTGTGACAGCTTCATTAAAGTTAACTAGTATTAATTAGTTGAAGACAATTTGTTTAATTTTCTTTTATCTGGCAAGAAAAACTTAAATCATCACTGTTGACAAAGAAAATTATTTAATTTGTTGAAATTAATTAATAAAAAGAAAATATTTTTAAGCTGATGGTAAAAATGTTTCCAAGAATAGGAGGTGGTTTGGGACAGTTGGAAAGAAAGTTACCTACTCCTCTGAGGATAAAGCTGGATCCCAAGGGTGGAGTAGGGGTTCTGTGCAAAGTGGTAAAGGGAAGTATTTTCTAGAGCTGGTTGGGATCAATTGAAAATAACTCACAGCAACCCTTGTAAAACCAGAATTTCTAAGTTTGACTGGATTGGCCATCCAGAGGTCATAATAGAAAGAGAATTATTTCCACTGTTAACCTATGGCACCGTCCAGATTCTGGAGCTAGGGGCAAGTGGAGGACGTAATAGCCTCCCTTGATGGTTGGGAGAACCACATCTTGAAAGACTAAATTTCCAGATAAGTATAAAGACTTTTTAGTGTGCTGTGCTATTTTGAATTAATATGGAAAGATTGACTGTCTGGATGTGAAAATGACTCGAATTGGTTGTAAAAACCAACTCCTATGGGTTAGGAGGAGCATTTTGTTCACCATTGTGGTTCTCATAACGGAACAAGTTAAGTAAAAGTTGTGTTATATTAAAATGAATTATTGAATGTATAAGTTCATTTATTTTATTACTAATTTGTTTGAATGTCTTAGCAGAGGCTAGGATATCCCTATGGTGCATTGATTGACCATTGGTATGATTAGAGAGCTAGGTGCTCTTTGAGTACTTTTTGAAGTACTGTGTGGATGTCTTTA
Source organism: Pinus albicaulis (assembly GCA_034641835.2). NCBI lineage: Eukaryota > Viridiplantae > Streptophyta > Pinopsida > Pinales > Pinaceae > Pinus > Pinus albicaulis. The sequence continues at coordinate 1,213,666,649 of CM076579.1, forward strand.
GTAGGAGCTAAGACAGTGTGTACGTGATGCATTGATTAGAGAGTTGGTGCTCTCTGAGTACTTGTGGAAGTAATTTGATTAGAAACATCTCTTGATATTGCAAGAATGTTTGATAGTTGCAATTATTTTAATTTGATTGAAACTATGTGACTAATGTGATTGAATGGTTAGTCATACATTACAGGCTCTTTCCAGGAAGTGTTGATGGGTCTTCAACCATTCTATGAGAGCTTGCATAAAAGCCATAATTTCTTCCAATAGTAATTGGTAAATAATGGTAAGTTCGTACAGAGATTTTTCTATATTTTTGTGAATTGAATAAGGGATAAGTAGATAGAAAAGGAAATGAAATTTTCTTTGTGTTGTACATGCTTATGAGTATGGATAAAGAACATTATTGTTTCAATTAATGGCATTAAAAGGAAACGAAAGTGTTTCATTGTGAAGGGGAATGACCCCCTTTGGGTTGTTTATATTATTATATCATGAGTGTAAGTTTAAGTTTCAGTGAGAGAATCACACCGAGGACGGTGTTCTCTTCAAGGGGGGAAGTATGTAACACACGTACTCTGGTAAATAGTATTACGTTACTATCTTTAATGACACAAACCAAGAAAATCAAGATTCGGTTAATGTAAAACAAATTATTGGTAGCGACCTATTATTCTTTATTTACTTGGAACCTAGACAACTGATGGAGACATAGCTCGTTGCCACACAATTTTAAATTGGAAAAGTGGCCAGAGCATATTTATGCGAATGCATGGATAATGACCGCGAGTGCTTATGATGGAGGATGGTGATGGGTGGGTCTCCATTGGGTTGCGGAGGTCGAAAAAATTGAGGTTTCCTCCTCCTGATACAACAATATAGGGGTCCAACTGGTATTTACAAAAGGGTTCTACCATTGAAAGTGTGAAATTCATATGCAACGGAGTGTTCATCCCAGTCGAAGGACCTCCAAACCCTTATACATGGCTTCCGTACCAATGCGCGGCATTCGTTGTCAAGGTAGTGTGCATCCTTTCAAAAGCGTCGCCAAGAGAGAGGTAGTTCTTGCCTTGAACCTATCATTCATTATATACTTACCTCTGATTGGTAATTGAGTAGAGGTAAGGTTATATCGTGAAAGAAGACAATGCATCTCTAAATTACGGTTTGACCAATGTGTTCTTAAGAGATAAATGTGCTTATCGTCCTTTCTTCGAAACAACGGTTGCATATAAATAATTATTATGGTATTGAAATAGATGCATATTAAATTCATGGTATAAACGAAATAGAATATACTTTGTTTATATTTTAAAAGATATTTTGAATAGATTCAAAGAGCGTAACTCTTTAATATCAATATTTATATAATATTGTATATGAAAATAAAGAATATGCATGCTCTATATTTTAAAAGAGATTTTCTTAATTAGATTAAAGAGGGTAACTCTTTAATAAAAATATTTACATAATATTGTATAAGAAAGAAAATAGAAGATGCATGCCCTTATTTTAAAAAGGGATTTTGTACTCATTTAGTTTATGAAATGAGAACAAATCCAAGGTATTTTCTTGAATAGATTAAAGAGGGTAACTCTTGAAATATCTTCATGTGCGATGAAGAAGAAAAGAGAAGTTTTCTCAGATTTATATTCATTAACCATGTTGTAAATAGTAATGAATTAATAAATCCATGGATAGTTTCATAAATCCATGAATAGTTTACCATGATAGTGGTAGAGATTAATGAATTAATAAATCCATGGGTAGTTTACCATGGTGTTGATAGAGATTAATTATTTCATAAAACCATGGGTATTACCATGGTGTTTTTGAATATTAGTTAATTCATAATTCCATGAATAGATTACCATGTTGTTACTAAAGAATGGTTATTTAATAAATCCACGGATAGAGGAACTACTCAATTATATTTCTTTAGATGAACAAACTATATTTATTTAGATGAACAAACTGAGTGATTATTTTTTATCATGATTATGATGTTAATTCCTTTTGGAAGAAGATCATGCATAGGCATGCAACATAAGTAAAAAATTTCATTGGAAAGAATATAAATATTTGTAGGTAGGAAAGATAGCATGTGGTGCTAAACTATATTGGAAATGATTGTTTAGTATAATCTTTGAAAAAGAAGACATGTAATTATATTCTTAATTGCATAGTTTTACAAAAAGGAAACATATGTTTACATGCTTACTAGCATTGAGATTTCCTTTGGGAAGACTCGTGAAGGAAGCTACATGCTTCGTTGGAGACTCTTTTGGAATCTATATGCCTTTGCATGCATGGGAGCAACATTTGATATGTTAGATTGCACTCCATGTACTAAAAGTAATAGCTCAAGGGCTAGCTATTTTGATTAAATTATGTAAATTTCATGCACGAGTAACATAACTAAGTATCAGTTTAATTTAAATGTATGCTAGGGAGATGTAGCTATTGCCTTCCAGTGCTTATGCGACGGAAGCATTAGTTAATGTGATGACTTATAACCAGCACATATGAGGTATGTGTTGTTAAAGGGAGAATGTCAAGGTACTTTACTTGCATGTCATGAATATACATGAGTAGATGGAGAAACTACTATAGTATAGATATGTGAAATGATTTAATATATGAATCTTGACATCAATGTATGTTGTAGGTAACATTAGCAGGGTATGATGGTGATATGTATAAAGGAAATATTATGCTTAACCTAGTGGCAAGTAAATGATTATGGTTCATGCACATGAGTACGAACTACCGGATGATCCAGTGTACGATGGACCATTGTAGGTACATCCGTGCCATCAAGATATGAAGATATGAAGACCAGAGGGTAAATGGTATCATATTTATTGTAATGGCTTTAAGCTAGATATTTTTATATTTCCTTGTAAGATATATAAACGATGGTTAAGGGATGGTCTTCCTTATAAGCCATTGAGTGAACGTTGATCACCCTCACGAGTGTTTAATAATAAAATTAAACGTTTGCTGGTTTTCACCCTACGAGGATTTCATGGTATATTGGTGTTCAATGATGTGATTGATTAGTGTCAAGATGATGATGTTGATTCCTTTCTTGTTGTGAAGTTTCATAATGCCAAGTATGTGATGATTACATGAATAATGAAATGAGTGGAAGGTTACATCATACAGTACTATGTTAATTTATTGTAATGGAGGTTGTTAATGGTTAAGGAGCTTACTATTCTTATTTTTAAGTTCACTATGAACTGTTAAACATTCTATGTAATGATGAGTAAGGAATATCTATGTAATGATGAGTAAGGAATATTTAATAGTGAATGGATAATTACCCATGAGTAACTTGTATAAAAAAAAAATTACTCCTTACATTTCCATGTGAAGTTAACGGTGTATGTTATATATATATATATATATATATATATATATATAGAAAAATGTGATAATTTTAGACTATGCAAATTATTTTGCTAAATTATGATGATGTATGTGGGATGGAAGAAGTATGTATTCATGGTGGGGCATTATCATTAAAATTGAATAAAAATGTTATCATTAAGATTGCAACAAAATTTAATTGTTTTTTCAAATATTTTAATTTAATTTTGCTAAAATCAATCCATTTTTTTATTTAAATGGAAATTAATCAACATTTTAAAATTTATCCAATAAAATTAAAATTGACATATATTAATAAGAAATTAAAATTAAAATAAAATTTTGTTTTAATTTAAAATAAAATTATAATTAACTAAATATTAAAAATATAATAACTTGATTTTTATCTTTTAATTTTGATTTTAAAAATCTCAGTTAATATTTCCGTAGAATTCACATATATCAATAGGAAATTGAGGCAACCATTGTGAAAACGATTTTAATTTGAAATTAACTGAAAATTGGAATCCGTTAATTAAAAATATAATAATGCCATTCGTATCTTCTAATTTTAATTGATATTTTTAAAATTAAAATAAATTTTTACTAAATAGACATATTAACTTCCAAGAACATGGGTGACTACTATAGTGGGCCTCATCAAATTTGTTGGAACTATCAACCATGGTTAAAGTAGTGAAGGCAGTGCTTCGGATATTTTGAAAAAAAATGGGTGGGTGTAGGTCTGGAATTTCAAATTCGTTTTGCTTGTCAAATGAAAATTTGATGACGTTTTTGTATTTTCATGCCTTTCATTTTACGTTCTACTCAAATTTGTAGGAGTCAAAATTCTCTTTCAACTACTCTTAGATTTCAACTTTCATTAATCTCCCCATGAAAGTGCCTTGTTTTTTCCCAAGCTAGTATGTGTTCCGATATAACATACAACCATACTTTTGATCAACACATTATGAGGTTTATTTGTTACAATTAAACTTCTCTAATGGTATCCTAGGATGTTTTGATTTCCAGATTATATCGTTCAATGGACTAGTTTTGTTTTTAGGACCTATTAGTCAACATAACATATCTTTTGATATAAAATATAATGATTTCTTTCACAGAAAAAAATAATTAGCGTTGCAATAACTAATAGATATTTTGATTTTTTTTCTAGTAAGATGTATGGAGGGGACTTCTCTTATACACCAATGACTTTTATACTTTACACTTTAGACAAGAAATTATCTCTCAAAATCTTTATCAATTCTTTTTTTACTATTGTGTCTATAATGAAATTAGTCCATTAGCATGATAAGCTCAGTATTTAGATGAAATACCTTCAAGATAAACCCCAATATTTCTATAAAATAACTTCATACTAAACCAGTATATTGACAATATAACCAAAATTCCAAAAGCCTAATAAAAACTATAATTTTTTCTCTATAGCCTTAACTCAACTACTTCCACAAAAATATTTTACATGCTCAAAGTATTTCCATTTTTTTGCATACTCATTCTTCCATAATTACCAAGATGCAATAAAAGCAACCTCGTTCTCTTGATTCTCAACATCCATGACAAAAAATATAAGAAAACTCCACTATGAGCATGACAACAAACATGTGACCTTTTCTTAAACACTACTAGAAGAAAAATAATGGGACACCACATTAAAAATGAGCTACACTCAAATTTGGGTAATAACTCTACCAAGAGGATCATATTATAAAAAAGACATAAAGTATGCTAATCACAATTTTTAAAGCCCAATAATCAATTTAATAAGAGAACAAAAAAAATAACCATTTTCACCAAAAAAATGACTAACTACAACCAAAATTACATCCTTACTCCAAATTAACTTATAAATTTCACATGCTAGATCCACATTGAATCCACATGTAACATGGGAATTAATTACTCCCAATATCCTTAATGAAAACATCATACTTCTGACCATATATTATGATGCACACATATTTTTAAGTGTCCATGTTACACAACTCTTCATTTTATTACAATTATTCCAATATAATTATTCAAGGAAAGAGATAATATTTTGAGGTTTCCTCCCTGCCAATTGGGATTCAATGCCAATTCATCAAACACTCTTCTTTCCCTTAAATTATTTCGCTATCCCAATGAATCCTACACTTGATTATTTTCCATGTTTCTAGGTTTGGTAAATTTCCCCTTGCATTGCATCAATTTCTGCAATGTGCTTTACTCCACACTGATATATAATTTACTCCACTATTGGTAGTAACCAACATCAAGAATTTAAAAGGTTTCGATTCCAATAATATAAACAGAAATTTGAATTATGTGTTTTATATCATACTAAATATATCTTAGACTAAAGGAATTTCTGATATATAATTTACTCCAGTATTGGTGGTAACCAACATCAGGAATTTAAAAGGTTTCGATTCCAATAAGATAAATAGAAATTTGAATTATGTGTTTTATATCATACTAGATATATCTTAGACTAAAGGAATTTCTAATATATTCCCTACTTCGGAGGGTTTTGAAAAAAATGGATTTCAGGTGATTTCCATTCGACATTTCAAGCATGTATTCGACATTTCAAGCACGTTTACTGTTTATTCAAGAAACCTACAAACAAGTATATTTATGACTTGGCTCAAAAGGATCCTCTAAAATAGAGACACAATGATGAGAACGATATGAATAATATAGAAGAAATACGGTGACTTTCAATAGATGCATTTCCATTAACTAACCTGGAAGAATTGTCGCCCTGATCCAGAGAATCGACGAGTGGCTCTACAAGAGTAGGCATGAACTTGTGCTCCATTGTGCTAAGAGCTAATCGATTTGTGCCTATTTCCAAGGTCTTCAGCCTCCATTGCATCCTTGGCACTTTGCATTTTGGTTTTATTTTCTTTCTACGCCTGCTACCTTGACAAAGCCCGAAAATTGTCATTTTGGAGGCCAGGTTTATATGGAAAAAGTTGGAAAATTGTCATTTTGGAGGCAAGGTTTACAGGGAAAGGCATTGTACAGTCTTAACTTATAACCTATCAGTTTAAAACTCTTACAACTTGCATTCAGTGATCAACAGAAGTAAGCATCTAATCAATAGTTATGACTTGAGAGTAGCCATTTAATCTGCAGTTAACGCATGTTGTAGCCATTGTACTCGTAACCATCTACTCAACAGTTATGACTTGAGAGTAACCATTTAATTCGCAGTTAACACATGTCGCAACCATTGTACCCGTAATTTTGTCAATTGCTACGGTCAACATGTTAATGGATTCACTTTCTATGGGAAATCAACTAACAGAAAAGGGATGCCGCATCAATGATCAAATTTGAAGGGCATGTCTTAATTTCAATTAGAAGGTCATATATTCATGTCTCCCTTCCTTAATGAAAAGCTTAAAAATAAAAAGCATTTCAATTGACGATAGTATATTATTTTTATGTTTCATTTTCAGAAAGAAAAAACCACCAATCTATATATTAATAAAAGACTGTTACATATACAAGTGCGAAGGAGGCTCTATTTTGCATTGCTTAAATCTGTCATTGGAAATGCTAGCATGAGTATTGAAGACAGTATTATAAGAATTTGGATGGATACCACCGGGATAGAGGAGGTTGGAAAAAGTAGGGAAGTTGGAATTAGGGTCCTGGGAATAGGATGGAAGTTAAGCAACACCATTAGACATATGTTGTGGGATTTGTGCAGGGATGTTGTTGGTACTAGTAACCCCTCCGCTATTCCACTCACAGTTTTGGGAATTTGGGCTAGAAGTCGATGATGTGGGAAGATTTTTCATCATTTAAAGGGGACATGTATATGCTTGTAAACCTAGTGAATGAAGCATTTGTCTCTATTTGAAAAGATTAAGGAAGATCTGATTTTTTTTTGGTGGAGAGAGAATTCAGATTAATTCAAAGGAATATTCTACAAAAAATATTCATAGAAAGTATTTGAATGCAACTACTTTTTATTTAAATACGAAAACAAATTCCGGACATAAAAATCAGGTTTAATCAGAACCAATATATTGAACAGAGGGGTTGCTTTGAGGTTAATCAAGTCTTGGAAGGTTGTAGTTAGCTAAGATTATTGGTTGAAATTTCTTCTCTGTTATCATGCGCATGCAAGGTATATTTTCAATAGGCATAGATGGATCTAAAGATTTATCACCGATATCGGGAGAAGTAATTCAGGAGTCTATTCAAGATTTTATTAGTCACGCCTCAAATAATGGACTAGAGAAATTGGTATTGGACCAACTATCAATGAATTATTCATATTTAGTTCTAGTAAATCACATAATTGTAGATTTTCAATCATGGGATCAAGATGAATTAGTGGTCGTGTCAAGTGCTTACATGAAACTACCTCCTTGTGCTGGTGTATTAAAAATGGAAAGATGATCTTAAGTTGTTCATCAAAAATTTTCTTGGAGCGGCGAATATTCCACATCTAAGTCCACCAGATGTTGTTTTTCCTGGATTGTTATATGCTCTTGAGCCAGAGATAGTATTTTTGATCCTAGAGTGGATACAAACTTTATCAACAAACTGTATTGAGACACTTCTAGAAATGATCATGAAAATCATAACAAAAGGAAAAAAGAAATTGACTGTTTTTTTAAGAGGACACGATAATCTCTTTTCTCTAGCATTTACTCGTATTGAAGATCACCATTCTAATAATGAGTCATTTGCTCCAAAAATAACCCTAGCCAAACATTGACAAGGCATTAAGGATATCTTTTTTCACTTCATAAGTACATATGTTCTAAATCATTGCTGGAAATTATTCGCCAGTTGGTTTCATACCAAAGTCTTTTTCTCATTTTTAGCATCCAAGACATGGACTTCTGAAAGATAATAGTTTGAAACAACATAAATATTTAAAATTTTACAAGCATTTATTGGAAGACTTTGAATATGAATTTCGAAGTCAAGTCAATGATGTTGTATAGGATCAAGTGTCATTTTGAAAGGTAACACAAGAGAAATTTCTTGATATTGATTTGGGAAAGTCATAGATGTTGACCTTTACCATTCATAATAAATGTCAAATTCTTGATTTTTCTTGTGGTTGAATGGAAAGTACCATATGGTTTTACTTTGGGAAGAAAGTTTCTCTTCCCAAACAGAAAAATGGCAGAAGAGTCTCCATAATTGAGGTCCAGAGCAAGAAAAACAGTGTCATGTTGACTATATCTCTTATTCTGCGTGATAGAGAGACTGTACAATTGAAGACCCTTATAATAGGCCTCCCACTTGGCATTCATATCCAATATCATATTTTGTAGAAATGTGAAATATGGCAAGTGAAAGATTCGACCATGTATGTATCACAGAGATTGAGAGGGGTTTCAGCGGATTATTGGCACAGGGATACTTCCTCTTTGTATCGTTCAAAGTGGGAAAGAGTGTGGAAAATTAATTAACTGTTGTTGGAGATGACTTTTCTTAGGATTTCGTCACTGGTTGTAAGAAATATTATTGCGAGGGGCACCAAGGCCTTGCTCCTAGAAGGGTGGAAAGACGCTTTTTTTAGAGTCGTGGAGTTGCCCCAGCAAGGGTTTCTAAAAAAAACTCCCTGGGAGCCTGCGAGTCTGAGTATTATGTTTCATCGTAATTATTTTATGAATTTACTGTCACGAACATGGGAGAAGAAAAAAATCAAGGCTCATATTGGAATTCATCATCCTTTGTGCCAATGAGATTGGTGAGCCCTATTTCTGGAAAGTCTCATAGGATCGATCATGAATTTGAGAGTGTTCATGCAGCTGTTGCAAGCATCGAGAAGAAAAAAATTAATGAGAAAAAAGTTGAGACTGCAACCAGTGAGCTCGATATGGAGAAATGGAAGGGGAAGGGTTTGTTCCATTCCAAATATTCGGGGGTTTATCCTACTGGTGTCTTTCGCCAAGATGGATCACCATGGCCATGGAATTCATTTAGAGTGAGTCAACAACATTTCCCTCATTTTGTGGGAAAATGTGGGAAATTTGGAATTAGTATAAGTAAGAGGAAATTTCAATAGAAGGTTGAGGATATTTTTGTATTTTCATGCTCGTTGAAATTCATGAACGGTTTTTAATTTACAGCCTTGGGAAAGAATCACATTCCAAATACATTCATTGACAAATTTTCTTATTGGACAATGAAGGCGGTGAGAATTCCAGTGGATTTTTTCTTTAGGGTAAACAAATACTCTAAAGAATCAGGGTTTGGGCATCTTTTTTCTTGAAATGATTTTAGATGAGTGATTTTGAATATTTCCGAGGAAATTTTGTGATATATGAATGCAAAAGCAATATTATATTCAAGTGATGATGCTAGAGATTTTCGTTGTTGTCCCAGGAATGGTGGGGGAATTCTCCTCCATTGTAAGTCCCTCGGGAAATTTCAACACAATGTTGGATGGATAAAGGTTCTTCTAGAAGAACCTAAGAATGAGATAATGATCTTATGAAATTCATGGAAGTGACAAAGCCCAATTGGTTTCAAAGGGCCTTGGTCTTTGTAGTGCAAGTAGTCTTCTTCAATGCATATTTCCTCATGTACATCCTTTCCCCAAAAATTTCACACATGATTGTGGGTTACCTTGAAGAAGAGGTTGTCTACTCCTATACTGAATTCCTCAAGGAACTCGACAATGGAAAAATTACAAATGTGTTAGCCCCTGCTATAGCAATAGATTATTAGAGGCCTCCCAAGGATTCAATACACAGAGATGTTTGGTTTGACTATAATGTAGGCTTATTAACTCTTCGTTTCATATGACAACACAAAGAAAAAATGAGAACTGAAACAGATTTAGGTTGAGGGCCGAGGTTGCAACATACCTATTGTTTGTCAGCGTTCAATTGAAGAAGATGTTGACTCCTGAGTCATGAGTATGAATGTGCAATAGATGATGAGAACCAAAAATGGCTCTTTTGTTGAACAAAGGGATTTTTTGCAGACTGTAGTTCTTCTGCAATTAGATAGGATGAAAACGGAAAATCCTTCGCAGTGGTAGGGAATATCAATCACGGTTGAGTCTGCCTTCATGATTTTTGGGTTGGAGTTGGTAGCTAAAAATTGAAACTCAACAACCTCCACTCTCCGTCTCTCCTACTCTTCTTCAATGCCGCAACAACCTCTGAAAACAACCAAGAAAAACAACCAAGAGCTAAGAGTCTAGTCACTAGTGGCGTTAGGCCGCAGGTGTATCCTAGGTCTTTACCATATACATGTAGTTTTTATTAAATTGGTAAATTGTAATTAAAAAATTAGATTTTTAAAAAATAATCACAGCTGACAACCCTTCTTATGCCATTTCATAAAATTATTAAATTTCTTTTAAAACTTGTAAAACTTGGATTTTAATTTTTTTTTTACTAGCAAATTTTGTTGACTACTTCTACGTGCCACAGGCCTTGTGAATGGCTCTGATCTGTTCAATTTTGAACACTGTGCCGCATACATATTAAATATTATTAATATACCCTTTGTTTATTTTGCTATTGCTAGGTATTATAGATTTTGACGGTTCTAATCACAAATTAAACGTCAAAATTGATGGGTTAGTGATGTATACGACACGTCAAACTTAACGTGGAGAGATTTTCGCCGGAAGTCAAATACGTTCTGAAATGGAAAATACGTCGCACAGGACGTCAAATTCCAGGCCTGGGTGGGTGTTTTTCAGCGGATCCACTTTTTAAGGATCGCTGTGGAATGTTTTCCATTCGTTGGTAAAAGTTCACAAAAATTCCCGCAAATAAATAGAAGAAACTCGGGAATAACGGTCTATGTATGGCTTTAAATGATTTGAATCGTGATTAATCAGCGAACCTTCGGTGAGAAATTTTCGAACAGTGCAGACATGATCAATTGGCGAGACCAAATTTGGAAATTTTGCTGTATTTGCCAAAGAATTCAAAAAATTTGGAAATTTTTCGTTTGTAAATTGCGCTCTATAGTGTGCGGAAGATAGAACTACAGGCTATACAGTGAGCCCTTCAGTTGGCTACATGCCACCGGCAGTTTCTGATCTGCAAATCACAGTAAAATCGCCGTCAAATAGCATACTTGGATTGACAAAATCTCTGTTCACAAAATCCTGCAGCTGGCTCGCATCCCAGGCATCTTCGCACCATGGAAACTGTTGATAGTAATCAAAGTTGTCCTCGAAGTGCCAATTTTCCTCAAGTGATTTCAGATACGGGGTCTCCGACAAACCCTCAGAGCAATATTCCTTTGGAGATGGACAGACTTCGTGTTTTGAACCCAGAACGGGGCTCGGCGGAATTCCGAGTTCATCATCTGAAGCCTCCAGCAGATAAGAAAGATCGAACCCCGAGTTTGAATCCAGGGTTTGGCTTTCCTGGCCGCTAAAAATGTCGGTGGCCGCCGAATTATCCTCAGAGTTGGAGGGCAGATAAGAAGTGGAACATGTCGTGGCGATCTCTTCTTCCAGGCTTCTCATGATTCCGCTGAGGATCTCCTCACTAGGAGCGCATTCTTCTTCTTCGTCTTCTTCTGATAAGGTCTTGTCTAATTGTAAAAGAAACCAGTCTGTTTCTTCGCCGTGAAAGCGTTTCGGCTCTCCAAAAACAGAGGAATTCAGCAGAGGCTCGGTCTCACGTTCGCGTTTTCCCAGCTTCTGAGACATGCTTCAGAAGTGGCCCGGGGATTCGAACACGGAACACAGCAACGGTGCAGAGACGATAAGAGGACAATAATTCCCTGAACAGCTCTTCCTGCAAATATTGCCGCCTAACTGGATATCAAAGCGCCTAGTATAAAACCAGATGATGGAATTGGGTATAAAGAGCTTTTCTAGATAGTCCGCCTAACTGGATATCAAAGCGCCTAGGATAAAACCAGATGATGGAATTGGGTAGAAAGAGCTTTTCTAGATAGTTCTCAGACTTTCTGTTACAAGGTTAGGGACGGAAAAAGCCTAATATATAAAAAGTATGAGCTATATGGCTGGAATAGCTTGGGATAGCAGAAAGTGTTTTTAGTGCAATTTTTTGAAGTTTTAGGTGGTGAAAATTTTTGAAGTAAAATTTTGGTTTTTGTTATTCAAATTGGTTTTTTTCACTCTATATATGGATTCAGCACCTTCAAAAACCTCCAATAACATATAATATATAAGTAATTATATATTATAAGTAACTGATAATTTACTTATAATTATAAGTAATCTCCAATAACATTATAATATATAAGTAATTATATATTATAAGTAACCTCCAATTTTTTTTTTACAATAATTTAAATTCCATCACCCTAATTCAATGACATATAATATATAAGTAACTGATAACATCTTTTTAAGTTTTTGCAGACTTCATTCGTAATTTTACTCATAGACCTTTTGGATTTTGATCAGATGAGAGAATTCTTTGTATTAGCTGCATAAACTCCTCAATATGATCAATAACCTACATTTATGAATTAATATATCAACAACTATCATGAGCTTTTCTATTTCAAAACATCATATTTCCAAGTAAAACACTTTGTTTAATTATGAATAATTACAACAACTACAACTCGGATCTATTGGGCAAAGCAACAAATATCGTTCAGCGGTTTCTCCTTCCGAATCCAGATCTATGATTGATATTGTTCTCTGGCCATCTTGCGAAGTGAGTGGCACACTTTCCTTTCCTAATTCTTGCAATTTAAGATTTAGTTCCTCCTTTTCGTTTTCTGTCCCTTTGTTATCCATTGGGACATTGATATGAAGGATCACATTGCAAGTTTGCTAACATCTTACAGTGCAGGGATGTTCACATTTCAATTCTAATTTCTTACTGTAGTGTTTGTATACTATTTAAATATGGAAGCCTACATGTTATTATTGAAAATTAATTAGGTCAAAATTTAATTACTAAAAATAAATTAAAAAACAATGAAATAATCATTTAAATTAGGAGGATTGGAGTTTGATTCACATAATGACCGCAATCAATTGAATTATGTTAGTCTTTGGGTTTTTAATGTAATGTTTCACATTGTAACTGCCAAATCTTTTCAGGTTGGGACAAGAAACCCATTGCATGCATCCAAGTATTTATGAGAAATTTAGTGAGGACCTAAGCTTTTCTTTGGATGATTATATATATGTTGATTATATATCTTTATTAACTGTCTTATTTAAAAGTATTAAATATAAATAATAACTAAATGTAAATCAATATTATTTATACCATGTAAGATGAACATGCTCATATAAGTTATATAAAATGAACATGCTCCAAATATATTATAACTATAAATTTACTATCTAAAATGGACATGTTCCAAATATATTATAACTATAAAATTTTACTATATTTCTTATGGATAAAAAAACTATTCCATTAGCACATTAATTCACAAATGGTAATAAGGTATAGGAATCAAATATACATTATAAATAAATTTAAAATAATGATTTTCTAATTATCACCAATGAAAAAAAATTAAGCTAACTCATAATTGAGGGCATTTGACATGATTTTAGCAAACAATGTCTCATTCATATGTATTTGGAATGACATATATCAAAAATTAGGACAATGTAAGAAAGTTGCGCAATGGCTAGTCCTTGCCAAGTTATCTAATAGTATAATGTAATTTTCAGACAAAGTTGTAACGGTCATGGGACACACTAGGAAATCGCTTCAATGGATCAAAAGGCATTTTCTTAGCTTGCTTTGCCTTCTCTCATTCAGAGAGCACCCCTTTTTTTTCATTTCATTTGGTAGTAGTGCATTAGATGAATTTAGATCAAGATCACAAATAAAAGAATTGGGATCATCTCACTCTTCACCTTGAAAATGAAATTCCATATCTTTGTCATGACATAATTTGGATCCATGCCGCTAGGTTATTCTATCTATAATCTATATCCACACAATATTTATAACTCTTAAGGTTTCGAATCATAAACCTCGTTGCCTCATTGTTTTATTTTTATTTTCAGTTCAAATACCAACTCATACATGCATTTTTTGGTCTCTTTCAATTCGAAAATTGACAACCCAGATTGATATTGTAGTTGTCATGGCTCACTCATTTTCCCTACCCTGTTCGAAGTGGTTGTATTCTAAGCAATCGGATGAGGACATCACCACATGCACAAGTGGGTACAACATCCCCAAACTCCTTTATCAGGGCCAAACTTATCCCATGGGCGTTCTCTTTTGGGGCACCCAAAACAAGGTTGATTTAGATCAAGGGAAGGCCTTGAAGAGCATGTAGTTTTATTGTTTAGTGATGATCACTAGACATTTTTTCCAAGTCAATCTATCAAATAGCCCCATGCTTGGATTAGTTCATTGAAGAGACTATTAAGTAGCAACAACAGGGTCATTCCACAAAATACAAATGTTGTTAGAAATATTGACTCCTTGACTCCTCTCACCCACATAAATAAACCATCAATATTCCCACTACCTCCCTCCACGACTATCCACCACAATCACCAGTATGGGTGATCACAACATTTCATTTCGATTATCTATCGATTGTCACATGACACAAACAAAGAACATTAATTTTGAATTAAAATTAAATAAATATTTTAATGTTCATTATGTGGAGCGGGATGATATCCTACATCGGAGCGGGGTGAAATGTCATCCCTCCATTTAGACATAAGACGAAGAATATTCACTCATTGTTAAATGTTAGCCATTCATTTAAAATAAATAAAAAGTCTACAAGCCCACTTCCACTTGTTGGTGAAATATATATGCCTATCGACGTAATCAAGAGGGAAAATTTTTAGGCTATATATTTTTATTTTTATTTTTATTTTTATTAGATCTTACATTACATTATATTTGATTGAGATTTTTTTGAAGTATTTTTATTGTGGAAATTAAGGGTATAAATAATGTCAGTGCATAGTATGAATTGTACTTGTTAATAAGAAGAATATATTTTGAGATGATAGAAGCACATTTTTGTGACAAACACAAGTGTTGATATGTATTAAGCTAAGAGGAATTGGTAATTTACACTTGGAAAAATTATTATATTTGGAATGCTAATGAAGATTAGAATGTTGTTTTCTTGGTAGAATGTTTTATTGAATAGTACAATTTCTCGAGAAATAAAAAAGTGGCTTCTGGTGGCTTATAAGAGTGGATAATGTCCATAAGGTAATAGTTTTAGAATGAGTACCAACATAAAGTTCATATAGGAATGAGGGGGAAAGTTATATGTTTGAACAATAGTATGGGAAATGCTAAGATAGATTCAAATGGGAAAAGGAAAGACAAAACTAACAACTAAGGGCTAGTAGAGACAATTGAGAGGTCTAAATATGGAGATGCTACATTATGGATGATAATTAAAATTTGATCAAAGATTTAGAAGAGAAAAATCACCTTACTACATAGATACTGCAATGGATTGAACCAATTGTAGAAGTAGATAAACAAATATTCAAGTACAAGTCAAGTAGAGGAGGATAAATCTTAGGCTAGGGGAGAGGATGCAATAGGTTAAATGCATTCTAGGAGTGCTAGTATGAATCAACAACATTCAGTAATACATTCAACTATAAGGGCTTACAATTTTTTTGAATATGAAAGTAGTTGAAGCTTGTCACTAGTTAGACATCAAAGGAGATATGAAATGGATGATTTGCATGGGGAGATTATGAATATAAATCCTCCTACTTATCTCGAGAAAGGTGAGGAAGTTGGGGCTTGGTCATTGGGGATGAGGAAGTATCTATAATTGTATAATTACTCATTCAACATAGAGGCTAGAATCACCAACTATAATTTGCAAGACAAAGCATATGTGTGATGAGACCAGCTTAAAGAAGTTTAACATTTGGAATATAACATTTGGAATAGAAGAGGATATCATGGAGGTAGTTCAAGAGTTAGTTTTAGGAAAAGTGTTTGACAGAGCACCATTATGTTATAAAGGTGTAAGATTTATTTAAACTCAATCTAAGAAACATGACAATGGAGGAGTACGAAAGAAAAATATTGAATTGATAAGGTATGTGGACTCCATTAAGACCATTAAGGTTAAAAATAAAAAGATTAATAAGTGGATTACCTTATTTCTATATTCAAAATATAAAATTAGATGAGCCTAAGACTTTGGATGAAGAAATAATAAAATCCAAGTATCTTTATGAGAGAAATAGAAATAGGCCAACTTAGAAAAAATCATGGGATGACTTAGAAGAAAGCCAAGATGGAATAAAGAAGGGGTATAGGCCAACATGTTTTAGGATTATCTCTCAAACAAATCAACAAGGAAAACCAACCAATAAGGAGCCAAAAGTGTCAAATTATTTAGTAAAGATGCCAAGACAATAGCCCATTAGATGGTCTGGTTGTCAGGAAAGGATATCCCTCACAAACGAGACAAGAAGGAGACTTTAAATAACATTCAGTGGGATGAAAATTAAGGAGACGAGAACGTAAGATCAATAACTCTCCCAAACCCATTTTAATAGATTCTATATATAGACATAGTTTTATGGATCCTAGACTTGTTGATATATTTCACTTGAAGAGAGAAATAAATAAATAAATATAAATATAAATATAAATTAAAAAAATAATAATAAAAGAAATTGGCTGGTTCATTTAACTATAGGAGCTAAGACAAGAGATAATGAGATGGTTAAGGAGTGTTTAATGGACTTAAATTATTAAGTACAAATTTAGATTTGAACATCATACCTTCAGGATCATATGACTACCTAATAGATATGGATTGATTGGACAAGCATCATGCTATACGTGATTGTTATAACAATAAATTCACTTATCTTGATGAGGTAGGGAAGCAAAGAAAATTGTAAGGGATTACAAGGCCTATTTCTATCTGAGTAATGTAATATATGCAATTGAACAAGTCCTTTAGAAAGAGTGTCAAATTTATATATCCCACATGGAGGAGGAAGAGAAGAATAAATACCAAAGAATTGAATACCATCTAATAATAAAAGAATATGGAGATTTTTTTGGTAAAACATCAATGTTTCCATCATAAAGGGTAATATATTTTCCGTTGATTTGATACATGGACTCTCTCCCCCTAATGTTTAAGACACTTTACAGAATGCACACACCAAATCCAAAGGAAATGTAAATGCATCTTGAATATTTTTTGAATAACGAGTACATATGCCCAATTGTGTCACTTTTGGGTGCCCCAATGCACCTTTTGAAGAATAAAAATGGGACATTAAGGTTTCCCATAGATTTCAGGAAATTGAATAATGTGATACTCAAGAAAAAAGGTCTTATCCAATAATGTCCTAAGGTAGGGTTACCATTCGGTAAGAATGAAGGAGGAGGAAATCATAAATGAAAACCTAAAAATTAGATATGGTCATTATGAATTTGTAGTTCCTCCATTTGGGATTTCAAATGCACAAATTGTGTCTTATGTGTTTTATAAATGGAGTGTTCAAAGAGTATCTAGATAAGTTTTTATTGTCGTCTTGGATGATATTATTATCTATGCTAAGTTTGAGAAAGAGAATGAGAAACACTTTCAAACTCTCAAGACAGAAGGATATATTAAGAAAACAAATATAACAGTGTCGATTGATTCAAGTAGTGCCCATAATTATATTCATTATAAGATAACCAAAGAATTGAATTGATTTCTATATCCAACACTAGAGTGTCAGGTGATGGTTTCAAATGGAGGAACTATAAATTTCTATGATACCAAATCTTATGTAACTAGATAATAAAATAGAAGAAAAGATATATCAATGACTTGGAAATAAGCCTCTTTGAGCGGAAAACCTCTTTTTACATCACATAAATGAACAATTCTTTGATGATTCAAATGACAAGACTTCCTGGTATATAGAGGAGTCGAAAGGGTCAAAATATAATTAGGGCCTACATAATAATAATGATCTAAGGGCTTCTAAAATAAAAATAGTGGGTTTCTATGGGGCACAACAATAACAATATGGGGGTTCTATGGTGCACAAAAATAACAATATGGGGGATATACTAGTATTATAGGGACCTAACATTGATTTTATGACTATTGAGGGAGAATTAGTTTTATGCAAAGTCAAGCATGTGTTGAATGCATGAGAAACAAATTATCTATTTGGGCCACATTATCTCAAAGGAGTGTATACAAGACTTGTAACTGACAACTATAATTCATGCCTTAAATATGTGGAGGCACCACCTCATGGGTAAGAGGTTTGAATTGAGATTAGAACATAGTGATTTGAAGCACCTATTTGGATAGACAACCTTAAATGTGAGGTAAGTAAAGTAGATGGGATTTTTTGATGAATATGACTTTGATATTAAACATATCAAGGTGAAGGAAAACAAGGTGGATGATGCACTCAACAGAAGAGTGGATGAGATTCATGCTACAAACATCAGCGTGTGCAATTCTAATCCAGGTGGATATCGGTGGCCACCCACCTATTCCATTTGGACCCGCACCATCAATTCTTGCAGCTTTTCACTTTCATGACAACTTACTATTTTTAGCAGGTTTTTGGGTCCTGCACTCCCAGAGCCATTTTGGGGCCTTAATGATCGAGGTGGACATTGGGGCCACCCACCTATTCCATTTGAACCCCCACCATTAGTTCTTTCAGTTTTTAAGTTGCAGCACAACTTACTATTTTTAGTTGTTTTTCGGGTCCTGAACTTCTGGAGCCGTTTTGAGGCCCTAAATGACATTTTTTGAGCATCGTTTGTTCAGAAACTATGATTTTGTTCTTAAATTGATATTTATGGAAATAGTTGTATTCCTTGGATAGATCTTTCTAATGATATATCATACACGTCAAACAGAGATCGTATGCCGAAATTAAGTCCCCTGGAAGTTGAAACACCAATTTACCCAAACGAGGCCCATAGTTTTGGCGCTTCATCTCCTAGGGTTAGGTTTTTGGACGTTTAGAGTTCTCCATTGTTTCTCAATAATAAATAGGCCCTCGAGCCTCATTGTAACACAGTTGAGAGGTCTATAGCTGCTACATCTCTTCTCAAAGATTTTCTACCAACACCCTAGATATTTTATTTCCATTATGTCTGTAAGCATATTTCTGTTATTTGATATTAATGAAATGAAGCATTATTTCCACTACATCTCTATGTTCATAGTTATTTCTATATTTTGTTGCATTCCTACATAAATCCAGATCAGTGGTATCAGATCGGTCTGCTCTTTCTTTGTTTTTCTTTACATGTCCCCAACACAGTCAAGGTATAAGGAGTTAGGGCTCGATCTGGCTGAACCCTTGCAACATCAACCTCGCAAAGCCCAACAACCTCCCATGGCGGAAGAAAAGAAAGGTGAGGGAGCATGAGATCCTATCAAAATATTTCTTGAGGAGGCCCTCGAGAAACAAAGGAACACGATGATGGATAACCTTGCTCATATCCTTCAACAACTGCCCACCTACGGAACATCTGCATCCAACAGCCACTCTAGAGGTGCCACTCGCTTCAAGGTACAAGCAAACTTTGACATTCCTATATTTGAAGGCCAAATAGATGCAAACGTCGTAGATAGATGGTTAAATTTGCTGGAAGGGTATTTATCGGTCTATGATTTCTCTGACCGAGAAAGGAATATTTTTGCACTCCTCAAAGCCGCCCCCCATGTCAAAGACTGGTGGGAAACCTACTGTGAGCAAGAGGACGAAGGGGAACCCTCTCTGTTCTCGGCCACACCCACTTGGAATTCTTTCCGAGACAGCATTAAGGAACAATATTACCCCGTGGGGAGCTATGAGGACAAATACATCCAATGGACCATGCTACAGCAACAAAGGGATCAAGACATGTACGAAATGATGAATTTTTTCCATACCCTACGCACAAAGTTGGGTATTAAAGATTCAGAGAGACATTTGGTGCTCAAGTATTGTGGGTGTCTGCACAAACACATCCAGGATGAAATGGAGTTCCTTGATATTACATCGCTTGGCACAGCATATAGCTATGCCACCAAGATCGAACAGAAATTTAAGAAGAAGAAGCGAGACTTTGGATCTGCGAATCCGAAAGGTGCCCCCGAACCGAAGAACAAGGGGCAAGGACAAAAGCGGTGTGACTCAGAACAACACCAAAAATCAAAAGAAGGACACAAGGAAGTGGTGTGAATTTCATAACAACCCCCCTCACAGCATAAACGAGTGTCAGGCCAAACAATCATTAGTGGTTGAACTAAAGGCACTCGAATCAGATGCATTTTATGATCCTGATTCAGAACCAGACAAAGGCAATGACAAAGGGAAGCATATCATTGGTGCGGATGCGAGTGCCATTGTTTCCACCACCAAGATCGAGAGGGAGGATCCAAAGGAGGGGGAGTGCCTCTTCCATTCGCAGATGTAGGTGAAGGGTTCTCTGTTGCAGTTTCTTGTCAATAGCAGAAGCCAAAAGAACATCATTTCAGTAGAGGTTGTGAAGTGGATCGGCCTATCGACCATAGCGCACCCACAGCCGTATACCAATGGGTGGCTCCACCCAGGGAGAGATCTCGACATTCGTCAGCAGTGCCGCCTTCCATACAGTATCAAGCCATTCACAGATGAGGTATTGTGTGATGTTGCTCCTCTTGATGTAGCTGATGTATTATTGGGCAACCATACTTGTGGAGGTGACATGTTGTGTATGAGTCTGGGTCTCGTGCTATTGTTATTACATTGGGAGATAACTTGTACAAGATACTGGAGGTAGTACCGCCTCCTGTCATCTCTTTGACTACTACAAAACAACGTAGTAAGATTGTTTCCCAAACCAGGAAAATTATTTTCCTTACAACTTGCTCACAAGGAAAGAATAAGATTGTGGCCACAACCTCGAAACAGGACTCCCCTGCATGGCTGCAGCAGATGGACAAAGTCATGGAGGAATACGAGGAAATTTTCTCCTCACTCACAGAGGTTCCTCTACACTGTTAGGACAAGCACTCCATTGATCTGACCCCCGATGCACCGCTGCCTGATGTTGCCATACCTCATGTGACTACATAGATAGAATCCACACATGTACTATTTGAGGCTGATAATGAAACCAAATTTACTAATTGCATCCAGCATTTCCGCCCGCAGGTCCATGACATCATCGACAAAAAAACGTGCCTCATCTCATGGAGGATTTCAACGCAATGGGGACCATTAATTCTTAAGGAGGGAGGAATGATATAGGTGGATATCGGTGGCCACCCACCTATTCCATTTAGACCCGCACCATCAATTCTTGTAACTTTTCACCTTTAGCACAACCTACTATTTTTAGCAGGTTTTTGGGTCCTGCACTCCCGGAGCCGTTTTGGGGCCTTAATGATTGAGGTGGACATTGGTGGCCACCCAGATATTCCATTTGAACCCCCACCATCATTTCTTTCAAATTTTAAGTTGCAGCACAACTTACTATTTTTAACTGTTTTTCGGGTCGTGAACTTCCGGAGTCGTTTTGAGGCCCTAAATGACGTTTTTTGGGCATCGTTTGTTCGGAAAATATGATTCCGTTCTAGAATCAATATTTGCAACAAAGGTTGTATTCCTTAGATATATCTTTCTAACGATGTATTATATGCGTCAAACGGAGATCGTATGCCAAAGTTACGTCCCCGGGAAGTTGAAACACCAATTTACCCAAACGAGGCCCATAGTTTTGGCACTTCATCTCCTAGGGTTAGGTTTTTGGATGTTTAGAGTTCTCCATTGTTTCTCAATAATAAATAGGCCCTCGAGCCTCATTGTAAAACAGTTGAGTGGTCTATAGCTGCCACATCTCTTCTCATAGATTCGCTACCAACACCCTAGCTATTTTATTTCCATTATGTCTATAAGCATATTTATGTTATTTGATATTAATGAAATGAAGCATTATTTCCGATGCATCTCTATGTTGATGGTTATTTTTGTATTATGTTGCATTCCTGCATAAATCCGGATCAAATTCTAATTTGAAAATCACAATTGTTTAGGCTACAATTCCATATTGGAGTTATGTGAAAATAAAACAAAGCTTATAGAAGGGTAAGATATACATATGGAATAAATATTATGAGCTAAAATAATATGGAGTCCTCATGTACAAGGGAAACTTCTATATGCAAAATTCTTAAGGGATGGAAAATATAATGCTGAGAAAAAAAAACAATGCATCCTATGTTGGGCATCCAAGGTACCAAAATACCATTTCAATTGTTAAAATCCAATATTTTAGGCAAGTGATGAAAAGAGAAATGGGAAATTATAGATTTAAGAGTTTGTAATTACAAAAGGTAAAGGATAAGCTTAGTCATCCAACTTGATTACAATAACCAATATCCATTCTTGAGTGGAATTGAGAAGTGGTTTCAACTAATTTTATTAATGCAACTAGACACATCATTTCATCATAGTAGTGGTGGATAAGCTCATTAAGGCTTCCCATTTTATTTCAATAAAGTCAGTGCCTAAGGAAATCAAAATTATAGAGATATATATGAAGGAAACTTCCAAGATACATGGTGTGCCTAAGGAAATGATTTTTTATAGATATCCCAGCTTCACATCAAATTTATAGAAAGGATTCTTTAAGGGACTTGGGACAAACTTGAACTTTAATACATCATATCCCTGATAGATATATGGGAAATAAGAAATGATCAATCAAGTGAATGAATATATGATAAGGATGTATATGATGGATAAGCAATCAAAATTGGAAGAGCATTCAAAATTGGTAAAATTTACACAAATAATAGGTTACATCAATAATCCCTAAAGATGATTATATTTGAGACATTGTATGAAAGAATATATAGAATACCAATGAGTTGCAACATTTTTTATTGGTGTGCTAAAGTTGCTTAAATAAATGGAAAACCAAATGGTGAAAATAACATAGAATTTAAAGGTTTCACAAGACAAGAAGACAATTTATCTTCACAATAGAAGAATAAATAAATTATTTTGAGGGGGGCAAGCATGTATTATTGAAGGTCAAAGATATGAAATGTTCACTAACCACTTGAAGTCAATAGCATGTTATTGTGGGTCATTTGAGATTATAGAGAGAATCATTTCTATCAAATATATTCTAGTTATCCGTACATCCATGTATGTGCATAATTGTTCGAGGAAAAACTTTTCCTATGATTAGGCTAAAGATGAAAACATATTGAAGAGAGAGAAAACAAACTTCAAAATGGAAATAGAAAGGAAATGCTCATCATCATAACTACATATTTGGTTATGGAAACTTAGCTATAATTCTGATGGTTGGATCTGAAGATCATTTTGACAAGTTATTTTTATCTAAAAATTGGTTCCAAAACCTTTTCTTATGGTCCTACACATAAAACGAGAAAAAAAACAAGTAAAAAGGGGAATGAATGAAAACACCTCAGCTACACTAACTAGTTAGTTCCAAACAAATAATCATTATGATTCATTACCATTCAACATACTAAAACATATTACAAAATATTGATTTGGAATAGGAATGAGTTGAGTTTTATATTAAAAGATCTGAATCACAATATGAATTCCAAATACTACCTGACTCTCACTATTAGCATTGCCAAAAACCACCCTTTTTTTCCCTTTCCCTAGACCACCAAGGGTTTCTTTCACTATATGCTCTTCTCAACAAAAATATGTGAAGGAGAAGGAGTATCCTTCTAATGCAATATGGACAAGGAATAAAAAAACAAAAAATGGTTTCGAGTTGGGACATATAACGTAAAATATCAAGGAATTCAAAGTTGTAAATACAAAATCAAATAGTCACATTCACCATAGGATTTATTAAATACTCTTCTTGGTGATAATAACTCTTTCGGATTAATCACAACATTGTTTCACCCCTAAAAGAGTGTTGTGATTAATTTGAAAGAGTTATCATCATCATTATGAATCAGAGAAGCCTAAGTTCTAAAATATTATTCCTATTTACTTTAGGTTGTTGGGAATAGGATACTAAAGGTTAAATTTTGGTAAAACTCGTAAACCCCACCCAAAAGCGTGTTATTATGCATACACATCACCTTTTTAGTGAATATTGGAGGTATATGCTATTTTATCAAAGGAAAAAATTGTATATATGAATATTGAATGAAGAAGAGTAGCATGTGTATTCTTTATGTTAGAACAATAGTGGCATATATGAACCCAAGTAAATTTTTTTTGAGATTTCATGGGAGAGGAAGTATTTGAAAGTATAGGGGAATGGTGAAATGAGGTCATAACATGCATAAGTGGAAAAATATGTTATAACAAATGCCCCCTAATATTTGAGGTCATAAGGGGATCTTATAATTAAAATATATTATATAAAATCTAAAAGTATGATCAAATGCGCCTAGGAAGAGTTCATGAAACTGTTAGCCACCTATAAAAGTTTTCATATCAAATGGTGGCTAAAACATTTTTGGAGTCTTCAAGGAACAAATTTTACTGCTAAAAAGTGTTATCTCTTGAAGACTCTTGAAGACATCATGCCCTTGTTTCAATCACTGCTGTTTCCATTTAGAAATCAGAAACTCTGCTAATTCCATGAGAGAAAATACTACTGCAAACACCATTTTCCCCTCCTTCCACTTCAAAACTAACCTCATTTTCTACCCCTTTCATTCTCATGAAAATACTCTATTTTCTCATTTTCTCCTTTCCCCTTTCATAAAATCCTTTTTACAGAGTTTAAAACTCCTTTTTGAACTCTGCCGAAACCCCCAAATCCATTGAAAACTTGAAAAATTTCATGAAAAATACATCTTTTTGTATAAAGACTTAAGCCCCCTTGGGCTAAGTCCTAACCACTTCCCCTCCATACGCCTTGGTGCTGGAACCAAGTGCTAGCCATCCAAG
Organism: Pinus albicaulis; assembly: GCA_034641835.2. Classification (NCBI taxonomy): domain Eukaryota; kingdom Viridiplantae; phylum Streptophyta; class Pinopsida; order Pinales; family Pinaceae; genus Pinus; species Pinus albicaulis. The sequence goes on from CM076579.1 coordinate 1,213,691,856, forward strand.
CGCTTATCGCATCGGAACAAAACGCAACATGCAAGTCTTTTTGCCTCACAAAGTTTTCTGATTGTGATTAGCCCTCTGTTTCATATCCCCTGATCATATTATCGCTTCATAAACCCTTGTGCCTGCAATCGGGTGCTATAACATTATAAATATTCATTCCCAATTCATTTTTTCCTTTGTAAATCAAAAAAACCCTTTTACCCAAAGTTTTGGTCTAATGCGCCGGAGTTATGTTTTTTAATGCAAAAATGGGTAGATCGAAAAGACCGCATCAAAACTTCCAATGCGATTAGCCCGTCATATTAAACTCCACACCCTCCACTTCATTCATATAACTCATGCCTGGGACCAAAGGTTAAAGTCCCAAGGTGCTTAATCGCATCGGAGGATTCCGTATGGTTAGATTGAAAAGCCCGAGCTCGACCTCCGATTCTGGTTAGCCCTCATATGCATAAGCCCTAGGCCCATCATATTCCATACATCCCATGGCCCCACAGTTGGGCGTCTATCCCTTTCATATATTTAAAATCCACCTCGACGCATAAAAACTTTGTATTATATTAAAATTTTTTGGGCTTCATGTGTTTCAAAGGGTTTCCATTGGTGCGTAAGTTGAAACAATATTGACCATTGATCTAAATCCGATCAACGATCAGTGCATAATCGCATCACGAGTTTTCATCGAGCGCATCAAATATTTCTCCACCCCCGATTGGTTGTCCCTCCGATTCACTCTCCACTATTGATCTGATCCTTAGATCAACGACCAGCGCTCAATCACATCAACGCATTACAAGTTCTTTGCCCCACCGATGCCTTGCCCTCGATTGCATCTGGACCGTCCACGTGTCCAGATCGGACGGTCCAGACCGCATTTCCCGATCTTGGTTTAAAATCATGCACCCCCCACTATAATGTTTTAGGCCAAATCCCGACCGTTGAATCTCTGCAGATCAACGGCCCTCATTAACCCGTCTTCTGCCATTGTATTTTTTCCATTTAACCTTCAAATATAATCTCTGTCGTTGATCTTTTCTATCCAACGACTCATATTAACCTCGCTGAGCCCGACCCCTGTGGGTCTTGCCTCCCTTCAGAGCTAATCTTAGCCGTCCATCTCAGATCTAACGGCCCAAAATGAAACCACCCACCCGGCTACCGCCCGCACATCTACCTCGTATCGCGTTCACTTTTCCACCGTCAGATCTGAGACCCTTGATTCGACGACCCACATCCCGAGTCACGCAACTTTGAGCATGGAAGATAATTCTTAAAAATTACGCAATATGGGTGGTTTTCTGAGGCCGCGTGTTGCGCAGGGACGCATATCACGCTCCAAAAGGCAAAACCACCTCCCCGCCCTTTCGTCACGCAAAAACAGCTGTTTTCCTTCTGAAACCACTTTCCCTCTTTTCCCATGTTCATTGTCACGCGCGCCCTCCACCGTTGATCTCTACAAATCAGCGGTTCGGATTTAAACCTTCATTACATATCGCCCTCCACCCTCGCCGAAGGTTTTCAATGCATGATCATTGCTATGGATCTCGTGGGCCGGTCTCATCCAACGACCCACGATCATCCTGAGCTCCCACCTCTATTTTTAACCATTTTTCCTCCAAAGCAAAGGTTTTAAACCTTTTCCTCCGCATTTTTCTTCTGTTTCATTATAAAGGGCCTTTCCACTTTATGTTTTTCGACTGACCCCCACCATTGATCTCCGCGTGATCGACAGATCTGACTTATTCTCCTCCTCCACTCTCGTTTTGACTGCCTCTAATGAATCCCAACTGTTGGATGATGCCATCCAACGACCCTGCTCTTTTCCCACATCCTCTAAACCAGTTTAACCAATAATGTAGGATTTTATAATATAAGTTTCGTATTTTGCAGGTTTCAATGGTTTTCCATTATATTAAAAGAAAAGTCGAAGGCTGGGAATGATGATTCCCACGCCTTTGATTCATCAAAGGGAACCATTCGCAGGGCTCAAACTCCACGTCTCGTCAATGTTTCATGAGGCATTGATGCCATATGAGCCTTGTGCTTCCTGCACATCAACAAGACATAGTGTTATTTAAATCAAATTAAAAGAGTATCAGTGTCGAATACAAAACACAGCAGAACAGAAGATTGAAGATAGTTTGGGGATTACGGCTAAGATTGATTATCAAAAGCCTAATCCTCCAAATTAAAACACAGTTAAAGAAAATTTTAAGTGTTTATCAAACATAAAGGCCTCCACCGCCACATCAGAGGAAAATTTATTCCTCTCAGTTACCACAAAGCCAACTGTGCCTCAAATCATTCAAACAGAGGCCAAAGTTATTGATCAAATGAAGATATTTGCCTCAGCGCAGCCAAAGATTTAATTATGCTAAGGGAACTTAATGCAAAAAATATCAGCAGAGTTATTACATCCTGAAACAGAGCCTAAAAGTCAACAAAAGATCCCACTGAGCTTAAATATTAATGTAAAAAATTTAATACAAAAGACACATATGTAAGCTTCTTCATCGAGCCCCTCAAAGGTCGAGAAGCCTTCAGTCTGTATTAAATGCCCTAGGAGATCTTTTATCCTCTCCCACCTCCTCATTCCTTCAATAAATATTCCTGTAGAGGATGAGAAAATGTTGGTTGTTGTACTTTGAAATATACTTGAGCTTGAGACTTCTACTTGTAAATAGTGTTCACTGGCTCTTGGAGCTCTGCTTGTGATATATAAGTTAGTCTGGGAAGTGTAGATGATTTCTAAACTAAAGCATTGGACTTAAAGCTATAACTAGTTTGGAGCATCAATGCAAGCTGATTTATGGGATCCTGATCTATGTCGACGGTGATGTTATTTCTTATTGTGAATTGTTATTTTACTTCTGTTTTCACTTTGTTCATCTTCTCTTATAAAGAATAGCATGCATAGAGTTAGGACCTACTGTATATCAGTACCCTTCTCTGACTGAAAATCTTGATCTGTATGTTTTCTTCCAAATTGTGTTATTTAGGAATGATTTAATTCAGTTTAAGCAGTAGGAATGCTGGCATTCCCTCGTCCTCCTGTCTTAGCTAAATATTGTTCTTGAATGTTATTTTCATTTCATGTCAAGTAGAGATGAACTAAGGAATATATGGTGTGCCCTGGTCCTAGTTTTATCCCAAAAGACTGTTTGAAAGTTTTCCTTGGAATGTGTTAAAAGCTAGCTAGTTGCGAATTACTTACCAGATCTTAGACCATTCTTTGTTATCTTTTTGTTTGTCTTGAAAGTTACCAAGTAAAGCAGAGCTAGGAGAGGATTTGTGGTGAGCCCGGCCTGCTAGTTTCTACTCCAACAGTTGCCTTCAAGTTTCCCCCCTGTTTTTAAGTGTTTTCTATTGAAAGTGTATCAAAGGTTGGCTAGTTTCGAAGTACTTACCAGATCTTGGATTGCTTTTATGTCTTTCTTAAGTGTTTGTCAAAGGTTGGTTAGTTTCAAAGTACTTACCAGATCCTGGGCTTATCTTTGTTCTTCAGTTGTTTAAATTCCCCTTCTTGCTGTACCATTTCATTCCATAAATCAAACTTTAGAGAGATCCTTAGACATAGATGACTTGCCCCATGGACCACTCTTTCCTCTTGTTGTTTCAATTAAACCCTATTATGACTCCATAGCCCAATGGAATAAAACTTGCAATTATCTATCTTTTTGGCCAAAGCTTGTTCTGATTGCTTACAACTTCTCACCTTTGAAACTCTTTGCATTTAGGACTTTCCACCTCAAATAATAATCATGCTCAACCATCCAAAAACAAACAAAACCCTTCGCCTTCATAACTAGCCTAACATCATTACCATAAACTTTCAAAGACAAATCCATCTTTGAAACTTGTTGGAGAGATCCCTCTCCAGATTCAGGAGGGCTAGATCCTAGAATCCCAAAGTGGTTGAAATGATGTTCTCCCTGCGGTCAGACTTTTGCCAATCTTGCTGACTACAAGGAGCTAACATTTCTGGCGACTCTTCTTGGGACCGAACCCAAAATCTCTAGTTCCCCATAAAATTTCATGCAAACATCGTGAGTTAAAAGAAGCCTTTTCAAGCACTACCAAGCAGTGATAATCATGATAAAACTTGTTTGAATCAGTGACAAACTAGGAAAACCCTAGGGTTCTCATAAGAGTTTATATAACCTTGAAAAATTAGTTGCCTTAGCCATAAGAGTACATTGTCTTTGTCTCATAACCGTAGCTAAGTTTTGAAGCAGATTTAGCATACTCTTTAACAACCAATAGGACTAAAAAAATAACTCAGAAAACCCAAAAATATTTCAGATTTGTATTCAATAAACATTGGTGGTGGACCATTAAACATTTTACCTCTTTAGGAGTTAAAAAACTTCCACTTGGCGACTCCACACTCTGAAACTCCAAAAATACCAAATGACTTCACTGGTAGAAGACCCTGAACTGATTGACCAGACACAGTGACCTCTTTCTTGATTTACAAACATGATTCCAAGGATACAGTGAAGATATGCCGCAATGAGTAGAGATCATATCCCTGGGTTTCCACATAAGATGCCCCAGGTGAATTGGGATGACAACCTGCCTGTTTTTCAAGGTGAAAAGTTTGATGACCCTTTATTACATCTCATCAAATTTCACATGCATGTATGGAGGTTTAAAGTTGAATGGCATGAAGAATGCCTAACGAAAATGTTCATGTTAACATTAGAAGGAAAAGCTAGGGATTTGTATGAATGCTTGAGATCTATTAGTTTTTTTTCTTTAAAGAACCTTGAATATATGTTTTATGATAACTATAAAGAAAACACTACATCATTATTGTGGGGTGAAATATATTATGATCCATCACAAAACATCACCCAACACATTATAGATAATGATAAAGGTGTAGAACAAATACATCCTGAAGATCTTTTGAAAGCCATTCATGATTTTAATATCTTATTGAAAAATTATAAGATTATAGATGAATCAATTGAGGAAGAAATCAATCCAAGAATGGAAGAAATTCCTCAAGATATTCCTGCAAACATGAACAATGATTCATAATCCCTTATAACTGAGGCTCAAGAAGACATCCAGCCTCAAAATCAGTCTTCACAAGAGACAGAGAACTATTGTACTTATGTTCAAAGGGACATAGAAATATCCTCCCCGTCGACAGAAGAAAAGATAGATCAAACTATTAATAAACAGTCAGTCTCTAATATTTATTGCAAAACAAATACTATTGCCCATTCACATAATGAACTTTGTTGTAAAGATTTGGAAAGTTCTTCTATAAATCAAAATAAAGAAAGACCTGCTGATAATCTAGTATGTTTGATTGATAGTATTACTTATATTTTTTATTCTCCTAACTTTGATCTATCTAGTGATGATGCTTCCCATATAGAATTTAATCTTGCGGGACCATCATTAGTAGATTTATGGGAGGGAAATCAGTTCCTTCAAAGAAGTAATGAGCCAGTTCAAACTATTTATGATACTGATGAAGAAAGTTATGAAAGTTTGGAAGTAAGTAACGATTCATTGGATCTATGCTCTACTCCATCTTAGATCATCAGTAATAAATTCCATGTTATTGGGAATCAACAGTCTTTTAGCTCAAAGGTTGAGGAGGAAAGCAATGAAGAAATTTTTGAGCAGGTTGAAAACAAAGAGCCTTCTCTTGAAAAAGAGGAAGCAAGTGAACATACCCCTGCTCAAGAAAATATTAACCTCTTCACAGAGATCAGTCCATTAAAACAGAACACACCAAGACTACAAGAGGACAACACTGCAGTGTATGATGAATTTTCCAGTTCATGTGACAATGAAGATGAGGAAGATTGTCTTCCTCAAAAGAATCTTTTCCTTGACCCAGTGGAAGAGGAAGTAATCCTGGATGAAACCTACTTGTTAAATATTCCTAGCCAGGCATTATTTCAAGATCCCTATGTTTATTTCTTGAAGAAATTTGAAGAAGGGATAAAGGTTGCAGACAACAGCATATCACCAAGTGCAACAAATTTTTTCAGAGTTGCTGCCAAGAAACAGAGAACATGGGGATGCCCCTGTCTATCTTGCATGCTCAAAGAGATGAGCAAAGACCATTCATGGAATCATCTGATTGAATGGATGTATTGGAAAAGAGAATTTGTAGGTTAAAATGTAAATATTCCAAGTTAGAATAGGTTATAGATAGGAATGTCAATAAAGCTCAGCCTTTGCGCATTTAGTTAGTTGTTGATTTTTGTTTTGAAGAAAAATGAAAAAAAAAATACCAAAAACAATAGAAAAGAGAAAAGAGGGCAGATTGTAAAAACAAGAAAGGTATAGCCCCATACCAAAAAAGAGAAACAAATCTAAAAGTGTGCAAGCTTAAATGCCACTCCTGAAAAAACACACTTCTAATTAGTCATACAGCCTAATCTTGACTAATTAGCTTTAAATTTTCTGCTGATAGGATAGTGAATTCGATTTTCCAAATTGTTTAATCTTGGCTTATCAGTAGATAGATTAGGATAGAAATTAAAGGTTCAAACATGCTCAAAATCTGAACCTAAGTTTCCAAAGAGAATGACTCAAATCTGTTTCAAATTCTGAGTCAAAAAATATGTAAATCTGGTTTAATTAGCTCAAAATATGAACCAGAGGACAAGCAAAGAACAGCTCAAGTAAGAGTCAAAACAAAGCTGTAAAATATGAAGGAAGTGCTTGAAATTTCAGATCCTAAGCCTTCCATTTTGTTTTAATTTTCTGCAAAATAAGATCTATGTGCAGCTTGTTTTTTATGCCATAGATCAGCAACAAGTTAGATTGTTCAATCCTGACTTGTATGCTTTTGAATTTCTGTTTTATAAATTAGTGAATAATTTTTTTTGGAGAGTTTAATCCCAACAGATGGTAGATTAGGTAGAGAATCATATGGACTCAACTGTTTAATATGAGTTCATGGAGAGATAAGGAGTAGAATTAGATTAGTTGTATGCTTTCAAAAGAATAAAATGTTGTAAAAGAGTTTTCCAATCCAAGTGCACTCTAATGAAGAAAAAATGTTAGATCAGTAGGATTGGGTAGGTAGAAAGCTTGTTGATGAAAGATCCATTGTTTTTATGGCTGCTAATATGTTTTCAGAGCAAGATCATCCCAGCAAAGGAAGGGCAGCCCAATGGATGAGGCATTAATCAGCCTCCTAGAGAATGCAAGTCTGAAGTTCTTGATGCCTTCAAGAAGGCACCATCCCCAAGTAGAGCCACTGTTAGCCACCTATAAAATTTCTCATATCAAATGGTGGCTAAAAAAAATTTGGAGTCTTCAAGGAAAAAATTTTACTGCTAAAAAGTGTTATCTCTTGAAGACTCTTGAAGACATCATGCCCATGTTTCAATCATTGTTGTTTCCATTTAGAAATCATAAATTCTGCTAATTCCATGAGAGAAAATACTGCTGCAAACACCATTTTCCCCTCCTTCCACTTCAAAACTAACCAAATTTTCTACCCCTTTCATTCTCATGAAAATCCTCTATTTTCTCATTTCCCCCTTTTCCCCTTTCATAAAATCCTTTTTACAGAGTTTAAAACTCCTTTTTGAACTCAGCCGAAACCCCCAAATCCATTGAAAAACTTGAAAATTTTCATGAAAAATACATATTTTTGTAAAAAGACTTAAGCCCCCTTGGGCTAAGTCCTAACCACTTCCCCTCCATACGCCTTGGTGCTGGAACCAACTGCTAGCCATCCAAGCGCTTATCGCATCGAAACAAAACGCAGCGCGCAAGTCTTTTTGCCTCACAAAGTTTTCCGATTGCGATTAGCCCTCCGTTTCATATCCCCCGATCATATTATCGCTTCATAAACCCTTGTGCCCGCAGTCGGGTGCTATAGCATTATAAATATTCATTCCCAATTCATTTTTTCCTTTGTAAATCCAAAAAACCCTTTTACCCAAAGTTTTGGTCTAATGCGTCGGAGTTATGTTTTTTAATGTAAAAATGGGTAGATCGAAAAGACCGCATCAAAACTTCCGATGCGATTAGCCTATCATATTAAACTCCGCACCCTCCACTTCATTCATATAACTCATGCCTGGGACCAAAGGTTAAAGTCCCAAGGCGCTTAATCGCATCGGAGGATTCCGAATGGTTAGATTGAAAAGCCCGAGCCTGACCTCCGATTCTGGTTAGCCCTCATATGCATAAGCCCCGGGGCCATCATATTCCATACATCCCATGGCCGCGTAGTCGGGCGGCTATCCCTTTCATATATTTAAAACCTGCCTCTATGCATAAAAAATTTGTATTATATTAAAAAATTTTGGGCTTCATGTGTTTCAAAGGGTTTCCACTAGTGCGTAAGTTGAAACAATATTGACCGTTGATCTAAAGCCGATCAACGATCAGCGCATAATCACATCTCGAGTTTTCACCGAGCACATCAAATATTTCTCCACCCCCGATTGGCCGTCCCTCGGATTCACTCCCCACCGCTGATCTGATCCTCAGATCAACGGCCAGCGCTCAATCGCATTACAAGTTCTTTGCCCCACTGATGCCTTGCCCCCGATTGCATCTGGACCATCCACGTGTCCAGATCGGACGGTCCAGATCGCATTTCCCAATCTTGGTTTAAATTCATGCGCCCCCTGCTATAATGTTTTAGGCCAAATCCCGACCGTTGAATCTCTGCAGATCAACGACCCTCATTAACCCGTCTTCCGCCATTGTATTTTTTCCATTTAACCCTCAGATATAATCTCCTTCGTTGATCTTTTCTATCCAATGGCTCATATTAAGCCTGCTGAGCCTGACCCCTGTGGGTCCTGCCTCCCTTCAGAGCTAATCTCAGTCGTCCATCTCAGATCTAACGGCCCAGAATGAAACCGCCCACCCGGCTACTACCCGCGCATCTACCTCGTATCGCGTTCACTTTTCCACCGTCAGATCTGAGACCCTTGATCTGACGGCCCACATCCGGAGTCGCGCAACTTCGAGCACAGAAGATAATTCTTAAAAATTATGCGATATGGGTGGTTTTCTGAGGCCACGTGTCGGGCGGGGACGCATATTGCATTCCAAAAGGCAGAACCGCCTCCCCATCCTTTCACCGTGTGAAAACAACTATTTGCCCTCCGAAACCACTTTCCCTCTTTTCCCTTGTTCATTGTCATGCACGCCCTCCACTGTTGATCTCTGTAGATCAGTGGTTCGGATTTGAACCTTCATTACATATCACCCTCCACCCTCGCCAAAGGTTTTCAATGCACGATCACCGCCGTTGATCTCGTGGGCCAGTCTCATCCGACGGCCCACGATCATCCTGAGCTCCCACCTCTATTTTTAACCATTTTTCCTCCAAAGCAAAGGTTTTAAACCTTTTCCTCCGCATTTTTCTTCCGTTTCATTATAAAGGGCCTTTCCACTTTATGTTTTCGACTGACCCCCACCATCGATCTCCGCATGATCAACGGATCTGACTTATTCTCCTCCTCCGCTCTCCTTTTGACCGCCTCTAATGAATCCCAACCATTGGATGATGCAATCCAATGGCCTTGCTCTCTTCCCACGCCCTCCAAAGAATTTCACCCAATAATGTAGGATTTTATAATATAAGTTTCATATTTTGTAGGTTTCAATGGTTTTCCATTATATTAAAAGAAAAGCCGAAGGTTGGGAATGACGATTCCTGTGCCTTTGATTCATCAAAGGGAACAATTCGCAGGGCTCAAACTCCACGTCTCGTCAATGTTTCATGAGGCATTGATGCCATATGAGCCCTGCGCAGCCTACACATCAACAAGACACAGTGTTATTTAAATCAAATTAAAAGAGTATCAGTGTCGAAGACAAAACACATCAGAATAGACGATTGAATACAGTTTGGGGATTATGGCTAAGATTGATTATCAAAAGCCTAATCCTCCAAATTAAAACACAGTTAAAGAAAATCGTAAGTGTTTATCAGACAAAAAGGCCTCCACCGCCACATCAGAGGCAAATTTATTCCTGTCAGCTACCACAAAGCCACCTGTGCCTCAAATAATTCAAACAGAGGCCGAAGTTATTGGTCAAACGAAGATATTTGCCTCAGCGCAGCCAAAGATTTAATTCTGCTAAGGGGAATTAATGCAAAAAATATCAGCAGAGTTATTACATCCTGAAATAGGGCCTAAAAGTCAACAAAATCTCCCACTGAGCTTAAATCTTAATGTAAAACATTTAATATATAAGACACATATGTAATATTCTTCATCGAGCCCCTCAAAGGCCGAGAAGCCTTTAGTCTATATTAAATGCCCTAGGAGATCTTTTATCATCTCCCACCTCCTCATTCCTTCTATAAATATTCCTGTAGAGGATGAGAAAATGTTGGTTGCTGAACTTTGAAATATACTTGAGCTTGAGACTTCTACTTGTAAATAGTGTTCATTGGCTCTTGGAGCTCTGCTTTTGATAGATAAGTTATTCTGGGAAGTGTAGATGATTGCTAAACTAAAGCATTGGACTTAAAGCTGTAACTAGTTTGGAGCTTCAATACAAGATGATTTATGGGATCCTAGTCTATGTTGACGGTGATGTTATTTCTTATTGTGAATTTTTATTTTACTTATGTTTTCACTTTTTTCATCTCCTCTTATAAAGAACAACATGCATAGAGTTAGGACCTACTGTATATTAGTACCCTTCTCTGACTGGAAATCTTTATCTGTATGTTTTCTTCCAAATTGTGTTATTTAGGAATGATTTAATTCAGTTAAGCAGTAGGAATGCTGGCATTCCCTCGTCCTCCTGTATTAGCTAAATATTGTTCTTGAATATTATTTTCATTTCATGTCAAGTAGAGATGAACTAAGGAAGATATGGTGTGCCCTGGTCCTAGTTTTATCCCAAAAGACTGTCTGAAAGTTTCCCTTGGAATGTGTTAACAGCTAGCTAGTTTCGAAGTACTTACCAGATCTTAGACCATTCTTTGTTATCTTTGTGCTTCTCTTGAAAGTTACCAAGTAAATCAAAGCTAAGAGAGGATTCGTGGTGAGCCCGGCCCGCTAGTTTCTACTACAACAGTTGCCTTCAAGTTTCCCCCCTATTTTTAAGTGTTTTCTATTGAAAGTGTATCAAAGGCTGGCTAGTTTCGAAGTACTTACCAGATCCTGGATTGCTTTTATGTCTTTCTTAAGTGTTTGTCAAAGGCTGGCTAGTTTAAAAGTACTTACAAGATCCTAGGCTGCTCTTTGTTCTTCATTTGTTTAAATTCCCCTTCTTGCTGTACCATTTCATTCCATAAATCAAACTTTAGAGAGATCCTTAGACATAGATGACTTGCCACATGGACCACTCTTGCCTCTTGTTGTTTCAATTAAACCCTATTATGACTCCATAGCTCGATGGAATAAAACCTGCAATTATCTATCTTTTTGGCCAAAGCTTGTTCTGATTGCTTGCAACTTCTCACCTTTGAAACTCTTTGCATTTAGGACTTTCCACCTCAAATAATAATCATGCTCAACCATCCAAAAACAAACAAAACCCTTCGCCTTCGTAACTAGCCTAACATCATTACCATAAACTTTCAAAGACAAATCCATCTTTGCAACTTATTGGAGAGATCCCTCTCCGGATTCAGGAGGGCTAGATCCTAGAATCCCAAAGTGGTTGAAACGATGTTCTCCCTGCGGTTGGACTTTTGCCAATCTTGCTGACTACAGGGAGCTAACAGAAACAATGAACCATAATGGTACCTACAGAAAGAAACCAAGTTAAGATAACTTACTATTGAGGTGTTTTACTCTTTACTGGTAATATTTTTTTTTCTAAGTAAGTTTAATTCTATTATATGGTACAAAAGAAATACATAACAAGGAGTTCCCACCGAAACTGCAAAACTAGCCAATTCGAGCAAGAAGAGTGTTCAAAGTAGAAAATTTGGGACTGCCCTGCTGGGAAATCAATCCCAAGATTAAGCCAATTATGAGTGGAAGTGTTGCCCCAGTTGGGGAAACCAGCACACAACTTAGTCAACCAAAATTTAAACAATGAATGAAATATTAAAGCAAAAATGCAACATTGGAATTGTTACTACCAGAGAAGGGTGGCCTCATGGCACTATTCCTGTCCTGGCTTGTCATTCTTCATGTCCTCTAGAGGTGGCTCTTCCATAATGAAGCAGTAGTAGTCATCTGAGGATTCATCATCCTGCTTTGACATATGGGCACTCGGTTCAGGTGTGGAGGCAGAGCGTGTTCTCAAAGCTGCAGCGTTATCATCCCTGGGAGAGCTATCACCACACTCGTTGTCCGAGGAGTTCTCAGTAGTTTTAGTGGGGAGAGCCTCCGTTTTTCTGTGGAACTTGTTGGGGTTCCCATGTTTTGGCAAGATTGGCAATACCAAAAGATGAGACAACATCAGAACCACTTTCAGACCTTAGGATCTAGCCCTCCTAGGTCCAGAGAGGGATCTCTCTATATTTTCCAAAGCATATGTCTTTGAGGCTCAATGTTTCAATGTTAGGCTAGTTATGGGGCTCATGGTTTGTTTGTTTGATTGAGTTTGGTTGTTGGGAATCAGGGAAGAAGTGTCCAATACAAGACAAGGATGAGCAAAAGGGAAGCTAGGCAAAGGTAGATAACTCAGATAACATCAAGACCATTGGGCAATGGAGTCAAGAAAGGGTTTACTTGTGTTAAATGTGCAAGCTTTCAGTTGGGCAAGTCATCTAAATCATCTGGATCTTAAAGGATAGAAGATGGAATGGAACATTAAGGACTGAAAATGAAAGGAGGAGAACCATCTAGTCCAGTCTATAGATCAGGTCAGAGGTCATTTAACTCCAGGCCTGCTTGGACAAAATCAGAGGCAATTACAAGGGATCTTAGAAAGGCTAGCTGGTCGTGCAAAGATCCTAGTGGACAGGGCTAACACTAATCCCCAGTGTTCCCAAACCTTCCAGCTAAATCCTACCAAGAACATCTAAACATGGACTTCATCAATTCATACATCAGAGAGCAGGCAATATCATCCACTACACTAGTTAAATCAATTGAAATCAACATTCAAATACACATATAAGCAGAAAACATTGAGGTAGGGAGAGCAGGAAACATAGGACACCTAACAAGGGTGAATCCTATGTTATACTTCTTTTGCCTACCAGCAGAAATGAAATGAAACAGAACATAACATAAGAGCAAGTCAATCACAAATACAGAGAAAGAGGAAACATCACCAGCTGCTTTAGATCAGGATCCAAAGAAACATGCTTGTCATATTAAAACAACACCAATCAGGTACATCATTGCCCACAGCTTGAACATTCAGTTTGAATACATCAAATCTCAGCCTATCTTACAATATACACAGAGAACTTGTCTTAAGAGGAAAATACTTGCATTTCACTGATATCTCATCAACAACCATTACAATGTTTCCTTCTGTGCTTTATAGCAAAGGGTGAGCCTAAGATCGATTGAAGGAGTAGGTGAAAATTAAATGTATCTTTAAACACAACAATGAATGCAGGGCCGAAACCCATTCTGCTTGACATGCTATATATTTAATCTCTGTCACCTTCCTTGTGAGAGAATGATCTGCTCTAGATTTGATCTTGACATTTTTGGTCGAAGTACTCCTGGTGTCGTGAACAAAAAATAAAATATATTGCTGAAAGGTCTGTCTCATAAATGTTCTGGCGTTTTCAGGTCTGTTGTCTGGTGGAAAACTCTTCAGGGACATGGTGCATAATAAAATTTGTATGGGCGCCATGTACTTGATGAAGAAAAAACATTCTGCTGATGAAAGACCCTAATATTACCTTTTTCCTGTGCTCGGGATCCTTTGATCGATCCTCAGGGTCTGTAATCTGCTGTTTTGTCTCTGAAAACATTGACTTAGGGCTCGAGATCTTCATTAGCTTGCCTTAATATTTCTGCTTGTACTGAATGACTCTGCCTTTTCATTTTGCTTCTGACAGGGTAGCTCAGGCTTTTAATAGTGCTGAAAGGTTTTCCACAGAGTTTTGAATCCTGTTCTTTAAAGCAAATCCCGTCAGCTGCTTTCTTTGACTATCTCGTGGTAGTACCAGCTCCCGGATTCAATACCGTCTGCACAACTTTTCCATGTAAAATCATGGCAGTCTTTCACCTTTGGAAACCCTACAAAACAACAAACCTATGAGGAAAACCATGGATGTGAATGATGGGGGAGGCGAGGACACACTGTGGACATGGAAACAAGCCATGCAGATGGAGAACTGGAGAGAAATTGTGACAGAATGTTGAAACAAGCTCTAATGGGGGGGGGGTCAGCTAACACAGAGCGACCATACGTGAAAAATGAATGATAATCGTTAAAAGACATGAAAAGATCCAATTATACGTAATGGGCAAGGAGGGAGTACGAAGTGTGCACGTGGAGCTGACGTGGCGGGACCGGGGACGACAGAAAAGTCAGCGGCGGGCGAACAAATCTGGACCGTCGATCGTGGCGGAGATCAATGGCGGAGGGAGACGGACGACGGGCCATAACATGGACTATCGCGTGTGCAAATTCATTAAACTTTGTGCACCTTGGGCGGGCGATGGCCGTTGGATGGCCTGCTCCAGATTAGACGGTCGACAATCATTTCGCTGGGCACCCACGTCCGACAGATAATGCGCGGGGGATGAATTTAACGGGCGGGAAAAGTGGTTTGGGAATCGTACAGAAGGACGTGTGTCGAGCGCTGAGTGGAATCGCTGGCCGCCGGGGAAAAACCACCAAGCGCGCGAGGGTGGTGCGAAATAAACCGGCGGTTTTGAACAGTGAACGTGGGGAGTGGGACCACCGTGTCGGGCGTGTTTCGCGCCGTTAGATCTAGAACAGATCAACGGTGGAAAATGCACCCGAAGCGCTCTGGTTATGAACCGTTGATCTGCGGGATTAAAACAGACGGTGGGGATGAACTGCGGGGAGCCAAGGTGTACGGGCACGGGAATTTTGGAGCGACCCCCCGCAGTGAATAAACTGTTGATTTGAGTTGTCCCATATCCCGAGGAGTCAACTACGGGGGCTCCATGGTTTGACTCTACGGATGGAGAAGATCCTTCGCAGGGGAAAATCTTTGGTCACGGCGTTATGCTATATGGAGCGGAAAGGCGCTGGGCTAGCGGAGAAGGGGGCTTAGGCCTATTATAAGATCGGAAGTGGGTTTTTATGCCATTTCTAATGTATTTTGAGGTCCAAAGGGTAACGATAGGGGGATGGAGGGGGAATTTGGGAAAGCAAAGGGTGTAGGGGTTTTTAGAGGGGATTTAGGGGGTTAATAGGGAAAATGAGAAGGGGAAAAGAGGGACTCTGACAGAAGGAGGAAAAAGGGGAAAAGGGACATTTTGCAGGGGTACAAGGGGTAAATGAAGGCTTTGATCTAGGGAAACAGCAGATGGGATTTGTATAAGGCAAAGCACATAGAGACCTCAAGGATGATGTGTCTTCAAGGGAGATGCATTCCTTGAAGGTCTCCAAAATGACATAGCCCCCCAGCTTGCTTGTCAAGAATTTCACAGGGGGGCTTACATAACTGAGAATGGGCTGGTGTCAAGGTGGATTTCTGCAGACGCTTCCGAGAGCCCGAGCTAGAAGGGATGTCTAGAAGGCACAACGATAAGAGGGCCAATACTTGATGCAACTCAGGGGCTTCCAGAGAATTCACGTTGACAGTGAATCAACAGGTTGAGAACCTTCGTCACGGAGGGAGATAGAGCTATCATCACAGAGGGAGGTAGAACCATCATTGTGGAGAGGGTGAGGAGGGCAATAGGGCTAGCCACGTCCTCGACCTATGTGGCACCGCATTCTATGTTGACGAGGCATGGAGGCGTCAAAAAACACAAGCGTGGAGGGATGGTGGATGCGCTTGCGGATGGTGAAGAGGCAGGAGGCTTGCAACGAAAAGGTGGGCTAAATGGAGGGATGAAGGGCCGAGTTCTCAGAGCAATGGAAGATGGAGGGATGAAGGACCAAATTCGCCTAGACATAAAAACGACAGGGAGAGGCGACATAATAGAATTCGCTGGAGGCCATGAAGTAATGCAAATGGCAGTTGTGAGGACAGATAAAAAGGCCAGAGTAATGGCACTACGAGGACAGAGTAATGGCACCGGAGTACTATCTGCAGGCATTAATAGCCCCCTCATGTGAGCCATACATGGCCATGTGGCCATGCCAGCTACCACACGGAGGAGCAGCCCGTCTATGCAGAAGTGTGGACACCCACATCCGGGAAGAAGGTAGTGGGATTTGGCTCGGTTTAGTCTAGCTACTCGCGCGGTGAGCCACGACCTTGCTCAGGATCGAACACAAGACCGGTCCGTCATTATGAGGTCGAACTTACCACTCTGCCACCACCAACAACCTTCTCTTTACTCATAATATTACTTAGCTAAAATTTAGTTTATTGATTGACTTGTCAAATAACATGACTAGGAATGAACCTCAACAAACTTAATTGGGAAAAATTGACTAGATATAATAAGTCGACAAGATGGTCAAGTTCTAGTTTATGAGAAGACATGTCAATAATAGAGTTGATAGGATAACAATAAATTCAAGAGTAGTTACATAAGTCAAAATCGATAGGGAATCAAATAATTGACAAAAGTTGACAATTAATTGGATTATTCAAAAGGGTCACAATTGGCATACGCACATAATCGACCTAGACTATTGGTCAACTAGTGATCAAAGGAATTGACTAAAGTTATAACAAGTTGAAAAATGGTTAGGAATCTTGAGATACTTGCGATATTAGTCAGTGATCTTAAGTCACCTATATTTATTTAAGAAGCTCTTAATTAGGTTTTTTTATGCCTATAAATAGAACATGATTTAAGGATGATGAGATAAGTGATAACACAATGAATATTCATGAACAACAGAGATTGTGTGAGGTGTGAGAGCATTGGTATTAGATGTGGGTAACAGATGTTGTTCATTATAAACTTGTAATATTTGGTGAAGAATATAAGAGTGGTGAAGCTTAATGATTGGGTGGTTTTCCTAATTAAATGTTTATAGGATAAAATATCTTTGTACCATGTGCAAGTGCAATTTTTTATTTTCTTTTATTTAAGTTCTATCATGTGAATTTAAAGGTTTAAGTTAATTGAGCTTCTAGTCTAGTTTATATATCTATGCAACTTTGCATATGGAATTTTTGTATCTGAAGTGAAAATCATTGTTCCTTAAGCCCAACATCTAGTATCAAATATTATTTTGGAAAAACTGGATGCATATACTATCAAAGGTTGAGGACAATGAACCTAGATATGTTCAAGAACATAATTCTTATTTAGATCTTAGAGAATCCCATTTGAGTAGGAGCCTTAAGAAAAATTTCGGTTAAATAAGGATGGAAAGTCGTAAATGATTTGATATTGATAAATTTAATGGATATAATTTTGAGATTTAGAATTAAAATGTATTATTTCCTCATAGATTGAGAGTAGTGGATTATTATGCATCTTAGAACACCTTAGACTAACAAGTCAATGAAGGATTGGGAGAAATTAAAAATAAAATCAAGGAGTACATTTCAACTTTATCTTGTAGATTCAATGTTTCTAAATTTCTCAAGGGAATACACTACCAAAAAACTGAGTGATAGGTTAGGAAAATTATAAAAATATAAATCACTAATAAATAAGGTGTTACTCAAATAAATTTTATCTTGTAAGGATGAGAGAGGGTGATTTAGACATACAAATATTGGGATTGGGAATTGGAATATTTTTACCATCTATTTCCCTAACTTTTTGTAATTTTTTTTTGTCATTAGTCACATCATTTTCATATATCATCCTATATTTTGACTTAGGTTGTTTGTAACCACCCCTCTCATATTTATCCAATTTCACCGGTCTACCAGGGTAAACATGAGACGAAGAGTTACTATCACATGACTCGACCTCCAAGGCTTCAATTAAGGAAGTAGGGCCTACAAAATGACCACAAAATAACAACTCCACACATCCCTCAAGGTTACATGACACTCAAGAGCCAAAGAACCACCCCAAGTGGCAAAACCTTGAGCTCAGGCTCCTTTTTATATGCCCAAAAGTTTAATTTGTTCCCTACCACTTTGAAGGGTGTTGCATTGAGATGGTTTATGGTACTTGCTGGTGATTATATCTCTTCCTAAATGGCATGAAGAATTTTTTCTTGGGAAAATATCAATATTATTGTATAAAGAGAGACCAGAGGGAGGTCTTTTCATAATTTGTCAAAAGGAAGATGAGAGTTTAGAGGATTATATTGAGAACCTCCAATACAATTCGCAAAGGTTTAGACATATTGATTTGGAAAAATACATCTTAAAGATAATCCTAATCTAGTGAATGAGGGATGTGTTGGAATTATGACTAATGTGTTTTCCTTGATGGAAACATACTTGATAAATATGTCAACATTATGGTAGCAGGATGAGAATACATGCTATTTCAAATGTGGCAGAGAGAATGGATAAAGGAATATTAGTTGAAAGACAAAGGAATAATAAAGGTGAAGTTTGGGAAAGTATACGCAATTGTCTAAAGAAATGCCGCATACATACATGGGTATGGTGAAGCAAAGTCGTGTACAATTTCTGCACCATGGAATTCTCAATACCATGGTATTGGCCCATAGTGATGAGTGCATCAACGGATATTTGATCCCATCAAAGAATACTATCAACATTACTATGGGATTGGCCTAAGGTATTGGCTAAGGCCTAAGCTATATAAAGAGATGGAGATCAAAGTGTTAAGTGTGCAAGTCATGGGTTATTGATGAATGATTTAATCCAAAATGGGTTTGCACCAAGAAGCATGGAGGAGGTTCAGATCTGATAGCATTGTAAATACTAATGAACATGCTTGATTGATATTTATGATTGTGATTAACTATGATAGATCCATGATGGTAATTATATTATGACATGAACATGTGACAGTAAGGGTTGTGAAATATGTTTTGTAGTTGCAGTAAAGGCATGAATCAATTATTACAAATTTGTATGAAGGTTTGCTTCAGAAAGGTCGCATACATATGCAGATAAACTTTTGGTTAGTCGCATATACATTCTGCAAAATTTCGGAATCTGTAAGCAGGTTTCAAATATGGGAAGCACGTACATACGTGGGTGTGGTATATAAGAGTTGTGTATGCCTACTGGGGCTTTGCAATGTGAACTTTTAATGATGTTTGATTAGTTATGTTATGATTGCTGATGTTTTTCGATGATGTCTCTCTCATAATAATATGTGTTTGACAATATTGGTTGGGATGAATTGTTTATGGAATTATATGTTGACTAAGGATGATGTTTTTGTGTCACAATATTTATTTGGCTATGGGTTTTGTATGTATTTCAGTGATTGATTTAGTGTGACAGTGATTCCGACTTAGTTGTTTAGTATTTTGAGATTTTTACACGGATCTTCTTAAGGATAAACATGTACATACACATTTTTTATTCTGAATAGTAGCATATACAATTTGATGTATGCTTGATCAGGGTTTGTAGTGGCATTAGATGGTTTCTGTGATAAGTAACAATGTTTGGCTTGGTATATTGATGAATGATTGTGCATTTATATGATATGCCCTAGTTTGGTTTGATTTAGTTCCATTGGTTGCTATAGTTGATTTAAATTCAGTGATTGATTTGATGATTCAGTTGATTTTGGAATTTTTGGAGTGGATCGAGTTTGAAACATTATAAAAAGTGATCCACAAAGAGTTGAGGATAGCAGTCTTCAGAAATGGGGTTGTAGCTCCCTTCTAGTAGGAGCCGGAAGGAGCCTGCGTGTTGGTTGTAGTTTTTTCTAGTACAAGATTGTAAGAAGATGTTGAGATTCAACAAGATGATGAGCTTAGTGAAAATTACACACCTTCACTAAGTGGGGCCCATAGGCTATTTTTAGGTGTATGTCTATTTTTAGACATGGTGAGCATATTCTATAAGTTGCAGGATGATATTGGTAGATGGTTGGTCAATTGTGAAAAATAGATGAAATTCTATTTTTAGAATATTGGGCGAAGTCTATTTATAGATCGTCAATCTAAAAATAGATGCATGTCGATTATTATTAGCCCTTAATAATAATTCAACAAAAAATATCAACTTATTCTCTTGGAGCACTTTATTTCAGTGAACAGATTTGGAAAATCAATGGGCTGAAGGAATTACACAATTCCTAGGGTTAGTGGTGGCTCACGCATGGAGGACTCAGTTAGAACTGGAGTGGCAGAGTTGTGACAGAGTTGGAAGAGTAGTTACGGGAGTTGTTATTTAGTTTAACTCAGTTAAGTGAGTTAAACTCAGTTGAGCTAGTTGTATCTAGTCTAACTGAAAGATACACTAGTGAGATTTTAGTGAATTAATTAGTTAATTAATTCACAACTAATAACTCACTAACAACTGAAAAAATACAACAGTTAACTACTTGCATTTCAGTTCCAGTGGAGACCCAGTGGAGAGATAGGTGAAAGGGTGAGATGGACTATCTATTGTGACTATAGTGATGCATTCAATGCACCTAACACACATTGGAGTTGCCAATGAGGATTGCGCAGTCAAGGAAAGGCCAATTCGAATTCATTCAAGGGTCTTCTTCAACAAGGATTGCACAGTGGAGGTAGGCTGTCAGGAGGCGAGAAATTGGTGCATAGATATGCAAATTTCTGCATGACAGTGTGTAATGTTTATTGATTGTACTCAGAGCTTGATGTAGTAAGATTTGTATGAGATTATTACATGATCCATTGATATAAATAATATATGATAGTTGCAGTTTTTAACTTTAATCTTTCTCGTTAAACAACTATGTTATGTGTGATTGAATTTATTGACATGTGTTTGCAATTGAGTTTTAAATTACTGCAAGAATAAAAGTGGAAGGATTATGTTTTTAGCAAGAAGATAAATATTTTTAGATCAGGAGAATCCGGTAATACATCAATATTAATAAATTTATACATGGTATCAGAGCAATATTGATCATTGTAGATTGCAATTGTGAATAGGTGTTGAGTTTTGTGCTGGTGGACAATTCGAATTTGCTGCAGAAATTTCTTGGTGCAACAGTTGAGTATTCATTGAAATGTCTTTCAATGGGTTGCGATTGGAGTATGCCCTTGAGGGTAGCTTGAATTACATATCCTGGAAGGACAGGATGGAGGAGTTGCTTGAAGATAATGGACTGAAGGATTTTATCGATAGTGATGTTCCTAAGCCTACTTCTAGCGATGTTGCATTATTTGATGAATGGCAATAGAAGGTAGGGAAGACAAGAAGAATTCTGTTGGAAGGTGTGAAATACCATATTGTGTCAAGCCTTCATGGGAAAGCCACTCCATTTGCAATGTGGAAGGCTTTGACAAATATTTTCCAAAGCAGTAGCGACCATAGGAAGTTGGCGCTAAAAGATAGGCTCAGAAAATAAAAATGGAGAAGGGTGACAGTATTCCAAAATATCTCACGAAGTTTGTCCAATGTAGCGATGAGCTGGGAAGTGTGAGGATTAAAGTTGTAGATGATGATTTGGTGAGATTGGATCTCCTTGGGCTTCTAAAGAGTTGGCATAGCTACGAAGACTTTGTCAATGGACGGGAGAAACTGCCGGATTGGGAGCGACTTTGGTCGGATCTTGTGCAGAAGGAGATAAGGTGGAATACCAGGGATGGCTCTTCATCGAAGAATGATGATGAAGAGAATTGTGCTTTGGCTGCCAAAGAAAGGAAAGGGAAAGGGATGAAATCCCATCCAAAATCCGAGGCTAAAGGCAAGAAGCTGGATTTTTCCAAGGTGAAGTGTTTTCACTATTACGAACATGGGCATCTCACCACTAACTGCCCACAGAAAAAGAAGAACAAGAAGGTTGTTGGAGCTACAGCTGGAGAGGCCTTAGCCTGGCAATTTGAACTTGATTTCTCTTTGATCGCATGCTTGGTTTCGAGTGTAATGGGATTGGTGTGGTATCTTGATAGTGGTTCTTCCTTCGATATGACAAGAGACAAGGAGTTGTTTAGTCACTTGGAGGAGAAGGATCTCCAAATGAATATAGAGAAGGGCGATGATGGTAGATACAGTGCGACCGACATTGGAACAATTACCTTTGAGAGGGAATCAGGTAAACCATTTCTGTTGAAAGATGTTATGCATGTTCCAGGTCTGAAGAAGAACTTGGTCTCAGTCGCAATGTTGGAGGACAAAGGTTATGCCGTTGTTTTCAGCGAGGGAAAATCTTTCCTGCGACATAAAACAACGATTCAAACCAAGAGAATAGGGATTTTAGTTAAGAATATCTACAAGATAGAGGTAAATGTTTGCGCTGCAATGATGGGAAAAGCAGAAGAGGTGGTGAGCCGGGATGAGGGAAAATTATGGCACAGGAGATTGGGACATATTCACCATGGCGCCTTGAAGATTTTGCAGCAGATTTATACTGGACTTCCCAAGGGTACTCTTGTGCAGTCAGATTAGTGCAAGGGATGTACTGTGGGTAAGTTTGTGAAGACCACCTTTCATGATAAGGAGAACCGTGCTTCGGTGATCCTGGAGAGAATTCACACAGACGTGTGTGGACCTTTCTCGGTTGCTTCAACAGCAAAACATAGGTATTATGTTATATTTTTTTATGAATACTCTCATAGATTCTGGATCTTCTTCATGAAGAAGAAGAGCGAAACATTCTCAAAGTTCTGTGAGTTTAAAGAATTGGTGGAGAAGGAATCGAGGAAGCAAGTGAAGGCTCTGCGAAGCGATAATTGTGGTGAATATATATCGAACGAATTTAAAGACTTATGTAGCAAAGAAGGAATTCGAAGAGAACTCATAGTGCCTCATAACCCTCAGTAGAATGGGGTCACGAAGAGGAAGAACAGAACAATCATGGGTGTTTCATGAGATATACTTGAGAGGGTGCTATACTTGCATGCAGAGGAGGAACTGCCAGTTCTGAAAGATGAGCCTCCAGATGTGGATCAGCCACAGGAGGAATTTCATGGAGTGGAGGAGTCCACTCACGTAGAACCAAACATTAGAACTAGCAGAAAGTGTACCACAGAAGCTAAGAGATTGAAGCTTGATGCGACATAGAATGTAGGAGTCCCTACATCACAGTGCAAATAGAGACAATCACCTGACTGATTTACTGGATACATGGCTCTTACGAGCAAGTGTATCATGACAGACCCATCTTCTTTTGAAGAAGCAGTGCAGGAGCCCACATGGGTAGATGCCATGGTGGAGGAGTATGACTCCATTGTTAGAAACAGTGCTTGGGAGATTGTTCCAAGGCTGGTGGGTAAATCAGTTGTAGGATCAATATGGATCTACAAGGTAAAGCAAGCTGCTAATGGGAGCGTCAAGAAGTTGAAGGAAAGATTTTTTTCCTGAGGCTTCTCACAGATCGATGGGATTGATCATGAAGAAAACTTTGCACCTATCACACACTATTCTTCCATAAGAACCATTCTTGCTCTCTTAGCGTAGATGGGTTGACACATTCATCAGATGGATATGAAGACTGCATTCCTCAATGGGATCATTAAGGAAGAGGTGTACATTGAGCAGCCTGAAGGATTTGAGATCTTCAGCAGCGAGTCGCATGTGTGCAGACTCAAAAGAGCGTTGTATGGGCTTAAGCAAGCACCATGTGCTTGATACACATGGATTGACAGCTATTTAACTGGACTTGGCTTCACCAAGAGTGAGGCGGATGCAAACCTGTACCAAATTGTGGTGGAGGGTAAGCTTTTAATCATTTTTCTTTATGTTGATGATTTAATACTAACAAGTGATGAGCAGTTGATACACTCATGCAAGGCAGATATTGCAAAGGAGTTTGAGATGAAGGATTTTGGCCTCCTTCATTATTTCCTTGGATTGGAAATATGGCAGCGAGAAGGTGAACTGTTTGTGTCTCAAGGCAAGTATGCTCGGGAGATCCTTGGTAAGTTTCACATGGAGGACTGCAAGCCCATGGATACTCTTCTTCCAGGAAATTGGAGGAAAGAGGATACTACATCGGCAGAGGTAGTGGATGCCAATGTTTATCGACAGTTGGTGGGTTCTCTCATGTATTTAGTTAATACAAGACCGGACATATGCTATGCAGTGAACCAGCTTAGTCAAGCAATGGTTAAGCCTACCAAGCTCTTTTGGAAGGCAGGAAAGCATGTCCTGATATATCTCAGGGGCACATCTGAGTATGGCTTATGGTACAGACAGACGGATGAGGTGAAGTTGCATGGCTTCACGGATTCAGATTGGGCAAGCAGCCCAATGGATAGAAAGAGCACATCAGGAGGGGTTTTCAGCATCGGATCTATAGCAATTTATTAGTACAACAGGAAACAAATATCTGTCGGACTCAGTTCAGCGGAAGCTTAATACATGGTGGCAAGTCAAGTTGCATGTGAGGCTATCTAGATGAGGAAGATCCTGGTTGATTTGTTCGGTTCACATTTAAATCCTACAGTGATACATTTTGATAATCAGAGTTGCATTAAACTCTCGATTAATCCTGTATTTCATGATAGATCTAAACATACTGATATTCGGTATCATCATATCATAGATTGTGTGCAACAAAAGATCATGTTGCTTCAGTACATTCCTACAGAAGATCAGGATGCAGATATTCTGACGAAGGCTCTCAGCAAGAGAAAATTTGAATACCATAGAGGCAGGATCGGGGTGAAGGATAATCCCTATCTTGTTGAGAGGGAGTGTTGAGATTCAACAATACGATGAGCTTAGTGAAAATTAAGCACCTTCACTAAGTGGGGCCCGCAGGCTATTTTTAGGTGTATGTCTATTTTTTAGACATGGTGAGCATATTATATAAGTTGTAGGACGCTATTTGTAGATGATTGGTCAAATGTGAAAAATAGATGAAATTATACTTTTAGAATATTGGGTGAAGTCTATTTATAGATCGTCAATATAAAAATAGATGCATGTCGATTATTATTAGCCCTTAATAATAATCTGATAATAAATATCAACTTATTCTCTTGGAGCACTTTATTTCAGTGAACAGATTTGGAAAATCAATGGGCTGAATGACTTACGCAATTCCTAGGGTTATTGGTAGCTCATTCATGGAGGACTCAGTTAGAACTGAAGTGGCAGAGTTGTGACAGAGTTGGAAAAGTAGTTACGGGAGTTGTTATTTAGTTTAACTCAGTTAAGTGAGTTAAACTTAGTTGAGCTAGTTGTATCTAGTCTAAATGAAATATACACTAGTGAGAGTTTAATGAATTAATTAGTTAACTAATTCACAACTAATAACTCACTAAAAACTGAACAAATACAACAGTTAATGTTCCAATGGAGACCCAGTGGAGAGATAGGTGAAAGGGTGAGATGGACTATCTGTTGTGACTATAGTGATGCATTCAATGCATCTGACACACATTGGAGTTGCTAATGAGGATTTCGCAGTCAAGGAATTCATTCAGGGGTATTCTTCAGTAGAGATTGCGTAGTGGAGGCAGGCTGTCAGGAGGCAAGAAATTGGTGCATAGATATGCAAATTTCTGCATGATAGTGTGTAATAATTGTTGGTTGTACTGAAAGATTGATGTACTAATATTTGTATGAGATTATTACATCATCCATTGATATACATAATATATGATAGTTGGAGTTTTTGGCTTTAATATTTCCCGTTAAACAACTGTGTTATGTGCGATTGAATTTATTCACATATGTTTGCAATTGAGTTTTAAATTTCTACAAGAATAACAATGGAAGGATTCTGTATTTAGCAAGAAGATAAATATTTTTAAATCAGGGGAATCCGTTAATACATCAGTATTAATAAATTTCTATATGGTATCAGATAATTATTGATCACTGTAGATTGCAATTGTGAATAGGTGTTGAGTTTTGTGCCGGTGGACAGTTCGAATTTGCTGCAGAAATTTCTTGGTGCGACAATTGAGTATTCATTGAAATGTCTTTCAATGGGTTGCAATTGGAGTATTCCCTAGAGGGTAGCTCAAATTACATAGCTTGGTAGGATAGGATGGAGGTGGTGCTTGAAGATAATGGATTGAAGGAGTTCATCGATAGTGATATTCCTAAGCCTACTTCTAGCGATGTTGCATTACTTGACGCATGGAAAAAGAAGGTAGCAAAGACAAGAAGAATTATATTGGAAGATGTGAAAGACAATATTGTGTCAAGCCTTCATGGGAAAGCCACTCCATTTGCAATGTGGAAGGCTTTGGCATATATTTTCCAAAGCAGCAGTGACCATAGGAAGTTGGCACTGAAAGATAAGCTCAGAAAAATAAAAATGGAGAAGGGCGAAAATATTCCAAAATATCTCACGAAGTTTGTCCAACGTAGGGATGAGATGGTAAGTGTGGGGATTACAGCTATGGATGATGAATTGGTGAGCTTGGCTCTCCTTAGGCTTCCGAATAGTTGGCATAGCTACGAAGACTCTGCCAATGGACTGGAGAACTCCCGGATTGGGAGCGACTTTGGTCGGATCTTGTGCAGGAGGAGATAAGGTGGAACACCAAGGATGGCTCTTCATCGAAGAATGATGATAAAGATAATTTCACTTTGGCTGCCAAAACTAAGGAAAGGGAAGGGGAAGAAATCCCATCCAAAATCTAAGGCTAAATGCAAGAAGCTAGATTTTTCCAAGGTGAAGTGTTTTCACTGTCACGAACATGGGCATCTCGCCACTAACTGCCCACAGAAAAAGAAGAAAAAGAAGGTTGTTGGAGCTGTAGCTGGAGAGGCCTTAGCCTCACAATTTGAACTTGATTTCTTTTTTATCGCATGCTTGGTTTCAAGCGTAATGGGATTGATGTGGTATCTTGGTAGTGGTGCTTCCTTCCATATGACAGGAGACAAGGAGTTGTTTAGTGACTTGGAGGAGAAGGATATCCAAATGCATATAGAGATGGGAGAAGATGGTGGATACAGTGTGACCAACATTGGAACCATTATCTTTGAGAGGGATTCAGGTAAACCATTTCTATTGAAATATGTTATGCATGTTCTAGGTCTGAAGAAGAACTTGGTCTCGGTCGCAATGTTGGAGGACAAAGGTTATGACATTGTTTCCAGCGAGGGAAAATCTTTCCTGTGACATAAAACAACGGGTCAAACAAAGAGGATAGGGATTTGCGTTAAGAATCTCTACAAGATGGAGGTAGATGGCTGCATTGCAATGATGGAAAAGTAGAAGAAGTGGTGAGCCAGGATGAGGGTGAATTATGGCACAGGAGATTGGGCCATCTTCACCATGGCGCCTTGAAGATTTTACAGCAGATTTCTACTGGACTTCCCAATGGTACTCTTGCACAATTAGATCAGTGCAAGGGATGTACTATGGGTAAGTTTGTGAAGACCATCTTTCATGAGAAGGAGAACCGTGCTTCGGTGATCCTGGAGAGAATTCACACAGACGTGTGTGGACCTTTCTCGGTTGCTTCAACAGAAAAAAAAAAGTATTATGTTATTTTCGTTGATGACTATTCTTGTAGATTCTGGATCTTCGTTAGGTAGAAGAAGAGTGAAACATTCTCAAAGTTCTATGAGTTTAAAGCATTGGTGGAGAAGGAGCCAGGGAAGCAAGTGAAGGCTCTGCGGAGCGATAATGGTGGTGAATATATCTTGAACAAATTCAAAGGCTTCTGTAGCAAAGAAGGAATTATAATAGAACTCATAGCGCCTCATAACCCCCAACAGAATGGGGTCACGGAGAGGAAGAAGAGAACGATCGTGGGTGTTGCACGAGCTATGCTTGAGGGGGAGCTATACTTGCATGCAAAGGAGGAACTGCCAGTTTCGAAAGATGAGCCTCAGATGTGGATCAACCACAGGAGGAAGTTCATGGAGTGGAGGAGTCCACTCACGCAGAACCAGACATTAGAACTAGCATAAATCGTACCACAAAAGATGGGAGACTGAAGTTTGATGCGGCACAAAATGTAGGAGTCCCTACATCACAACGCAGATAGAGACAGTCACTTGACCGATTTACTAGATATATGGCTCTTATGAGCAAGTGTATCATGACAGAGCCATATTATTTTGAAGAAGCAGTGCAGGAGCCCACATGGGTAGATGCCATGGTGGAGGAGTATGACTCCATTGTCAGAAACAATGCTTGGGAGATTGTTCCAAGGCTGGTGGGTAAATCAGTTGTAGGATCAAGATGGATCTACAAGGTAAAGCAAGCTACTAATGGGAGTGTCAAGAATTATAAGGCAAGATTTGTTGTATGAGGCTTCTCACAGATCGAGGGGATTGATCATGAAGAAACCTTTGCACCTATCGCATGCTATTCTTCCATAAGGACCATTCTTGCTCTCTCAGCGCAGATGGGTTAACACATTCATCAGATGGATGTGAAGACTACATTCCTCAATGGGATCATTAAGGAAGAGGTTTACATTGAGCAGCCTGAAGGATTTGAGATCTTCAGCAGCGAGTCGCATGTGTGCAGACTCAAAAGAGCACTATATGGGTTGAAGCAAGCACCACGTGCTTGGTACACACAGATTGACAACTATTTCACTGGACTTAGCTTCACGAAGAGTGAGACGGATGCAAACCTATACCAAATTGTTGTGGAGGGTAAGCTTTTAATCATTGTTCTTTATGTTGATGATTTAATACTAATGGGTGATGAGCAGTTGATACACTCATGCAAGGAAGATCTTGCAAAGGAGTTTGAGATGAAGGATTTTGGCCTCCTTCATTATTTCCTTGGAGTGGAAATATGGCAGGGAGAAGGTGAACTATTTGTGTCTCCAGGAAAGTATACTCGGGAGATACTTGGTAAGTTTCACATGGAGGACTGCAAGCCCATGGATACTCCTCTTCTAGGAAATTGGAGGAAAGAGGATGCTACATCGGCAGAGGTAGTGGATGTCACTATTTATCGACAGTTAGTGGGTTCACTCATGTATTTAGTTAATACAAGGCCGGACATATGATATGCAGTGAACCAGCTTATTCAAGTGATGGTTAAGCCTACCAAGCTATTTTGGAAGGTAGGAAAGCATGTCCTGAGATATCTCAAGGGCACATATGAGTATGGTTTATGGTACAGACAGACGGATGAGGTGAAGTTGCATGGCTTCACGGATGCATATTGGGTAGGTAGCCCAACAGAAAGAAAGATCACATCAGGAGGGGTTTTCAGTATTGGATCTATAGTAGTTTCTTGGTACAGCAGGAAACAAAGATCCATGGCACTCAGTTCAACGGAAGTAGAATACATGGCAACAAGTCAAGCTACATGTGAGGCTATCTGGATGAGGAAGATCCTGGTTGGTTTGTTTGATTCACATTTAGATCCTACAATGATACATTGTGATAATCATAGTTGCATTAAAATCTTGATTAATACTATGTTTCATGATAGATCTAAACATATTGATATCTGGTATCATCATATCAGAGATTGTGTGCAGAGGAAGATCATGTTGCTTTAGTACATTCCTACGGAAGATCAAGATGCATATATTCTGATGAAGGCTCTCAGCAGGAGAAAATTCGAATACCCTAGAGGCAGGATCGGGGTGAAGGATAATCCCTATCTTGTTGAGAAGGAGTGTTGAGATTCAACAAGATGATGAGCTTAGTGAAATTAAGCACCTTCACTAAGTGGCACCCGCAGGCTATTTTTAGGTGTACGTCTATTTTTAGACATGGTGAGCATATTATATAAGTTGCAAGATGTTATTTGTAGATGGTTGGTCAAGTGTGAAAAATAGATGAAATCTTGTTTTTAGAATATTGGGCGAAGTCTATTTATAGATCATCAATCTAAAAATAGATGCATGTCGATTTTTATTAGCCCTTAATAATAATCTGACAATAAATATCAACTTATTCTTTTGGAGCACTTTATTTCAGTGAACAGATTTGGAAAATCAGTGGGCTGAAGGAATTACGCAATTCCTAGGGTTATTGGTGGCTCATGCATGGAGGACTCAGTTATAACTGAAGTGGCAAAGTTGTGACAGAGTTGGAAGAGTAGTTATGGGAGTTGTTATTTAGTTTAACTCAGTTAAGTGAGTTAAACTTAGTTAAGCTAGTTGTATCTAGTCTAACTGAAAGATACACTAGTGATATTTTAGTGAATTAATTAGTTAATTGATTCACAACTAATAACTCACTAACAACTGAAAAAATACAACAGTCAACTACTTGCATGTCAGTTCTAGTGGAGACCCAGTGGAGAGATAGGTGAAAGGGTGAGATGGACTATCTGTTGTGACTATAGTGATGCATTCAATGCATCTGACACACATTAGAGATGCCAATGAGGATTGCGCAGTCAAGGCAAGGCCAATTCGAATTCATTCAGGGGTCTTCTTCAGCAGGGATTGCGCAGTGGAGGCAGGCTCAGGAGGTGAACAGTGCATAGATATATAATTTCTGCATGATATGTAATGATTAAGTACTGTACTAGTAGCTGATGTATCTTTGTAGATGGTGGTGAGGATACATATGACCATTGATGTGCGTTCTAACATTACTAGTTTTTAGCTTTAATATTTCCTGTTAAACAACTATGTTATGTGCAATTGAACTTATTCACATGTGTTTTCAATTGAGTTTTAAATTTCCGCAAGAATAACAGTGGAAGGATTTTGTATTTAGCAAGAAGATAAATATTGTAAGATCAGTAGAATCTGGTAAGACATTAGTATTAATAAATTTCTACAGAAGATTCCTTTTAATAAAAGAAGAAAACAAAGAAAAAAACAGTGGTGGTTTTCTCCCATATTGGATCTCCATCTAAAATTATTGTGTTCATATGGTTTTGTGTGTTGATGTTCTATCTACCTATTAACTGTACATAATTATTGTTTAATTGATTAATAATCAAATAGCAATGCACTTATTAATACTCGATGTGTGATTAGATAAGCCTTCTCGATATACATGGGTGTCTATAATAACAGTCACGTACATACGCTAGTTACCTTTACAATAGTCGCGCATAAAAATCAGAATAAGAGATTGAAATTGAAGTGTGTAAAATATCGATTCACCCCCCTACCCCCCACCCTCTGTAGGTCCTTCAAAATAATCTTTATCGCTTGAAGGGACATTCATAAAGATGAGTGTTGGGCCTTAAAAATGCCCATGTTTTCATCATACAATACTATCGTTCATAACCTATATTCATGTACTTTTAACCCATTTCTTACCCTAATTCCATAACTTGCCCTAATTACATTACCTATTTCTTACCCTAATTCCATAACCTATTTCTTCCACTCTATAGTTTGTTATTATTAGTTTTCTTGAGTCTTCTATGATTAAAGATGATTTTTTTCATGATTTACTAATCGCTAAGTTTATTTTCCAAAGAGTTCCATTTTCGAAATTCTTCACAAGGCAGTTAAACTAGTTACTGCATAGTTGAGTACGGAATGAGATTGTTGTAGGTGAAAATATGAATTTTGTGACGAAATAATGAATAATTTTGACATTTTAAGACTTGCATTGTGCTCAGAATACCCTCTTTCATATAACCTATAACCTGTTTGGAAAAATTCATTACCATGAGGAGCTACGGTCATGGGAATATTCCAATGCAGTTTTAAGTACAAAATCGATCTGAATGGATCTGAACAGTTTAGGCCAACAATAATGTGGAGGACCACGATTTGGATAATTTCTTTGTGCACAAAAAGTGAATTAGTTCCTCCAGCTACACCATGATTAGGATGAACCCAGTTGAAATCTATTTGAAGATTGTCCAAAATATTTTGTATGCTTGCTGTTCTATTTCATTTTATTGAGTTCATTGGGTGTGCTTTTGTTTTCCATTATCTGCACCTTATAAAATTGGATGCTCTCTACATGTACGTTGGGTGGTAGTAGAGAGGAAGATGTAAGTTCTGTTTCCATTAATTTTACAAGTTGATATTTCAGATGATCGAAAAACCATGTACCACTGCATTTCAAGCTCTCAATTAAATCTATTGTTGGCATTATATTTTTGTAGGTAATGGAATTTATGTTTTAATATTCATTTTTATGAAGTATATCAGCTCACTCCAGGTGTGGGAGGGCCCACCACAACTGGAACTGAGCTCCTTAGCGAGAGTATATTAGAAAATTGTGTGGTTTATCATAAGCATCTTCTGTTTATTTGAAATTCTAATGGTTTGATTAGTGGAATGTTGAATAGTCATCGTTGAGCTTGTAACTAAGCTTTCAATTGATCCATAAACCATAAAAAATTGTCTACAATGTTGATTGATCGCTTTGAACCATGGCAGTGAATATTATTATGATTAAAATCAACTCTTGCTTAATTATTCGAACATGAAAACCTTTTTATTTTCATGGATAAGCAAGCATGAATGCATTGGGGTAGCACAATTAAGAAACACATTGCTATGGAATGAAATCTAAAGCTAATTATAAGTTAGAATGGTTTCTGATCCGTGTGTTTGCATCCTAGAGTGGAGTGTTTTTATGTATAGTTCAGAACTTACACGATTGTTTTATAATTAACTTTTGTTGTGAGCCACTTTGAGCTTAACTAAAACATTTTTGTTTTAATAGCATTTGATTTTGATCTGGAATAGTTTAGTTTTAATGCGTCATTTTAATTGAAATCAATTGGTTTTGAAATGGTTATTGCAGCAATGCAGAGTAGAAAAACTCGCTTTCATTTGTGAATGATTACGAAGCAATTTGATTTGAGTAATTTCATTGGCATAAATTTAAAAAAAAAGTACTTTGTTTGGGTTTTGAATTGGTCATTACAGTTGTTTAGGTTAAACTTAGGTGTATTTCATTTTGAATTAATTCTGAAATAGATATTATAACAAGTGTGATTTAGTTAAGCAGAGTAGTTCCATTTAAAGGCTTTGTGTGATTTCAATTTGAATGTATGAGTCATTTCCAACATCTAAGATTGATTTGGAGCATTGAGATTTAGTTTTAAACTGAGATTTTATTCCAGCATTAATGTAATTTAATTTAGGGTGTGCAATTCATGTCCAGAATTTCAATTTAATTTAAGATTGTTTCAATTTGGGTTTGATTTAATTCAAGGAAGAGAGAGAGAGAGAGAGTTAATTTATAACATTGTTAAGTATGATTCAAGTTGATATCATAGGGTAATTAGTCAATATTAACATAGATTAAATTTTGCGAGCAGTGTGATTTGATTTGAATTATCATAGGGTAGTCACATATACATTCGAAAAAAGTTCATAATATGTATGCAAGTGTCAAACATGGGAAGTTTTTACATACATAGATGCACTATATAAGATTCATGTACGCTTGCTAGGGTTTTGCAGTATGAATTGTTAATGAAGTTTGATCAGTTCTGTTATAATTGTTGTTGTTTTTCGATGATGTCTCTCTCATAATAATTTTTGAATGACAATAATCATTAGGATGATTTTTTTATGGAATGATATGTTGACTAATGATCATGCTACTGTGAGGTGATCTATATTTGGATATGTATTCAATATGTATTTCAATGAGTGATTCAGTGTCATATTGATTCAGACTTAGCTGTTCAATATTTTGAGATCTGTATGTAGGTCTTCTTAAGGAGAAATGTGTACATACATGGATTTTATTTAGAACAAAATCATATACAATCTGATTTGTTCTTTATCGGGATTTGCAGTGGAAACAGATGGTTTATGTGAAGACTAAGAATGTTTGGCTTAGTATATTGATGAGTAACTATGCATTGATATGATATGTCCTGGTTTGGATTGATCTAGTTATAATGGTTGCTATAGTTTATTGAGATTTACTGATTGATTTGATGATTCGGTTGATTTCAGAATTCTTGGAAGTGGATTGAGTTTGAAACATTCTCAAAAGTGATCCAAAAAAAATATGAGGATAACAGTCTTCAGAAAGGGGGTTGTAGCTCCCTTCCAATAGGACCTGGAAAACGAGAGAAGGTTGCAGCCTTCTGCAGGTAGGAGCATGTGTGCTGGTTAGAGTCTACGTTGGTACAAGATTGTAAGAATATTTTTTTTAATAAAAGAAGAATATAGAGACGACAACTGTAAAATTCCAAATCTGGAATAGCTAACAAGGCATGAGTGGAAAATGCATTTTCCAATAATGGCTGCTACAGAAATTGAAACCAGGACCTAGATCCCTAGATCAATGTATCTAAGTCTAAAATCCAAGAGATGGCTCCAAATAAATCCTTCTAAGTGGGTTAAACATGTCTCCCACACTTAGATGTCCTCAGAAAGTGCCCAATGACGGGACTGAAACAATTCTTAAGCAAGATATGGAATGACAACATTATTCTATAGTTGTGAACACATGAAGATATGTATAGCCAACAAATATCAGATATAGCAGCAAATATATACAATATGTGGAGGAATCAATCACTCCAGCTAGGCAATGGAAGCCTCAATGAAACATGTACAAGACAATAAAGTAATACTGCTATGCAAAATGTTATATGACTAAAATAACGTAGCTTATAGGAGATACTGCAAAAAAATACATGATGATAGAATGATATATCAATATCAGCTCAAATAAATGAGGGGGAGAAAGCTCTCAACCCTGAAGACACTAATACAGCAAAAATACACAATCCTTGGAAGGATTGGCTACCATATACATGAAATTGGAAAATTTGCAGAAATGCTGGAGTTGTTGGACAATAGCTGCAACTCAATACTAGAAATACATGGAGATGGCTGAAGATGATGCTCAATCTGCAACAAACCTCCTCCAATGGATCTCTCAATGCAAGGCTGATCTCGGCACTGAAGATCTTGCCCTCCAAGAAGTTGGTGCAACCCCTCACTGCAAATGTGCACTGAAATAACGCAGTCTTGAGGATGAACTGTGCTGTCTATGATGGGAGATGTTGACCTTGATGCCAAAATATGTAAATCAGCTCTGAAATCCCTTTCACTAACCTCCCAGAGGAATATGAACTCCCTCCTCTGAAAGATGAGCCAAAGAGAAGTGTTGTGGAACCCTCCACTGCAACACCCAGCAACACTATGTTATACTTCAGCAGAAATAATGCAGTGACTGAATAATGGCTTTGGCTTTGAGCCAAGATGTGGAGAAGATGAAGTGAAATCCTTCAAGAGGCCTCTCAAGAAGGAGAGGAAATCCTAAGCAGGAATCCCTCATGCTAAGCAGCACTGCAACTCAGCTGAACAATTAGAGACTGCAAATTGTCTGAACAGACAAATATCAAATGATCCAAGATGTCTCACTATGGCTGCCTCTTCCTCCTTTTATGCAAGTGAATGCCTCTATGCTTTGGATCCCACACATTAGGGTTTATTCCACAAAGAATCTTTCTCCCTCCAAAACTGTGTTGTCTTCCCAAGCAAGCTACACCTCTTAGGCAGCGTTGTTGACTTGGTTAAACTTGACCTTGTCCTCATGCAAATTGCCCCTTTTCACACTGGAAGGTGCAAAATAAGTTGCTCCGATGATCCTTTTCACACTATGAAGGATCTTATTTCTACTCATGGGCCTTTTACCCATTTTTATTCATCTCCTAGATGACATAGGAAAAAATTAATATTCCAATTTGCTGCTTGCAAATTTTGGAATATTATAGTCCTCCCCTCTCAAAGATTGCTTGTCCTCAAGCAAGTGCAAGGATAGACTGAGTTTTCTTCTCCTCTCCCTGTAGCATCTCTGTATGATGATCTCCTCCAAGGAAATTGATGCTATCTCATCAATAAAGCCTCCATAATGTCCCTCCTCAGCATGCAAGTTAGCTATCAAGCCATCATCATGTAAAGGTGAAATACTCAAGAGGATAACAAAGTGATGTCTAGAGGTTCCCTTGAGGAATGGGATCTTAAATATGATGGGAACTATCTCTCTCATATGGATCCTCCATCCCCAAGCTACGAGCCATGCAAAATGAGTCACCTTCCAACTAGGAAACTCCTGGAAACTGTCCTCCACCTTTAGCTCTGGCAAAGTAGGTGGGATGAAAATCTGCTCATGGTAGACAATGTAGCCTACCCCACACTGTCCATCTCTCCACTTATGATAATTGTAGAGTGTCTATTGATCCTGGGCTGCAATAAGATTTCCCTCAAGTGGAAATATGAGGACTAGACCTCCAAAGATCTCTCCTCCAACGCTGCAAATCATGTTGGCCCACATATCCCCATATATGATGAGTTGGAAGTCATCAACATATGGCATCTCATCCATCATATGGCTCACCTCATAAAGTGGCAATTGTGTTGTTAAGGTAACCATATCATATCTCATGCTCCCCTTAGAACATGTAGTGCAAAAAGGGTGAGGAATTTATCCCTCAAAGGACACATTCACCTCATGTGTCTCTCTCCCAAGCATGCTCCTCATAAAGACAGAAACAATAGAGCCATAGGGAGCAAAAATGAGAATCATACTTGTTGCCATATGCAACAAATGAGAAGGACAATGGTCCCTCAAATGCAACCAGCGCAGCTTGACCCTCAACTGCAATAGAGACTGATAAAAAGTGTGGCTTCTCAACCACTTTCTTGCTGCTCCAATCTCCTCATAATTATGGAGGCAGTGAATTATGTAAGGTGCACAATGAACATGTCCTCCATAATATGCCTCTTCCCCAAGTCCTCCTAGGGAATGGGCATCAACCATGCTTATGGCCTCAACTAGACCATGAAGCCCAAAAGAAAGAATACTCCTCCTTGGAGCAAAATCCTGCACATATATGGTTAAGGGACATACATTATATAAATAATCATGTAAGCAATCATCACCCTGACCATATGTTCTGCTCATACAAATGGAGTGGCTCATATATTAGAACCATCCTCCTCAAAGAGAAAAGAGGTGGTTGTGCTAACTCCTCCAAAGAGTTATGTCTCTCCTCCATCTCCATCTGGTCCATGCATCTACTCATATGCTGATATATCTCCTCCTCAAAGCCCATCCAAAAATACCCATGTTGGGTATGTGTTATATTCTTTCCATGACTAAGAACACGCCCATGGTTTTGTGCATGGTTTTTCACATGGTTTTGGGATACGATGGTTTTCGGCCCCTAGTATTTTTGTAGATCCAGTCAAGGGAACTACAATTATGTTCTAATCTAGGGTTAATGGATTAGGGTTCATGTATGCTTCGGCATGTATATATATGTGTTGTAACACTAAAAAGAATATAATGAAAAATCAAGCTGGTCATCCTGATTTGGGATCCAGGGGAAAATCTCTGTTTTTATCTGTTTTATGTTTTATGCTCTCGCTATTGTTTATTTTCTGTTATAAGATTCGTGTGTAGATAATTTCTGTTCAAGGTTAAAACCTACAACCCCTCCATGATGGTGTGGTATGCTCTCATAGAACAAGTGGGACTGAAGAGGAAATCCTCCTGAGCTGCTTGTAGCAACTTCTCCTTGAGCTTGGAAGCTCTTGGAAAGAAGATCCTACCATGATAGAAGATGACCCCATCTATGACTGAATATGCCTCCTCATGAAATTTGCCATCCAATATCACACAAGAAAAAATATCCTTGGAATACTCCACCAACAGCTGGGAGCTCCAATATGGATCTATCCTCAATAGTGACAACGCTGATGATCTCTCAGGAAGAGCATTTGTCATATGGTCATCCTCCTCTTTGACACTCCCATGCCAAAGATGCAAGTTGGAAGGCTTCTATCCTTCCCTTGTTGCTTCTTTCACAATACGGAACCTGAAATGGAAGTGGGTACTGATGATGTTGAGAGAATTCTCTCTCTCTCCTTGAGTCTACCCCAGACTCCCAGCGCTACATCAAACTCCTCCAAGGTTCCCACTCCTTTGAAATCATTGAGTGGTGCCTCAACATGTGAAGCATCCATCCTCCTCTGCTGATCCAGTGGTCTCCCCGGCATAATTTCTCCATGCAATGAGACATCATCATCAAGAGATGACTGCATATATGAATGGAGAGAACCCTCCATGCCTCCACTATGCAATCCAATCACCTCCTTAGGTGCATCAACCTCCAGAAATGGATATGGATGTGCACTTATCATCTCATGATGCTGGGTATTCTCCCTACCTCCTCCTTGTGTCTCTATGGTTTCACACCTCCTCAATAATGGCACAAGTAGAACATGAGTTGTGCCTTGATCTCCACACATGAGATCCTGGGGACTCCCTTGCAAAGATGCAAGCGTCTCTCTATTTGGAGCAAGAGCTCCTCCTTCCTCTGCATGAGGTGCTAGATCAACTCCAGATCTAACATCGTTGTTGCCCTCAATCTCTGCAACATGAGTGGGCAACCTCCCAATGATTGGATCCCTTTTTGAAAAAGAGATCTCCATGCTCCTTTGCTCAAAGGTGTGAGATGAAAACCTTTCTTCCGACAAAGTATGGTGCAAGTTTTCATGCAAGGGTTTTACTTGAGTTTTTTGGTTTACCTCCACCATCAGTGTCTCATGAATATTTTCATCAAATATTTTCACTAATGCCTTAGTGAAATTTGCATAAGATGCAATGTTTACATTTCTCAAAGAAAAAGATTCAAAGATCCACCAGGCAAAAGCCTTACCTCTCCAATGCAGCGCTGCAACTTTGATAACTTCATCTACATGAATGTGGTGCTGCTGCAAGAAGGTATCTAACTCCTCCACCCAAGCTTTGTCTGAACATGTAAGTGAACCTTCAAAGGTAGATAGATGAAATCTATCCTACTGCTCTCTTCCATTCACCTTCTTCTTGCAAAACTCTGAAAAACTGAGATGATCTCTCAATTTTTGAGTTTGAGACTCATACTCCTTCAAGAAAACACTAAGGGTTTCCATCCTAGCAACCTCTTCTTCTCTTTCCATCTCTCTTCCTGCAATCCTGGGCATGTGACTGCGCTGTACAAGATGGTGTGTAGCTACTTGCTTACACTCTTTATGTGCAAATCTAGAGTTTGCCTTTGATACAAACCCTCTAGGAGATTCTTCATACATCTTCTTCCGGATCTCCTTGAACTCTTCATGAATCATATGTATAGATTTAGGAAGAAGCTTTGTAAGCTTATCCCATTTTTCTTTTTCTTCTCTAAAAGATGGAGTCTTTCTCCTGTTTATTTTTTTGTCTCCTTGATGAGAATAGGAAGTGCAGGGTTCTTCCTCTTCTTTCTGCTTATCCTCCTTGGGGAGGTTCTTCATGGATATGAAATATGATGAGATAAAACTCATCCTCTTCAATCTTTTGATCTTCTGGGCTTAGACTCACAGGCTGAGCCAAGACTATGCTTTGATACCATTGTAATATTCGAAATCTGGAACAACTAGCAAGGCATGACTGGAAAATGAATTTTCCAATAATGGCTGATACAGGAATTGAAACAAGGACCTGGATCCCTTAGATTAACGTATATAATTCTCAAATCCAAGAGATGGCTCCAAAAAAATCCTTCTAAGTGGGTTAAACAAGTCTCCCACACTTAGATTTCCTCAGAATGTGCCTGATGAGGGGACTGCAACAATTCTTAAGCAAGATATGAAATGACAACGTTATTCTATAGTTGTGAACACATGAAGATATGTATAGCCAACAAATATCTGATATAGCAGCAAATATATACAATATGTGGAGGAATCAATCACTCCAGCTAGGCAATGTAAGCCTTAATGAAACATGTACAAGACAATAAAGCAATACTGCTATGTAGAATGTTATATGACTAAAATAACGCAGTTTATAGGAGATACTGCAACAGAATACATGATAATAGAATGATATATCAATATTAGCTCAAATAAATGAGGGGGGCAAGCTCTCAACCCTGAAGACACTAATACAGCAAAAATACACAATCCTTGGAAGGATTGGCTACCATATACATGAAATTGGAAAATCTGCAGAAATGCCGGAGTTGTTGGGCAGCAGCTGCAACTCAATACTAGAAATACATGGAGATGGCTGAAGATGATGCTCAATCTGCAACAAACTTCCTCCAATGGATCTCTCAATGCAAGGCTGATCCCGGCACTGAAGATCTTGCCCTCCAAGAAGCTGGTGCAACCCCTCACTGCAAATGTGCACTGAAATAACGCATTCTTGAGGATGAACTGCGTTTTCTATGATGGGAGATGTTGGCCTTGATGCCAAAATATGTAAATCAGCTTTGAAATCCCTTTCACTAACTCCCGTAGGAATAGGAACTCCCTCCTCTGAAAGATGAGCCAAAGAGAAGTGTTGTGGAACCCTCCACTGCAACACCCAGCAAAACTACGTTATACTTTAGCAGAAATAACACAATGACTGAATAATGGCTTTGGCCTTGAGCCAAGATGTGGAGAAGATGAAGTGAAATCCTTCAAGAGGCCTCTCAAGAAGGAGAGGAAATCCTAAGCAGGAATCCCTCGTGCTAAGCAGCACTGCAACTTAGTTGAACAATTAGAGACTGCAAATTGTCTGAACGGACAAATATCAAATGATCCAAGATGTCTCACTATAGCTGCCTCTTCCTCCTTTTATGAAAGTGAATGCCTCTATGCTCTGGATCCCACACACTAGGGTTTCTTCCACAAAGAATCTTTCTCCCTCCAAAACTGCGTTGTCTTCCCAAGCAAGCTACACCTCCTAGGCAACATTGTTGACTTGGTTAAACTTGACCTTGTCCTCATGCAAATTGCCCCTTTTCACACTGGAAGGTGCAAAATAAGTTGCTCCGATGATCCTTTTCACACTATGAAGGATCTTATTTCTACTCATGGGCCTTTTACCCATTTTTATACATCTCCTAGATGACATAGGAAAAAATTAATATTCCAATTTGCTGCTTGCAAATTTTAGAATATTACAACAACAACCGTGGTTTTCTCCCACATAGAGTTTCCACCTAAAAATCTTGGTGTTCATATGGTCTATTTACTGCACATAATTATTTTTTAATTGATGAATACTGGAATAAAGGTGATTAGATAAGTTATCTAGATATATGCGGGTTTCTGCAATAACATAGTAACAAAAGCTCGATAGTTTATTGGAAAATTTCAAAATTTATATTATTAGCTCTTTGTATTCACAATTTGATATTTTTTTAGATTAAACAAAAGTAAGCTAAAGCTGAAAAAACACTCTCAATATTTTGCTCCAATTATTAAAAGAAACATTCCCTTATAAAGTGACCACTTAACAACATAGAAATCTATGGTATCTATGGGTAGGATCAGTCTACAAAGCTTTTCACATCATTACCAGGATTAAAAATAGTATTGAAATAATTAGATAATAAAACTTAGCCAACCTATTTTATTTTATTGGTTCCAAAAAGTCATAGCAAGCTTGACCATCATATATAGCTAAAGACCCATCATCATCTTTCAATCCTTGGACTAACCTGTATAATTCTCAACAAGTTCCATATCCCACAATTCTGTGGCAGTTTCCTACCGATTCCCTACCACACAACATGGCGAAGTGGCCCTCTCCTCTAAGTAAAAATATTGTAAAATTTGATATATATAATATTTAATTATATTATTATGAAGGATATATTATCATTTTATAATAATGAAAAAGGTTTTGTGCTAATTTTTAATTTGGAAACAGAATTTCCGTTCGTGCAATCCAGTGTAAGCGAAGTTGTTCTCTATCCCGACAAGCTTTCGATGCACGCTCACGGAATTAGTTGATACGTGTTATCAAGTGAAGTTATAAAAGTGGCTTTTTCAATTGCGGCCAAACACATTAACAATTTTATTGAGGACTGTTTTTCTTCCAAAAGCCATCGTTAAATAATTGGTTTTCTAGTGAAATAATTTGATATTCTTTTTAATATTTATTTTTTTAGATTATTAAATTATAGATCATAAAAGTTTTTAGATTTAATATATATATATATATATATATAAAACAAATTATAATATTTACAAATATAATAAGTTTAGACAACGTTAATTATTTTGCTAAATTATGATTACAAATTATAATATTTACCAATATAATAAGTTTAGACAATGTTAATTATTTTGCTAAATTATGATTACAAATTATAATATTTACCAATATAATAAGTTTAGACGATGTTAATTATTTTGCTAAATTATGATTATGATGATGTCACTTGGATGGAAGAAGTATATATTCATAGTGGAGCATTATCATTGAAATTGCAACGAAATTTAATTGTCTTTTCGAATATTTTAATTCGATTTTTCTACATTTTAACTATTTTTTAATCTAAATAAAATTTCATTTCAAAATATGGCCAATTAAATTTACATATATTAATAAGAAATTAAAATAATATATTTTAATTTAAAATAAAATAATAATTAAGTAAATATTAAAAATATAATAACTTCATTTTTATCTTTTAATTTTAATTTTAAAAATCTCATATTTCCGTAGAATTCACATATATCAATAGGAAATTGAGGCAACCATTTTGAAAATGATTTTAATTTGAAATTAACTAAAAAATTGAAATTCATTAATTAAAAATATAATAATGCGATTCGTATCTTCTAATTTTAATTGATATTTTTAAAATTAAAATAAATTTATACTAAATAGACATATTAACTTCCAAGAACATGGGTGAATAATTATAGTGGGCCTCATCAAATTTGTCGGAACTATCAACGATGGTTAAAGTAGTGAAGGCAGCGCTTATTTTTCAAAAGAAATGGGTGGGTGTATTTCAGCGGATCCACTTTTTAAG
Organism: Pinus albicaulis; assembly: GCA_034641835.2. Lineage (NCBI taxonomy): Eukaryota > Viridiplantae > Streptophyta > Pinopsida > Pinales > Pinaceae > Pinus > Pinus albicaulis. The sequence goes on from CM076579.1 coordinate 1,213,734,509, forward strand.
GACCGCTGAGGAATGTTTTCTATGTATGGCTTTAAATCATTTGAATCGTGATTAATCAGCGAACCTTCGGTGAGAATTGACAATTTTTCGAACAGTGCAGACATGATCAATTGGTGAGACCAAATTTGGAAATTTTGCTGTAAATTTTGCCAAAGAACTAATTTTTTTTTTGAAGATTTTCGTTTGTAAGATAGAACTACAAACAATACAGTGAGCCCTTGAGTTGGCTACATGCCACCGGCAGTTTCTGATCTGCAAATCACAGTAAAATCGCCGTCAAATAACATACTTTGATTGACAAAATCTCTGTTCATAAAATCCTGCAGCTGGCTCGCATCCCAGGCATCTTCGCACAATGGAAACTGTTGATAGTAATCAAAGTTGTCCTCGAAGTGCCAATTTTCCTCAAGTGATTTCAGATACGGAGTCTCCGACAAACCCTCAGAGGAATATTCCTTTGGAGATGGACAGACTTCGTGCTTTGAACCCAGAACGGGGCTCGGCGGAATGCCGAGTTCATCATCTGAAGCCTCCAGCAGATAAGAAAGATCGAACCCCGAGTTCGAATCCAGGGTTTGGCTTTCCTGGCAGCTAAAAATGTCGGAGGCCGCCGAATTATCCTCAGAGTTGGAGGGCAGATAAGAAGTGGAACATGTCGTGGCGATCTCTTCTTCCAGGCTTCTCATGATTCCGCTGACGAGCTCCTCACTAGGAGCGCATTCTTCTTCTTCGTCTTCGTCTGATAAGGTCTTGTCTAATTGCAAAAGAAACCGGTCTGTTTCTTCGCCGTGAAAGCGTTTCGGCTCTCCAAAAACAGAGGAATTCAGCAGAGGCTCGGGCTCACGTTCGCGTTTTCCCAGCGTCTGAGACATGCTTGAGAAGTGGCCCGGGGATTCGAACACGGAACACAGCGACGGTGCAGAGACGATAAGAGGACAATAATTCCTGCAAATATTGCCGCCTAACTAGATATCGAAGCGCCTAGGATAAAACCAGAGGATGGAATTGGGTATAAAGAGCTTTTCTAGATAGTTCTCGGAATTTCAGTTACAAGGTTAGGGACGGAAAAAGCCTAATATATAAAAAGTATGAGCGATATGGCTGGAACAGCCTGGCATAGCAGAAAGTAAAGAATAGAGTACGGCAGGAATGGCTAATCCTGTCTGCCATCTCGCCCTTTTATATAGTGCCACCAAAAGTTCGGTTCACGGCAATGCTGCCATTTTTTAGACAGTTGCCACGTCATGGGGGGCGGGAAGACAGTTTTATTTAATTCTTGTTTGATACCCGAGAAAACCAGGGTTAGGTTTAGGGATTAGAAGCGTGAGTCATTGCTAGAGGATTTTTCGGTGTGTTGACATTACAAATTTTTGTGCTGGGCTGTGAATGGACGGTGATAATGTATGGATAGTTACAAACAATATTTATTCCACTCATCGCTATTTTAATTATTATAAAAGCTAGTTTATTCAATGGTTGTCATTAGCTAAAGTCCAAGTTTGATAAAATTTTAATAAAATTTAATAAACGATTAAGACATTTGTGTTTGACAATGCAATGGCGGAGGGGCATGGCAAGATTAAATATGTAAATATTTCTTAAGTTCGGACCTCGTTTTCGTAACCCCGGTTTGCTTTACAAAGCCAGGGACATAAAGTTTGAATAAACATTTTGGAGCATATAATAATTCTATCAGCTAGACATGGAAATCTATGCACGTTACTTTCTGAGTGCGTGACTGGCGAACCACTAATTTGCAATAATTCGCAACTTGCAAGGGAAGTGGATAAGGTATTATGTAGTCGGTGTGATTGAGAGAAACATATAATTGTAGCCTGCCCGGTGCCCACACGCAACAGAATTGCTGGCCAATGAACTGGAGTTTGGGACCCACAAACTGTAGCCAAAAGCTCTCCACTTTTGGCATGGTGTCTGGTCAAAGATAGCTTAAAGCACATGGATTAACTGCAGCAGTTCCTTAACTCCGTAGTCTTAAAAAAAACCCACAAAATAATTTAGAAAATTTGTTAAGAATATGAAAAATTTTAGTACAAATCTTTGAAAATTTGGATTACAGTTATTAAATTTCAGGATTTTGGGTGGTTCATTGGTTACTCTAAGTATTTGATTTTTTGAAAAAAATTTAACTAGATTCTGGCAAAAACTTGCTGTCCTGGCTATTTTGTGGCATTCTGTAAACAACTCCCGTAGTCTAACTACCCAATAATTTGGGCTGGAAAGTGTTAGGTATTTTGTCCTGTACATTTTTGATTAAATTTGACAAATTTTGAGAAATCATGTCAAAGGAGTCAAACTATTTAGGTTCACCTAATTTTTAATGGTGATAAATTCATTTTTAACTTGAAAATCACAATTAAAATAATGTAAATTTCAGATTTTTCAACCAAAAACAATTAGGAGTTATGTATAAAGGGAGTTGTCTTTAGTGAGACTTTTTAGAGTTTCAGGCGCCGGGTGAAAAAAATTGAGGTAAAATCTTGATTTCTGTCATTTAAACAGGTTTTTTGATTGTATATATGGATTCAGCACCTTAAAAAACTCTTAGGGCACTTAGATTGTGCAGAGTTACCCATCAAATTTTGGTTTTCAATAAATGCCTGCCGGATTTTAGAGAAATTAGACCCGAAAAAACCACCGTAAAAGCCTTCAAAAAGTCGCAGTAAAGACTACTCGTGTATAAAGTCTTTTGGTGAAAATTACATCTAAGCAAATTTCATCCACGCCTTTCGAACCAGCGAGTGTGATTCCTCATTAGGAGTTATCGTTAGTGCAATTTTTTGGAGTTTCCTGAATTCAGTGAAAAAAATTGACTTGAAATCTTGATTTATGTTATTTAAATTGGTTTTTCGACTATATATGGAGTTTCCCAAATTCAATAAAAAAAAAATTCACTTGAAATATTGATTTATGTTATTTAAATTGGTTTTTCTATTATATATGGATTCAACACCTTTAAAAACTTTTAAGGCACTTTGGTTGTGCAATGTTACTCATCAAACTTTTATTTTCACTGAATTACTGCAAGATTTCAGAAAAATTAAACCTAAAAAATCTACCAAAAAAATCTCAAAAAATCACACTAAAATAACTCAGAAGCAATTATAAAAATAGTTTCCACCAAAATTGTTGCCACGAAATTCTGGAATCATACCAATCAGGGCAGTTTGACCGAAGGACGCCTCTGATGCTGTCATCAGGTGAGGGGCACATCACGAGATGTGATCCTCTGAAATGGGAATCGCGACAAGGGAATCAGGATGCCTTGGGGCCGAAGGAATCGTTAAAGCAGTGGGAGAATGTGTGCGGAAAATAAGCGGCATCTAGACGATACAGGTGATAATGTTAACTATAAAACAAGAGGCCAGTAAAGACTGGATAGAATCTTCCGAATGGACAAGCTCCGGATATTCGATCCGCACACGCCTCTGAAAGAAAAACCATAAATAATTGAAGTGGAAGCGGTACTCCACCACGACACAAAAACAAAGTGCCGGCGACAAAACATGGGAAAAAATCGGATGAATAGTTGTGGGTAAGTTAACGGAGATTTCGTCGCTGTCCCAATGCCGGCGCCGAACTTCGAGGGCCTGCGGTTGGTGACAACATGTGATGACACTTTTAATTGCCATACATGCTTTTTTTCCCGAGTGATACGGTATATATGTATTAATGGCTGAGTATATTAAATGACATCAAATCGTGTAGTTTAAAAAGGTTGCGTTTTCACCCAGAATACGGTAATGATTTTCAGAAAATCTGGCAAAGATTTGCCCAGAATCTTGTTTACAGTTGTTAAATTATAATATTTTGAGTGCCCTAAGGGTTTTTGATAGTGCTGAATCCATTTCCAGCATCAAAAATGGATTCTAAACATTAGAAGCACATAATTTTTTGAGTTTTAGTTAGACAACTTCATATAAAATATGCATGTCACGGTAATATACATACTTCATGGTATAGGTTATGGTGATCAACATTTCATGGTATGTGAATGAAAGAAGGAAAGAAAAGAAAGAAAATATTTTTAATGTTTATGAGGTTAAAAATAGTTTATGGAATAGATTGCTTTTCTATATGACTCTTGTATTTGGCTTTTTTCATGTGGAATTTTACAATAAATGCTTTTCCGACTTCTCGACAAACTCTTCATTGAATAAATTATCTCAAAAGCTAACTGCCATAATACCTGCATAATTTTCTCTACGGTCTATGAAAACTTCGCATTCTAATATGAAATGTTTTGTATACTCGTATGTGGATGTTGCAGTGATTTTAATAATCTAAATTGCTTAATAAAAATTAATACACATAATACATAATGGTACATTTAAAACAACATGGAGATACACATTATATGATAGTATAACGTAATGATGTACATTACATGCATATGACATAGTAATGTACATTGTAACATTGATTGTATCCGATATACATATGTACACAGCAACATTGTGCAATGTAATGAACATCAATATGCCTTATCATGGCGTGTACATTTTGACAATCTGTACCATTTTAAGGTATGTGTATAACTAGTATGTTATAATGATATACATTATATTTATATTTAATACATGAGAGCATTCATTGTGGTGCGTTACCCATGCATTACGGGGATGTTATATATACTATTACATATTGTACAACATACATCACCTTAGTGTGTATAGCAATACCATTGTGCATTCCATAGTATTATTATATACTCTATCCATATGTTTTCATCAATATTATTATTATTATTTACATATTTTATTTAGATAGGTAGTTGATTTGTAATTTTATAATTATTTTGTTATATTAGTAATTTTATATGTATATGACGTAGTTTGGTTCTTCTTAGTTAAGAATGTGTTTTTATGAAAAGATTATGAGTTCAAATCTCAAGAAGAGTAAGGTATATATATCTCCACATATTTTAATAGGAAAATTTAATTAAATTTTTAATATAATTCATTGCATTTTTTTTTATAGATACTTAATGTGAATAAATATAAAATAAATACTTAGATGTAAAAATGGATATATAAATGACTTGAACACATTAAGTTCATCATAAATGTAATAAATGGTTTTGTTTTGTTTCATATAGAAATTGTTAATAGTTATATTTGGGTTAACTAAGATCTATTAAATTTAATAGTAAAAATTTCAATTCATTATGGATTATTTTTTGAGATGAATTTGGAAAAAATGAATCTTTCAACATAAGACAACTAAAAATTAGTATTAAGATAGTGAGAATTATGATTATATTCACTCCATAATCCAATCCACACTCCATAATCCATTATTCTTTAGATTGATCATTCTTCTTATTTTAGAGTTTCATAATTTATTTTTTCTTAATTCTATGCATTTTTATTTATCGCATTTTTTCACTTTATTCTTCTTGATTTTAGTAACATTGATATCAATATCATGATATTTTAAAAATTCCATTAAATATGCCTTACCTAAAACCAAAAAACTATAAAACATATCTTTTATAGTCTTAATATTGGGAACAACATTTTTTGTATTTTAATGGGATCTTATAATAACCTAACAAAATTTGTGACAACCCCAACCATGGTTCTGTCATAAAATACGTTATAAATGTTGTTTTGCAAATATAAATAGTTTAAAAGGGTTGAGTCAAAGGGACACATATTCTAAAGCTGATGATGGGGATTGCTTGCTTTATATGTTGAGGTTTTCTTGTTCATAAAATTTGAATTTTTGGACACCATTAAAGGTTGTCTAGTGCATGAATTTAATGGATTCATTCTTAAATTGAATGAATTGCAAAAGGACACAATTCCATACACTTTAGAACCTTCAAAAGGAAAAGAGGATTGGAAATTTATAGAAGACAAGACTAGGCAAGGAAATAAGGACGAGGATGGAACAACCTTTGATCCAAATTGGATTCAGTTTTGCCTCCAGATCAATGTCTTCAAATGTAGATGAAAATATGATCAAGTTGAAGTGCTCATCGACAGGATTCCAACGATTCAAACAACGCGTAAAACTGAGTTCGTATGACAAAGATATGGCCAGTCAAAGTTTATGGTAAACTAGGGCAAAATGACAAAAAGTCAAAGTCAATGGTCAAGTCAAAGGTAAAAGATGATGTCAGCAAGACACGTGTCGTATCGAGAATATGCCACATGTCCAGGATGACGTCAACAGATTAGTGACGTGTTGAAGTGTGATTGGTTGGAATGAGCCAATTCGGGGCTGACACGTGGCAACCCAGATTTTTCCCAATTTGGCCTTATTTCCAAAATTTTGGGGGTCAGGGAGGATCGAACCCCTGACCCAGTGACCTCCCGGGAAGGCTATGAACTAGACAGAATCCGCTCACCAGTTGAGTTACCGATTCAATTGGTAATAAATATAAACAGTTGGTATTTATGGTATACGGGTTGGTCCCGCCGGAAAAGGGTCGGACGGTCAGGGTCAACCCCAAGACCGCCGGACCCTTGAAATATTATTGACCGCATATAATATATCAACGCCGCATGTCAATGTAACCAATGCATATCATATATATGTTGCCATATTAATCGACGGGATATGAGAACCTTATCACAAGGTTTATGTCGCACTGTTATATAACATTATTATATATGCCATATATAATATAACAAACGGATATATCAGTTCACAACTGCCAGATTATGGACGGAGGGGTCGGGCAGGGGTTTCGACCCGCCGACCCTCCAAAACTTATATATTGCAACGACTTCAAACAAAGGCCGATGACCATTCAACTATGCGATGGTGCTTGTAAAGCAAGCCACCAAAAACCTGTTTTAATATTTGTAGAGCCGAATCCGCCCAAGACCGCCAGCGCACATTCCGAGGTTGTTTTTCTCAGAGAGGTGGTTTTTAGGCAGGGAAAGTGGTTTTGTGCAGGGTAGAGGTGGTTTTGAGTTCTCTAGGGGGTTTGGAGATCACAACAGCGAAATATAGGCAACTTTATACTCATTTTGACCGAAATTTCAAGCCGATTGCAATGGCGAGGTCCATTTTCTCATCCGAGTCTCTTTTTTGAGCTCATACTTGTAAAATAATTTTGAAGACAAAATAAACCAGTTAGCACTGGAAGCTAAGGACCCGGAGACGTAGTCAAGAAGTCTGGTGAACTCCATTATTAAATTGTTGTTGCGATGATGTGTTTGACTGTGTTTTCATTTGCTCATGATGTTTACGTTATTCGCAATCTTTTTTATCTATTGCACTAAGTAGCATAAGCTACTCACATAGACGTCAATAACACCTTTTTCATAAATATAGATCAAGTGGCATCAGAGCTTAAGGTTAAATTTTTAAGGTTTGACAGTGTCATGTGAAGATTGAATGCTTACTAGGTCAAAGTCCAAGCAAGGAGAAGGAGAAATTGTTGAAGCAAATCCATATATTGGAAGGGTATTTTCACAAAAGAAGATGACAGGAGAAAACGTATTGGGAACAGAAGCTCAATTCTTGGATAACTTCGTGACAATATGTGCGATGGTAGAAGAGATGTATAAAGAATTAAAAAAAAAAAAAATTGAAGGCACTTCATCACCTAAAGCACACAAAGAATCAGTTGAAAAGCCTCTTTCATTATTTCAACCATCTCCTCCATCATCACCATCATCGTCATCATCATCCTCTTCTCATAAATCTATTTCTTATAAAAAGAAGAAGAGTAAGAAATCCTCTTTGATCAAATTAAATGTAAAATTTGATTTGCCAATTTATGATGGTGAGCTTAATGCGGAAAAGCTTGATAATTGGCTAAGACAAATTGAAGTTTATAGCAGTGTACAGAAAGTTGTTTCAGAAAGAAAGAAGATTCGGCTTGCTATCCTTCGTCTTGGAGGAACCACACTTGTTTGGTGGGAAGGTAAGACATAAGCAGATCTTCAAAAACATGGTAAAACCATTTTTACATGGAATGAATTTGTTTCTGCTATTAAAAAACAATTTTATCCTTTAGCTTATATGCAACAAGCTAAGATGAGTTGGAAAACATTGTGTCAGTTAAAGGGTCAAAGTGTGTAAAGTTATTCTCAGGAATTTTGTAAAAGAGCTTTGACACTAGGCATATCATTGGACTCACCAAAAACATTATTGAAATACACAAGTGGCCTACATAGTTATTTGAGGCATACCATACTGATGTTTAATCCGAATAGATTAGATGATGTATCAGTTCAAGCAACTCATCTAGAAGCTAGGGGTAAAAATGTATCTCATGATGTTGGAAAGTCATCTAAATCTATTGAAATCAAGAATAAGGAAAAGAAGAAACAAAATGGAAGGACAGGAAAGCAAACATTGTAAAGAAAGAAAAGCCTACATGCACTCACTATAAGAAAGAAGGACATGATGAGGCACACTGCTGGGCACTGCATCCAAAATTGAAGCCTAAGAAGTTTGGAAATAAAGAGTGAAAGAATGATGCTGCTATGCAAAAGGACTTGGGATCAGATTCAGGAGACGAAACAACAATTACAAGTATAAGTATAAAAGGTAAAAATTCGAAAGCATCCACAAGTACTTCTTCGCATTCTATTGATAATGAAAATGATGAGAGGAAAATAAATTAGGTATTTCAAATTAGAGTCATTTCCAAGCATACTAAAATTGATACTTTGTTTGATAGTGGCTCTCAAGTTAATTTGATTGCTGAATCAATTGTAAAGAAATTGCGTATTGAAACTAAACCTCATAAAAATCCATACCCATTGGGTTGGGTTTGTGATAAAACTAAACTACAGGTGACGAAACAATGCAAACTTCATTTTGCAATTGGATCGAAGTTTGTGAATATGCCATGGGGGCAGTGTTGATGTAGCATAGAAAACCTATATACTTTCATTCTGAGACATTCACATTAGCAGTATTTAAATATCCTACATACGATAAGGAATTATATGCATTAGTACAGAGTGTTAAAAAGTGGAAACATTACATAATGGGAATAGAAACAATCATACATACAAATCATCAACCACTACAATACTTACACTCACAAACTAAATTGCAACAATCAAGACACTATCGTTGGATGGGTTTCTTACAACAATTTCATCTTTTAATCAGATACAATAAAGCATACATAATAAGGTTGTAGACATGTTATAAAGACCAATCATAAATGCATCCACAGTTCTTAAGCACAATTTAGTAATGCACGAAAGCTATATTGAACAATATGCTCATGACACAAATTTTAAGGATGTATATGCAACTTTAAGTTATGGAAATAAGGTAGAAGAATTGGATTATTTCATAAAGGAAAAAATCTTATATCATTTGGGAAAATTATGCATTCCACAAATTGAAAGAGTTAATGTGATTCGAGAAGCACATACTTCTCCAATTTCAGGTCACTTTGGTGTAAGTAAAACAATTGCACAATAACAAAGATTCTGCTATTAGCCACGAATGAATGAAACAGTTTCAAGATATATTAGAGGATGTACTATGTGTGCTACAAGAAAGCCAAGTAACAGAAAATTAGGCTTGTACAATCCACTTCCAATTCCTTCTTGTCCTTGGGAAAGTTTATCCATGGATTTTGTTGGGGGATTGCCGATGTCTAGAAAAGGTCATGATTATTTGTATGTAGTTGTGGATAGGTTTAGTAAGATGTGTATTTTGACACCATGTACTAAACAGGTCACAACTGAAAAAACTACAAAGTTGTTCTTTCAAAATTTATGGGTTCATTTTGGGTTACCCACCTTTATTGGATATGATCAAGATTCTCGATTTGTTGGGAAATTTTGGTCAAGTTTATGGGAACACATGGACACCATGTTAAAGAAGATCATGACATTTCATTCGCAAATAGACGACTGGACAGAAGTGGTAAACAGGATAGTGGTATAGTTTCTTCGAGGTTATTGCAGCAAGAATCCCAAGCTTTGGGATGAGCATTTGTGTTATGTACAACATGTTTACAACCATGCGAAACATTTTTCTACTCAAAGATCTCCGTTTGAGACTTGTTTTGGTTTTTTACCAAAATCTTCCTTGGATTTTGTATTTGGTAAAGACATAGCAGTTGATGGACACAACAATGTGGACAAAGAAACCAAGTTCATTGAATAGATCCAGGAAATTCACCAGGCAGTATAGGAACAACTGGAAAAGAGCTAAGAAAAGTATAAGGCCAGGCACGACAACCATCGAGTTGAGCATAGTTTTCAAGTTGGTGATCAAGTCTGGTTGTACATCAGCAAAGAAAGAATTCAAGGGGAAGGTAAAAATTTGAAACTAATTAGATATGGTCCTTTCAAAATTCTTGGCAAAATTGGTGAGAATGATTTCTGCCTAGATCTACCAGCTTATATGCAGATCTATTCCATATTAAATGTGGAAAACTTGTGATTGTATGCACCTTCATTGATTGAAGATCTAGAAGAGCGAATTCAGGTACCTTCCATCGAAGATTTTTGACCAGAGTATCTCAACTAGTTACAGGAGGACACAATTCTCGACAGGAGGATAAGGACTTCACGAAGAGGAGAAGTTGAGTATCTTCAAGTTGGAATTAAAGGTAAAAATCCAAGTAAATCACGATGGATATAAATTGGAAAAGTGAAGGAAACATATCCTCACTTACTCGACAACTAAAACCAACTTTTGGTGGTCCAAGAGCTTCTAGTGGGGAGGAGTGATTTAAATTGGATTCAGTTTTGCCTCTAGATAAAAGTCTTGAAATGCAACTTAAAATATAATGAAGTTTAAGTGCTCATCGATAGGATTCTAACGGTGCGAATGGCGCGTAAAACCGAGTTTGTATGACAAAGATATGGCCAATCAAATTTTATGGTAAACTAGGGCAAAATGACAAAAAGTCAAAGTCAACGGTCAATGGTCAAGTCAAAGGTCAAGATGATGTCAACATGACACATTTCATCCCAGAAATATGCCACATGTCCAGGATGATGTCAACAATTTAGTGACATATCGAAGTGTGATTGGTTGGAATGGGCCAATATGGGGTTGAGACGTGGCAACCAGGATTTTGCCCAATTTGGCCTTATTTCCAAAATTTTGGGGGTCAGGGAGGATCGAACCCCTGACCTCCTAGAAAGGCTACGAACTAGATAGAATCCGCTCACCGGTTGAGCTACTAAGTCAATTGGTAATGAGTATAAACGATTGGTATTTATGGTATACGGGTTGGTCTCGCCGAAAAAGGGTCGGACGGTCAGGGCCAACCCCACGACCGCCAGACCCTTGAAATATTATCAACCGCACATAATATATCAATGCCACATGTCAATGTAACCAACGCATATCATATATATTTTTATCACTCTAGTAATTTCTTAAGCTGTGGGATTTGAGTTTTTAGTCAAAGAACACTAGAGGTAACCACAAACCTACTTGGAACTCTAGGATCTAGCCTTCCTAAAGTTCAGAGAGGGCTCTCTCTTTAAGATTTATATTTATTTTTTATTTATGTTTTTAGGCTAGTTATGATAGAACAATTTATTTTGTTTTAAAAGGTTTTGGTGGGAAAAAATCACTTAGAGGTAAACTAGAGAGAAATCAACATATCCATTGGGCTATGGAGTCTAAATCTAGCTAGCAGCACTAGACGTCAAGGCAAAAAAGGTACAAATATATTCAGGGCAAGATAGATAACCCTCGGAGATTTGGGAAAGTGTTTTTTGGTGAAATGGTATGATCAGGATAAAGGTCAATGAAGGATCCTTTGATCCAGAAAATGGAAGAAGGAGGCAGGGGTCAAACGGGAGTAGGAGCAATCAAGGATTCCTAACACCGGAAATCAACAGAAAACATTAAAATTGTAACTAGTTAAAAACAAGGAGCACTAGACTAATCCTATAGTAATATTCCTAGTTACACATTCAGATAGAAAAAACATATAATGAATTGCATGAAACTCAGAAAAGAAAACAATGACAAGAAGGGAGTACTTCACTCATCAGCTTATCACAGGGATCCTGAATTATGATGTCAGTTTAGCTTTGTCCAGTCTACTGCTTCTAAATTAACACAAAATAGCCTCCAATGTTCAGCAAAAATTATATAGTAAGTCCAACAATTTTATTCCACCCAAAATACTTCAAAGAGTGAAGTATTTATACAAATTCTAAACTAGAATATCTTGAAAAAATATCAAGATTGGTTTACAAATATCTACAATTGTTTTACATAAATAGAACTTAAGTAAAGGACACTCAAAACTAATGCATCTATTTGGCACTATTTTTTATGGATAGGTGATGAAAAAGAGGATAATTCAAATTTGATCTCAACTCTTAGTTGATGATGAGGCATCCAAGTCACTAACTGTTTCCTTTCTTTGTGCATTCTGCTCCAGCAATTCTGCAAACTTGGGTTCCAATGATACCTTTTTATTTCTCAATAAAAAATAGATATGTAAAACATGAAAGAGGTTATTGTAGATGAATATGTTGGTGAGATAAACCTCTCTCAGTTTCCTAAATTTCTGCTCCAATAGTTCACAATAGGCTCTGTAAAAAGATGTGTAAAACAAAGTTTTACAGAGTTTGAATAATAGGCTGTAAAGATGCGTATGTATCTTTCATTCTGTGATACCTGGGCACAAAGTGAGATATTTTTTTGTATATGGCTCTCTTAGAAACAAAAACCTCCTTCCATTTTGTAAGATGTATTTCGGATTGGCCACAATATTCTCTGTAAAATTATGACTTAACAGGAATTTTCTGCAAAAACTTCTTTCCAATATTGTTTAATATTTCCCAACCCATAATTGGTGTTAGAAAATTGAGAGAGGTGTTTCTAGTTGGACACCTTAAGAACATAAACATCCTTCCATTTTGCAAAATCCATCTTGGATTGGTCACAATAGTTTCTGCAAAACAATGACTTGAACAGGAAATTTCTGCAAAAATGTTCCTTCTTGCTCTGTTTTCATCTTTTAACCTTTTTGTTCTTTTAACTATTTTTACTTTCACTTTGGATAAATTTCATTTTTGGTGAAAGTATTTTCATCTCTGTTAACCATTACTGCCTTTGTTTTTACTTTTACTGTTTCACCTTAACTGCTCTGTAACTTTGTTTTAACTTTCGCTCTGACTTTTACCTAATACACTTTAACTCGGATGTTCTTTGACTATTCTGTTTCACTGTCATTATGAATTCTAATTTCACAGTGCACATTTCATCATTTTGATCTCTCTCTGACTTGATTTTATTCTTTCTTTGTATACAAACTGTTTGTTGAATGAAGCTTTTGAATTAAAATCTGAGAATTTGGAGCAAACAATTTTGTCAACTAGTATTGAAACTGTTGGCCCAATTTCTTATTCTGATAATAACCTGCAAAAATCAAACAATTTGTTAATGAAACAGAGGTTTGCAAGGAGGTGATTGAAGGATTTTGAAAGACCTGTGGAATGAGATCTGTCTGTGGAGGTTTAACTCTGTTTTTTAGGCATTTTTGGGCTACTTCTGCAAGATTAGACTGTTTATAGGAGTTTTTACATTAAACAGAGAGAAAACTGAGAAATTTAGGCTAAGGATGGCTTATTTTGGGCTTTTTTCTCAATTTGGTTTATCTGAGGATGTAAAACTAGCCTAAAACAGAAAACAGGGGTTTTCTGAGTAGGTTTTGATTGAAAAATGGATTTTTATGATATATTCTGAAATTTTTAAGCCTTTAGGTCTTTGAATTTGATCTTTAAACTTCAGAAATTGGAAATTTTTCTTCAGAAAGATTCGTAGTAAGAAACAAGGTTTCTTGGAAAAATTGGCCAGGGTTTGGCCGCTTTTTGATGTTTTTAGGCAATTTGATTTCATGAAATCTCTTAATTAAAGGCCTGGTTCTATTACCGAAGGTTTAAAATTGAATTTACAGGCTTCAATTTGTCGGAAAATACCTTAAGATGCAGGTATTCAACTCTTGAAAGGCTTTCGGATAATTTTAGTCGATTTTGTGGTCTTTTACAGCTTATTGGAGCGGAAAATAGCCTTTTAATCGTTCTTCAATGGTGGAATTGTGGTCAAATTCAGAGTTTCTGGGTATAAATCGACACTCAGGGCTTAAAAAGGCTTAACACAGTCGGGAGGAGCTTTTTCGGAGTTGAAATGCATAAATAAACATTTAAAACAGCCTTATCAAAGGTTTTAAATCATATATTTTTTATGTTTATTTTGCATTGAATGCAGGTCTTATCGATGGTGGGAGGCGGTTTCAGTTTTGAAAGCGAAACCAAATAGTGGTTATCACGTGCATTTTGAGTGGTAAGTGGTTTGACCTCAAATGAACACGATCCAATAAAAGGTTGACACGTTGCAGAGGGAGAAATGGGCAATACTCCCCATTTCGCATTCGATTTGGGTTGGAGCAGTCGTTTATTTTTTGTGTGCGATATCATTTTGGAGCCTGTTGAACCCCAAAGATGTCCTTTTCTTTCACCAAATTTCACTTCATTTCCTTTGTCCCTTAATAATTACATGCTTAAATGATCAATAGGATTAATTAAAGTCACTTTAGGAATTCATACAATGACTGACTTGCTATATTTTCGTGGTTTTGTTGTTGTAGTAATTTTTGACTAGACTCAGCTACAGAATGCAGCCATTCTGTAGCTAGTCACCTATTCCGCAACTATCTTCATGTTCTCACAGGTTACAGGTGTCACTGCAAGGAAAAACGCATATGGTTGAATACCACAACACTCCCCCATCATTTCTTGCTCTCTACGAAGTCTGAGCTAGAATCTACAGGTGGTTATGCACATGGAAGAGATCAAAACTAAGAAGCAGATTCCTACCAGGACAGGGACTCTACAGATGTCTCCATCAAGAGTACGAGGCTTCCACAAGAGTTCTAATTTGATTTTAATTGGGAAAGACACTTATCCCTATTTTATCTCAAGGGTAGTTATGTATTTCTTTTATAAGAATGACTCGGGAGATCGATAGATGGCTAGCTAGATTGATGTTTTGTTGCTAGATCTCAGAAGACCGTAATACTTTGTTTTTGAAGTATTTTTCCTTTAATGAAAGAAGTACCACTTTATTGCAAGATCTGAGGCAATCTTGAGGAGATTTGTATGCTAATCCAGTAGTAGAGGGCCCCTATTTCCTGAGAAGCTCTGTGCATATGGTTTAGATAAGTAACTGTAGCCTTATTTCATTCCTAGTTTAAGCAATTTTCTGAACTTTGTGTTTTATACTCACTTGCATTGGATGCTACATCCAGTCTTATTCTTACGAATTGTTCCAAAATACCACTAACATTGAATGAGACATAACTGTAGTATTTTAGGAATTAGTTGCATTTTTCCAAACTTTATGTTTTATGCTCACTCACATTGAATATTACAACCAGTCTTGTTCTTACAAATTGTTCCAAAATATCACTAATACTGAACGAGATAGGGCTGTAGTATTTTAGAGATTAGTTGCATTATAGTTTGATTGTAATACTCCGGAGATTAGTGGCACTCTAGTTCAGTTCCTGTTCACTGTATTTCAAGTTAGATTAGTGGCACTCTAGTTTAGTTCCTGTTCACTGTATTTCAAGTTAGATTAGTGGTACTCTAGTTCAGTTTCTGTTCACTGTATTTCAAGTTAGGTTAATGGTATTCTAGTTCAGTTGTGGTCACTGGATTTCAATTTTGATTGATTACATTCTAGTTCAGTGCTATCCATTGTATTTCAAGTTTTATTAGCTGTTAAAATTAGACTTCACGGCCTTCATTATTTAAAAACTACTCTTGTTCTTAATTTCTATTAATACATCATTATCATAGGAACAAGAATTGGTAATGTCATTTTGAAGTCTTGATTGTTTTTCAATTTCTCACAATTTAACAAACTGCCTCTTTTCCAAAGCTATTCCAAAAGATTTCTAACTCTTGAATAAGGCTTAACAGTGATATTTTGGGTTGTAGAATGGATCAATCTCAGTGTCATTAGTTAATTTAGAGAAGAGTTCCTCACTATGTTGCAGACTATCTTTTCCAAATGTGTTCCAACAAATTTATAGCCATGGATAAGATTTTCTCTGTGACCTTGTAGGCTGTTGTTTACTTAGAAGAACCTCATTGCATTAAACTTATCCTTTTCTCAAGTTATTCCAACATATTTCTAATGAATGAATTAGACTGAGTTCATGTTATGAGTTATTGAGTTCATGTTATGAGTTATTTTCTTGTCAAGTTTTGCATTCTTTGAGTGCCATACATAGTTTAGAATAGGTTTTGCTTTGTTTTAAGTGTGACCAACAACTTTTCTTTACCAACACTTAGTTCTTTTCCTCTTAGAATAAAAACAAAAAGCTAAAAAAAAAACATTGGAAAAACACTAAACACAACGAATTGAGAAGCAGATACCTAGGCACATATAGTGCACTTCACTTTGACAGTTTACTAGCCCTGGTTGACAATTTATGACATCAATTTAGGAGCACTAAGTTGAGTAGACATTTTGGTGCCGTTGCCAGGGAAGTGAAACTAGGTAGTCTTGTTTCTTACCTCCCAAAAACAATGATATGCGTAGAGAAAGAGACTCAAGGGGTAGATTCATAAGAAGCAGAAGCTTGATTCCTAGAACACCACTTGTTTCACCAAGACCAAGAGCCAAGACACCTCCAACTCAAACCCACACTCCATCCTTTACTGATCCTAGACTTCTAGAGAATTTAAGATCAGATATTCCATTAGAAAGACCTTCCACTTCATCCACTGAACCTGTCTTAGAAGAAAATTCAGGGATCCCAGCTAGAGATATAAACTTTTCAACTTCCACAGAAGAATCAATTATGACAGAAGAAGGGGGAGGAGAAGTTTTTAATGGAGAACACACACTATTTGGAGGGGGTAGAGGTAGAGGTAGAGGTGCAGAAGGTGAAGGAGGTAGAGGTGAAGAAGGAGGCAGAGGAAGAGGCAGAAGAGAAATGGGAAGCTCTTTTGGGTTTCCTATAGTAGATGAAGAGACCAATGCAACTATGAAAAACATTTCACCCTATGTCCTTCCAAACTTTTATGGACTCAAAACTGAAGATCCTGAAACCTTCCTATTTGAATTTGAAGTCCTATGTAGAACGTATGACTACTTACAAGATGCCCAAAAACTTAAACTATTCCCTTCAACATTGAAAGGAGCAGCATTAAAATGGTTTATGAGCTTGATCAACAGTTCTATTAGGACATGGGAAGACATGAAACAAGCATTTCTAGAGAGGTATTTGGATTAATGTATGCCATTCAACCATAAGGAGGAAGTGTTTAAAATGTGACAAAAAGAGGATGAAAATTTGGAAGATTTATTGGAGAGGTTTAACTATAACATCAAGAGGGCAAAAATGGAAAACTTAGACCAAGATACTCTGAAAGCTCTCTTGTTGAAGACAATTAGGGATGAATGGTTATATATCCTTAACATGATGGGAAAAGGGGATATATCTCAGCTCAGATTACCTAAAATAGCTGAATTATGTATCAACCTTTCAAGAGGGAAATCTAAAATTGTGAAAGGACCAAGAGACCTTGCTCTTGCAAGGGAAAGTAAGTATGCTTCTGGGACAATAAGTAGGGCAGAAATAGGACATATGCTTGATGAATTCAAATCTGATATTTTAGGGAGTCTTAGTGAACAAATAGACACCCTTAAGTTACAAAACAAGCATAAAACTAAATCTGATGCCTTAGCAATATTTTGTCCCAAATGTAGAAAGAAGCATGCCTTGAGAGAATGCCCTTTGGATGCAAAAGTTGTAGAGACTTGTGTAATTTGCTCAGAAAAACATGAGACCAAGAGTTTTCCTTCACTTCCTGGTCTTAAAGCTGTCTTTCAAGAAGAAACTCCTACAAATTCCACAGAATATCTCAATTTTGTATCTAGAAGGCCTTGGCAAGCACCTCAAACACAAGGATTCCATGATCCACTGTATAATCAACCTCCACCAAATTGGAATTCTTGGCAGCAACCTTGGCCCCAATTCCAGAATCAATCTCAAACATGGGCACATGGAGCACAAAATCCCTATGGAAGATACTCTCAGTACTATCAATATCCACCATATCCACATTTCCCTCAACAAAATCCTCAACAGAATCATCAAAATCCACAACATCAAAATCAACCACTTCCATTACCTTTCCCTCAGAAAACAAATCAGTTGCCTGCCCAACCCATACCAAACCCCAACAATAAAAATCCTCAGAACACATACATGATAGAAGGCCAATAGTTTCCAACTTATTTGATCACTCCTTTAGAACTTAATGATGTTCAACTCAAGTCTGGAAGAATACTTGAAAAGAGGAAACCTTCTGTAATCATACAAGAGCAAGACAATTCTGAGGAAGATTCTTTACGAGTAAATAAAAGTCTTGAAGAAGACACATATTTTCAAGACCCAAATATTGAAAAATAAAAACAAAAAGAACCAATAATTTCAACTCCTGTGTTGAAGGCGACCATCGCGTCACATGCATATCGCTTTCAGGAAATGACTTCGAAATTGAGGTGTGAGAAAAAACACGGTGCCTAATTCGTTCCCTGAATGAGTTCGAGAAATGTTTAATGATAGAGGATTGTGCCCATTCTCCCAGGAAATATCAATCTTAGCGAAGACAATAAAAGGGGTTGAGCATGAATAAAACGGAAAAAAGAATAAAGATAAATAAATTCAATTAGGAAAAAGAAAAATAAGATCTTGATAGGTAAGTTATATTCCAAAGTATCTAGACCCAGGAAATCTAGTTGTTAAAATTCACATCAATGGAATTGAGATCCAAAACACACTTATTGATTTAGGAGCAGCAATCAATATTATGAGTAGACAAATCATGGATAAACTGAAACTTCCTAATCTTCTTTTTACACCCACATTATTACAATTAGCAGACAGATCTGTGATTAAACCTGATGGGGTAATAGAAGACATTTCAGTGTCCCTAGATTCTTGGGAGTATCCTGTGGACTTTATGATCCTAACCCCTAAGAATAATCTAGGAGGACACCCTATTATATTAGGAAGACCTTGGTTAGCTACAGCTGATGCTTTCATTAGTTGTAGATCTGGTGATATATTGCATATGCGTGTGTGGTTCAACTAAGAACTTGCAACATATATTAAAAAACAAATACGAAATTAGATGAGTATAAATGGATGAAGATGAAAATACTTTAACCTTCTCTTCACAATTTAGAAAATTAGTGAAAATATGATTCTAAATTTATGAAAATTTTAAATTCTCATGAATGGCTGAACAATTTAAAGAAGAATCCCACATTTAGTTTTGTATCATCCAAACCAGATGTCTTTATTCTGGATAAATTTGGTAGCTCTACAATTGGGAATGTTCCAGGCAAACATATAACCTGCAACAAGAACTACTAGAAATATCCATGGCGAAAAGCTAGTTGGGATATTAAGGAGACATTCATACTGTCATGAGGTACAACGATATGAAAGGATGGTTAAAGCCATAAGACTTGCATATCCATCAACGAGAAGAGTACCAAGCAATCAGTATTGAAGAACGGATAGATCCCGATATAGGGAAATTGAAAATTGCAGAAGTGGTTAAATGTCAACTTTATCTATCCCCTTTCAGATAGTTAGTGGGTTTCTCCTTTGGTAATTGTGCCAAAGAAAAATGGTAAATGGAGGGTATGTATTGACTACCGGGAATTAAACAAAACTACTCTTAAAGATCATTTTCCCCTACCTTTCATAGATCAGGTGTTAGATACATTAGTTGGCAAAAAGTACTTCTCAATTTTAGATGGGTTTAGTGGTTATAACCAAATTCAAGTAGTACTTGAAGATCAAGACAAAACCACATTTACCTTTCCTTGGGGTACCTATGCTTACCTAGTATTTCCATTTGGATTATGCAATGCACCTGCAACATTTCAAAGGGCAATGCTAGGAATATTTTCAGATCTAATATAGGATTGTGTAGAGGTATACATGGATGATTTCAAAGTTTATGGAAACACATTTGAAGAATCCTTATCAAACTTGGAAAAAGTTTTAAAGAGATGTAAAAAAGCAAATATTTCACTAAGTCATGAGAAGTGTTTTATGATGTTTACTGAAGGAATTTTTTTAGGACATCACATTTCAGGGGATGGGATTAGAGTTGATGAGTCAAAAGTTGATGTCATCTCTAACTTATCTATTCCAAGTTGTCAAAAAGATATTAGGATTTTTAAAGTTTACGTGAGGATACTATCGAAGGTTTATAGAAAGATTCACCAAGATAACATCTCCACTTTTCAAATTACTTACCAAGGACCGTGAATTCAAGTGGAATCCTGATTGCCAATTAGCCTTTGAGACCCTGAAATTTTTTTTTTCTGAAGCACCTATTTTAAGGGGACCTAACTGGAAGTTACCTTTTCATATTTCAACAGATGCCTCAGATACAACTTTAGGAGCAGTATTGGGACAAAAAGACCCGATTCCTTATGCCATCTACTATACAAGTAAAAATTTGACTCCTTCAGAGTTAAATTATACTGTAACTGAAAAAAAGTTTTTAGCTGTTTTTCATGCCATAAACAAATTCAGAAACTATATAACAGGCTATGAAACTTTTGTTCACACAGATCACTCTGCAATTATATATCTAATGAACAAATCAATTACTAATGGCAGATTCATAAGATGGTTATTGCTTTTACAAGAATTCAACATTACCATTCTAGATAGGCTTGGAAAACAAAATACAATAGCTGATTTCCTATCTAGACTTCAAAACATCAAAAACAATACTCTAGTTGAAGATCAATTTCCTGATGAATATCTTTTTGCAATTTCTACAGACTCTATGGTTGAGCATTGCTATTATTTAGTTGAGGAAATTTCCTTGATAATAAAGTACAAGACAAAGAAAAGATCATTTATGGCAGATGAAAAATATTCATGATTATATTCATGGGTTATACAAAGCAGGTCCAAATTTTATCAATCAGGAGATGTTGGAAGGTGTGGATGTGAATACTGAGATCCTCAATGGATGTCATGATGAACCTGTGTTGAACATATGGCGTCTGACCAAATAACTTATCAGATCCTTCATTTAGGATATTATTGGCCATCCTTGTTTAAAGATGCTAAAGAGTATGTCAAAAGGTGTGACAGTTGCCAAAGGGTAGGGAAACCTTCTCCTTTAGGTGAGATGCCATTGCAACCTCAGGTACATATTGAACCTTTTGAAAAATGGGCTTTGGATTTTGTAGGACCTATTAGTCCTCCATCAAGACAAAAGAGATATATATTAGTTTGCAATGATTATGTTACTAAATGGGTAGAGGCCAAGCCATTACTTTTTGCTACTGAAGCATCTGTAGTTAATTTTCTTTTTGAGGATATTTTTATTCGTTTTTGTGTCCCAAGGGAAATTGTTACAGATCAAGGAGCTCAATTCACATCAAGGCTAGTGGAACAAATGATGGAGAGGTACAAAATCAGACACAGAAAATCTACTCCCTATCATTCACAAGCAAATGGTCAAGTGGAATCTACCAATAAAGTCATTGAAGGGATCCTAACAAAGACTGTCCATTTACATAGAAGATATTGGGTAGACAGGCTTCCTGAAGCTTTGTGGGCCTATAGAACTACATGGAGAAGCACAACAGGTCATACTCCCTATGAACTTGTTTATGGAAAACAAGTTTTGTTTCCCATAGAGTTTCAGATTCAAACTTTTAAAATGGCAGTTTAGCTAGGACTTGATCTAACAGAGGCACAAAAGCACAGATTGGAGCAGATTAATGAATTGGATGAGATCAGACAAGATGCAGTTCAGAAAACAAGTATAGTCCAACAGCAAAGGACTAGATGGCATGATAATTACATCAAGGAAAAGAAGTTCAAAGAAGGTGACTGGGCTCTCTTGTTTGATTCAAAGTTCAAATATTTTCAAGGTAAATTCCAAACACATTGGCTTGGGCCATATGAAATTATGAAATTTTTTGACAATGGAGCAATAAAAATTAGGACAATAGATGAAGAGAAGGTCACTTTTCTTGTAAATGGTCATAGATTGAAGCTGTATCATAAGCCACTTTCAAGAGAAGAATTTGTCAAGAGATTCTAGGAAAACAATGATGTGAAGTTAATGAAGAAGAATTATTCTTCTTCATCAACTTAATTGAATTTTCTAAATTTAAATGCATGAAAAAAATAAAAAATAAAAATAAAAATAAAAAAATAAAATAAAAATAAGAATAAAAATAAAGTATAAACATGAAAACTAATCACTGATTAGCATGTTTATATAGAAAAGATAAAGTGAAAATCAAAATCCTTCTGACACTTTACCTTTTCAAATCTGTTTTTCTGTAACCAGCTATCACAAAATCATAAATGCAGACTCATTTTACATATCATATTCCACTTATGATACATATCACTCCATTATGTCTCACTTCATTCATATTCCATTCATTCCATTCATCCATACTTTATTCATTCCATTCCATGGTCCATCTCATTTCCATCTCAGATTTTAAGTTTGATCTCTTTCTGCAATTGAATGATACAAATCATAAGTTGCAGGACACTTTTCATATTCTACTCCACTTTACATTTATGATCCATTTCATTCCATTACATTTCACTTCACTCATGCTCCATTACACCATATTCCATGATCCATTCTAATTCACTCCATAAATAATTCCATTCCATGTTCCAAAAATTCTACAAGTATATTCTGCATTTAGTCAGACATTCTGCAGCCAATCAGACATTTTGCAGCCAGTCAGACATTCTGCAGCCAGCCAGACATTCTGCAACCAGATATCCTGAAGGCAACTATCCAGTAATCACCTGATCAACAACAAATTGATTCTGCACACCTATGACAACAAGAAAAATCAAAGGGATTATGAAGACTGAAGAATCAATGATTTTCAAGGGAGGATAGAGCATATCAAAACCACAAAAAAATTAAAGGAAAGACAAAGGTAAAGTTGTGAAATTATTATGATGACAGAATATGAAAGTTATAGTATAGGTAAGTCATGTATGATTCACAAATTTGTTTTGATTGTTCGTGTTGATCATGCCTATTAAACCTATCATAAAAACTTTGGACAAAATACCTTCCATTCCGCCATTTCAAATCATCATTTAAAACTTAATGGTTAAGTACTGAAGTGACCTATTCGGTCACGTCACTAACCCAAAGTATTCAGTGATGATTTTGAATTTCTCACGAAATGTTTCCGTGGTCTTTTCTTCCATGATGGCTCTCAAACTCATTAATTCGTGTGAATCACCCTCACCATATTTCACTCATTCTACAACCTCTTCATGTCATCCTTCCGTAGCTAATTCCGACTGCATAAACAGAGAAGGCACCTTTGGGGTAAAAACAACTCTCCACAGTCATTTTCACCGTGAATAGAAGAGTAGTAAATCGAAGGTTGAGAAAAGAAGCCATGGGTCTCGTAGTAATATCCGAACCAGTTGGAACCAAATACTTAGAGGGTTACCCACAAATTAGAGAAATGCTACAGCAGGCTGGGTGGTTACAGTTTTTGGAAAAATTCAATGGTTTTCATAAAGAGGTGACTAAGACATTTGCACAGTCCTTCAATGGAGCGGAAGTTGAAATAGGAGATGTCAAATTCACTATTACAGAACCCTTCATTGCAGAGGCAACATAATTACCAAGACAAGGTGAACGATGGTTCAAAAATAAGGAATTTCACAATGAAGCATGGAGGCAAATGCTTAAAACACTAGGTATGGATATTTCAATTTTTAAGAAGGGTATTCCTAGCTCAGCACTGAAGAATAAATGGCGGAATATGTTGCTCATTTTGCAAAAATTTATAACTTGTGAGGGAAAGTTTGGTACCCTATATGTTTATCATATTTGGCTAATGATGCATTTCTTAGATGAAGAAATCAATTTACCCTTTTTATTACTTCATAGCCTAAAGAGAATGGCCTCTAATGTTCAAAAGAGGGTTCAATTCTTGGAAACCACTTTGTATCACCATGGCCTAGTTAAAATCCTAATTGAACATCATTTGAGAAAAGTGGGAGACAATTGGGATGAGTTCCTAGTGAGGAATCACTTTGAAGAACCCAAGCAATCTCCATCTAAAGGCAAGCTTACAAGAAGAAGCAGGAAAGGGAAAACTTCCAAATTTGTTGAAATTAAAACTGGCAAGTCCATACAAGAGGACAGTGAGGAGGTTATTTCTGAGAAGTTGGATGAAATTAGGAAAAAACTTAAAAAGGAGAAGATAATAAGAAAGTATGCCAAGGAGAGAGGAGAGGGACCATCTCAACCAAGACGAAGCCACAGACTTAGAGGTATATTGAAGAAAACAGAGGTTAGACAAACGAGAATCATAAATATTGAGGATGAAGAGACACCAACTGCTAGATCACCTCAGTACTAGTACGAAGAGGATCTTGATGAAGGAACTCTAGAAATAGACCCAACACAACAAAAAATCTATAATTATGTTGAATCATTAGAAAAGAGAGCCTCAGAAAGCAGAGGAAGAACTCCTAGCCCACCAGGATCTGCAATTGATGTACTAAGAAGAGACAAATATGAATTAGAAGTACTCAACATGCATATAAAGAATGCAAATGAAATTTTAAGGGAGCAGGTTAAGCTGAAAAGTGATATGAATACAACTCTCTCTTTGCAAATGGAGAAATTGTACAAGGCCAGTGAGAAGTTGAAGAAGAAAAACAAAAAGTTAAGCAGGGCACTTATAAATTTGAGATTCAAGTTGGTCATAAGGAAGCCTAGGAGGCCATTGAATATCAGCCAAAGCAGAAGAAGGAGCCTAGATTTCCTAGCAGAAGTCTCAGAATACATGAGTTGATTGCATGAGGACATGCAAAAGCTTTGCAATGGGGGTATGTTGAACCCCAAAGATGTCATTTTCTTTCACCAAATTTCACTTCATTTCCTTTGTCCCTTATCAATTACAGGCTTAAATGATCAATAGGATTAATTAAAGTCACTTTAGGAATTCATACAATGACTGAATTGCTATATTTTCATGGTTTTGTTGTTGTAGTAATTTTTTACTAGACTCAGCTACAGAATGCAGCCATTCTGTAGCTAATCGCATATTCCGCAGCTATCTTCATGTTCTCACAGGTTACAGGTGTCACTACTAGAAAAAATGCATATGGTTGAATTCCACAACACTCCCCCATCATTTATTTCTCTCTACGAAGTCTGAGCTAGAATCTACAGGTGGTTATGCACGTGGAAGAGATCAAAACTAAGAAGCAGATTCCTAGCAGGACAGGGACTCTACAGATGTCTCTAGCAAGAGTACGAGGCTTCCACAAGAGTTATAATTTGATTTTAATTGGGAAAGACACTTATCCCTATTTTCTCTCAAGGGTAGTTATGTATTTCTTTTATAAGAATGACTCGGGAGAACGAGAGACGGCTAGCTAGATTGATGTTTTGTTACTAGATCTCAGAAGACCGTAATACTCTGTTTTTGAAGTATTTTTCCTTTAATGAAAGAAGTACCACTTTATTGCAAGATCTGAGGCAATCTTGAGGAGATTTTTATGCTAATCCGGTGGTAGAGGGCCCCTACTGCCCGAGAAGATCTGTGCATATAGTTTAGATAAGTAGCTGTAGCCTTGTTTCATTCCTAGTTTAAGCAATTTTCTGAACTTTGTGTTTTATACTCACTTGCATTGGATGCTACAGCCAGTCTTATTCTTACAAATTGTTCCAAAATACCACTAACATTGAATGAGACATAACTGTAGTATTTTAGGAATTAGTCGCATTTTCCAAACTTTATGTTCTATGCTCACTCACATTGAATATTACAACTAGTCTTGTTCTTACAAATTGTTCCAAAATATCACTAATATTGAACGAGATAGGGCTATAGTATTTTAGATATTAGTTGCATTGTAGTTTAGTTTTAATAATCCGGAGATTAGTGGCACTCTAGTTTAGTTCCTGTTCACTGTATTTCAAGTTAGATTAGTGGCACTCTAGTTCAGTTCCTGTTCACTGTATTTCAAGTTAGGTTAATGGTATTCTAGTTCAGTTGTGGTCATTGGATTTCAAGTTTGACTGATTACATTCTAGTTCAGTGCTGTCCATTGTATTTCAAGTTTTATTAGCTGTTAAAATTAGAGTTCACGACCTTCATTATTTACAAACTACTCTTGTTCTTAATTTATATTAATACATCATTATCATAGGAACAAGAATTGGTAATGTCATTTTGAAGTCTTGATTGTTCTGCAATTTCTCACAATTTCACAAACTGCCTCTTTTCCAAAGCTATTTCAAAAGATTTCTAACTCTTGAATAGGGTTTAACAGTGATATTTTGGGTTGTAGAATGGATCAATCTCAGTGTCATTAGTTAATTTAGAGAAGAGTTCCTCACTATGTTGCAGACTATATTTTCCAAATGTGTTCCAACAAATTTCTAGCCATGGATAAGATTTTCTCTGTGACCTTGTAGGCTGTTGTTTACTTAGAAGAACCTCATTGCATTAAACTTATCCTTTTCTCAAGTTATTCCAACATATTTCTAATGAATGAATTGGACTGAGTTCATGTTATGAGTTATTTTCTTGTCAAGTTTTGCATTCTCTGAGTGGCATACATAGTTTAGAATAGGTTTTGCTCTGTTTTAAGTGTGACCAACAACTTTTATTTACCAACACTTAGTTCTTTTCCTGTTAGAATAAAAACACAAAACTAAAAAAAAAACATTGGAAAAACACTAAACACAACAAATTGAGAAGCAGATACCTAGGCACATATAGTGCACTTCACTTCAACAGTTTACTAGCCCTGGTTGACAATTTATGACATCAATTTAGGAACACTAAGTTGAGCAGAAAAAGCCATCGGATCTGGAGCTTGGGAGCGAAGGGTTGAGATCTATTTTGGAAGGTGCGACAAAGCAAAGGTGGGACCGGGGTTCTCTTATATGGACCGACTGTTGAAATATGTTAAAACCTTTATAAATATGAATGAAATCAAAGGTTTTACATATGCAAAGCAGAGTTTATGCTTATGGTGTCAGGGTATAAGTATGGTTTAAAAGAATCTTTATAAAAAAGGGTGCAGGTAAAGGTTTTATAAACATAACATGGGGTTACATATATACCTGGGGTTAATCTATATGAAGCGTGAGGCTTTATATAGTGGGAATAATAAAAGGGGAAGGCTTTAGTTATGTGATAATAAACCTTAGCCTTGGGTTAAAAATTATGCGGGGAGGGATGAAAATCATGGTAAAGGGCGGAATTTGTGTGGGCGCAGGTTTAAGTCTTTGAATCTTATAAAAATAACATATAATTTGATTCAAAACTTAAGATAAGAGTTTGATGAGCGAGGGAATATGTTCTATTTTGAACATACGCATTGGCGCAAATTTTTGTTGGGAAAAATACTGAGAGGGGGGGTGGGGGGTGAATCAGTATTTAAAGCTCATATCTATAAATTAAACTTTCTCTTTTGCAGAATTCCATACGGGCTTTTATGAACCGAACTTGCGTATACACGCGGATATGCTGAAGGAAACTTGCGTATACTGATATAAATTTCTAGTTTAAAAAAAACTTCTCAGAAACAGTCTTTAAATCAGATTTACCAATTATGCATCAGGTTAGATAATTAGTAAATATGTGCAGTAACAGCACTATAAAGCATCACACAAGTGGAACAAACATGAACGCCAATATTTAAGGTGGAAACCCAATTCGGGGGAAAACCACCGCTGCTGTCGTCTTTGTCTTCAATATTTATTATATGGAAAACTGTTTACAACATTGTACTGATGTAGACTCATATCAGTACATAGGCTTCTACCTATAGAAGGCTACAACCTTCACTCATTTTCCAGCTGCTACTGGAAGGGAGCTCCAACCCCATTTCTTCTCGTTTACCAGCCACTCTTGGAAGGGAGCTTCAACCCCCTAAACATAACACCAGCTTCTACTGGCAGGAAACTTCTACTTCCATACTGAAGGCTTCAACCCTCAAACCCATTGTAGACCACGTTTCATGAATTTTCATACTGGATCAAATAGCATCAACACAACCCTTTATCAACAATCATATGCTTTGCCCAATACTTCAATTAGAACAGTGAAAACACTGTAACCAGAACTTCAGAAATAACCTAGTCTTCAGAATAGATATGCAGATACAAACTCAACTCTGAACAGTCATCAATTCAAATAGCATATACTACTTTTCTTCACTGAATCCACATACATACGTGCTTTCCTGCACACCAACCTGTGTATACTTTTGTGTATACATTCTTCAGAAAACCATAACTGCCATACACACTTTTCATGAAGCAAACCCACATATATACGCGCTTTTACTGAGACCAACTAGCGTATAGATCTGTAAAAGTAAATTTTGCAGAACAGGCCAGATCTATAAAACTTACCCAAATTTCTTCGTTTTCTTCAGTAGACTTGTGCAAGTTCTTCCTCATTTCTTCAGTAGATCATACTAGAGCTTCATCATCTTCAAATCTAAAGATATTGAACCATCATTATATCCATGGGTGCATCATAGATTCAGATATATCAATTAAAAATAGAGTTCATCCATGTAGATACTCCTTAGAGAAATTTATTCATTAACAGCCCTTACTCATGCACCCATTGCACTATGATCTTCTTCTCCTTATATAGAATTAGCTTTTACCAATACCATGAGTCAAAACCACTCAACTACTGATGGTAATCTTGGATGGAATCAAATAGATAATACAACGCTCAATACTGTGGGCTAATACCATGGTAAATCCCCCTAGTATTATAATTTTGGAGCACAAATAGGCATACGCAACTTGTGACGTACTTATCCGCGTGCATACGCGACTTGGCCTTTACAAACCCGCGTATACATTGTAACATATTAAAAATAACAAATCTGCTGCACAAAAGTTCTGAGAGACTGCTGAGATTCTTTATACAGATAGTTTCTTCGTCCTTTGCCAGAGAGTTGCCATCAAGGACAATCAATTTAATATTATAGAACACAAGAAACATATTGCCAACACTTTTATTTTATTATATAGTTTTAAACCTATTGAAGGGTTTAATAACCATAGGGGGCAGGATATTTCATTAAGGTTAGTTTTAGACCAAAGGGCGCATTCTTTGGGTTCTCATTTTAACATGTGGATAATATCTTTGGTCCAAAATCTTTATAATAGTGGGTTTTAGGGGGTATTTTAGATAAAGGGAATTATATAAATGGGATAAGGTATTTTTAGGGAATTAATACAATAAGTCAAAAGTTAATATGAAAAGGGGAAATGGAATACACAAAAATACACTAAATGACCAAGTAAAGTGAATAAATAAAGCAAAGCTTTTCATTTCATCATTTCACCAATTTACTTAGGATAAAGCATTTTTGAGGGTTTTTGTATGTTTCTGAGTGAAGGAAGTTAATTAGATGGGGTTTTATGTTTCATTAAGTAAGAATGATTCTTTACTTATGAAAATGAGTTAAAATGTATGAATAAGGGATAAATAATGATAAATGGGGATTTAACATAAGAATTTAAAATTTTCAACTAACCAGTCATCAAGCCTTGGGTCCGGTCCCAACAGAAGTCAGAGAAATGCTCTGAGCCTGTTTGACTGATAGTCTAAAACACTAAATACTTACAGGGGATGGGAAATTAGGGATTTTTTGCCCGATGATGAATATTACATGTTTTTTCCCACTTCTTTCTACCTACCCAACATTAATCTAACATTTTTTCTTCCTTTTGGCAGGTGTGTTTAAGCTTGCAACCTTGAAACATTTATTCTTTTGAAAGCATAAAATATCTAATTCTACCTTATTTCATCCGAGGGCTCAGATTAAACTGTTGAGCTCCTCATTATTTTCTACCTAACTAATGATTTGTCAGGATTAAACTGTCTGACAAATATCTATTCACTATCAAAAACATGGAAATTGAAAACATGACAAGTCAAGATTAAGTAGTTTAACTCATCATGGATTATGGGATTTATTGACACTCTGCCATAATCATTTATTTAACAGAAAAAGTTAAAAGTAGTGGCATTTAAACTTGTTCACTTTCATGTTTTATTTTCATCTTTTTCTTTTGGGGTCTATATTTTTTAAGTCCTTTGATCTTTCTTTTAAGAATTTTTACCCTCTTTTTTATTTTTTATTATTTTTATTTCTTTCAAAATATGGGAAAACAACTTGCAGAAAGAAAGGTATGTACATATTTACAAGACTATCAAAATTAAATTCAAAATTATGAATCCTATATTTATAGGACCCTAACAGTGGCTTCACATGGGGATGGCATCTCCTTGTGAGATGTCAAGAACACCGTCGACTAGTAGCCTGATCCTTTGAGCCAATCCCAAACATGCATTTGCTTTGTTATAAAATCTCTGTGACTGAAACCCTTGAACTGAATTTAGTCCTTTTTCTGCAAACTGAAATCTGATCTAAAACTAAAAGAACATACTGCAATTCTCAAACCAAACTGATAGATCTTAAATATCTTTAGGACCTTCTCCTTGGCTTTAAATCTTAATGAATTATTTCAAAACTAGCTGAAAACTGAATACTGAAAAAATGCTTAGAGCTTTGAGCTTATTTGCACTCATCTACCTACTCTAATCTACTATTAATTTTGTTGAATTAGGTAATACAAAAATTCCAATGAAGCAAGTCAAGTAGCTGTAGAAATGAATGGATAACTTGACTACTTGTCATCAAACTTGGAAGTATAACTTGATCATGTGTCTTCATAATCAATGATATGATGTGAAATTGAAATTGCTGATATATTTGATCTTCATAGAGAACATATGTTTGTAGACTTGAGAAAAAAATATTCTCCATATAATTTGTTATAGGATCATCAAAAGCATAATGTATGATTTGTGTTTCTAGGCCTTGAATGACCAATTGATTAGTTGTATTCTTAATATTAAATCTTGAAACTATTTTTTCAGTCTTGTGCTTGAAAGAATAATCATCCTCAATATGCAAGTCAAAAGGTAGTATAATTTCCTTTTGCTTAGGAGAAGGAAGATTTTCCAAGAATTCTTTAGGATCTTAGAAATTATAAGACTGAATTTGAGAATGCAAAAGTTTAATGTCATTTTCATATTTTTCAGAAACTAACTCAAGAACACATATTTTAAGTTTAGGAGAATATTTTCTAGATTTCAAAAGAAGAAAGATAGCTCTTAGAAAATCTTCATCAAGCTGAAATTCTAATAACACATCCTTGAATTCATTGAAAATCTCATGAGATGAAAGGTTTTCCACAAACCCTGTCATCTTGTATCACCATTAATGATTTTGAATATGGATTTTTGGTTATGGTGTTTATTCTGAACTTTGAAGTTCTGGATCTTGGACAATGGAGTTTCCAGGTGGATGATTTTAACCTTTTTATGTTTGATCACTGTCCACCATCATAGATCAGATCTGAACCTGTAAAATATATCTGAAGAAAATGTTAGTCTTCCCTAGTGGAGTTGCCATTATGTTATCACTCTAGTAATTTCTTAAGTTGTGGGATTTGATTTTTTAGTCAAAGAACACTAGAGGTAACCACAAACCTACTTGGAACTCTAGGATCTAACTTTCCTAAAGTTCAGAGAGGGCTCTCTCTTTAAGATTTATCTTTGTTTTTTATTTATGTTTTTAGGCTAGTTATGATAGAACAATTGGTTTTGTTTTAAAAGGTTTTGGTGGGAAAAAATCACTTAGAGGTAAACTAGAGAGAAATCAACTTGTCCATTGGGCTATGGAGTCTAAATCTAGCTAGCAGCACTAGAAGTCAAGGAAAAAAAGGTACAAATATATTCAGGGCAAGATAGATAACCCTCAGAGATTTGGGAAAGTGTTTTTTGGTGAAATGGTATGATCGGGATAAAGGTCAATGAAGGATCATTTGATTCGAAAAATGGAAGAAGGAGGCAGGGGTCAAATGGGATTAGGAGCAATCAAGGATTCCTAACACCAGAAATCAGCAGAAAACATTAAAATTGTAACTAGTTAAAAACATGGAGCACTAGTCCTCTAGTTAAAAACAACTGATAGATGATGAGAGAAGAGAAGTGAAGGGATTGTTCCTCTAGTTCCATGGAGGTTGTGGGTTGGGACACTAGTCTCTAGATGCATGTAACAACTTGGGGTCCCTAGAGGCTGTGGGTTGAGATCGATATCTCTGGAGTCGTGTAACAACTGGGGTTCCCTAGAGGTTGTGGGTTGAGATAGGAATATATGGATCCCTGAGCCAGGTGTATATCAATTGCCACCTGCCTATTCCACTTGGGCACCCACCATTGTTTCTTTCAGAGTTTCAGTTTCCTTAATTGTAGCACAATTTACTATTTTTTATAGTTTTTCGGGTCCTAAACTTCCCTAGCTGTTTTGAGGCCCTAAACGAAGTTTTCTTGGAAAATGGGGATCAAAATTGGTACTAAATTGATGTTGGTCACTCGAAATTTTTAGTACTCAGATATATCTTTCTAACAAGGTATTGTGCACGTCAAACGAAGTTCGTATTCCAAAGTTACGTCCCCAGGAAGTTGATCTACCAATTTACCCAAACGGGGCCCGTAGTTTTGGCTCTTCATCTCCTAGGGTTAGGTTTTTGGATGTTTGGGGTTTTACATTGTTTCTCAATCATAAATAAGCTTGGAGCCTCATTGTAACATAGTTTAGAGGCCTGTAGCTACCACATCGCTTCTCAGAGATAAACTACCAGTGCCTTAGCTAGTTTATTTCCATTCTGTCTGTAAGCATATTTCCGTCATTTGATATTAATGAAATGAAGTTTTATTTTCGCTGAATCTTTACATTTATGGTTATTTTTGTATTTTATTGCATTCCTGCATAAATCTAGATCAGTGGTATCAGAGCGATATGCTCTTTCTCGATCTTTCTTTGCATGTCCCCAACGAGGCCATGGTATAAGGAGTTAGGGCTTGATCTAGTTAAGCCTTTGCAACATCAGTCTCACAAACCTTGACGACCTCCCATGGCGAAAGAAAAGAAAGATGAGGGAGCAGGAGATCGTATCAAAATATTGCTTGAGGAGGCCCTCAAGAAACAAAGAAACACAATGATGGATAACTTTGCCCAGATCCTTCAACGATTAACCACCAGCGTCACATCTGCATCCAACAACCACTTTGAAGGCGCCACTCCTTTCAAGGTACAATTCAACTTCAACATTCCTATATTTGAAGGCCAGATAGATGCAGAAGTCATAGATAGATGGTTGAATTTGCTGGAAGGGTATTTTTCAGTCCATGATTTCTCTAACCGAGAAAAGATTATTTTTTCACTCCTCAAAGCCGCCTCCCATGTCAATGACTGGTGGGAAACATACTCTGAGCAAAAGGATGAGAGGGAACCCTATCTATTCTCGGCTGGAAACACTTGAAATTCATTCCAAGAGGACATCAAGGAACAATATTACCCCGTGGGGAGCTATGAGGACAAGTACATCCAATGGACCATGCTACGACAACAAAGGGATCAAGATGTGCACGAGCTAACGAATTTGTCTGATACCCTTCGCACAAATTTGGGTTTTAAAAATTCAGAGAGACATTTGGTACTCAAGTAATGCAACTGTTTGTACATATATATTCAGGAAGAAATAGAGTTCCTTGACATTACCTCGCTTGGTGCCGTATATCGATATGCCGCCAAGATCGAGAAAAAATTTAAGTAGAAGAAGTGAGACTTTGGATCTGTGAATCCGAAGCCAAGGAAAGGCGCCCCCGAACCACAGAACAAGGGGAAAATTCAAAGTGGGGTGACTTAGAACAACACCACAAAGCCAAAGAAGGACATGGGGAAGTGGTGTGAATTTCATAATAACTCCACTCACAACACAAGCAAGTGTTGGGCCAAACAGTCGCTGGTGGCTGAACTGAGGGCATCTGAATCAGATGCATGTTTTGATTCAGAGTCAGAACCAGAAAAGGGGAATGAAAAAGGGAAGTATATCATTGATTCAGAACCCAGTGCCACCATTGCCACCACAAAGCTCCAAAGGGAGGATCCTGAAATTCGCAGATGTGGGTGAAGGGTTCTCCCCTGAAATTCCTTTTCGATAGTAGAAGCAAAAAGAACCTCTTTTTAGCAGAGGTCATGAAGCAGCTTGGCCTATTGACCAAAACACACCCGTAACTGTATACCATCAGGTGGAATCACCAAGGAAGAGATCTCCGCATCGGCCAGTAGTGCTGCCTCTCGTACAGCATCAAGCCCTTCACGGATGAGGTATTGTGTGATGTTGCTCCTCTTGATGTGTCTGATGTATTATTGGTCCAACCATACTTGTGGAAGCGACATGATGTGTATGAGTCTAAACCTCATTTTGTTATTATTAATTTTGGAATTAAGTTGTACAGTATACCAAAGGTGGTACTTCCTACCACCATCTCTTTGATTACTACAAAGAAATGCAGTAATATTATTTCCCAAACTAGGAAATTTGTTTTCATTACAATTCGCCCACAGGGAAAGAAGAATATTGTGACCACAACCTCTAAAGAGGGATCCCCTCCACGACATCAACAAATGGACAAAGTCGTGGAGGAACACAAGGACATTTTCTCCTCACCCACATAGGTTCCTCTACATTGTCGGGTCAAGCACTACATTGATCTGACCCCAGGTGTTAAGCTGCCTGATGTTGCCATACCTCATGCGACCACACAGAAAAAATCCACACACGTACTGTGTGAGGTTGATAAAGCAACCAGATTTATTGAATGCATCCAACATGTCCGCCAGCAGGTCCACGACATCTTCGAGAAATCAAATGCCAAGTACAAATAGCACCATGATCAACATCGAGTGCCACACAAGTTCCAAGCGGGCGAAACAGTTTGGCTACATTTGCAAAAGGAGCGCCTTGTTGGGCCCCATTGCAAGCTTGGCCTGCTATGATATGGGCCATACAACATCACCAAGGTGGTAGGGGATAATGCCTTCGATCTCAGCATTCCCCCATCCCTTGGCCTACACCCAATGTTCAATGTGCACTGCCTTTGACCATACTTTCCATCTCTACTAGACACATCCGACATGGAAGAACAACTCACACCAACAAAGTTAAACCTATATTGCATGAAAGAAGCCACAACTGATCGGATCATGGACACACAGATCAAGAAAACCTCTCATTTGAGGATCCAACTCTATCGAGTTGTCAAATCAGACCAACTCCTTCACCAGGGCAAGTGGCTCACGAGGGACCAAGTTTAGCAAAAGTTTCCTCATCTCATGGAGGAACTCAACACAATGGGGACCATTGCTTCCTAAAGGGGGAGGAATGATCCAGGTGGATATCGGTGGCCACCCACCTATTCCACTTGGACCCCCACCATTTTTTCTTTCAAATTTTGAGTAAATTTCTTAATTGTAGCACAATTTACTATTTTTGGCAATTTTTCGGGTCTTGAACTTCCGGAGCCATTTTAAGTCCCTAAATGACGTTTTTTTTTAGGAAAACATGGATGAACATGGGGATTTGCCCGATGTTGGTCACTAGAAAGTTTTAGTCCTTAGATAGATCTTTCTAACGAGGTATTTTGCGTATCAAAATGAGATTGTATGCCAAAGTTACGTCCCCAGGAAGTTGATGTACTAATTTACCGAAACGGGGCACATAGTTTTGGTTCTTCATCTTCTAAGTTTAGGTTTTTGGATGTTTAGGGTTTTCCATTGTTTATCAATCATAAATAGGCCTTGGAGCCCCATTGCAACACATCTCAGAGGCATGTAGCCACCACATCTCTTCTAATATATAAGCTACCAAAACCCTAGCTAGTTTATTTCCATTTTGTCTATAAGCATATTTCAGTCATTTGATATTAATGAAATGAAGTTTTATTTCCACTGCTTCTTTGTGTTTATGTTTATTTATGTATATTATTGCATTCTTGCATAAATCCGGATCAATCCCTGTAACATCTTGGGTTCCTTGGAGGCTATGGATTGAGATAGGAATCTCTGGAGCCTTGTAACAACTTGGGTCCTATGGAGGATGTGGGCTGAGATAGTCGTCCTTGGAGCCCTGGACAACTTGGGAAGAGGCAAGTCTTGAGTTAATTTTGTAGTGTATTATGGACTTCCTAGAAAGGAGTTGAATCCCTGGAATTATTCTTGAGGGTGGGTGTGGTAAGCTTGTGGATTCCCTACGCATTGTTTACTGTAGCAGACAACATGTGGGATTGAGGAAAGAGGTCCTCTAGATTCCATGTTCCAGCTAGAAGATTGGTGTTATAGTCCTATAAGTAAGCCCGCACAGTCTCTGGAAAGTGACTTGTGGTGATAACTACAAATGGAATTGGTTGTAGTTGTCTAAGGTTTGGTGGAGAGTCCTTGTCCCAAACTCAGTTTCCCTGCAAATTCCAAAATATATATCTAATTTTCTTGTTTATATGGTAATGAAAGCATGATGCATTCTAGCTGAAATGGCTTTAGGTTTCTGGACTCTAATGGTGCTATTAACTTTATGAGTGTGTGGCTACATATTTGTTTGAAATAAAAATTATTGTTGTGTTAAAATATTGCATATGAAATATCGTACTTCTGAGATAAATAAAAATGTTAAATAAGTCAAGAAAGGGTGTGTTTCAGGACTAGAAATAATGTGTTATGTCATAAGCGGACTAGTCTTGTTTACAAGCTACAATAAGCATTAGAATGTGTCCTGCTTTGCATGATAATAAGTACCATGCTATGACCATGGGCTGGAAAATAATATGTATGAAAAATTCTCCTTATTGTTGATAATGCATGTGAAAACTGATACAAATATATATGAAATACTACAGGAAGTAGATCCATAAGTAACTAGTTTAAAAACCTGAAAACAGTGGGAATAAATATCCCTTCTATTAATATGAAATGATTACATCAGAGACTGCTTGGTGAGCAAAGTCTGAGTATACATATGAATATCTATTTCCTTAGGTACAAGTATGTGGATCTATACAGGGGTTGTAGCATCAACTCTAATAGAGTTATTCTCCCTTAAGTGTAAGGATAGCCAAAACCTTGAATTGTAGGCATAGTCAGCCTTGCATCTTGAGCAACTTTAATGTATTCCAATAAGCTTTGGGAAAAGTTGGTTAGGCCCAGGAAGCCCTTGCATAGTGCCATGAAACTGCTCACAAGCTTGTTTTAGAGTTTGGAACCCTTGGAGTGTGGCAGGAAACGTGGAGCTATTTGAGAGTTCACTGCAGATCCACAACAATGTGTGCTTGCAGGAGTGACTACGCTCACACGATGGGAAATCCCCTGTTTTAACACAGGGAATGTTTGAGAGCCATGAACTCGTTGAAGGTTCATTTGACCAAGCTCAGGAGGGGTAGCCCCATGGAGTGCACTAGCAAGCCACTTTTATCGTCGTCGTCGCTAAGCGAAGATGCTATTCTCAATGGTTATTAATATGCCATGGTAGAACCTTGGTCAGAATAACTAGAGAGAAGCGATCGGTAAGGGGATGAAGAAAGCTCTTGAGGTACACATTGAAGTCCAGATCGGGCTCATGGCATAAAGTTTGACAAGGTTTCCTTGGTCGTGCCATGGTTGGGATCGAGTATAAGCTCTAATACGGTGCAAGGAGGACCAAGCTCTAGACTTATAAGATAAATTGGGTAATCTAATCCATTAGCTAGTAGAAACCCTGGACATGGAGACTACCCATTGACCCGACCTGAATTCCCCCCTTCCACGATTGGTAAATGTTATACGATGTGGACTGGAGGTGAAAACTTGGAAGGTATACCCCAGAGGTTTGTTTGCGTATTGATGAGATCGATCGGGATGACATCCACCAGGATGAGCTGGCTAACACGCAAGCCGACAATCTTTCCACGGTGGAAAACGGAGCCCACAGGCCACGTAGGGCCGAAGCTTTGAGCCCAAAAGAATTAATTTTTCACTATAGGAGGGTTGTCGGGATGATGTCAGTAGCGATGAGTTGGCTGAGAAGTCAACCTGGTTGCCATGATATTGGCTAGGGGTGGAATCTTCGATAGGTCATCCCATTGGGCTCAAAACAATGTAAACTATCAAATGGGAACCGTACCAAGTATCTGTTTTTTT
Organism: Pinus albicaulis; assembly: GCA_034641835.2. Classification (NCBI taxonomy): domain Eukaryota; kingdom Viridiplantae; phylum Streptophyta; class Pinopsida; order Pinales; family Pinaceae; genus Pinus; species Pinus albicaulis. Next base: position 1,213,772,646 of record CM076579.1, read on the forward strand.
GAGGTAGCACTGGTTCTAAAAACCGTTGATTCAAAATACACATTTTTTTTTTAGCATATTTTTGACTCTTTGAATTTTCTTATGTATCAAGCATGAACATTTTTTTTAAATGTTAGTGATTTTCATGTTTATTTTGAAAAGTGTTGATGCAACATCAACCCCATTTTTTAGAGGGCTTATTTTTTACACTTCAAATTTGATTATGTATCAAGTATGAATATATTTTTTAAAACATTGGTGATATTCATGTTGTTTTTGAAAAAAGTCAAAATTTTTTTAAGGAATATTTTTGACACTTAAAATTTTCTTAGGTAACAAGTATGAACATTTTTTTTAAATGTTAGTGGTTTTCATGTTGATTTTGAAAATTTTTTATTCAACATCAACCCCTTTTTTTAGAGGGGTTATTTTTGACACTTCAAATTTTTTAATATATTAAGTGTAGATGTTTATTTTAAATGTTGGTAATTTTCATGTGATTTTTGAAAAACATCAATATTTGTTTTTTTAAGGCATATTTTCAACACTTTAAATTTTCTTATGTTCTAAGTATGCAAATTTTTTTTTTTTTAATGTTTATTATTTAGCCATTTTTCAAGTTGTCTTATTCTTCTTCTTGTTTTTCGTCCTAAGATGTTTGTTTTTTAAGGGTTTTCCAAACTTTGTGTTTTTTTGTTATTCTTTACAATGTATTTTTATAATGAATTTTTAAAATTTTTTTGCAAAGTTTAAAAAATAATAATATCATTAATATTTTGAGTTAGGATTATATATATATTCATATCTCGTTAATTAATATTTCAATACCCAAAAAATATTTGTCACTTAAAAATAGCAATTTTAAACACTTACAAAAAATACACACTTTGCGTGGAGATATAATTAAAAAATTACTATTTCAGAATTTTTTCACTAAAAATGACTTGTTATATAAAATATCCTCTTACGAAATATTGAATAAAAAAATTGGAATTTTTTTTTTTTTTATGAATTTAATATCCAAAGTTGATGACATTTGATGTTTTAAAAAAAAAAATTTCAGTTAAAAATTTAAGTAATGTATATATATATATATATATATATATATATATATATATATAGATATATATATATAACAAAAAAATTAAAAGAAAATAAAACAAAAAACAAAATCCTTTAAAATCAAAATAAAAAACATAAATATGTGTGAGAGAGATATTAAAACAAAATTTAAGAAAAAAATATTAAAAATATAAATTGAGAAAGAAAACATTAAAAAAAAAACCATTAAAAAAAACATTAAAAAAAATATTTAAAAAAATTAAAAATATTAAAAATAAAATTACACTAGTCCCCTCGGTAATCGGTCAGACCCGCACAGGGGCCCGAGTGGCCATTAGCCAAGTGCAACCTCGCCCGCCCTAGCTAGCATCCCCTTAGGTTTGCCCTATGTAATGACCCCATCAGCCCCCCTTCCTTGCTTACCATGGCCAACAACCACTTGGCCCCCATCGGAAAACCTGGTCGATTATGGCAAGTGGCCCATTGGGCCCCCTAGGCTGGCCTAGCCAATTCCTGGAATTGGCCAGGCTTGTCCGGAGGGCCTGAGTGGTCACTAATCACGACAAACGGTCTTGCACGCCAAAGAAGTCATAGGCCGGGATGGGGGAGATGCACACAACCTTGCCTGCCCTAACTCGCAACCGCTCACCCCTTGGATGAGACCTTTGTATTTTAGTTTATTTTATTTTTAAATGTTTATTTTATTATTTTGTTTTTTTTTAATGTTTTTTTTTTTCGATTTTGTTTTTCAAACTTGTTTTTTTTTTTTTTAAATTGATTTCATATTTTGATTTTTTTTTGTTATTTAAAAAAATGAATGTTTTTTTTTAATGTATTTACTTTATTTTATTTTTGTTTTAACGCTGAAAAAAGGTAATGTTTTTTTATTTTTTAATTATCTTTTATTTATTTATTATTGTTTTGTTTTTTTTTTTGTTAATTTTTAAAATTTTTTTTCATAAATTATGGTTTTTGGAAATATTTCTTGTTTTTCATTTACTTTTTTATATTTCTTATTTTTTAATTGTTTTTTTTTATGATTTAATATTTTATGTTTGTTTTTTTTAGTTTTTTATCGAGTTGTTTTTAGTGCGATTTTTTGAAGGCCTTTCCGGTAGATTTTTCTGATCTAATTTCTCTAAAATCCGGCAGGAATTTATTGAAAATAGAGGTTTGATGGGTAATATTACACAATTGAAGTGCCCTAGAGGTTTTTTAGGGTGTAGAATCCATATATATAGTAAAAAAACTAATTTAAATAACATAAATGAAGATTTCACCTCAATTTGTTTTACCATATTTTGACACCGGAAACTCCAAAAAGTCGCACTAAAGACAACTCCGTTTTTTATATTTGATTTTTTTTCTTTTGGGTATTTTTTATGTTTTAATATATATTTTTATTTACTTATATTTATTATTTTTGTCCCCACTTTTTTTTTAATGTTTTAATTTATTTATTAAATTTTTTTGTTTTATTATTTTATGTAAGGTCCACGTCGATCCTTGACTAGCAACCCAACCCATATATGTGTCAATTTCATAGTTGATTTTAAAGTTTTTGTTACAATGGATCAAGTCTGACTTCACAATGTGTCAAGTTTATGATTGATTTTTAAGATTTCATTGTAAAGAGTCGAGTAACGAGTTTGCGTACATTGCGTGTCAATTTGATGATTTATTTTTAATTTTTTATTGCAATGTGTCAAGTTGTCTAAGACTAAGATTTTAAAATAGTTATACTAAATTAGAATTTAAAAAGGAAATTACTCTTGGTATAATGACTCTTTCATTTAGCTGTTCATTTTAAAAGTTTTTTTAGTCATAATTTTTTCATAATGCCATGTTTGAAATATGTTGAAAACCTAAGGTTTTCTATAGTCATGATTTTCGGTTTTAATTCCATGGTTGAAAATTTCTCAAAATTTTAAGGTTTTTCTGTGTCATGATAGTTTATCTTTTTTGTTATGGCAGAAACTGTTATAAGTATTTTATCTTGAACACCATATATGAAAATTGTTGGAATTTTAAGTTTTTTCAGGGACTTGATATTTTATCTTTAATGCCATTCTTGAAAAACATTGGAATCTTAATTATTTTTGGAGTTATGATATTTTATCCTTAACGCCATTTCTAAAAAATATTGAAAATTTACCCCAGAAAAAAAAATATGCTATTACAACATGAACACTTTTCGTTTTCAGGGTGTTTTTTGCATATAGAAAAATGGTTTTTATTGGCTTTTACTGCCATTTTTTAAAAATGTTGAAAATTGACCTCGAAAAAAAATGTTATTCCAGCATCAACACTTTTCATTTTTAGGGTGTTTTTTGCACAAAAAAATTGACTTTTATTGGAATTTACTGCCATTTTTTAAAAATTTAGAAAATTTACCTCGAAAAAAAAATGTTATTCCAACTTCAACATTTTTCGTTTTCGGATTGTTTTTTCATGTTACTTTGGGATTTTTTTACTAGAGTTCTCATTTTCAGTTTACAATTCCTTTGCGATAGTTTACATTATTTCACCCCATAATATTTTCTAGAGTGTAGGTGGAAGAGAGAAGGATGAGCAGTGTGGGATAACATGGTAGATCTTCCACATACACCAATTGGAAGCAAGGGACATATGAAGGGGCGACCCCACTCGGGTTACTCAAAAGAGAAGTTTCTAGAGGTGTCGATTCAATGATCCAAGATGATGTCGATGGGATGAAATGTACTCGAAAGTTACCCCATTGGCTGGAAGGGTAGGGCACTAACTAGGTGATCCAGATTCTCTCAGCTACCAGAATTAACCAATATCTTTTACTTATGTGAAGTTACCATACTTACATGTGAAAGAGTATGAAAAAATATGTATGCATACTTTAAGGAAGAGGAAACATAAAGGAAACCATCAAATCAAAGAACACAAACAAATTGATAACAAAGTTCATCCAGTGTGGACTATGTCTTCGAGGCCGGTGTCAACAGTGGGGAGGCCTCCTGATCAAATTATGCAAGATGATGAAGAGTGCATGATGTATTCTTTGGCAACACAAGAAAGAAATTCATTAACTAGAGTGACATGTCTCCCCACTAGATGTTCTCCTATAATAAATTTCACTCATAAAAGCTCTCCTTCAACGTGAAAAAATAACAAACTCTCAGAAGAAGTGGCATACAATGATCCTCCAACAAAGTGGCAAACAAAGATCTCAGCCTCAAGTCATCATATCGGTAAAAATAAAAATAATTAACGACATCAATACATCTTATGCCTCCACTTCCGAGGACAACCTAAAAATGCACACTTGTGCTGTAGAAACAGACTACGTGGTTGAATTCCCGCAAAAAATTGTGAAATATGAATATAAAATTGAACCCTTTCAGACTCGGTCAAATTTGGGATCCCCAAAAATCTCAAAGATTCTCAAATTTTTTTATTTTGCAGGATGACTGAAATTCGGCTGCTCATACAAGGAAACTGATCACACCGTCATGTTCCTTGTGTAAAAATCAGTAAAATGAGTATAAAGTTGGTCTGGTTTCGAAACTATCCTTTTCGGGTCTATAGGGAATCTTTCTGATCCGAATTTATGTAGGAAAACAACATAATACAAATATAAAGTTGGTCTGGTTTCGAAACTATCCTTTTCGGGTCTGTAGGGAATATTTATGTTTCAAATTTATGTAGGAAAATAACATAATACAACTATAAACATGGACACAGAGATGCAACAGAAATATAACTTCATTTCATTAATATGAAAGACTGAAATATGCTTACGTATAGAATGTAAATAAACTAGCTCAGGCGATGGTAGCTTATATCTCAGAAGAGTTTTAGCATATACATGCCTATGAACTGTGTTAGAATGAGGGTTGAAGGCCTATTTATTATTGAGAAATAATATAAAAACCTAAACATCCAAAAATCTAACCCTATGAGATGAAGTGCCAAAACTATAGGCCCCGTTTCGGTAAATTGGTACATCAACTTCCCGGGGTCGTAACTTTGGCATGATATCTCTGTTTGACGTGCACAATACCTCATTAGAAATATCTATCTGATGAACACAAATTCATAGTGAAAAAAATTAGGGAAATACCCACGTTGGCCCTGATTTTCCCCAAAAACGTCGTTTAGGGCCTCAAAACGGCTCTGAAAGTTTAGGACCTGAAAAACTACCAAAAATAGTAAACTATGCTACAATTAAGGAAAATAAAAAATTGAAAGAAACAATGGTTGAGGTCCAAGTGGAATAAGTGGGTGACCAATATGCACCTGGATCAATCCTCCCCCCTTAGGAAGCAATGGTCCCCATTGTTGTGAGTTCCTCTATGACATGATGAAACTTCTATTGAACTTGGTCCCTAGTGAGCCACTTGCTTTGGTGCAGGAGTTGGCCAAATTTGACAACCTGATATAGCTGGATCTTATGTGTGCAAGTGTTCTTGACCTACATTTCCATGATACGATTAGTTATGGCCTATTCCATGCAGTCGGGGTTTAACTCTGTTGGTGTGAATTTTTTTGTAATGTTTATTGTGTCCAATAATGGTGGAAAGTATGGTAGAAGGCGATTCACATTGAAAATGGGTGCAAACCAAGGAATGGGTGAATTTTGAGCTCAAAAGAATTGTCTCCCACAACCCTGATAATGGTGCAAGGCCCACATCAGAGTGGTATGACCTTCCAATGAGATCTAGTTAGGAATTTTTTTTGTCACCAAAATTTTTCGTCCTCCTAAAACTTGTGTGGCACCATATGTTTATCATGTCACTAACCGTACTCGGCATTGGACTTCTCTAGGATGTCTTGAACCTGCTAGCAGACGTGCTAGATACATTTAATAAATATGGTTTCTTTATCAGCCTCAAACAGTACATGTGTGGATTTTTTCTATGTAGACGCATGATGTATGGAAACATCAATCAAACACAATGGTTGAAATCCTAGACCCACTTGAAAGAGGCTGCACCAAGTCGAGCTAGGGAGAGCTATGTTATAACTATGATGGGCATACAAGAGGTTCTCATCCTAAGTTCATGGATGCTTGGAGTTGTACAAGTAGAGTATGTGCACTATCATCCTGTTGACGACATTTTTCTGGCCATCAGTCTAGGGGTGGAATGCAGTCGACTAAGTGAGCTTGGTGTCCAATAGTGTCTAGAGGCTTGACCAGAATGTGCTCAGGAACCTGCTATCTTGATATGATATAACGGTCTGCGAGATACAAAAATTTACCCACACTCGTTCAAAGAAGAGTTTGGCAGTGTCTTCTATTGTGATACTCTTCTTGCTGGCCACCAATATAGTCATCTTAGAAAATTTGTCCATGACCACAAATGCACAGTCATTACCATTCTTGTTAGAAGGGAGGCCAAACATATAGTCCATGGAGATGGATTCCCATGCCTGGCTAGGAGTAGGTAGAGGAGTTTACATGCCCTTGCTTCTTGATGGTTCACTTGGAAATGGCGTCGGTAGTGTAGGATCTGATATATTTGTCAACATCCAGTCAGAGTTTTGGCCAAGAAAATTATTTTTGTAGTACAACCATAGTTTTCCCCATAGAAAAGTGTCTTGCAACCCGACTGTAGTGTTCCTCCCACATCATCTTGGCACAGTCACTCGAAGGAACACAAAGGAAACCCAGGTAGCATAATAATACATCCTGTAGGTGGAAATCAAGAAATTACTTTCCATCTACTAGAATATGGTATGTGGAGGTGAACGCTAGATCATTTTTGTATAGTTACGACCATCTATAGGTTTCGTGGCCACAAGTGTTGAGAACATTAGTTAGTTCTTCAACTGGGGGCCGGTTAAGATAGTCTGCAACATGATTGGTGATGCCCTTTTTGTATTTAATGTTCAAGTTGAATTGTTGCAGATATGTAGACCACTTCGGATGGTGATCGTTATGCAACTTCCCTTGTGACTGTATAAACTTAAGAGGTCAGTGATCGATGTGGATGACCATCTCTTTCCCCAGAATGTAATTATTCCATTGTTGGAAAGCCTTCACGATGGAATACATCTCTTTATCATAGGTGGGGTACTTCTAAATTGTATCAAAAAGTGTCTCACTATGATAGGCCACTGGATGCCAGTATTGGGTGAGGATTGCACCAATAGCATAGTCGGAGGTGCCTATCTCAATTTCAAATGGCTATTGCAGGTCCGACGGTCAGAGTACTGGTGCAAAGCATAGGCAGTGCTTCAACTCAACAAACACCTTCTGTTGGGATTCAAACCAGGAAAACTTTCATTTCACCCCGCCCTTAGTAATCTGACCCAAAGGCCAAGTGATATTGGAGAATCCCAACACGAACCTTCGTTAAAAATTTTCAAGGCCCAAATAGCTGTGAAGTTATGTTAGAGAGGTCGGGGCTAGCCAATCTCGAATGAGTTGGATCTTAGTTAGATCCACATGCACGCCACGTTCATCGATTATATAACCCAGATATTGGACCTGGCTCATGCCAAAGGCGCATTTCTCCAAGTTGACAGATAGTTTGTGTTGCCAAAGGGTTTGAAGGACCTGTCAAATGGGTTGTATGTGTTCTTCCCAACTCTTTTTGAAGATAAGGATGTCGTCCAGATAAACAACCACGAACGAGTTGGTGAAGGGTCGCAAGATGTCATCCATTAGACTCATAAAAGAAGAAGGGGAATTTTTCAACCCAAATGGCATAACCAACCATTCAAAAAGGCCTTCCTTGGATTTGAGGGCAATATTCCATACATCTGTGGGCTCTATTGGAACTTGGTGATAGCCAGACTTCAGATCGATATTGCTGAAATACATGGCCCCCTTGAGTTGGTCCAAAAGGTCATAAATACATGGGATTGGATACCTGTTCCTGACAATGATTTTGTTTAGTTCTCGATAATCAATGCAGAGCCTCCAGGTCCCATCCTTCTTCTGTACAAGAACAATCAGGCTCCAACAAGGTGAGGAACTTGGTCGAATGTGCCCTTTTTGTAGAAAATCCTGGATTTTCCACTTGATCCCTTCATTTTCTAGAATGGAGTGGCAATATATCATCCCATTAGGTAGAGGTGCTCCAGGAGTCATATTGATCAAATGCTTGACTTGACAGTGCAAAGGTATCCCTGTGGCTGAGGAGAAGATGTCCCTATATTATTCCATGATCATATCCACCTTATTATGCTGCATGGAGGAACCCTTCTTGGGGGCCATGGATGTGGATATAATATTCACCTTACTTTGAGAGTGAATCTGAAAGAAAAAAAATTTCCTGGTTTGGGATATGATCTTACTATATTGCTTAGCAGAGATCAAAGATATGTCAATAGGTGGGGCTATCTCTGGTATCGTGTAGAAATTATTGCACAAAGAAATAATAATAGTGTGAGGCCTATACTAATACACGACATGATGCTTCTAGAAGTATGGTTTCCCTAATAATACATCAGAAAATTCAAGAGGAGCTATATCACACAATACCTCATCTATGAAGGGCTTGATGATATAGGGACAACGACACTGCTGGCTGACACGAATATCTCATCCTTGGTTAAGCCACCTGATGGTGTATGACTATAGGTGTGGTGTGGTTGGTAGGCCCAACTGCTTCACGAAATCTTCTAAAACTAGTCTCTTTTGGCTCCTGTTGTCAAGAATGAATTATAGCAGTGGGCCCTTCACCCACATCTATGAGTGAAAGAGGCACTCCCCCTCCTCTGGATCTTTGGGTTCCGCCTTTTGGAGCTTGGTGGTGGCTACCATCGTAATGGGTTCTACATCAATGAACTTCTTACCCTTGTCGGATTCCAACTCAAAATTAGAACATGCATTTGTCTCTAAGTCTCTCAGGTTAGCCACTAGTGCCTACTTTGCACGACATTCATGCATGTTGTGAGTGGGGATTTTATGGAACTTACACCACTTGCTAGTGTCCTTATTTTAATTCCTATCACCATTGGATTGTGGCCTCGAGGAGTTTCCCTAGGGGGTCCCAGTTGGGGTATGTCCTTTTCTATGTTGATTGGGGACACCTTTGTTTTTCTTTGGGTTCACAAATCCAAAGTCTCACTTTTTCTTCTTGAATTTATGCTCAATTTTGGAAGCATATCAGTATGTTGCACCAAGCGAGGAGATGTCCTCTTGAATGTATTTGTGCAAAAAAATTTGGTACTTGAGAACTATATGTTTCTCAGAATATTTGATACCCAACTTTGCACGCAGGGTATGGAAAATATTTGTTAGCTCATGCACATGTTGATCCCTTTGCTGATGCAATGTAGTGCATTGTATGTACTTGTATTCATAGCTCCTGAAAAGGTAGTACTATTCCTTAATGACATCTCAGAAATAATTCCAAGTGGGTGCGACTGAGAATAGTGAGGGTTCGCCCTCGTCCTTATGCTCACAGTAGGTTTCCCACCAGTCCTTAACGTGGGGGGCAGATTTCAAGAGTGCAAAAGAAATATTTTCCATACTGGAGAAATCATGAACATAAAAATAATTAGGTGAAATTTGAGGTCTAAAATGGGCCTCCTAGGGAACTTATAAAATAATAGTGGAAATAATAAAATAAGATTAGATTACATCATCAAATTTTAGATGGAAAAAGGAAAAACTATTTTTTCAACTCGTATTTTCAACTTATATCCCTATGGGTTTACTCAAATTTTGAGCGGGAACATTCATTGGATGTAGAATTTGATTCCTCATCCAAGGAGTACCCATGTTTCATATTTTCGATGGACCCCGCTACATGAAATAATGAGAAATACATGAAAAATGTGATTGCAATAATGTTTTTTCATGTATTTCTTATTTTTCATGTAGCAGGGTCCATCAAAAGTATCAAACATGGGTACTCCTTGGATGAGGAATTAAATTTTTCATCCAACGAGTAATCCCACTTGAAATTTGAGTAAACCTTAGTGAGATAAGTAAGAAATACAAGTTGAATTTTTCTTTTTAATATTTTAATATTTTTTAATATTTGTACTTTTTTACCCCAAAAATGGTGAATCATCCCTCATGGTTGACATCATCATCTTGAATCATATTGGTTCTTATAAAGTTTATTTTGATTGTACATTTTTCTTAGGAGGCCCATTTGAGACATCAAAAGTTCTCTAATGTATCCTTCCAACATATTTAACCATTTATCTACGACATATGCATATATCTAGCCTTCAAATGTTGGAATTTCAAAGTTGACTTCTACCTTAAAGGAATTGGTGCTTTGGAGTGGTTTTCGAATGAAGATGTGTCGCCTATGGTCATCCCCTGAAGGATCTGGGAAATGTCATCCATCATCTCATTTCTCTGTTTCTCGAGGGCTTCCTCAAGCAATATTTTGATAGGATCTCTTGCTCCCTCATCTTTATTTTTGTCCACCATGGGAGACCGTCGGGGTTTGTGAGGCTGATCTTGCAAGGGTTCAACCTGATCGAGCCCTAACTCCTTATACCTTGACCTCATTGGGGACATGCAAAGAAAAACATAGAAAGAGAATACCACTCTCATACCACTGATCGTAATTTATGTAGGAAAAAAATAAAATACAAATACAAACATGGACAAAGAGATGCAATAGAATTATGACTTCATTTCATTAATATCAATGACTGAAATATGCTTACATACAGAATGGAAATAAACTAGCCCGAGTGATGGTAGCTTATCTCTAAGAAGAGATGTGACATCTACATGCCTATGAACTGTGTTACAATGAGGCTCGAAGACCTATTTATTATTAAGAAACAATGGAAAACCTAAACATCCAAAAACCTAAACCTAGGAAATGAAGTGCCAAAACTATGGACTCTGTTTGGGTAAATTGGTACATCAACTTCCTGGGGTCATAAATTTGGCATACGATCTTCGTTTGACGTGCCCAATACCTCGTTAGAAATATCTATTTGAGGAATACAAATTTTGAGTGGACAACATTAACGAAAGTCTATTATTGGCCAAGGTTTTTGATGAGCTTCATCATTAGACATATTTGGAGGGGTTAATGGTCACCTTTTTGCCTTCTTAGATCTCTTTTTCTTTCATTTTTATTATTATTTGTTTTTTTCATGCTATTATAGGTGGTGATTAAGGCTAACATACTCTGAGTTCCTAATATGAGGTTGAGTGTAGGAAATCATGAATAATTAGCATTTTTATAAGGATTTTATCATAAAGACTTGGAGGAGACAAAAAGTACAAATTATAGGAGGATTCTCCACCCCCCTTAACTCTCAAAGGCAGCGAAAGTATCCCAAAGATTCTGTCCAACAATTTTAATTCCAAAAGCAGCCAAAGGATCTCAAATATTCTCTCCAACAATTCAATTTCCAAAGGCAGCTAAAGGATCCCAAGGATTCTCTCCAACAATTCAAATTCCATAGGCAACCAAGCAACTCAAAGAGGAGTGCACTCAATATTTTTTTACTTGGAGTCAAGTGGACTCAACACTATTTTTTAGGGAGCTGTTGGTAGCTAACCTGTAGAATAAATAGAGCAAAGCTAGAGCTAGGAAGGGTCGTTGTTGCAAGCTATTGAGATTTTTATTATTTTACTCAGTGATCAAACTTTCAGAAATCTATGAGGCTATTATTTTATGAAATGAGTAGACTGATTTCAATTTACTGATTTAAGTTTTAGGGAGCTAGGATTGTGGGTTAAGGCCCAATCCACCTGCCTTAGCCTCTTTGCTGTATTTTTTCTTTGCTTTCTGTCATTTCATTATTTCTTCTTCTGATAATTTCATTTATGTTTCAAGTTGCTGTTTAGTTTTTCTTTCAATGTGCTGCTGTAGGTTTCATTTGCTTGTGAGTAATAGAATAGAGGAGGAGAACCATAAAACCATGGATCAAGACCCCCTTCTCATCTTTGTCAATAGAGCTCAAGGAGGGTGAACCTTCCCACAGACCCAAAAATTGATTGTTGTTCACTATTTCTGAGATTAAAAGTAGAGTTGCATTACCATTTTCAACCTTCCTCAGTGTATTGTATTTTCACACATTTTTCTGTTTTTCATGCATAGATCAGTAGAGTTGTTTGCAAGAATGAATGTTAAAGCCCAAGAGAAGTTCTATGGTAATTCATCGCTTCATTTTTCATCTTTGTATTCATAACCCAAGCATTGTTGTTACACCCTCCATTCCCTCTTTTTTCCGCTTATCCTAACTGCTCCACCCATCTTTTATCCCTAAAAGCACTTAAACCATTCAACCCTCCTTATTCCTTTGTTTTTATTGGTCACAATTGTCTTTCCCTTTTTAGTGAAAAACGCTCGAAAACCATTGGAACTCGACCTCCACCCTCACTCCTCGAACTTCCCCCTACCATACATTGCAATCACATTTTGCAACCTTTTCCCTTTCCCTTTAAGACTTATCGCTCCAAACACCGACTGTGATATCGCTCCGTACTCTGCCACACTGCAAATCAAAAATCTCACTTCACAATATTTATCCTATCGCAAATCGCATCTTGTAGTTTTTATCCCCATCACAAATTGCAAGTCGCATTTTTTTTTGGTTCCCATTAACACTTACTGCTCCAACCTCCGATTACGATATTGGTATCTCACTCCGCCATCGGTCCCACCGCCATGTCATTTGACTTACCAGATTTTTCATTTTGCAGATTCTATCCCATTGCATTTCGCATTTCTCTCTCGCTCCCGAACATCACTTCCGCTACTCCTCCAAATTTGCGATATTGTGAATTGCAATATCGCATATCACATATCGCACTTCGTCCCTCCATCGCAGTTCCGCCATCGCACTTCTAAAAGCCTCCCTCTCCAAATAATTATTGCGATATAATGAGTTTTAATAAAGTCTAACCCCTCTTTTCACTTCTATAAGCCTTGTCCCATGTGTTAAAGCCCTCCATTAGCATCTTTAGCCCTTTTTTCCCCAAACTGCAAGCAACACCTCTTAAAATTAGAACTAGGTCATGAATAACTGCATAGATAAAGCATAATATAAGTAGGGTGTTTAGCCGATTGGCCAAGTTAAGTGTGGATTAAATTATTTTACTTTCTGGAATTTAAATTAGTTTTTTCTGCCATTTCCTTTTTGCAATTTAAATTAGTTTCTTTCCTGTCATTTCTTTTCAGCAATTTAGTTTAGTTTCCTTTCCTTCATTTCCTTTCTGCAATTTAAATTAGTTTCTTTCTTGTCATTACCTTTCAACAATTTAGTTTAGCTTCCTTTCTGTCATTTCCTTTTTGAAATTTATTTTAGTTTCATTGAAGTGTGACAGACTTCACTGAGAACCCCTAGAAATATCACCCCTTTGTAAAGTAGAAGAGGATGACATGAGCAGAATGCATCTACTATGTATATAGCACTATCACCTCCAAGTCTGTACGAATCTTGGGTTAATAAAGTAAAGTAGGGCAGCCCCTGGGAGTTGCAAAACACTTGGTGCAATATCGGGGTTCACCACTTTTTTTGGTGCTGTTGTCGGGGAGGTGTCAAGTAGATGCATTTATTATGTTTTCGCATTCTTTTCTTCTTTCATTTTTCATGTTGTTTCTGAAATATTAAAAAATACAAATATCTGATTTTCATGCCTTGTAAGAGTAGGAATACTCAAATACAAATCTTACCTAAAACCCCCACATTACCTCTTAGCCACCCTTCACTCTTCTTCAGTGGGAGTGAGATTGAACCCCCTATAGGAGATCCTTCTGAATATTTTGAGGAGCCTCTTGGGGAAGAATAAGAAGACCTTGTTTCAACCGAGGGACCTGCGTCACCTATCTTAACCATGGCCGGTATCTAGAGAGCCTTTCCCATAAGAGAGGTGGATGGGGAAACTAAGATGAAAAACATTAGCCCCTTAGGTCTTCCACACTTTCATGGACTTACCTCTAAGGACCCTGACACACTCATGTTGGAATTTGTTATTGTTTTTAGGACTTATCACTACACCTCTGATGATCAGAAGTTGAAGCTATTCCCATCCACCCTTAAAGATGAAACCTTGTGCTGGTTCATGGGTCTGCCTGGGGATAACATCATTACCTGGGAAAAAATGGAAGAGACATTCAACAAAAAATACAAAGGCTACTGTATGTCCAAGGACACTAAGGATGATATCTTTAGGATGACTCTAGGGCCAGATGAAACCTTAGAGGACTATGAAGAGAGGTTTCAATTGAACAATAAGAGATCCAACTATATTGTTGATCCCAACTAACTTAAACTTGTACTTCTTCGAGGGATTAGAGAAGAGATGATAGAAACCTATGAACAATAAAAAATGTCTTCAGAAACCATTCTAGGGTGTTTAGGAAGAAGGGAAGAGCTAGACAAAGTACATTCAATGCCCCTTCCTCTTCCACCTCCATCAGACATGAGGTTGGCGATATGTTGGAGGACTTCAAGAGCGACATGCTGCATACCCTTGATTTGACAATGGACACAATGTAGGTCAAAAGGAAGAAAGAGGAAGCAGAGAGAGCCCTAGCCATATTCTTTCCTAGATGTACCCGGAAGCACCCAAGAAATGAATGTCCACTGAATGTCATAGAGGTTTTCTTCGTTTATGAGGAGAATCATGACATAGAAAAGTGTCCCTGTTAGGTCCCTATATTACTAATGTAGTCCCTTATTATGGTAATGTAGCACCCCTTATTGTTATTGTTGTACCCCTGTAACCCCAATATTGTTATTATTGTGCCCTTACATTTTTATTGTTAGGTCGACTAGGATTGTATTATGGGCCCATGGACTCCTATATATAGAAGGAGGTTTTGGTCATTTGTATCATCAAAGAATTGTTCATTTATGTAATTTATTGGAGATTTCCCCCTCGAAGTGGCTATTTCTAAGGCGTTGATATCTCTTTTTTCTATTTCTGGAGCTGGTTTCATAACATTTGGTATCAGAGCTTTGGATTCTAGGGTTTCGTAGCTTCAAACAGGTCATCGTGGCATTGTTTCTATACCTTTTTTTATCCGAAGGTTCAGAAGCTGAAATGTTTAGAGTAGGACGCTAAAATATTGAGTAAAATCGTTGCAAAATTTCAGAGCTTGGTTCGTAAAATTTTCAGAGATATGATCTATGGAAGTTAGGGCATTGTGCAGGCTCCTGAATTTAAGCTAAATAGGTCATTGCGGAATTTTCACTATAAATTTTTTTCTACGAGGGGTCAGAAGCTGAAATTTTCATAGAGTGAAGCTGAAATACTAAGGAACCTATGGTAAAATTTTCCAATCTTGGTTCGCAATATTTTTTGAGATATGATCTGTGGAAGGTAGGATTGTTTCAGGCTCTTGAATTTCATCTCAAAGAGGTGACCATGTGAAAAACGTCATAAATCTCTCTCCGAGCGTCGTATTGGGATTCTGTAAAAAGTGGAAGAAAGCACACGGACTGTAGTTTTTTTCAGATCAATTTCAGAGCCGAAGGAGAAAATAGTGACACGTGGAAAGTCATACAATTTCGCTCTACTGAACTAGTCCATAATTAGGTCATCGTGGGAGATTGGGCATAACTTTGCCTTGAAGAATAAAAATCAAGCCAGACTTGTGGCATTTGAAAGAAGATTTAGAGGGATACTTTAGGGCTGAATTTCAGATATTGAAGATCAGAAATCACCGAGATAAGTCAGTTTCAATATTGAGCTCCTCAAAATCAAGAAAAATGTGTGTATTTGTTTTCAAATTGCATAAGTCTTGTTTGAAAAAGTAGTTTGAAGTGATTTCAAGGGCATATTGAAGAATTTTTATCAGTATTGGGTTCTATAATGACTCCCAAAAATAATTCCATATTCATTAAGCCCTCAAAAAGCTATACTATGACGCATGAAGAGGAAGAATTGCAGTATGAGATATCAAAAATACAGTACCAAGTGCAACAAATTTCAATCTTACAAAGAGCAATCAAAGAAGACATAGATGTTTAGAAGAAAAAATGAAGGCTAAGTTGGAAAATTTGAAGGATTAAATGAAAGATAATATGGATAATGAAGTAGTGAAAGATCACATGGAGCATCAACAACAAGTTCTCCAACTCTCAAAGGATGACCTAACTTTGGTGTTGAGTCAAATGAAACAATAGGAGGATCAACATCACATCGAAAGTAATTCTAAAGTGTTCACAAAAACAACAACTCGAAAAGTAAAAAATCGATAAATTTTAGAGTATCTCAGCAAGTGGAAGAATGTTCCCATTGAGGATTCCACATGGGAGGATGCGAATTTTATACAGAAGCATCAAGAAATAATCAAGTGTTGAGGACAACACTTGTTTGAAGGAGAGGGGCATGTTAGGTCCCTATATTACTAATGTAGTCCCTTATTATGTTAGTGTAGCCCCCCTTTTTGTTATTGTTGTACCCCTGTAACCCCAATATTGTTATTATTGTGCCCTTACATTGTTATTGTTAGGCCGGATAGGATTGTATTGTGGGCCCATGGACTCCTATATATAGAAGGAGGTTTTGGTCATTTATATCATCCAAGAATTGTTCATTTATGTAATGTATTGGAGGTTGCCCCCTCGAAGTGGCTATTTCTAAGGCGTTGATCTCTATTTTCTTCTATTTTTGAAGCTGGTTTCATAATAGTCCCTCCTTACCTGTACTTAGGGTTGTATATCAAGATGGGGAAGCAATGCTAGAGCAAATTTGTTTCATCAACCAGAGAAGGCCTTAAGGCCCTAGGCCATATCAACAAGGTATGCATGGTGTACCTTACTCTTATTATCACAAAAATCAGAGCGCACCCATGCAACCTTGGTACACACCCTCTCCTCCATCGCGTTCTACACCTCCTACTTGGCCTTACAACCCTTCATATCATCCTCAGCTAGTAAACCAACCATTTTAGCAGTATGTTCTACAACAACCTCAGTGGAAAAATCAATCCCAAGAGTGGAGGCCTCAACAAAATTAACCACCCACTCTAATGCCTCCACCCAAAACTCAACCTCAACTTACTCATGCTGCTCCACCTAGTCTACCTATACCTGCACAACCCAATCCGAATCCGAACAATAGACAGGCACAACATGATCCTAGTGGAGAAACATCTTATCTAGCTTATGCTGTGGAGATACAAGAGGTTAATATTAGGTCAAGAAGAGTACTCCTAGACAACCATCCTCCATCTCTACCTATAGAGGTTGAGGAGGAAAAGGAAGAAGGTAACACTTGGATCCAACAACCTCCTTTTCTTGAGCGCTTGATCGAACCTAGTCAACACACCCTAGAGGAGACTGAAATCCTGGGAGAATTGGAAAATTTGTGTGTAAAGATACCACTTCTCCAGGCCATTAAGGATGTCCCTATCTACAATAGGCTCATCAAAGAAAAGAACTTGAAGAAATCCGGAAGAAGGAAGAGAGATACCCCCACCATCAATGTGGTAGGACAACTGTCTGACCTAATGCTTGGAAGGGTGATATTTCCAAAGTACCTGGACCCTGGTAGTCCAGTTGTTGATGTGCATATAAATGGTGTCATAGTCCCCAACACTATGATTGATCTAGGGGCTACCATCAATGCCATGACCAAGAAAACTACGTTGAAACTTAAACTCTAAGGGGCTTTGAGGAAAACTACAACAATTCTGAAACTTGTAGATCGGTCCATGGTAACTCCAGAAGGAATTATTGAGGATGTTATGGTTACCATTGACTCTTGGGAGTATCCTATAGATTTCCTAGTCCCGCAAACAAAAACCAAGTTTAATGGTTATCCTATCATCTTAGGGAGTCCTTGGTTAGCCACTACATATGCTTATATTAGTTGTTAGACCGGAAACATTACTATAAAAAATGGGCCTTTGTCTAAAAAACTAGTGTTATACCCTCCAGCCCAACCTTCCATCGATCATGATCTCCCTATATGGTTGGAGGATGAATAATATGAGTTATATAACACTGCCCATATGTGTACCATAGATGCTATTCTTAGAGGGGGGCAACTTTATGAAGATGAACTCATTGACCATGCCATTCAAAACTAGTCCTCCACTAACATTCCTCTCGAAACCTTAGTTAAAGAGTATGAAATCCAACCTTGGATGGGAGTGCACTCAATTAAGTCAACCTATGAAACCACCAAGGCTATTGAGTTTGGACCATCTAGATCTCTGAAAATCAACCCAACCTCTCGAATGAAGAAGAGCAGCAACTATGCCAAGTTTTGAAAGAAAATATTGAAGCATTTGCTTGGGATTACTAGGACATGAAAGGGGTGCATCCTTCAGTATGTAGACATCACATTTACATCAAAGAAGGATGAAAGCTTGTGAGACAACCCCAAAGAAGGATGAACGCAGCTTTGAAAGACATAGTCAAAGAAGAGTTGCAGAAACTATTGGATGCATGGTTCATATATCCTATATCCGACAGTGAGTGGGTATCCCCTCTTGTCCTAGTCCCAAAGAAGAATGGGAAGTGACGAATTTGTGTTGACTATCGAGAACTTGACAAAGCCACCAAGAAAGACCATTTCCATTTGCCCTTTATAGACCAAGTCCTGGATGGCCTTGCGGGGAAAAAGTTATTTTCCTTCTTAGATGGGTTCAGTGGGTACAATTAGATTAAAATTAGCCCTGAAGACTAGGATAAGGCTAATTTCACCTTACCTTGGGTTACCTTTGCTTATAGAGTCCTACCCTTTGGTTTGTGCAATGCCCCAACTACCTTCCAAAGAGCTGTCTTGAGCATCTTTTATGAGTTAGTCCATGACTCTATCGAAATCTACATGGATGATTTCACACTGTATGGGGATGAATTCCAGGAAGCTCTCTCCAATTTGGGTAAAGTACTAAGAATGTGCATTGAGATGCATCTCTTCTTGAGCTCGGAAAAGTGTGAATTCCTGAAGAAAGAAGGGGTTGTATTAGGACACTCCATTTCCCAAGCAGGAATACAGGTAGACCCGAACAAAATCACTATCATCAAAAGGGTACCTGCTCCTCAAAATCAGAAAGATGTCAGGAGTTTCTTAGCCTTAGCTAGTTACTATATAAGTTTCATCAAAGATTTCAGCAAGATGGCTTTGCCATTATTTGGGTTATTAGCCAGGGATTTTGAGTTTATTTGGTCTGGTCCTTGTCAAGAGGATTTCGAGCACATTAAGGAAAATTTGACTACATTCCCCATCCTCCGAGGTCCAAATTGGACTTTGCCTTTCCAAATCCACACTGATGCATCTGACAAATATGTAGGGAAAACATTAGGACAATTAGAGGACAAAATCCCTTATGCTATTTATTTCATTAGCAAAAACTTGTCCAAGGCCGAGCTGAATTATACTGTTACTAAGAAGGAGATGTTAGCCATTGTCCATACTTTGAACAAATTAAGGAATTATGTAACTGGATATCAGACCTTTGTTCACACTAACCATGCAACCATAAAGTATTTAATGAACACACCAGATGTTAATGTTAGGATAATTATATGGTGGTTACTTTTGCAGCAATTTGATTTGACTATTGTTGATAAACAAGGAAAGGAGAATGTTGTTATAGATTTTTTGTCCAGGTTATCTCTCCCTGCAGGTGAAGAAGGAATGGTGGACGAACAGCTACCAGATGAGCATCTCTTTGCTATATCAGCACTCTCACCATGGTTTTCTGATATAGCCAACTACTTGGTTGCTGGGAGACTCCCTCCTAATATTTCATTTAGGGAGAGGAGAAAAATCATCAGAAAACCTTTTCAAGCTAGGCCCTGATCAAATCCTAAGGAGATGTGTGAGGGAGGAAGAATTTTTTGGTATCCTCTCTGCATCTCATGACAGCCCATGTGGAGGCCACTTTGTTGCAAAGTGAACTGGTTACAAATTCTTGTAGGCAAGGTACTATTGGCCTACCCTTCACCAAGATTCCAGAAGATACACCAACATGTGTGACTAGTGCCAAAGGATGGGGAAACCCACACAAAGGGATGAGATGCCTTTGCACCCTTAGGTGGCTCTTGAGCCATTTGACAAGTGGGACATGGAATTTGTTGGAACTATCGATCCACCATCCGAAAAAAATAAGTATATCATAGTCTGCACCGATTACCTGACAAAGTGGGCTGAAACAAAAGCAATGAAGATAGAAACCGAGGAGAAAGTAGTAGAATTTATGAAGGAGAATGTGTTTTAAAAGTTTGGGTACCACAAAGAAATAGCCACTAATCAGGGAGCGCAATTCACTTCTCACCTCATTGAAAATATTTTGAGGAAGCACAAGATTAAACATATAACTTCTACTTCCTATCACCCTCAGGCGAATGGCCAAGTAGAAGTAACTAACAGAGATTTGGAGAGAATCTTCACCAAGGTTGTGAGCAACAGTAGAAAATATTGGGCAGACAGATTGGTAGAAGCTACTTGGGTCACAATACTACTTGGAAGACAACAAGAGGATTCACTCCTTATGAACTAGTCTATGGTAAAAAAACTCTACTTTCAGTTGAGCTTGAATTCAATACTTTAAGAATGGCAGCTGAATTAAATCTAGCTCTATAAAATGCCCAAAAAGAGAGGTTTTTGCAACTAAATCAATTGGATAAGTTCATAATGCAAGCACTTCTTCACAGAGAGGTGGTTCAGCTGCAAAGGAAGGTATGGCATGACAAGAACATTAAGGAGAAGGCCTTCCAAAAAGGAGATTGAGCAATGTTGTATGATTCAAGGTTTAAATATTTCAAAGGCAAGCTGATGACAAGATGGTTGGGACCTTAAACAATGGAAAAATGTTCTGATAATGGCACAGTTCAAATTAGAACCATAGATGAGGAAGGAATCCCCTTGCTTGTCAATGGTCACAGAATTAAAATTTACAAGAAGCCTCGTCAAGGGAAGAGTTCATAAATTTAATAAGCAGAGAGGTGTATGTGATGGGAAACTCCATAGTTTCCCACACCTCCTAAAGAAATTAATATCCATGGGCGAAAACCTCTTTGAGTCACCCAAGGCAAGCTTTTGGGTTGAAAACCTCGATGGAGGCAACCCACTTGCTCTCTCTCTAAAAAAAAAGAGAAAAAAAATCAGGAAAAGAGAATAAAGATCCATGGGTGAAAACCTCTCTAAGGTGCCCAAGGCAAGTTTGTGGGTTGAAAACCTCCATGGAGGAAGCCCACTTTCTTTAAAAAAAATAAAAAAATAAAAAAAAAATAAAAGAAAAAAAATACATCTGCATCTCTGTGTTTTCTGTGTTTTCTATTTTGTAGGTTATTAATGGTTTCTGGAAACATAGGGAAGCATTCATCTTATTTTCCCTTATTATATTTTACCTTCCATCCCATCATTCACTCCATTCATTTTCATAACTTCCTCCATCACCTCTGTACACCACATTCCTCCATTCCTGAGCAGAATGTAGCAAGGAAAGAAAAACACAGACTGCTAGAGACATCATGGAATTCCTAGAGCGTAAAAATCTGTTCGTGAACAACAATAAAAAGAAGAAGAGAGGAGATCATAAAAAATACCCCAGGAAAGACAAGAGTGCCACCCATGGCATCTGGAGCAACCCCACACAACATCTACAGTGGGAAGAAACATCAACAGCTCACTCAGAGAGTTTCTCATTCAGCAAGCTCCTCACTCAGAAAACATGAACATAAGGAAGAACACATCATACAAGAGGCTTGTATCCAAATTATAGCTCCTGAAAATGCCTTGACAGCAACTAGTAAGCTCAGGTATAGCCCCTTACCCCTCGCTATGCATTCATAATGGAAAAAAATAATTAAATTTGCAGACTAATAGTTTAAGAGGTAGAAAGGTGGTCAGTTAACTTGGCCACCACCGTGAAGTATGACTGAAAAAACTTGAAGTGCACGCCACTTGGGCTAGAAAAAAAATTAAATCAATTGGAGTGGAGGAGGATGAGAGGAGGAGACATGCAGTATCAACCAGTTAACAAGAAGAGGGTCCAACTGTCTACAACAGTGGGACAAAATGCAACAACAAAAGTAGGACAACGTCACCCTATCCATGGCCTAGTCCTATTTCGTAAATATGGGTAGGGAAGCTTTTATAGTAACCCAAAAAAGGCAGAATTCCACTTCTAGTTGTAGAGAATAAAAATAGGAAGAACCAGAAGAGGAACAAGAAGAAGAAGAAGAACCAGAAGAGGAACAAGAAGAACCAGAAGAAGAAGAGGAAAAGACAAAGGGCCATGGAAAAACATAAGAGATGGCAATAGAAGTCATAGAGGTAGCATAAAGTGAGCAAGAAATAGACTCACAACACAACACCACATCCCCTCAAGACAAAGAGGTAGTTGCTACCTTAGCTCCTATGAGCACAAAGAGAAAAAGGCAGACCTCTATGTATTTCAGAGCTGACAAGAGTTAGAGGATAATTTAGAGAGCTAGAAAATTCTCCCACGAGCCCGATTATCATTGAAGAATCACCAAGGGAGGAGGAAAGAATTGAAGAATCAGTTCTGAATGAGCAACTGCATAAGGCACAGGCAGATAATGTAGCACTGAAGGAGAAATTGCAGCAAAAAGGGCATCAAGTAGCCACCACTGCAGGCTTATGCATAGAAGCCCTTCAACACATATTCCCTTCTGACTCATATTCTGTGTACCTCAAGGAGCAATCACTCCTATTTCAAATCAAAAATCTAGTCTCCCATGGATCACTACCTTTCCAATATTAGAGGAAATTCATGGATTTCTACAAGTAAGCTAACATGGCTGATCAGGCAAAAATGGAAAATTTTTATGTGCATAACCTTGTGCTGACAAATTTGGATACTTGGGACCCCAATTCCACAATGAGGGATATGCAAATAATGGCTCTAGCATATTGGATGATGAATGCAGACACTAGAGAAAAAGAGATATGGAGGGTCATGGGAAGAAGAAACAAAGAACCCTTATATATCAGACCAGAATTGTTCAACCCAAGAGGATTCATCCTTAACCGTCGAGAGATTGAAAGGGACCCTGCACTAGTTGAAAGCTCCCTTTAGACTCAAACAAAGGTAAATGGCCACTTTGATGATGTTTCTAGGTAGATAGAATATGAGAGAATTATGGCCAGCCATAGGAGATGGATCAACCTCCCTCACAGCCTCAAGAAGAGGGAGTACCATACTCCAGAAAGACTGAGGGGTGCATTGGAAAGGGCACCATTATACAAGAGGGCCATGCAAGCCAAAAATATCCAACTGTTGGGACTAAATCTCAGCCCACCTTTGCTCCTGGGGCTGAATGATGAAAAGGAAATCAGGGGTGCTATCAAAGCCTTAAAGGAAATTCAGGAGGAGGATTAGTTTCACAGAGGATGAGCAACCATTTAGTAGCAGGGTGATGATGAGTTCCATCATTGCACATATTTGGAGGTGTTAATGGTCACATTTTTTACTTCTTAGATCTATTTTTCTTGAATTTTTATTATTATATGGTTTTATGATGCTAGTATAGGTGGTGATTAAGGCTAACATACTCTGAGTGTCTAATATGAGGTTGTCTACATGAAATCATGAATTATTAGCATTTTTAAAAGGATTTTATCGTAAAGACTTGGAGGAGACAACAAGTAGAAATTATAGGAGGATTTTCCACCCTCCTCAACTCTCAGAGGGAGCCAAAGGATCCCAAAGATTCTCTCTAGCAATTCGAATTCCAAAGGCAGCCAAAGGATCCCAAATATTCTCTCCAGTAATTCGAATTCCAAAGGTAGCCAAAGGATCCCAAGGATTCTCTCCAGCAATTCGAATTCTAGAGGCAATCAACTCAAAGAGAAGTGCACTCAATATTTGTTTACCTGGAGTCAAGTGGACTCAATCAGTATTTTTTAGGGAGCTTTTGGTAGCTACTCTGTAGAATAAATAGAGAAAAGATAGAGCTAGGAAGGGTGGGAACTTTGTTGCAAGCTATTGAGATTTTTATTATTTTACTCAGTGATCAAACTTTCAGAAATGCATGATGCTATTATTTTATGAACTGAGCAGACCGATTTCATTTTATTGATTGAAGTTTTAGGGAGCTAGGCTTGTGGGTTAGAGCCCAATCCATGTGCCTCAGCCTCTCTGCTGTATTTGTTCTCTGCTTTTTGTCATTTCATTAGTTCCACTTCTAATAATTTCGTTTATGTTTCAAGTTTTTGTTTAGTTTTGCTTTCAATGTGCTGTTGTAGGTTTCATTTGCTTGTGAGTAATAAAATAGAGGAGAAAAACCAAAAAGCCATGGATCAAGACCCCCTTCTCATCTCTGTTAATAAAGCTCGAGGAGGGCGAACCTTCCCGCAGACCCAAAAACTGATTTCTGTTCACTGTTTCTGAGATTAAAAGTAGAGTTGCATTACCATTTTCATCCTTCCTTTTGTATTGTATTTTCACGCATTTGTCTGTTTTGTGTGCATAGATCAACAGAGTTGTTTGCAGGAATGAATGTTAAAGCCCCATATCAGCTCCATGGTGCTTCCCCGCTTCATTTTTCATCTTTGTATTCACAACCTAAGCATTGCTGTTATACCCTCCATTCCCTCTTTTTTCCACTTATCCTAACTGCTACACCCATATTTTATCCCTAAAAGCACTTAAACCATTCAACCCACCTTATTCCTTTGTTTTTATTGGTCACCTTTGCCTTACCCTTTTTAACGCAAAATGCTCGAAAACCATTGGAATACGACCTCTGCCCTCACTCCTCGAACTTCCCGCTATCGTACATCGCAATTTCATTTCACAACATTTTCCCTTTCCCTTTAAAACTTACCGCTCCAAATGCTAATTGCAATATCGCTTCATACTCCACCACACTACAAATCACAAATCCCACTTTGCAATCTTTATCCTATTTCAAATTGCATCCTGCAGTTTTTATCCCCATCGCAAATTTCAAATCACACTTTTTTTTTGTTCCCATTAACACTTGCCTCTCCAACTGTCGATTGCGATATTGGTATCTCACTCCGCCACCGGTCCCACTGCCACATCATTTGACTTGCCGCATTTCACATTTCACATTTCGCATCCTCTATCCCAATGCATTTCACATTTCGATTCCACTCCCGAACGTCACTTCTGCTACTCCTCCAACTTTGGAATATTGCGAATTGCGATATTGCATATCACATATCACACTTCCATCCCTCCATCGCAGTTCTTCCATCGAACTTCTAAAATCCTCCCTCTCCAAAGAATTATTGAGATATAATGAGTTTTAATAAAGTCTAACCCCTCTTTTCACTTATCTAATCCTTGTCCCATGTGTTCAAGCCCTCCATTAGCATCTTTAGCCCTTTTTTCCCCAAACTGCAAGCAACATCTCTTCAAATTAGAAATAGGTCATGAATAGCTGCATAGATAGAGCATAAGCTAAGTAGGGTGTTTAGACAATTGGCCAAGTTAAGTGTGGATTAAATTAGTTTCCTTTCTGCAATTTAGATTAGTTTTTTTCTGCCATTTCCTTTCTGTAATTTAAATCAGTTTCTTTCCTGCCATTTCTTTTCAGCAATTTTGTTTAGTTTCCTTTCCATCATTTCCTTTCTGCAATTTAAATTAGTTTCTTTCTTGTCATTTCCTTTCAGCATTTTAGTTTAGCTTCCTTTCCATCATTTCCTTTTTGCAATTTATTTTAGTTTCATTGAAGTGTGATAGACTTCACTGAGAACCCATAGAAATAACACCCCTTCGTAAAGCAGAAGAGGATGACATGAGTAGAATGCAACTGTGGTGTATATATTATTTCCACTTCCAAGTTTGTACGAACCTCAGGTTGATAAAGTAAAGTAGGGCAGCCCCTGGGAGTTGCAACACTCTTTGTGCAATACCATGGTTCACTAATTTTCCCAAAAAAATGTCGTTTAGGGCCTGAAAACGGCTTTGGAAATTCAAGACTAAATTTTTTTCTAAAAATATTAAATTGTGCTACAATTAAGTAAACTGAAAAACACAAAGAAACAATGATGGGGGTCCAAGTGGAATAGGTGGGTGACCACCAATATCCACCTGTATCACTTTCAGATTCCATGCAGTTTCCTATGTCAAGGTTCCACCTTCATGGTTTCTTCCTCAACATTCTGTCTATGAAAAATATGTTTCTCAGATTAGAAAATGGATCATGCCATGAGACTCTTGGAAAAATTATGATTCAAATGAGTATAAAATTTCCATATTTCTGACTCTGTCAAAATTTAGCTTGAAGGAATCTAAAATATTCCTCCAAGATACCCTACGTTAGGGTTCCACCTCCTGGAACTACATCATGGTTCTGCATAGTCACAGTTCTGCACCTCGTTCTCTTTGGCCATGGTTCCTCTCATGCTAGATTCCTTCACTCGACACTCTCCCATGGTCCTGACAAATGGAAAATGTGAGTTTTTATATTAAAAATTGGGTAGACATTTCAAAGCCAAGCTTGTTGGGCGGTTGGAAAGTGGCATCAAATTGGAGGGGGTAGGTCCTGAGTTCAAGCTAGTGGGACTCCTCATTTGATTATTCCTTTGGCATGTTGTTTTTAGTTGGATTTTTTGTTACATATGGGGCTTCCTATTGGGGGAGACAACCTATGTCGTTGGGCGGGTCCAATCCCCACTGCCCCCCCAACACAACGAATGATTGTTGGCCATTTGACATATATGGCCATTGTTGTAAACGTTATGGGTTTTATTCATATAATGTGACTGGAGGGTGTTTAAAAAAAAAAATTGACCTTTTCATACAATAGAGTAAAAATCCTTTTGTGAAAATTTTGGGGTCACAAGACTTTTTAAGTAGGTGACAATTTATCCCTTTCCGACTGCCAAAATCTGTCATTGTGAAGTGTCATTTTTGTCGCTTGGTTAAGTGCTACCAAATTTGGCAAGTTCCGACAATTTTAGTTGGGCTCCAAATTTAGTTGGCATTTTGACAAATTTAGCTAGTGGGCCTATTTGACCAAAACTTTGACCGTGAATATCTTGAGCATACGAAATATGATCTCATCGTCATTTGCATCATTGGAATAAGGATGACAAACTCTACATTTTGGTCGTAGTTTCGATGAAATACAAGAATTTTTATTTTTGATCCTTTATGGAGCCATATTTGATTTCTAAGCATTTATGGAGCCACCTGGATCATTCCTCCCCACTTAAGAGTTTTTGGTCCTCAAAATGAATGAAAACTATTTGTAATCTACTGTGCACCCCTCATCTGGAAAAAAAGTTCCCTAAGAAGCCTCACTTCCTTCTCCTTCACCTTTGTCCTTCATAGTCATAAGTGATGAACCAACACCTATACTCTATGCAAACCTGTAGTACATCTTGCAAGATAAATGTTCAATTACATGTCCTAACATGACCCAAGAAAACCCCATATTTTCGAAGAGTTTATAAGACACTCTTTGTTCAAGTTTGCATAAGAAACATAACATAAACCAATACCATAAATATCAACAAAAAAGACAAAAAATATTGCCATGTTTCTTTCATAACTAATGAAAAACACTTCATCACTTTTATAATAACCTCACAACATGCGATTTACAAAATTTGGCCATCCTAAACTTCTTATAAATTCCACCCATATCTTACCCAATTAGGTTGATGGGATCTCTTCTTGTAGCTAACTTTCTTGTTGATTTGTTTCACTGACATGTTCCTTTTCTGGTTCTTTTAGATCCTTCGGTTTCTACTCTGAATGGAGCTCCCAACATGTAGCTCTATGATGCCCATTCTTGTTACAATGGCTACAAAAATTCTTATTCCTCCATACCTATTTTACCTTCTTCCTACTCGTATGTGGAGAAGGGTTTACATGTGTTGTATTTTTCCTTACTTCCATTCTCTTCTAGCACTTAGCAAGCACATGGTTATACAAGCCACACAAACTATATTGTTTTCTATGCCATAATTTTTGTTTACTATTATCAGTTTTCTTGTAATAAAAATGAACTTTAGAATACTAATAATTTGTATACCTTGCTTTATCCCTATTTTTGGATTGATCACTTCTATTTGGAAATGACCTAAATTCACGATCACTTGAGGATTGTGATGTACTCTCAGCATCCTTCATTGTCTCACACTTTTCGTCTGAATATTCTCTAGTCTCCTGTTTTCTGGCATAGACCAATCTTGTATGTCGTGGTAATTCCACCACTTGAATGGGATTCACAATGCCTTGACCATTAGCTCCTAGGACCTTGCCTTCATATCCCATATTCTTCATTAAGTTTGAACCAATGCATTTAGTGTGATTTTCAAAAGCACCCAAATCATCATAATCATGCAAAAATGAAACTGAAGAATACCAACATTTTTTACCTTTGAAGTAGGTAATGATGACACCCAAATCATCATAATCATGCAAAAATAAAATTGAAGAATACCAACATTTTTTACCTTTGAAGTAGGTAATGATGACTTTGCTAAGCCATATTTTCACTTCAACTTTTCCAAGGCCTCTTCCATGGCTCATAATTGAAGATACAATCTCTGCTTCTCCTTTTCAGCTTATTTTAGAAGTCTCCTCAATTCATCATTATCTACTTGAAGTATTTTATTGATATATTCATTTGAATGATGAGAATAAGATGAAGAAGTATTGTATTCATTCGAATATCTATATGGAGCATCATCCTATGCTCTCTCCTTCTCATGTTCCTCTTTTTCCATTTTCTCCTCATAATAGGCATACATTATATCTACCATGTTTTCCATCCTGTAGAAGGCCTCATAGAGATATCTGTGATCCTCTATTTTATTTTATTGTTGCATGTTAAATCTTTGGTTATCATTCACACTAACAATTTGTATAAGAAGGAAGACTGCTCTCATACTAATCTTGATCTGAATTCTCTCAGATATTGAAATTAACCAAGATCTTTTACTTCTATGATGTTAGCAGAATTTCATGTGAGATAGTATGAAAAACCACATATGAAAACTTTAAATAAGAGGAAACATAAAGGCAACCATAAAATAAAATAACACAAACAACTTGATAATGGAGTTAGTCCGATGTGGACTATGTCTCCGAGCTCGATGTCAAGTGTAGGGAGGTCGCTTCATTAAACGCTGCAAGATGATGATGAATACATGATGTATTATTTTTCAATACAAAGAAGAACTCCCTTAACTAGAGTAGCATGTCTCACCATGAGATTTTCTCCTATAAGAACTCTCACTCATAAAATCTCTCCTTCATCATGAAAAAATAACAAACTCTAACATGAAGTGGCATAAAAGGATCCTCCAACAAAGTGGAAAATAAGGATCTCAACATTAAATCATCATCTAAGAAAAAATCTGGGGATGACTTGAAAATTCACACTTCTTCTGAAGAATTTCACTGCGTGGTTGAATTCCAAGAGAAAAATCATGAAATGTTATTATAAACTTGGCCCCCTTCTCACTTGGTGAAATTTGGGCTCCCCAGGAATCTCAAAGATTCCTAAAAGATTCTCTTTTGTAGGTTGACTGAAATTTAGTTTCTCATATCAAGAAACTGATCAAACCATCATGTTCCTTGCAAACAAATGAGTAAAATGAGTATAAAGTTGGCCTGGTTTTGAAACTGTCATTTTCGGGCCTCAAAGGAATCTTTTAGATTCCATTCAGATTCTTGCATCAAGGTTCCACCTTCATGGTTCCGTCATGAACATTCTGCCTCTAAAAAAAATGTTTCTCAGATCAGAAAATGTATTATGCCATCAGACTCTTGGAAAATTTCTAGTTCAAATGAGTATAAAATTGACATATTTATGACTCTATCAAAATTTAGTTCCAAGGAATATAAAATATTACTCCAAAATAACTTGCATTAGGGTTACGCCTCCTGGAACTGCGTTATGGTTCCATAAATTCACGGTTATGCACCTTATTCTCTATTATCATGGTTCCTCTCATGCTATATTCCTCTGTTCGGTGATCTCCCATGGTCCTGACAAATGGAAAATGTGAGTTTTTTATATTAAACATCAGGAAGATATTTCAAATCTAAGCCTGTTGGGGCGTCAACAAGTGGCATAGAATTGGAGGGGGTAGGTCCTTTGGGTAAGCCCAAGGGGCTCCCTATTTTACTATTCCTTTGGCGTGTTCTTTTTAATTAGAGGTTTTGTTACATATGGGGTCGGCCTAAGCGACTGGGCGTGTTCGATCCCCGTCGATCCCCCAACACAATTTATGGTATTCAACAATTTTACATATATGGCCACCGTTGTAACAATTATGGGTTGCATTCATATAATGTGACCAGAGGGTGTGGGTGGGTTCATCGAGCCAACCCTTTTAATTTATTTTTTGATTTTTTCATACAATACACTAAAAATTATCGAAGAAATTTTTGGGGTCATTGAAATTTTTAAGTAGGCGACAATTTCGCCCATTCTGACCACCAGAAACTATCACCATGAAGTTCCATTTTGTCACCTAGTTATTTTCCACCAAATTTGGTCTATTTCGACAATTTTAGCTAGGCTCCAAATTCAATTTCCGCTCTGCCAAATTTAACCAGTGGGCTTAGTTGATGAAAAATTTGATTGTGAATATCTTGAGCATACGAAGTTAGATCTGTGTGTTTTTTACACCAATGAAATCAAGACAACGAGATCTGCATTATGGTCCTAGTCTTTATTAAATCCATGAAATTTGATTTTTGAGCTTTTCTAGGGTCATCTTTGATTTTTGAGCATTTCTGGAGCCACCTATATCACTAGAGGGATTGGAAGATTTAGCCCAGAATAAAAGAAGGAGGTGCAAAGGAAATCACCAGGATCATAAGTGGAGGATGACGTCACCCTAGAGGTTCTATCCGAGAGGAATTTTGGGTGGTGGAAGGGAATGCATTGGGAGGATCCCAACATGATGACATGAGATGATGATGATAAGACATGCAAGCTTGAAAACATTTCCATTGGGGTAAGGTGGAATCATGACCATTTCAACCTGCAAGCTCTACCTAGAGTAGAAGGGAGAGGAACGTCGAGATGAGTGAGGTCAAGATACGTGGTATTGGTCATGAAGTCAACCAATGAGAGTGTGGTGGACCAATGGAAGGATGCCTTGTGATCTCACTCCACATGTAAGCCCGACAGTAAGGTGCCGGTGGTAAACAAGGTGAATTCTATGAAGATAGTCATGATAGCTAGAGAAAAATGACGTAAGAAGGATTCAGGGCAGGGCCCACACAATATGGTAAGATGAAACTCATTATTAGGTTCGAAACGTCAACCAAAAAATAATTTATATGTTATTAATATGAAAGTTGTTTTTAAACTACTGATGGCCATTATCAAGAAGATAATCCTACCTGATAGGTCAGCCCGCCACCAAAGACCCTAGAAGTGAAAAATATTGTAAAATGAAATGCGCCGGAAGGTAAGCTGTGGAACCAACCTGACTTTCCAAGGAGCCAACAACCACGTGTACTAGTGGTGGATTTACACGTTGTAGATGGATGATGAGGCATGGTAAATTCTTGCAAGGTGATATCTCCAAATGTAGAGGTTAGATTGAAGTAAAGTTTGTATCAGCACATTCATCTTAATGAGATGAAGCTAATGGTGGAGGTTATTCTGATTTTAGCGAAGTTGGGAAAATCAAAACTTGTATACCCCATTTTGATAATGACACCTTGAATATTGGGCATGCATAGTGACTGCCTCCTGCTCTAGGTGTTTGGTAAGGGGTATTGTTACAGAGTGCCATCAGAGAATCGAGGATCAACACTTGGAATCAATGGGATCTATCATGAGCGAGTAATTATTCCTAGAATACCAACCAATACATTATTTAGGTGTTAAAATCTAATCTAACTAATCAATTGCAGGTCTAATGGGTGTATTGACTCTACGAGCTATAAGCCAACAATACCCTATTGAGATGAGATAATAGGCTTGAATGTGAACTTAACAATTTCTACTTATCTAGCATTAGTATGGATTGTTCTCACTAGTACAAAATGAATAATTAGTTACTTAAAAAATGACTAATTTTTCATCTAAACGACTATTTTTCAATCGATGACCAATAGTAGCTAATTTACAGTATCATATAATGCAACCAAATTTTAGTCATTTTTAGCTTAGTCATTAATTGGTTGTCTCAATTTTATTTTCTAGTAGTATATTTAGTCATTAATTTAGTCATTGATTTAGTCATTAATTGCCACAATTAATGGTCAAATATAAAACAAAATATATTACTATATGATCACTTGAGAAAACCAATTAATGACCAAACAAATATGACCAAAATTTTGGTTGTGTTATAAGATACTGTAAATTAGCTACTAATAGTCATATATATTCAAAATATAGTCATCGTTTAAAACTAATTAATGACCAAAGAAAAATGACTAAATTTTGGTCGTGTTATAAGATACTGTAAATTAGCTACTAATAGTCATATATATGCAAAATTTAGTCGTCATTTGTAGTGAAAAATTTATCATTTGCAGTAGTTATTTATATTTTTTTTGGTAGTTTCATATTCATTATATAAATGACTAATTTAGTTTATATTAATTTCATTTACTTTCTTTAATAATCATTATAAACGATTAATTTAGTCGTATATTCATTTTATTTTTTTCATCATTAATCAATATAAACTACTAATTTAGTGGTTTTAGACTGATTTTATGTGTTCATTATCAATCAACATAAATTAATTAGTATGATTTTGCGACTAAATTATAAAAAAAAACTCATACAATGTGTATATCCATCTAATATGAAAACACAAAGTTACATATGTTAATTACAATACTAAATAATATCAAGTGAAACTATAAATGATTTAAACCTCATAAATTGTATTATATAAAATTTCAAGTATTACAATATGAGTTTCCAATTTAATATTGGTTGGACTACAATTTACACATGAAATCTTGTTTCATCACTTCAAAACGTTATCATTGTGTTTCCAAGGCATTGCAGATGAATTCACCAACTCTGAAGACTTTACCATCAGCCTCTATGTGTGTGTCTTATGTGGAATATTGGCTCTATGAGTATAACAGTTCTCTTCTCTCTCTCTTTTTTCATTTGTAGCTCTAGTTTTATTGTTCTCCTCTTTCTTCAATTATTTCTTCTTAACATCAATACTGAGTTCATTTCTGAAAACAAAAGAAGATACAATGCAGAGTATAAGACAGGAAAGATGATGAACACTAGAACATAAACTAAATTAGAATATAAAGTATTTATACAACATATACCTCAACATCAGAAATGCTAATTCCATTTTACCGCATAAAAGCAAGAAACTCGAACAAGTTTTATTCAGTTGGGAAATAGTGGCCGCTATGTGGCCAGATGACCTATATAAACAAAGCAAATAAAATTTCACCATAGAAAATAAGACCTTAGTATTCAAACTTCAGGGAAAGCTTAGACACAATCATGCCAAATAAGTTACATGCTAAAAAGCTCAAGTTGTATATTACTTATACAATGTGGATGCAAACAAAACTCCTAGAAAATGCCAAACCTAGCTCTAGAATAAAATGAAATGAAGTAAAAAGGATACAATAATAGTATATTCTTGTACACATGTATATAACCAGATAATTTAGACGGCTAAGTGAATAAGTCCAGTGCTGGAGGTCGATGATGTCAAGAATGCCCAAGTCTGATGAGCATTTATTCAGATAAGGACTACTATTTAGGTCCATTATCACATATGAATAAGCCAACTAGTCTATATAAAATTATTAATGTTTTGCTTAAATTTATGGATCACTACAGTATAAGTGAATAAATTTCAAAGACAATTCCCTTCCCATTGTGTTCCTCACCTGTGGTACAATATATTAGCTATGATTTGGAGCAAATTTCCAACATTGAAAATATGTAGCAATCACCACTAGTAATATCCAAAATAGGCATCGAAAATATGTAGCAATCATCACTAGTAATGCGTCAAATAGGATAATTTTGGAACCTAAATTTCAGATTCCAGTTGCTATATGATTCTTGAATGGAAAATCCACATTGAATTCGAACACCAAACTTCTAATTTGAGGGAACAACTGTGGCCATCCTAGTGTATTTTGGAGGCTATATAATTTACTCCATTGAGCCAAGACCTTTATATTGATTTAAAAATTCAATCACTCAACTCAAAACATGAGTGATCATTATAATGAAAAGATAAAATAAGAGTATTTTTTATCTGTTTTGCCAATTTACATGCAAAGCACCAATATTTTTCCCATATTTACCATACTTGTAACTTCCAAGGTATAACACGTCAATTGATCATTTACAACAAATAATTGATTCAATACAAGCAAGGATTTAACATATTACAACAATACCACCAATGTTTGATCCTCAATTAGTTCAAAATAGTTAACACAAAAACTTCAAGAAAGGTAAACAAGTAGAAATAACAAATCCATCAATTATTAATCAATCAAAAAAGGATAAGATTTTTGCTGAATCTTGATAAACAACTACAAATATTAACAATCCACTGCAACTAGTGGCCTTGTTCACAGAGAAATAATACTCGGAGAACTAATCTTCCAAATTATTTGCTCTATCCATGAAGCTTTCTGTTATCCTAAAAAAAAAATTCACATTCAATCTCTTAGGTTTTTGAGGCTTCCCAAAGGCCATGCAAATGAAGCAGTGAATTTAATTGATTTTCATAAAATGCTTCCGGTACTGAAAAAATATAGTTTGACCATGTGATAGAAAATTCAAGCAAGCAAGTAAAAAATTGTGTAAAATATTTCTTAGAAGACTTCATGTTGAAAGGAATACTCACATATTTTGGATAAAAAAGGAAGCTTAACAAAGATGCCCGATATTACAAAACAACATAATAGATATAAAACTACATGTATAACTAACAAAATCCTAATTGCAATATAGTTTATTAATTATTTTAAGTGAAGCCAACTAGATACATACAAGTTTTCATTTTCATCTTTCTTTCACATATCTTTATTGGAGGTGGAAGTTAACTTGCATGCATCTCGCAAGGTTGTTTTAACAAGGGTATATGTTTCATTCTAATATTACACACTTGTTTTTCCATGAAAAATCACATCATGTATTGGAGGAATTAGTTTCTACATTAGCTCAGTTGCCAACTTTAACCTTCTGTTTACTTGAGGGGCTGATCCTGCTCATTCTTCTTGGTTATCAAACTTATCTTTCTCCTATAGCCAACATAGGAAAAATTTGGGTTCAGGAAGAATAAATATACTCATATGATGTCTTCAAATTTGCAAGGATGCATTTTTATTATTAACTACTGGTAAAAAAGTGAGAGGAATATCTTAAATATAACCATACCTTTTCTGTGAAGTGATTTGTTGCAGATTCCCATGCTAGCACAACATCACTGAAAATAAAT
Organism: Pinus albicaulis; assembly: GCA_034641835.2. NCBI lineage: Eukaryota > Viridiplantae > Streptophyta > Pinopsida > Pinales > Pinaceae > Pinus > Pinus albicaulis. The sequence continues at coordinate 1,213,807,939 of CM076579.1, forward strand.
GGTAAAAAATAATTAAAACTTTTTCCATAGCATGAACATTGGATTAGTATTCATAAAGAAACATAAACCATTTCAAACTACAAGGAATAAATGAAAAGAAAACCATTGATATAAGTCCACAAAATATTGACAACAAAAAAATGAAGTGAATTTTCTAGGTAGTAGCTCAAAACCTTGTAGTGGGAAGATGCCCTCAATCTTGAGTAATATATACATGCCAGAGAATGAGTTGTGACAATTTTTTCTTACGTTTACCAGGAAGAGCTACAACTAGAGCTCCAAATTTTGCTTTAGATAAATAGGATTGGTGTTGATATGCAGTGTGGCTCTCCATCATCGGCAATGAAAAAACTATTAGGGTTCACAAAGTTACTATAGATTCAATGTCTTTCATGTCTAAGTGACTAGTGTGACTGGTAATTATTGGTGTTTGTTAGGTCCCTAGATTACTAGTGTAGTCCCTTATTGTTGTTAGTGTAACCCCCTTATTTTTATTTTTGTACCCCTGTAACCCCCATATTGTTATTATTGTACCCTTACATTATTATTGTTATGTCGGCTAGGATTATATTGTGAACCCATGGAATCCTTATATATATAGAAGGAGTTTTTGTCTTTTGTATGATCCAAGAATAGTTCATTTATTTAATGTAAAGGAGGTTTCCACCTCGAAGTGGATGAATTAAAAGGCATTAATCTCTCTTTTCTTCTATTTTTGGAGCTGGTTTCATAACATTTGGTATCAAAGCTTTGGATTATATGGTTTTGTTGCTCCAAACAGGTCATCATGGAATTTTCGCTATAATTTTTTTTTCTACGAAGGTTAAGAAGCTTAAATTTTTAACACGCAAAGAAAATATCCTGAGGAACATCGTGTAAAAATTATAGACCTTGGTTCGAAATATTTTCGGAGATATGATTTGTGGAGTTAGGGTTTTTGTAGCCTCCCAAATTTCATCTAAAAGAGGTGACCTTGGGAAAATTTTCATAACTCTCTCTTTGAGCATAAGATTTGAATTTTGTAAAAAGCATCTGAAAGTGCACATACTATAGTTTTTTATGTATCAATTTTAGAGTTGAAGGTGGAAACAATGACACATGGAATGTCGTACAAGTTCCTTCTACTGAACAAGTCCATAATTAGGTCATTGTGGGAGATTGGGCATAACTTTCTCTTCAAGCATCCAAATCAGGTCAGACCTGTGGCATTCGAAATAAGATTCAGAGGGCTATTACAGGACCTAATTTAAGATATTGAAGATCCAAAATCATAGATATAATTCAGTTTCAATATTGAGCTCCTCAAAATCAAGAAAAATGTGTGTATTGTTTTTTCAAATTGCATAAGTGTTGTTTGAAAAACCAGTTTGAGTGATTCCAAGGGAATATTGAAGCATAAATATTAGTATTGGGTTTTAAAATTCCCCTAAAAAGAATTCAATGCCCATTAAGTCCTCAGAATACTCTACTATGACTCATGAAGATTAATAAGTGCAACATGATATATCAAAATTACAAGAGCAAGTGCAGCAAATTTCACTCTCGCAAAGAGCAACAAAAAATGAAATGGAAGTTTTGAAGAAAAGTGTGGAAGCTAAGATGGATGGTTTGAAAAAGGGCATGGAAGCTAATATGGATGGTTTGAAGAAAGGCGTGATCGATGGTTTGAATAATTGCATGGAAGACATGGAAGCTAATATCGAAGAAAAAATGAAAAACAACATGGAAGGCATGAAGAATTATCTAAAAGTAGACATGGAAGGTTTGAAGGAAGGTTTGAAAAATTTTATACAAGAAATGATTCCTAATGGAAAAAATATAGTAGAGGAAACTCATGATGAGAAAAAAATAAATGTTAATCATGATTTCATAAACTCAAATGTTGGATAGAAGACCCACCATATTCCAAAAATCGATATGAGGAAGTTTGATGGTAATGATCCTGTAACATGGATACTACAGATGGAGCAATATTTTGATCTCAATAATGTGCAAAACACATAAAAGGTATGCATTGCAACTTTATATTTAGAACAAAATACATTTTTATGGTATTGATGGCTTTTCTCTTGTAAAAATATTGTCACTTGGTAATTTTTTACGGAGGAAATGATAGCACATTATGAGGATAAAACGAACAACACCTTCTTTATCCAGTTGATAAATCTCAAACAAAAGGGTTCAGTGGTTGAGCACATTGAGGACTTCCAAAAATTGAATATAAGGGTAACTAATATTCTATAGGAACACATGATTGATGTCTTCATAGAGAATTTAAAGGATAACATCCAACATGAGGTTCACGTTTGGGAACTTGATTCATTGGAGAAGGAATTCAGGTTGGCAAGAAAAATTGAATGTAAAATTATCGACAAGGAAGCCTACCACTCACATCTATAAATATGGAAGTGTTTCTACTCCTAAAATTCCACAACCTATAAGGTTGACACCACAACAATTGGAAGAAAAAAGAGCAAAAGGGATTTGATACTGTTTTGATAGCAAATAAATTAAAGGTCATAAGTGTGGTGAGAAGAAATATTTTACATAGATTGTGAAGAGGAGGAACAAAATGAAAAAGAAAATGCAAAAGAAGAGGATATACACTAGGAACCATCCCTAGAGAAAGAAGAAATGAGTCTGGCCATATCGTGTAATGCATTGAAAGGCATTACCACTCCTCAAAATCTCAAGATAGAAGGACATATCAAGAACAAAAAGATAATAATGTTGATTGATTCGGGTAATGCCCATAATTTTATACATTGTAAGGTATCCAGGGAATTGAATTTCTTCCTATACCCAACACCATAATGTCAAGTGATGGTTGCAAATGGAGGAAATATAAATTGCTCTCGAAAATGCCATAGTGTCAAGCTAACCATGGGGGAATATGTATTGAATAGTCCAATGCTTTCCATTCCAATGGGAGGTGTTGATGTTGTACTAGGAGTATAATGGTTACAATCTTGGGGACAATAGCTTTTAATTTTCAAGAACTTTTCTTGAAAATTTTTTCGGAAGGAAATGAAGTCGAATTACAGGGTATCGCTGGGAAGTCGGGAAAGATAATAAGCTCTAATCTCATGACAAAGCTTTTGAAGATAAAAAAATGAGGTGTAATTGAACAATTATGCTCACTAGAAGTTCCAACATCAAAATCATCTATTTCTACAGATCTCCAAAAAGTCTAAGACAATCATTCTAAGGTGTCTGAAAATTCCAAAGGACTCCCACATATTTGTGATCATGATCATGATATTCATTTGATTCCAGGAAGTGTTCCTCCAAACATCAGGCGTTACAGATATCCTTATGTCCAAAAGAGCGAAATTGAACGTATGATTGCAGAAATGTTAGAGGCTGGTATAATTCAACCTAGTCAAAGTTCTTTCTCTACTCCAGTAGTATTGGTGCACAAGAAGGATGGATCATGGCGCATGTGTCCGGATTATATGGAGATCAATAAGCTCACTATTAAAGATAAATTTCCCATTCTTGTGATTGATGAATTATTGGATGAATTACATGGAGAAATTTATTTTATCAAGTTGGATCTTCGTTCACGATAACATAAAATTAGAATGAAGACTGACGATATTCTGAAAGCAACATTTCAAACTCATGAGGGTCATTATGAATTTTTGGTCATGCCTTTTGGCCTTACCAATGCACCTTCTACATTTCAAGGGTTGATGAATTCCATTTTCAAACCCTTCCTTAGAAAATTTGTGTTATTATTTTTTGATGATATAATAATCTACAACAGGTCTTGCAAGGATCATGTCCAACATGTTGACAGGGTGCTCAAACTATTGGAGGAGAAACAATTATATGGAAAAACCTCCAAATGTTTATTTGGAGTACAAGAGGTGGAATATCTTGGTCATATTGTAACTCACGAGGGTGTTAAGGTAGACCCTAAAAAAATTAAAGCCATTAAGGAATGGAAAGTCCCCACAACCATAAAGTAGTTGCGAGTATTTCTCAGGTTAACATGGTATTGTCCCAAGTTTTTTAAGAATTATGGGAGAATAACAGCACCTCTAACAACATTATTGAAGAAAGATGCATTTTCATGGACTCCTGAAGCAACTAAGGCCTTTGAACATCTTAAAGAGGAAATGTGCCTAGCACCGGTCTTGGCTACGCCAGACATCACAAAAACCTTTATTGTGAAATGTGATGGCTTAGGAAATGGAATTGGTGTTGTTTTAATGCAAGAAGGAAGACCCATTACTTTTGAAATTCGTCCAATTAAAGGAAAGTATTTAAAAAAAGATATTTATGAGAAGGAAATGTTGGAAATACTACATGCACTAAAGAAATGACGACCTTACCTAATGGGAAGGCACTTCAAGGTAAAAAATGATCATGATAGTCTTAAGCACTTTTTGGAACAAAGACTATCTTCAGAAGAGCAACGAAAATGGGTCACAAATATGTTAGGTTATGACTTTGAAATCATTTACAAAAAGGGAAGATAAATGTTGTTGCAGATGCACTCTCCAAAAAGGATGAAGAGGTGGAAGCTTTACTGTGTGCCATTTGTTTTATCCAACCAGATTGGATAACCAAATTAAGGGATGAATGGAAGAAGGATGACGAAGTGTGGACACTTAATTTAAATTTGCAACAAGATCCTAGTACATCTGATACATTTAGCTGGAAAAATGATTCCTTATGGTACACAGATCACTTATATATTTGTAAGAATTCCCATCTAAAACAAAATATTCTTTTGGAATTGCACACTTCTCCTTTAGGAGGACACTCAGGATTTTAAAAAACTTACAACTGGGTGAAGAAAAAATCTTTTTGAAATGGCCTTAAATCTAATATTCAAAATTTTGTGGCGGAATGTTTGGTTTTCCAGAAAGATAAAGTTGAGACAATTAAGATCTCGAGTCTTCTACAACCTTTATCCATTCCAAGTCAATGCTGGGAGGAGATTTCAATGGATTTTATCATAGGTTTACCTAACTCCAAAGGAAAGAGTGTCATCATGGTGGTAGTTGATAGAATTACCAAGTATGCAAAATTTTGTGCGTTATCTCATCCATTTAAAGCTAGTACAATTGCTACTGTATTTATGGAAACAATTCAAAAGATACATGGAAACCCAAAGATTATTGTAAGCGACAGAGATCCCATTTTTACTGGAAATTTTTGGATGGAATTATTTTCTTGTTTGGGTGCTCAACTGGCTCATAGCTCATCTTATCATCCTCAAACTGATGGTAAAACTAAGATAGTGAACAAATGTTTGGAAGGATATCTTCGTTTTTTTGTATCTTCTAAACAAACACAATGGGTCAAGTGGTTACCTCTGGCTAAATAGTGGTATAACACTTCCTTCCATACTGCAGCAAATATGACCCCATTTATGACACTTTATGGATATCATCCATCATACATCACATCATATTTAAGATAAAATTCTAAGGTTCAAGTAGTGGAAGATCACATCGAGCATCAACAACAAGTTCTCCAAATCTTAAAGGATAACCCAAATTTGGCACAAAATCGAATGAAACAACATGCATATCAACATCGTAGTGAGAGAAGTTTTGATGTAGGAGACTAGGTATTTTTACAGCTACAACCATACAAACAAATCTCCCTCAAGAAAGCTAAGAAGGATAATAAATTAACACCAAATTACTATGGTCCTTACAAGGTGTTGCAAAATATTGGTCCTATGGCATACAAATTGGAGCTTCTCGCTTCTTCGCAAGTGTATCGATTTTTCCATATTTCAGGCTTAAAGAAGTTTATAGGTGACAAACTTCCAGTTCAAAAAATATTTCCAGAACTTGATGAGGAAGGAACAATCATATTGTAACGTAAGGCAGTCACGGAAACAAGAACTTGACATCTACGAAATCGATCAATTTTAGAGTATCTCATCAAATGGAAGAACTTACCCACTGAAGATTCTACATGGTAGGATGAGAAGTTTATACAGAAGCATCCAGAGCTACTCACGCGTTGAGGATGACACTTTTTTGAAGGAGAGGGGAATGTTAGGTCCATAGATTACTACTATAGTCCCTTATTTTTGTTAGTGTCACCCCCTTATTGTTACTGTTGTACCCCTATAACCCCCATATTTTTATTATTGTGCCCTTATATTATTATTTTTAGGTTGGATAGGATTATATTGTGACTCCATGGAATCCTATATAGAAGGAGGTTTTTTCATTTGTATGATCCAAAAATTGCTCATTTATGTAATGTAAAGGATATTTCCCCCTCAAAGTGGTTGAATTCTAAGGCGTTGATATATATTTTCTTCTATTTTTGGAGCTGGTTTCATAACAGTGTTAATCCTAAGCCAAGGGACAAATGCTCAATATTTCTCCCCGAAGGAATATGTTGAAAGTATAAAGTTACAAAACTTCCATATTCACCCAAACTCTTATACATGGAAGCAACTTGTAAGTCTAAGATTCTCTTATTAGTATGAGGCCCAAACTACATTAATATGGAATTCAAAATTTGTTGATTGAAATGATTTCTATCACCCACTCTAGGAGACAACCGTGAATATCCATAGGATTATGATTGTAGCCTTGATTTTGTAACCAATTCTGCATAATTGAATCCATGCCTTGCTTGGAAGCTTCTTCATATCTCTTTTGGATTCCTTGAGAAAAAAGAAGCATTCTCACAATCAATTGGAAAAGATACATGTTGTTGTGTTGTCCTATGCGTAGTCCCGAATTTGAACTTCCCTATCCCATAATGAGGGTTCATTGTTTGATCGATGGATTTTTCCTTTAGATTTGGATATATAACCACCGCCAAAATCTGAAATCTTTATCCTTTTCACTTCTTGCTTATCAAAACCAATATGCATGGTTCTCATTAGTGACATCCTACTAGAAGAAATATATTGATGGTGAGGAGCATCAAATGGTTAAGAGGCTTGGCTCTCAACAAGATCATGACTACAAGAATCACTCTGTTGTTGGGTAGGTGGACATGTAGCATAGAGATTTACTTGCGACCGGGAATATTTCGTAGATGTGGGATCACTTTTCTCTTAATTATGAGCAAAAATACTTGAATGAAAAAGGGAAGAAACAAATGTAGTTGTGTGTAAATAAATTTTTCACAATAAAAATTATGTTTGATCTTTCCCTTGAGACTATAATATAGACAATTGAGTTCTTGCTCCAAATTTCTATAGTGGAAATATGTTTTTTGTTACTGGCAGACCCATCACTAATGTTTTAGGACTAGGACTCACACTCTATTCAAGTCTATTAGAATCCATCTGCTAAAATGAACATTCTTGTTTTGACAACACTCCCACAAAGGGTGGCTACTAAGAATTAATTATAGATGGTCTAACAAATTGGCCATAAACTAAAGCTACTCGCTTTCCTACCATGTCAAATTTCATCTAACAATCCAAACATGACATATAAGGTTGTAAATTATTTCCAGGTCATCCAATTGTTGGTTGAAATGAGTCCAAACTATTTGGAAATACCCTCTAAACTCCCATCGACATCTTTTTCAAATTTTCCAAAATAGTTTTGAGGGAATTAAGTAGCTTTGAAAACTCAACTATCTAAGGCCTTCCAGAAGGTACTAGTATATGATGTGCAAATTTTTATTTAGACTCTTCTAGTTCCAAATTAGAATTCCTTGGGAGAGACAAGTTGTATTCATAGGCATAAACTGATGGATTCTTCCAAGTCCATCTTGAACAAGTAAACCATTTGGATAATTGATTCAACTAAAAGGTCGAGTTGAGTGGGTGATAGAGCCTTGCGTCTTAGTTTCCCTTTCTATAGAAGAATTTAAGGAAGAAATTGTAGATGATGTTGCTGAATGGAAACTCAGTATTATTTTCCCTGCAACAACTACATCCTGTGAGACTTGAAGTTGATGAGTGGTGATCATGTTACCTTGCATGTTGGCCTATCTTTGGGTGACTACATGTGGAACTATTGATTGAGGAATTGATATAAGTTTTCTAGTGGCATTTGGGAGTTGAGTATATTATAATTGAATTAAAGTATGAATATGAGAGGCTATGAAGTATGGAGGTTTGTGCAACTTTACAACATTCTATTTTACACATGTTGGCAATGATTTAGAGGGAACACCTAATGTCATTATTGAGGTGGTCATTTGCAATATTTTTACTTCAACTATGTTGGATTGGAGAGTTTCATCAAAATAGGGTGGTGTTAACTGACATCCGTAGAGGATTTAAGTAGAGGCAAAGGATAAACATGGAAAAGGGTGATATTGATGATGAGGATCCCAATATAAGAAAGTAGATTTTTTTTTTCAATTATGCTGGTCATTTAAATGTTCTTTCTCAACTATTCATAATGCTTTGTTTCAAAATTTCAAAAAATGTTTGGAATCATGGCTTGGAATCCTCAAAAAATGACTTTTTCATTAAAATATATTATTTTAGTAACTAAATCATTGATATCAGATTGGTCTGATTCCAAGTCCAAGTGAGCCCTCCACTAATTCCATGTCAAACCCCAAGTTTTAAAAAATTGGTTAGAATAAAAAATTTTCCATTTTTTATAACCTTATTTTCCACTCCATTATAGTGAGAGAAACCAAATATTAACTTACCTCAGTTGTCTGGCTAAAATATATCCCTTTTCACCTTTTCTTTTACTTATGTGAGAATTTTCCCATGATAAAATGGTTGAATTAAATAATTGAGTAGTTTCTCATAACTATTTAACCAAAATATTATAATTATGAGATAATTGAGAAAAATCTCATAATTGCAATAAAGGTTTCTATAGTTTTCCATTCCCAAGGAGATCTACCTGGCCCACTTGTGTATGAGTTGTCTAGGGGTCCATTATTGTAGAATTTTCCTAACTTCTCAAGCCCCTAGGTGTCTAGATACATTCTCCCAAAGGATTGAATGATCCTATATATTCTCACCAATAGGAAAGGGAGTGAAGGCAGAGTATCCAAACTATAAGGCAAGTGCTCTACTGTTTTGGGAGAGCTAGTTTCTAGAGAGCCTATCTTTGAGAAAATTGAGATCTTGATCTTATGATGCCATTTCACTGCTAGAGAGAGCTTGTGAGATCTTGGTCATGTGTGTGTTTCTCTTCATGCTCATTTCTTGGATATAGTGGGGAAACTTTGTCGAATCACAGAGAGGAAATGTGGAAGCAAAGGTATAAAGTGTTGTATCATTTTATATGATTAATGTATATCTATGTTCTCTCGCTTACATGATTATGTTTTTAGCAGATCTTGTAATAATTTTATATTGTTGCTGATCTAACAATCTTCCGAGGAAGATCACTTGTCATCCTAGAGTGTTTGTAGTTTTCTGTAGTTTTTGAGATCGAATGTCAATGAAGAATATCGCTTGAGTGGAGCATCAGGATTCTACTATGAACTCAATATCCTTTCGTAATATGTGAGGATGCAAGGTGTCATTTCTCTTCCTCGTAGTATAAAATTGGTTGCATGTTACTTGATGACCATACGGGATTGGGATCTCTTTTGTCTCATTAGTATTGTCTCTATTTTTCTCGTGATCTAATTGGACATTAGATCACGGAGCAATAACTAATTGCAATTTCTGATGCAAGAAAACTGGTGTTTTCAAAGAGAGCATACTTTCTTTGTGTTCGATTTGCCTCTGATTTTGATCTATTTCTCGCTTTATTTCTCTTCCATTTAGTTCTCTATAGTTATTTGGATTCATTTTGATCTCCATTGATTTTATTTGCTTCAAATCTCGGTTGATCTTAGATTTGGAGTTTTTTTTTTGTTTTTTATACGAGAGAATAATAGATCGTGTGTTTAAAATCAAATTTTGGATTTTTTTATACAAAATGTGATTGAATTTATCATATATTTGGATTCCTCTAAAAATTTCGTCGGAAAAGAAAAACAATCACTGAAAATGGAATTCGTATGAGGGAGTTATGAACAATTAAAATTGGCTAGTTTTCTTTTTTCTTCTTCCCTCGCGTGCGGTTGATTTTTCAATTTGTTTCTGTTATTTTCTTCACATATATGAGTAAAAATAATTATATATTTTTATTCCTCTTTAAATTTTACCTACAAAAAAAATCACCTGAAATGGAGTTAGTATGAGGAAGACATGGCTGATTGAAAATTTCGCCTATTTTCTGTCTGTTTTAGAATTTTCATCTTTTCTTGAGTTTATTTGCTTAATTTTTCAGGTTTTTTTCTTCAAAACTTGTTGATCTATTGGAGATATATTGGATCTATTATTTTTATTGCCATTAGCTGCCGATCTTTGTCATACTTGAGCCATTTCGTATTCATTGGTTTGGATCTTAAATTGCTTATGTTTTTCAAGGTTCCCTTGAAGGATTCTTTGTGTGCTTTGGTTGAGGACTAGTGTTCTCATCTCTAGATCTCAGTTTTAGATTTGTTTGGCTACTTTGGTGACTGCTTAGATCTGTTTCATGTCTCACTTTCATATCTTTGTTTCCTTTGTGCAATTTTGTCACTTTTTTTTAGCGATCTCTTTGATATTTTGGTCATTTGTGTCACAAACAATGGTTTTGTGATTGGCTGTGCAAATTTCATCTGAACAAGTTATTTTGAGTGTGTTTTTTCATATAGTATCACCTTCATTAGATATTGTTTAGATCTTCTTCCCTCTAGGATCTGGTTTAGTCCTTTGTAGAAAATTGGCCCTGGTTGATCCATTGTACTACAACCCTAGCTTGATTGACATTGCCTTCTTTTGCTTTCACTTTGGCTTCTATTTTGATTTCTTTGAGTGTCTTTTGTTTGGGCTTTTTTTTCCTAGTTGTTTCATTTTTGGAGTGCTTTGGGTTCTTTCTTGCGAAATTTTCTTTGGTATTTTTTTTGGTTTGTTTTTCGGTCATTAATTCACAGAATTCTTGGGATATTTTTCATTCAGGAAGATATAGTTAAAAGTGAATCATAATAGGAATTTGTGTGTTTTTAAAATCTCTTACCCTATTGTAGCTAGCATTTATCAAAGTGAAAACGAAAATTTCATGTTGATGCATTAATGTGACTAAATCAGATTCTTTCACACCATCTCAGTTTCATGCCGCATCCTTATTGTGTAAACAACAACCACTAAAATCAATGCGATAATAAAATTTACTAGATTCATCTTTTACTTTCACTAGTAGTACACCAACACTATCTTAGGTCGGTGATCCGAGTAAATTTTTGATACCCTTAACGAGGACCTTTTACTTCGGCTGATGTGTTAGGACTACGATTTATCAAAAGCGTTAACGAACATAAATGAACATCTGTATGATGTAAATAACAGGAACATAACAAGCATGAGAAACATAAGACATTGCCAAATGGATTTCACCCAAGAGGGACTACATCTTCGGGCCTTGGTGTCAAGATTGTGTAGGCTGCTACATTGAGTGCTATAAGGAGTGAAGATATACATGGATGGTGTTTTATCTATTGTACAAGGAAAATTCCCCCACGTAGGAGTGGCTAGAACTCTCTACGAGATGTTCCACTTAGTAACTCTCATTCACAAAAAGGACTCCTATCAGTATGGCAATAACTCACACATAATGACTATGAGTATCTCACCAACACGGAAACAAAGGGATCTAAATCGAACATACATGCGACAATGAGTATCTCGCCAACATGGCATCAAAGGGATCTCAAACATAATACTAATCCATGATAGAAAATACATCTCACATCGAGAAAAAACAAGATCCCACATCAAACATTAACAAAGATCTATACAACACAATGCATCTCATAGACAAAGAGACAAAGGAGTACATGAAATCAATGCATCATATACCTCACGCTGAAGATGAGTGAAGAATGAGCTTCTCTGCTATTGGATCTAAAATAATCATCAAAATCGTGGCGTCAAAAGGTGTGAAATCGATTCCTCACTCACTAAATGCTGACACCTGCAACTCCACTTTGAAAAGTGGCCGAAAAACATAAAGCTCAAATGGAAAATCTGAATACATCATCATATTCATGGCATTGAATAGTGCAAAATCACCTATCAAATTTCTGAATTCTGACAAAGTGAAAATCAGGGGCAAAAAAGGAACCTTCTAGATTCCCCCTAGTTTCCTCAAAGATGCTATTATACAAGCGGATTGGAAATATGCAACTTAAAAGGTGAATCTTACCTCACCATTGCATTCCTTGCGAAAAACCATGAAAAATGATTCTAAAATCGACTATATTCAGACATGGAGAAAAATGACCTCCCTGGGAAAATTTCAAGGATCATTGTTCCGCTCCCTGTTTCTAGGCTTACTCATGGTTCCGCCTGTATTAAAAAATGATCGTCTTGAAATCCGTACACACTCCCACTCTGCCTTGGCCTGGGTGCACTTGTGAAAATGAGGGCTTAAATACATTTCGTGGGCGGTGTTAACCACATGAGGTGGTTGGTGCAGTCGAAAAATTTGTTTAGGCGGAGGAGGAGAGGTCGGGGGATCAAATCTCGACCCCTCAACATAGTTTGTGCATTGTTTTATAACAGCATTAAAAAAAAAAAATTTGGAGGGGTCGAGCCTGCCTTGGGCGGCCCGCCCAACAACCCGGCAAAGTCACATGTCATAATGGGGGAGTGGTTGGTTATATATATGTGAAGGTACATGACTATGGTGCTGCTTGCTCGGGGGCCGACCATGTGGGCTAGGCGGGTTCGACCACTGCCGACACCGTACTATGTTGCGTTATGTTATTAAAATATAACCTAAATATATGTTATATGTACAATGCGGTGGTTGTTGTGGAACATTGACCAGGGGTGGCGGGGTTGGTGGCCTGCCACCCAAAAAACTTAAATTTTTTTGTTTTTGTTTTATTTAAAACTACCACATATTTTTAAAAATTCTAAAAATTAGCATTAGTGAGAATTTTAAGTGTCCCACAATTTCTCCCAGAATCCGGCTGGAGCTGGCCGGAATCTGGTGGCCATATTTCAGCAAAATTTCACCTTCTTTAAGCCTGCCTAGTCACCAAGTCAACCTATAATTTTGAATGCTCCTAACTTTCACATACAAGCTTGGTTTGACGAATTGTTTGTACCATTACGATCAGGATGACGAGATCTTCAACCTAGCCCTAGTTCGAAAGCATTCCGAACAATTTTATTTTTGAGCTTTCTCAAGCCCTCTCTGTCTTATGTGTGTCTCTAGAGCCACCTGGATCAATCCTCCCCACTGAGGATCTTTTGGTCCTCCAAAAGAATCAACAATAATCTGCAACTTCTGTGTACTATGTCTACACCACAAGTGTCCTGAATTGGTCACCCTTCCATCTCCTTCACCTTTGTCCCTCAGAGCCTTAAGCAGTGAACCGACACTTGCATCTTCTGCAAACCTGTAGTACAATCCCTTGAAAATTACATGCTCAAATTATGACCCCAAAATTTTCCCATACATTCCATGAGTTTATAACATGTACTCGATGGTCAAGTTTACATCAAGTGGAAATCACACCCAAGCTATCAGTACAAGACAAGACATCATTGTCGCATTTCGAAGTGACGACAAACACATCATCACTTTTACATGAAATAAATGTATCACATGATTTATAACACAAGGCCAAAATATCCTTGTTGCTTAAACAAGTGATGGAAAAACACATCATCACTTTTTTAAGTTAAAAAATACAACATATGATTTACAAACACAGCCATGACAAGCTAACATATATAGAAGAAAAATCTAGAAAAACCCCTCTTTAGCAAAGTGAATGGGCCATTCCCCTATGGGGAATTCACTTGTCGATCAACTCTTTCGACTGGTTCATGCACAGGTGCTTTGTCTCTAAGGTGCTGCTCTGGATGGAGTCTCCAACACGTGGCTCTTTGATGGCCACTTCGGTCGCAACGGGTGAAAAATGTCTTTTTCCTCCAAACCTTCTTAACCGATTTCTTTCCTTGTTGTGGAATAGGCTTTCCATGCCTCATCCTCCTTTATGTCACCATCCTTTTCCAACACTTAGAAAATACATGGTTATGTAAAACACAAAAATGACATTTTTTTCGATGCCATGATTTACGACCATGACTATCAACATTTTTATAATAAAAAAACACTCTCCAATAATGAGACTTATTATACCTTCTCTGGTGGTCTCTGGTGTGATCATGGTGATAGGATCCTGCCTCAGCTCTTTCACTGCAAAATGCATTATGATGGAATGATGACAAAGTGTCCCCATCATTCCTCTTCCCTGGAGATTTCATCAATGTCTATTTTCCCTTGATGTTCTTCGAACATCCTTCTTCAGTGTATCCCAAACCTACATAGCGAGGTCTCTACACCACCTCCAATGGTTGGGTTTTTCCTTGACCATGAATGCCAAGTCATCCTCCTTTGTACCTGATCTTGGTGAGGATTCTCATGCCGATTCCTCTAATGGGGATCTCCACACTTCTGACAAAAACGATATCAGGTGAAGTTGAAACTGAAGAGAAATCAACACTGTTTACCTGAATTATCAATTTTGAAATAGGTGAAGAAGGCTTCTCTAAGCCTTCGTTGCACTTCACTTCCTCCAAGGCCTCTGTTGCAGATTGTAGCTGAATATGCAATCACTACTTCTCCTCCTTCTCTTCATATAGGAGTGCATTCAATGCATCATGATCTGCTTGAAGACTTTTGTTGTTGCACTTCAATTCTTCCAATGCCTCTATCGTGGCTTGCAACTGAAGCTGCAATCGATGTTTGTCCTCCTTTTCTTCTTGTAGGAGTGTCTTCAATTTGGAGTTCTCTACTGCTTGTTTTTCATAAGCTTCATACAACATGTCTGCTTTCTCGGACACCCTAAGCATGGTATCATACATTTCCTTTACATTCTCCATGGCTCAACTCACCGAATGTTCAATATTTCACACCTGCAATCCAATCAACAAGAAGACCTTCTTTGATACCACTTGATCTGGGTAAAATTTTGATACCCTTAACCAAGACCTTTTAGTTCGGTTGATGTGTTAGTATTAAAATTTATTAAAAGCATTAATGAATATAAATGAACATAGGTATGCTGTAAAGAAGAGGAACATAACAAGCATGAGAAACATAAGACGTTGATAACGGAGTTCATCCAGGAGGGACTACATCTCTGGTCCTCGGTGTCAAGATTGTGTAAGCCACTGCATTAAGTGTTGTAAGGAGTGAATATGTACATGGATGGTGTTTTATATATCGTACAAGGAAAATGCCCTCACACAGGAGTGGATGGACCTCTCTACGAGATGTTCCACTTAGGAAATATAATTCAAAAAAATGACTCCTATCAGTATGACAATAGCTCACACATAATGACTGTGAGTATCCGGCGAACATGGAAACAAAGGTATCTCAATAAAAATATCCCAGAAATATCCCATCAAAGGGAACTAAAACATAATACAAATCCATGATAGAAATTACATCTCACATCAAGAACAAAACAATATCCCACATCAAACATCAACAGGGATTTGTACAACACAATGCATCTCATAGACAAAGAGACAAAGGAATACATGAAATCAACACACCATATACCTCACGCTGAAGATGACTGAAGAATGAGCTGCTCTGCCACTGGATCTAAAATCACCATCACAATCGTGGTGTCGAAAGGTGTGAAATCGACTGCTCACTCACTAAATGTTGACACCTGCAACTCCACTTTTAAAAGTGGTCGAAAAACATAAAGGATGGAAAATCTGAATACACCATTAGATTCATGGTGTCGAATAGTGCAAAATTGACTGTCAAATTTCTGATTCTGACAAAGTGAAAATCAGGGGCAAAAAGGAATCTTTTAGATTCCCCCTAGATTCCTCAAGGATGCTTCTCTACAAGTGAACTAAAAATATGAAACTCAAAAGGCGAATCTGACCTCACCATTGCATTCCATGCCAAAAACCGTGAAAAATGACTGTAAAAATGACTATATTCCGACATGGAGAAAAATTACCTCCCCGGGAAAATTTCAAGGATCATGGTTCCGCTCCCTGTTTCTCAGCCTGCTCATGGTTTCGCATGTATTAATAAATGATTGTCTCAAAATCTGTGTGCGCTCCTGCTTTACCTTTGCTTGGGCACACTTGTGAAAATGAGGGGTTAAATACATTTCGTGGGTGAACTTAACCACATGAGGTGGTTGACGCAGTTGGAAAATTTGTTTAGGCGGAGGAGGAGAGGTCAGGGGATCAAATCCTAACCCCTCAACATAGTTCTGCGTGTTTTTTTATAACCACATTTAAAAAAAAAATGGGAGGGGTCGGGTCCGCCTTAGGCGGCCCACCCAAAAACCCACGACAGTCGCATGTCATAATGGGGGAGTGGTTGGTTATATAAATGCGGAGGTACACGATTGTGGTGCCGCCTGCTTGGGGGCCAGCCACATGGGCCAAGCATGTTCAACCCCCGCCAACACATAAATATGTTTCATTATGTTATTTAAATATAACATAAATATATGTTATATGTATAATTCAGTGGTTGTCGTGGAACATTGGCTGGGGGTGGCGGGGTTGGGAACCCGCCACCCTAAAAACCTTTTTTTTTGTTTTATTTAAAACTATCGCATATTTTTTAAAATTTTTAAAAGAGGCGTTAGTGGGAATTTTAAGTGTCCCACAAATTTTCCCTGAATCCGGCCAGAATCTGGTGGCCATATTTCAGCGAAATTGCGCCTTCTTTAAGCCTACCTAGTCACCAAGTCAACCCAAAACTTTGACTGCTCCTAACTTTCAAATACGATCTCGGTTTGACGAATCGTTCACACCGTTATGATCAGGACAACGAGATATTCAACTTGGTCCTAGTTCAAAAGCATTCCAAACACTTTGATTTTTTATTTTTCTCAAGCCCTCTTTTTCCTGTGTGTGTCTCTAGAGCCACCCGGGTCAACCGGGGTCTTGGAGATATGAGTGTGAGTTAACAGTTCCAAGAACACAAATTAAACTTAGCAGCTTGCGGTAGAGAGTAAAATCAATTTGTAGCAGTGCGGTCTGGTAAGCCCTTCTCACAAGAGGGTTAAGCACGAGGTCACAATTGGGCTAGGTGGGGAGACATGACCCATTTCGCTTAGTTTCAGGTGGTGCAATATAACATAATTTGCACGCATACAAAAAATGTTTTTATCACTTTGGGACCACTTGGGAGGTAACTTGGGAAGGCCCGACTTCGATGTTGGCTCCTTTTAGGGGTTAATTTTCCTACCTTGTGTGTATATTTTTCCTTCGAGTGTCCCTGTAGATCATGTTATTAAGAATTGTGACCATAGTGGCTTTTATTTCTAGGGCTCATACATAGGTGTAGGGTCAGGGTCATCTTCTTTGTACCTAGGAAAGATATTATTCATATTCCCTCAGTCCTCTCGAGGGGTGTTCCACATCTTGTGAGGGAACTTATGCCAAGTTCACAGCTAAAAGGGCTAGGAATTAGGTTGCTAGTATAACTATTCCACCTCCATATTCTTTGTGTTTTGTTTGCATGTGCTATCTCGTAGGAATTTTCTAGTGTGGGTTGTTTGGTCTGAGTCCATAGTTTTGGCCCTAGGGTGTTTGCACTAACGCAATATTTATGTTTTAATTATTATCACCCTTGCTTAATTTGCTCATCAATAGTCACGTCATCTTCAAGGTTTAGTTCCTAAACAAAGTGGACTTATTTCTCCTGCACGGAGAGTGTCTGTTGGCGCTTGAGACTTAGACCATCACATAGTGTTGGAATCTATGTTTGGTCCCACTGATAGTGAGCTGATCTCTATTGAGACTTTGGCGAACAACTCTGACGATCCTCCGAATCCACCTTTGACCAATCCTTTAGGGCCTAATTTACTGTAGTTAAACACAAACAATTCTACTCCAGCCTACACTTACGTGCCTTTATTTACCCTTCACCCTATGGCAGAGTCTGAAACCTCATTACCGTCTGCATGAGCAGTCTCGGTTGCCATATTAGCATTTCTACCTCTTACTTTGGCTGCCTCTCACTTCTTCCTGGGGCATTCTACTAGTATCATCTATTGATCCTACTATTTTCTTGAATGTTTTGGTACCCACACCATCCTCTATGCTGACTATGGTACCCCAACCTAGTCAGTAGATAGGTCCAAGAATTTATTTACCACCCATTTCCCAACCAACCATTCATGTTCCTCAGTTAGGCATGGTTACTTCCGAGAATATGTGGGGGGGATCTTTAGTTGTCCCTAGTCATCATGGGGGAAGTGTAGCTTCTAGTATGTCATAATCTTGTTATAGTTCTCTCTTTAGAGGGACGCCACCCACCAACACTTTTACTGGAGGGGCTAGTTTACCTAGATGCAACCCCGCTGCCAATACCATGTATCACCTGGGTCATTCTTCTTATGTCAGTCTTACTATGAATATTTTTCCTTATTTTCATGCTGGGTACAACCCCATTAACATTCATGGTTTTGGGGGTCCATTTCTCTCTGGGGGTTTTTACGCTTGGGGGAAACATCCATCTACCAGTTATGATGGCCCATAGTAACCTTTTGTCGGGGTGAACCCTTTTCTCCACTAGCAAGTGCATCCATCTAATCCATATATGGGGGAACCGCAAGTTTGGTCAGGGGATTCTCCTGCCTATGAACCATTTAGTCAAATTCACAATCTGTTTCTATCATTTCTCGATTTACCGGATTTATCTAAATTTACTAATGGCCCCATTCATCATGATCCCCGTTGGCCACATATGCCCGACAAGTTACCATATGACATTCCCAAGTTTTAAGGGAAGCCTAGGGAAAATCCGTCCACCCACATCACCACCTACCATTTATGGTGCTCATCTAATTCTCTGGTGGATGTTTCTTTTAAACTTTGCTTGTTCCAACGAATGTTAACCGGGGATGCCTTCAAGTGTTATATCGAGCTAGATATTGCATCCTATGATGCCTTTTCCTCTTTAGCTCAAACTTTCTTAACACACTTCTAGTTTAAACAATATGCTGCCACATTAATTTATGATCACATTCATGAGTGGCGTCATTTCAATAGGTTAGTGAGAACCAATTTACCTGATGAGATTTTACGTAAATGGTTCATTCGATCTCTCCAACCTAAGATAACCAAGGATGTTTCTATGTTTCGATCTGTTACCGAGGAGAAAGCCATTTTAGATGGCCAACAATTGGATCTCATCTATTCATAGTCAGGTATGTTATACCAAGTGTTGTCGAATGCCCCTAGGACTTCTATTGACCCTCCCAATCCTATTCCTGGCCCACATGTCCATGGCATGATCAGTTCTTTTTCTGATTCCATGAGAAACATTCCTTCCCACTTTGGGAAATTTATTGTTACATATCAAGCCCCAATAAGTGCATCTAGCTATGCTAAAGCACCCCCTTTATAGCATCCCACTTATGTTATCACGGTGAAGTCCACTCAATCAAATAAAAATGCTCAATATGGTGGTAAGAAAAGAAATAATAATAAGTGAAATAAATGACAAAATAAACCTTCCCAAGAGTCTCAAACCAATCCTCAGAGTTAGGGAGGGGGTACCAGTGAGCGTCACCGCAAAGTCAATTTTCCATGTAAAATTTTTCAAGGCGATCACCTTACTCGTGAGTGTCTACAAATGGATAAACTCTAGAAGCTTATTTTATCACCGTCTACTCAACAACCTACTATTTTGACTCATCCATTCCTTGCACAACCTGAGAAATAGATGGTTGCTCAACCTTCTTGACTTCCGTGAGGGGGAAACGAGGGGTCATTTTCCCATCCCCCTTACATTTCACCTGTCTTCATGTGAAAATAAGATTTAAATGTGACTACGTGAGAAAATTCCTATGATATTCCTGAGTTGATTTCCCCTTTTAAGGAATCAACAACTCCACCTTGTTCCAGTAGACATCTCACTTTGGATAAGCCTCTGGAACCTGTCTATCGCCCCCCAAGGGTGTTCTACTTAAGATGACACACAATCCTTCTGCCATGGCTACTCAACATTATAGTTTTGTTGAATATATTTCCCAAGCACCTTGTGCCATGTCTACCTTGGAGGTCTTGTAAAACTATCCTCAACAGCGCAAAGCTTTGTTGTCTACCATCGGTGGAGTTTATTTTTCTGACTCTCATCTCATCGCTTTCAATGTAGAGAAAACCACCCCTCACCTTTCCCACCACATTTCTTTCCATATTATTATACAGATCTTCTAGAAGAATATCCATCGCACTGTGGTGGATGAGGGTTCTTCCACATGTGTCATGTCAGTATCCTATTGGAAAGTTCTTGGTTCTCCATCTCTTGCCATGTTTAACACCACTCTCCAAGAATTTGATGGTCACAATTTCATTCCTAAGGGTTTCCTTCCAAACTTTTTCATCGAGTTAGGTGGAAAAATGGTATATATTGATGTTGAATTTGACGACGCCTCATTAGATTACAACCTAGTCCTTGGTCATAGTTGGTTTTATGCCATGAGCATAGTAGTCTCATCTGTATTTGGCATCCTTTTCTTTCCTCATAAAGGCATGATCGTCACCATTGATAAAATTGACTATTACATTCCATAAGATCAAATTTCCACCATCGGAAATTCTATACCACTTGTGGGGGACCACCTTGTCAAATTTTAGAGTGTCAACGCTAGAATTTTTAAATGTTTTGCTCTCATGGGGGTTTTTCCTCAACTCAGTTCACCCAACAATATTCCTTCAACTCTCACCACTACTGTTATGCATATGATCTCTTATGGCACCTGTGGAACCCATAGACCTCCTGATCTATGGGTGGTGTCGCCTTTTCTTATAGAATATGATCCACCTAGTGAGCGCCCTCCACCACTTGTTGTTTAAGATGTTGCCCCTTTGGAAGTCCCATTAGCACCTTATGAAATTGGTCAGAAACTCCACCATAATATGGAATATGACCAAACTCCTTTGTCCACACGGGCCACCACTCCGCTTGTTCCACCTGAATCTATCGTAAACAAACCCATTCAGTTATTCAAATTGGAAGTCATGGATCTATCCATTAATAATCAAAGGGAGGTTATGCCTCTTTCAGCCTCTAGTCTCCCCTATTTGGAACACATAGAGCTCGAAAAATTAAATCTTGAATTGTCCCAGGGGGCACCTTCCCAGTGTCATTTTGAATTTCCACCCATGGACCGAGTCAAGTCTTGGGATTCTTCTATCGAACTTGTCGATGAATTTTCCAACTCATTACCACCTGTTGACGAGATTCTTGTACCCCCTTTATGTCTTGATCCTCCCTTATGTCCTAAGGATAATTTTGAGAGTATGACTATGTTAGACTGTCACTGGCATGGTCAACATTTCTGAGTTGGAAAATTTGACTTTATTTGGCATGGATTTACATTGGCGAACCATATGGTCTCTTCCTCCCATGAGTTCATGTAAAGAAACCCTAGGCCTGTGCCCGACTATGGGCATACCTTAGCATGACCTATTGGAATATGTAGCGCTTGTACATATTGTACATAGGTGTGTGATGATTTATCTATTTTTGGTCTGGTGTGTGATGCGAGTATTTTTCATGCCTTATTTATGCCAAAAATCGAAAAAAATATAAAAGATATATATATATATATATATATATATATATATATATATATGTATGTATGTATATATATATATATATGTATGTATGTATATATATACAACTCAAAGAACCAAAAATATATGGTCTTCTTTTTACCTTATCCATGTTTATTTATTTCATTATCTGATTTAACCACGGGTCTAGTTTATCTATATGGCTTTTATAAGACAGGGTGGCATTTCTATTGCGACATCCATTGGACCTTAGGTACCTTTCCTTTACTGGCATATAGGGGTAGGTCATTTTCTCTGATTTTGCATTTTGACCATCAACACTATTTTCATGCCTTAGTTCTGACCCCGTAATGTTGCGAGTTTCTCCATTTCCTTTATGCGTGTCGTATCATGGCGGTAGAGCTTACCTGCTCATGGATACCCTAGTTAGCACCTTCTTTCTAAATTGGTGTCCATGTAGTCATTTTTATTACCTTTTTGGAATCCCTCCTTCTGACCCACCATGGCTTAGAAACTGAGCCTCATGTCCTCTTCTTTGTCTTTTTTTCTGGCCATACCCCAGGAGGATTTCACACTTTATCCCTTGTGATTACCACATTTATCAACCTATTTTTACAGTCTCAGCCTTGGTTCCTATTTTCCATCATCATCATTTTCTTAGCCTACCATTCACTTTCAATTGGCGTTTACCCTTTATTGGAGGAACCACTGCAATGTGTGGTCTTATTAGCCAGCCCCTTATCTTCTTTATGTCATGATCAGTGCCACCATTACTGAAACAATTTCCTATCCTTTATACAACTCGTTCCTCTAGGAGGAGTTTCCTTTATGCTCTTTTCAGATTTCTTAAATTAAAAAATATTTTCGAGTGAAATTGTCTACTTCACTCCCATTAAATTACTTGAAATGTCGTCTACCGAGTATAAGTTTAAACCCTTTTCAGACTAGGATAGACTAGTTATGAAAAAGAAATACCCTACTCTACTGTGGCTAGGAGGTTCCCCCTTTTATACTTTTATCTCTTTTTCGGGCTTGGGAAAAAAAGTTTAAGAAAAATGAACTTATAAAAAGAGAAGGGAGGGAACATTTATTTCCATTATTCATAAAAATGGCATAGTTAGTCATGTCTCCCTAGAACATGACATATTTATGTTTCATTCTCTCAAAGTTGGGTTTTAGCTTTCCTAGAAGTCTTACCATCCATATGAGTCTCTTTACTCTTCCTACTAGTTACTCTTCCAGTCATATGGAGCATGCCTCAATGCCTGCTACATGGTTACATGATATCATATGGCGCTCATTTGTCATGTTGCCAAGTAAATCATTTTTCTTGTCGCTATGTGGTCAAGGGAAGTCTCAGCCTATTTCGGCCATCTGTAGTAGGTCATTGACCTTTTTGAGTTGGCCATCCCTGTGTCAATTGTACTTCATTACTTCATGAGTTCATCCATACATCACATCATCATAGTCTTTTCCATGTCGATTGGCTGGGGATAAATTAAGGACCTCCTTCGACGAATCTTCTCTTGTCAACTTCAACTCACTATCCAAGAGCTTTATCTAGGAACCGATATTACCTTGGAGCTTGTAGATATCAGTCGCAGGATTCCTCGTGATCGATAATGGGTTTACATCATTGGATTTTCATTTATCGAGTTCACTAGTTTTTGACGTTGGCTAATTTTTTCACACTTAGTGGACTGTATTAGGAACCTTGGGGTCCATTTTCCTCATTATTGTATTCCCTTGCATTGGTTAATTTTTTCCTCATTGGCTGGTAGTTAGGAGGTTTCTACCATGTTCGATCTCAACTAATATATTCACATGATGTAGATTCGTACCATTGGGGTTATGTCGAAGACCATGGGTTAGGGACATCTCACTCTTATATGGCATCCTGCCTAGGCTATTGGAGTTATATATCATCTATGTACTTTTAGGGCTATCTAGGAAGCTTCTATGTCCATCATGTGTCCATAACCCTATTGGTGTATACTGTGACATAGATACTCAATTGTATTTCTTAGTGGCTATACTCTATTAATTGAGTCACATGGATCCACTATGTATGTCTGTCGTGGCCATGTCCTAGAACTTTATGTCAATGATCTGCAGTGTATGTTTTAGCGACCATTTTTAGTATTCTCATATGACTGAGCATGGGTATGCCTACCTCATGGATTTTATAAGCACAGTTGAGACTTCAGCTCAATTGTATTCTGATCTTCATCCTTGGCTTTATTTCCCCACTACCATTTAAAACGTTGAGTATATTTGTAATTCATTTCGGCCATCAGTTTCTTTTCTGACCTCATGCATTATGGGGCATATGTTATAATCCTATTTTCCACTCCATTATAGTGAGAGAAACCCAATATCAACATACCTCAGTTGTTTGGCTAAAATGCATCCCTTTTCACCTTTTCTTTTACTTATGTGAGATATATCCCATGATAAAATGGCTGAATAACATAATTGAGAAATTTCTCATAATTATTTTGCCAAAATATTATAATTATGAGATAATACTTATTTCATAATTGAGTAATTGACAAAAATCTCATAATTGTAAAAAATGTTTCTAGAGTTTTCCATTCCCAAGGAGATGACCTTTACCTACTTGTGTATGAGTTGGCTAGGGGTCCATTATTGTATAATTTTCCTAACTTCTCAAGCCCCTAGATATTTAGATACATTCTCCCAAAGGATTGAATGAGCCTATATAATCTCACCAATAAGAAAGGGAGTGAAGGGAGAGTATCCAAACTATAGGGCGATATCTCTACTGTTTTGGGAGAGAGAGTTCCTTGAGAGCCTATCTTTGAGAAAGTTGACATATTGACCCTATGCTGCCTTTTTGCTACTAGATAGAGATTTTGAGATCTTGGTCATGTGTGTGTTTCTATTCATGCTAATTTCTTGGATATAGTGGGGAAACTCTATCAGATTACAAAGAGGAAACATGGAAGCAAAGGTATAAAGCATTGTATCATTTTATATGATTAATTGAGATTTATGTTCTCTCCCTTACATGATTATGTTTTCAACAGGTCTTGTAGTCAGTTTATATTGTTGTTGATCTAACGATATTTAGAGGAAGATCACTTGTCATCATTGAGTGTTTGTGGTTGTGTGTAGGTGTTGAGATCAAATGCAGATGAAGCAGATCGCTTGAGTGGAGCACGAGGATTCTACTATGAACTCAAGATCCTTCCCCAATCTGTGAGGAGGCAAGGTGCCATTTCTCTTTCTCATAGTATAAAATTGGTTGCATGTTTCTTGATTACCATACATGATTGGGATCTATTTTGTCTCATTAGTCTTGTATCTCTCTATCTGGCGATCTAATCAGACACTAGATCATGGAGCAATAACTCCTTGCAATTTCTGATGCAACACCATTGTCTATTCCTCCTGATTGAGTCTTATTTTCAAGGTGTGAGATTCTAAGAGAGAAAAATAAACTGTATAGAAAAAAAATGGTGGAATGATGCAATGGGGTTGAGAAAGAAGTACAATAAGGGACTAAACTTTCCTACCACAAAACCCACATATATAAAAAATAGGTAGGAATGTCAGAGTATTAATTTAGAGTTGTTTCTCAATATTTTATTTGTCATTAGGCAGTCATTGTTTTGGTGTTGGGACTATCATACTATATTATGGTTCTTATAATATATTGGCATCTAGTAACTCTAAATATATTAAATATGTTTGCTATGTATTACTGCAAAGTGGCAGTGTATAGTTGCGGGTAGAACTCTGACCTACCCTATAGGATTTTTAAAATCATCCATAGCTTGAGTAAGTGTAAGAAACATTCTTGATGATATTATTATTTCAAATACAAGCCTAATTCAGTTGACAATTGACCAATGGAATTGATGGTTTCGCATCATACATGAGGATGTGTATATTGCTATTACTTCAAAACCATCGAGAAAACTTGTTGAATTATTTTTAGTATCACTTAATTCAAGATTAAATAAAAAACATAAACAAACTTTAATAATATGCACATTGTTCCACTTTTAAATGCTATAACAAATTATATAAATCCAATAATAAAAAATGCAATGTCTTGTTCCAAAAATCGAAATATTTGAATATGTTATTTAGAAAAAATAAATCCATATAATTATTAGAAGAAATGAAAGGATCTCTACATATTTCCTACAAATGTTTTCATTGAACATAAACAAAATTGTTGACCACATTTACTAAAATCATGTGAGGAAAATTAATTGTCAAACTAGCCCTAATTTATAATGGTTGTTTGAAGAATCAATAGTTGTTTAAATAGGGAGAATGGAAGAAACTGCTCGTCTGAGGAAACCCCTATAGCCTCTGCCATGGCTTTCGTTACCACTACCACTGTCAAGTCCCTCCTTGGTTCTGCAGAGCCTGGCGATCAACGAACACTCTTTCTGCCATCGCCCGCGATCGCTACAACAATCTCTCCCGCGAGAAGCCTTCATAAAACGAATCTGCAGGTGCATTTCAGGAGAAATGCGAGGGGCGTTTCGAATGCATATCTAGTGTATCAAACCTCTCCACGCTGGCAAAACCCAATCCGTCTACAGAATGGAGCCGAGACAGTCCCATACACCTCGAAATTTTAGAACCGCGTCTGGATCTGGTGCGCTTCCATGGATCGAAAATATCCAAGCAACCCTCAGCAAGCATAAAATGTGGTTGTAGGCAGAGAGCGAACAAGGTCCATTCATCTAGGCTATGCAATGCATCTTGGCAACCCGGATCTCCTCGTTCAGCCCTCTCGTGCCTTCCAAAACTAGATTAGGCTCCTGATAGGCAGATCTTTGATTTTATGGGTCAGCTCAATGGATACAGTCCAGAAACTCCTACTCACCCTAGAGAATTGATTGAGAATACCCACAGCTCTTCAAAGACTCATTCATGGAGGTAAATAGCTCGACGCCTCGCTTATGCTTTCTTTTATAACATTGAGAGAGATGCTACCTTAATTTTAACCCTTCGTTTGAGAGGGCGAGTTGCTGGGCACTCCTCATTTGCACCATCTTTCTCCTACAAGGATGCTGTACATGCACAACCAAAGAAATAAGCTCAAACCCCTACAACCCCTAAGCCATTTTTGGTTGACATATTGTAGGATGTCCCATCCATAGCGATCTCCCATCTAGAGCTGGCAGGACATCTTCAAAAATACGCAGAAGCTGCTATTATCTGCAGATTCAATGGACTATGGCTTTAATTAAAGGATCTCTATGAATGGATCTACACCAACTGGACCCACAACTGCACTATCATATTCTGCTCAAAGGGATTATTTATTGTAGTATTTGATCATGACAAATACTACCAAAAGGCTGTAAATGAAGGATCATGGTTTCGGGGATGGGCAGGGTTATTCCTTGCACCTTGGTTCCCAGATTTTGATCCCTCCACAGCCATCATCACCAAGATTCCAGTGTGGGTCAGACTTCCCAACTTACTGGCTCACTTATGGCACCCTTCCATCTTTCAAGGTATTGGAAACACCCTGGGCCGCTATTTGACTACAGATCCCTATCGGGAATTCTAGGGGCTCTACACACATGGAAAAATTTGTGTTGAAGTAGATATCAGCAAAGGGCTACCGGAACAAATCAATCTCAAGATCGGTGATTTTACTTGGGAAAAAAAATTATATTATGAGAACACAACCTTCAGATGTTTTCATTGTTACTAGACAGGGCACCTTCAGCACTCCTACCCTGTGTTTCTGGAAAAAAAGAAGCAAAACCTCCCCAAATATAAACCCAAAATATGGGTACGTAGTTATGCGCCTCCTGTAGATGACGATGAATCCTCTAGTTCAGAGGAGGAGGAGATCGAGACAGAAATGGAGCAGGCTAAGAAAACGAAGGACCCTTCCTCTAAAGTCCCTCTGGGTCCCCCTGTCACAACGGCTACTCAGAAACGTAACCATGATTCCTCCTCTTCCGACACAGATAAGGATACTCCTCCTTCAGTCAACAATAATCTACAAGTGGTGCTAGCCTATCCGCACCATTTGAGTTGGGTCAAAGTCAACAAAAAGAAAGGGAAAAAACTCCACATGAAGGATTTTGCCCTATCTGGGTAGAACCGTGTTTCTCTCAACTTTTGTTTCTCGATTTTGCATCTTTGTTCTTTGTTTGTTCTATGTTATCTATTTGGGACCGAGGTTGATATTTTATCATTTCTGGTTGGCCTGTTTCTTGTCTCTCTTGATTGTAAACTCTCTTTGTACCATATGTTCACTTAATAGAATCAGTCTTACTTAGAAAAGAAAAAAAACGGTTGTTTAAATATCTTAGTATCCTATTTGTGCATTTAAATAAGGGGAATTATTATTTCATAGATCAATGAATATTTTAATGTTGTTATGAAATTCAATGTTTCCATGTGTTTTATTGAAACCCTAACTTAGGATTGCATACCAAGGGCAATACCAAGGAAGGAATACTACAGAAGGATCCCTTGTTCTCACATTCTATAAAATTTGTATATTGTGATTTTAGAAATCAAAATATTTCAATATGTAATTTAGAAAAAAAATAAAAATAAAGTTATGAAAAAAAATGGAAGGATCTCTTCTTTCATACAAATTCTTTCTTCTGAAACAAAACGGTTCGGTACATTTATTGAAACCATATTGAGAAAATTAGAGTGTCTGCAATAATTTAAACTACTGATCATAGTATCCATTTTTCTCACATTCTATTGGATTCATTAGTAGCATTACCATGTTTTGGAAATTATATTTGATTATATTAATTTCATTTAATGTGTTTTTAGGCATGTGAGAATATTTGCGAAAATGTTGTATTTTATGAAATTTGCAATAAATTCCATAACAACTGTACTTTTTGGAATTTTATTACAGAAATAGACATGCACTAAGGAACTTATAATATATTCTAAAAAAAACCAATAGACCAGTACACTTAAAGTGGAGTGATGTTTGGTGGAGGGGTTTAACTTCTTAAGAAAATCATCTATCCAAGGGGGGCCTTAAGACAATAATCCACCCATTGATCATTTCATTCAATGCATTAGGGAACTTATAATATATTCTCAGAAAATACAATAGACCAATATGGTTGAAGTGGAGGGTGGATGTGGGTTTGGTGCAGTTCTTTGAGAAAATCATCTTACAAGGGGACCTTAAGAATGTCACCCATCCATTCACTTATTCATTCAAACCTAAATGTAAATGAAAAGCTAGTGGGCCTTTGGGTAACTTATGTGATGGATGGATCATTAAGGCATTCACTTTTCCCATTCTGGTTGTAGTTTGTTGTCTTAACCACACAAATGGAAGCTAGAAAAATGATGATGTCAGAACTGGCATGTCGAAAGGGATGAAAACAAGGATTTTCATATCGAGAATGATGAGGCTAGGTGAAAATATGGGTCAATTTTTTTTCCAAAATAAATAACTTTTAGGGCCTGGAACTTGAGCTAAAAGAGTTGTGTGTCATGTGACACATCCAATGATATTTATGTATGTTTCTAGAATCAAATTTCTACATAAGAAATTATGAAAAACGAAGATTCAGTGTGGGCATAACTTGGCATAGCCTTCTGCAATCTCGGTGAGAGGAATGAGAGAATCACAAATTTTTTCACCAATAAATATCATCCAAATATGCAGGAAGAAACTCGGAGGCAGTGGAAATGATGGTATTCTCACCTAGAGAAATATCCAAAGCGATCCAATAACTCTTGACCAACATTGTAATTGCTTGATTCACTGAAATCCTAGTCTACAGTATTGGTAGCATGCCATGCAAGATCATCCTCAATATTGAGAAGAATTTTCATAATAATTACAAAAATCCTACCAATGAACTGAGGGAACTTGCACATCATTTAGGTGGTACACTGTCAGGCCTCTGCGAGGGTAATAATGAAATATATGGAGATATTTTGAGTGCCCTATTCTAGAGTCTCTACCTCAACGATCTGTAGCATTATTCTTCCCACATTAACAATATTCCAGTGGAGGAAATATGGCTCAATGCCCTCCAGATCGATAAACATCTGGAGAGCCTCTTGGGCCATGGCCTCCTCGTCCCTATTGAGTTCATTAGTGTCATAGGAGGGATTAGGTGCTTCTAATTAAAAATTTTTAACAGCACCTCCGCTTGACCTATCTCCTCATTTTCGGTGCTCATGAGGTGCATTATCAGGACTGAACATTGAAGAATATGGTTTTTATAAACCCCTCCTTTTTTTATTATTAAAAAAAACCACATATTTCAAATATTAAAAGCCACGAACAAATTCTACAAAGAGTTTGACAAGTTACAAGTCAACTTAGGATCAAGCTTGTTGAGCCTTGAACTTGGATCCCATTATCTTACATACAGGCCAATCCTTGTACACTTTCAACAAATTTAACAAAGGATCGGCTTTAAGATCATGCATTAACAATTTCTATCCAATATCCAATTCACTCCAGTCCAATCAATGTATGGTGGAATAAGATCAACTGGAAAAAGAAATTTGACATTTCTCCTTATCATGTTGATATACCCACCTTTCCTAAGTTATGGGCATGCATCTTCTACTATATACAAAATTAGCACATCACCCTTCAGTATATCACACGGAGGGGATAGAATGATGGTGACATTAACAATCTCATCGGTGGCTCTATTAATGTGAATCAAGTGAGGAAACACTCTACCCTTATCCACTATCTCCTTAGAATCAGGAGCAACCTTGACCTCCCCCCCCTTTTTTTAAAAGGGAATTGATTTCCAAATATTTCCCATGTTCAATCAATTAAAAATATTATCGACATATTGATTAAAATATAAAATCATGTGGCTCAACCCTGATTTGAATTTTTTTTCCTCTTGCTCAGTTCCTATATCACTGGATACTTTTGATAAGGAATTTTGATATATCAAATGCATGTCCTTTCCCTAAACTCTTCGTAAAATCCTAAACTACAGGTGGAAAAAAATGATAAGATAGACTATTAAAACATCCTTGCATAGGACATCCGTTCTTGATCACGCATATCAAAAATTATCTTCGTGCCAAGTGCAAGCTCTTTCCTAATCCTGACATCATTAGGTTCTAACTGCAATGCTTTCTTGAAGCTTGCAACAACATAATCAACATATTTTAGAGACATGTATGCTTGAACTTGATAGAATAATTATTTTACATTATCTTCCCCATCACATATTTCAAACTCGGTGTCCAATAAGGCACCTTTTAAATTTCCTAATTTTAATTTACAAGAAGTATTGTTCATAAATATTTGTGACTTTGTATTCCTTAAACGTTTGCTCTTCTCTTCATAAATTTCTACTTTCTCCCAAAAAATGTCAAGATAGTGCAATTCCTTTATGTGTTTTCTTAAAGCCATATTATAATCCCCTTTATTGTAATTTCCATTCCCAAAAAATTTCGTAGAAACTACTGCACTCATCCACCAGGAAATTTATTCATATTTCTCATCAAGCTCAGCTGTCCAGTCCGGATACAAATCTGCATCCTTGAAAAAATTAGATATTCCATCATCTGATCCTTTTGGGATATCCCCACAATCTAAAATTACAACATATAAATAATGGTTGTCACTACTCTATGTGGGATTATGCTCAATTCCACACACAACTCCCATGCCTTGAATTACCTTCCGAAAGACAACATGCTTCTTGTCCAGATGGGAGGTCTTTGTTGTTGTGATGAAAAATTTAGAGCCATTTTTATTAGCTCCAGAGTTTTCCATTGACAACATTCCTTTGCGCTCATGTTTCATCTGAAAGTTTTCATCATTAAACTTTAATCCATATATTGATTCACCCCCTGTACCATTATGAGCTGAGATGTCTCCACCTTGTATCATAAAACCTTTGATATATCTATGGAAAGGAACCCCCTTGTAATGCAAGGGACATCGGTATGAGGGCCAATGGAATTTTATCCTGTGCACAAAGCCCTGAAATTATAGAACATATTGGGCACCACATTGCTGTGAAGCTCCATCACTATCCTCCCCTCCATATCCTCCCCAATGGTGATGTCCAGGTAACACCTTTGATTTAGCATCTTTGTAGATTCAAACCTCTTACTTGTGGACCAGACTTAACATGCCAAAAACTCAAAACCCTATTTGTGTTGTTATGACTACAGTAGGCCGAAGCTTGAGGCTTAGGGATTGATTCCTTCATTAATTCATTTTGTTAGAGCCATCCTTGACCTCCTCTTATACATAATGATTTGATATTGTTGAGTAAATATTATATCACGAAATTGAGACTTGAAAGAATAATTACTTTAAGAGTGTTTTGAAGATTTCCAGTAATTTCCAAGAGTAGTGTTGTCTTGCCCGAGGCAAGGGGCCCAAAAAGCAACATCATTCTTCATCATTTTAATCGTCAAATTGTAAATCAACCTAGAGCTTCAATGTATGACAACATTTCAAGTTAAAAACTTTCAATATATATATTTACCTTCCAGGTTTAATGATACTGTTGATTTTGTGAAGGATTGCCAATTTTTTCTTATTTGTTCCACTCAATTGAAGTGTTCCCAAAATATAGTGTGATAAGAATTCCACAATTATTTCTATTGAATATGTCAACATGACTAAGAAAATCAGTTGATATTATTATTAGTATATTATGACTTAGTGATCGAAGGTCAAATCAATTGGCAGGACGAATGATAGGATCACTATATAGATATTAAAAAATAAAATGGATTTCTTCCTCTTAGACTTGGAATCACAAAAACTGCTCTCGCCCACAGTTTCCTTGATAGAAGGGATCTCTCTCCCAATTTCCTCAACAGGTTCATCATTTGCTTCTTTTCAACACTTATGAGCTTCTTGTTCCCACCTTCTTCTCCATTGTCACACCCAAAGACAATGCTGGGAATCCTTCCTTTCACCTTGAGCTTAGAAAACATGATCCTCCTCGAGCTTTGCACTAGACTCCACCCATATGGGTGTTCTCCAAATTTAAGTACAGAAGCCACTCTGTACTCTATATTCACAAACAAAATACTACAGTCAATTCGACCCTGGACCTCCAACCAATGAACCGTTAATAACTTTGCAACCACCTTAAATCCGAATCACATGCCATAACAAAAATATATATTTTTGTTTTAGTGGTTCCCAATTTCCGCAGAATATTTCTAAATTGAACCATATTAATAAGATACTAGCACAATCACGTTAATAAATATGAACAATGCATTTTCATACATGTATTGAAAACCAAAGCATATTAATAATCAAACTAAACAAACTAAACCTAGATTCATACTGAGAAACCCAATGCTAATAGTGTTGGTCATCTCCCCAAGAAATGGATAATTCTCTTGCAGATAACATGTAACCCATTTTCATCAAGGATCACTCTAGCCAAAATATTTTTTGTTCTTCCATGAGATTATGATTTTAATTAATGGATGTCATTATGCAAAAAAACTTATCACCAAAAAAATGGATCAAAATAAATTAATATGGATAAAATAATAAGGGTTGTATATGTGTATATATACCTTTGTTCCCCTGTCTATGAGAATTGAACTACAGAGACAAAAGTAGAGTTCTCTATTGGAGGAAAATGTGACGTGGGTAACTATCTGGGATAGTATTTGTTGGCATTTCTTAGGAAGAAATTTTCTAAACACAACATCAAAATAGGTCACAGATATGAAGAGTTTGGAGACAATATCCAACCTGAAAACATGGCGTGTAGTGAAGGAGAAAATTAGAGATATACAAGTCTTGGGTAGGTCTGATATACTTGTCCCATTCTCGGGCATAGGCTCACATTCCATTCTCCTAATCAAGCCAAGGCTCATCACACTGAATCTCCCTCTTAACAGCAAGATAATAAAATCAATTCCCCATGGTTTTCTTGGCTCGCTCTCATCAGATGCCTCTGATAAAAGGTGTGGTGTAGTCTGCACATGGAGAAACCATTGGTGTGGAATCCAAGGAAAGTAGTTTGCATGCAGCATGGAGGAGGGTGGGGCACTTCCCAAGGAATATGCTAGGGTTGCATGGGAAGATTGTTGAAATTCCACTTTAAAGAAATGTTACTCTATATGAACGACCTACAAATAATGTGGTCTTATGATCTCTGTGTATTTTGGATCAAGATTTGGATATTCATTACCAATGGTCTGTTGAGAATCCTCTTCAACTGCTATTGTCACTTCTTGAGAAAATTTTCTCTAGTTAAGTGGGTTTTGGATCATAAGACATCTATGAATGGTGAGATTATATATGGCATGGTATGAGATTTTATAAACCCCTCTCCTTAAATCTCTGTTAAGTTCCTTCTTAAATTTTGTCAACTTTTTATCCCGACCACTTTAATTTTGATTTTAATTTTTTGGGTTGGTTTTTGTTTTTTCGAGTTAATCGTGTAAGCCTTAAAAGTTGTTTGGGTCTTATTTTTTTCTCCACATAAAATGGGTTGGAGGGTGGGTCGAGGGAAAGCGGTAAACGTGGATCATTGATTTTAATTTAAATTAATACTTTTCATACACCATTGATTAAAGTAGGGAGGTGAGATTGTGGAATTGAACTAATAATTTTTAATTAAAATTTATAAATCATGTAAATAGAAGTAAATTATCTAAAATAATTAGTGGTAGTTTATGCCCATGGGGCATAGAATAGACAATGATAGGGTGTATTTTTAAGGCACGTAGTGGTGTTAAAGTCAACAATTTGAAACTATGTAGGCAAAAATATAGTCATGTTAAGAGCTAGTGTGGCCTAGATCGGGTGAGATCCCCTAGTGATTTTAATGGCTTAGACTCCCTCGAGTATGGATTAATCAAGCCAAAGGTTGAGTATGCAGTCATCTCAAGACTCACACAAATTAGTAAACAAAAAAATATTAGTGGTTATTTATAAGGAAGTCAATTCACCTTTTTAGATGTCTTTGGACTTTTAATAGTTAATCCACTTTTTTATATTAAAAAATAAAAATATTCAATCAGTTAAAAATCATTCTAGATTATGTTTTCAACTTAAAATTATTTTAAGTTTTGATATTGTCAATTTTGTTTAATGGTCAATAATTTGAAGGGTATTTCCAATTGTGTTGAGTGTTCAAGTTAAGGTAGTAGAATGAAAAATGGTTGAACTCTTATGAGAACAAGACGTCATGATTATGTGAGATATATGATAAAAAATGTTATTAGAATATGTGAAAAGAGATCAAATAATATGAAAACAAATGAAAAGGGGTTATGCCTCCTTACTCACCTACAATATCGTGATCATATTGTAAAGAAGAACAAAGGTATTTACATCTCCACACATACATATAACAAAAGGAATTGAGAAAAGTGAGGGAAAAGATAAATCTAACTAGGATATAGAAGATTCATTTGGTATCTGGTAGAAGGATAAAAATATCACTCCTCACAAACAAGGTTAAAGACTTCCTTTGAGGTGATAATTTAAGTAGAGGACCAAATAAATTCTGAATAAAGTATGATTCTTATAGGCTTCGATAATCTAATGCAATTTGATGTCATAGGTTGGGTATATGTGAAACCCATCATAGAGTGTCTGGATATGATATACCATCGAATATTTGTGCCACATGGACACTACTTCAACCACATGAATTATTGGCTCATAGGGTCCCTGTTGTGTAGCCATTCATTGATGAAAGTTACTTCCCCCATGGGATAGAAGTTAAAACTGATAGTCTCAAAGGTAGGAATAATGGCATTGAAGACAACATTGTTTCCATAAAGAAGGAAACTAAAAATAGGCTTATGAAAACCATAAATATATACTAGAAGTGTTGCAATGAAATAAGTAATGAATAGACAAGTTGCACCCAATAGGATAGGGATCATCAACTAGGCTTCCTGAAGTTCAATAATTTGAATCCTTCAATGTAAAAACATTTGAATTCACACATACCCGAAGGATGATTTTCTGGTAGCATATGTTGCCAAAATTTTCAAGGGCAAGATAACATTCACCCTATTGAAACTGATATGCCAATGCCTTTTCCATTATCATCCCAACAGTTCCCTTGACCATATGCTTGCACTCTGATTGCTAGGGTTCTGTCATGACTTTAAATATCAGATCATTAAGCTCACAAATTATAGGATGATCAAAAATAAATAAATGGGTAGGGTATAATGTAAATGAATTAAATTCAAGTTTAAAATAGTATTGATTTATAAAGTGTTATATGTATTGATTCTGTTAATTTAAGGACATTGGATAATTGATCCAATCAAATTTCGTATATTTGAGAAAATGTAAATGTTTGTTGGATATCTGGAAAACATTCAATTATCATAGAATATTCGATGAACATAATTAGTGTCGTATATCTGGGGAGTATATCATTGGATATCCGACGATAATTTTGTTTACTAAGATATCTAATAAAAGTTGGGACTTAAAAAAAAATGAAAGCAAAATCCTACAATATATATATATATATATATATATATATATATATATATATATATATATATATATATATATATATATAACCCACAAAATTGTGAAAGGCCACAGAGAGAGTAGGCTCCTCGTTATAGAGGCAAGGTCAGAGAGAAAGAAAGGAAGTGAGTCTAGGATAATGGTTAAAATAGTTTGAATTTTAATACTTTATGCCTTGTGCAACAATTTTAGTCGACGTAAAATAAGGGTATCAATTCGTATTAAAATGACTAATCTAAATGACCGATTCATAATAT
Organism: Pinus albicaulis; assembly: GCA_034641835.2. Taxonomy (NCBI): domain Eukaryota; kingdom Viridiplantae; phylum Streptophyta; class Pinopsida; order Pinales; family Pinaceae; genus Pinus; species Pinus albicaulis. The sequence continues at coordinate 1,213,844,222 of CM076579.1, forward strand.
TGTAGAACTTGTTAGGTAGTTTTATTTTTGTTCCTAGATTAAATTAGTCATTCACATTAGTCATTTTTAGTTGTATTACTTATTATTTAGTCATATATTTCAACCTGAGACTAAATTGGTCATTTATGTTAGTTGTTTTTAGTTGGGTCACTTAATATTTCTCATTTTTAGTAGTATTTCACTTCGAAAAGTGGCAGTGACTAACTTTTTTAGTCACTTAGTCACTAATTTCTCATTTTCTACTAGTGTCTGTTGCAGAGATGTGTAGAATTTGGTTTCTTGTCTACTAATGAAATTACATGTGTATGACTAATGCATATGAATCATTAAATATGGTTATCTTGCTAACATGGTCATTGTGTCAAACACATATTGTTAGGGAAACCCTATAAGGGAAGGATCTTGTGTTTAATTAGATGATTATTTTATAGATGATGCACTAACAGTTCAGATGGCTGAAATACAATTGATGCATCTCATGAATATGCTAACATGATTTGATTTGTCACAAAAAATTCTCCAAAAAAACTCGATGAAGGAAAGGTTCATGATTATTATTATGTTTAATTTACTATTACATGAAAATATAATAGCATGCGTTGTTGTAAGCACATCAAAAGAAACATAACACAGAAGTAATATAGTAATGGTGAATGGAATGGTTGAGTATAATTATGATAAATCACAACTTGGAATTGAATGGGCCCAAGCTAATGAAGAAGAAAGATGAGTGGACCAAGGAGGAGGGAATCACTCCCCAGATTATATGGGAACTTTGAGAATCTTGAGGGTTGGAGTGAGAAGCTTCAAGTAAGACAACGAAATTTTGGTAAGAGCTCATGAAAGAGAAGCTAAGATTAATGCAGTTATCCTACAAAGTCTCTTGAATTGGAAGATGTATAGGAATTCTTAGATGAGGGCTAGTCATAGAGACAGGGAATAGCCATCATGATTCAGAAGAGAACATCAATGGGGCAGATGGTGGTAGGTCTATGAAAAGGCATAGCCGAGGAAGTGATGACACTATTCCAGGAGACATATATTTGAGCACCCCAAGAGGGGGAACTAGCATACATGTGCATCATTTTAACATACCACCTAGTTCTTCTACGAGGAGGAACCATCACCATTCTCACCATTATCATCACCATCATCCAGAAAGAAAGGGAAAGGATTATATTCTTGAAGAATTTAATAAATATAAACCACCAACATTTGATGGGGATATGAATAAAGAAGAGGACGTAGAAGCCTAGTTGTTATGTATGAATAATTTTTTCAGAATACATGACTATTATAAAAATACGAAAGTTAGAATCACCACCTATAGAGTGAAGGGAAGAGTAGATATATGGTTAAAGGATTTAAATAATGTTGGAGGCATTGTTGAGAAATAATTGACCTAGGATGAATATGAGAAACTCTCCCGAGAACAATACTTGTCTTAACATTATTATGATAGAAAGGAAAATGAGTTATATGAACTCAAGATGGGATAGTTATCAAATGAGGAATATGTCATCAAATTCCTAGGACTATTAAGGTATGTACCATATATAGAGAATGAGAAAGCTAAAATTCAAAGGTTTATCAACAGTCTTTCTATGGAATTCAAAGATAAAATAAAGTTGTTGTAATAACTGATGGTGAAGGACACCATTGAAAAACTGAAGCACTACTATGATAAAGAAAAATGCATGCATGAAATAAAGAATAATTGGAATTAAAAAGGAAAAACTAGACACAAGAATAGTTAGTTCTATAAGAGCTTAGAGAAGACATAAGGTAAGCAACGCAATCATGAAACACAACCTTAGCAGAAAGCTAATTTTTGTGTGACAACCAATGTCATGACAAGACAAGTTTGAAGGACAAGAGCCACTCAAATCTTGGATGTGTGGTGAGAACACCAGAAGAAGGGATTGTCAACATCAGCAAAATGTTGGACCAAATATTTATAATGCTCAATAGGCTTGCATAGTGGGTGAGGTAGCTAGGAGTATGCCAAGAATTTATGCAGCAGTGCACAACTACCAAGAAGATCACCAGGAATACATCATTGAGATGGAATGTAAGTTGCATTACCAAAATTTTTCCATTTTAATTGATCCAGGTTCTAATTATAGTTATGTCATCCTAGAGCTTATTGTTAAATGCAACCTCGTTAGGGAATTTCTTGAAGAACCATGGCTAGTTTAGCTAGAAACTAGGACAAAAAGGTAGATCAACCATTGGGTAAGGTCTCGTGCATTTTAACTTAGTGAAATTCCCACAAAAACACACTTGAATGTATTTACATTGGTTGCATGTGGCATGTATTTGGGCATGGACTGGTTGTAATTACCCTAGACAAAAGTAGATTGCTATGAAAAATAAATTCAATGCTTGGATGAGCAAGGAGAAAAAATAGTATTGAAGGGTAGGAAAAATCCCATTTTAGTAAGGTTTATTACTATTATAAAAGCCAAATGTAGTAGAGTAAGAGGTTTCACATTGTTTGTAGTGCAAGTTTCCAAGAACGAGAAAGATGATAATGAAATTAAAAGCAAGGAAGCTAAGTTGCTAAAGAGGTATATTCTTTCATAGAAGTGTGCAAATGTATTCCTAGTGGTGGTCCTTGGATTACCTCCATATAGAGAGAGTTTTTTCTATCGATTTGGTACCTAGAGAAACACCAAAATCCAAGGCACCGTATAGGATGAGCACCCTGGAGTTGGTCAAGTTGAAATTGTAGCTAAAGAAAATTCTTGATAAGGGCTACATAAGGCCAACTATGTCTTCAAGTGGAGCACTGGTATTGTTTGTAAATAAAAAACATGGAAACCTTAGATTATTCATTGACTACAAGTAGTTAAATAAGTTGACAATCAAGAATAGGTTTGGATTGACAAGGATTGATGACCTCTTTGATTAGTTTAGGGAAGTATAATTTTTCTCCAAGATTGACTTGAGATTAGGCTACCATAAAGAAAGAATAAAGGAGGAGGAAATTCCTAAAAATGCTTTCGGGACAAGGTATGGGCATTATGAGTTTGTAGTGGTACCTTTTGGGTTTACTAATTCCCTTGCTACGTTCATGTACTTGATGAAAAATGTGTTTCGTCCTTATTTGGACAAGTTCTTAACTTTTTTTGTTGATGACACACTAGTGTACTGAAGGACAAAATATGAGCATGAAAAGCATCTGGTTGTATTCCTACAATTTTTAAGGGAGCACAATATTAATGCAAATATCAGTAAGCGTGGTTTCCTCCAATCATAGATACATTATTTGGTGCATATTGTCTCCAAGGAAGAGATCTCAATTGATCCTGAAAAGATCAAGGCCATAATGGGGTGGGAAAATTCAAAGAATGTGGATGGTGTTATATCATTCATAGGATTGGTATGATATTAAAAGATATTTATCAGAAATTTCTCCAAGTTAGGCCATCCAATCTCAACTTTGTAGAGAAAGAGAAATATATTTGAGTGGAATGGTCTATGTGTAGAAAGCTTTGAGCAGTTAAAGAAGTTAATTACCAATGCACCAGTGCTGATAATTGTAGATTGTGACAAGGAATTCATGGTGTGTAATTATGACTTCAAATAAGGACTCAATGGAGTCTTGATGCAAGAATGATAGGTAGTATGTTATGAGTCCAAGAAGTTAAATCAACATTGTTGGGTGTCGGAGTTGTAATTCAATGGACTCTTTCAACACTTAATTTTTCATACCAGGGCTACATAATCTTTGAGGCGTAGCACAGGAAATACCAGGTTTCAAATCTATGAATATTACTTCTAGATCTCTAATTAAGTTTGCAAAATTAAAAAAAAAAAACCTTTTAGCAAATAACACCAACCCACTCTGGTACTGGAATCAATTGGAAATAATACTCGCCAAAATTTGACAAAAAGGAATCAAACAAGCCTTGCAATCAAATTAAGAAAGATCTGGAAAAAGTAGAAAATGTATTCCTGTGATTGGATCTCAATTCCTAAGAAACAAAAGGGATGATTATGGTTGTAATTAGATATGTCTCTTTTAAATATAACCCATTCCTATACTTGAACAATTTTCCTGTACCTGAAATGGATTTACTTCCTGCACTAAGTTATTTTGTCCTGTTATTGGAACTTTGAATTCCTGTACTGGAACACTTTGTTCCTATACTGTAATATCCTATTCATGTACTTTGAAATTTTCATTCCTGCACTGGAATCTTGTTGTTCTTGTACCAAGTTTCACTGTTCCTGTACCAAGAACTTCACAGTTCCTATACTGGAATAGGTTAACTTTCAATTGCTTTTCACTCACGCATAGATGTGCTACAATTAACCAACTAGAAATGAACATATCATAAAAATAAACTACAACTTGAGAATTAAAAATGGATTCTCCAATCAAACAAGAATTCAATGGAAATAACTATAAAGACTGAAATAAATCCTTATTGCAGCAGAAAGAAAAGACTCTTGCATGGAAAATGTAATATCCAAAAGGGAACTTGGCCCTTCTCTCAAATCTCTGTTACGATAATAATTATGATTTGTTTTGGAAATAGACGTTAAACTCAAAAATAATTATGTGACCCATGTCCAAATCATCAATACAGGGAAATCAGTAGTCCTTAATCACTATGCACAAAGTTATTTACTATGTAACTAGAGTTTAGATTAAACAAGGGTACACTTAAATTGAAGTAAATGAATAGAACTAAATGTAAGACTCACAATCCAAGTTCGCCTTTCATAAATAACTTGGAAAAGAAATATTCTCTCAGAAATAAAGGAAAAAATCATGCGATGCTTCAAAAATAAAGGTTGCATACTGAAAAAAAAATATATCCAACATACTAACACTATGAGTCCTCAAATCTGGGATGCATGCACACATTTACAAGGGTTTCATCAACCTGCAACTCAACCAAATAAATAAAGAAACTATTATGCTCACACCAACATGACTAAATATAACATACTACGAAATATAGGGAGAACGAGTTGGGTTGGATGGGCCATAGCCAACCAGCCCGTTTCGCTTCACAAAAAATTCAAAATCAACTGAGTGAAGGAAACATTACAGATAAAAAGAATCCATAATGAATAAAATTGGCATCAACTCCTTATATTATTTGAAATTATTTAGCAATGATACATTATAAGCCCATGGATCTAGCCTAGAGGGACATGCCAATACACAAAATTACAAGAGTTCACAAGAGAGTATTAAAATTTCTGGAGTATCACTATCTAAGCATATCCCAGAATCCCTATTTTATACACAGATACTCCACTCTTGGCCATATTGAAAACTTAATAGAAATATGAACTAGATAAAACTGACCTCTATCTTTAGTCCTTTCCATAACACTCCAAGCCTATTGCAGAGAATGGAACGAACCCTTGGAGAGAGATGCACTCCATTAATTCAACAATGTGATATTTTTGGAGGTAAATCAAAATGGATCTACTGGTTGTCTTCTTGGTATAGGAATAGGGAGATGGTACGATAACCTTCAGATCCTGCACCAACCAAACTTTAACTCTGATTAATGACTTCACTTACCATGATTTGAAGAAATGAAAATAGATGAATTACAAAGACATATGAGTCTATTTAACCTTTTAAATAACTAATAAGCCTATATAACCCATACTTTAACAAAACCATGAATAATCCAGGAACCATTTGTAAAAGTTAGGTTTTAATTGTAAAACAAAGGTGTTAAGTAGCATAGTTAGGACAAGGCAAGGGTCAAAGTAGGGAAAATTGTGACAGACAACATCCCCCTAACCTCATTTCATTGTGTGTCCTCACACAACTATTGACCTTCTGCAAAAAACAAGATTATAAGTATTGCTTCATTTCTATATTTGGATGCTGATCCTTGAGCCTTCTATCTTCAATTTTCTAATGTGGGGTTTCCTCAAGCATTTTACTACCTTCCTCAAGCGAAATTTACATTGAGATGCATGATATTTCCAAATTTTCACTTGTCGCTTCCTTTCCTGTACTGCCTTTACAAAATCTTCATTCCTGCTCTTCATTGTCATCTTCTATTCCATCACACATCAGTTCAGAACATCAAGCTCGTACATTTGTTTCTTCAACTCTTCAACTTGATTATTTTTCCATCAAAAGTGTGTGTGAATTCTAGTGCCACAACGAAATCATACCCATAAAACTTAAGTAGGAAAGGGAGAAACCTAGTTTCTTGCAACAAGGTTAAACTACCCTCATACTCAACCATCCCCTCCAGTTCCTTTAGAGACCATGACTCAATGCAAATCGGTGCCATGACATTGAAGGGTTATGATACCTCACTTCCCTGTAAACTTCTGAAAGATTGACCCTACTCAATACAAAAATTCCAGGGGGGTATGCTTCTGTAGTCTCCGAGCTTACCAATTTGAATTGCATGCATCAACGTCTCGTCCACTTATCCTGGTAATAAAAATCGCTGCCACCTTGTCAATAAGAAAATTTCATTGGAAAAGTCACAGATATGGATATAATTCCAAGGTAATTGGGGTAATGATGGCTAAAGGTGATGAATATGATTTTTAAAATTTCAAAAAAATGAAATACGATGTTTACGCTTCATAACAGCCAAATCATCAAAAATTACACATGTTTACCATTCTCGTCATGACTCTGATTGAGATATATTGATGGTTAATTAAGATAAGGTTAGCCAAAAATATAACATATATGTACTTAAAATATTCAATCCTACTAGTAATGACAAATAGCATTAGTCAAACCAAAGTACAACATATGGTGTTTTTTTTAAATAGACATTGCATTTATGAATAGAGTTTAAAGTTGTTGCATTAAAATTTATAATTATAACAAGATTCCTCCACTAGGCAGAGTTCCTAATCCATAACCCAACTTTCTTGTACTAGGGAATATGTTCCTACACCAAAATGTTGTGGTTCTTGTATTTTGTAAAGGGTTCTTTCAAAATCACATTTCCTTAGTTATATACAGGTTGAATCCATCAATAACTTGCAAAATTTGAAGGAGTTCCTTTTATCCCTAGTTCTAGGTGTCATTATGCTTTCTGGATCTAATCAATAAGATATTTAAAGGTCCATCAGATCTTGCAACAAAATTTATGAGTGAAAAAGAAGAAGCGGGATATGGGTACAATTTAGAAAGGGAAGGATATTATCGAGGGCAATTAAAACAAAATAAACCACTAGGGGAATATAAGAAAAAGGGAATAGGGAAAAATTTTGAGGGAATAGAGGGAAATGTCCTATGGACAGGAAAATTTGTGAAGAATATGAGGGAAATTTAAATTGGGACAAAATAAGAAAAAAAGGGAAAATTATGGAAAAGGAAATGAGAAGAAAGGCATAATTCTTACCTCGAATTCTCTTCCAAATAATGTTGTACCTTGGATCAATTAACTGCAGTGGGAGTTTTCTATCACTTGTACAAAATGTGCCATGTCAATTTCCCTGAACATGGATAAGGGGTCGTTTCTTTCAGTCATTCTATTGTCACCATAAACATTTACAAAAACCTACTTCTTCTAAGTGATAATCATCATTTACACTAATCAAGTAACATTCCATTTTTATTAAAAAAATGGATCTACCTGCAAGCATGATCGTTTTCAAGTAGATCCTTCCTGTAGGTTTTAACCTTGTAGATAAATTACCTGGAAATGAATTCATAAAAAATAGAAAATAAATAATAGTGAGAGCATAAAACATAAAACATATTTTATGTTTCTTCCCCTGGATCCCCAACCGAGAATACCAAATTGATTTTTCATTATATTACATTTAGTGTTACAACACATATATATACATGTCGAAGCATTCATAAACCCCAATCTATTAACCCTGGATTAGAACATAACTATAGTTCCCTTGACCAGATCTACAAAATACTAGGAGCATAAAACAATCATTTCAAAAACCATGTGTAAACCCATGCACAAAACCATAGGTGGGCCCCCCACATAATATAGGGATTAATTTTTTTTTCCCAAGGTTCTGCCCTGAACCTTGTGTAGGGGGGCTACTGCCCCCTTGCAAACCCCCTAACAAGGGGGGCTACCGCCCCCCTCACACCCCCCGCTTCACACATTTTTATAGTCGGGGAAATAATATAACAGACACCCAACATTCTCCCACTTTTTGTTTTGTTTCCATAGGGGGCCACAAGACATCTTAGTCATTGGTCTAACCCTGCAACACCCATTATTTCTCTACACTAGGAGAACTTCCCAGTGCTCACATACTTCATCAATGCATCTGCAACATTCTTCAAAGTGTTCACCTTTACCATCAACACCTTTTTATCCTCAACAATATCTCTCACAAAGTGATACTGAACATAAATGTGCTTTGTCTTTGAATGGTAAGGAGGGTTCTTAGACAATAAAATTTCACTTTGGCTATCATAGTCTATCGTTATAGCTCGTTGCACCAACCCCATACTTGAACACAATCTCTGCAACCAAACTGCTTTCTTTCTTGCATGAGTGGTTGCCATGTATTCTTCCTCTGTAATTGAAAGAGCCACTACATACTTTCTTTTACCCATCCAATTGACTGCACCTCCAAATAGGCTATAAACATACCCACATGTAGATCTTCCTTGATCCATATCTCTACCCGAGTCTTCGTCAATAAATTGACGAATGTCCAAAAATATGTCCAATCCTAGTCTTCCTTGGTAGAACATACCATAATCACCAGTGCCACACAAATATCTCAAAACCATCTTCACTGTTGTCCAATGCTCCTTCCCTGGTTTTGACATAAACCTGATCAGTACTCCAACTAGACATGAAATGTCTGGCCTAGTACAAACCATTGCATACATCAAGCTACCCACTGCACTTTCATATAGAACACATGACATATCATCCACATACAAGACCAAATAAATAACACGATCACCAATTAATTTAACATACACACAATGATTCTCTTTTCTTCTGGTGAAACCAAGTCCCCATATAAAAGTATCAAATTTTGATATCACATACTTGGTGATTGTTTTAACCCATACAAAGACTTTTCTAACCTACATACCAGTTATTTCTTATGCTTCACCACAATCCTTTAGGTTGCTTCATGTAGATCTCCTCTTCCAGATCCCCTTGAAGAAATGTTGTCTTCACATCCATCTATTCTACCTCAAAATCAAGTGCAACAATAACAGATAAAACTAGTCTTATAGAAGTAACCTTGGAAAATAGAGAAAAATTATAACAAAAATCAATTCCCGGCACCTGGGAATAACCTTTTGCTACCAACCAATCTTTGTATTTCTCCACCTTGCCTTTTGCATTATTTTTCTTCTTAAAAGCCCATTTTCTCCCAATGGACTTCCTTCCAGTCAAAAACTCCACCAGATCCCATGCCTCATTTTTGTGCAATGATTCCATTTCATCAACCATGGCCTCCTTCAAGACTTTTCCATCCTCTAAATCCACTGCCTCCCTGATAGTTCTGGGATCATCATCAGTGATAGTTAAAGAAAAAATTGAATAGAAAGAAAATGGACTATACCTTTCTGGTTGCCTTCTTTCTCAAACTGATCTTCTCACAACTAGAGTTTGTGGCTCTTCCTCTTCTGAATCTTGTTTTGTTGTAGAGTCTTATTCTTCCTCCTTTAGCTCAAACTATATCTTCTCAGGTTCCTTTGGTAGGAATCTATGTTTAACAACATCTTGCACCTCTCTAAACACCATATCTCAGTTGTACACAACCTTCACTATTTCTAGGTTCCAAAGCTTGTAACCTTTTAAACCATACTTATACCGAATACAGATGCACCTTTCAGATTTATTATTTAACTTGGTCCTTTTCTCCTTTGGAACATGTACATATGCATCACATCCAAATACCCTCAGATGTGAAAGAGAGGGTCTCTTACTAGTCCATACCTCATGTGTATTCTTATCCTCCAACGTTGATCAAGGTGATTTATTAACCATGTAACATACAGTCTCCACTGCCTCTGCATATAATTATTGTCCTAACTTGGTACCACTAACCATTCTTATTGCCTTTTCCATCAACGTTCTACTCATTCTTTCTGCAACTCTATTTTGTTGAGGTGCGTATGCAGTATTATTCTGTCGTGCTATACCACACTTATTACAAAACTCTTCAAATTCCTTCTTGTAGAACTCTCCACCATTACCTATCCTCGGCACCTCTATCTTCTTCTATGTCTGGTTTTCCACCAGAGCCTTAAATTATTTAAATCTATCAAAGACTTCTGATATATTCCTCAAGAAATATATCCATGTATTCCTTGAGAAGTAATCTATAAATGAAACATAGTACATAGAATTACCTAGTGATGGAACCAACACAGGTCCAAACACATCACTGTGCACAAGCCCTAATATCTTGTTCACCGTCTCATCACCAAAAGGAAAACTCGCTCGATTCTGCTTCCCATATTCACAATGTTCACAGAAATCGAAATCCAGAGAGAAATTAAAGATACCTTCTATGACACCATTATCATGCAGTATCTAAAGGCCCTTCTCTCTAATATGTCCAAGCCTTTAATGCCACAACATGGTCTTTTCTCCAAAGATCAGAAGCCTTTCTGCTCCACTTTCAGGAACCAGAAACCTGTTGCATTCATCAATAACAATGCTACTGTTGGGCCACTAATTTGTATTATTATTATCATTTATTAACATCCATTTCAACTATTTCTAATGTTATTTTATCACATTATTTATCATAATTTATTATATAATTCCATTTCATAATTATTTATGCTCTCTTGGATAAGTAATACTTGTTCTCCTTTATTTTAATAAATTAATGATTGTTATGCATGTTTTTGCTAATGATGGCTTATTAATGAATTATTTATAGCATCACTCACTATTTTAGCCTCTAAGATCTTTTCCAGATTGCAGATTTGATCTTCAGCTGATAATTAAATATTTCAACTGAGAAATTCGTTGGAATAACAAGAGATAGTTTTGTGTTGGAATTTTTGGGAAAAAAATAGTAATCCTGAAAATCCGAAACATGGGTTTTGTGCAGAATGGACCAAATTAGTTTTTTTTAGAAAAATTTTCCCAAATTCGGTATTCATTGAGAGAAACACAAGGTTCTTCAAAGGACATATTTGCAGATTTTCTATTGTGGCCGTTTTCCAAATTGCCTCAATTGTAATTGCCAGATTCAACTTGTGCCAGCTAAATCATGATGGAAAGATCTTTCAGATCTCATCTTCGTGATTGATATTTTGTAATCATTTTATTTCCCCTTTTTTGTTTGTATATTTCAAAGGGAACAAATCAGAGAGAGGGGAGGATGGAACACATAGGAGATAACACATAGAGGGTTAGCGTGCAAGAGATTAGGTTTTGTAACAGAAGAATTTTAATTAATTGAATGCAAGTCATTTTTCTGTTCTATCTATAAGCTATGAGTCTACCACGGCCCTAGTCAGAGAGTTGGGCACACTCCTCTGATCAGGTACTATGTTATTTCCTTTTGTTGCTTTCACATTTCTGTTTGAGTATTTTAATTGCTATTATGGTCTGTTCTTTAATTGTTGTGAATGCTTTTATAATTCTTCAATTTATCTTTAATTACTATTACAGTAGTTCTGGTTTTTTAAATTGTTGAATCTGTGATCAATATTGGATTGTGCCATTGCTCCTGCATATACCTTGCGTGTTACCTTGAAATAATGTATGCACTCGGATTGATAATTAATGTGGAAAAGGGTTTGAATATTCATTCACACTTGGACACCAAAATTTTGGCGTCGTTGCCAGGGAACCTAACAAAGGTGCAAGAACACGATTCATATTGATCTAAGGATCAATATCTCATCATAGGGAGGGAAATGCTACCATGCTCTAGGTTTTTAGCGTAGTTGTTTTGTTTTCCTTTTCGATTGATTTCTTAGGAACCAATATCTTGTCCTAGGGAAGGAAATGCTACCTTTCTCTAGGTCTTGAGCATAGTTGTTCTTTTTTCCTTTATGATTGATTTCTTAGGAACCAATCTCACATCCTAGGGGGGGGAATTCTACCCTGCTCTAGGTCTTGACTGTAGTTGTTCTGTTTTCCTTTTCGATTGATTTCTTAGGAACCAATCCCTCATCCTAGGGAGGGAAATTCTACCATGCTCTAGGTCTTGAGCATAGTTGTTCTATTTTTCTTTTTGATTGATTTCTTAGGAACCAATCTCTCGTCCTAAGAAGGGAAATGTTACCTTGCTTTAGGACTTGAGCGTTAGTTGCTTTTTTTTTTTCTTTGATTTTCTTTCTGCTGATTTCTTAGTGCCCAATATCTCGTCCTGGGGAGGGAAGTTTCACCCTACTCCAGGTCTTGAGCTTTAAGAATTGTTTGAATTTTTTGCTTCCTCCAGTTCTATGAACAAAGATCTAAACAAAAAAGCAGAGGAAGACCCCCAATACTCACAGGATGAGGCCAAGGAAGAAAGCATCAACACAATCTAGAACCCAATCAAGGAACTTCACGATGTGACAAATATGGGAAATCAAGACTATATTGAAGGTTGGTTTTACTCTATTTTTTTCTTGCAACAACACTCTACACTTCAGCAACTCTTGACACCATCCTGAAAAGGGAAGTAGGTCTCTCATACTCATGTATTTATTAACATACATTTTTCAAACACGGGTATGTGCTTACTTGAGGCATTATTTAGAAAATGGCTTCACTGGAAGTACTCTTATATGTAAGAATATTTTATTTTTCAAAGTAGAGTAGTATAGTGTAGAATATAGAATGAATAAAGACATAAATAAATAAATTTCCTTAGATGTAAGAATAGTTGTTTTTGTTGCAATAGGTTGTGAAAATTAACATCGGTGATTAATATTCGAATTTATCTATGTATGTAGATGTATTATATTGAAAATTAAATTTCTACAAACACTCATATTCATTTTGATCATCTTCTTGGAAAAATTCCTTAATTATCATATCTTATGGCTTACGGGCTTGATGAAATTTTTGGAAAAATAGTCGAGACAGCCATATTTTGAGGGACCAAATGGCCATATTTTAAATACTTGTTTCTATCCTACATACAAATTTATTTCTACTTTCTAACCCAATTTGAATCACTCGATTTGGATTTGAAACAGAAAATTTATGACCAAAACAATGACAGGATGTCTAGTAGGCAGCTCAGGAACAGAGTTGAGACAGTCCGTTTTTGGAGGCCTAAATGACTATATTTTGGAAAATTGTTTCTATGGTATATTACCCTATGAATATATTTTACAACTCAATTTAAATCACTTTTTTTTGATATCTTATGAGGAATTTATGACCAAAATAATGGCTATTTATCGTAAATCAGCGCTCTCGAAACTTTGTTTTCCCGACTATTCACTAGGGGATTTGACCCATCAATTATTCTTGCCTTCAAAAATTATTCCTATTGGAGATATATAAATGAATATAATTTAATATCCAATTTGAATCATTTCAATCCATCATCAAACGAAAAAGTTATGTTTGCAGTATTAACTATTGGTCTGAGCCGGAAAATCGAAAATGATTCTATTATGCAGGTTGTTCTAAGAAAATTTAACATACCATTACATGGATTTTTTAAAACCTATATCTATTGGATATATATCTCTAATTTTACTTTCATTTGCATCGGAATCACTCAAATCAGACAAAAAAAGAAGAAGTTATGATTGAAACACTGGCAGTTAGTATGGTTGGCCACCACTCTTCTGCAGGTAATAAATTAATTTTACTTGTTAATTTTTTTTCCCATGGATTTGTTTTATAGAGTAACTACCTTTTTTTTTGCATATTTCTTGGATTAGGAGAGCCTCATCACCTCTCTTCTTCCATGATTTCATGTTTTATTTCAGGTAGACACTCATTTTTTGCAGGTCCCAGGAGAATAAATGAGGTCAATTTATGAACAAGTGATTCTTGAAGACAATGATAATGAAATATTTTCAAAGCTGTTTCCTCACACGGAGAAAAAAACATGAATAATTTTCATCACTTAACGGATTTATAACATGAGAAATGGGGAATTGATTTCTATTTCAAGATCCAAGTCTTTTACAAAAAAGCATTTTTCCATTCATTCACCATTCACGAACAACATTGTTGTAACAAAAATCATAATCATTGTAACTTAAGTGATTTATTTATTGGTTTTCAGTAAAGAGTCATTTATTTTCTAATTTCTCTTATGTTTTTATGCTTCAGGTATTGTTTACTTCAAAGTCACATTTTTTTTTTTGTTCTCAAAATAAAAAGAGTGAGTTCTTAAGTTTTTTGATGTTGTTACTGCAGATGTTGCTACTCGTGATGTTGTTACTTCTTAGATGTTGCTACTCCATGATGTTGTTACTCTAGATGCTGCTACTCATGATGTTGTTACTCCTTGGATGTTGCGACTCCGTAATGCTGTTACTCCTTGGTTGCTGTTACTCGGGATGCTGCTACTCAAGATGTTGTTACTCTTTGGATGCTGTTACTCCACAATGTTGTTACTCCTTGGATGCTGCTAATCCATGATGCTGTCACTCCGAATGCTACTAATCGTGATGTTGTCACTCCTTGGATGCTGCTACTCTATAATGTTGTTACTCCTTGGTTGCTGTTACTCCTCGAATGTTGTTACTCCTTGGATGTTCTTACTCCGGATGATGCTACTCAGGATGTTGTTACTCCTTGGATGTTGATACTCCGAGATGCTATTACTACGTTAGTGCTATGAATCTATCACTGCTGTTACTCCGTCGTCACTATGAATATATCACTGATGTTACTCTGTCGGTGCTTTGAATCCATCACTGATGTTACTCCACCGGTGATGTGAGTCCGTCACTGTTGTTACTCCGTCGGTGCTGTGAATCTATCACTGTTGTTACTCCACCGGTGCTATGAATCCGTCACTACTATTACTCCACTGGTGCTATGAATCCACCACTCCTGTTACTCCATCGGTGCTGTGAATCCGTCACTATTGTTACTCTACCGGTGCTGTGATTCTGTCACTGTTGTTACTCCATCGATGTTGTGAATCCGTCACTTCTCTTACTTTGTCGACGATGTGAATCTGTCACTGTTGTTACTCCGTCGGTGTTGTGAAACCGTCATGGTTTTTACTCCATCGGTGCTGTGAATCTGTCACTGCTGTTACTCCAAAAGAAATTTCTAAGTGTTGGATGCTATTACTCCTTCAGTGTTGTTACTCCATTTTTTTTTAAAGTATCCAATGCTATTACTCCTTCGGTGCTATTATTCATATGATGTTGTTACTCCAGGAAATTTTCTAAGTGTCTGGTGTTGTTACCCCTCTAATGCTATTACTCCTCCGGTGATGTTACTCCATGGTGATATTTTTCTAAGTACTTGGTGCTGTTACTCCTCCAGTGTTGTTACTCCGCCAAGGTAAGTCGTCAGGTACGTCCTTGACCGACTCCGTGGATTTATTTGGTATTTTACTTATGACATGACCAACTATGATTGATGATAGACATACTTTACTTGGGGGGAGGTCTCGTATTTATTAATAAGGATGATTATTATGGTAAGTCTT
The DNA here is from genome assembly GCA_034641835.2 of Pinus albicaulis. Classification (NCBI taxonomy): domain Eukaryota; kingdom Viridiplantae; phylum Streptophyta; class Pinopsida; order Pinales; family Pinaceae; genus Pinus; species Pinus albicaulis. The sequence continues at coordinate 1,213,859,774 of CM076579.1, forward strand.
GTCAGGAATGATTCACTCTTAATTCCTCATTATTTTGTAAAGTGACTAATCCTCCTTCATGTCACCTTCCTACCATCATTCTTTTTCTCATTTCCTTGTTATTACCTAAGTCATGGTTCTCAGTCACAACTATTGTTGTTGGCCAATTTTCACGTTGAATTCAACATATGTAGGTATTTCTAATTTTTTTTCTCTTTGGTGAATGGGAAATAATTTTAATGGTCTAGGCCCTCTTTGACATAATGATTAGGTAGTCAATTTATCTTTGTTTATCTATAAACATAATCTAATTTTCAAGGAATAATTATGCCAAGATGATTTCATCATGCTAGCTTTCAAATTTCCTAACTGGTCAAGTCCCTGATCTTCTAAAATTTATGATGATGACCACAAATTGTATTTAAGTATTTCCGCCATTATCCAATGAGTTGTTCCTCAACCCCAATCTTAGCAATGAAAAATATATTTATGAGCAGTCATTTGAAGGTTATGATTTTTTGAGAAGCAAAACTGTCAATGTTGAAAATAGTTACTACACAACTTTTTACGCCATCCCTAGCTCTTAAGGAGCTGACCTGCCACCCCATTTATTAAGTAATATTTAATTGATTAATGATAACCATAATTGAATTTTAAACATAAATATTAAACTAGAGGATAGGAGGTCTCATCACGAGCCGGACTACCATAATCATAGGTCCTAATAAAGTAACAATACCATTTTTGGTCACCAAGCCATGGTAATGGCCTTCGGTCATAAAGCTAAAGGACAAGAGGTCTCATCATGAGCCGATTTGTCATTTTTGTTAGCTCCCATGAATGGCATTGTTATTAACTGGTTACCATGCTAGAACAATGATCTTCAGTTGATATCTAAGTAAATTGAAAGGCTTTTGTAACTATGTACTTATTTCTAATATATGGGACACTGACATCTCAATGGGTTAAAAAGGCATCCTTGTCAAGGCTATGGATGCCTATTGACAGCAGTGGCTATGCCTATGGTATAGATATTAATTTAATACTATAATCTACTTGGTTACCTTATTTTCTCAAAGCTAATTTTTGATAAAGCTAACTATTGCATATACAAGGTTTTCCAGAACTCATGGTTCATGGGGTAATATTTAATCAGTTCTTAGATGATGGTGGTTATGGTTTATATCTATTATTGAGTTGTAAATATTCACCTTACATGCCAGGGATGAAACTTTTAGGATATTTGATATTTGACATTTTTTATCATCTAATCTATCATTCCTTTATTCTACAAGTATCATATATTTAACCAAAGATAGTTTCTTGCCCAATCAATCACCATTTATTCATATCTTAACAACACCACTAAGAGGCCTGATTTTGATTTTGACTCCCAAGTAATTAGAAAAACCATGAGAAGCAACGATTGAGATAACTAATTCTCATAATTTATATGCTCATAACAACCAAATCTTATGGGTACAGGGAATGCATCTTTTCCCTTCTTATCCATTATTATACCATGCCATTCACAATATGATTATGTCACTTTTATATGTAATTAGGTAATTGAGGTGATGAATTACTGATTAAGGATATTTATAAGATATTTTAAAGATGACAAGGAAACTAACTAGTTTGGTGGAAGGAAACCGTGCTACACTTTCTGATTACTTTTTTCATCTTGCATGGCTTCCACCTTCTACATCACTTTCAGCATTAACTCAGCCTACATCAAATTCAACAAATGTCAATCCATACATGCCTTTCCACATTTTTATGGAGGTAAAACTTGAGGTAAACTAGCATAAGGTTTTGATTTATTAAAATTTTTGGAGAATCTCATGAAAAACCATTGAGCATTATTCACTCATATTTTTCAACCATTGTTTCCCCTTCTTTACCACTTCCCATTTTTCAGAGACACAAAATATTTCAGTCTAGGGGAGTGTTACTTTCATTATCATGAACATGCCATTAATATTCTTTATCATCCATCGATCTCCTTATTCATTCTCAAAATCGCCTTTATTCCATGTTGTTATACACCAAGCAAATATTTCAGCCATGATTATAGAAAGCACCTCAATTTGTCTTCTAGTGTAGCATGAGGGCATGATAATTCTCTAGTTTGGGGGAAGGGTTGTTATGTATAATGAATGATTTCTCATTTCTTCCTCATTTTTGTATATCCTTAAAAATATCAACTGGATTTTTGTGATTTTTGGACAACAAAGAGGTATCATTAAACCCAAAAAATTTCAAGCTAAAACAATTTGTTAATTCCAAAAAATCATGCATTATTACCTACAACCATTTTGCTGATATATTGAAATATGTTCATTGCATTGATTTGATTTTCGAATTGGACAAACATTGATATAGTATAAATTTTCTTACAAAATTTCAGCAAAATTTGGTTTGTAGTAAAGTTTGCTTTTACTTGTATCATACTTTTCCACAACTTCATATACATATGGTTGAAAATAAATATGAAAAATGTTTTAAGAAAGCATTTGGGGAAGAAACCTTCTCTTCCATCAATATCATGCATTGGGGTGAGCATGTTGATTATTGTATTACAACTTGGTTAATACAAAAGCATTGGGGTGCATGGGGACATGCAACATGTTCAGTTTGGGGGAGATGTTGGGCTACTAATTTGTATTATTATTATCAATTATTAACATCCATTTCATCTATTTCTAATGTTATTTTATCACATTATTTATCATAATTTATTATATAATTCCATTTCATAATTATTTATGCTCTCTTGGATAAGTAATACTTGTTCTCCTTTATTTTAATAAATCAATGATTATTATGCATGTTTTTACCAATGATGGTTTATTAATGAATTATTTATAACATAAATCACTATTTTAGCCTCCAAGATATCTTCCAGGTTGCATATTTGATCTCTAGCTGATAATTAAATATTTCAACTCATAAATTCACTGGAATAACAAGTGACAATTTTGCGTTGAACGTTTCGGGCAAACGAAGACGAATCCTGAAATTCCAAAACATGGGTTTTGTGCAGAATGGACCAAATTATTTTTTTGGTGAGCTGTTTTCCCAAATTCGATCTTCATTGAGAGAAACACAAGGTTCTTCGAAGGAAAGATTTGAATATTTTCTGTTGTGGTCATTTTCCAAATTGCCCCAATTGTAATTACCAAATTCAACTTGTGCCAACTAAATCATGATGGAAAGATCTTTCATATCTCATTGTGGTTATTGGTATCTTTTAATTAGTTTATTTCCTCTTTGTTGTTTGTATATTTAAAAGGGCACAAATTAGAGAGAGGGGGAGGATGGAACACATAAGAGATAACACATAGAGGGTTAGCATGCACGAGATCAAGTTTTGTAACAGAAGACTTTTAATTGATTGAATGCAGGTCATTTTGTAGTTCTATCTGTAAACTATGAGTCTACGAGGGCCCTGGTCAAAGAGTTGGGCCCACTCTTCTGATCAGGTGTTGCATTATTTCCTTTTGTTGCTTTCTCATTTCTGTTTGAGTATTTTAACTGTTGTTATGGTATGTTCTTTAATTGTTGTGAATGATTTTATAATTTTTCAATTTATCTTTAATTACTATTACAGTAGTTCTGGTTTTTTTAATTGTTGAATCTGTGATCAATATTGGATTGTGCCATTGCTCCTGCATATACCTTACGTGTTACCTTGAAATAATGTATGCACCCGGATTGATAATTAATGTGGGAAAAGGTTTAAATATTCATTGACACCTGGACACCAACAGCTACCCAGAAGCTTATACAAAGTTCCAATTACAACTCCCTGCATTAGTACCAGTGCTCCCTGAACCGTCTTGTGGGTATCTTTCTCGAACACTATTTTTACACCTACATCATCCATATTGCTTACAAAAATCAAATTTATGGCCAATGTAGGAATATGCAGAACACCAGGAAGTGTTCTAATCATTTCTTAGGTCCCTATATTACTTGTGTAGTCCCTTATTGTTGTTATTTTAGCCCCATTATTGTTATTTTTGTGCCATTGTAACCCCAATATTTCTATTATTCTACCATTAAATTATTATTGTTAGGTCGACTAGGATTATATTGTGACCCCATGGAATCCTATATATAGAAGGAGGTTTTTTAATTTATCATTGATGGAAAAGGAGAAAAAAGGAGTAGCACCTGAACTATCACTAAGGCAAAGGAGCAGAGAAGAACTAGCAATAAGGAAAAGGAGTAGATCGGGAAATAATACAGTAAGAAATCATAAAAGAGAGGCAGAGGAGCAACATTAGACTATCAGCATGTTGGGAAAAATACTGAGAGGGGGGGGGGGTGAATCAGTATTTAGGGCATACTAATTTTTTTTTATTTTTTCATGCTCTAAAACCCATACGCTACTTTACTGAACCAGAATCACGTATATACGCGGATAACCTTCACAAAACTTGCGTATATACAGAGATCTTACTATGCCATTAATTCTTTACTTAGATCTATGCAACATTCATTCTTCTGATGATTAGATAACAGTAAGCATGTGCAGTAATAACAGAATAAACCATCACACATAAGCATCAAGAAAAACTTCATTAAGTAGGTTGCCATCATCTTCATCAAGTGGGTTGCCAAATAGGACAACACTCTGTATCATATTGCCAACAATCTCCCCCTTTTGACTTGATGGCAACCACGATGGTGTTTGATCACCACAATAGATAGATACATTAAGCATAATGATATTCTCCCCTATTCAAACACCATGTCACTCTCCCCCTTTGACATCAAGGTCAAAGGGTAGATCAACACCAACACAAGGTTTTTCTCCTCATGTCGAAAGAAGAGCGCTATAGATCTGATGTGCACTGAAGTTACCATGCTCCCCCTGAATTCATGTTGAATCTTCAAACATATTTTTCAATGAGGTATATGACTCTATGACCTTTCCTATCACCAAGGACTCATACTCACATCAAAGATCCAACTAAGTGGATTTACATATGAGACTCAAATACCCAACCAAGAGGGTTTACACATTTTGACTCAAGTACCCATCCAAGTGGGTTTACACATTTTGACTCAACTACCCAACCAAGTGGGTTTACAAATTTCAACAAGTCCTTTCATGTCTGAATATTACAATTTTTACATCATAGGTCTCAACATGACCTTTCCATAAATATAACATTTCATGACCAATACCAGAAAGACCTCAAGAGAGAGATCATATTTCAGAACCATCATAATGCCAACAATGCATTATACTCAGCAAGGCTAATGCTGCCCCTGAAAATGTACATCCAAGCATCCTTTCCATATGACCAAGGCTTCTCCTTAGCTTGTGCAACCTGAAGCTCTTTCAACAGCAAATTATCAGCAACAATTTCTGCATGATCTGTCCTTATCTCTAAATCATAAGACTTCCATCTCATCCATGTGTGAAAGAAACGAAAACTCTTCAACAAAAAGCAAATAGGGCTCATCCACAATCCTAATAAACCATGTAACATGTCATCATCATTTAGAACTGAGAAATAAACAGATACAGTGCCAATAATACAATCATTAACAGTCAGACTGATGCTCCCCCTGAACCTGTGCTCTTGATCTTCAGCTGTTATACAAATTTTCTTATCATAAGTGCATACGCTTCTGTCTCCACTGGAACTCGCGTGTATACGCGGCTTTAGTTCAATGAACCCGCGTATGGGAAGTGAAATATTGAAAAATTCACATTCCTTCATCTCCCCCTGAAGCTGTACCATCTGTACCTGTCTTCTTCACATCAGATGCTCTGTCAGAAATAAACAGAACCAGAATAACCAAACTAACCATGAGAATCATCATACATTGCTCCCCCTGTGATGATACATTACTAATCCTTATAATGTATCTCACATCACTCCTGCAGTCATTCAGAGAAGTAAGCTTTAGAAGCAGATGACTGCTATAGGGTCAGTATTCCCTAAGTTTTTGACCGATCCTCCTTCCTTTTCCAGCTTTGCTTGAAATTTCTAATTGTGTGCTGGAAATTATCCAATTTCTCAGATCTGTTCATCCTGCATTCTTTTTCCACATGTCCATACTTGTTACAAGCATAACATTTTATATGACCAGAGAAGTAAGCATAAGGATCATAGTGTATTTCTCTGTTCTTCCTTCTATTGCAATTAGCTGCTTTATGACCATACTTGTTGCATGAAAAACAATATCCCTTGAAGCAACCAGAGTACCTTTCTGAATAGAATCTGTTTGATTGTGACTGAGATGATCTGCTTCTGCAATTTGCTGCAACATGCCCATAGTTATGACATTTAAAGCATTCAACATTATTGAATGATTTCCTTTGAGAATTCATGATTGTTGGTTGACCTTTTGTTTCTTTCAACACTTCAGGTTTTGCTTTGACATCCTTTGAATCTTTAGCACTTCCTTGTGAACTAGATTCTCCTTTGACCGTTTCATGAAAACCCAGACCAAGTTTAATAGACGGAGACCTTTGACTACTAAGAATATTGTCCAGAATATTAGTACTATTTTGAAACCTCAAAAGTTTATCTTTTTCTTCTAATTTACCTTTGAGAATGTTTACCTCAACCTCCAAGCTCTGGCATTGATTTTTCTTAATTTCTTCAACCCTTTTTCCTTCTTCTACTTGATCATTCAGTTTCAAGATTTCTTCTTTCAACCCATTTTCTCGTTCTTCAAATTCTTGTAGAAGTTCTTCATTCTCCTTATACAATTCATCTTTGACAGAGATGATTTTTGCTTCAAGTTCTTCATTTTTCTTATTTGATTTTTCCAGATTTATTTTGAGAGCGAGGATTTCTTCTTCAAGACTTCTATTATGATGGGTTGCTTTAACCTGCAGATTTTCATGCATTTCTATATGTTCCTTCATTCTAGAGATCATCTCTTTGTAGATAGAATATTTCTTATCAATTTCTCTTTGTTTTTCTTCAACTTTGATCTTGATATCTTCCTTTAGATCCAAAACATTACTTTCACTATCTTCACCATTGCATGCACAAGAAAGTGAATCACAAGAAAAATGATCAATACCTATTTTATCTTCTTCATTTTCTGCTGCACATGTTTTCTGAGATATCTCCTTTTCAGTGGCCTTCTTCTTTTGCTTCTTTGCCATGAGCACTTGTAGATCTTGGTCAGAATCTTCTTCATCCACATCATTCTCTTCATTTGTATAATAACTCTTTCTCTTTTCAAATTGTTTCCCTTTACCATGATTTTCTTCATAAGGACATTTAGCAGCATAATGACCAACTCTTCCACAACCAAAACATTTGAAGGGGAGCTTACCTTTGAATCTTCCAGTTCCTAGTTGGAGTTTCTCACAAAAATTGTTTCTTCTTCTTCTGATATATAATCTAATTCCTTGACGTCTTCCTTGTCTTTTCTTTTTGCACATGCCTTAAAATCAGCTTCTTTGGTTTGAGAGGGACCTCCTTGTCTCATTTCATAAGCAGTCAGAATACCATGTAGTTGAACAATAGTAAGAATTTGCAGATCTTGCCTTTCTTCAATAGCTGATACTTTTGACTCAAATTTTGAAGTCAAAGATCTTAAGACTTTTTCCACCAGAGTAGTATTGGTTATGGTTTCACCCAAACTTCTCATACGATTTACAATATCATCTAGACGTAAAAAGAAACTGGCAATACTCTCATCACTATGCATCTTCAAATTTTCATATTCAATTTTGAGGGTTTGGAGTTTTGCACTTTTTACCTTTGTATCTCCTTCATAGCTCAGAATGATTTTGTCCCATATTTCTTTTGCTGAATTTAGCTACATCACTTTAGCAAATTCTGGTTCAGACATGCTTCCTAACAAGACATTGACTGCTTTGGCATTGATTTCATATTTCTTCCTTTCTGCTGCATCAGTGGGAATACTTGCCGGATATTGATAACCTCCTTCCACGATTGCCCATACTTCTGCACCAAGACTTTGTAGATATGCTTTTGTTCGTATCTTCTAGAATAACAGATTATCTCCATTGAATAGAGGTGGCCTTATAGAAATTGATCCTTCATGACTTCCCATTGCGACGAATCTCCTTCAAGCGATCAAGCTTCTACAGAAGGACCTGCTCTGATACCAATTGTTGGGAAAAATACTGAGAGGGGGGGGGGGGGGGTGAATCAGTATTTAGGTCATACTCAAAATTTTTTACTTTTTCATGCTCTAAAACCCATACGCTACTTTACTGAACCAGACTCGCGTATATACGTGGATACCCTTCACAAAACTCGCGTATATACAAAGATCTTATTATGCCATTAATTCTTTACTTAGATCTATGCAACATTCATTCTTCTGATGATTAGATAACAGTAAGCATGTGCAGTAATAACAGAATAAACCATCACACATAAGCATTAAGAAAAACTTCATTAAGTAGGTTTCAATCATCTTCATCAAGTGGGTTGCCATCAAGGACAACACTCTGTATCATATTGCCAACACAACAGAGGAAATAAGGAAGAAAATGCAGCTAAGAAGCAAGGCAGACAAGGAGAAGAGGCAACTGAGACAACAAAGGCAATAGAGAAGCATCAAAATCAAAGAGGCAATGAATGCAGCTAAGCACCAAAGGAAGAGGAGCAGCAAAACCAGAGAGGCAGTGAATGAAACTAAGTAGCAAAGGTAGAGAAGAAATGAAAGTAGAGAGGCAACGAATGTAGAGAGGCAACGAATATAGTAGAGCCAGCGAATGCAGCTAAGAAGGAACCAGAGGCAACAAAGGTAGAAGAAAGAAACAGAGGCATTAGAGAAGCAGTTAAGGCAGAAAAGGAGCAAAGGCAGCAAAACAAGCTTAGGAAAGATTGATGAGTTTAAGGAGTGTAGCAAGCGAAAGAATCCCAACTTGGAGTGAATAGTGAATAGAAGAACAAGCTCAAGAGAGATTAGTGCACTTAGAAATTGGATAAAGTGCAGGGAGGAGAAGCATGGAGGAACCAGTGTTGCAAAGGGACGAAAATATAAAGCTCAAGAGAGAATTGCATTGAAGAATACATAACAAGCTCAGCAGGATTAGCTTGGAGGAACCGGTGTCACAAAGCAGGACAACATAAACAAACAAAAAATAGACTAAGGCAGATAAGTCTTTGAAGAATTCCAAGTGAGGTGAACGGACGGTCATGATTAGATCGCAAAAAAAAAGGAAAGAGATGGATGGTTGAGATCAAAGTAGGAAGAAGAGGCAAAGAAGAGCCACGTGAAGGCGAGTGTATGGTCGAGATTAGATCGAAAACAAAGGCAAGAAATGGATGGATATGATTCATCGTAAGATAAGTGGATCAGAAATACAATCGAATTGCAAGCAACAACAAGGACTATAGATCTAGGTAGATCAATGAAGATGAGCACATCGACAGAGATCAAAAGTGTAAATCGCAAAGTATAGCAGGTAAGTGTTAAGGCGTCGCAAGGCAAGTTAAATCACTTGTGATGCGAAGTAAAGAAGGGACATGTGGTGGTACAACACAATATCACACATTGCAAGAAATAGAGTATAACCACAAAGTAAATCTTATAAAGTGCGCAGTGTGATGAGATGAGGACCGTTAGATCTGGGGACATATCAACGGCAGATGGCGAACCGCATATCGCACATCGCAGTGCTTAAAGGATAACAATAAGGTGACCATAAGTTAAGTTAAATATTCTGTGATGCGAACTCGAGGGACACGTGTCGACCCTGCGCAACATTGCATACTGCAAGAAATAGGAGGTAAATTCAAAGATATCGCAATGAATTTTATTTTGGTTGTGATGTGGTAAGGTTTATGATATGCGATGTAATGAAGGGAATCGACACGGCAACACCGTGCATGAGCACAAATCGCAGATCACAAGGTTTAAGGTTTATCGCTAATGGTAGAGTGGGAAACCTGCGGGCAAGGATTTTCGATGAGATATGATTGGTCAAGCACCGTGGGAACCAATAGCCTTTGTTCCGTGTATGTTATATGTGCTATAGTGTAAAGTTTACGCCGTTGACTTCTAATTGTATGTATGTTTAAATATATAGGCGTTCTTGATCGTTTAAACGTATGCATGTTGATTAAAGCCCATATTTGTAATCCGCCATGGGTATGTTATGAACCAGCTCCAAAAATAGAAGAAAATAGAGATCAACGCCTTAGAAATAGCCACTTTGAGATTGAAACCTCCAATACATTACATAAATGAACAATTCTTGGTTGATACAAATGATAAAACATCCTCTCTATATATAGGAGTCCATGGGGCCACAATGTAGTCCTAGATGACCTAACAATAATAATGTAAGGGCACAATAATAATAATATGGGGGTTACAGGGGTACAACAATAACAATAAGGTGGTTACACTAATAACAATAAGGGACTATACTAGTAATATAAGGACCTAACATGCTCCTCTCTTTCAAAAAAGTGTTGTCCTCAACGCTTGAGTAGCTCCGGGTTCTTCTGTATAAAATTCTCATCCTCCCATGTAGAATCTTCAGTGGGTAAGTTCTTCCCTTTGATGACATACTCTGAAATTGATCGATTTTGTAGCTGTTGAGTTCTTGTTCCATGACTACTTCAGGTTCCAATATGGTTTTTCCTTCATCATCAAGTTTTGGCAATATTATTTGAACTCGAAGTTTGTCCCCTATAACCTTTTATAAGCATGAAACATGGAAAACTGGATGCACTCGTGAAGATGAAGGAAGCTCCAATTTGTATGCCATAGTACCAATTTTTTGCAACACCTTGTAAGGACCATAGTACTCTGGCGATAATTTATTATCCTTCTTAGCTTGCTTGATGGACATTTGTTTATATGGTTGTAGCCATAAAAATACCTAGTCTCCTACATCAAAACTTCTCTCACTGCGATGTTGATTTGCCTGCTGTTTAATTCGATTTTGTGCCAAATTTATTAAAAATTGGAGAGAGCCATTGAACACACAGGAATAACACACAAACAATTAATTTCTATATTTTAATAATTAGAGATACATCAAATATATATAGTTAAACTAATTCTAATTTTAGAGAGAGAAGTTGAGAGAATCTCTCAACTTCCTCAACAACCCAATCTAAACTAAGTAAGCCTAATAATGGAGGCATTATCTCAAACACCCCCCTTTAATGCCTACATTACAAAAATGGAGAACACACTAATTTAATACATATATTTGTCTGCCCTGGTCTTCATGAACATTTGTACCCACTCTGAGATCTCATAGGAAACACTCTTTTCTCCACCATTTTCGAGCTACCATTCAACCCATTTAAAATACATTTGTTTCTGACCAGCAATAATGAACTTTGCAAGATCAACAATATTGACAACTCGACTCGTCGAGGCTTCCGCGATAAGAGCTGACAAGTGATGAACCATCCTATGGACCAATCACCATCTGTCGGATATTTCGCTTTCGGCTATCCATCAGTGGCTAGGCAAATGGTCTGAATACTGAATGTGTTCAAGAGCTAATCTAACAACTTGACCTGCTTCACATCATACTGTAACCTGTAACTGATGCTCCTTGGCCTGTAGCACAACAAGATCAGCATATAACAGATTCACACAATCAAATTAGTCAATTGTTCTCTCGTCCCTGTAGAACGTCAAGAACGACTAATTTAAATTATGCTAAATTGTTCATAGTTGGTTCTGCACTACACAAATCTCATAGCAATAAATATAAGCTTAAACTCCACACTATAATACATACTCCACAAAAAAATAGACTTCAAACTCTGTAGCGGCCATTCACCTCCATAAACTTGTAGTTTATGAAATCCATTCTCCTCTGGTGACCCTAATTTCTCAGTAATTAGTAGTTGTTTACAGCTCAGCTATTTTGAACCGTCGATGTTTAATATGATAATGATCTACCTTTGGTTTTTGGCCAACACTATTAACAGCTCCCATGCACATAATCTCCCGAAGGAAGCACCATCGAAACTACACATAATCTACTGCTGGCCTCAACAACTTGCAAGCTGTTGGAAGAGTTGATTTTATTGCAGGGTTGACCATAATTGCTAGTCCTTCGATTTAGGAATACGATGTCCAGCACATGGATCCACCCGGATTTTTAACAATTCATTCACTAAATTTCCCACGACTATCCTGACCACTGGGTATTCGACGCAGAGTCTGTCAGACGATTTGGGCTTCTTCATACTCTGCCTCTTCATCACATTGCGTGCCTCCACGCTGGAAAAATCTACTGTCTCGTTCCGATTCCGCCGAGTATCAACGCGAGCGCAACCTCCAGATTGAATGAATTGAAATTGAGGGCTCTGAAACGGAGGGGCGACTTCCACATTGTTTCAGCAAGCCATTCAGATGGCGGTATAGGGAACAATGGCGTCCGAGTGAAGATGAAAATGAAGAAAAAAGAGATGGCTGCTCTTCTAAATTCTCAACAGACATACAGCAAAAACGTAGAAAGTGCTGTGAAAATATCGCCAATTACAGAGTCTTCTGTACACAACATTAATGAAGTGAAGGAGCGAAGCTCCGTTATAATAAAATTGGCGAAAAAACAAAACAAATACCACACATACATTCACACAGTAATCTAGACACGAATCTTATTCTCACAATTTTCCCTCCATCTTTCTGAGCACTCCCGTGAGGGATTAAGCTCAGCGTGGCTCTGATACCATATTAAAAATTGGAGAGAGCCATTGAACACACAAGAATAACACACAAACAATTAATTTCTATATTTTAATAATCAGAGATACATCAAATATATATAGTTAAACTAATTCTAATTTTAGAGAGAGAAGTTGAGAGAATCTCTCAACTTCCTCAACAACCCAATCTAAACTAAGTAAGCCTAATAATGGAGGCATTATCTCAAACATAGGTTATCCTTTGAGAGTTGGAGACCTTCTTGTTGATGCTTGATGTGACCCTCCACTACTTGAACCCTAGAATTTTCCCTTAAAGAAGATGTGATGAATGGTGGATGATATCCATAAAGTGCCATAAATGGGGTCATTTTTGCTACAGTATGGAAGAAAGTGTTATACCACCATTCAGTGAGAGGAACCACTTGACCCATTTTTCTTACTTATCAGATACAAAACAACAAATATATCCTTCCAAACATTTATTCACTATCTCTGTTTGACCATCGGATTGAGGATGATAAGATGAGCTATGAGCTAGTTGAGTACCCAAATAAGAAAATAATTTTATCCAAAAATTTCCTGTCAAAATGGGATCTCTGTCACTTATAATAATCTTCGGGTTTCCATGTAGCTTTTGAATTGTTTCCATAAATGCAGTAGCAATTGTACTTGCTTTAAATGGATGAGATAATGCACAAAAGTGTGCATACTTGGTAAGTCTATCAACTACCACCATGATGACACTCTTTCCTTCGGACTTAGGTAAACCTGTGATAAAATGCATTGAAATCTCCTCCCAACGTTGACTTGGAATGGATAAAGGTTGTAGAAGTCCCAGGGTCTTAATTGTTTCCACTTTATTCTGCTGGCAAACCAAACATTTTGCCACAAACTTTTGAATATCAGATTTAAGGCCATCCCAAAAAAATTCTTTCTTCACCCTGTGGTAAGTTTTTAAAAATCCCGAGTGTCCTCCTAAAGGGGAAGTGTGCAATTCCAGAAGAATCTTTTGTTTTAGTTGGGAATTCTTACAAAGATATAAGCGATCTTTGTACCATAAGGAATCATTTTTCCAACTAAATGTATCAGATGTACTAGGATCTTGCTGCAACTTTTGAATGAGTGTCCAAACTTCTTCGTCCTTCTTCCATTCATCTCTTGCTTCGGTTATCCAATCTGGTTGGATAATAGAAATGGCACAAAGCAATGCTTCCACCTCTTCATTCTTTCTTGAGAGTGCATCTGCAACAACATTAAGCTTTCCTTTTTTGTAGATTATTTCAAAGTCATAACCAACATCTTTGTGACCCATTTTTGCTGCTCTTCTGAAGATAGTCTTTGTTCCAAAAAGTGTTTAAGACTATCATGATCAGTTTATACCTTGAAGTGTCTTCCCATTAGGTAAGTTCGCCATTTATTTAGTGCATGCAGTATTGCTAACATTTCCTTCTCATAAATAGGTTTCTGTAAATACTTTCCTTTGATTGGACGACTTTCAAAAGCAATGGGTCTTCCTTCCTGCATTAAAACTGCACCAATTCCATTTCCTGAGGCATCACTTTCCACAATAAAGGTTTTTGTGAAGTCTGGCGTAGCTAAGACCGGTGCTAGGCACATTGCCTCTTTAAGATGTTCAAAGGCCTTAGTTGCTTCAGGAGTCCATGAAAATGCATCTTTCTTCAATAAGGTTGTTAGAGGTGCTGCTATTCTCCCATAATTCTTAACAAACTTGCGATAATACCCTGTTAACCCGAGAAATCCTCGCAACTTCTTTATGGTTGTGGGGACTTTCCATTCCTTAATGGCTTTAATTTTGTTAGGGTCTACTTTAACACCCTCATGAGATACAATATGACCCAGATATTCCACCTTTTGTACTCCAAAGAAACATTTGGATGTTTTTGCATATAATTGTTTCTCCTGCAATAGTTTGAGCACCCTGTCAACATGTTGAACATGATCCTTCCAAGACCTGCTGTAGATTAGTATATCATCAAAAAATACTAGCACAAATTTTCTAAGGAAGAGTTTTAAAATGGAATTCATCAACCCTTGAAATGTAGAAGATGCATTAGTAAGGCCAAAAGGCATGACCAAAAATTCATAATGACCCTCATGAGTGCGAAATTCTGTTTTCAGAATATCTTTAGTCTTCATTCTAATTTGATGATATCCTGAACGAAGATCCAACTTGGTAAAATAAATTGCTCCATGTAATTCATCCAATAATTGATCAATCACAGGAATGGGAAATTTATCTTTAATAGTGAGCTTATTGAGCTCCCTATAATTTGGACACATGCACCATGATCCATCCTTCTTGTGCACCAATACTACTGGAGCATAGAAAGAACTTTGACATGTTGAATTATACCAGCCTCTAATATTTCTGCATTCATACGTTCGATTTCAATCATTTGGACATAAGGATATCTGTAAGGTCAGATGTTTGGAGGAACAGTTCCTGGAATCAAATGAATAGCATGATCATGATCACGAATAGGTGGGAATCCTTTGGGAGTATCAAACACCTTGGAATGATTTTCCAAGAATTTTTGGAGATCTGGAGAAATAGATGATTTTGATGTTGGAACTTCTAGTGAGCATAATTGTGCAATTACGCCTCATTTTTCTTTCTTCAGAAGATTTGTCATGACATTAGAGCTTATTATCTTTCCTGGCTTCCCTGTGATACCCCGTAATTTGAATTCCTTTCCTTCTGAAAAAAATTTCAAGAAAATTTCTTGAAAATTAAAAGCTACCGTCCCCAAAGATTATAACCATTGTACTCCTAGTACAACATCAACACCTCCCATTGGGATGGAAATCATTGGACTATTCAATACATATTCCCCCATGGATAGCTTGATATTATGGCATTTTACAGAGAAATTTATAATTCCTCCATTTGCAACCATCACTTGACATTCGGGTGCTGGGTATAGGAAACAATTCAATTCCTTGGCTATCTTACAATGAATAAAATTATGGGTACTACCCGAATCAATCAACACTATTACCTTTTTCTTCTTGATATTTCCTTCTATCTTGAGAGTTTGAGGAGTGGTAATTCCTGCCAATGCATTACATGATATGGCCAGACTCATTTCTTCTTCTTCTAGGGTTGCTTCATGGTGTATATCCTTTTCTTTTGAAGTTTCTTGTTCATTTTCTTCCTCCTCTTCACAATCTATGTAAAATAATTTCTTCTCAGCACACTTATGATCTTTAGTGTATTTTCTATCAAAACTGTATCAAAGCCCTTTTGCTCTTTTTTCTTCCAATTGTTGTGGTGTCAACCTTGTAGGTTGTGGAAGTATAGGAGTAGCAACACTTCCATCTTTATAGATGTGAGTGGTAGGCTTCCTTGTCACCATAATTTTACATTCAATTTTTCTTGCCAACCTGAACTTCTATAATGAATCCGGTTCCCAAATGTGAACTTCATGTTGGATGTTATCCTTTAAAGTCCCTTGAAAACATCAATCCTTTGTTCCTTTGGAATATCAGTTACCCTTATATTCAATTTTTGGAAGTCCTCAATGTGCTCTGCCGGTGAACCCTTTTGTTTGAGATTTATCAATTGGCTATAGAAGGTGTTGCTCTTTGTATCTTCATAATGTGCTATCATTTCCTCCGTAAAAATTTACCAAGTGACAAGTTATTTACGGGAGAAAATCCATCGATACCATACAAATGTATTTTGTTCTAAATGTAGAGTTGCAATATATCTCCAAAGGAGTTGCAAATGGATTTGTTGGTTCACCAATCATTGATGGTTCTAGAACTGCTAAACCTATTGTACATGCAATAGTACCTAAAATTACTACTGGAAAAATATATGAAAGATCATTGGGCCAAGCGGGCTCTCCATAATAATTATGTCCCATACCTTTAGCTAATTTAGCCCTTAATACAGGATCATTTAGGTCAGGTTTCCGAAGTCGTTACCTTAACCTCAAAGAGGAGGATGTCGAAGGCTGGGCTAGTGACTGGAGTGAAGTTGTAACAAGGTAGCCATACTGGAAGGTGTGGCTGGATCACCTCCTTTTTAGGGATAGCCTTTTGTGTGTTTTGCACATTATTGAGATCAAAATATTGCTCCATCTGTAGTATCCATGTTATGGGATCCTTGCCATCAAACTTCCTCATATCCATCTTTGGAATATGGTGGTTATTTAATCCAACATTAGAGTTTATGAAATCATGATTAACATTTATTTTGTTCTCATCATGAGTTTCCTCTACTATCTTTTTTCCATTAGGAACCATTTCTTGTATCAACTTTGAAAAACCTTCCTTCAAACCTTCCATTTTTTCTTCCATACCATTCTTCAAACCATCCATCGTAGCTTTCACGCCTTTCTTCAAATCATCCATCTTAGCTTCCACGTTTTTCTTCAAAACATCCATTTCATTTTTTGTTTCTCTTTGCGAGAGCGAATTTTGGTGCACTTGCTCTTGTAATTTTGATAGATCATGTTGCAATTCTTCATCTTCGTGAGTCATAGTAGAGTACTCTGAGGTGTTAATGGGTGTTCAATTGTTTTTAGGAGGCATTTTAGAACCCAATAATGATATCTATGCTCAATAGGCCTTTGGAATCACTTAAAACTGATTTTTCAAACAAGACTTATGTAATTTGAAAAAAATACACACCTTTTTCTTGATTTTGAGGACCTCGATATTGAAACTGAATTATCTCTGTGATTTCAGATCTTCAATATCTGAAATTCTGCCCTAAATTATCCCTCTGAATCTTCTTTCGAATGCCATAGTTCTGACCTGATTTGTATTATTGAAGACAAAGTTATGCCAAATCTCCAACGATGACCTAATTATGGACTAGTTTAGTAGAGAGAACTTGTACGAATTGCCACGTGTCACTGTTTCCTCCTGCGTCTTTGAAATTGATATAGAAGAAACCAATGTCTGTTTAATTGCAACCACTTTTTATAGAATTCCAATCCAATGCTCAGAGAGAGAGTTATGATGATTTTCCCATGGTTACATCTTTGAGATGAAATCCGGGAACCTGAACAATCCATAACTTCCATAGAAAATATCTCCGAAAATATTACGAATATAACTCTAAAATTTTTCCATAGCTTTCCTCAGGAGTGCGGATTCACTTAGTGAAAATTTCAGCTTCTGAACCCTCGTAAAAAAAATTTATAGCGAAAATTCCACGATGACCTGTTTAGGTTAAATTCAATAGCCTCCAAAAATCTCTAACTTGCACAGATGATATCTCCAAAAACATTGCGAACCAAGATTTGACAATTTTTCCATGACGTTCCTCATTATTTCGGCTTCGCTCGATAAAAATTTCAGCTACTAAACCTTCGTAGAAAAAAATTTATAGCGAAAATTCCATGATGACCTGTTTGGAGCAGCGAAACCCTAGAATTCAAAGCTCTGATACCAAATGTTATGAACCAACTCCAAAAAAATAAGAAAATAGAGATCAATGCCTTAGAAATAGCCACTTCTAGGGGGAAACCTCCAATACATTACATAAATGAACAATTCTTGGCTGATACAAATGACAAAATCTCCTCTCTATATATAGGAGTTCATGGGGCCACAATGTAATCCTAGCTGACCTAACAATAATAATGTAAGGGCACAATAATAACAATATGGGGGTTACAAGGATACAAAAACAATAATCAGGGGGTTACACTAACAATAATAAGGGACTATACTAGTAATATAAGGACCTAACAGAGTATAAAGGGAGTTGTATATGGGCCATATCCCATAGGTCACAAAGGAATAATCTGAATGCAATTCAAAGGATGAGGAACACAGGCAGAAAAATGGTGTGACAGTACGGGAAGATGAAAAGGCTGAACGCAAAAGAAAAGTCACAATTAATAAAAGAAAAGGGCAGTTATACAACAAAGGTGGAATATAACGGTAGAAATAGAAAAGACACAAGACAGCAAGCAGAAAAGGACAAATGCACAGGAAAGCGAAGAAGATGAAAGGGCTGAGTAAATATGTGATAGTAACTATAAAGGTATTATTAATTTTATATTTCTTGTGATGAAAATTCAAGTCTCTGTAGGAAAATCAAAACTCCAATTTGATATTGTAATGATTGTATATATTGTTTTAACATTCGGAATATGCTGATTGAGAAAATGAGTGGGTGAAAGGCAAGAGTCGTGCCTGTTCACTTCATTTTCCATATAGAATGCAAAAAACCATGCAGTTATCTATATAAAACACATAATATCCATGTGTAGAAGGTTACAAAAACAAAGAGAGAGAGAGTATGTGTGTGTAGCAGAATTGAAGAGAGTTGAAGATTGTTAGAAAGATGGAGAATGGAAGAGAGCAGAAGAATGTAAGAAAGCTGCAGATGATTAAAGAGCGAAAGAAGAATAAAGAGCAGATAGAGAATCTGTGAAGATCCAAATATGATATAAAGCAAATTTTAATGTTGGAAGGATAACAGTGAAGAAGGAGAAAAACAACGCCGATATCTAGTTAAATCAACATATGATTTCATTGTAGTGGGAGGAAGTTGGTGCTTCCATATCAAGTTGTATCTTGATAGATGTCCAGTTTTAGTTGGATGAGGTAGGAGCCTCCTGTGGGTTGTAGCATGTAGAAAATAGATGGGAGTTGGATCTTCCTGGCAAGTTGTAGCTTGTAGAATTGAGGTAATAGCGTCCTGTAGGTTGGAGCCTATAGAAATCAATGGTGAGAGGGAGTTGGAGCTTGCCTTTGCATCACAAAAATAATAATATGTGGTTTTCTCCCTTATGGGTTTCCACTTATATATGTTTTCCATGTGTATGATGATTATGTGTTGATGTTCTGTATTTGATCTGCTTAATACTTGCTGTTCACTTATTAAGATTGCAGTTTCATTATATAATAAGTTGATCATGTAATGAAGGTGTAAATAAGTTTAAAGGAAAGTTTAAAAGTAAAACAAACTTTCCTGAATGGAGAGATAATGTTAAAAAATATTTAATGGCTTATGAACCTGAGGCGTGGAAGCTTGTATGTGATGGTTACTGCACAGAATCTCCCTCTGTGCAAGAACAACAGTGGAATACCAAGACAAAATGTGCGATATATAACAATATCCATAACAAGGATCTTGATTTAATAATGGATCTAACCTCTGCAAAAGAAATATGGGATAGATTGGATTTCATGCATGAAGTAAACACTAGGGGTTGCATTGTTAAGAAGGAGAAGAGAAACAACAAGAAGAAATCTTCCTGTCAAAAGGAAAATTTTCAATCAAATGAGGTACTTTCCATTGTGAATGGAAGTAAGTTCCATGAGGAAATTATAGTGAAAGAACAGACCAAACTTGACATTGCCTTCACTGAAATAGGAAGATTGAAGAATGATAACAAAGACCTGAATAAATTGGTGCAAATATGTGATGAGAGAGAACATGAACATAAATAAGAAATTGTTGAATTGAAGGCTCATCTTGAATAATTAAGGAGAATAGAAGGGATGATTAATAACAAATTAAAAGAGAAAGAAATACAATATGGATGACTAGAATATAAGATTATTGCAGCTAGAAGACTGATAGAAGAAAGGAGCAGGTTGTGTAAGAAGCTCAAAGATGAGATTACCTCCATAAAAAAACTCGGAGAAGGAATACATTGAAAGGGAAGATGAAGCAACTAAAAAGGGAAGAAGAAACGAACAAGAACCAACAACAACATCAAGAGAAAAATAATGAGGAGAAGAAGCAAGAAATTGCAAAATTCTCAATTTTTCCTGAAGAGGAATTGAACAAGTTCAGAAGATCACAAAGGAGGTTCTTTCCTCCTGTGAAAAGTATTACATGTTTTTCTTGCCATAAACCTGGACATGTAGCAGCCCAATGTAAGATAAATCCAAACAAGTTTAACTAGCAAAAGATGGAGCAAATGAGAAGACCTCCTCAAGAAAGAAAATGTAAAAGACAATCTTTCACCAGTTACACTAATTGATTCCATGGCTATTGTTTTTCATGCAATGAATTTGGGCATAAATATGTTAAATGTAAATTGTGTTAAAGTAGGGGAACAAAATTCCATACATCAACTCAACCTTACTTAGGTAAAATAATATGTTATTCATGCCACAAGCTTGGTCACAAAGCAAAAGACTATAAGCTTCCATATAAATTAAAGAACTCTAGACAGATGATGGAATCCAATCAAATTAGACAAAACTGTGAATCAAAAATAAGTGCAGACATTATGAAGAACCCCAATAAGGTATGGAAAGAAAAGAGAAAGGGGGAGCTTGTTACCTCAATAACATAATGAATCCATCATAGTCTTAGGGGGAGCTTCTCTAGGAAGCAAAATGGATGTACAGTTAGTGATAGACAAGAAGAAACATCGCAGGGGGAAAGTAGTTCATAAAAGTTCTTCATAAGAGTTGTCAAAGAAGAGCTTCTTGGAATAAGAACAGCTAAAAGTTCAGGAAGGAAAAGGACAATTCCTCTGGAAGAGAACTATAGAGGAAGAAGGACACTTGAAGCATTCAACAACCAAGAGGTTGATGGAAGAAGAGAAAGCTACAAGAAACCATGGTGGTAAAGGGAACATTAGTCATGAACTTGGAAACTAAGAGGATGATTACTCTGTGTGTCTCACTGGAAGTGTTGATAATGAAACAAATTCTTTTAAGAAGGATGAATAAGAAAAATTTTATTATCATTATATCATTACAAATATCCATGCCAAGCATTATTATTGGAGAAATGGTATGATACAAGTCCTCAGGATCGGAATATCATGGTATGCATCATGTAGGTGGTATGGTAGAAATACATCAAGGAAGTAGTCCCAGCGTTATTAGCATTATAATATGTGTGGATTAAGTTTTGGTTGCTCTTATTAGTGCAAAGTATCTTCTGGTTTCAAATTCTAGAGAATGTCGAGTTGGATTATCAAAGCATGGAAAGGTCAGTAAATTTTCAAATCATCATTATCTTATGTTTGTTGATGTGTTCTATTGAGTGCTGAAGAATCATGTAGTCTTCGATATGAATGAATGCCTTTTCAACTCAATATTGATATCCTTTCAAGGCTTCTTTTTAAGTCATCCATAAGATTGTTGAAGTCTTTCTGATGGAGTTTCAAGTAGACAAATTGAAGATGTTTTCCTAAAAAACATGTTGATAGAATAGTTGAAGTGTCTAAAGTATGATGGAGAGTTGATCATTGAACTACATACCCCCTTGTATCATAAATGAAAGTGTATAGTTGATAGTGAGAGTGTCCAATGCATGGAATGTATCAAGCCTCGAGGGTTCTATGTTCAAACATTTAACTATTCAATATTAAAGTCATTGGGCCTTTTAGATTGAAAGATATTGTCTAATATTACAATAAAGTGTAAGCTCTGTTTGAACTCATTTGTCACATCAACATCAAGGGATTTTGACTTCTAGTGATTACATCTTCATCAGAATTCTAGCCCATATCACTATCATCAAGAAGCAAGGGACAAAAGAACAAAACATTCTATGGTGATATGCCTTCTAGCATTCTCATGAGCTATGATAGCATTAGTTTGTTGTGTATATTCATTTAACAACAAAAGAACTGAATGAAGGATGCTTATACTGAACTCAAAGAAGAGCTGCTCTAGGAAGCACCCAATAATTATTATTGGAGCCGCGTTGGTATTGGAGCAAGAATTACTGATGTGCTGAGCTTACGTTGAAATTGGGCATGTTTTTGTTTTGGAGGTAAGCAGATAAATGAATGATAAAAATTTGAATAATTTGTCTTTGAGACTTCGATTAAATAGATTGAAAATTTCTTCCTGAAACGCATTGTGATAAAACAATTGATTGATCCCGCATCTCCACCTGTACAAAAGGTTAAAGATGCTAGAATCAAATACTGTATATTTTTTATTGTTGTTGAGAAAATTGGAGAACTCAATGCAAATAACTGATAGTATGAAGGGTAATGTGACTATAGCTATCTGTGCAAGCCGAAGTGAAAATTTTCACATGGATTATCAATGGGTATCATATTATCTCGTGCCCTTGGTTGGATCGACACTTTTGGCATAAGTGTATACTGTAGAGATCATATATATCAAGCTCTAACCATTAGTCTTCCTTAAGCATGTGTTACACCTAAAATTTATGTAATAGTGTTATGTGGGTGAATTTGAGAATCCCTTATAAGAAAGTATGAGCGTCTGGCTTATGAACCAAGTTCTTTGGAAAGACATCCTTGAATTTGCATTGAAATCACTGTGTAATCTGGTAGTAAAGGTGAACTGTGGCTGCAACAGATATATTGGCATCATCATATTTGAACAAATGTGTACTGCAGATGTGTATTGCATAAGAAGACATATTCCATCTATTCCATAGAACAATTGAAGTGTCTAAAGTATATTTTGAGCTGACTTTATATGCCATATGGATCATTCTCAGTATTTTAGTATTGTTCCAATGATGCATCTCTGATTATATAAGTTTGTTCTATGAAGTGTCCTAATCATCACTTTCAGCTTTATACAAGGGCAAGGAGTCTGAGCTTTGGGATGGTATCAACTTACATACAAATTCAATGATTCTCAAAGTATTCTCCCAACAACTATTGTACACTAGTTCGGAGCAGCATGGTACAATGTCAGAAGAAGAAGGCATAAACAAAACTCAGAGAGAGGAAATGAAAAGATAGAAACTAAATTGGGAAATTTGCAACCCTTTGCCATTGATGTCAAAGGGGGAGGAAAAGAAAGCAGAAGAAGAAAGGATCTTCTGAAAAGCAAGAAGAGGAAGAAAAGACACTTCTAAGAATGAGAAGGGGGAGGAAGTCCTGGAGGAATTATTGGAGTATTTCCATCAATGCCAAAGGGGGAGACTGTTGGAAATATTGTCATTGATGGCAAAGGCACACAAAGGAGCAACACCTGAACTATCACTAAGGAAAAGGAGAAGAAAAGAACCAGCAGTAAGGCAAAGGAGAATATCAGGAAATAATACAGTAAGAAAGCATAAAATAGAGGCAGAGGAGTAGTAGAAAGGTAAGGAGAAAAATTATACCATAAACAGAGGCAGCAAAGAAGAAAATGCAGCTAAGAAGCAAGGTAGACAAGGAGCAGAGGAAACTGAGGTAGCAAAGGCAACAGAGAAGAAGAAAAAGTAGAGAGGTAGTGAATGCAGCTAAGAGGCAAAGGCAGAGGAGCAGAAAAATAAGAGAGGCAGCAAATGCAGCTAAGCAGCAAAGGCAGAGATGCAGTGAAAGCAGAGAGGCAGGGAATGTAGAGAGGCAGTGAATATAGCAGAGGCAGAAAATGCAGCTAAGAAGGCACCAAAGGGAACAAAGGCAGCAGAAAGAAGCAAAGGTAGCAGAGAAGCAGTTAAGGTATAAAAGGAGAAAACACAGCAAAATAAGCTCAGCAGATATCAACGCATTTAAGGCGTGCAGAAAGAAAAAGAATCCCAAGTCTGAGTGAATAACGAATAGAAGAAAAAGATTAGGAGAGATCAGTGCACTTAGAAACTGAATAAAGCTCAGGGAGGAGCTTGCCAAGAGTAGCATGGAGGAACCAGTGTTGCAGAGCGGCGACAATATAAAGCTTAGGAGGGAATCACGTTGAAAAATACAGAACAAGCTCAAGATGAGTAGCATGTTGGAACTGGTGTCACAGGGCGGGATAGTGTAAAAAAACAGAAAATAGACTAAGGCAGAGAATTATTTGAAGAATTCCAAGTGAGGTGAACGAATGGTCACAGTTAGATCGCAACAGCAAAGGCAAGAGATGGAATGATGAGATCAAAGTAGGCAGAAGAGGCGAAGAAGAGCCACGCGAAGGCGAGCGGACGATCAGGATTATATCATAAACAAAGTCAAGAAATGGATGGATACAGTTCATCATAAGATAAGCGTGGCAGAAATACAATTGAATTGCAAGCAGCAATGAGGACCGTAGATCCGGGCAGATCAACGGTGATGATCGCATCAACGGAGATCAAAAGCGAAAATCACAACGTATAGTGGGTAAGTGTTAAGGCGTCACAAGGTAAGTTAAATCAGTTGCGATGGGAAGTGAAGAAGGGACACGTGGCAGAACAACGCAATAGCACACATCGCAATAAATAGAGTATAACCACAAAGTAAATCTTATAAAGTGTGAAGTGTGATCAAATGAGGACCATTAGATCTAGGGGCAGATCAAGGGTTGATAGCAAACTAGAAATCGCACATCACAACACTTAAAGAATAGCAATAAGGTGACCACAATTTAAGTTAAATATTCTGCGATGTGAAATGGAGGGATATGTGTCAACCCTGCGCAACATCGCATACCACAAGAAATAGGAGGTAACTTCAAATATATCGCAAGGAATTTTATGTTGGTTGTGATGCGGTAAGATTTATGTGCTGCGATGCGATGAAGGGAATCCACGTGGCAGCACCATGCACGAGCACAGATCGCAGATCGCAAGGTTTAAGGTTTATCACTAACGATAGAGCGGGAAACCAATGGGAAAAAATTTGCGATGACATATGATTGGTCAAGCACTGTGGGACACAATAGCCTTCGTTCCATGTATGACGTATGCACCATAGTGTAAATTTTATGCAGTTGACTGCTAATTGTATGTATGTTTAAATATATATGCGTTGTTGATCATTTAAATGTATGTATGTTGATTAAAGGTCATATTTGTAATCTGTCGCGGGTATAAAGGGATAGTATGTGGGCCATATCCCATAGGTCATAGAGGAATAATCTAAACGCAATTCAAAGAATGAGGAACACAGGCCAAATAGTGGTGCGGCAACATGGGCAAATGAAAAGGCTGAGCGCAAAAGAAAATTCACAAGTCATAAAAGAAAAGGGCAGTTATACAATAAAGGTGGAATATAACGACGGAAACAGAAAAAGCACAAGACAGCAAGCAAAAAAGGACAAACACACAGTAAATCAAAGAAGCTGAAAGGGCTGAGTAAATATGTGATAGTAACTGTAAATGCATTATTAATTTTGTATTCTTTGTGATGTAAAGACAAGTCTTCGTAGGAAAATAAAAACTCCAATTTGATACTCTAATGATTGTATATATTGTTGTAACATTTAGAATATGCCGAGTGAGGAAATGAGTGGGTGAAAGGCAAGAGTCGTGCATGTTCACTTCAGATTCCATGTAGAATGCAAATAGCGATGAAATTATCTGTATAAAACAGGTAATATCCATGTGCAGAAGGTTACGAAAATATATATATAGAGAGAGAGAGAGAGTGCAGCAGAATTAAAGAGAGTTGAAGATTATTAGAAGGCTGGAGAATGGAAGAGAGCAAAAGAATATAAGAAAGCTACAGACGGTTAGAGAGTGGAAGAAGAAGAAAGAGAAGATACATAAGCTGTGAAGAACCATAGATGATATAAAGCAAATTTGAAGGCTGGAAGGACAACAGTGAAGAAGGAGAAAAACAGAGCTGATATCCAGGTAAATCAGCATATGATTCAATTGTAGTGGGAGGAAGTTGTTGCTTCCATACCAAGTTGTAGCTTGATAGATGTCCAGTTGTAGTTGGCTGAGGTAGGAGCCTCTTGTGGGTTGTAGCCTGCAGAAAATGGATGGGAGTTGGAGATTCCTTGCAAGCTGTAGCTTACAAAATTGAGGTAGTAGCTTCCTGTAAGTCGGAGCCTACAAAAAATCAGTGGTGCGAGGGAGTTGGAGCTTGCCTTTGCATCACAACAATAATAAGATGTGGTTTTATCCATTATGGGTTTCCACTTGTATCTGTTGTCCATGTGTATGATGATTGTGTGTTGATGTTCTGTATTTAATCTGCTTAATAGTTGTTGGTCACTTATTAATATTGCAGTTTCATTATATAATAAATTGATCATGAAATAAAGGTGTAAACAGGTTTAAAGGAAAGTTTTAAAATTCCATGAATGTATTAAACTGATTCACCTCCCCCCTCTCAGTTTAACTAAGGGTTCAACATTCAAAATCCATTAAGCCCTCAAAATACTCTATTATGACTCATGAATATGAAGAAGTGCAACATGATATATTAAAATTACAAGAGTAAGTGCACCAAATTTTTCTCTCGCAAAGAGAAACAAAAAATGAAATGGAAGTTTTGAAGAAATGCGTGGAAGCTAAGATCGATGATTTGAAGAAGGGCATGAAAGCTAATATGGATGGTTTGAAGAAAGGCATGGAAGCTGTTGTAGACAATTTTATCATCCCCTAGAGAGAGTCTAGAGTTGCCATAGACCAATGCCTAGGACATCTTATCATAGCAAGAGAACACGAAATATAGCTTGGGTGTCAAACCAAATTCTCTCCTACTATCTCTTGTTAAACAAGGAAAATGATTCAAATGGGACCAGAGATTACAGAAATTGCCACAAAGAAAGTAAAATTACAGAAACCAGATGCAAAGCCCTAATATAAAGGCATCAGAAAGTTAAGAGACAATTTACTGTAAAGAGGGCCGATTCAACTAATATATCACAGGAATCAGATATCAGAAAGCTATGCAGGGAAAGAAACATAAGAAGATATTAGCTAACCTTGGACGGATACCTAGATACACAATAGAACCATGCATGGGCTTAATGTTCTAAGAATCCATACATGACAATGGCGTTTTAAAAGCACCATTCCAAAGCAACCAATATAGAAGAAAATATGGATGAAAGGAATAATGAAGTAGTATGCTATGCCTGAGCCATATTTAAGGCGCTTGACTGATCTAAGTATGGGCATCAACTAGGATGAATCCTTACCAGATCTGTGAGCCACCCACATTCCATTAACATAACACAAGAAGAAAGATGAAATGGAATTATGTATTAAACACATGAAAATAAGTTTACATAGTGTGAGATATCAAAGATCAGAATCCTCATTACAGATGGAACTCCTCCTCACTGAGACCCTACGGGCTCTGAGCCTTCACACAGAAGCTTTACAAAATATACAAAAATGTCTTTCTCAGAAAAATTTTCTGATACAAGTCTGGAACCCTTACAATGTCTTTCTTCTTGGTTTTTATAGGAAAGACCAAAAACTCTAAAGAATGAGGTAGGTAATGTACATTAAATTGACTCATTAAAACCAATCGGTGAGGAAAAACCCGCGTATGCTGTTTGACGGTGCTGAACTGGTGCAAGTACTCTGCTGCTGCTTCATGAAATAAATGCTGAGGATGAAAATATACTCTTAACAAGACACAAATAATAAAATATACAAATGTTCTGTACTTGATTGGAAGAGAAAAATATACTGCAATAAAACCATAAGGTTGCTTGTGTTGGTGCATGATAACACCGGTCTTCCAATCTTTAAATTAAAATTCAAAATCATAAGGTTGGGTACTCGCTTTCTCGATTTTCACTGATATTTGTATGTCGCCCCATTAATATTCCTTGCTATGTAATCTTTCCCTCTGCAGGCGTATTTAGGGCTCGATGGATTTTATCCATATTTCCATTAAGGAGGTCATATCATAACAGCTACCTCAAGCTTCCCTCTTAAATTTCGCCAGCAAAATATCATCCTTTGACATGCTCTTGACCTCTGCAATGGGGGCAACAAATTATAGCGCCTCCTCATCATCTTGAAACCTGCAAAACCCACAGATACATTAGAAAAAAAGACTCAGGAGCAAGGGGCATGGAGGTGGAGATGATGGTGACGTCGAAGACATGGCCATATCGCAAGAATATGCAGGGTGGCGGAGAAAATACAGTGGAGATTTTGATAAACAGATGGAATGTAAGTTTTCGCATAGAATAGTTAAAACACGATGTATGGATAGAAAACAATAAATATGAATGCAACGCATATATATAGACGACGGGGATGGAAATACGATGGGCACGCGGGGTGATGACACATAGGCGTACGAAAATACAAGAGGAATAGATGACGTGGCAGAGGACTTAGTCAAGCAGGGGGAGAACGCGAGTGATTATGGGCCACACGATCATTGGATGAGATCGACGGTTAAAATGAGCCGGAGGGCAATCAAAGGTGGGCCAGGGACGCAATAGACGTGAGTTAAAGCGCATGCAGCTTTGGAGGATATCCACCGTTGGATAAAGGCTGACAGATCCGACGGCTGCTGTGGATTCCGCTGCCCATCTTTGTTCTGAACTTTAATGTGCGAAATGGGCAGTTTCATTCCTCGTACATTTGGACACTTGTCATATATTGAATGGAATCGCTGGCTCCATGGAGAATACTGCCAGCTCGTCCAAAGCAGTGCGGAATTAACTGCCGGTTTTGGCAATGCGCGCAGGTGCAGGGACCACCATGGAAAACCAACTCCGCTTCGTTGATTGGATTTGATCGGATGGCTCCGGATGAGCCCGAAAATTTGAACATTAAGCCCCTTTCCCTCAGGCATATGGTTTTGCGCCCGGGTCACATGGAAAACAAAATAAGGGTGGCTAAGGCTAAAGGGCTAGGCCCAATATGCTTTTGAATGCGGGTTTTTAACCTTTGAAGAGTGTATTTTTCGGGTGGAAAGGGTAACATTAGGCAGAATATGAAGGTTTATGGCCACGATAGCTGATTTAAAGGGTTCATGAGGAGCATTAGGCCGAAAATTTAAATGAGAGGGAAACATGGATAACAGAAGCTATGATGGATGGTTTGAAAAATGGCATGGAAGACATGGAATCTAAGATGGATGTTATAGAATTAAAAATGAAAGACAACATGGAAGAAATGAAGAATGATCTAAATGCAGACATGGAAGGTTTGAAAAACTTGATAGAAGAATTTTTTCCTAATGGTGAAAATATAGTAGAGGAAACTCATGATGAGAACAAAATAAATGTTAATCATGATTTCATAATCTCTAATGTTGGATTGAAGACCCACCATATTCCAAAGATGGCAGGGATCCTATAACATGGATACTACAGATGGAGCAATATTTTGATCTCAATAATGTGCAAAACACATAAAAGGTACGCATTGAAACTTTTTATTTAGAACAAAATACATTTGTATGGTATCGATTGCTTTTCTCCCGTAAAATAATAGTCAGTTGGTCAATTTTTACGGAGGAAATGATAGAAAATTATGAGGATACAAAGAGAAACACCTTCTTTAGCCAATTGATAAATCTCAAACAAAAGGGTTCAGTGGTGGAGCACATTGAGGACTTCCAAAAATTGAATATAAGGGTAAATGATATTCCAAAGGAAAATAGGATTGATGTCTTCATAGGGAATTTAAAGGATAACCTCCAACATGAGGTTCACGTTTGGGAACCTAATTCATTGGAGAAGGCATTTAGGTTGGCAAGAAAAATTGAATGTAAAATTATGGCGACAAGGAAGCCTACTACTCAAATCTATAAAGATGGAATTGTTGCTTCTCCTAGACTTCCACAACCTACAAGGTTGACACAATTGAAAGAAAAAAGAGAAAAGGGGATTTGCTACAATTGTGATAGAAAATACACTAAAGGTCATAAATGTGCCGAGAAGAAATTATTTTACATATATTGTGAAGAGGAGGAAGAAAATGAACAAGAAACTTCAAAAGAAGAGGATATACACCAGGAACCAACCCTACAAGAAGAAGAAATGAGTCTGACCATATCGTGTAATGCATTGGCAGGAATTACTGGTCTTGAAACTCTCAATATAGAAGGACATATCAAGAAGAAAAAGGTAATAGTGTTGATTGATTCAAGTAGTGCCCATAATTTTATTCATTATAAGGTAGCCGAGGAATTGAATTGTTTCCTATACCCAGCACCAGAATGTCAAGTGATGGTTGAAAATGGAGGAACTATAATTTTCTATAGAAAATACCATAATATCAAGCTAACCATGGGGGAATATGTATTGAACAATCCAATTCTTTCCATTCCAATGGGAGGTATTGATGTTGTATTAGGAGTGCAAAGGTTACAATCTTTGGGGACGATAGCTTTAAATTTTCAAGAACTTTTCTTGAATTTTTTTTTCGGAAGGAAAGGAAGTTGAATTACGGGGTATAGTAGGGAATCCAAGAAATATAATAAGCTATAATGTCATGAAAAATATTCTGAAGAAATAACAATGAGGTGTAATTGGACAATTATGCTCACTAGAAGTTCCAACATGAAAATCATCTATTTCTCCAGATCTCCAAAAAGTCTTGGACAATCATTCCAAGGTGTTTGAAACTCCAAAAGGACTCCAAACTATTCGTGATCATGATCATGCTATTCATTTGATTCGAGGAAGTGTTCCTCTAAACATCAGGCCTTACAGATATCCGTATGTCCAAAAGAGCAAAATTGAACGTATGATTGCAGAAATGTTAGAGGCTGGTATAACTCAACCTAGTCAAAGTTCTCTCTCTGCTCCTATGGTATGGTGCACAAGAAGGATGGATCATGGCACATGTGTCCATATTATAGGAAGCTCAATGATGCAGCCAAAAGACCACTTTACCCACATACGTAAAATTTTTTAATAAGTCTACTCGTTCCCAAGATCCTATACTCGTAAAAGAGTATTCAGTTTAATTTACGCGCGGAAATAAAATTTATGGGAACCCATTTTATCCCAAAGTAACCCTTCTCACTTATGTGATTAAACATTTATCTCGTGGCCTCCTCCTCTATATTAACCAATGCACCAAATACGGTATCATAGTACCATATCACATCACAACATAAACTCGTATTGCTTACACTGCTGCAACTTCATACAAACCCACAGACCTATGGGTTATGGCCCACCCAACCGGTGACCAATTACACTTCTTCACACTTCTTATTACTTACCTCCCCACAGACTCACAACTTGACGATCTTTGCGATATTGAGATGTAACTTCCACTGTTGATCTACATCGGATCCAACGGTCTTGCTATACCTCTTCACATGTTGCGCCTTTTAAATCCCCCGGTTAACCTTTATACCATATCACATGCAATATATGATATTCGCATGGAACCCGCCAACACATCGCTCCTCTTCATCGCATCACAACTTAAGTCATTTACCTTGTGATGTCCTTAAAAATAAACACTAAAAATGCCTATGTGCAATATCCGCTTGAGCGTTGGGCCGACACGTAGCTCTTACCGTTATCACATCGCAAATTATCTTGTTTAACTTGCGAAGTCCTTAACACCTAAACTTCATAATCACTGATATGCGAAATCCTTCTGTTTGCAATTTAACCTCCACCATTGATCTACGCCCAGATATAATGGTCCTCACTGTTCGCCCTTCTTCACATCGCAAATTATATCATTTACCTTGTGATGAATTAAGCTTAAATGTTAAAATCACCGATTTGCGATGTGCACTTGGCTGCTCCGCCTGACACGTATCCACTTCGTAGCTTTCCCAATTTAACTTGCGAACTCAATCTGGACCATCGATATTCCTCGGATATTTTTTATTTAGCCATCGCCGTCTATTTCCCTTCCTTCAGAAATTTTCTAAAATATTTTTTGCCTTAGTCTTTACTCTGTTTTCTTCGATTGCCACTACTCTACATCTCTGATATCCTTCCCGAGCTTTGTTCACTGCTTAAAAGCGTTGGTCTCTCCTGAGCTTTTTCTTCTGGCTATTCATATAACCATTATGTTGTCTCAAGCTTGAATACATAACATCCTCTGTATTTTCTTCTCCAAATCTCTAATTTGGATTTCTTTTCATTCTTGGCTTGCACACAATCATTATCTGCACTTTTTTTTTTCACACAAAATCAACAAATTAACTTCAGGAATGGAATCATATAGATTATACCCAGCCACTAAGTCCTTATCACTCAAAAAGACTTAATATTTAATCAAAATTCACATAACAATAGTTTATTACGCAGAAACCATAATTTCTCAGTTACGGATCATTCAGCACGTAAAAGGAATTCATTCCATTATGGATCACTCAGCACATAGCATAAATGGCACACAGTTACAATGAAATTCGATTTCTCATTAATTAACAAATGTACAGATACAAATAAAACCTGTTTACACTCGGTCTTTAGCCTGCTTCTCTCTTTGTATGGCCTTCTCTTCCTACAGAGAACCCTCTCTGTCTCTCGAGCTCTTTCTCTCTCTAGGTCGGATCTTATTTCTTTAATTTTTTCATCCTCTCGTCTCTCGCCCCTCTCTCTAGGCCTAATATTATTTCTTTTAAATTGGCCTCCATTTACAAACGGTTTTCCATGTCTCGTCTTTCACAGCATTGAATATGAATTTAATTAAGGTGCTCCGATGCTCCTGCATCACTCAATAAGCTCACTATTAAAGATAAACTTCCCATTCCCGTGATTGATGAATTCCATGGAGCAATTTATTTTACCAAGTTAGATCTTCATGTTGGGTAAGTGTTATATTCTTTCCACGACTAAGCACGCGCGGGGGGGGCGATAGCCCCCCCTTTGTTCTGGGTGCAATGGGGGGGTGGTAGCCCCCCCCTGTTGGGGTCTGGGGAAGCGCCCTGGTGAAAATTTTTGATCCTTAATTTCCGGTGGGTAGTCCACGTCCATGGTTTTGTGCATGGTTTTGCACATGGTTTTGGGGTACGATGGTTTTCGGCCCCTGGAATTTTTGTAGATCTGGTCAAGGGAACTACAGTTATGTTATAATCTAGGGTTAATGTATTTTTGTTTATGTATGCTTCGACATGTATATATATGTGTTCTAACACTAAAAGAAATATAATGAAAAATCAAGCTGGTCATCCTGATTTGGGATCCAGGGGAAAATCTCTATGTTTATCTGTTTTATGTTTTATGCTCTCACTATTGTTTATTTTCTGTTATAAGATTCATGTGTAGGTAATTTCTATTCAGGGTTAAAACCTACATTTGGTATCAGAGCAGTTTCAACTTCAAGGGGACACCTTTGCTGCTGAGGGTTTTTTGCTCGGGCCTGAGGTAGACCCTTTTTAGTGGGAGATCTGCGAGATCGATTCTTGCGGTGAAAGAAGATGGCGAGCGGCGGGAAGATAGAGATCAAGAAATTTAATGTTCAGAGTTTTGAGTTATGGAAGCTCAAGATGGAGGATCTGTTGGTGGATAAAGATCAGTGGATCACGGTAGATCCAGGTACTAAACCAACGATAATGTCAGATGAAGACTGGAAGAAACTGGATCGGAAGGCTAAGAGCACAATACGGTTGTGTGTCTCAGATTCAGTATTGTTGAATGTATCTGGGGAAGCTACGACGAAGAATTTGTGGGAAAAACTTGGGACTTTGTACCAATCTAAGTCTCTAGTGAATAATTTGTTCCTGCGGAAAAAGATGTATAACCTGAGGATGAAGGATGGAGACTCGGTGACAGAGCATCTGAACGCCTTCAATACTGTGGTAAGTCAGCTGTCATCTGTTGATATTAAAATCTCAGATGAAGATAAGTGCATCAGCTTGTTGTGTTCTCTACCAGATTCATGGGACAGTCTGGTTATTGCAATAGGTAGCAATACAAGTACCTTGAATTTTGATGACATTGTCTCCGCCTTGCTGTCGGAGGAAATGAGACGGAGAAATATGGAGGGTCAGAATGGAGATGCCTTATCTGTACGAGGAAGGTCCCAGAACAGAAACAAGAATAAGGTTTCGAGTGGGAGATCTAAATCTAAAGGGAGATCTAAATCTCCTGGAAAGTTTGTAAAGGTGTGCTGGAAATGCGGAAAGGAAGGGCACTACAAAAAGGAATGCAGATCTAAAGCTCCTGAGAAAGGAAAGGGATCTGATGAAGGTCCTTCTGCAGAGGCAAAACCACCTCGGATGAAGGTGGGGATGTGTATTTGGCTTCTTCTTCAAATACACATGTAGATCATGAGTCATGGTTGATTGACTCAGGTGCATCCTTTCACTTCACTCCCCATAGGGAGTGGTTCTGCGATTATGAGAAATATGATGGTGGTGATGTCTTCCTAGGGGATGATAGGAAGGCCAGAATCGTCGGACGTGGAAAGGTCAAGCTGAAGCTGCAAGGTGGGAGGATTAGAACACTTCCTGGTGTTCTGCATATTCCTACATTGGCCAGAAATCTGATTTCTGTAAGCAAGATGGATGATGCAGGTGTAAAAACAATGTTTGAGAAAGATGCCTGCAAGATGGTTCGGGGAGCACTGGTATTAATGCGGGGAGTTCGGACTGGAACTCTGTACAAGCTACAAGGTAGCACTGTTATTGATGGGTGTAACAGTTCTGTGGTTCCTGAAAGTGGAGTGGAAAGCCTAGTTGTCTTCGGAGAAAAGACCATGCTATGGCATCAAAGGCTTGGACATATTGGAGAGAAGGGCCTTCGGATACTGCATAGAAATGGTATGGTAGAAGGTATGTCTAATTGCTCTCTGGATTTCGATTTATGTGAACATTGTGTATATGGGAAGCAGAATCGGGTGAGTTTTCCTTCTGGTGCTAAGAGGGCGAACAAGATATTAGAACTTGTGCACAGTGATGTGTTTGGACCTGTGTCAGTTCCATCACTGGGAAAGTCTGTGTACTATGTTTCATTCATAGATGACTTCTCAAAGAATACATGGATATATTTCTTGAGGAAGAAATCTGAAGTCTTTGACAAATTTAAAGAATTTAAGGCTCTGGTGGAAAACCAGACAGAGAAGAAGATAAAGGCATCGAGGACAGATAATGGTGGGGAGTTCTGCAAGAAGGAATTTGAAGAGTTCTGTAAGAAGTGTGGTATAGCACGACAGAAGACTACTCCATACACACCACAGCAAAATGGAGTTGCAGAAAGAATGAACAGAACACTGATGGAAAAGGCAAGAAGCATGCTCAGTGGTACCGGGTTAGGACAAGAATTCTGGGCAGAGGCAGTGGAGACTGCATGCTATCTGGTTAACAGATCACCTTCATCAGTGTTGGAGGATAAGACTCCACATGAGGTATGGACCGGTAAGAAACCCTCTCTTTCACATGTAAGGGTATTTGGATGTGATGCATATGTACATGTTCCAAAGGAGAAAAGGACCAAGTTGGATAATAAATCTGAAAGGTGCATCTTTATTGGGTATAAGGATGGTTTAAAAGGTTACAAGCTTTGGAACTCAGAAACAAGGAAGGTTGTGTACAGCTGAGATATGGTGTTTAGAGAGGTGAAAGATGTTGTTAAACATGAAATCATACCAAAGGAACCTGAGAAGATAGAGTTTTAGCTAAAGGAGGATGAATCAGACTCTACAACAGAAGAAGACTCAGAAGAGGAAGAGCCACAAACTCCAGCTGTGAGAAGATCGGCTCGGGAAAGAAGGCAACCAGAAAGGTATAGTCCATCTGCTTTCTGTTCAGGTTTTTCCTTAACTATAACTAATGATGATCCCAGAATTGTTAGGGAGGCAGTATATTCAAAGGATGGAAAACTCTAGAAGGAGGCCATGGTTGATGAAATGGCATCCTTGCACAAAAATGAGGCATGGGATCTGGTGGAGTTGTCGGCTGGAAGGAAGCCCATTGGGAGCAAATGGGTGTTTAAGAAGAAGATGAATTTAGAAGGCAAGGTGGAGAAATACAAAGCTCGGTTGGTAGAAAAAGGTTATTCCCAGGTGCCGGGAATTGATTTTGGTGATATTTTTTCTCCTGTCGGCAAAGTTACTTCTATTAGATTACTTTTATCTGTTGCTACTGCATTTGATTTTGAGATAGAACAGATGGATGTGAAGACAAAATTTCTTCACAGGGATATAGAAGAGGAGATCTACATGAAGCAACCTGAAGGCTTTATGGTGAAGAGTAAGAAAGAACTGGTATGCAGGTTGAAGAAGTATCTGTATGGGTTAAAACAGTCACCAAGGATGTGGTATCAAAAATTTGATACCTATATACGGGGACTTGGCTTCACCAAAAGCAAGGAGGATCACCATGTTTATTTTAAATTAATTGGTGACTGTGTTATTTATTTGGTCTTCTATGGGATGATATGTTGTTGATTGGAAATGACAAAGAAATTATCCAAGATTTGAAGACCCAACTGTTCTCCAAATTCGACATGAAGGATCTTGGTGCTGCAAACTATATTTTGGGCATGGAAATTAAGAGAGGTCAAGCAAAGAGGAAGCTTTGGTTAAACCAGAGGAAGTATGTCGAGACTATATTGCAAAGGTTCAATATGCAGGATAGTAAACCGGTGAATGTTCCTATTCCTGTAGGTGTAAAGCTGTCTGCGGAATAGTGTCCCAAGACACAAGAAGAAGAGGAGTATATGTCCCGTGTTTCATATGCAAGTGTAGTGGGTAGCCTGATGTATGCAATGGTATGTACTAGACCAGACATTGCACATGCAGTGGGAGTATTGAGCAAGTTTATGTCAAACCCAGGGAAGGAGCATTGGACAACAGTGAAGCAGGTTTTCAGATATTTACGTGGCACTAGTGATTATGGCTTATGCTACCAGGGAAGACCAGGATTGGAAAGAATGTTGGACATTCATGGTTTTGTTGATGCAGACTGGGCTGGAGATCTGGACCAAAGAAGGTCTACAAGTGGGTATGTGTTTAGCCTATTTGGAGGCGCAGTCAGTTGGATGAGTAAAAGAAAGTTTGTAGTGGCTCTTTCAACTACAGAGGCAGAATACATAGTAGCCACTCATACAAGCAAGGAAGAAATTTGGTTGCAAAGATTGTGTTCAAGTATGGGGTTGGTACAACAAGCTATAAGGATAGAATGTGATAGCCAAAGTGAAATTTTCTTGGCTAAGAACCCTGTTTATCATTCAAAGACAAAGAACATTAATGTTCAATATCACTTTGTTAGAGATGTGGTTGAGGCTAAAAGGGTGTTGCTGATAAAGGTGGACACTTTGAATAATGTTGCAGATGCATTGACGAAGTCTGTGAGCACTCAAAAGTTCTCTTGGTGTAGAGAAACAATGGGTGTTGAAGAATTGGGCCAATGAATAAGCTCTCCTGTGGCCCCTTGTAGAAAGAAAACAACAAGTGGGAGAATGTTGGGTATGTGTTATATTCTTTCCATGACTAAGCATGCACGGGGGGGTGACAGGGGGGGTGGTAGCCCCCCCCTGTCGGGGTTTGAGGCAGCGCCCCGACGAAAATTTTTGATCTTTAATTTCCGGTGGGTAGTTCGCGTCCATGTTTTTGTTCATGGTTTTTCACATGGTTTTTGGGTACAATGGTTTTCGGCCACTGGTATTTTTGCAGATCCGGTCAAGAGAACTATGGTTATGTTCTAATCTAGGGTTAATGGATTGGGGTTTATGTATGCTTCGACATGTATATATATGTGTTGTAACACTAAAAGGAATATAATGAAAAATCAAGCTGGTCGTCCCGATTTGGGATCTAGGGGAAAATCTTTGTGTTTATCTGTTTTATGTTTTATCCTCTCGCTATTGTTTATTTTCTGTTATAAGATTCGTGTGTAGGTAATTTTTGTTCAGGGTTAAAACCTACACTTCGTTCAGGATATCATCAAATTAGAATGAAGACTGAAGATATTTTGAAAACAACATTTCGAACTCATGAGGGTCATTATGAATTTTTGGTCATGCCTTTTGGCCTCACCAATGCACCTTATACATTTCAAGGATTGATGAATTCCATTTTCAAACCCTTCCTTAGAAAATTTGTGCTAGAATTTTTTGATGATATACTAATCTACAACAGGTCTTGGAAGGATCATGCTCAATATGTTGATAGTGTGCTCAAACTATTGCAGGAGAAACAATTATATGCAAAAACATCCAAATGTTTCTTTGGAGTATAAGAGGTGGAATATTTGGGTCATATTGTATCTCAGGAGGGTGTTAAGGTAGACCCTAACAAAATTAAATCCATTAAGGAATGGAAAGTCCCCACAACCATAAAGTAGTTGTGGGGATTTCCTGGGTTAACAAGGTATCATCGCAAGGTTATTAAGAATTATGGGAGAATAACAACACCTCTAACATCATTCTTGAAAAAATATGCATTTTCATGGACTCTTGAAGTAACTAAGGCATTTGAACATCTTAAAGAGGAAATGTTCCTAGCACTAGTCTTAGCTATGTCAGAGTTCACAAAAACCTTTATTGTGGAATGTGATGCCTGAGAAAGTGGAATTGGTGCTATTTTAATGCAAGAAGGAAGACCCATTACTTTTGAAAGTCGTCCAATAAAAGTAAATTATTTACAGAAAGCTATTTATGAGAAGGAAATGTGGGCAATACTACATGCACTAAAGAAATGTCAACCTTACCTAATGGGAAGACACTTCAAGGTAAAAACTAATCATGATAGTCTTAAACACTTTTTGGAACAAATAATATCTTCAGAAGAGCAGCAAAAATGGGTAACAAAGATGTTGGGTTATAACTTTGAAATCATCTAAAAAAAAGGGAAGCTAAATGTTGTTTCAGATGCACTCTCAAGAAAAGGATGAAGAGGTGGAAGCATTGCTTTCTACCATTTCTATTATCCAACCAGATTTGATAACCGAAGCAAGGGATGAATGGAAGAAGGATGAAAAAGTGTGGATGCTCATTCAAAAGTTGCAGCAAGATCATAGTACATCTCATACATTTAGTTTGAAAAATTATTCCTTATGGTACAAAGATCACTTATATCTTTGTAAGAATTCCCAACTAAAGCAAAAGGTTCTTTTGGGATTGCACACTTCTCCTTTAGGAGGACACTCAAGATTTTTAAAAACTTACCACAAGGTGAAGAAGGAATTTTTTTGGGATGGCCTTAAATTTGATATTCAAAAGTTTGTCGCGATATGTTTGGATTGCCAGAAAAATAAAGTTGATACAATTAATACCCCTGGTCTTCTACGACCTTTATCCATTCCAAGTCAACGTTGGGAGTATATTTCCATGGATTTAATACAGAGACACGTAATTTTATTGATAACGAAAAGGAAATTACATAAAAAAATGAAAGAGTTTACAAACGTAAACTTCCACTAATTTACAATTAGGAAAACAACCTATTTATAAGCTACATGTCCTAACTTAATTTAGTTATGGACTACTTGATAAAAAAACAAGTGTCCATTTACAATAAATGACCTTCTATCCAATCTACTAACTTTATTCCTATTTTAGAGCCTAAGATACAACTCTATTCTAGAGTCCTATCTTTTCGAACAATATTCTATTTCTAAGAGTCTCTAATATTTATTAAATATTCTAATTTAATAAATATTTTATCCTAACTTTACATTATGATATTTGGATCATCTAACATTGGTATCAAAGCCCCAAATCTGTCATCTTAAAACCTGCATGTAACTCATTTTTCACCTATGTAATGTGATCATAATTGTTGCCAATAATAATCAAATCATCTACAGACATAACCAGAATCATAAGATTTTTACCTTGTTGGCATACATACAAGGTATCATCAGATTCACTTCATTGAAATCCAACTTTCCGAAGGTATTCGTCCATTTTGGTTTACCAATCTCAGGGAGCTTGTTATAACCCATATAAAGCCTTTAGCAGTTTGCAGACTTTATGTTCCTATGCTTCAATTTCAAAACCTGGCGGTTGCGTCATATACACTTCTTCCTGTAAATCTCCATTGAGGAAAGCACTTTTAACATCCATCTGATGAACTTTCCATCCTTGATGAGCTGCTAAGGGAAGTGTGAGTCGGATGGTGTTCCATTTAGCTGTAGGAGCAAACGTTTCCTCATAATCTATCCCTTCCTACTACGCAAAACCCTTAGCAACAAGTATTGCTTTATACTTGTCGATATCGCCATTTTGCTTGTACTTGATTCGGTAAACCCATTTTCATCCAATGGGTTTAACATTCTGAGGAAAATAACCAAGTTTCCAAGTGTTTTTGTCGAGAAATGCTTGATGTTCATCAACCATAGCCTGTTGCCATTATTTTATGTTTTACTACCTCTCGATAAGTAAAAGGTTTAGTAAAATCATTTTCTATCAAGGCAACATTTCCTTCACTTCTTTGTGATCCCCTTGTTCCTATTTTATTTTGTTCATTATGCCTTACATACTTCAAAAGTTGAACTACCCATTTTGGAAATTTATGTTCACTGGTTTGAGATTGTAAAAAATCACCATCATTGTAAAGAGGATTGATGTAAACTGATATTTGTTGATCAACTGCGGGTTCTAGGGGCAGAGAGTCATTGTCAGAAGAACTGCTGTCGTTAGGAGATTTGGATGAACTGTCAAAAGACCCAGATGATGCTGGTGAAGAAGACGGATTGGATGAATCATTTTTAGATGAAGGAAACTCAAGTTCATACCAATTTTGTGAGTTTGGTTGACTTTATAGATTTACTTTTCTTTTATCACATTTTGTTTCTAACTTTTGAAGAAGACTTTCTACTTCTTCAGCACTCTTACTCTCATTTTCATAAAAAATCGCATCTCTGCTTACAATAAATTTCCCATTTGACAAGATTCGGTATCCTTTCTTCTCATCAGAATACCCAATCATTGTGCACTTCAAGCTTCATGAGTCAAGCTTATTTCATTTTTCCTTCGGAACTAAGGCATAACATACCGATCCAAAAAATATGAGATGTTTAACCCAAGGTTTGAAGCCAAAAAATGCTTCATAAGGTGTGATTCAGTCTAAAGAAGCAATGGGGGATATGTTCCTTAAGTAGACATTGGTATGAATTGCTTCAGCCCAATATATAGGACTTAAATTTTTGAAAGTTAACATAGATATCACCATTGCTAAAAGGTATGGTTCATTATTTTTACGACTCCATTTTGTTGTGGACTGTAGACATTGGTAAGATGTCATTTTATGCCATTATCTATGCAATAAATGTTGAATTCATTTGAAGTGAATTATCTTCCATTATCGGTTCTAAGAGTTCCAATATTCTCCTTTACTTCATTTTCAATAAGTTGACGAAAGGTTTTGAAATTTTCAAATGCTTTTGAATTTTTCTTCAAAAAATAGACCCAAGTCATCCTACTAAAATCATCAACAAAGAGTAAGAAATATCTGCATCCTCCAAATGAAGTTTGTAAGGATCCATAAATATCACTGTGAACCAATTGCAAATGCTTGGTTGCTTGCCATAAACTTGTGGGAAAATTCTCTCGATATTGTTTTCCATAAATGCAAGCTTCAAATTTTTCATTTTCCCTTTTGAAGGTTGGAAGTACCTTAACCATTCCCTATTTTTGTAACTGAGAGAGACTGTCAAAGTTGAGATGGCCATATCGTA
This sequence comes from Pinus albicaulis, assembly GCA_034641835.2. Lineage (NCBI taxonomy): Eukaryota > Viridiplantae > Streptophyta > Pinopsida > Pinales > Pinaceae > Pinus > Pinus albicaulis. The sequence continues at coordinate 1,213,901,544 of CM076579.1, forward strand.
CATGCCACAATCTGATCAGTGAAATGTTTGTACTTGCTGCTCCCGAAAAGTCAAAATTTCTTGGAATAACTATCCCTTTCATCCTTCACAGTTTGCCATCTTCATAACCTATCATCATTGTTTTCATGTTTTGTTTGACGGAGTTAATTTTAACTAAGCCATATTCCATAATCACCATATGTCCTGCTTGTCGAATCGTGACTAAAGATAGCAAATTTTGCTTAAATTTTGAGACATACCATACATTTGAAATCATTCTTTCTCCAATGCCAGGTTAAAAAACTTTAACTGCACCTTTTCCAGAAGGAGTATGTTTTTTTTTATCAGAAAGATAGATTGAATTGAGATGGAATTGTTGGAAGCTCCAAAAGAAGTCACGTCGAAAAGTCATGTGTTGAGTTGCTTCTGTATCCATAATCCATGCATCTTCATAATCACTTCTAAGAAAGGTTAAAACCTGTAAATCTATTGATTCTGTGTTGGTGAAGACATATTCTGAACCATCAAGATCATCTTCATCATTTGCAAACTTTGCAGAGTTTGGATGAAACTTGGGAATTTTATCAATGGAAGTTCTACAATCTTCAACATAATGTCCAACTTTGTTACATCTCCTGCAAACAATTTGACTGAAATCTCTGCCTCTGCCTTGATACTGTCCTCTACCTATGATTTGGCCTCTATTATGAGTTTTCCCTCTACCTGGACTTTGTCCTCTTCGTTGATTATATCCTCTACCTTGATTGTTTCCTCTGCCTTGAAAATTTCTTCTGCCTGAACTGTAGCCTCTGTTGAAATTGTTTCCTCTGATTTGAATGTGACCACGACCTTGGGCTGCTTGAATTTTATTGAAATTTCCTCTTCCTCGGTTTCTTGAACTATCAGCTGAGGAGTTACTTGTGTTGGCCTCGGTGAAAAGGACAATCTTCCTCAATATTTTTCTTCTTCCCAAATTTTTTGTCATGTTGGGTTAACATATCACTCAATTCATCAAATTTTATCTTCTCTAACTTTCCAGTGACTCTCGAAGTTTCCAAAAAATGTGTGTAAGATGATGGAAATCTAGTAATTAAAATTGTAGTCAAGAAACTTTCATCGACAGCTTGAAAACTAGCATTTATTATTTCTTGCTTGATGTTTTTAAGCTATGAAATATATTCAAGAACATCACCACCTTCAGTTAATTTTTGTTGAAGCAATTTTAATTGAAGATCAACCTTCTTTGATTCAGGTTGTGTATCAAAACGATCTTTGAATGTACACAAAGCAGTCCATGCATCTGAGGCATTTTCAATATGAATGTACATTTCATTATTAACTGAAGCCTTTATAAGTGCTAATGCCTTGGCATTTTTGATTTCCCATTTTTCAATTGAAGCTGCATCTGTTGGTTTATTAGGATTAATGTCGCCATAGCATATTTCATGCCACAATTCATTATATATGACAGTGCTTTCGATTAGACGTTTCCATTTCTTATAAGATTTCACCCCTTCTATCTTATCATAATTAGAGAAAAGATTAATTAACTTTGAAATTGTAGTGTTGAAGCAGTTCCAAAAGAATCAAGCACAAGAAAAAATAATCAACTCATCACACGAAACATGCCACACAAAAAACAACACACGCCACGCAAAAAATGATCTATCAGAGCTTGGCCTTGACCCTCATATAGTTGTTGAAAAAGGAGAAAAATCGCTGAGCTTTGCACTTGGCTCTAGTCAATTTTTCGTTGAGTGTTTACAATGAAATCCTTTCAAAATTTTACCACTTGACAATGCCCTTACAAATTTCTTCTTAAAAAAAAAAAATACCCCCCCATCAAAGTAAAAAATTACTTTGATTTACAATATCACTCTTATCTCTCCAAACAAATTGCAAATTGAATCTCCTTATTACTCCAAAAATTACAAAATCCTTATTACTCCAATAAAAGGGAGCACGCAGAAAGTAAAAGGGAGAACACATAACACAATTGAAAGGATTATTTTATAAAATTAATTTGGGGTGAAAATTTGTAGAGAAGATTGGAGGCGTGAGAAGGGACTGAAGGTTGTTGTAGGCAGAGTGGAGGAGCAGGGTTTACGTAGCGTGGACAAGGAGTTGTAGAGCATAGGGGCAGTAGGATTAGCATAGGATTTTAAAAAAATAGTGTTTTCATCTCTATTTTCAGATTAAAAAAATGAGAATCAAATAATAATTAAATTTATTTTCCCTGAAAAACAAATTGACAAATTTTCATACTAATTCAATTGATGAACAATTTGTTGGAGTTTTCCATAGGCCTGTAGAGTTGGAATCTCCTTTTCTCGTCAGTTGTATTAGTGAAGCTCTGACACCACAATAGTATAGAAGTGTCCTTAGACACGTAATTTTATTGATAATGGAAAAGAAATTACATAAAATATTGCAAGAGTTTACAAATGTAAACTTCCAATAATTTTCAATTAGGAAAACAACTTATTTATAAGCTACATGTCCTAAATTAATTTAGTTATGGACTACTTGATAAAACAACAAGTGTCCATTTACAATAAATGACCTTCTATCCAATCTACTAAATTTCTTCCTATTTTAGAGCATAAGATACGACTCTATTCTAGAGTCCTATATTTTCTAACAATATTCTATTTCTAAGAGTCTCTAATATTTATTAAATATTATAATTTAATAAATATTTTATCCTAACTTTACATTATGATATTTGGATCATCTAACAGGATTATATGACAGGTTTACCTAAGTCTGAAGGAAAGAGTTTCATCATGGTGGTAATTTCTAGACTTACCAAGTATGCACACTTTTGTGTATTATCTCATCCATTTAAAGAAAGCACAATTGCTATTGCATTTATGGAAGCAATTCAAAAGCTACATGGAAACCCAAAGATTATTGTAAGCGATAGAGATCCCATTTTTACTGGAATTTTTTGGATGAAATTATTTTTTTGTTTGGGTACTCAACTAGCTCATAGCTCATCTTATCATCCTCAATCCGATGGTCAAACTGAGATAATGTATAAATGTTTTGAAGGATATCTTCGTTGTTTTGTATCTAATAAACAAACACAATGGGTCAAGCGGTTGCCTCTCACTGAATGGTGGTATAAAACTTCTTCCATATTGCAACAAAAATGACCCCATTTATGGCACTTTATGGATATCATCCACTGTCCATCACATAATATTTAAGAGGAAATTCTAATGTTCAAGAAGTGTAAGATCACATCGAGCATCAACAAGAAGTTCTCCAACTCTTAAAGAAAAACCTAAATTTGGCACAAAATCGAATGAAAAAACAAGAAGATCAACATTGTAGTGAGAGAATTTTTGATATAGGAGACTGGGTATTTTTACGGCTACAACCATACAAAAAAATCTCCCTCAAGAAAGCTAAGAAGGATAATAAATTATCACCAAATTACTATGGTCCATACAAGGTGTTGCAAAAGATTGGTACTATGGCATACAAATTGGAGCTTCCTACTTCTTCGCGAGTGTATTCGGTTTTCCATGTTTCATGCTTAAAGAAGGTTATAGGTGACAAAATTCCAGTTCAAACAGCTAGAAATTAATGAGGAAGGAAAAATCATATTGGAACCTGAAGCAGTCACAGAAACAAGAACTCGACAACTACGAAATCGATAAATTTCAGAGTATCTCATCAAGTGGAAGAACTAACCCACTGAAGATTCTACATGGGAGGATGAAAATTTTATACAAAAACATCCAGAGCTACTCAAGCATTGAGGACAACACTTTTTTGAAGGAGAGGGGCATGTTAGGTCCCTATATTACTAATGTAGTCCCTTATTGTTGTTAGTTTAACCCCCTTATTGTTATTGTTGTACCCTTGTGACCCCAATATTGTTATTATTGTGCCCTTACATTATTATTGTTAGGTCGGCTATGATTATATTGTAACCCCATGGAATCCTATATATAGAAGGAGGTTTTTTCATTTGTATCATCCAATAATTGTTCATTTATGTAATGTAAAGGAGGCTACCCCTCGAAGTGGCTTATTTCTAAGGTGTTGATCTCTCTTTTCTTCTATTTTTGGAGCTGGTTTCATAACATCCTTCCACATTACAGCTTCAGGTTGACTTTTCCACATCCAAAAATTTTGGCCTTCCTATCATCTCCTAAGAATACATCACCACCATCATACTTCTCATACTCACAAAACCACTCCCTATGGGGAGTGAAGTGAAAGGATGCACCTGAGTCAATCAACCGTGCCTCATGATCTACATGTCTATTTGAAGAATAATCCAAATAAACATCCCCACCTTCATATGAGGTGGTTTCACCTCTAGAGAAGGAGCATCATCATATCCATTTACTTTCTCAGGAGCTTTAGATATACAATCATTTTTGAAGAGCCTTTCCTTTCCACATTTCCAACACACCTTTACGGGATTTCCTAGAGTTTTAGATATCCCTCTAGATTTAGATCACCCACTCGAAAACTTGTTTCTGTTTCTGTATTGGGAAATTCCTCTTACAGATAAGGCATCTCCATTCTGGCCCTCCATATTTTTCCATCTCATTTCCTCCGATAGCAAGGTTGAGACAATTTCATCAAAATTGGCAAGGTAGTTGTATTGCTACCTATTACAATAACTAGACTATCCCATGAATCTGGTAGAGAACATAACAAACTGATGCACTTATCTTCATATGATATTTTAATATCAATAGATGAAAAATAAATTACCACAATATTGGAGGTGCTCAGATTCTCTATCACCGAGTCTCTATCCTTCATCCTTAAGTTATATAACAGTTCCGTAGGAATGATTTATTCACTAGAGACTTAGATTGGTACAAAGTCCTTAACTTTACCCAAAAAGTATTTTTTGTAGCTTCCCCAGATACATTAAACTATAATGAATATGAGATACAAAACCGTATTGTGTTCTTTGCCTTCCAATCAAACTTTTCCCAATCTTCATCTGATATTGTTGTTGGTTTAGTACCTGGATCTACCGCGATCCACTGATATTTATGTACCAGCAGATCCTCCATCTTGAGCTTCCACAACTCAATACTCTGACCAATAAATTTATCGATCTTTTTCTTTCCAGTGCTCGCCATATTATTTCACCACAAGAATTGATCCCACAAATCTCCCACTGAACAGGGTCTACCACAGGCCCGAGGGAAAAACCCCTCAACAACAAAGGTGTCCCCTTGAAGTCGAAACAAATTTGATACAAAATGTAGGTTTTAACCCTATATATAAATTATGTGCAAACGAATTCTTAAAAAGAATAAAATAAATAATAGCAAGAGCATAAAACATAAAACATATATACACAGATATTTTCCCCTGGATCCCAAACTGGGACTACCAACTTTATTTTTCATTATATTCCTTTTAATGTTACAACACATATATACATCCCGAAGCATTAATAAACCCCAATCCATTAACCCTGGATAAGAACAGAACTGTAGTTCTCTTGACCAGATCTATAAAATACCAGGAGCAGAAAACCATCATGCCCAAAACCATGTGCAAACCCATGTAAAAAATCATAGGCGGGTCTGACCACCTAATATAGGGTCCAAAATTATTTTCTTGGGGTGCTGCCCTGGACCCTGTGCAGTGGGGATACCGCTCTCCTGAAACCCCACTACTACGGCCGACACAAGCGAAGGGGGGCTACCATCCCCCTCACATCCCCCACTTCCCGCCTTTTTCTAATCATGGAAAGAATATAACACACACCCAACAATTCCATGATCATGTGAGCAAGTTGATTTTCACAATCATGGGTAAATATTTTTTCCAATTTTTTAATTTTCTATTTTTTTATTTTATTGGAAAAAGATAAATCAAATTAACAGTAGGTTGGAATAACCACCTACCATCCTTAATCATGGTTTTTTTTTCACTTGTTGTATGAAGTTTTCTTTAGTGGTGGGATGAAAATATACTTTATGTCTATTCCCATTCACTAGAAAAACTGTTTCTTTTCCATCAATGGTATTTATTTCCACCACTCCATTCTCAAATACTTTGACTAATTCATATGGCCCCATCCAACGTGTGCAAAATTTTCATTTAAAATGTTTGAATCTGGAATCATAAAGGAGTACCCAATCACCTAGTTGGAATTGCTTCTTTTTAATCAATTTGTCATGCCATTTCCTAAGTTGTTGCTACATTAACACATTTTGTTTAACAACATCCCTTATAAACTCATCAAGCTCATTCAAATATAATAGAAATTTTTGTTGTGCTTCTGAGAGATCCAATTCCACTTGGACTACAAATATGAAAGTCTTAATTTGGAATTTAATCGGTAGTGAAAATTGCTTCCCATACACCAGCTCATAAGGTGTATGACCCGCGGTATTCCTCCAGGTAGTTCCGTAAGTGCATAAGGCCTGACGAAGTATATTCGCCGAATATTTCTTATGAAGATTTACTATCTTGGTAAGAATGGACTCGATCCCCTTATTGATGGATTCTACCTGGCCATTTAAATGCCAGTGGTACGGTGTTGATTTCTTGTGCCGAATTTTATATTGATCCATAATACCTTTAATAATATTAGAAACAAATTGAGGCCTATTTTCAGTAACAATTTCTCTTAGGACACCAAATATAGTAAAAATTTCATCGAATAAAAAATCAACAACAACTCTTTCAGGAGCAAAAGAAACAACTCTAGCTTCTACCCATTTTGTTACACAATTCACAGAAACCAAGATATGTATTTTTTTTAAATATGTCGGATATATACGTCCTACAAATTAAATGGCCCATTTTTCAAAGGGTTCAATCATGACTTGAGGACACAAGGGAATTTCATCGGCTTGACTAGGTTGGCCCATTCACTGACAACTATCACAAAACTTGGCATATTGTTTGGCATCCTTAAATAAGGAAGGAAAAAAATAAGCAATGTGGAAAATTTTATATCCATTCTCTTATCATAAAAATGGCCCCCAAAAGGTTCATCATGGGAATATTTTAAAATATCAAACACTTATTCCTCTTTCACACATCTATGGATAATAAGATCAAGTCCTTTATAAAAGAGGTCTCCTTGAATCCAAGTATATGAAGCACTTTTCTAAATAATGTTCTGCCTCTCTCGATTCAAAAGGTGAGGTGGAATTTCTCCGGTGACTAAATAATTGGTTATATCAGAAAACGATGGAGAATTTTTTGATACAACAAAAATATTCTCATTAGGAAACAAATAATCTACAGGAATTATTTCACCGAGATTATTTAATCTAGAAAGATAATCAGCTACAACATTTTAATTTCTTGGTCTATCAATAATGGTAACATTAAATTCCTGTAATAAAAGTAACCACTTGGTCACTCTACCACTAGTCAAAGGTTTATTCATTAATTATTTTATGGCAGAATGATTTGTATGTATAAGCACTTCACAACCTGTAATGTAGTGTCTAAATTTGTTAATGGTAAATATCACAACTAGAAACTCTTTCTCGGTTACTGTATAATTCAATTCAGGAGGTGACAAGTTTTTATCGAAGTAGTAAATATCATAGGATTGTTGATTTTATTCTTGTCCTAAAGCTACACCAATATCAATATCTGAGGCATCTAAGGAAATATGAAATGGAAGGGAAAAATTGGGCCGTCTCAGGACTAGTGCCTATACTAATTTTTCCTTCAGTCCCTCAAAATCTTATTGGCAAGCAGTATTCCAAGAGAAATTACTATCCTTATCCAATAATATAAAAAGAGGGGTGGATATCCTACAAAAATAAGAAATGAATCTACAGTAATAGCCAACATGTCCTAGGAATCCTCTCACTTCCCTTTGTGTTTTGGGTGCAGGAAGATGTAAAATGACTTCTATTTTGGCTGGGTCTACGTGGATACCTATGTCAGAAATAAGATGGCCAAGTAACACCCATGCTTTGCACATTAATATACATTTCTTATCACTCAAAGCAAGGTGAGATTCTTGGCAACAAAAAATCATTGAGGGCTTCTTGGAAAGAATCACCAAATACCGAAAAATTGTCCATATAAACCTCCACACATTCAAGGTCAGAAAAAATAGCCAAAACTACCCTTTGAAAGGTAGCTGGCGCATTACAAAGTCCGAAAAGAAGCACTCGGTAAGCGAATGTTCCCCATCGATAAGTAAACGTGGTCTTATCCTGATCCTTGGGAGTGATTTGTATTTGGTTATGACCACTAAAGCCATCTAAAAATGAAAAGTATTTTTTACCGGAAAGGTATGTAACACCTGATAAATGAAGGGAAGGGGAAAATAATACTTGAGAGTGGATTTGTTTAATTCTCTATAATCAATGAAAATGTGTCATCTCCCATATTTATTCAGAGCTATCACCAATGGGGATACCCACTGGCTATCAGATATAGGATAGATAAAATCAATATATAAGAGTTTTTGTAATTATTCCTCCACAACTTATCTTAGCTCAATATTCATGCACCTTTGGGGTTGTCGAACAGGTTGGACTCCCTCCTTAATATAAATATGATGAGTACAAGTTTTAGGGGGGATGCCTTTCATGTCCTCATAACTCCATGCAAAGACATCAAGATGGTCTCTTAACAATTTTACAAGCTTCTCTTGTTGGGATAAGTCCAGGTCTGAACTTATGTGTAAATATTTTCCCGGGCTAATCTCAAGAAGAGTGGTCTCGAGCTCGAGAGTACTAATAGGTGTTGCTAAAATCTGTAATGGAAGAGGCTGGGAATCATAGTTCTCTTGAAAATATGGGCTGAAATTTTGAGAAAGTGAATCAAAATGTGTCACTGTGTCTAGAATTTTCAAGAAATATCGAATCTCACCATCCTTAGTAGAATCGATATAATGATGAATCAAAGAAACCATTCGAGACTTGTCATCACTAATATAATAGTCTAGCCATAAAGTGTCTCGAAGCTCCTGGATAGATCTAGCAGGTGTGTACAACGTGAATTTCTTCCTAAAATCTCCATAGGAGATATACATATCTCCGAAGCAACATCATATGTAAGCATCTCTTGTAGCAAGAAATGGTTGTCCAAAAATCAAGGTGTGTCCTTTGATAGGATTTTTCAGTTGAACCATAATAAAATCCAGAGGGTATTCCCAATAATAAATCGAGAAAACCATATCATCTAACACACAATCTGGCTTGTTTTTAGATATCTTAGTAAGTTCAAGCACATTAGGGGTAGGATGAATGTGAACCAATCGATGTTTTTCCATCATTTTCCTAGTCATGACATTGATCGCTACTCCTAGGTCTATTAACACATTGGAGACAAGGGTATCGCCTATATAGACAAAAACAACTGGGTTTCCAGGATCTATTTATTTTTCCATTTGAACACATCCTACAATTACATTAGTTGCTCTCCCATCAAACTAAATTGTATGAGGCTCAAATCTCTTCCTCCCTGGAGTTTTGAGAAAAATTTCCCTAATGATTTTAGTACATATGGAGATCTCTTTAGTGGCCTAAAATAAACAAACCTTGATAAAAATATTCCTAAGTTCTAAAGCCAAGCAAGATTCAGGGATAGGATCACCTTTCTCCATAGCTAACCTCTCTGGGAAGGGAGGTTAGATTGAGCAAGATGGTAAGGGATCTAAGTGTGTAGGAATGATTCAAATGGTGACATATTTCAAATGATTGGGAGTTTCCTTCTCACTTTTCTCTTTGATAATCACCATGGGTATTTTTTGTTTATATGGATTTATCACCCTTCCCAGTCCCAGTTGGAAGCCATTCACCCCAACTAGCATGTTATGATAAATGGGGAAAGGAAGCAGTCAAATAGAATGAATCACATGCACCACTTTATTATTTTTGTTTGGTACTGGTTGCACAGACAATTGAGGTGGTCGAAACGATGGTGGTAATGGTAATTGTGGCATGGCCTGACTCTACTGTGGTAGGGCTGGAAATGTAGGTTGTGACATGGGATAAGGTGCATAAGTAGTAGGATATGATTGTGTAGGGGTAGGTGTTACACCATTTTTTGGTCATCTAACCTGTTAGTATTAGATGGACCTAAGTACACCATGTAAGACCAATTTTACCCTAAGTAAAATTGCTTTCACTATGAAAAATAACTTAGTAAACCTCATTTATTAAGTTGTTTATGGTCTAAACAGGAAACCCCATGAGGAAATATTAAATAAATCTAAATTTGTTTGATTTTCCTCAAGGAACAATTAGTTAAACAATAGTTTAATGAATATTCCTGGTCATATTTAACCCAAAACAGGAAAATTAATTAGATAAATCATTAGTTATCTTATTATTTTCTAGGAATAATTATTTAAAGCTTATTTAAATAATATTCCTTGTTAAATTTAACTAAATCATTTATAAATAATTAAATAAATCATTATTTATTTTATTATTACTCAACCACATCCATAAAATAATAAATAAATTATTTATTATTTACAAATAAAGGGATTTGACCCAAGTCAAATTCTTTTTCCCTCCAACAAATATAATAAAATATTCCATAAAAGTTAGATCTTGATTTGGTTAATAATATTTTAATTATGCACCAATATCTAGACTAACTCAATATTTTGTTATAAATAGAAAGGTTTTTCCATTCATTCACTACCCTTTGTTGTCTAAAGATCACTCTGGATCTATACTTTTGGTCTAACTTTGATCCACCATCATTGTCATATTTTGCTACCATTTTTCTTGTGAGCTCTCTTTGAGTTCCATTTTTATCTGGGTTTTCTACACCATCAAGAGAGAGGGATTTTAGATTTGAAGTGTCGAGGACTTACAAGAACCCATCCCATTGAGGGGGATTGGTAACATCTTTCTATGTTCCCTTTCCAAGTGTCGAAAAATACAAAAATTATTTAAAACAATCTTGTCTTGTCTATTGGATGCATGGAGCAACTCTTGCTTTTATTTATTGCTTAATGTCTTTTAATGCATAGATCTAGATTTTTGCAGCATTTAAATTGGTCAACTAATTGCATATCTAAAGATATTGGCAGCAATATTTGTTGTTAGGGTTGTTTGTTATGCACGGCTAAAGTAAGCCTATTTCATATGCTTGCAATTAAGATTCATACTAACAACTGGCGACTCCACAAGGGTTTACGATTACGACCTCTGTCGTTTTTCAGATCCATGCATATCTAGTTGCTTCAAACCCTAGGATTTCTCTTCAGCTTCTTGTTTTGCTTTTCTTGATGTTTTTTTTAACCTAAAAAACCCTAAAACATTAAAAATTCTAACTTCTGTGTGTTTTTGGACCTATTGCACAGGTGACAGGCATCAGCCGCAACTGAGACGAATTTTTTTTCTGAAACCTGCTCTCGAGAGTGCCAGAAGTGAAAGTCAAACTTTTTGGGCCAAAACCTGTGACCTAAACCTCTAAGGCACAAAAAACAGGCCAAAACCTGTGACCTCTATAGAAAACATGTCAGAAACTATGACCTGGAGTTTTTGCGGGAATTTTTTCTGAGATTTTTCTGGGTTGGTCTGGGCCTCTATTCAGGGTTGTCTGACCTCCATCTCTGCCCATTTTGGACCTATAATTGTTCTATTTTACTCAACAAAGTGGGAACCTATCCCCCTAGGGCTTCAGTACCCTCCATATTTTGTGGAAGAGTTTTAGCTACTTCAGGTTGTCTAAAATTTTAGTGTGGTCATCCATTTTTCAAATCCGATCCCTTACCTTCAGATCCAGTTCAGATTGGATATTTATCCATCCAAAACACCTCCTTTTAGTTTTTTTGGGTTTTCCTCTAGGGTCCCCTCTGCTTCCCTCCAGGATATAGCCTTTCACCACCTCATTTACAACAATTTTTCCTCTGATATTTTGTTGTTTTCTACACCTATTTCCAATAGATCTGACCTTTAGATCATTGTCCCTCCCGACTTTAGATCTATTGGCTATTTTGGTGGGTTTTTAATAGATTTTTGCCCACATACAAACTAGTTGTTGAGAGGCCCACTTCCTTGTGTTTAGATTAATGCATTATTAGCTGTTTATTTTCTGTTATTTCAGTTTCATTTATTGTTATTTGCAGGTTTATTTACAGTTATACAACACACTTTTTATTTTTCTCTAAAAACGTCTGGGTTTAAAAATTAAAATTTACACACTTAACACACACACCCTAAGTGAAGAAGAGATTGGTTAATACCGCCAAGCAAAGACTTTAAAAAATTGTAATCAATTGATCCTGCACCTCTCTTCCCTTGTTTCGACATTGTAATCAATTGATCCTGCACCTTCTTGCCCTTGTTGGTTTCTCTTCCCTTTATGTCGTGTTTGTGCCATCATCATTACGCCACCAAGGTGGTTATCTTGGACACTTACTGGCCTTCATCCTTAGTTTCCGGTAGGAATACTTACTCCTCCACATAGGATTCGAGTTAGTCCTCCTCCGAGTCGGCACTCTGAATCCTTTTATAGTTCATTGGGTTCCCCTTCTAGTTCCTCCCCTGGTTCTCCCCCCGTCACCTTCACCATGTCTGGTTCAGGACCTAACACTGGTGGTAGCCCCGACCCTAATGCTGGGAATACTACTAGTGGGACTGCAACAGGAACTACCTCGATTGTTCCCTTGATCCCCTATATGGTAGGCCTCAGTCTTCCTGATTTTAACCAGTTTCTTAATGACCCTATACGCCATGACACTGGTTGGCCTAATATGCCAATCAAGCTCCCTTTCGACATCTCAAAGTTTGAAGGTCTTGCTGCAGAAGATCCTACAAATCATGTTCGATCTTTCCACATGTGGTGTTCGTCTAACTCCATTACCAATGACTTTTTCCATCTTCGATTGTTTCAATGTACGCTTACTAGCGAAGCTTCTAAGTGGTACGTTGATCAGGCCTCATCCTCTTATACCACCTTTGTGACTCTTGCCTAGGCTTTTCTATCTTATTTCCAGCTTCCCCTTCGTTATGACACTGGTACCAAAATTTTGACTTCTTTCCATCAATCATCTGTGACCTGCGTATCTGATCATGTCCAATAATGGTGGAGAAGAAAGATCCTATGTCGAGCCCCTACCTTCGAATACAGTGTCTACATGGACTAGTTCCTTTAATCTCTTTTGCCTTCTATCGGCAAAGATGTCGCATCGCATTTTCCCCAAACCAAAGAAGATGCTCTCAAGATTGCCTTAAAATATGCCCTGATCTACGCTCAGTCGGATTATGTTTATACCATTCTACCTGATCTTCATAGACTCGGTGGTTCCAACGCACCAGGGGCATCTGAGGCCGCCGATGGTATCGTTGGAGCTCTTTCTCATCCATACACTCAGCCTCCAATGGGCTATGGTTTTCCTCAGAGAGTGGCCAACACCTCTAGTACTTTTCCCCCTCTTGGTAGCATGTATCAAAGATATGGCATGCCTCCTACTTTTGCCCAACCTCCTATTTACCATAATTTTACCCAACCTCATTATTTTTTGTATCCATAGCCTGGTGCTCCAGCTCCTCTAGCATTGGCACCTCCGCCTCCCTTGCCTTCTCAACCCCCACAACAATAGCCAACGCCCCCTCAGGGGTAGGTGTATGCATAGCAGGGCGCGACTAATCCTTCTCCTTCCAAAAAGAAGAGGAAATGCACTCAAAATCAATCTACCCCTGGTAATCCTAGACCGAATCCTCAAGGTAATGCACCTAACACTGCTAACTAGCAACAGGGAACTCAGCCCAAGTAAGACAGACATGTTCACATGAATAAGACTTGTTCATGTTGTGGTGTTTATGGTCATTACACTCACGATTTTCCTATTTTACCACGAATGTGGTAGATGTGGGAGACTCAAGCATCATCGCGAGGACAACAGGCCTCCCCTTCTATCCCTCCCAATGCTGGACCTAGTCAGCCAGTTGTGTTTACTAATCCTTTCCCTTAGCAAGGATTTGTGTCTACCCAACCAACTGAAGGATAGGCGGCCACCCAACCTCCTCCATCTGGTACCTCCGATTACCATATTCTCATGATGAATTCTAACAAACCTATAATTGTTGACCTCAACCTTCAAAATCGGTGCTCTCAATACAACAAGCCTCCCGTTACGTCTATCTCCGAGCCCCTGTATTCGGGTTCTACAGAGCCTCTTTCGACAACTAATGATCCTTTGCAGATCCCTTAGCCTAAGGCAGAGTTTCATACCAAGATCCCTAAGGGACCATTACGCCAAAATGCTGCTTCGGCAAAGCTTCCCAATCGTATATTATAGTAGATGATTTGGTGCAATATCCTGTTGCCATGTCAACACTGGAACTCCTCTAGTCATGACCTTCATGATGAAAAGCTCTACAATCTGCCATGGGCTCTGTAGATCCTTCAGATGATTTCTTGGTTGTCTTCAATGTTTACTAGTCATAACATCCTCCCCTTCCTACTTCTGTCACCTCCCAAATCCCAGTTAAGATCTGGAACACCAACGTTTCCCATTGTATCATTGATGAGGGGGCATCCACCTGTGTGATGTCTGTTTCAGTTTGGAAGCAAATCGGATCACCTGAGTTGGACCTTTCCACTATCACTCTTCGAGCGTGGGATGGTCACTCCTCCAAGCACATTGGCATGTTATTCAATTGTCCTATTACTCTTGCGGGCAAGATTGTTTGTGTTGACGTAGAAGTCATTGATGCCCCCTTATATTACAACATTCTATTGGGTCATAGCTACACCTATGGGATGTCTACTATCCCATATGCGGTTCACCACAAGATGTCCTTTCCCCATAATGGAAAGAGAGTCACCATTGACCAGTTGACATATTACGAACCGAAGCCTTAGACCTCCCTTGAGTCCATCATATCTTCGGTGGCTAATAAGAAAACCATCAATCCTTTGACCAGTGTCTCACCCAGAGTCTACAAATACTCCTCTTTTCTTGGTACATTCCCTGGTCTTCCTCCTCCTATCTATGATCCCAGCTCATCGAATTTTTGAATGATGCAATCATCTTGGGCTTCCCTCAAGCGGCCCACTTCAGCTAGGCAGTAGCCTCACCCTCCGTTGCCTAATCCTAGCCCTTCGATTCAGCCTTCTGGACCCCCTCCTCCTGGTCCTTCACCTACAGCTGGTATCCATGAGCCTCTCTACCCTCCTAGAACGATTCCTCTAGGCCTTAACCATCTTGGAGCCATCCCGCCTGGCCATTACCCCTCTAGTCAAATACTGTTCCTAGCTTCCCCTCCTGGAGTGTTCTCGGTACCTGTCATGGATACATTATCCCTCCCTAACCTGACCCTAGGGATTCCCGTCAGGTACCTTGATCCCCCAGCTGCTACCCTTCCTATTCAACCCAAACCTTATCTTGCTTTGACCGTGGTTCAACCGGTCCCCATGACTTCTCCCGCTGCTACAGTGCCTCAGCCACCTCAACAGGAACCTTCTCCTATTGCGAAAACTTCGGGTAAAAAGGGCAAATCTCATAAGAGGGCATCAAAAGACAAGGCTGCCCCAACTAACCCTGCTACTCCTCCACCTCCAAATCCTTGTGCTTTGTGTGATGTCGTCAGTCATGCCACCCATAACTGTCCCGAGTTACCCTGTATCAAGCCCATGGTTAATGTTGTGTTCCCTAAGTCTACGGTCCCTGAAGCCTCTGTTTCTTCCTCGACTACAGCCAAGAACCCAAAGACTATTCACACCAACCAATTCTATGCTTTGTGTGATCTCCATGGCCACTGTTCCCACCATTTTTCCCACCTAACGCATTACCATGCCTCTTTGGAGGTAGTTCAGGAGTATGATATTGAACAGAACTAGTCCGCCTCTCCCGTCATTGTGCAATATGCTTCGGGCCAACCTGAGGATTTACTAGCTCCCATTGACATTCCCCCTCCTGATGTCGAGATGACGGAGCCTGCGGCCACCATCCTCTACCTATCATCATCGATGAGACCCTCGATGGAAGCTCCCTCTAAATCTTCCCCTGTTGTTTTTCTTGACCTCCCTTTAGCGATCGCCCTGGGCTCAACATCAATAGATCCTTTATCTACTTTTTCTTCAGTCATCCCCCATGAAAATGCACATGTGAACCTTTCTTCTCATGATGATGATTCAGGTAGCTTCTCCGCATCATGTGGTCTCCCTTCCTCCAGTCACTCCATCTTCTATTGTGGTGATCACATCATGGAAGCCTTGTTGACCCCTGACCTCATATTTCCCACCCATAAGCGGAATGGCACCATCCGTGTCTATGGTGACTTTCGCAGCCTGAGCACAAGCTACACCCAAGATAGCTCCCACACACCACCTTCCCGTCGATGTGGAGGTAGTAGACATCCTACCCAGATCACTTCCTCCAACAGTTTTTGTTTGATTTCTACTTTGTGCTCAGGTTGCCAGCATTTTTCATCATCCTCCCATTTGTTTTCTTGTGGCACCTTTCATATGGACCCTCCATCCACACCTTATATCAGTTATGTCGATGGTGCAAGTCACTACTCCTGGAATCTAGCCTCGGTAGGTTGGGCCATTTTTACCCCCTTACATTTGCTTGTTCTCTCGAACGGTGTATGCATTGGTACTCCCACCAATAATCAGGTCGAATATGATGCAATGTGAGGTTTATTAGCCGATGCCCTTTCCCATAGCATCCTCCACCTTCATGTTCGTTTAGATTCCCTGCTTCTTGTCATGTAATTGAATGGTGTATATCGTGTGCATAATCCTATCCCTTTTAGAAGATATTTATGAGTGAAGCTTTTGATGCATGAATTTGAAATCATTACATTCAGTCATGTACCTAGAGCACAAAATCACTATGTAGATAGCATTGCAAACAATATTCTAGATTGGCACTTAGCACACACATTTAACACAAGACAATAACATAAAACCATCAAAATGATACATATCCATAATATGTGTTGTATAAAATGTTTTAGAGTCCATTAACTCTAATACATATGACATG
Organism: Pinus albicaulis; assembly: GCA_034641835.2. Lineage (NCBI taxonomy): Eukaryota > Viridiplantae > Streptophyta > Pinopsida > Pinales > Pinaceae > Pinus > Pinus albicaulis. Next base: position 1,213,918,459 of record CM076579.1, read on the forward strand.
CCCATAACATGTTACAAAAAATCAAAACTGGGGGTACCACCTGCCCTTACACCTAATCAAAATCTAGAGGATCCCAAGCCAATGGCTCTGCTCCTGTAGCTCGTAGATCGCGCATCCTCTATCCGGCCATCTCCATGCGCCACGTGACCCCTTGCCACTCCGAGGGTAGACCAATACATAGCTCTATGTATTGGTCATCCAAGCCTTTCCAGCCATGCTTTGAAACACCAGTTAGAAGCCTCTCACATCTACGACAGATATCCTCCAAGAGGGCTGCTGCATCCTCATTTTGCGGCACTCTTGATCCACTAGGTCCTGTAGCTCCTGATACTGTAGGCTGTCCCATATACCCGGCTGGTTTTACCGGTGCTATATCTGCAAAAGTGAAAGAATCAATACCATATACAATATTATGAAACTACACATAAAATATTAGCAAATTCTCACTTACCATCGGGCCCCCATACTTGACCAGACAACAATGGCAAGTCCGAGTCCCCACGATAACTCATCCCACTATAGGGATAGTTGTTTATGTACAATGTCATCTGATCCCAATGAGCAAAGAACTCGGGTCGAAACACCTGTCCGACCACCCCACCTCCTCCTCTGCATAGTATTCATCCCCACTAGCGCATCCTAGGTTCCCTCGGGCCCCCATCCTAGAGCTATATGTGAGGGCGAAGTGTCAAGATCTTCTCAAAGAAGAGTGAGCACAACACTGTACCATATGCACATTCATGGTACACTTGCCGCTTGCATAGCGACAACTATCGTTTCAATGATGAAAGCATCATCTGGGCCCACCCATAGTAGTTCCCACTCAACACACTCTCCACAAGCATCATCTGCCCTCCAGTGATGTGGTGGATTGCCTGGTTGCCCAGGATCTGCAACACTGCTGCGACCACAACACGAGTCTCTAACCTCTCAAGGTCCCCGATGGGTATCTGCATCCCCTTGACATGGAGACCTAGTCGACAATGGCACTCTAGAAACTCCATGATGTTCCGCCCTCACGATAACACTGGATGAGTATTCCCCACCATCCCTAGTGGTAGGAGACTAGTTAGAAAATATATATCTTGGACTGTCAACTCGATCTGGTGCCCCTGTACTATAAAGACCTCATGGTCCGGATCCCAATAGCTGACAATCCGGGCCAGTAAGGGCTCTCCAGCTCTCATCAAAGGGTTCTCCATAAAATTAATAACCCCAAACTTGGCCAAAGCACTGCAGACACCTTGATCCTCTCAGATCTCTGACTGTAGTGTGCCTAGGTCTCTCTCTCTCCAATTGATCTGTAATTCTTCCTTATCTGCAAAAAACCATCATATTTGTCAGTGTAAAAATAGGAAATATTGTATCCAAACATAAAAACCCAGTTCTCAGCCAAAAAATAGCACAGAAAAACCCCTCTTTGTCAGGTCACAATTTTTAGGCCCAATATTGGGACAGGTCGTAGTTTTCTTCCCAAAACCTGCTACCGAGGTCACTGTTTTTGCCCCAAAAAGTGCGACCCAGCCGTGAAGTAGAGCAGGGGTCTGTTCTTGAGCTTTGGGAACCTAAACTGAACTTTCAATCCACTGAAATGAAAGAGTAGGGTTAGGCCTCTTACCTGCAACTAATGGATCTTGATTCCAACGGTTGGTTTGTCTTCTACGATCATCGCAAGAATTAGGGCCTTCTCTCCTCTCTACATTCACCACAGATCCACTTGCAAATGAGTGAATTTGGAGGGAAAATTCCTTATTAAAAGAGAAACCGCTGATTTTTATTTCACCTGCTACGGCCAAACCGTAGCTCAGTTTGATAAACCGTCTATACCATTGGAAAGATCTCATTGAGCCCTCAAATGAGTATCTGTTAGTTTTTCATGATTTTATACTTCACCAGGACACATTTTTTCCAAGAAGCGTCACTTCACCACTCCTCAAAATCGAATTTCATCACTTGCAACAATTGTACTCAGGGCACCACTTTGCCTCCATACTTTTCCATGCTCATGTCGGTTTTCATTGTGAGTTACCATCTTGTACTCATGTCTTTATGGTCCCCATTAGAACTTTACTATGTGGCAACATCATCGATTCACCATTGTTTAGAGCATCTGAGTTGAGTCATCATCACATTCATGGAGTCTATCTCGAGTCCCCTTGTATCCCGCTATAGTCATCCATCCTTCATTGCTTGGTCCCTCTCTCATATCGCACATTATGGCCTTGAGTCCTACTACCCCCTATCCCCCTTGATATTGTGTCAATCACTGCCAGGTCATCCATGCCCTTTATTCTCTAACAAGGGAAGTCGTTCGTCCGCTACTCAGTACCCCCCATTTCATCATCATCCCTGGTGTCAATCTGTCATTCACTCTACTATTTTCTCTCATGCCTTATTTGAGGATCTCTTATTGCCTCACCTATGGCGGACCTCCTTCTGTCGACATCAGATCATTCATTCGAGGAGACAGGTCTAAAGGGTGGTGTACCTTGGTTCCAGCTTCCACTCTTGTTCGGTGCCTCGGATTAGGCAAAGGGACTCCTTACAACCCGTTGAATTGATTGTTTCTCAGCTCCAGCTCCTTACAGCATGATCGAGATCCATATACTTGATGGTTAAGTGATGCAGCAGATTGGATCGGTGATTCTCGGGTGTGTGTGAGATGTTTCAACCCTCATGAGGGGGTCGACCTCCAGGTAGCCCCCCACATGCCTGGATGACCTCTTCATTACAGACTTTGATGCAGCTCCATAGATTTGATGATGTTCGCCTCAGCCGCTTGCAACGCCTTTTTTTGCATGTATAAGACATATTTTCAGAGCCCTTTCATGTTTGCAGGGGAATTTGGGTTGTATTTGTATCTCATGTACTCAGATATTATTGTATAAGTCCTAGCTATTATCCCAGGCACAATATGTATGTGAGATTCATTATCATGTTTTTATCTGGCTCATGTTTATGCCAGCATGTACTATATAGTTGCATCCCTTGTTTACTAGACGCATTATTCTTTGTACTTTGTCTTAGCAGGCATAGGTATGCCTCCCTCACTGCCTATAGCATAGGTAATCACTCATAAAAGAGACTTGTCACACCTGTAAGTCTTGCCCCCTCAGGGTCTAGTCCTCTACTGCTTTGGTCTACCTTATATTTCTCTCTCTGATTTCCCCTTTAGTGTCTAGTGATTGAGTTCTTACAATGTACTTTGGTCATACGATTAGCTCCTAACGCTTGCATGCTGGGGGGAAATCTGTTACACCATTTTGTGGTCATCTAACCTGTTACTATTAGATGGACCTATGTACACCATGTAAGACCAATTTTACCCTGAGTAAAATTGCTTTCACTATGAAAAATAACTTAGTAAACCTCATTTTTAAAGCTGTTTATGGTCTAAACAGGAAACACCATGAGGAAATATTAAATAGATCTACATTTGTTTGATTTTCCTCAAGGAATAATTTGCTAAACAACAGTTTAATTAACATTCTTGGTCATATTTAACCCAAAACAGGAAAATTAATTAGATAAATCATTATTTATCTTATTATTTTCTAGGAATAATTATTTAAAGCCTATTTAAATAATATTCCTAGTTAAATTTGACTAAATTATTTATAAATAATTAAATAAATAATTATTTATTTGATTATTACTCAACTACATCCTTAAAACAATAATTTATTTATTTATTTATTTATTATTTACAAATAAAGGGATTTGACCCAAGTCAAATTGTTTTTCCCTCCAACAAATATAATAAAATATTCCATAAAAGTTGGATCTTGATTTAGTTAATAATATTTTAATTATGCACCAATATCTAGACTAACTCAATATTTTGTTATAAATAGAAGGGTTTTTCCATTCATTCACTACCTTTTGTTGCCTAAAGATCACTCTGGATCTATACTTTTGGTCTGACTTTGATCCACCATCATTGTCATATTTTGCTACCATTTTTCTTGTAAGCTCCCTTTGAGTTCCATTTTTGTCTGGGTTTTCTACACCATCAAGAGAGAGGGATTTTAGATCTGAAGTGCTAAGGACTTACAAGAACCCATCCCATCGAGGGGGACTGGTAACATATTTCTATGTTCCCTTCCCAGGTGTCAAAAAATACAAAAATTATTTAAAACAATATTGTCTTGTCTATTGGATGCATGAAGAAACTCTTGCTTTTATTTACTGCTTAATATCGTTTAATGCATAGATCTAGATTTTTGCAGCATTTATCTAGGTAAACTAATTTCATATCTAAAGATATTGGTAGCCGTCTTTGCTGTTAGGGTTGTTTGTTATGCACATCTAAAGTGAGCCTTTTTCATACGCTTGCGATTAAGATTCATACTAACAGCAAGATAGGGATAATGAGAGTGTGGTGATCCCCTCAATCCTTGTTGCCAAGGTGGGGGTGACTGTGCATACTAAAATTGACACCCATTCTGCCAAGGTTGAGAGTAATTTACATTTTGATATGAATATGGTGGTGCATTATAACCAAAAAAATATGGTGCATATTCAGGGATCATACCTACACTTACATGAGGCCAAGTTTTTCATGCTCCCATATCATTCAATGGCTCAGTTTCTTGATTCTATCCTTGAAATGTCGCTTTGAATATCGTTATGTAAGGGCATTCCTATGTAGGATGTTTCCCTCTACATATCACACATTTATTAGCACCTTTATATCTGTAGGAAATTCACGTAAAAGATGCTTCTTTATACACTTTGGAAATTAAATGGATAATGACTCTTGTTCTGCTACTAACATTTGCTACAATTTTAAAGAGTCTGCTTGTTTTCTAACAGTATTATAATTTCAATTTTCATATTATCCATCTTATTTTCCAAACCAATAATCATAGCATCTATAGATCCAATTTTTCTATTTTTACTTCGAGTTCCTCTACTGGATCTAGATAGATTCTGTGAGAACTTCCTGCACAAGTCAAAAATATGATCAAATGTATTTTGAGCAATATCCCCTTGTCCTAAAAAATTTAAATTATTTCTATCATCATCAGTAAGCCCACACAAGAACAAGGTTCTAACCGTACTATGATCACATTTATGCTTTGAACTTTGGATAATATATAAAAATATCTCTAAATAATCCTCCAATGTCCCATCATCCTCTTGCACAATGGTGAATATCTCATCATGTATCTCTCTTGTTTTACCATATTCCCAATATTTAGTTAAAAATACTCTCTTCATTTGTTCCTAAGAGACTATAATATTTCCTCCTAGTCCCATGAACCGGCGTAAAGTTGAATCCTTGAGAGTTGTAGGAAATAGTTTTATCTTTTGGGCGTGTGTAGAGTAATAATAAATCATACACAATATATCAAATTCAAATAGGAAAGAATATAGATCTTCATGTACCTTACTATAGAAATGAGGAAGAGCGATTGGGAAAATGTTCTTCATCTGAGCTACTATATCTGGGTCCATAATTGGAAATCAAAAGGTGGGTTGTTCCTCATTTGGCTAGTTCTCACCAGTCCCCTCAGCATGATCCTCCTGGTCCACCACCTTTCTTCTCCCAATTGAACCACTCTCAACAGAATGCAAAATATGATTGTGTCTCAAATCGGTCTTTTGGGTTCCACTAGTCTCTTTCCTCCTTTTTGCTGGGCGTGTAACTCCTAAACTATTGTTTCCAAATTCTAGATGAAAAGTACCTCCAAAATGGGTTTGTGTTTTCCTGGAATTCCTGCTACCAACAGAAGGATCACCGTGAAAATAATTTTCAGATTTATTAGTGTTTCTTCAGCCCTTATTGGGCTTTAGACCCCTACCTATTTAGTCATACATTTTAAAATAAATCAACCAAGAAAAATAACCAAACTGAAAAAAATTGTTGAAAAAAACTTCAATATGATGCTGCAAATAAAAGAAACAACACAATTCATGAATCAAAATAAAATACTTCAAATAATAGAAGCACACTACATAAAAAATAAAACAAACTTATCCCTATTGTAGAAAAAAATTAGAAATTTCTCATCAAATCTTTTAACGCCTCCTCGACAACAGTGCAAAAATGTTGGGTGTCGGAATTGTAATTCGATAGACTCCTTCAACACTTAAGTTGTCAAAACAGGGCTATCTAAGCATTGAGGCATAGCACAAGAAATGCCAAATAATTCTGGTTTCCACGCTATGAATCCTACTTCTAGATCTCTAATTAAGTTTGCACAATCAAGAAATGAAAAAAACCTTTTAGAAACTAACATCAAGCCAATATGGTACTGGAATCAATTGGAAAGAATACTCGCCAAACTTTGAAAAAAATGCACCAAACAAGCCTTGCAATAAATTTCAGATAGATCTAGAAAAAGAATAAAATATATTCCTGTGATTAGATCTCAATGCCTAAGAAACATTATGGATGATTTTGTTTGTAATTAGATCTGTCCCTTTTAAAGATAACTCATTCTTGTACTTGAACAATGTTCCTATACCTGAAATGGATTTAGTTCCTACACTGATTTATTCTATCCTTGTAATGGAACTCTGAATTCTTGTATTGGAATGCCTTGCTCCTGTATCGAAATATCCTATTCATGTACTGAGAACTTGTCATTCCTACACTGGAAGCTCGATGTTCCTATACCAGGTTTCACTTTTTGTTGTACCAAGAACTTCACAGTTCCTGTACTAGAATAGGTTTAATTTCAACCACCTTTTACTCACGCATAAATGTGCTATAACTAACCAAGTGGAAATGAATAGATCAGAGAAATAAAATACAACTTGAGAATTTAAAAGAGATCCTCCAATAAAACAATAATTTCATGGATATAACTGTAAATATTGAAATAAATCCTCACTGCAACAGAAAGAAAAGACTCTTGCACGGAAAATGTAAATTTCTATCGAAAGAAAACTAGACCCTTCTCTCAAATGTCCATTACGATAATAAATATGCTCTGTTTTGGAAATATATTTTAAAATCCGAAAGAATACCATGATCGATCCTCAAATCATCAATACTGTGTTTACACTTTTACATGGAAATCTTTATAGTCCTTAATCATTGCACACAGAGTTATTTACCATGTAGCCAAAGTGTATATTTAAACAAGGGTATGTCTAACTTGAAGTAAATGAATACAACTAAATGTAAGGCTCACAAGACAACTTCGCCTTTCAGAAATAACTTGAAAAACAAATATTCTCTCAGACATAAAGGAAACAACCATGGGATTCTTTGAAAATAAATTTTGAATACTGAAAAAAAAAATCTATCTAACACACCCACACTATGAGTCCTCATATTTGAGATGCATGCACACATTCACAAGGGTTTCATCAACCTGTAACTCAATAAAATGAAGAAATAAACTATTATTCTCGCACTAACATGACTAGATATAACTGACTACAAAATATAGGGAGAACGAGCTAGGTTGGCTAGGCCCTGGCCAACGATATCATTTCCCTTCAAAAAAAATTCAAAATCAACGGCGTGAAGGAAACATTACAGATAACAAGAATCCATAATGAATAAAATTGGCATCAACTCCTTCTATTATTTCAAAGTCTGCAACAATGATACATTATAAGCTTGTGGATCTAGCCTAGAGGGACATGGCGATACAAAAAATTACAAGATTTCACAAAAGAGTATCAAAATTTACGGAGTATCAGTGATCTATGCCTAACCTATAATCCCTATTTTATACATAGATACTCTACTCTTGGTTTTATTGAAAACTTAATATAAATATGTACTAGACAAAATTGACTTCTACCTTTAGCGCTTTCCATAACGCTCCAAGCCTAATGCAGAGAATGGAGCGGACCGTTGGAGAAAGATGAGCGCCATTCATTCAAAAAATGTGATATTTTCAGAGGTAAATCAAAATGAATCTGCCGACTATCTACCTGGTACAGGAATAGGCAGATTTTATGAGAACCTTCAAATCCTACACCAACCAAACTTTTACTCCGATTAATGAATTCACCTACCATTCTTTGAGGAAACGGAAATAGATCAGTTACAAAGACATATGAGTCTATTTAACCTTTTAAATAACTAATAAGCCTATATAACTCATACTTTAACAAAATCATGAAAAGTCCAAGAACCATGTGTAAAAGTTAGGTTTTAATTGTAAAAGAGAGGTTTTAAGTAGCATAGTTAGGACAAGGATAGGGTTAAGTAGGGAAAATTGTGATAACCAACAAATATGAGGTGAATTATGTATCTCATAATTTATAACTGGTTGCCATCATTCATGCTTTGAAAATGTGGAGGCTTACCTCCTTGGTAGAAAATTTATGCTCATGAAAGACAATAGTGGACTCAAGTATTTTTTTGGGAAACCTGAGTTGAATGCTAGGAAAGAAATATGGTTGGCCATGCTCAGTGAATTTGACTTCAAAATCAAGTATATAAAGGGAAAGGAAAATAGGGTTGTTGATGCTTTGAGCATAATAATTCAAGAAAATCACTTGGAAGTTGTAAGATATTATAAAACATACCTTGTAGAAAGGGTCAAAAGCGTTGGGAAGTAAGATTAAAAATATCAGCAAGTGAGAGAATAATTGTTGAAAGGCAGTGAGGATGAATAATATCACCTCAATGCGGACGACCTATTCAGGTTTAAAAACAAAATTTATGTGCCAAAAAGTGATGAAATAGAAATATTGATATCGAAAGAGTTCCACGTTAAGCCTTATTCAGGCCATCCAGGATATCAAAAGACCCTTACATCCATTAAAAAGTACTATTATTGTCCGAATTTGAAAAAAGAAGTGGATTATTTTGTGGAAAAATGCATAAAATTCCAGCAGGTAAAGGTCGAGTGCAATCATCTGGTAGGATTGTTGTAGACTAATCCCATTCCAAAATGTAAGTGGGAGGTAATTTTAATTGATTTCATTAAAATATTTCCTAAAACATCTGACAAAAATGATGAAATCATGGTATTGGTTGATAAGTTGAGCAAGGTAGCTCATTTTATAGTAGTCCAGTCCACTAAATCTGCAAGTGACGTGGCACAAATGTTCATAAAGGAGATTGTGAGGCTACATGGTATTCACAAGAAAATTGTTTCAGAAAAGATGATAGGTTCACTTCCAGGTTTTGGAAGGAGCTGCTTATAGGATTGGGAACATAATTGGAATTTAGTACAACATATCATTCACAAAATTATGGGAAAACATAGAGGACTAACATAACTCTTGAGGAAAAGTTAAGGATGTAAGTAATGCATCATCCTGAGAAGTAGGAAAAATATCTTACACTTATGGAATTTTCATACAAAAATAGATATCAAGAATCCATAAAGATGAGCCCATTTGAGGCGTTGTATGGAAGGAATTGCAACACTCCTATTAGTTGGAGTGATCGAGTGAATATGGTCCTTGTAGGACCTGATATGCTCAAAGAATTGGAACAAGCTCAAAAAATAAAACAAAATTTAAAGCTGGCATAGGATAGGCATAAGAGATATTAACATCATCATAAGGTACACAAAGAGTTCCAAGTTGTAGAGCATGTCTATCTGAGAATTAAACCCAAGAAGCGTTCCCTGAGGATTGGTAGATGTGCAAAGTTCGCACCACAATATTGTGGGCATTTTGAGATCATTTAGAGGATTGGACCAGTCGAATATAGGATGACTTTACCACCATTAGATAAAGTTCATGGTGTTTTCCATGTATAGTTTATTAAAATACATGTACATGATTCTAATCATGTGATTTATTGGTTTATGCTACAGGTAGAACCAGAGGGATAGTTCCAGACAGACATGACACACATTTTAGACAGGAGGAGTCTCATGCTCCATAATCAAGCCATAGAGCATGTCAAGGTGCATTGGAAGCACTTTGGGCTAGAGGACGCCACATGGGAAATGGTTGATGACATGAAAGCTAATTATCCCTTCTTGTTTGTTTTTTCAAAAGTCGGTACATAATTGTAGATACTGTATAAATATTTGTATATAAATCTTCATGAAACAATACGTGTTTTGTTTTATTTATGGTGTTTCATATGGGAAAAATAACACTAGGGGTGGTGTTCCATAAAGGGGGAGGGATATGTGACAAATTCACCCATGGTTCTCTCATAAAATGCATTGTAAATATTTTTTAAAAATATAAAAATTTAAAAAGGGTTGAGCCAAAGGGACACAAATTCTAGAGCTAAGGAGGGGGATTGCTTGCTTGGGATGTTGAGATTTTCTTGTGCATAAAATATGAATGTTTGGACAAACATTAAAGGCTACCTAGTGCTTGAATTTAATCGAATAGTTATTAAATTGAATGAAGTGAAAAACAAGGACACAAGTAAAAAAGGATAGGAAATTTATGGAGGACGAGACTAGGAAAGGAAACAAGGATGAGAATGGAACACCCTTACAGAACAAGGAAAGTAAATATCATAGAAAAGGGTGTCATGGAACTGATGGGGAAAATCTCATTCGTTCATGTAGGATAAATGAGCAAAGCAACATGAAACAAGGGAAGTGATTAGAGCAACAACTAGCCAAAGAGGAGAGAAGAAAAGTGAAGGGATTTGCCCTCTAGTTCCCTGGAGGTTGTGGATTAGGACACTAGTCTCTCGAGCCTTATAAGAGCTTGGGGTCTATTGTCAACAGGTATTGTCACTCCTAGAGACAGTCTCGAGTTGCCATAGACCAGTGCCTAGGACATCTTATCATAGCAAGGAGTGTATCATATAACTTGGGTGTCAATCCAAAACTCTCTTGCTATCTCTTGTAAAACAAGGAAATTGATTTAAATGGGACCAGACCTCACAGAAATTGCCACAGGGGAAGTAATGTTGTAGAGGCAAGATGCAAAGCTCCAACACAAAAGCTTCAGATAGTTAAGAGACAATTTACTGTAAAGAGGGCCGATTCAAATAATATGCCACAAAAATCAAGTATAAAAAGGTGTATGCGGTGAAAGAAATATAAGAAGATATTAGTTAAATTTGGTCTGATACCCAGATACACAACAGAACCATGTATGGGCTTATCAATCTAAGAATCCATACATGAAAATGGCATTTTAAAAGCACCCTCCCAAAGCAACTAATGTAGCAGAAAGATGGACGAAATGAACATGAAGCAGTATATCATGCCTGAGCCATATTTAAAGTGCTTGACTGATCCAAGTATGGGTATCAACTAGGATAAATCCTTACCTAAAATCAGTGAGTCACTCACATTCCAGTACATGATACAAGAAGATGGATAAAATTAAATGTTGTATTAAACATACGAAAGGAAGTTACATACTGTGGGATACCAAAGACCAAAATCCTCTAATACAGATAGAACTCCTCCTCACTGAGACCCTACAGGCTCTGAGCCTTCATACAAGAGCTTTTACAAGATGTATACAAAAAATTCCTTTCACTGCACAATTTTCTGATAAAAGTCTGGAACCTCTACAATGCCTTTCTTCTGGAGTTTTATAGGAGAGACTGAAAACTCTAGAAAATGAGGTAGGTGATGCTCATTTAATTGGCTTAATTTAAACAAAATGGTGGAAAACATTCGCGCCCACATTGCTGAATGACCATGCTGAGCTGTGTGTACTCTGCTGCCGGCAGAAATAAATGCACTGGGTAGAAAATCTCTTCAGGAACACGGTATAAAGAGAAATTCACCTGAACTTTCTGTCCTTTCCTGAAGAAAATTCGACTGAAATAAACCTTGAGGGCATTGTTTTCTGCGAAAAGATCTTTCTAGTGATCTGCAGGGTCTTCGATTCGGTACTTTTCCTCCAAAAGGGTATGCAAAAGCCCCCAAAGTCCACAAATACATTTCTTTAATCCCCTGCTATTCACTGATATTCTCTATCTGTGCCATTAATTCTCCATCTGCTCAACCTGTGCATTTGAATGACCCTGGAGGGTTTAATATATTTAAATCCTTGCTTTATTTAACGGTGGTCATATCATAGTAGCTCCTGGATATTTTTCATAAATTTTTCTCCTGAAGCATGGTCCTATCATGCATTCTCAGCTTCTGTAACGGAGGCGGTGAATCATGATAATTATCTGTCGCGGCAAACCTGCAAAAGCACAAACTCGTTAAAGAAAACCAGACACAGGGATGGTGAACGTGGTGGGGTTGATGGAAATGGTGGTGCAGACTTGGCAGAATGATGAAACGATGCAGGGTGGCAGAGAGATGCAGAGAAACGATGGAGGACAGGCTGGTGCTTTCCATGTAAAATGTTGAAATATGATTTATGAATGAAATATGTGAATGGCGGAGGAAAAACACGATAGACGCGTGGGATGATGACATGCTGGGAGACTCGGTCAACAGATGGTCACGCAAATGATCTGGGCCACACGATCCTTAAACGAGATCAACGGTTTAAACTGCGTCAGGCGGTGATGTGATGGTGGGCCACGGGCGTTATAAACTTGGTTTAAAACACATGCAGCTTCGAAAAGTGGTCACCTTCGGATGAAGCATTCAGGATCGGACGACTCACGTTGATTTTGTTGTGCAACTACGACCGAATGATAACGCGCGAAATGGAGCGGTTTTAGAATAGTGGCCTGGGACACGTGGCAAGCAACGTATGGAATCGCTGTGATTTGCGGAAAACCACCATCCCTTCAAAAGTGGTGCGGGGAAAACAACTTGTTTAAATGGTGTTTTTTAGGGCGCGGGGACCACAAGGCGGGAGAGATGTAGACCGTCAGATCTACGAGTGATCGTATGGCTGAGAACACGCCCGATAGTTGTATACGGCAAGTGCCTTCAGATTTTGCATTTGGTCTCAGGGCCAGGTCGTGTGGAAGGAATAGGTGCTGGGGCCAAGACTCAAGGAGCTGGGCTCGATATATTTTAAAGTGCAGATTTTAGCCTTTGTCCAATGTATTTCGTGAGCGGGAATGGTAACGATAGGCAGGATATGGAGGTCTTAGGCCACGACAGAGGTTTTAAACAGATTCAAACGGGATAGCAGGCCAAAAACTTGAATGGAGGGGCCAATATAGTCAACATCGGCTCCATCTGGGGAGGACGCATTCATACTTGGATGTGTCGAGAACCTACAGACCTCCTGATCATAATATTATGTAAACCCTGTGGACTCTGCTCTCAAAAACCTTTTCTTTTCATGATTCATTATGACACTCGCACCATTCATACATCAATAAAACAAAAAACTAATATACAATATGATACAATCAGGCCAACTTTTGCCCGAATCAGAATTGGAAGTAGGGCTTGAGAAATGGGCCGTTTACAGGGGCATCCAACAGGTCACCCTGTAAATTCTCCAATATAAACGTGTTAATGCCTCCCTGTTCCACAATTTTGAATGGGCCAAACAAGAGTGGGTCAAACTTACCATGTTTTCCTTTTTCAGCCCTCCGGACATCCCACCTGCGAACTAGATCTCCAATCTACAATTTTCTATCTTTTGTATGCTGATCAAATATGTTTTTCATTCTTTCCTGATATTCTGTTAACCTCTGATTTACCTAACCTCGTGTTTCCTCTAATTCTACCAATTGATTGATTCTCCTGACCATATCATCCGGTTCTTCCTGGCTTTCCTGCATGAAACGTGCCACTGGTAAAGCCAGCTGCACAGGAAACACTGCTGCTCGTCCATATACCAATTGATAAGGAGATTTCCCAGTTGCTCTCTTGCTGGTGATTCTATTAGCCCACAGAGCAAATTTCAATTGGGAGTCCCAATTCTTCTGATTTCATTGATATTTTCTTCAAGGCCCTCACCAGAGTTTTATTAGAAGATTCTGCCAAGCCATTCCCCTGTGGATAGTATGCTATGGAATGATTTAGTGCAATATTATAATGCTAGCAGAAATTTACAAATTTTGTAGATTTAAAAGCTTGTGCATTATCAGTTACTATTCTAGCAGGACAACCAAACCTGGATATGATGTTTTCTTCCATGAACTTTATGATGATAGTGTCAGTAGCATTCCTTGCAGGTATGGCTTCCACTCATTTTGTAAAGTAATCTGTGGCTGTCAATATCCATTTATGCTGTCCACTTGATGGGGGATGTATTTCTCCTATAAAATCTATTCCCCACTGCTGAAATGGTTCATTTACATGAACAGGAATCAAGGGCAGAGCTGCCAACTTCTGTTTCTCAGCAAATTTTTGACACTTATCACATGCTCTGACCCAAGTAAAAACATCTCCAAATAATTTTGGCCAGTAGAAACCAGTCTTCAGAATTTTATGAGCTGTGGCCCTCCAGCTATAATTTCCCCCACAAATTCCTTCATGGAATTCAGCCATTATACTCTCTACTTCATCCTCTGTAAGACACAGGAGTAGGATACCTCAGGGATCTCGCCAATAAAGCTGCCCATTAGCAACTATGTAATTTTGTGATTTTAATCTAAATGACTTGTATTTAGCTTTATCACAACTGGGTGGGTAGCTGAGTGTTAAAAGATATTCAACTATTTCTTTATACCATGGACTGGTGAGATATTTTATGTGTACTTTCTGAGTAGCCATCTCCAGCCCTTGCTGATCTTTTTCTTTCTCAGATTCTTCACTTGCTATCATAGACAGATTTATGCCCAAAGCCTGATAGTTCGAATCAGATAAAATTTTAGCAAGCCCCTGCCCTTTAATAAGCTTGGTAGGACGGATGTCCAGATCATACTCCTGTATTTTTGCAATCCATCTCCCTCTTTTCCCTTCACTGTCTCCCTGAATCAGAATGTCTTTGACAGCTACTGTAGGGACATATGCAGTAATATGAGATTGCAAAACATATGTTCTAAAGGCTTTGAGGGACTTCACCAGGGCGTATGCCTGCTTTTCTAATATATTGTATTTCAATTCTGCATCATGAAGCACCTGGCTGAAAAGGAAATAGGCTGCTCATATCCTTCTTCATTTTTCTGCAATAACACTCCTGCCACTGTATAAGGTGATGCAAAAGAAAAGATCATAAACGGTTTAGTATAATCTGGTCCAGCTAGCACAGGGGCTTCAACAAATGCAGCTTTAATTCTAGCAAAGGCCTCCCGTGATTCTGGTGACCATTTCACCTCATTATTCTTTTTTAACATATCTGTTATATGCCTAACTATCTCAACATAGTTAGGGATAAACCTTCTTAGAAAATTTATACGACCCAAAAATACCTGCACTTCCTTTTTATTCCTGGGTAGAGGGATACCTTTTATGACCTCCACTCTTTTAGGGTCTATTCTTACCCCCTCTTTAGTTACAATGTACCCCAAACGTTTGCCTTCCTCTAATGCAAATAAAGACTTTTGTGGATTGAGAGAAAGACCATACCTTCTGCATTTTTCAAAAGTTCTGTGCAAATGCTCAATGTGCTCAGCATCACCTTTTGAAAACACGGTAATATCATCGAGGTAGACCAATAGAAACTTATCCTTCTCTCCAACAAAAGCAATGTCCATGGCCCTTTGAAAAGTAGCCCTTGCGTTGATCAATCCAAAAGGCATCCTGGCATACATGAACGTTCCCCATGGTGTAGTGAAAGCAGTCTTCTTCTGATCCTCTGGAAGTACAGTCACCTGATTATAACCAGAAAATCCATCCATCATTGACATTCTAGAAGCTCCCACCACTTTCTGCAGAATGTGGTCCATCTTGGGCAATGGATAATTATCTTTCAAAGATGCTCTGTTTAAATTTCTGAAATCCACACACAACCTTATTTCTCCATTATTCTTCCGGACAGGGACCAAGTTTGCAACCCATTCTGAGTACCTCAATGGCACAATTATTTTAGCCTTTAGCAACTTCTTAATTTCTTTTTCAATGGAGGGGAGCAGCAAAGGATTTATCTGTCTAAGCTTCTGCTTATAAGGTTTTGCATCTTCCTTCAAAGGAATTTTATGCTGCATTATACTAGTATCAAAAGTTTTTAGGTCCTGATAGGACCATGCAAATACATCCTTGTATGATTGAAATAATTTCAAGTATTTCTCCTTGTATTCTTCTAGGACCTTCTTGGATAATTTGACAATTTTGGGATCAACATTAGTACCCAAATTTAGATCTTCTATATGATCTTCTTCTATCACTTTGCTTGGCTGGAATGGGACATCATTCTTGTCAAATAATCTTTCTAGAGGCGCCAACCCTCTAGGTATAATATTTCCCTTTAGCTGCAATACATTATTACCTGCTATTTTTTCTTCCCATTTGTTTTCTGAACTATTCTCAGCCTCATCTTCTTCACAATCATCAATCTCCATATTAGAGAATTCTCCCACTGTTTCCAGGAATCTCTTCATCTGTTCATCATCCTCAAATACCTGCCAGTGCTTGATATTATCTGGGATTGATGGTCTATAACGTACCTCAATTTCATACCTCAAGAGAGGGTTTTGAGGAGGACGGAATGTACTGGCAGCTACAGCAAGAGAATCTGCCATTCTATTCTACTCCCGGGGCATGAACTGGATGTTAAATGCTGAGAAAAATTTCTCCACCATGTCCCATACTTCATTTCTATATGCTCTCAACCGAGGATGCTTGGTTTGGCATTGATTTTTGATCTGTCTGACCACCAGCTCAGAATCTCCCAGAGCTTTTAAACATTGTATGCCCATGTTCTTGGCTGTCTGTAATCCTAATAACAGTGCTTCATATTCAGCCATATTATTAGCAACTTCATATTCTAACTTAAAAGACAGTGGGACCCATTTACCTGTGGGAGAAGTTAGTAATACCCCGGCTCCATTACCTTCTCTTGAATTTGCTCCATCAAAATGTAGAGTCCATACTCCTACTTCATGGTCTTCTAAAGGCTGCTCAGTCTTGATTTGACAGAAGGAAGGTTCATGAGCATAATTTTGATCTTCTTCTAACATCAAACATGAGAAATCTCCTTCTTGACTATATATTGGTGAGTTTACTGAGCTGTCAGCCTTAGTCACCATCTTGAAAAATCAGGTTTCTCTGTATAACCTCCTCTCTTGACCACCGAAAATTGGGACAGTGGCATATGTTAAGTCCATCTTGAGTGACCCACCAATTTTTGTTCCCCAGGACCTTGACAGCAGCATGCCAAAGCAAGCTGGGATATCAGCTACCACAATGTCTATGACTACACTTTTTGCTGGAATTTGGGCCAGATTGACCACTAAATCTTTAATCATCCCCGAACATTTAAATCTTTTGGAATCAAATGAATATAGATATTTATATGGATGTGTGATTTGTAGTCCTAGTTGTTCCATGACTGACAAAGGCATAAGATTATGGGAAGCTCCAGAATCTAACATACAATTGTGTAACAACAGGTCATGAATCACTAGAGACACATAGAAAGGAGGAGCAGAAGGGTCTATCTCCTCGACATGTGGGCCAAAAACTACCATGGGCCTTTCTTCTTGAAGGTTTAAACTATCTGGAAGGATTGGTGCTTCAGGAGGGAACATAAAACAAGAAATTTGGGATTGATATGCAGGTTGTTTCAATATTTCAGTCAAGGAGACTGGGATTTTAACTTTCTCAAGCTCTTTTTGTAAATTGAAAGCAGGAGGGGAATTTTCTATTACAAATTATTTTGACTCTTTATTTTTAGCTGAAGGTTTTACCTCTTTTGACACAGACTCAGCATTAGGAGGATTGACTATTTTTGAGGGAGAAGGAATTTTATCATTAGACTGTAAGGGCTTGTTTATAGGACTCTTACCTTTGTCTGTGACTTTTTTCTTTGTTGACTCCTTTTGAGCAGGTGCTTCCTTTTGGGGAGGCTCTTCTTCTTGATCTTGAGTCCGATTCCTTTTCCTGGAGGATTTGAGATCATATCTCCTATTGAAATGTGCTTGCATGAAATCATTAAACTTCTTGCAATAATGATCAATCTCTGCTTCTTCTTCTTCTTGCAAAGGGTATTCTATTTCCTCATTATTTGAGAAGGAAAGATTTGAATCTTGCAGTTCATAGGTAGCATCTTCAGTGGAGTCATCTACTGGACCTTCTAGGTATAATGGGTGTGGTACCTGATCTTGTTGTTCTTTTGGATCTCTTGACGATATCTGTAGGGGTGGTTTCCTGTACTGAGGATTATAACCTTTATTTGGAGCATTATAAAAATTCTTAGGGGCTGAATTTTTGGCCTCCAATTCGAGCTTGACCATCTTCTTAATCATTTTTCTTATTTCATCCATCTTGTCTGAACCTTTGTCCTGATTGGAAGTGGATACTTCCTCTTTCCCCCTTCTTCTAGTATCATGTTCATCTTTTTCTTTTAACTTTCCAGTGGAAGAAAAATTTGCTTCCAACTCAAGAGCATCTAACTGAGCATCATCTAGAGTGGCAGGTTTTCTTTCCCTGAGAGAGACGCCAAAATCTGAGTCAAAGGCTGCTATGAAAACAACTTTAGCAGCATTCTGATGAGGCTTCATATTTGCAGGAAGGCTTAAATATAACTTGTTAAATCTCTTAATAAACTCTAACACCCCTTCATTATGTTTCTTCTTGAGTGTATTAAACTCAGTAAGACACTATCCATGATCTTTCCTCTCTGCCCATTTTATGAGAAGAGTATTTTCCATATCGTCCCAAGTGGTTATGGAACGATTTCCCAATGTCTTGAACCATTTTCTTGCTTCACCATCCAAGGATTGCACAAACAGTCTTAAGACCACATCCAAATGTTCAACATTAAAGTTCTCTTCAAAAGAGTAGAAGGTCTCAAGATGTTTCTGAGCATCCGTTTCATTTTCCCCAATGAACCTGGGCAATATCTTCAAATAATCCTGTGGCATATTATTCAACACTTGAGGTAATTCCAGGGGAGCATATTTATTCAACAAAAAGGCTGGGACATTAGCCATTGAAGGGGGTGGTGGTTGCACAACATCTTGATGTACAAATGGAGGAAGAGGAGGGGGTGGAAGTGGAGAATGAATAAAAATAGGAATATATTCAACTGCAGCTTGAGGAGTCGAGGGGAACAAAGGTATGTTAACAGCAGAAACTTCGGTTACTTCCTTGACTTCTTCAACCTCAGGAGTAGGGTGAAGATTAACTTTAGTTCTAACACCTCCCCTGGGTGGGCTATCTGAGTAATAATCTGTATCTCCCACAGTGGAGTCGGGATTTTCTACTGGAACTTCTTGAGAAGAAGAGGATGGATAATATTCTATGAAAAACTCAGGGATTTCAACATGGACTAATTTCTTCTCTTTCCAAACTCTTATATGAATAATATTTTCTGGGTCAGACATGGAAGGTGTCTTTGGCTGAGATGTATCTGACCTCAAATGTGGCTTACGAGGAGCCAAGACTACAAATAGATTGATCAAATAAAAAACAGTGGAGTCGCCAAGGTGAGAGATACACAACTCTTCAACTCTCTATGCTCACCTGATTAGAGAGTGAATATGATTTCTCGAGGCCCAGGGAAACTGATATTCTTAAATTCGATCCCCGGTAATGGTGCCAAAAATATGTTGTCAACAGGTATTGTCGCTCCTAGAGATAGTCTAGAGTTTCCATAGACCAGTGCCTAGGACATCTTATCATAGCAAGGAGTGTATCATATAACTTGGGTGTCAATCCAAAACTCTCCTGCTATCTCTTGTAAAACAAGGAAATTGATTTAAATGGGAGCAGACCTCACAGAAATTGCCACAGGGGAAGTAATGTTGCAGAGGCAAGATGCAAAGCTCCAACACAAAAGCTTCAGACAGTTAAGAGACAATTTACTGTAAAGAGGGCTAATTCAAATAATATGCCACAAAAATCAAGTATCAGAAGGTGTATGTGGTGAAATAAATATAAGAAGATATTAGTTAACTTTGGTCTGATACCCAAATACACAACAGAACCATGTATTGGCTTATCAAACTAAGAATCCATACATGACAATGGCGTTTTAAAAGCACCCTCCCAAAGCAACTAATATAGCAGAAAGATGGACGAAATGAACATGAAATAGTATATCATGCCTGAGCCATATTGAAAGCACTTGACTGATCCAAGTATGGGTATCAACTAGGATAAATCCTTACTTAAAATCAGTGAGTCACTCGCATTCCAGTACATGATACAAGAAGATGGATAAAATGAAATGTTGTATTAAACATATGAAAGGAAATTACATACTGTGGGATACCAAAGAACAGAATCCTCTAATACAGATAGAACTCCTCCTCACTGAGACCCTACAGGCTCTGAGCCTTCATACAAGAGCTTTTACAAGATGTATACAAAAAATTGCTTTCACTGCACAATTTTCTGATAAAAGTCTGGAACCTCTACAATGTCTTTCTTCTGGATTTTTATAGGAGAGACTGAAAACTCTAGAAAATGAGGTAGGTGATGCTCATTTAATTGGCTTAATTTAAACAAAATGGCAGAAAAACTTCGAGCCCACATTGCTGAATGACCATGCTGAGCTATGTGTACTATGCTGCCGGCAAAAATAAATGCACTGGGTAGAAAATCTCTTCAGGAACACGGTATAAAGAGAAATTCACCTAGACTTTCTGTCCTTTCCTGAATAAAATTCGGCTGAAATAAACCTTGAGGGCATTGTTTTCTGTGAAAATATCTTTCTAGTGATCTGCAGGGTCTTCGATCCGGTACTTTTCCTCCAAAAGGGTATGCAAAAGCCCCCAAAGTCCATAAATACATTTCTTTAATCCCCTGCTCTTCACTGATATTCTCTATCTGCGCCATTAATTCTCCATCTGCTCAACCTGTGCATTTGAATGACCCTGGAGGGTTTAATAGATTTAAATCCTTGCTTTCTTTAACGGTGTTCATATCATAGAAGCTCCCGGATCTTTTTCATAAATGTTGCTCCTGAAACATGGTCCTATCATGCGTTCTCGGCTTCTGTAATGGATGCGGTGGATCATGATAATTCTCTGCCGCGGAAAACCTGCAAAACCAAAAACTCGTTAAAGAAAACCAGACACAGGGATGGTGAACATGGCGGGGTTGATGGAAATGGTGGTGCAGACTTGGCGGAATGATGAAATGATGCGGGGTGGCGGAGAGATGCAGAGAAACAATGGAGGGCGGGCTGGTGATAGCTTTCCATGTAAAATGTTGAAATATGATTTATGAATGAAATATGTGAATGGCGGAGGAAAAACATGATAGACGCATGGGATGATGACGTGGTGGGAGACTCGGTCAACAGATGGTCACGCAAATGATCTGGGCCACACGATCCTTAAACAGGATCAACGGTTTAAACTGCGTCGAGCGGTGATGTGATGGTGGGTCACAGGCATTATAAAATTGGTTTAAAACACATGCAACTTCGAAAAGTGGTCACCGTCGGATGAAGCATTCAGGATCGGACGACTCACGTTGATTTCGCTGCGTGACTACGACCGAATGATAATGCGCGAAATGGAACGGTTTTAGAATAGTGGCCTGGGACGCGTGGCAAGCAACGTATGGAATCACTGCGATTTGCGGAAAACCGCTAGCCCTTCAAAAGTGGTGCGGGGAAAACAACTTGTTTAAATTGTGGTTTTTAGGGTGCGGGGACCACAAGGCAGGAGAGATGCAGACCGTCAGATCTATGAGTGATCGTATGGCTGAGAACATGCCCGATAGTTGTATACGGCAAGCGCCTTCAGATTTGGCGTTTGGTCTCAGGGCCAGGTCGTGTGGAAGGAATAGGTGCTGGGGCTAAGATTGAAGGAGCTGGGCCCGATATATTTTAAAGTGTAGATTTTAGCCTTTTTACAATGTATTTTGTGAGCGGGAATGGTAACGCTAGGTAGGATATGGAGGTCTTAGGCCACGACAGAGGTATTAAACAGATTCAAATGGGACTGCAGGCCAAAAAATTGAATGGAGGGGCCAATATAGTCAACAGGGTCATTGGAGGCTATGGGTTGGGGCACTAGTCTCTGGAGCCCTGTAACAACTTGGAGTCACTGGAGGTTGTGGGTTGATATATATATATATATATATATATCTTTGGAGCCCCATAATATCTTGGGTTCCCTAGAGGTTGGGGGTTGAGATAGGAATCTTTGGAACCCCATAACAAATTGGGTTCTCTAGAGGTTGTGGGTTGATATAGGAATATTTGGTGCCCTGTAAGAAATTGGGTCCTTTGGAGGCCATGGGTTGAGATAGTCATCCTTGGAGTCCTCCAAAAATTGAGAAGAGGCCAATATTGAGTTATTTTTGGAGTGGATTATGGACTTCCTGTAAAGGAGGCGAATCCCTACCATTGTTCTTGAGGGTGGAGGTGGTAAGCTTATGGATTCCCTATGTATTATTTACTGAAGAAGGAAACTAGTGGGATTAAGGAAAGAGGTCCTCTGGAGTCCTTGTTCGAACTAGCATATTGGTGTTACAATCCTATAAGAAAGCCCCCCTTAGTATTTGGAATCTGGCTTGGGGGTGACAACCACAAGTGAGCTTGGCTGCAGATGTCTAAGGTTGGGTGGACAATCCTTTTATGAGACTCAGATTCTCTGCAAATTCCAAGATAAGTATTTTTTGTACTTGTTTATATGGTAATGAAAGAATGATGCATTTTAGATGAAATGGATCTAGATATCTAGATTGTAACAATGCTATTATCTTTATGAGTGTGTGGCTACATATTTTCTTGAAATGGCACTTACTGTTGTGTTAAAATGTTTCATAATAAATATTTTATTTCTGAGATAAATAACAATGTAAAATAAGCCAAGAAAGGGTGTGTTTATAAACTAAAAATAATTTGTTGTGTCATAAGAGGACTTTTTTTATTTACAACATACAATAAGCATTAGAATGTGTCCTCGTTTCAATGATAATAAGGACCATGGTATGACCATGGGATGAAAAAAAATCTGCATGAACATTCCCCTATATTGTTAACACCAAATGTGAAAATTGATACAAATGTATTATGACATACTACAGACACTAGATGCACAAGGAAATGGTTTTAAATCATGAAAACAGTGGGAATAAAGACCCCTTCTATTAATATTAAATGATTACATGAGATATTTATTGTTTAGCATAGTCTGAGTATACACATGAATAGTTATTTCTATAGCAACAAGTAAGTGGATATATACAGGGGGCATAGCATCAGCTTTGGAAGATTTATTCTCCCTTAAGTGTAAGAATAGCCTAAATCCTAGCTTGTAGGATTATTCGGCCTTGGATCTTAAGCATCATGGATATCTTCCACTAGCCATCCAGCATAGCTGGTTAGGCCCAGTAAGCCCGTAAATAGTGCCATGGAATTGATCGTAGGCCAAATTTGGAGTTTGGAACCCTAGGCATGTGGAAGGAGAGGTGGAGTTATTCGGGAGTTTACTATAGGTCCAAGGAAGAGTG
The DNA here is from genome assembly GCA_034641835.2 of Pinus albicaulis. Classification (NCBI taxonomy): domain Eukaryota; kingdom Viridiplantae; phylum Streptophyta; class Pinopsida; order Pinales; family Pinaceae; genus Pinus; species Pinus albicaulis. The sequence goes on from CM076579.1 coordinate 1,213,941,759, forward strand.
CTGTTGCCTGAGAGCCTACGCCTAGATGTCAAGAAATCCCCTCTTCTAACATAGGGAATGTTGGAGAGCTAGGAAATCATTAGAGAGGCCTTCGACCAAGCTCACGAGGGGTAGCACTGTGGAGTGCATTTGGAAGTCACTTTCATCATTGCCAATGCTAAGCGGAGATGCCTTTTGTGATGATTACTAATCCCCCGTGTGAGAACCTTGGTTGGAATAACCAAACAGAAGCGATTGGCGAGAGGCTAAAGCAAGATCTTGAGGTACTTGTTGAAGTATAAATCGGGCTCATTGCACAAATCTTGATAAGGTTTCCTTGGTCGTTCCATGGAAGAGATTAAGTATAAGCTCTAATGAGATGTAGGGAGGACTAAGCTCTGGACTTATAAAATAAATAGGCTAACCATATCCATTACCTAGGTGGAACGCTAGATGTGGAGACTACACATTGGTGCGGCTTGAATTCCCCCCTTCTGAGATTGGGTGAAGTTATACAATGTGGTTCGTAGGTGAAAAATTGGATGGTAGACCCTAGACGTTTGTTTAGGTGTTGATGAGATCAATTGGGATGAGTTCAAATGGGATGAACTCACTAACATATAAGACGATGATCCTGCCATTGGTGGAAAGCGAAGTCCACATGCCACGTAAGGATAGAGCTTTGAGCTCTGAAGAATTAAGTTTATGCCATAGGAGAGTTTGTGGGATGATGTCAGCAAGGATGAGCTGGATGATGAGCCATCCTATCACCCTTTCTATTGGCTAGGGGTGGACACCTAGATGGGTCATCTCGTTGGGATCACCTCAGAACATTTTCAAGAGTTTAAGAAGAAGAGAGTGAGATGAGCAATGTGAAGTGACATGGGGGAGCTTCCACGTGCACTAATCATAAGGAAGGGTGTTGGAAATATGATGCAGAGTGTTGTCCTTGATGGAAACCTACTTTATAAAGTTGATGGAAACCTATTTGATGAATTTGTTCTTGATGGAAACCTATTGTACTTGATGGAAACATACTTGATGAAGTTGTCCTAGTTGATGAGTTAAGGGGGAGATTGTTGGCAATGTGATACAATGTATTGAATTTGATGGAACCTGCTTGATGAAGTTGTCCCTGATGGAAACTGACTTGATGAGTTGTTAATGATGTAAATCTGATGTATCTACAGATCAGCTCATAAGTAGCAAAGAAAGAAATTTCAGTAAGTGCCAGAGAAATGATAAATATGATATGTCACAAGGCATACGCGGGTTTGTTAAGGCGAAGTAGCATATGTACGCGGAAAAGTACATTCCAAGTCCCGTATGCCCATTTGCGCTCTAAATTTATAAAACCAGGGGACTTGACCATGGTATTGACCCATTGTATTGAGCGCTGGATTATCTATTTGATCCCGTCCAGGAATACCATCGGAAGTTGTGTGGTTTTGGCTCATGGTATTGACAAAGGCTAAATCTATTTAAGGAGAAGAAGATCATAGTGCAAGGGTGTGCATAAGTCTAGGTTTTTAATGAATACTTCACTCTGAAGTATATCTGAATGGAATGGGTAACTATCTGTTGATTGATCTGAATTCATAATGCACCTATGAAGAAAATGATGAAGAGGGATCTCTAGATCTGAAATGTCTATGTATTTTCTAGATCTGTTTAAGGAATGTTTAGATCTGTGATCTGGCGAATCTTTTCTGATGTAAAAGAGATCTGAGTTGTTTACCTGATCTGAGGAGCTGCACTGCCTTAAAATGTCTGAAGATATATACGCAGGTTCGTCGAGGAAAAAGTGCATATATACGCAGGTTGTATTCAGCAAAAGCGCTTATGGGAATTGAAGTCAGTCTTGAAATATGTGCAGATGTATATGCAGGTTTGTTTCTGTTAAAGCACATGCATACGCAGGTTCAGTGAAGAAAAAGCGTGTATGTAATCTAGGGTTTACTGAAGTATGTGGAATGAAATGTCTGATCTGTTCTACTATTTTACTGCTATCTGTCAATGATGTATTCATACAGATCTGGGTTGTTTGATGATGATTATGTTGCTGAATATGTTGATGAAAGATCAAGTTGTTGATTGATTGATTGATGTTTCAATGAATGAATTGATGGAGTTATAAGTTTCAGTTTGGTGAATGTTGAGCTTAAATGTGTGGAGTGGGTCCAATCTGAAAATTTGATGAAAAGAGACCTACAAGTTGTGTTGTGTTGAAGATATTGGATCCATGATCTAGTATGAAAATTGATGAAATGTGGTCCATGGTGGTGCTGAGGGTCGAAGCCTTCAGTGATGGGGTTGTATCTCCCTTCCAATGGTAGCTGGTAAATGAGAGCAGGGGGTAGTAGCTCCCTTCCAGGAGAGGCTGGTAAACGAGAGCAGGGGGTTGTAGCTCCCTTCCAGGAGAGAGTACCGGTAAGCAGGCCGAGAGGTTGTAGCTCGCTTCCGGGAAAGTTTGGTAAAGAGAAGGTTGTATACTGCGGGTTACACCTACATGCTGGTATGATTCTGCGCCAGCACATTGTTGTAAGATGTTTTCTTTATAATAAAATATTGAAGACAGAGACGACGTCATCAGTGGTTTTCTCCCGCCTTGGGTTTCCACCTTAAATCCTGGTGTTCATGTGTGTTTCTTATGTGTGATGGTTTATTCTGTTATTACTGCACATGCTTACAGCTAACTAAACATATGATGAATGAATGATGCATAGATCTAAGTAAATCCCCTCTGCGGACAGAGGCGATCCCTACTAGCCCAGAACGGGTCTAGAAATAATCATCAAATGCTATAGCGCAAGTTCCTAATTGCGAATAAACAGACCAACAATGGAGGCCTACCTAGATTCCAACGCTATGATTCGTAGAAGAAATAGTGTTTCCGTTCCTTAGCTTCGGCAGATCACGATCCCCACGATATCCGTGAATGGACACCTGCACATGCAAGAAACAATACGAGTACAAGCATAAAATACAGAATACACAACTATATATCAGTCAGAAAGGATATAACTCGTCATTATCATAAGTGAAAAACAGAGTGGAACCATAACCAATAGTCATTCATTAATAAACAATCGAAAGAGAGTACAACCAATGTTCTGACGCTGAGGTCTCCTTTGGAGGGGTCTCCAATAGAACACATCTCGCAAAGCCTGCCAAGGATGGGACAAGCCTCTCTTAAAGTCTCTCGACGATAGTCTCCTTGCTCGAGTTTGGCCTTAAGGGAAGAATGAGGGCTCTTGCAGCATTAAGGCTCTTGGGAATTTGAGAACTTAGAGATTCAAAACTTGGGCACTTCAAGACTAGCTTGCAATGGAAATGGGAAAGCTTTTATAGATGGAGGAAGGGGAGTTGGGATCCCTATAGTTGTGGGATTGTCCCTATCCTCAAGGAAGATTCCATGAGAGGTGGCAAACCACTTCCCCTACATGGAATTCCCGGAGCCAAACCTCCCAACTCAAGATAGATAACAGTTCCTCAGTCTGTTGAAACGAAACTTCTGCCATTTTAGTTAGAAAACACTCCTTAAATTGGCTGGCACAACTGTGACTCTGGGATAGAGCGCCAGTTGGCGCGACCTCTTTGTAGGATTTTCCCAAGTGGCGCGAGTGATGAACTGTCTACCCGCGCCAATGCAAAAAGGGATTTTTTTATGGTTTTTTGCAAGGAGATATCTTCAGGGCAATTGAAGCTCATGTTTAGAGGAGTGCAATGATAGCGGTTTCAAGGCATGACATTGCTCACAGGTCACATAATGGGCCCTCCAATGTGCAGGACGGGGAATGGTAGGGACGGTGACAAATTACTGCATAACAGATGCCCCCTAAAGCATGAGGCCTGAGAGAGAGAGAGGGGTGAAATGCTTTATGAGAACGTGTCCAACTGAAACTCCGCCATTGGAAAACCTGCGTGGAGAAATACAATTGATATCTCAAGTACATGATGTATATGTGGTATGGACGCAGCCATCCAAAACAGAGTATACAATAATCCAAATCCAAGGTATGGACGCAGCCATCCAGTGAGGATCGATAAATAGACTCAGGTATGGTCATAGCCATCCAGTGAATAAGTCATGTAAATAATCATAATAGTCCACAAAATCGCAGCCTGGATTACAACAGACACAATCCAGGGTCTTGCGCTCCATCTCGACTTGAACAAAGTACAAGTTCAAGCATGCGAATATGTGAGCTGAAGTCGAACATGCAAGAACATCGTCTGATTACCAGCCAATGATGAAAGCTGTTAACAGACGCGAGAGGAACTGCCAATAATGATGATGGCCCTCAAGATACTACAGGTACAATCTACGGCATGTGAATCAATGAGCTGAAGTCGAACACCCATAGAATCACTCGATCGGAGGCCAATGATGAAAACCTCGCTTCGAATGCGACGAACCTACCATTGAGGCATGCAGGCTCCAAGGTACCATAAGGGAGTATCTAGATCAGCTTCCTGGATAATGAGCTGAAGTCGACAGGAAGTGACCTTGATCGAAGGTGGGCCATAATGTTTCCCACATCATCGACACGAGACAGAGGAACATGATGTTTTTGTTGTGAACTAGGATCATATGAGAACCAGAGGAAGGTTGATATTTGCAGAGGTCAACTTCTCTTGAACATATAACGGCACAAATAGTGGTTTTGGCAGTATTTGACATCAACGGATCAGAGATCATGGTGACGAGGAAATGAGCAGAGGAGAGGCCAAAAAGGATTATCCAAACCCACAAAGGCAAATGAGAGAACGAGATGAGATATCCCCAACCCGACATGAATGTAGACAAGTGCCATGTTCAAGAGCGACATACTGCCGACACGACAATGATGACGGTTCCATTTTTTCCCCCACCATTTCTGGCGAGTACCCCAATTATTTTTGATAAGAAGCTTGAAGGGGATAGCATATGCTTGTAATATAAGTCCGCCCTTCGGACGAATCCATCCTAGTACATTTAACGAGCCCTAGGAAGGAGGAACTCGGAGAATGTCATTGCGACTGAATCCGATGTCATCAGGGTTTAACGAGTCTGACAAAGGAAGAACTCGATGCCTTTTCACGTTTAGAGAGTTTGAAAAGATAGCAGAAAAGTAAACTCCAAAAGGGTCCCTTTTCGTAAATAGTTTCTCAGACCCGAAAAGGTAGAAAACAATATCCGAGAAAACCTCCTAGTCGTTATAGGCTAGGGTATTCCTTTTTCGTAAATGATCTATCCTAGCCCGAAAAAGGGGTAAACGAATACTGGGTAGATGTCGTTTCATAGCCACTTTAACGAGATTGAAATGACAAGGGCCTCGGCAATCTTTTCATGTTTAGAGAGTCAGAAAAGAGTTGAAAGATGACTCCAAAGTGACTTTTTCGTGTTTTTACCGAGTCCAAAAAAGTATAAAATACAACTCGTTTCGCCGTTTACGTTGCATAAAAACCTGTTGCTGCACAGAAAGGCAAGTGTAAAATCCATTTTCGACAAAACATACGAAATATTAATGAAAAAATGACTTTTTAAACCTAAATAGAGCTCAAAAAGTTATAAATAAGTCTAAATGGTAAAAATAAAGTTACTTTTACTTTTTACCTGAGTGAAGAGCAACATTGGTCCACTTACTGTGCAAATTTCTGGCGGCGATTACGACTGATCCGGGCTACTATTCAGAGTTCCATCAGTTCCAAGTAAAATGCGCTTCCTCATACTTCATTTCAATCCATTTTTTAATATTTTTCCATCATGTAATAGAATTCTGTGGCAACTTTTTGAATTTTTAGGGCTCCGCTCATTGGCGCGGGTATCGAGCATGGACCCGCGGCAATGGGATTTTATATGCAAAAGGCTCACGCCAACTGGCGTGACTGTTCCTAAAACAGTCACGCCAGCGGCCGAACCCAATTTTCCACCTAAAAATTTGACATTTTAATCAATTTGAATGAATTTTGAAGCTTCAACAGAGATCTAATTAAAGGTTTATGACCATGTTGATGCAGGAAACCAAGCAAAATGGTGATTGAATGGAAAGAAAGAGAGCATGGAGAAGAGGACGAAATGGCCATGGAAAATGAGGCCTGCATGAATGCCCTCAGAAACTGTGGGCTCAAGAAATTCTTCCTAACACCTTGTTTACGAGCTCAACCTGAGCTACTTCAGTACCTGGTGAGCATTTGGGATGAACGGGAACAAGTATTCAAGCTACGAGACTAGGTGTTAGAACTGGACGTCTCTGATGTGTACTTCATAACCGGACTGTCGCGCAGAGGTCCAGTGCCCATTCTGACAGGGAGCAGACCGTCTGGTGAGAAAATGGAGGAAGTGATGGCACGAGTGTGCCCACGGGCACAAATGGGATCAGGGAGTAAAAAGGTGGACATCCACACTATTCCTGATCTGGAACTACGAGTAGTGCTACATACCATCACGCGGGTTGCGAGATCACAGGCACCGCACGAAGCGACGAAAGCCCAACTCTTACTGGCTTTAGAGTGCATGAGTCCCATACTATTTGACTGGGCCATAGCAGTAACGATCAACATCAAAAGACAGCTGACGAGATGCAAACAAGCCAAGATGAAGTAGTTTGGCTACGGGTCCATCCTGGTATCGTTCATTCTGGAACGATTACCAATCTTCCAGGGCCAAGGGGCCGTTGTAGCAGAGCCGATACCACGAGAGCCGAGAATGGCTCGCTGGGCAGCACTAATGCCCAGAGCAGGGGGAGGCCAACAGATGTCCTGGAGGCCAGAGTTTTTTGGGTGGTTGCGGTGCCAGTTGGTTGTGGTTGAGGACTGGCCTTATGCCGGGACAGACTTTACTGGAGACCCAGATCTCCCACTGCCAGAGGGAGAGGATTGGGACGAAGAGCTGGGTATGATATGTTTTTATTTTTTATGTTTTATGATTTTTTGTTAATACATGTTCGCTCTGACAACAGTTACATGCGTATGCAGATGTTGGCCCAGAGAGACTAGTCGGGATTTATCCTATCACATGAAGAACTCAGCTTGCAGTCGATCCTCATGAGCAAGGTGCGGAAGGAGGAGAGTTGGTTCAGAACCTTGAGGGGATTGCCCGAGGGATTCCAGATTACGCCCGGCTGGCGGATGTACCGTTAGCATATCAGAGACATACGGTGGGAGTGCCTAGTCGCCTCCACCGTCTACTAAGACGCCTAGTGCGTGCAGTGACTTGTTATCATGAGCACCACGCATACTAGCCTCCTAGGGTTTTATTTCATGCATATTTTTGAGAGACATGTCGTCTCCGGATGTAATAAGATGAACATGTATATTTTTTGATCTTATACGACGCACACTATGTAAACGTTTCGATATCTATATATACATATATATTTCTGGATGGATCTTTCTTTACATGTGATGATGTTTTTATATGTCATGCGGATATCTAATACAATGTTATCTAATGTATCAGTTGCATAACAAACGACCAAAATGAAAAGTTCACACAATGTATCTAATCACACATTTCATTTTTACGCAAGCTTAAAAGCACACATGGACACACATATGCAAGCTATGCTTGGGAATGAGTTTTATTTTTATGCAAGCTTAAAACACAAACTATGCTTGAAAAAAGATAGGCATGCCCCCCAGCATGGTGTCTCAATTCGAGGTGCATGCCCCCCAAGCTTCAGTCCATAGGAAATGGAGTGAAGGTTGAAAACAAAAGAGATTTGAACTAAATCTATCAAAACTCGAATTGAAGAGGTTCGTGTTTCATTATTTTATCTAGGTTTACACACTTAAAAGAACTATCCTCGTAGCAGCTTCTTTCATTGTTTTAGGAGCTTGACACAAGTGGAGGAACTATGCTCCGACAGACTTGATTTCATTTTTTAAGGAGCTTGACGCAAGGAAACAAACCATGCTCCGACAGACCTTCATCAGAATGAACAAGAAGTCGTTGCTTCCAAGAGTTCCACTCCCGATGGAAAGAAAACATCCTGGAAGTCAGGACCTAATGCCCCCAGCACACTATGCATGATGGCACCATCACTGAGCACAGGCACGGGGTAGGTAGTCACATAGTTGACCTGCGGTGGGGAAGATACAACGGGTGGATAAAAACTAGGAGGGGGTGATGGCGGGCCAGTTGCCACATTAGGACCAAAGAGCGAAAGCTGATCAATGGTCACGATCCGCCCTTCATGTGGAAAACAGACCACACGAAAAATGGAGACAAGCGCTCCCATGGCATAGGTTTAATCTCTCCCCAAAAGTAGATTAAAATCCAAGGGGCCAGGAACGACCATCACGTCCATATGGACAGTTTTACCTCCCAAAGTAATAGGTAACCTTGGAAGGATCCCCAACGGTTGAATCGTTCTTCTATTAAATGAAAACAGATTCTGCGTAACCAGCGCAAGCGGCAGCGAACCGAAAGCTTGCCAGGTAGTTGAGGATAGAATACTAACAGAGGCGCCTTCGTCTATAATGGTGCTGGGTACAACCAGATCAAGAGCCTGTACTGTGATCTTGAAAGGCACATAAGACGGAAGGAGAAATCCTACGAATCGACTCTAATCAAAGGAAGTGACCAAACTACTCGGAGGGGCTACCATCGAACAGAGAAGGTCTTCCCTTGATGTTACGGAAGCAAGAGCCTCCTCCATGACTTCCATCTCGAGGGCGGGAGGAGTATCCTCCGGAACCTCCATCATGGGAAGCGAAGGAGCAACTTCTTGAGGTGTAGGGATAGGAGAATCTCTCTCCAAGTCCGAAGAATCTGAAGAAACCAGAAGAACATGGGGGGTGTAAGAGCCACTCTCTACAGAAAAGACTTGGTGCACCATGGACGGAGCCAGCTCAACTGATGCCACGACCAATGGTTGGTCAGGGATGGATTCCTGAATTTGAATTTCCGAGGGAGCGGGATCGACCAAGGATGACTCTTGACCAATCGTGGCATAAGCTGGGGGAGGACTCAAAGAAATCCGATTATAACCAGCTGGAAGACGTGGTGTAGAATCGGTTAAGTTGTCCAATACTCTTTTAGCTTTATCCATATAAGGACAAAGGTGAATGGCATGGTGTTCTTCACACAACTTACAGGGGTTGGTGGTCTTACCCTGTTTCTTAGGAGTCTTATCATCACCAATTGGAGATGTGCCTCCAACCTGACTCCCGGAAGTCACAGACAATGGCGGGCGGCCGTTGGACCATGCTTCAAGCACCTTGGGAATGTCAGGGTAGTCTCGAAGAAGATGGTCTCCCATGCACAACATGCAAGGGAACTTGACTTTCCGCGGAGGGTTGGAAGGTTTATCTAGAGGAGACGTTTCAGAGGCAGTAGCCGCATTTTTAGCCTCCTGCTTATTAGACTTCTTCTTCTTTGTATTCTTCTTCTTCTTCTTAGCCACCTGGTTACTCGAATCTAGGCTTTCACCAGGCGAAGTAGAAGAGGGGGACGCAGAAACAGGCGAAGAAGGGGAGAGGTCCACCGGGGAATCAACATGATGTTGTTCCGATGGAGGAACTGATTGAATAGTAGTGGAGAGATTCGAGACCACAGAGGTTGAAAACAACCAAACAGGAAACCCAACAGTTAACCTGGGAAGGGACAACGTTGCCATGTAAGGAGCACCGACATTCCCAAAAGGAGGAAAATGACCAGGATTCCCTTCTTGGGGGATTCCTGGGTTGGTAAAATCTGAAAAAGTCACCATCAAAACTCAAAACCACACATGGGCTGAAAAAGGGTCAAGACACACAATCAAACGGTCAACAAGCAGAAACTAACAAGGCGCGTGATCGTGGGTGGTTAATTTTTACCACATTGAAAAATAAGAAACTTCACCGTTTCATGTTTTAAGAGTCGAGAAACAATAAAAAAGGTGACTCTATATCTTTTAGATTTGACACAAGCGTGAAAGGACAAGTGCTTAGCGATCTTTTCAAATTTAGGGAGTCAGAAAAGATCAAATGACTGCTCGGGAGTACTAGGAAAAAGGGTGTACCAAATAACCGTGAACTGCAATATACACCTTGGTTTCAGTAATGAAATAGAAATCAACCAAGGACTTTCCGTACGTGCAGGCAATCTCCCCGAATGCTGTGTTCGGTGTATCACGGGGATAGGGCGGTAGACTCGGCTTCCTATGGATAAAGGATTGAAACCTAGTGGGGTCTCCCTTTATATACGTGATGGTACGGGGAGCACAAGTCCGTACTAGCACTGTCTAAAGCCAAGAGGTGAACGATAGCTGCTAGGTTTTAAGACGCCGGAACATGTCTCTAGCCTAGACCTCTAAATGTGTTTCGTTAGATTTCAATGCTGCCTTAGTGTAAATTGAGTAGATTTTAAAGTTGATCTTCAATTACGTTTCAGTTTTCAGGCCCTAACGAATGTGCTGTCTCAAAAATCTTCTAAATGCAAAACTACATGCCACAGTACATCATTTCGTTCGATGAAAGATAGCTACGGAAGAGTTGAGAGCTTTTACACAAACAAAATCATCAGAAGACAATCAATGACATCTCTAATGCAACTAATGAAATTAAAAACTTTTCCTTCAGATTCACTAATTACTAGTAAAATGAAAAGATTTCAATTTGCACTAATCAACCAAAAGCAAAAGAGATTTTTTTATTTTCAATGTTTGATAGCTAGATGCACTAAACAAACCGAAAACAAATGAAAAGCAATTCGAGAAATGATATTAAGAGGGTAAAACGAGCGAATTTCACTCAATGGCACAAACAATCAGATCTCAAATCGACCAAAGTCTCTCAAAACCAAGAAAAATTCCCAAAGGCTCCAATGGACCGTGTGATCCAGGCCCAAAGCAAGACCAAAAGAAATTTGAATGAAGAGAATAACAATCACCCAAAAATCGCAACAAAACGGTGAACAACCACTAAGAGGATGCAGAGGAGCAATCAGAGAATTGACTGGACTAAAAAAACACCAAAACTCCTAAGGAGGGCTCGACACACAAAGCCACTAGATGCCATAGGGCTTAAAATGTGAAATCGATGGATAAAAGCAAACAACCAAAGGATGAAGGCAAACTCCTAGTCAAACAGGACTCCAACACACTCAGGTAGCTGAAAAACCAAAAAGAAACACACTAACCAGACCCAGAGAGCTCAAAACTGAGCAAACCTTAATTCCTCATAGGAGTGGCGCGACTGTGAGGTTGTAACTGGCGCCAGAAAGCAATTGGAACAGACAATACACAAGCAACACGCGCCAATTGGCGCGACTGCCGGGCTAAAAAGTGCGCCAGCAGAGTTTCTCAGCCAAAAATAAAAAAAAAATCTACTCCAGAAGCAGATCAATGATATCTAAGTAAACCAAGAAGCAAAAAACAACAAAAGAACCCATCCCAGAAGGCTAACCAAGCAAGGAAAATCACAAAACAATCAAAACGAGACAATCAAAACTAGACGATCCCCAGCGAAGTCGCCAAATTGTTGGAGAGGTAAATCCCCTCTGCGGACAGAGGCGATCGCTACTAGCCCAGAACGGGTCTAGCAACAATAATCAAATGCTACAGCGCAAGTTCCTAATTGCGAATAAACAGACCAATGATGGAGGCCTACCTGGAGTCCAACGCTATGATTTGTAGAAGAAACAGTGTTCCCGTTCCTTAGCTTCGGCAGATCACAATCCCCACGATCTCCATGAATGGACACCTGCACATGCAAGAAAAAATATGAGTACAAGCATAAAATCCAGAATACACAACTATATATCAGTCAGAAAGGATATAACTCATCATTATCATAAGTGAAAAACAAAGTGGAACCATAACCAGTAGTCATTCATTAATAAAGAATCGAAAGAGAGTACAACCAATGTTCTGACGCTGAGGTCTCCTTCAGAGGGGTCTCCAGTAGAACACGTCTCGCAAAGCCTGCCAAGGATGGGACAAGCCTCTCTTAGAGTCTCTCGACGATAGTCTCCTTGCTCGAGTTTGGCCTTAAGGGAAGAATGAGGGCTCTTGTAGCATTAAGGCTCTTGGGAATTTGAGAACTTGGAGATTCAAAACTTGGGCACTTCAAGACTAGCTTGCAATGGAAATGGGCAAGCTTTTATAGATGGAGGAAGGGGAGTTGGGATCCCTATAATTGTGGGATTGGCCCTATCCTCAAGGAAGCTTCCATGAGAGGTGGCAAACCACTTTCCCTACATAGAATTCTCGAAGCCAAACCTCCCAACTCAAGATAGATAACAGTTCCTGAGTCTGTTGAAATGAAACTTCCGCCATTTTATTTAAAAAACACTCCTTAAATTGGCTGGCGTGACTGCGACTCTGGGACAGAGCGCCAGTTGGCGCAACCTCTTTGTAGAATTTTCCCCAGTGGCGCGAGTGATGAACTTTCTACCCGCGCCAATGCAAAAAGGGATGTTTTTATGGTTTTTTGCAAGGAGATGTATTCAGGGAAATTGAAGCTCATTTTTAGAGGAATGCAATGATAATGGTTTCAAGGCATGACATTGCTCACAGGTCACAGAATGGGCCCTCCAATATGCGGGACGGGGAATGGTAGGGACGGTGAAAAATTATTGCGTAACAGTAATCTAGGGTTTACTGAAGTATGTGGAATGAAATGTCTGATCTGTTCTGCTATTTTACTGCTATCTGTCAATGATGTATTCATACAGATCTGGGTTGTTTTATGATGATTATGCTGCTGAATATGTTGATGAAAGATCAAGTTGTTGATTTATTGATTGATGTTTCAATGAATGAGTTGATGGAGTTATAAGTTTCAGTTTGATGAATGTTGAGCTTAAATGTGTGGAGTGGGTCCAGTTTGAAAATTTGATGAAAATATACCTACAAGTTGTGTTGTGTTGAAGATATTGGATCCAGTATGAAAATTGATGAAACGTGGTCCATGGTGGTGCTGAGGGTCGAAGCCTTCAATGAGGGGGTTGTAGCTCCCTTCCAGTGGTAGCTGGTAAACGAGAGCAGGGGGTAGTAGCTCCCTTCCAAGAGAGGCTGGTAAACGAGAGCAGGGGGTTGTAGCTCCCTTCCAGGAGAGGCTGGTAAACGAGAGCAGGGGGTTGTAGCTCCCTTCCAGGAGAGGCTGGTAAACGAGAGAAGGTTGTAGCCTTCTGCAGGTGGGTGCTTGCATGCTGGTATGAGTCTGCGCTAGTACATTGTTGTAAGATGTTTTCTTTATAATAAATATTGAAGACAGAGACGACGGCAACGATGGTTTTCTCCCGACTTTGGTTTCCACCTTAAATCCTGGTGTTCATGTGTGTTGCTTATGTGTGATGGTTTATTCTGTTGTTACTGCACATGCTTACTGCTAACTAAACATCTGATGAATGAATGATGCATAGATCTAAGTAAAGAACTAAATGCATAATAAGATCTCTGTATATACGCGAGTTTTATGAAGGTTATCTGCGTGTATATGCGAGTTGTGTTCAGTAAAGTAGCGTATGGGTTTTAGAGAAAGAAAAAGTAAAAAAAATTTCAGTCTGCACTAAATACTGATTCACCCCCCTCCCCCTCTCAATATTTTTCCAACAATTGGTATCAGAGCAGGTCCTTTTGCAGAAGCTTGATCGCTTGAAGGAGATCCGTCACAATGGGAAGGAAGAAAAAGAAGAAGGCTACTCAAAAGGAGATATCTCAGAAAACATGTGCAGCAGAAAATGAAGAAGATAAAACATGTACTGATTGTTGTTCTTGTGATTCACCTTCTTGTGCATGCAATGGTGAAGATAGTGAAAGTAATGTTATGGATCTAGAAGAAGCTCTCAAGATTAAAGTTGAAGAACAACAAAGATCATCTAATAAGCAAGAATCTATCTACAAAGAAATGATCTCTAGAATGAAATAACAGATAGATATGATGAATGGTCAGATGGAAATGTATCAAAGACGGATAGAAATGTATCAAAGACAATACGATAATGTAACTAATCGAAGTAAAGGAATTGAAGCAGAAATAATCACTCTGAAAGCAGATCTCGAAGCATCAAATAAGGAGAATGAAGAACCCCTATCATTTGAAAAGGAAGGACTTGAAGCAGAAATCATCTCTCTCAAAGAAGATCTGGAAAAATCAAATAAGAAGAATGAAGAGATGTTACAAACATGTGAAGAACAAGAAAATTGGTTGAAGGAAGAAATTTTAAAATTGAATGATCAAGTAGAAGAAGGAAAAAGGGTCGAAGAAAGCATGAAGAAGCAATGCCAAAATTTGGAGGTTGAGGTAAACATTCTCAAAGGTAAATTAGAAGAAAAGGATAAACTCTTGAGGTTTCAAGATAGTACTAAGATTCTGGACAATATTCTTAGTAGTCAAAGGTCTCCCTCTGTTAAATTTGGTCTTGGTTTTCATGAAACTGTTAAAGGAGAATCTAGTTCACAAGGAAGTGCTAAAGATTCAAAGGATATCAATGCAAAACATGAAGTGTTGGAAGAAACAAAAGGTCAACCGAAAATCATGAACTCTAAAAAGAAATCATTCCCTCCTAACTATAGAAGCATCAATAATGTTGAATGCTTTAAATGTCATAATTATGGGCATGTTGCAGCCAATTGCAGAAGCATATTTCTTCAGTCACAAACAAGCAGATTCTACACAGAAAGGCATTCTGGTCTCTTTAAGGGATATTGTTTTTTATGCAGCAAGTTTGGTCATAAAGCAGCTGATTGCATTAGAAGAAAGAATAGAAAAACATATTATGATCCCTATGGTTACTTCTCTGGTCACACAAGATGTTATGCTTGTAACAAGCATGGACATGTAGAAAAGGAATGCAGGATGAATAGATCTGAGAAATTGAATAATTTCCAACCCACAATGAGAAATTTCAAGCAAAGCTGGAAAAAGAAGGAGGATCGGTAAAAAACGTAGGGAATATTGATCCTACTGCAGTCATCCGCTTCTAAAGCTTACTTCTCATAATGACTGTAGGAGAGATGTGAGATACATTATAGGATTAGTAATGTATCATCACAGGGGTAGCAATGTATGATGATTCCTATGGTTGTTTTGGTAATTCTGGGTATGTGTATTTATGACAGTGCATCTGATGTGAAGAAGAAAGGTACAGGTGGTACAAATTCAGGGGGAGATGAGGGAATGTGAAATTTTCAGTATTTCACTTTCCATACGTGGGTTTCATGAACTAAAGCCGCGAATACACGCGAGTTCCAGCAGAAACAGAAGCGTATGCTTTTATGATAAGAATAACAGTAAGACAGCTAAAGATCAGGAACACAGGTTCAGGGGGAGCATCAGTCTATCTAATAATGATTGCATTGTTGGCATTGTATCTGCTTATTCCTTAGTCCTCATAATACTCATGCTCAAATGATGATGACTTGATACATGGTTTCTTATGGATGAGTATTGATTTCTTTTTGAAGAGTATCTTTTGTTTTCACACATGGATAAGTTGGAAGTCTTATGATTCAGAGATAAGGATAGATCATGCAAAATTTGTTGCTAATAACTTTTGTCACGGTTGAGACATTTTATACATAATTCTTACACATGTTACATCATGATAAATCTTGAATATCTTGGTGATATCAGATCGCATGGATGTTTTCTTGACACATATTGTCTATAGAAGAAGTTGTTCTAGTATGATAATTCCTCTTGGGAAGAATATGTTGATGCTGCAAAGAGTCTGAAGGCTTGGTTACTGATGTGCTTATGCTACAACTGTTGGATGACACTTGAAGACATGGATACATTGTCATATCTTTCTTCTCTCATATATTTGATGATACAAGTCTATGGTGTTTTCTCATGCTATATTGTGCCACTCTACTCTATTTCATGATGATTCCCTCATATGTTTCTACAAAAAGGAAATGGAAAGCTCACCTTGATGAAGACACGAGATTGAGTTGATAGCTGATTTCTATAGAAAGACACTATGATGATGAAAAAATAGACCCGGTCACAGGTTGATGATTGAAAAAGAACTACTTGTAGTGCATTCTTTATCGCGTCCCAATTAGAATCTGGGTTCAACAAGAAACAAAGTTCTCAGACAGAAGCTTGGAGTAGTCTCTGCCATGCAGAGGATCAGATCTGATTAAAATTCTGAAGATTAAATTGGATACGCATATTTCCTGAATGACAGTCGCGTATATACGCGAGTTTATACACAGAAAACCGCATATGGGTGGTTGCTGACAAATTTTGTTTGGAGTCAGCATTCTTCAGCACATCTGCAGTACTGTTTGGTATCTCTGATGTTGTATGGTATCTCTGGTGATGTTTCAGCTCTTATATTTCTATTTCATTCTCTGATATTGGGTGAAGATGCCTTGATTATTGGCTGTTGAAAGTGTTCAGGTTGCACAAGCTAAGGAGGAGTTTTGGTCATATCGAAAGGATGCATTGGATGCACAGTTTCAGGGGGAGCGTTAGCCTTAGTGAATGTAATGCATTGTTGGCATTATGATGGTTCTAAAATATGATCTCTCTCTTGAGATATTTTTGATATTGGTTATAAAAAGTCATATTTGTAATTTGATGAAAAGATTGTGACCTATGATGTAAATTGTAATATTCAGTCATGTAAAGGGCTTGTTCAAATTTGTAAACCCACTTGATTGGGTAGATGAGTCAAAATCTATAAACCCACTTGGTTGGGTACATGAGTCTTACATGTAAATCCACTTGGTTTAATCATTGATGTAAGTATGAGTCCTTGGTGATAGGAAAGGTCATAGAGTCATGTACTTCATTGAAAAATATGTTTGAAGATTCTGCATGAATTTAGGGGGAGCATCGTAACTTCAGTACACATCAGATCTACAAAGCTCTTCTTTATACATGAGAAGAAAAAACCTTGTTTTGGTTTTGATCCGCCCTTTGCCGTTGATGTCAAAGGGGGAGAGTAACATGGTGTTTGAATAAGGGGAGAGTATGTGTTTGAATAGGGGGAGAGTATCATGGTGTTTGTATAATGGTTATAATCAATGTATCTATTTGTTATGGTGATCAAAAACCATCATGGTTGCCATCAAGTCCAAAGGGGGAGATTGTTGGCAATATGATGCAGAGTGTTGTCCTTGATGGCAACCTACTTGAGAAAGTTGATGGAAACCTATTGTACTTGATGGAAACATACTTTATGAAGTTGTCCTAGTTGATGAGTTAAGGGGGAGATTGTTGGCAATGTGATACAATGTATTGACTTTGATGGAACCTGCTTGATGAAGTTGTCCCTGATGGAAACTGACTTGATGAGTTGTTAATGATGTAAATCTGATGTATCTACAGATCAGCTCAGAAGTAGCAGAGAAAGAAATTTCAGTAAGTGCCAGAGAAATGATAAATATGATATGTCATAAGGCATACGCGGGTTTTTTAAGGTGAAGTAGCGTATGTACGCGGAAAAGTACGTGCCAAGTCGCGTATGCCCATTTGCGCTCTAAATTTATAAAACCAGGGGACTTGACCATGTGATTGACCCATTGTATTGAGCGCTGGATTATCTATTTGATCCCGTCCAGGAATACCATCGGAAGTTGTGTGGTTTTGGCTCATGGTATTGACAAAGGCTAAATCTATTTAAGGGGAAGAAGATCATAGTGCAAGGGTGTGCATAAGTTTGGGTTTTTAATGAATACTTCACTCTGAAGTATATCTGAATGGAATGGGTAACTATTTGTTGATTGATCTGAATTCATAACGAACCTATGAAGAAAATGATGAAGATGGATCTCTAGATCTGAAATGTCTATGTATTTTTCTAGATATGTTTATGGAATGTTTAGATCTGTGATCTGGAAAATCTTTGCTGATGTAAAGGAAGAGATCTGAGTTGTTTACCTGATCTGAGGAGTTGCACTGCCTTAAAATTTCTGAAGATATATACGCAAGTTCGTCGAGGAAAAAGCACGTATATACGCGGGTTGTATTCAGTAAAAGCGCGTATGGAAATTGAAGTCAGTCTTGAAATATGTGCAGATGTATACGCAGGTTTGTTTCTGTTAAAGCACGTGCATATGCAGGTTCAACGAAGAAAAAGCGCGTATGTAATCTAGGGTTTACTGAAGTATGTGGAATGAAATTTCTGATTTGTTCTGCTATTTTACTGCTATTTGTTAATGATGTATTCATACAGATCTGGGTTGTTTGATGATGATTATGCTGCTGAATATGTTGATGAAAGATCAAGTTGTTGATTGATTGATTGATGTTTCAATGAATGAATTGATGGAGTTATAAGTTTCAGTTTTATGAATGTTGAGATTAAATGTGTGGAGTGGGTCCAGTTTGAAAATCTGATGAAAAGAGACCTACAAGTTGTGTTGTGTTGAAGATATTGGATCCAGTATGAAAACTGATGAAACGTGGTCCATGGTGGTGCTGAGGGTCGAAGCCTTCAGTGAGGGGGTTGTAGGTCCCTTCCAGTGGTAGCTGGTAAACGAGAGTAGGGGGTAGTAGCTCCCTTCCAGGAGAGGCTGGTAAATGAGAGAAGGGGGTTGTAGCTCCCTTCTAGGAGAGGCTGGTAAACGAGAGCAAGGGGTTGTAGCTCCCTTCCAGGAGAGGCTGGTAAATTAGAGAAGGTTGTAGCCTTCTGCAGGTGGGTGCCTACATGCTGGTATGAGTCTGCGCTAGCACATTGTTGTAAGATGTTTTCTTTATAATAAAATATTGAAGACAGAGATGACGGCATCGGTGGTTTTCTCCCGACTTGGATTTCCACCTTAAATCCTGGTGTTCATGTGTGTTGCTTATGTGTGATCGTTTATTCTGTTATTACTGCACATGCTTACAGCTAACTAAACATCTGATGAATGAATGATTCATAGATCTAAGTAAAGAATTAAATGCATAATAAGATCTCTGTATACGCGAGTTTTATGAAGGATATCTGCGTGTATACGTGAGTTGGGTTCAGTAAAGTAGCGTATGGGTTTTTGAGAAAGAAAAAGTAAAAAATTGTTGAGTATGCCCTAAATACTGATTCCCCCCCCCCCCCCCCCCCCCCCTCTCTCAGTATTTTTCCCAACAAAGGGGTGTGTGACGAGGCGACCTCACCTAGGTTACTCAAAGAGTATTAGTCGAAGGTGCTGAGTTAGTGCATTGGGATGATGTCGGTGGGATGACGTGTGATCGACAGTTACCCCAGTGGATGGAAAGGTGGACCACTGACGAGGTGGCTCGGAAGATTTAGCCCATAAGAAAAGGAGGAGCAAAGGAAAGCGCCTGGATCATAAGTGTAGGATGACGTCACACAACATCACCCCAAAGGTTCTATCCAGAGAAATTATGGGTGGAGGAAAAGAATATGTAGGGAGAGTCCCAATGGGATAGCGTGAGTTGATGGCAGTAGAAAGGCGCATAAGCACGAAGACATTCCCATTGGGGTAAGGTGGACCCATGGACATGTCAACCTGTAAGTTCTAGCTAGAGTAGTAGGAAAAGGAACGTCGAGATGAGTGAGGTGAGGAGATGTGGTATGGGCCATGACATCAGCCAATGGTGGAGTGGTGTACCAATGGAAGTAGGTTGTGTGACCTCACTCCACATGTAAGCCCCATAATAAGGCCCCAATGGTAAACATGGTGTATTCTATGAATATTGTTGGGAAAGAAAAAGTGGGATGACATAAGAAGGCTATGGGGAAGGGCCCAACAATATGGATGGCCATCGATAGGAAAGTGGCCCCATCTAATACGTCATCCTGCCGTCAAGACCCTGGAAGTGAAAAATGGTGTAAAAAGAAATGCACCGAGCAAGTAAGCTGTGGAACAAACCTGATTAGCCCAAGAGCAGATGACCATGCAAACCAGTGGTGGATTGCCCCATGAAAGATGGATGATGAGGTAGGGCCTATTATTAAGAGGCAATATCTCCCAATCTAGAGGTTGGATTGAAGTAAATTTTGTATCACTAGATTTATCTTGACGAGATGAAGCTAATGGTGCAAGTTATTTTGAGTTTACAAAAGTTGAGAAATCAAAAATTTGTATACCTCATTTTCATAATGAAACCTTGAAGATTCGGTATGCATAGTGACCAACACCTACTTTGGGTGTTGGGTAAGGGGTGTTGTTACAAAATTGTTATTATTATCATGTTTATACATTAAAATTTATACTCTAACACCCTCTTTGACAGAGAAAAGAAAGGTGAAAATAAATATTCATAATAACACTAATAAGCTCTATGTGGTCTTCATCAAGGATTTATTTAGCTTTATGTTTGTATAGATGTGAGAGAGACACAAATCATACATAAATAATGATATATGGATGTAAGCATGTTATATTTTTTTCTAAGGTATAATTTAAGTTTTTATGAATGCCATTAAGATCAAAATCATAAATATTTTAAATAATAAGATATTGATGTGGGCATGTCGTATTTGTGACTATTGGATCGAGGGGTCCTGACCCAGGTTCAGAGGTTAAGGTTTTCCAACAAAACCCTATACTACTAGTCCTTTTGGTAGTGACCTACTTGCGCAGGTCAAAGTCTCACTCGAAGTAGTATGGGTGGGTTCTGGAACTAGGTTTCCGCACCCTGAGAGAGGATAGGTAAGTCAAGCAGGGCTATGTACGGCTTTATAATGACCATATCGCCTACCTCAGAACTAGATCTATAGATCTCCTTCGCATCCACGTGCACAAGGTCAACTATACTTACTGTACTCAAGAAATCATATACTTATAAAACAGTAGTGCAGCATTAGAGTTATTATTTGCATAAAACATAACAGAACAGACCCAGATGCAAAAGAAACACTTAACAGAGTACCTTCGCAGCTTAACACAAAATATGCATAACACATCAGCTATCAAAGATTCACATCAATAGTACAAATACATTCAGCTACGCAACAACCTTTCTCATTCATTAATCCTTCAGTTCCTTCTTATAATACCCAAACCCGACCTGTGCACACAGCAGCAGGGTCCGCACACAGCAGGACTTGGGATCTCCGTGCACACAGCCAGTAGGAGTATTTTCCCAAAAACCCAAACAGATCTACTAAGCCACAATTCACATCAAGATCTCATCATCTTCTTGCTTTACAATTCAAAATGTATTTCTATTTATAATCATCTATCCTAATCCTTCCTATGGTCCGCAAACCATGGTTTGAAAACTCTAGGTCTACCCTTTGATCCGTTACAATGCTTTCGGGGCTTTGAACTACCGCAAAACCCCTGTGCTAGATTAAATATAATAAAAAATATACAAAATTGGACGAGTTTCGTAGCTTGTAGAAGACCTTGTTCCAACAGTCCCCTAACACAATCTTGTGACTCGCCCTGAGTCACTGTGATGGTGCGGTATCTACCTGCACGCGTAGGGCATTGATGGCTGCGATCAGTGGAGGAAATACTTCTTAACTATGAGCGACAGCACTCCGTGCGATGTCTATAAGCTTCTAGGAGGTCTATCCTTCAATAGCTGTGGTAATCCGCTCTAATATCTGGTTGAGTCGCTCAATTGCGCCATTGTATCCTGTGATAGCTGGAGGGCGGCGTCGGCCCAAGGCATCAAGTGTTTTTTGATGGTATGCCTCGTTCGTCGGAGATCCGCAATCGTATCTTGGAGCGTGTTGTTAGTCTTCAAGAGTGCCAGATGCTAGGTAGGGACTAAGGAGGGAAAGACAACTTCGATTTGATCGAAAGCGGCTTCCTTCTGTCATAAGTCCTGCTTGATGTTCTGAAGAACCAGGTTGAACTAGACAGCTATCCAAAGCTGCATGGCTGACTCAAGAAAATGAGTACCTTGAGTAATTTGTCCTGTAATGATGTCCGTAGATTATGTTACCAGCACAACACACTAGGCTCGTACCTCCGGAGGTGTGGTAGGTTGTAATTGGGCATGTAATGCTGTGAGTTGCTGGTCCATTTGGGTCCTGAGGGTCTGTATTTCATTTTTGGATACCTGTAGTGCTGCAACCAAGCCTTCTACTGTAGCCCAGAGTGGAGTTGTCGCTGGGAGCTCATCTAGGACATCTGTGCTGAGATGGTAGACTACTGTTTCGAGCTGCGCCATTTGCAAGATAGCAAGGGAGACATCTGCGGTCTGTCGTGCGATGATCGGCGTGGCCACATCACGTTGTTGCTGCGTGGTCCGGTCGTGATGATGGATCTCTTGTAGCACAGTATTGTGTAAACCATGTAACACCTCACGGGGCAGCTGCGCCAAGTCCAATTGTAGTTTTGTATCCACTGGAGGGTGGGTGCTGACCAGGACAGTGCTAGGCAATGAATAAGCACGACTTTCGTTTGTAGTTAGCCCGGTACTGCTGGTAGGGAGCAGCGTATCCATATTTGTCTAGAGGTCTCGAAGCTCAACCCGCATGGCGTCAATTGCAACCTTTTGTCGTGCTTCTATGGCTACCCACTGATCCTCTGTAGCCAACGTAAGCGCGTCTGTGATTTGCTCAAGATCACCATCATTTAGTGTGATCGTTGTGTCATATTCCGGGCGTTGGGCATGCTTATTTTTCCGGGGCCCCTTTGCAAGCTTCCTGTGCTGCTTGGTACCCCGGGAGGATGTAGTATCCTTGTTAGTCAGCCCTTTCATTTGTAGGACTAGCTGTGAGTCGACCGTGTCAGCTCTCACAATGATCTGCGGCAATTGCATAACATCTTTCGTGGCTGCTTCCAAGTCCGTCTGCATTAGGGGATTTTTGAGGTCTAAAATGGGCCTCCTAAGGAAATTATAAAATAATAGTGGAAATAATAAAGTAAGATTTGATGACATCATCAAATTTTAGAGGGAAAAAGGAAAAAACTACTTTTTCAGCTCGTATTTTTAACTTATCTCCCAGAGTTTTTATTCAAATTTTGAGCGCGAGTACTTGTTGGATGCAGAATTTAATTCTTCATCCAAGGAGTAGCCATGTTGCATACTTTCAATGGACCTTGCTAACAAAAAATTAATAAATACATGAAAAACGTGATTGCAATCACGTTTTTTCATGTATTTCGCATTTTTTGCTTAGAAAAGTCCATCGAAAGTATGCAACATGGGTACTCCTTGGATGATGAATTAAATTTTTCATCCAACGAGTACTCCCGCTCGAAATTTGACTAAAAAATTTGGGAGATAAGTTGAAAATACGAGTTGAAAAAGTAGTTTTATTATTTTAATATTTTTTAATCTTTTTACCCTTTTACTTAACAAATGGTGAATCATCCCCCATGGTTGACATCATCATCTTGAATCCTATTGGTTCTTATAAAGTTTATTTTGGTTGTACATTTTTCTTAGGAGGCCCATTTTAGACCTCAAAATTCCCCTAATGGCTAGATCCTGCGATCATCCCTGGTTCAGAAGGGGCGTTAAATTCTGTCATATAACTTTGATGCCAATCCGCGCAGGGTTCGAAGTCAATTTTCCTTGCAGGGAGCCAGAGGGAAATTAGCTTATCAATTTCGGCGTCCCCAGACTCCATCAATGTAATGTTTGCAAGCTCTAGACTGGTAAGCACCAAAGCGTCTGCAATATTAGGGGCTGACATATTAACGTAAGGAGGGGATCCTAAATTTGGAGACTCACAGGCAGTGGAAGTGAGTTGATTGGGTACGAAAAAAATGCTAAAGGTCCAGAAAATCATGCAATAGAACAATTCATGCAGATTACAGAGATGATATAGAACCTTGGTCGAAGTTATCCTTTCTCCTTTATAATGCCCATGGCTATCCAACGGTAAGGTGAATCTTACTTGGAACTTACCATCAAGCAAATGGTAAAAACTCACAATAAATTGCCTCATTAATTTCCAACTGCCTGTTTTCCATAACGATAATATTCCATTTTTACCAGAGTTAAGTGGTCTCACTATCATCGTTTGCACCCTATGGCCTTCCCACAGATCTACTGACCTCGGATGAAGCATCCGTGTTGCTTGCGCATCCCTAATTATAGCCTAAGTAGGGTGTGTTGTAAAGTGATTCAGGTGCAGCCTAAACAACCTGGCAGCCGTGTGCATCCCGTCGAGTTCCGAGTTTGGAGTAGTACGGGGATCATCCTTTCCTTTCTGCGTTCCCCATCATTCAAATTCGAGGTACAAGTGTGGTCTACTCGGCGTCAAGGCGTCAGTGTTTTGCAGAGCTGCGTCGAGCGCTCCTGTGCCATCCACCACCCTAAATGTTCACAAAAAATCATCTCACAAAGTCTCCCAATGGCGAGTGCGCTGATGTAGCTCCGCATCTAAATACCATGCAGCTGGACGCTGTCCCAAAGCATGGATAAATAGGTGGACTCGTTCTTTTGGGGTTTTGTCACACCACTCTGTTTCCCATGCGAGAAAATATCTATGTGGGTCGTCTGACCCAAGGAAATTTTGGATCCATCTCACAGCTAGAGCTTCAAATTGCAGGATCATCTTATCCCGACATTCCTCCCAATCGCGGAATACCTTCCCATGCGTATCCCACCAACGCGCAGGTGTTCCGCGCAAGGCTAGCTTAAGGGCCCATAGCCTGCATCCCCTGGGAACTTCTACTTCGAATGCGCGTAAAAATTCCTTAATGTTACCCGAATCCCTAAAGTAGGGCAGGTCTCTTACCTTGGAGGAGATGCAGCGGAAGTTCCTTGTGACCCGAAGACATCACAGCACCGAAACCTCATGCAACCGGCCTTGCCAATTCTCTAGTTCCCCATCAAAGTCAGAAAAGCATTCACTGTCTTTTTCCCAGCAGAGTATTCCTTCTACCGTGGGGTTAATCCAATCTTCGTCCTATGTAGTCAACTTGTAAATGTGATCTATGTCCTCCTCATCGCACGCTGGCTTTGTATACTACACACCTTCTACGGGATCCAATGGTACTATTACTCGAGTACCATTATTTTCAAACACCATGCTTCACTTTTTGAGATTGATAACACCCCCCATATCTATAGCCTAGTCCAGTCTTAGGAGCGCAGGGTAGGGGTCCGCATCTTCTACGATTTCTATTACCTCAAAGTCATCTTGGGCCTTTACTCCTGCGATATCTACCATGATTTTTGGCAGCCTTCCCAGAGGGATGATGTTCTGTTGATTTGACATGCGCAGCTGGATGGTGGACCATTCCAACTTAGGTTCTCCCATTCGTTGCCATGATTTTTAGGTAACACGTTCACATCTGATCCAAGGTCCAAAATAACCTGATCCATCTTGTAGTCACCAATCTGCGCAGTCAGCTGCATTTCTCTTCCAGTGTTTTTTTTATACCTCTATAGTTTGCGTACATCCTTGGTCCCTGGGGTCGGATCGAGTTGCGCTGCACAGTTATTGATTAATGCCTAAAGGTTCTCTATAGCCTTTGGGTTATGTAGCAGCTTCATACATGCCTGCAGAAAGGGCTCGACCCCCTCATTTGTCTTGGGGTGCATTGGTACCTGCACAGTAGCTTCTTCTTCCTGAGCAAAGTCCTGGCCAGCTGCGGCCATTGTTTTGTGTCCCTTGTTCATGTTCAATCCTTCTTGATGGGTCAAAGGATCCTTGGCAGCTTCTTCCTTTGGTCCCCCGATGGCCATCCCATTGTGTGTTATGACTTTCACACTTGGGTCCATGTTCCTTAGCTCGGCTTTAACTCTCTGCACATTCTGCATGGGGTGGGTTGTTTTTCCTGCATTTTTGCTATTAAAATTGGGCAATCTTCGATCACATGGTCCAGCTTTCTACAATATCGGTAGGATTTCCGTGTAGGATTTGGGCAATCCCTAGCAAAGGGCCCTGCTTCTCCGCAATTATAGCAGATTAGTTGTCTGCATCCTCGACCTGCGCTTCCTCCCCAACCTCCTCCCCTGCCCCTTGCTGGAGATCCACCAAAGTTCATGGGAGATCTGGGTGACACAGGGTCTGATTGTACCCTATACAAGTTTCCTCGATCTATCATCAGATCATAGGTTTGACAGTTCTGCTCATCGTGTCCTACCGACCGATAGAACCTGCACCACTGTTGCTTCAGTTCTGGGACATACTCTCCTATTCGAGATCAATGGTTCGTATCATGCAGCCTTGCAATGCGGCAGTCATTGCACCATAACGCAGATCTGCTTGAGCTAGGATGCACTAGGTTGGGTTCTCCACTTTCTCCTAGATGCACCAGACTAAGTCCTCCTACCTGCATGTAATATGTCAATAGTGGGCACTAATCCTTCGTAGGCTAAATACATGACATCGTATGCACCATAGATCTGTTCTGGCTCCTTTTCCTCGTTCCTTTCACAGGTTCTGAATTTCCATGTGTATAGCTCCGAGCTGCTCCTGAATTTGCTGTACTCCTAACAAAGTATCTTCTTTGGGCGCAGCTTCTAATTTCATAGCGAATTCCACAACTTTTTCCTGCGACTCGAAGGTTTGGTGACTCATTGGTGTGCGCAGGTGAGGAAACAACATAGCGATGAACCATTCTGTATGTTGTCTATCATCATACTCAAATCCTCCTTCCCTGATTGCTCTCTTCAGTCGCTGATCAGCCTCCCATACAGATTCAAATTCTCCTTGCTTGAAGTCCTTCACATCTGCTACTAATTGAGAGTAAGATTTTGGCTTTCGGAACTGTTGCTTCAGAGCGTCCTTAATATCTTGAATAGATGCATTCCTGTTTGAGATATGTATCGCATATACCAGTCCAAAGTTCTTTCTTCGAATTTCAGGGACAGTTGTGCCCTCTTCACCATATCATTTGTCACATTTTGCATAGTCCATACGGAATCTAAAACAAACCAAAATCAGCCCATATCCTCATCTCCTGCCCCCTTGAAGGTAGGTAGTTTTAGGTGCGCAGCCATATCACTGTCCGGCGGAGGTGGTGGTATGGGCGAACTCTTACCTTTGCGCGGCCTAGACGGTGGTGTAGCTAGGGGGCTTTGCGCATACGTCTCTCGCAAAGGGCTATAGACAGATCTTCCCCCTTCAAGGTTGGTTCAATAGCATTTACCACTGCATGTCGTGCTTTCGCCTGGATCCGAGGTCATTCACTTGGTATGACTACACATAATACTCTTCTTGCACAGTAATATCTTAATCAACAGGGCTAATGTCTTCAGAAACTTGCCCCGAAAGCCTTTAAAGAATCTCCGGTCTGCTTCAGAGTAGGAGACGAATTGATCAATGGAAAATTCTGTCACAAACCCTCCTAGCACACTGTCCACTGAGTGATCCACTGTACGAGTGATGATATTATCAGTCCTTTCCAGCTGCTAGATCAGCCCTGGAGTCCACTGAGTGACTCGTTCATCGTTCCAACACTTCTGGAACTCTACGAGCCTTGTTAGCCACTCCTGAAGCTCGATTGCAAATGTCACAAAGAGAATTTCGTAGCTT
This sequence comes from Pinus albicaulis, assembly GCA_034641835.2. Classification (NCBI taxonomy): domain Eukaryota; kingdom Viridiplantae; phylum Streptophyta; class Pinopsida; order Pinales; family Pinaceae; genus Pinus; species Pinus albicaulis. Next base: position 1,213,969,006 of record CM076579.1, read on the forward strand.
TATGTGAGAATGTACCTGTTTTTCCAATTTTCCGTCATTAACCTCGTGCTGTGATTCTCTTTTATCGCAAATTCCTAAATCTGCTTTTCGAACCACTCTTCAATTTCCCTCCTTTCAAGCTTCCAGTATTCTCTTGTCATTACCCAATCCCTCTCTCAAAATGCTTCGTGTCTCGAAAACGGAACCATTTGTTGGCTCGAGGGGTCCTGACCCAGGTTCGGGGGTTAAGGTTTTCCAACAAACCCCTATAATACTGGCCCTTTGGGAAGTGACCTGCTTGCGCAGGTCAAAGTCTCACCCGAAGTAGTATGGGTGGGTGTTGGAACCAGGTTTCCGCACACTGAGAGAGGATAGGTAAGTCAAGCAGCGTTGCGTCCGACTTTATAATGACCAGATCGCCTATCTCAGAACCGGATCTATAGATCTCCTTTGCATCCACGTGCGCAAGGTCAACTGTACTTACTGTATTCAACAAATCATATACTTCTAAAACAGTAGTGTAGCATTACAGTTATTCTTTGCATAAAACATAACAGAATAGACCCAAATGCAAAAGAAACACTTAACACAGTACCTTCGCAGCTTAACACAGAATATGCATAACACAACAGCTATCAAAGATTCGCATCAATAGTACAAATAGATTCAGCTACACAACAACCTTTCTCATTAATTAATCCTTCAGTTCCTTTTTATAATACCCAAACCCGACCTATGCACACAACAGCAGGGTCCACACACAGCAGGACTTGGGATCTCCGTGCACACAGCTAACATGAGTACTTTCCCAAAAACCCAAATAGATCTACTAAGCCACAATTCGCATCAAGATCTCATCATCTTCTTGCCTTACAATTCAAAATGTCTTTCTATTTATAATCATATAGCCTAATCCTTCCTATGGTCCGCAAACCATGGTTTGCGAACTCTAGGTCTACCCTTTGACCCATTACAATTTTTTCGGGGCTTTGACCTACCCCAAAACCCCTACGCTAGATTAAATATAATAAAAAATATACAAAATCGGACCAGTTTTGCAGCTTGTAGGAGACCCTGTTCCAACATTGACTATGGCACTCATCTTCGGGTGGGATTCCTCTTTATATGTTTTCAGTGGGTATCCACTCTGCACTTGGCTACCCAATATGAAACCTAACATTTATCATAGAGAGTGGTTATCCACTCCGCACTTGACTACCCAATATGAAACCCAACATTTATCATAGAGATGCAAACTAGTGCAATAGAAATATCTCGTCAATCCTCTCAATGCTTTATCTCCCACACCAGATATATAACAAACTAGTTCATAATGTTTTGAACCCATCCCATGTACCATTTTAATAGGCATACAATGTAACCTTGTAACATACTAGCACCTCAGGTGGTGAAGAACTAACATCTAAGTGATGTCCATAAAGCAAGTGACCTTTCTTGAATGGTCATGTAGTTTTTTATAAAATCTTTAAGGAACCATGGCCTAGTATTAGTATGATTTTTACTTTTAGTAAAATTTACAATAAAAATAATAAATTTAATTGAAAGTTTAAAGGAAATTACGCTGATAGGCTTATATATTTCGACCGGGGTGGATGAAGCCTTGTTGAATTTTTATTTATTTATTAAAAAATCAACAGGCTCAGTTAAAAGTGAAAGGAATATGCTTCGTAAGGCATTGATCAACCACTGCAGTGAAGAGGAGCGTGAAGCGATGGAAAAAAATAATTTTGAAGCAAAAAGGAAATGAAAAACGTCGCCCAACCACTAAAGGGTATGCATGTCAGCGCCGCAAACAACAAAATCTACGAGTGGAAATATTTAATGAAAAACATTGTTTGTGACACAGTAGAAGGCATTAGAAGACATTAGTTTAAAGAAATTGATTTAAAACATTAGTTAATTAAAGACATTGATTTAGCAAAGAAATAAATATAATGTAAATAAATGCAAAGTAACAATTTACAAAAATATAAAACAATAAAATTAATTTATGTAATTTCAAATGAGGACATTTATATTACAATGCATAAATAAATAATGGAATGTAGTAAAAAAATACATGTATATTTAAACATAAAATTTAAACAAATGTATTTAACTATTTTAATAATATAACAAAACGTGTTGCGAATTTAGAAAAGAGAAAAAAAAAATTAACATATGTGGAAATTTGGAAAAAAAATTGATAAATGAAAAAAAAAAACTTTCAGTAAATATAAAAATATGTGAAAAAAAAATTGACAATAAAAAAAAAATTGTTAAACAATAAACATTAAAAAAAAAATTTGAATTAATTTTTAAGAAAAATAAATAATTAATTAATAAAAACAGAAATGATAGAGCAAACAAAGTTTGGAATAATTAATTTTAATGAGACAAAAAATTATTGAGTGAAAAAAAACACCTATCTACAATTTATTTTTAGGTAGAAGAAAATATATAGTGAATATTTATGGGTATGAAAAATTGTGTGGTGAACAAATTTTTTTGAAAGGATATATTTAGTAGAGAATTTTTTTTTAATTGAGGAAAAAAGATGTAATGGTTTCAATTAATTTTAATATATCTATATATATATATATATATATATGATGGTAATGTTTATTGAGATTAATATGTTTTATTAGACTATAAAAAAGAAGTGGTTAATTGAGATTATTTAAGATTTTATTTTTATGATTGAAAGGGAGGGAAAGAAGCATTATGAGGTCACTGTAGTTTTCCTGACTCAATAATTTGAGGAGGTTGATAGTGGGGAAAACATTATTAAAATGAGAGCAAATGTGACTAAGGGGCGAAGAATCCAAAAGAAAGTGTTTTCATCTTTGATTTTCTTAGTGATGCAAAGGAGGCATATTCTTTCATCCCAAGGAATCTTGGGAATAGACCAACTTCCAATTTCACTTTGGAGCTCATCAGAATTAGTTCTTATCCTTGCAATATTCATTTGCTTCTTAGCATTAGTTAATACAGAAAGGTAGATCTCGTGAGCAAGCGTGGGGTTGATTACCTCCTTATAGTATCTTAAATTTCTTTTCCCCTCTAACTCCTTATTACTCCACAATGTGTCCTTAAATTTGGAAGTAGTGATGTTTTTAATATGTATATGACAAAAAAAATAGATCGCTTTTTTTTAACAAAGAAAAAAAATTAAAATATTTTAACATGAAAAAAAATATTTAGAGTAAAATTTTAAACCTGAGAAAACAAATATACATATATTTCTTTTAGCATAAGAAAATTGTTAAAAAAAAAAAAAAAAAAATTCAGGAAAATGCATTAGGGAAATTTTAAAGTCTAAAATGGGTCTCCAAATAAAAATGTACAACTAAAATAGATTTTATAAGAACGAGTAGGATTCAAGATGTTGATGTCAACCATCGAGGATGATTCACTATTTTGGAATAAAAAAGTAAAATATTAAAAAATAATAAAATAATAAAACTAATTTTTCAACTCATATTTTCAACTTATCTCCCTAAGGTTTTACTCAAATTTCATATGGGAGTACTCGTTGGATGCAAAATATGATTCCTCATAAAAGGATTACCTATGTTGCATAATTTCGATGTACCCTGCTACACGAAAAATGAGAAATACATGAAAAAACATTATTACAATCACATTTTTTCATGTATTTCTCACATCACGTTTTTTCATGTACTTCTCATTTTTCATATAACAGGGTACATCGAAAGTATCCAACATGGTTACTAATTGGATGATGAATCAAATTATGCATCCAACAAGTGTTTCTGCTCGAAATTTGAGTAAACCCGTAGGGAGATAAGCTAAAAATACAAGTTGAAAAAGTAAATTTTTTCTCCCTTTAAAATTTGATGGTGTAATCTAATATTATTTTATTATTACCACTCTTATTTTATAATTTCTTTAGGAGACCCATTTTAGACCTCAAAATTCCCCTAATAGAAAACATGCATTCAATATTTTATGGCAGAAAAAAATAGACCTAGAAAAAAAACATTTTTAAGACATTTTTTGTTTATGACAAGAGAAAAAGAGAAAAGGATAAGGATAGGTTTTCTTAACAAAAATTTAAAAAACCCTAGCTAGCACACGTAAAATTAAGAAATTCCATACATGAAATTCTTCAGAAGTATAGAGATTTCGAATATAAAAATGGCTTGCGGCCTCGTTACATGGAATAAACAAAAAAAAATATGTGTCTTGTTTTGGCGAAGAAATTTTATTTCCCACATTGGGAATCCCAAGCATGGAACCAACAAACCCTAAGCAGGAGACGAAATCCTAAGCAGAAAACTCTAAGCAAGAAACCCATGGCAAGAAACCTTAGGCAGGAAATCGTAAGCGTGAAATTGTAACATAGAAACCCTAACGACTTGAGCCCTTGAAAGCAGCCCCGACAACGGAGAAAAACCTTGAAAGCACCCGACAAGTAATGAAATATGGAGGCCTATGGAGAGTTACATCACCCCCGCCATAGCTCCTCTGGAGAACAAAAAATTAGATAAATGGTTAGGGGTCGACATAGTTGTTCGCGACGAAGGAGGAAGAGAAAAATAAAGCAAAAAAAGAGTTTGATCTCATGGCTGGAATCAACCATTTGCCTACTTGCATGGAGTCGCATCAGGTGTTGTGATAGTTGGGTTTCGGTGGTCATAGCAGGAAAAGAGAATATGTTGGTTCATGCTGACCTAGAGTGGCACTGGAACAATGACTATAGGAAGGAGCATAATGGTGGAAACCTTACTGTGAAAAACCCCGGAGAATGAAACTAGCTAGGCCGGATAGAGAATAGGCCCATAAATATTGAACACCCTCAGAACCAAGCCTTCAGCCAGACCCCTTATCTTGCATGGATGGAATAACTTGAAATGCAGACCCCCTTATTTTGCATGGTATTCTCGACCGATCGGATGGGAGGCTTGACCGATGGCGGGTTCCTCTTGATCGAAGGTATGCTGAGTCGAGGTATCTGCCATGTCTGGATCCTTGGAACTGATTGATTTAGTGATGGATGGATGGATTGAAATGAACCCGAAAGGTAGGCAGGCTGCGAAAAACCCCCATTGTTCTCAGTAAAACCCCATTCCTCGGTTGGATGCAGTGAAACCCCATCCCTCAGCTAGATGTGTTCCCGTCATGCAGAAACCTTGCAAATGGAGAGTGGCAGTGGGAAGGGCGAAGGTAGTTGGTACCTGAACTAACAAAGGCCAATAAACATCGTCGGATGAAACATATAGTAAGTGAACAATGTATATGTTGGGAAGGAAATTTAGAACCATGGTTGGAAAACACCTGTGCTTCGAGAAAGTTCAGTGGTCAGTTTTCTTGGGAGTGATGATGAAAGTTGGGTGGCTAGATTGCTTGGCAGTGAAAGTTGAATTCAGAAATAGGTAGGGTAAAACTTTCATGGGCATAGGGGGTGTATTAATATCTTCGACTTAATTTGATAGAAATTAAATATAAAATAAAATTTAAAATTTTTAAAAATCGAATATAAAGTTTGAAAAATTCAATAAAAAAAGATAAATGACATATGGAATAATAAAATGGATTTAAAAAAAATCAATATTAGAAATTTGAAAAAATTTATATAGTTTTAAGGTTTCGATAAAATCAATAATATATATATATATATATATATATATATATATATATATATATATATATATATATATATATATTGAATTTAATATTAGATAATTAAATATAAATGTAATATAAATTTATAAATATCGATATAAATTTAATATCAATTTAAGGGAAATTATTAAACAATATTTTTTTGTTTTTCAAGTGGTATGAGTTTACTAGAGATTACATCAAGTTTGACTTGTGGCTTGAGAAATGATCACTCATGGCTTGAGAAACCGCGACTCAAGGGCATTGAAGCCGTCAAAATCACCCAAGGCTTCACACCCAGTTTAGGCCACACCAACACTAAGAAAACTGGGTTTAACTTGTCTCCTCCACTAGCACTAGAGCCACAACCTCTATGAAGTTTGATCTTAGGTCACCCTTCTAATGAAGCGTGTCCTCAACCAATTGTGCTAGTAAAACTTAGCAACTATAAAAAAAAATATTAAATTAAATATACTTTAAATATTTATTAAATTTATTTTATTTCACACACTATATTAAAGCTGAGTTTGTATTCCAACGAACTCGTTGAAGGAAAGATCAAGCTTCAATTATTTATGGATTATAATGACGACAGATTGTTTAAATGTACCCATCATATTTGAATACTTGAAAGCTCCCGGTGGTGAGAATTGCCCCACGTGCATCCCTAAACTTTATCTTTTCCACAGATGTTGTGCAGGCATCATGAATTCGGCGTTCAATGTTAAAGATTTATGGCAATATCATGGAAATTATGTTATTTCTATGTTTGTGATTTTATAATTTTAGAAAGATAGCTATCTATATATTAAATATTAACGTAAATTAATATTTAATATACACAAATAATTGATTTAATACTGAGTGATTTGGAATATCATTTTTTCGAGATTTTGTGATTTGTTGCAGATGATATTATTGGTGAATGTAAATAGCGAAAGCAATGATAACATACATCAACTAGAGCAGGTTTCATGGCGATCGGGACCCAATTGAAGACTCACAGTGAGAAAAGGGTCTCGCCTTGTCTCATAGCCGTCAGATCCATCCGTTAGGCTGGGTATTTTTCATTTCTGCTTGAATTTCTTCAATTCTGTTATGTTTAGCTTCTCGCCGATGGGTGTGGTAACGACATTGAGTGAGAAATGTTCGTTTCTTTGCTGTATTACAATAGAGATTTTCATGCGTTTTGGTTGCTGGTTCTCGTGGTAGCTATACGGTACTCATTGGGAGCTTTGGCTCTCGAATATCCGGACTGATAATGTAATAAGAGTTAAGGTTTGGGGAATGAAGTATCTGGTTCAATTTTTTCATGGTATTCTCTGAAGAAGTTGAGGTAGTTTTCATTATAATTCTTGCTTGCATAGCATATATCATCTTGAAGGCTACATACGAGGAGCTTTGTGCGGATGTTAAACAACGAGGCAGGTAGCTTGTCCTTGGTTTCTCCATCTGATGTTGATTCTCAACAATCAACTCGGAACGGTAAATGGCACGCACTCTGGTGCCGGTGGATTGATTCCTTTATAATCTCTAGACCTTGCAAAAGTTTTAGTTTCCGGTTATTGTCCAAGTGGTGGAATTTACCCGGCTGCATGTGTTGCTGTTGTTGCCATGTATGAATGCTTGGGTCGCTGTTTTCTGTGTTAGTCTCTCTGGTTATTCCGGCGCCCTATGATTCACGTGGAATTTTCCGATGAATTTGAATTCTATCTTCCAGTGATATTGAATTTTGTCTTGATTTGGGCTGGATCACATGTCAGGCGGGCTGACAAAATTGCATTTTTCAAAGCTTAAATATTCTAGGTGTCCCTCACCACTACATATTGGCGGCATCCAGTTAAGGGAGTATCGGGGGTGGTTGTTCTTTTATCCTTCTACGGATATAGTTTCATGCTTTTGGTGGGGCATCAACTAGATACGCACACCGGGTTCATCGTGGGTATTATGTGTTTGAACATTCCACACTTCGCGAGGATTTTTCTATCATTTTGTCTTATACTCTTTAGGCATTCTCCTTCTAATGGTGACAGCTGTCTGTGAGGATTATTATGGTCCGGGGGGTGGTAGATAAAGGTATCGGGACCTTGGGATCGAAATAGGAATATTTTATTGACTTTGCCAGTTGCCATTTATGAATGATCATGTTGTCCTTTAGCATTGTTATTATTTGGCACATCTGTGGTTTCAATCTACCTGCTCCTATTATTCTACCTATTTGGATCTGCTGTACACCTTCGAATCACCTGATTGCCTTAATAGTCATACATAGTTATATGTGTATTGCTGGGTGGTGGCATTCCTCTCCTGACAGACTGAAGGTTCATCTGTTGTGGGACTTTCCCGCCTAGCAAAATGAAAGACAACGCCATCAGGTTGGCATCTGACACTTCGGCTCATGAGGCGTTTATCGCTGCGACCATTGATGTCGAGCGCAAGTATTCAAAGGATTTTGATATCGACGATCAGATTATTAAGCAATCTATCTCGCAATTTCCATATCAAGAAGGGAAAGTTCGAGGTGGTGGAAAAAACTTTCCTCACAAGAAGAAGCGTAATCGTGGGAGAAGGAAGAAAAACATATTCGGGCACAATATGGACATAAGAGCGGTCACTCTCGACTACGACGACCTATGCGAGAGGGTTGCTAGTCTTCAAAGAAGAGCTGTGATTCGGCTTTGGATGTTCCTGGATGGCAATGAGATTGACACAGGGGCCTGGATAAAGATATACTGGAATCCTATTCTTGGGTATACACCCAAAATCAGTATGCTTCTTAATGGGTGGTTTAGTATCCATTTCATGGATGATAAAGACATGTATAAAATCATCAGCAGAATGTGGGTAAGGGGACGGAGCTTCATGCAGCTTGTTCCATGGTACCTGGGTTTTAACCCGGTAATGGAGGTTCCTCGCAGTCGGGTGATATGGGTAAAACTGCTCGGGCTCCCATTGGAATTTTGGACCTTCAAGGCGCTGCGGATGATTGGGAATTCTATCAGGTGTACCAAATATATAGATCCTAGCATTATTGGGGCATCGGACAAAAGAGTTGCCTGGATCTTAGTGGAGATGGATTTTGTTGGCAGTCTTGCGGGGGATGTTGATCTCATATGGGGGAATCAAAGGCATAGACAGTGAGTTGATTATTTGGGTATTCCATTTCGGTGCCTCAGATGCCATAGGACTGGTCATCTGTGGGAGAATTTCCCTTTCAGATTACGAATTGACCGTGCTGGTATGCCCAACGCGCGGGAGGGTCCTTGAAATGTTGCAGGCTCTGGCACCTAGGGCGGACTTGTATCAAGTAACTATCTATCTTCTTCCTCTGATGATGATGCTTATTTATCTGCACATGGTCAAAGTGACCGGACTGATCAAGTTGTTTTAGACCTGGCTCGTGACACCAGCCTATCTCACCCTACTCTTCCCCTCAATAGAGTTAATTCTGTTCATATTGGGTCTCCTCTGGGAATTGAATCCGAGTTTCCCCACAATATTACCCAAGCTACCATGCCACCCGTTGTATCCCATGTCCCCATATGTAATCCTGAACGCCCACTTTTCTAATCGAGCAACTTCGAGATTGGGGGACCATCCTTGGTGTAGAATAATGATGGACTCGAGGATCTCCATCTGTCTCCACGGTTTCAATCCTCTGTGCAGAATAATGATGGTACCAAGGATTCCCAAAACAGTCCTAATCCGGTGGACCTCACCGAATCCCCTCGGAATTCTGTTGGGTGCGATTTAGAATCTCTGCTAGGTAACCCCAACATTGACCTTGTGGCCCTCACTGTTTTTGATCGTCTTCCCCACATCCTAGATACTTCCAATCCCCTGTCTCCAACCTCAAACATCACCATCAGGAAAAAACCCAATGACTCCAAAAAACTCAAAGGGAAGTTAAAGTCTCTTGTGCTATTCTCGAAAGAAGATGATGTGGATCTCACGGACATTTCGATCTTTATGGCTGATGAGACATCTGTGAATACTCGGGCACTTAGAGCAAGCAACCCCGCAGATGGTTCTCCACGACTCTTATTTTATCTATGAACATAAGAGGATTGAGAAATTCCTCTAAAAAATATTTCCTTCGGGACTTATTTGCTTCTATGGATCCTATTATTATATTATGTCAAGAAACAATAAGTCATAGGGATATTGCTATAAAGACATGTTTAAGTTTCAAACCAGGTTGGTTTGCCGCTGTGATTGGCGCAAATGGTCACTCTGGTGGCACCATCACTTTTTGGAATCTGGACAGAGCGAAACTAAAGGAATATAGTTTCTTTGGGGGAATGTTATTATCTGGCCACCTTAGAGGTATATGGGAGTTTTCAACATTGTTAATTTATATGCTCCATATCTCAACAAGGCATCCTTTTGGAATAGAATGCTGGCCTCGGGTATTCTATCTCTTCATAATTTGATTATCATGGGGGACTACAATTCCACGCTACAAGCTGATGAGTCTTGGTGACCGCATGCCAAAATAGATCCTTTATCTAGTCTCCTAAATGATATGTTATATTCTCATCATATTTTTGATATTCGACCGTGTCCATTCATCCCCACATGGACCAACAAAATAACGGGTGATGCGTTCATCGGCAAAAAGTTGGATAGGGTAATGATCAAGGACAGTCTCATGTCAAATATTGGTGATCTGCAGTCATCGGTTATGGTATTAGACATATCAGATAATATGCCTATCACTTTGACCTGGAAACTCGAGGACCACACCATTGGAACGACTTTCAAATTTAATCGTGCATCGTTACGTGATACGGAATATGTCAATTTGGTCAAGGAAATGTGGAATGATCTCCACGACATTCAGTATTTGACTAGCTGGGATAGATTTCACTATAAGCTGCAAAAGATAAAAAAGGCTACTAAAGCATGGGAGGTCTCCAAAAAGAAGGCCCTCAAGGCCGAGCTTATTTCCATAAATGAGAGGATCAAGGATATTTATATGGATTTTGCATCATATCTGCCGAATGCTGAATCATATGAAGCTTTAAAGAAGCTGGGCGAGAGAAAACACAAGATTCTCCTCATAGAAGAAATACCATGGAAGCTTAGGAGTAGGGTCCAATTGTTGAGAGAGGGTGATCTCAACACCAAATTCTTTCACAAGAGTGCATCAGACATAAAAAAAAGGAATGCTATTTGGAAAATTATGAAGCAGGATGGATCATATGCTACATCTAACTTTGATATTATGAGAGAAGCTCATAGGCACTTCTCGGATTTTTATAAGGTGGACTCTCGCATTGATGCAAATTTTCAGAGATGGATGATGCAGCATATACAGAGGTTTTTTTAGGCCGATGATATTTCCCAGTTGAATGAAACTATCATTGTGAATGAGGTGCTATTGGTCCTTAAATCCTTCTCCTTGGACAAATGCCCTGGTCCTGATGGTTGGCCCTCTGAATTTTTCCTCTTCTTTTTCGAAATGATGGGTACTGAGATTGCTGAGGTGGTTGAGCTTTTCATAGTGCAAGGAATGATGCCTGCTAATCTCAACTCAAAATTTATCGCACTCGTTCCTAAATCCGAGGACCCTATTTCCTTTTCGGATTACAAGCCGATCGCTTTATGCAATCTAATTTACAAACTCAATTCTAAAATAACTGCTAATCATATAAAAGTGTCCCTAGAGAAGCACATATCAAAGGAACAATATGGTTTTCTTAAGGGTCGTTCTATACACGATGCAATTGTTGTTGCTCAAGAGGTCCTACACTCAATGCATGTTGACAAGAGGGAGGCTTTGGTTATGAAAATTGACCTCCATAAGGCATATGATTCGATTGACTGGTCTTATATTCGTTTAGCTCTTCTCAGGTATGGTATGCCGATATCTATAATCAGATGGATTATGTCGTGCATTTCTACTGTTAAATATGCAGTTATTGTCAATGGTCTTCCTTCTCCATTTTTCAAAGTAGAGCGGGGATTGAGACAGGGTTGTGCTCTGTCCCCTATGATATTCATAACGGTTATGGACGGGTTTAACAAAATGATGCATTGGGCGGAGCAGAGTGGGTATATAACAAGGTTCTCATTTTATACTACTATAACATCCACTCATTCTCTATTTGTGGATGACATGATGTTGTTTGGCTTTCTAAACAGGAATCATTGGTTTTATACCCATTATTTGCTAATCAAATTTGGTTATGCTACAGGTTTATGTATTAACAAACACGAATCCATTCTCATATATGAATATGGAGACAGGGAGGAAATTACCTTCATTGCTGGATTCCTAGGAGTCAACTACAAGGTGGCAATAGAGGGGATCAGATATCTCGGATATTTCATCAAACCTTGCAATTACAGGAATCAAGATTGGATTTGGCTGATTGATAGATATAGAGACAGAATCCGCAAGTGGACTCATCGGTGGTCGTCTAATTATGGTTCAGGCGGTGTTGTCACAGTTATTTTTCTATTGGGCTCACCTTTTTTTGTAACCGTAGCATACTATTGATGATATTAATAGGATCATTGCCCAATTTCTATGGGGCGGTTCCCAATCAGAGAAAAAATACCATTTATGCAACATGAAGCTTTTTTGTCGGCCCAAAAAGCACGATGGATGGGGTTTATTAGACCTGAGATCCTTCAACAAGGCATTGCTAATCATGTCCTTCTGGAGGGCTATCAATGCCTCCAGTATTTGGTGCGACATTATTCGTTGTAAATATATTAGTGGATACCCATTACATCAACTATTCAATCATGAGTTCAATGTGCCCAGGTCGATATCAGCTATATGGTGGAGTTTTGGTAAAATATTGGCTCATGTGGCTGATAGACTTACATGGATGTTCCGTGATGGCAGTTGAATTCCTATTGGCACAATCATGATACTGGGCATTCCGGGTCACCAGGGCATCCATCCCGATCTCTTACATCATTTGGCACACAAACGCATCTTCTTTATATCTCAAGATATATCATATTGGTCTTTTGGTGCACCAGTATTTAAATCAGCCGAACAGAATGGGCTGGAGGGTCACGCTGCTATGCTATGGGGCCAATATATCAAGCTATTAAGTGGCGCTGGGTTGTTATATGATAGGGGTGGCGACTATATTACCTGGGATGGTCCCATCAAGGGAGAGTCTGTGATTATAAAGGAGATTTACCAGCGTATAAATTTCACCAGCTATTCCGACCAATGCTCCACATCCTATTCTCAATATTGGGGCCATGGAATTCTGACCAAAATATCAGTTTTCGAGTGGCTGGTATGGAGGGTCGTGTATTGACCTGGGACAACCTCGTCAGGAGGGGCCATTGTGGCCCTAGCAGATGCTCGATTTGCTGCCAAGAAGAGGAATCTATAACACATCGTTTTTTTAGCTACGCGATGGTGCTAAATCTATGGAAGTTGTTTAGTAAATATCTACTTAATCCAACATGGGTCCCAACTAATTTCATTTCTTCGGTTGAAGCATGGGATAAGATCGAAGGCAGATTCAATCGACTTCCTCTTTTCCTCATATGGGAGGTGTGGCTGGCCCGAAATCGTTTGATATTTGATGGAGTGCCTTTTGATATTTCCCATTCATACACTTCAATACTTAGGTGGATTGAACATATGCCTATGATGACTGTTAAGGTGATTGATGGATCACACAGAATTAGGCCCCATGAAATATCCATCCCGGCCATTTATTTTGATGGTGCCTGTTCGAATACGATCATGGGATGCGGGGCATGGGTCAAACTCTCTCCATAGGAAAGAATCCACTATTTCTGGAATTGCGGCAATGGGACCAATAACAAAGCAGAGTTCATGGCATTTTGGGGTGCTTGTTTGGCTGCTATCAACCTTAAATTGACAAATGCCAAATTCTATGGGGATTCCAAAATAGTGGTCGATTGTTTCATGGGCAACATTCAATTGAGCAATACGAGATTACATGGTTGGTATCAGAGAGAAAAATATATATGGATTAGGCTGAATCGACCCCCTATCATGCATATATATAGGGATAACAACTCTCGTGTTGATGGTCTGTCAAAAAGAGGAATCAATGAAGTTTTTGGGTGTATTCAGGTACAACATTTCAGAGATGGTGCTCTTGTATGGGAAAACACCATTCCTATGCCATGACACAGTGTTTTTTACATTATATGCTGTCATTATGTTTTTTGCCCTCATACAACACTATTCCAAAGACGACCTACTCTTTATGATGATTCAAGCGAGGTCGATGGATTCATATGTCACATGGTATTTTTTTTTGTCACTTTCAGGCGAGCCTGTTACCTGTTATCAAGCGAGTCTGTAGTTATTCAAGCGAGCCTACTACCTCTTATCAAGTGAGCCTGCATATTTTTCAAGCGAGCCAGTTATCACATCAAGGATTTTTAGGCACTCTCGCATCTGATCATGTATGATTGGCTATAATAGACGCTTTTTTTTATTAGCTGATGTTTTGTATGTTACAAGATGCAGAGTACTTAGTTTTTTCTACCAAGCTAGCTTGAAATATGTATTGAGTGCTCTTTGCACTCAGAATTTGTCTTGCCACGATATGAACGCGACCCTATTTCTTTCTATGAAAAGGGTATGTTTAAGGGTGGCATTGTAATTGATGGTATCCTCACTTAACAATAGTTGAGGATGTAATGTAACTGGTATTATTAATACACAACATTTTTTTTCCTCTGAAACAAAAGAAAAGAAAAAATTATCGTATAAAAAATTGGAAGTAAGTTGTAAATTGATATTTAATATATACAAATAATTGATTTAATATTGGGTGATTTGGAATATCATTTATTTATTTATTTATATTTTTTTTTTGTGCATATTTTGTGATTTCTCGAAAGAAAAAATTCTAGTATAAAAAATCAGAAGTAAGTTTCTATAAAAATAGAAATATGAATGGATGTTTGTTCATGTAGATTTTACTGAAAATATAATTAAAAACAATATAAATTGATTCAACAAATTTAATGTAAACAAGATCAGCCGCGAAGCAGCAAGTCCTTGCTAGCCGAAACTTGCGATGGAGAATTACAAGACCATGTAATCTAGGAAGAGGAGATCAGATAGTTTTCAGATAATAACACTTACATATTTGTGTTACTGGTAAGGAAAAAATATAAAATTTCCTTTGGCATCGCTTTCACACTTGGATATATTTGTAAAGGAAAAAATATAAATTAAAATTCTAATGGTTCTGGTTTTTATTTGTAAAGGAAAAAATATAAATTAAAATCCTATTGGTTCTGCTTTTCTAAATATTCTTGGGTCTGGGTTAAAATTGTTAAAATGTGGGCTCAAAAGTTCACTTAGACAACCACAATCACAAGGCACACTAATTTTGAAATGTCGCCTGCAAAAAATCCAAACAATACAAGGCATACTGATTTTGAAATGTCGCCTGCAAACAGTCCAAAAAATACAAGAAAGATGCTCTTTCATTTTCAAATCTAAAATTGATCTTTTCACTTTCAAATCTAAAATTGATTTTTTTAGGTTCACTTTCTAATCTAATTTTTTTTTTTTTTTGAGTTAATTGATTTTAATTGTTATTTTTTAATATTTTTAACAGGAATTTCTTAAAATATCTAAAGACTTGTTATTTTTTAATATTCTTAATAGGAATTTCTTAAAAATATCTAAAGGCTTGTTATTTTTTAACATTCTTAATAGGAATTTCTTAAAATAATTGATTTTAACTGTTATTTTTTAATATTCTTAACATGAATTTCTTCAAATATCTAAAGGCTTGTTATTTTATAATATTCTTAATAGGAATTTCTTAAAATAATTGATTTTAACTATTATTTTTTAATATTCTTAACAGGATTCTCTTAAAATATCTAAAGGCTTGTTAAAATATATATAGTTTTTTTATTATACAAACATTTCATAAGTCATTACAGGCATAGTCCATTCATCCTCTCTCTAGATTAATTAATGAGGATGATTAATGGTTTTTCAATTGTCAATTTGGTGATTCCATCTGGTAAAATGGCCTCTCTTTTCTTATTTTCGTTTCATGTGAAATGGTTTTAAGGTAAATCCATAATATTTATTTTCATTGGTAGTCTTGTGCTCATTACTATATATAGGTTCTAATCTTCTATTTTTTCTAGTCTAATATGCACTGAGGCGACAACTTAGGATTAGCCTTGGTCTTTGGCCTTGAGGCACATATCTGGAGGTTATTCCGAGTAAGGTTAATTTGAGAAGTTTACAGGATACATAAAGGGATTAGGGTCTCAGTATCGATTCCCATAAAAGCTAAATCTGTTATTTCAATGAAGGTGCTCAGATTGAAGTAAGTTCATTTATTCCAACAATAATCGCTTAGAATCTTAAAATTTTCTTTCTTGGTTACCTTATATACAATTTTCATCAAACCTCTTGTGGTGTCACAAATTTTGGCAAGTAAAGTTTTGGCTCTTTCGAAATGTGGATTTGCAAACCTGGTTCATCATAGTTGACAATTTGTACAACTTACCTACTATTGGGAATTGTTCTATTTATTGAGTAGAATTAAATGTTTGTGTTGTATCTCTTACCTTGGTCATGTCTCTGTGTATTAAGTTATTCGTTTTGGCTCTTTCGAAATGTGGATTTGCAAACCTAGTTCATCATAGTTGAATCTTTGTACAACTTACCTACTATTGGGAATTGTTTTATTTATTGAGTATAAGTAAAGGTTTGTGTTGTATCTCTTACCTTGGTCACATCTATGTGTATTAAGTTATTCAATGAATATGGCTTTGAAGAATTCCCTCGGTTGACTAGTATTTCATACTAGTATCTCATATTTCCATTAGGGTTTAAAACCTATATATTAACCATCAATGCCCAACACCCTTCCATTAAATTTAGATTTTAAGCTCATTTGTATTTTCTGAGTTAGTTCCTCACTTACGACTACTACCATATATCATTATAAGAGATTCGCCTTGTTCGTTGCTGCACAAGGTTTTTTATTTATTTATTGATGGCCATGTGTTTAAACGCATAACAGGTGTGCATGCAGTTCTTGCATGCGACCCACTTGTCGTGTGCATTTTTCCAGCTAAAACATGTTTACATAGCTCCTTGTCTAGTTTGCAATGAATGCTCTGGATCATATGAAGAGTCCCTTGTCTGGTTTGGAATGGATGCTCCAGATCAGATAACGAGTACCTTGCATGAATGCTCCAGATCAGATGACGAGTCCCTTGTTTGGTTTGGAATGGATGCTTTGGATTAGATAACGAGTACCTTGCATGTACCTTGGGTTCTTTGTGTACTCACGTTTTGGTATAAATTTTTTGATTTTCGGTTATTGAACATTTGTATGAGTATGGATGAAAATAAATTTTATTACCAAACTTACGAGTGATTGTTGATTTGAAACACTGCACATGTCTCTTCCTGTGTTTCCACCGCAACTTTTGTAACATTTTCAGTCATATTTTCCTTCAGAATCTCCCTCATAGGATCTGTAGCACTACGGATAACAGTCTCTCCTTGCATCACTCCCTTTGGTTTTGTAGCCATATTCATCTCAATAGATTTGGTAGCAATTTAAGCATTAGCGGGTTCTATAACAATTTATACTTCTACAGGTTCTATAGCAGTTTCAATTTCAATAGGTTCAATAGGTTCTGTAGAAATATCAACTTCAGCAGGATCTATAGCAATATTTTCAAACCTTATCTCTAGGAATCCCAAATCGGCAGAATCTTTTAGAGAAAACAAGATATTCCAAGTTTTTCTTTATTCAGGATTTCTCCTGTTTTCGGAAGTGAGATGAATTAAGTTTTGGACATCTCAATTGGACTTATCATTCTAAAAACTCTTCAAGATTTCTCTCTTAGCTAGGCTACAAAATTTTTCAAAATGTCCATCTATTATGTTTCAATAAGCAAGTGCTCTTCTTTCTGGGCATTGATATTGCCAATTTAATTCATACTATTGGCATTTTACAATTCCCACACCTTAATTTTATTTGCTGGAAGAAGCAGTTCAAAATTTTAATAGTTGTCAAGTTTTAGCGATACCAAAGTTAAGAATTTTGTAACACCAACATGCATCTTCCCTTAGGTTCAGTAGTTATTTGCAATGTAATCTGAAATTTTATTTCTTTTCATTTTATGGCTAAACCTTTGTAAGGTACCATACCTGGAAGGTCCAAACACTGGAGTGAAGATGTTTGAAAGGGCTGAAACAATTGAGTTTTTGGGAGCAACATATGATGTTCCTTTGGGTCAATAATCCTTAATCCTGAAGATGTTGCAGATGTTGCATTCAGGATTGGGTGTACTAAAGGATGTTATTCAGTTTTTGGGCCAGCATGATTATAAAGTTCAAATTGAATTTAACCACAGTTCTAACTACAATTATGAGCACATTTAATAGCCTTCATCAAGGCAACATGTTGTGAAGAAAATATAATATTTTAGTTGTTTGAAATTGATTCTAAATATCCTTCCTTTTAAATCATTCATTCTATGTAACAACTGAGTAGTGGAGAAAAAAATAAATGAATTTCATAGAAAGGTCTTAAAAGTTACCTCATAACTAAAATTTGCTGAAGTAGATTGAACACATCTATTTATAAATGTGATAACATCTATTTATAAAATGTTACCTGCATCAATATAAAATGTAATAATGTCTATTTATAAAATGGCACCTGCATCAGTAGAGGTAGCAAAGGCATACATATAGCCATACAATATCCAGTTTGCCATCAAAACTCAGGGGCACCAGGCATAGGAAGTGTTTGAAGCTATTTATTTAGTTGATGCTTGAATCCCATCATGAGAAGTCGTTGAAAAAAATGGTACCCCAGAATCGTTGTTGTTGTACTATACACAGTTATTTGGCAAGAACCCGTTGATTGAACAGGGCATTGAAAAAAATAGTACCCCAAAATAGTTGTTGTTGTACTATGCACAGTTATTTGGTGAGAACCCGTTGATTGAGCAAGGCATCCATAATATCTGTTTCAGTGGTTGCACAACCAAACGAGAAACCTAAACGATCTAAGGAACTAAGGGTCGCGCTTGAAGATGTATTGATAGGAGATGTCAGGTAGGAGGACTATGTAGATGGCACCAGTGCCACCTTCTTGCCACCTTCTCTGTACACATCAACACACCTGGCAGCACACCTTCTTTGGACGACACCGCAACACACCTCTCTAGACACGGCTGCCATTAGGGGAATTTTGAGGTCTAAAATGGGCCTCCTAAGGAAAATCTACAATCAAAATTCACTTTATGAGAACCAATCACATTTTAGGGAATGACATCATCCCTAATGGTTGAGGTGGCATTGCTTTTGTTAAAGGTACTTACTTGTCACATTCTCAATAGTGGATAAAAACTCATGGTTAACCATGGTAGTGCTCTAAGTACTTTTAAAATCAAAGTAAAGTACTTATAATAAATTTCATTTCACATTTTTTTAATAAAATTCATACATAAAATAATATATTATATTTATTATATTATTTTCATGGCTAACCATGGTAGTGCTCTAAGTACTTTTAAAGTCAAAGTAAAGTACTCATAATAAATGTCATTTCACATTTTTGAATAAATTTCATACATAAAATAATATATGACATTTATTATATTATTTTTATATAGTACATTAATTACATGTTATTATACAATTTAAATAACATAAATTTTAATTAATAACATATTATATAATTAATAATTTATGAATTTATATTTATATTTTATTTTAAGTTATTTAAGTACAAAAGACAAATGCATTAATTATTCAATGATAATGATTTTTTCTTGAAAATCTCATTCTTATTTATAGTCACATCAATACAATTTTTTTATTAATTTTATTTTGGTACAATTTTTGAATTGAAATTAACCATGGTTACATTGAGTGTGGTGTAAAAAGTGAGTTGAAAATTCATAAATATTATTTTATTGATGTAGCTATTATTTTATTATTTCCTTAGGAGGCCCATTTTAGACCTCAAAATTCCCCTAATGATAGGAGGACTATGTACATGACATGTGGCACCAATTATTTAAAGCTATGGGGTACTGCTATGTTAGCATTACTTCAATTCCTGAAAATTATTCATGAAATATATCTTTTAACCTAAGATATCAGTGAATATGATGTCGGAGATGCCTCGGGTAGAGGCCAAATAAGACCTCCAAATTTCTTATTGGCTAAAAAAACTTGTTGTGAGTGTGTGATAGGTCAGCCAAAATCCACCGATAAAATAACAAACTAAACTTTGGGTTAATTGTTTTTAATCCTTCAAATAGCTCATATTTCAAAGCATAACTATTACAATGACTCATATTTTAAAGCATATTGATTACAATAGTCCTTACTGCCTATGGCAGTGATTAATAAAGAGAAAGATAAATATTTAAAGCATATCGATTACAATAGTTTTTAAAGAATATCGATTACAATAGTTTCTAGATAAATATTTTAAAGCATATCGATTACAGTAGTCCCTAAATAAATATTTTAAGCATATCAATTACAATAGTTCCTACTACCTATAGTAGGGACTAATGAAGAGAAAAATAAAGTTAATAGAGATTTTTTTTATAAATTTTAATATAATTTAAATAAAACTATTCAATAATTTTAATTTTTTTTTTTTTTTTATAATTTTTCCTTTTTCTTTTTTTTAAAAATTGAATAAATAGAGAAAAATATAAAACATCTAAAAGAGAATGTTTAGGTGCACACATTTAATTAATTATATATGTATTAAAATGTGTTGCTCATTTCGAAGGCATTGTTGGTTGAAAAACAAATATTGGTAAGGTTCATAGCTACCTGGCATTCTTTTTGTTTTTTTTGTTATGATTCAAAATTGACATTCTAAAATTATTGTTGTCACTATTGCTCACAAATCCATGCCATACACACTTTGTGCATACACATTGATGTGCGCACAATTTAATCTGCGTACCCATAGTTATCAATGTGGTTTGTTTAAGTAATTTATTTTAATACAATGTTTTATTGTATGGTTTTTATGAAATATATTAATAATTTAGTGGTTGATGTGATAGCATGTATATATTGGAACCATCAACTTTGAATAATTTATGGAATGCTTTTAAAATTTTATAATAATGAATGTGTGGGATCATGCTTGTGTTGTAAGCTTGTATGATAAGTTTTATAATTTTGCAAGCCATGTCGTGCGAGTTTCTAACGTTAAAATGTAATGTGTAGCTTTGATAGCTGCTTTGGTGTTATGTTATACATTTGATTTTGATAAGAATGGTTAGATTAAGTTTTTTTTGTATTGTATGTAGAATTGTTTTAAAGGAAGGTCTTTGTGGATGAATAAAAAGTAAAATGTTGGACATACTAATGGTGTTGAAATTGTTGATAAGATTTATAATGTTATTATATATATATATAGAGGTTTGAGTGGTTGAATGTTCAAATATTTTTCATATATATTTTGAGCAAGTCCATTAAAAAATTCATACAATTTTATAGAAAATTAATATGCATACATTGCAATGGAAAGATTGTGTATGTGGATATTCTTATTGGTCAAATTTTTATAGAAGGTGAATGCTCATTTCCTTGGAATTAGTTGATTATTTCGTTGCTTTGTTTAAATTTTGTTTCTTGAATATTCTTTTCTTGTTGTGAAAATGTTCATTTGGGGCAAAATGTAAAATTATAGGCAATATTTACATGGGAAAGTCAAAGTTTGCAAATTGTGTGTGGAATATTTCTAGTTATATTAATAAATATTATTTAATGAATGTAACGTCAAATGTTGTGGCCTGTGTGGTTGACATGTTATATGATTTTTCTTTGCTATGAAATATGTGGCTTTTGGTTTCTTTTCGAGAAAGTTGTTTCTTTTACAATGGATCCAACTATTTGAAATATTTTGTCGTTTGAGATTATTGAGCTTATTTTACATGGTTTATAATATCAATCATGCTCAATCATGGTCAACCATGTGTTGTAAAATGAATCATGCGCAAACGTCACATTGTGACAAATATTGTCTCAATATGAAAATCAACCATGGTCCAACGTCACATTATGACAAATATTGTCTCAATATGAAAATCAATCATGGTCAAGCATGGCCAACAATGGTCCACCATCCCATTATGACAAGGATTGTCTCAATATGAAAATAAATCATGGTCAACCATATTTATTTTACGGTTTATGGTATTTATCTTAGGGTTTATATACTTTTGGTTTATAATATTGATCCCTTGGGTTCATAATTACTTGGGATTTTAGTATTAATTCCTTGTGTTTATTATTTCCTTGGGTTTATAGTATCAATCCCTTGAGTTTATTAATCTAAGGGTTCAACCATGGTCGAGCATGGTCTATGGCAAAGATTGTATCAATATGAAAATACATCATGGTTAACCATGGTCAATCAAGGTCAATATAAAAATAAAACATGGTGAATCATTGAGAACCATGGTCCAATTTCAAATTGTGACAAATATTTTCCTAGTATGAAAATAAACCATGGAAAACCATTCTCAATGATGGTCAACGATGGTCTAACGTCACATTGTGACAAATATTGTCTTAGTATGAAAATCAACCACGGTCAACCATGTTTATTTTAGGGTTTATAATATCTATCTTAGGGTTTATATATGTTGGGTTTATATTATTCCCCTGGGTTTATAATCCCTTAGGTTTTTAGTATTAATCCCTTGGGCTTATTATTCCCTTGGGTTTACAATATTAATCATGGTCAACCATGATCAGTCATAATAAACCATGGTCAACCATGGTCACTCATGGTCAACCATAGTCAACCATGGTTAATCTTGGTCAACCATGGTCCAACGTCGCATAGTGAAAAATATTGTCTGAGTATGAAAATCAACCATGGTCCAACATCACATTATGATAAAGATTGTCTCGGTATGAAGATATAAGATGGTTAATCATGGTGAAACATGGTTCAATGTCGCATTGTGACAAGGATTATATCAATATGAAAATAAATCATGGTCAACCATGTTTATTTTAGGGTTTATAATATTTAGTCTTAGGGCTTATATACATTATATTTATAATATTAATCCCTAGTGTCTAATATTATTCCCTTGGGGTTTTAGTAATAACCCTTGAGTTTATTATTCCCTTGGATTTATAATATCAATTCCATGGGTTTATTAATCTAAGAGTTCATATTCCTAGGGTTTAATATTATTCCGTTAGGCTTATAATATCAACCCATTTGGTTTATTAATCTAAGGGTTGATATACCTAGGGTTTAATATTATTCCCTTGGGTTTAATATTATTTTCATAGGTTTATAATCTCTTGGGATTTTAGTATTAATCTCTTAGGTTTATTATTCCCTTGGGTTCATAATATCAATCATGCTCAAACATGGTTAATCATGGCCAACTATGGTCAATCATGGTCAACCATGTTTTGTAAAATCAATCATGGTCAACCGTGGTCAAACATCGCATTGTGACAAATATTGTCTCAATATGAAAATAAACCATGGTCCAATGTCGCATTGTGAAAAATATTGTCTTGATATGAAAATCAATCATAGTCAAGCATGGTCCACCATCGCATTGCGACAAAGATTTTCTGAATATGAAAATCAACCATGGTAAACCATGTTTATTTTAGGATTTATAATATTTATATTAGGGTTTATACACCTTGGGTTTAATATTATTCCCTTGGATTCATATTCCCTTGGGGTTTAGTATTAATCAATTTCTTTATTTTTGGGAAAGTTGTTTCTTTTACAATGGATCCAACTATTTGGAAATTTTTATCGTTTGAGATTATTCAACTTATTTGTCATTTGGATTATTTTTCATGGTTTATAATTTCAATAAAGCCCAACCATGGTCAATCATGGTCAACCATGTTTTATAAAATAATTCATTGTAAACCATGGTTGAATGTTACATTGTGACAAATATTGTATCAATATGAAAATCCACCATGGTCAACCATGGTCCAAGATCACATTGTGACAAATATTGTCTCAATATGAAAATGAATCAGGGTCAAGCATGGTCAACAATGGTCCAATGTCGCATTGCGACAAGGATTGTCTCAATATGAAAATCAATAATGGTCAACCATGTTTATTTTATAGTTTATAATATTTATTTTAGGGTTTATATACCTCGGGTTGATAATATTAGTCCCTTGGGTTCACAATTCCTTGGGGTTTTGGTATTAATCCCTTCGATTTATCATTTCATTGTGTTTATAATTTAAATCCATTGGGTTTATTAATCTAAGGGTTTAGCCATGGTCGAGCATGGTCCAATGTCGCATTGTGACAAATATTGTCTTAATATGAAAATCAATCATGGCCAATCATAAACAATCATGGTCAATCATGGTCAACCATGGTCAATATGGTCAATATGAAATTCAACCATGGGGAATAATGGTTAACCATGGTCCAACATCACATTGTGACAGATTTTCCTGGTATGAAAATAAACCATGGTCAACCATTGCCAACGATGATCAATGATGGTCCAACATCGCATTGTGACAAAGTTTGTCTCAATATGAAAATCAACGATGGTAAACCATATTTATTTAAGTGTTTATAATGTTTATATTAGCATTTATATACAATGGGTTTATATTATTCCCTTGGGTTTTTAGTATTATTCCCTCAAGTCAATTATTCCCTTAGGTTTATAATATTAATCATGGTCACCCATGATCAATTATGGTCAACCATGTTTTATAAAATCAATCATGGTCAACCATGGTAAATCTTGGTCAACCATGGTTCAATGTTGCATTGTGAAAAAATTTGTCTCAGTATGAAAATCAACCATGGTTTGATGTTTCATTGTGACAAAGATTGTTTCAATATGAAAATATATCATTGTTAAGCATGGTCAAGCATGGTCCAACATTGCAAAGTGACAAATATTGTCTTAATATGAAAATAAGCATTGGTCAACCATGCTTATTTTAAGGTTTATAATATTTAGTCTTAGGTTTTATAGACCTTAGGTTTATAATATTAATCTCTTTTTTTAATATTATTCCCATGGGTTTATAATCACTTGGGGTTTTAATATTAACCCCTTTGGATTATAATATCAATTCTGTGGGTTTATTTATCTAAGAGTTCATTCCAAGGGTTTAATATTATTCCCTTAGGTTTATAATATTAATCCCTTAGGTTTATTAATCTAAGTGTTCATATACCGAGGGTTTAATATTGTTCCCTTGGGTTTAATATTATTTCCTTATGTTTTTAATTCCTTGAGTTTTTAGAATTAATCCCTTGGTTTTATTATTCACTTGGGTTTATAATATCAATCATGCTCAAACATGGTTAATCATGGCCAATCATGGTCAACTGTGGTCAAACATCACATTGTGAAAAAGATGGTCTCAATATGAAAATCAACCATGGTCCAACGTCGCATTGTGATAAATATTGTATCGATATGAAAATAAATTACATTCAAGCATGGTCAACCATGGTCCACCATCACATTGTGACAAGGATTGTCTCTATATGAAAATCAACCATGGTCAACCATGTTTCTTTTAGGGCTTATAATATTTATCTTAGGGTTTCTATACCTTGGGTTTATAATATTAATTCCTTGGATTTAATATTATTCCCTTAGGTTCATATTTCTTTAGGTTTTAGTATTAATCCATGGATTTATTAATCTAAGGGTTCAAGCATGGTCGAGCATGGTCCAACGTCGCATTATGACAAAGATTGTATCAATATGAAAATCAGTGATGGTCAACGATGGAAAATCACGGTTAATAATAGTCAACCATGGTCAATCATGGTCAACCATGGTCCAACATCACATTCTGGAAAATATTTTTCAAGTATGAAAATAAACCATCGTCAACCATGGTCCAACATTGCATTGTGTCAAATATTGTCTCAATGTCAAAATCACCCATGGTCAACCATTGTCAATCATGAAGATTCATCGTCAATAATGGGGTTCACATTGTGACAAAGATTGTCTGTATATGAAAATCAACCATAGACAATCATGGTCAAGTTAGGGCAATCATGGTCCAATGTTGCATTATAACAAATATTGTATCAACATTGAAATAAATTGTGGTCGACCATGGTCATCCATTTTCCAACGTCGTATTGTGACAAATATTGCCTCAATATGAAAATTAACCATGGTCAACCATGTTTGTTTTAGGGTTTACAATATTTATCTTAGGGTATATATACATTAGCTTTACAATATTAATGGGTTGGCTTTAATATTATTCCCTTGGGCTTTTAGTATTATCCCTTGGGTCTATAATATCAATCCCTTGTGTTTATTAATCTAATATTTCATATTCCTAGGGCATACTATTATCGATAGGGTTTATAATATTATTGCTTTGTGTTAAATATAATTTCCCAGGGTATAAAGGCTTTGGGTTTCTAACATAAAATTCCATTTGGTTAATAATATCTATAATAATATATGTTAATTATTAATAATATAATATATTAAAGAAAAACTTTTCTTGATAAATCACATCAATGTTTTAGGATTGACGCATTTCGAAACCCTACCGAAGTTCATCATCAAGAAAAAGATGGATAATGAGATCAACATATCACCTAATTATAATAAGGATACAATAGTAAATTCCAACCAATTATGAAATTAGATAATATTCTACTAAGTTGGAACTTTATTTTTTTATTTTTTATTTTTTAAATAAACAATAAAGTTAATAATATAAAACTAAGCATATAGAACAAGTTTCTATTATTAATAATAATTTTAATCAAATAATAAATAAACGAATTGATCAGAAATTGACCAAAGAAAAGTATATAAAATATAACCACCTATGAATTGTTATAAGTTCTTTTTACTATAATCCAATCAGAAATTATAATAATATTATTTATTTTAATAAATAATATTCTACATATAAGAAAATGAGAAAGAGATTACAAAAATTCCCAAATTAATAAATCATATTATACATAAAAAGGAAAGTTAAAGGGTTAAGAAAAAAATATAATAATAATGATAGTAAATGGAAAAAGTAAATAAAAAATAAAAATAAATAAAAAAATATATTTATATAATAATATAAATAAATAAATAAATTTTTATAATTAGGAGAAACAAAATAATAACAAGGACATAATAATAGGGACAAAAAATAATCTAACAAAAGAGACAAAACAAGTTAAGGAAAGGACAATTATGAAGGGGAGGAAAAGTAAAAAGGAAGATGAATAGGAATATAGGGATGGGATTCACGAAATGACAATATTCCATCCATAATCCTTATTTAGTGTAATAGACATTTTCTCAATTTTGGTGGCTTCCCTCAATTTACGTGATGGAACTGATCAATCTTAGTAAGGACTTATGAATCCTCTAAACATATGTGGTGCTTTTGCTTCTCAAAATGTTTAGTTAAGGTAGAGGAACGAGTCATATAATGTGTTAGGCTAGCCGCGTGCCCTTGAATCCTCCAATTTATCGAATGACCAGTTTCCCCAATGTAGGGGGTCCCATAGAAACATGGGATCAAATAAAAACCTTTCATGTTTTTAGTCTCCATAGGGTCTTATACTGATCTTAAGGAGAAACGAATGGTTTTCAAGGGTCTAAAGGTGGAAGAAACCCTGTGCCTCCTAAGAATTTGAGAAATATTATCTGATGTCCCTTGGGTAAAGGGAAGCCAGACATAAGATACCACTTCAACGAGCTCTTTTTTGGTATTACCTATGTTAGCATTTAGAAAGGTTATGATACCTTGGTATCTTTTATATCCATTCATTACAAAAATATTAAGGAGATGGGTTTTCTCATTCACCAAATGAATTTCATCAAAAACCCCCAAAACTCGAGTGGTCAATGTGCGGAGAACACTTAGCTTGTGAGATGGATAGTGATGGGAATTCACATGTAAATATTGTTAAGGTAATCAATCACATCACACGCCCTGGTAATCCAAGCTTGTGGAGAATTTTCTTACCTCTAATTTCTTCAACTTTAAGGTCGAATTATATGAATATACTTGTGGGTTGCTATGGGATCTCCCCTCTCCTTCGTAGTTTCTAACCTGCTCATGGAGGATTTAGAATCTAAGGCTTTAGCTTCTGCTCAATTTCAGTGAAAGAGATGGAAAATGTTTGTTGATGACACCTTCATATTATGGTCACATGATCATGATAAATTAGATTTGTTTTTTTATTATCTCAACAATCAATCCAGGTCCATCAAATTTACCATGGAAACTAAAGTAGACTATGGCTTTTCCTTGCTTTATGTGTCGGTCTCTAAAACATCTCATGGTTCTCTCTTTCACCAAGTCTTTTGTAAAAAAAACCAGAGTGAAAAAAAATTTATATTTGAATTCCCATCACTATTCGACCCAGAAGCTAGGTGTTATCAACACATTAGCCACTTGAGCTTTGAGGGTTTCTGATGAAAGCCACTTGGTGAATGATAAAACCCATATCCTTAATTTTTTTGAAACAAATGGCTATAAAATATACCAATGTATCAAGGCCTTTTTAAAATCTAACAGAGGTCCTAACACAAAAAAAGAGCTCGTTGAAGTGCCCTATAGTGCCTTGATTCCCTTTATCCAAGGTATTTATGATAGGATTACTTAGATTATTAGGAAACACATGGTTTCTTTTACCTTTAGACCCTTGAAAACCATTCTTGGCTCCCTAAGATTAGTGAAAGAACCCGTGGAGCCTAAAAAATGAAGGGTGTTTATCTGATTCCATGTTCCTATGGGACCCCCGACATTGGGGAAATTGGTCATTCCATAAATTGTAAGATTCAAGAGGACGCGGATCACCTAAGATATTGTAGGACTCGCTCATCTGTTTTAGCTGAGCATGTTGAAAAGACAAAACACCACATATGTTTAGATGATACCCAGGTCCTTTCTAGGACTAATTAGTCCACCATCGTAAATTCAGGGAAGCCATCGAAATTGAGAAAGAGTCTAATATTCTAAATAGGGATGATGGATGGAAAATCAACAATTCGTAGATCCCATCCTTGTATTCCTAGGCCTTTTGCTTTTTGTTTTTCCTCCCATTCGTGATTTTCTTTTCCTTATTCTATTTTATGTCTTTCCTTTAAGTCTTTTGTTTTTTCTACTATTAAATCCTTATTATTCCTTTTGTCTCCCCTATTTATTTAGTTGTTTATATTATTATAAGAAAATAATTATTTATTTATTTATTTCATCTACTATCAATTTTTTTCAATTTTTTTTGACCTTTTAATTTTCTTATTATAATTTATTTTCTTCTAATTTTTATATTATTATTTTTCACTCATTCATCCTTTAACTTTGCTTTTTATATATGATATAATACATTTCTTTTTCATTTTTTACTTTCCTTTTTATACAATATTTTACTTTCCTTATATATATATGATATATTTTATTAATTTGAGAATTTTTATAATCTTCTTTTTCATTTTCTTAGGTGTAGTATATTATTTATTAAAATAAATAATAATATTATAGTTTCTTATTGGGTTATAGTAATTCTTTTTTATACCAATGTATAGGTGGTTATATTTTATATACTTTTCGTTGGACAATTTCTAATAAATTAGTTTATTTATTATTTGATTTAAATTATTAATAATAATATAATTTTTTCTAGATTTTTTTATAGCATTAAAAAAAATTAAGTTCTAATTAAGTATAATTTATTTAATTTTATAATCGTTTGGAATTTACTCTTGCATCTATATTATAATTAGGTGATTAATTGATCTTATTATCCATCTTTTTTTTGGATGATGAATTCCAATAATGGTTCGAAATACATTGATCCTAAAACATTGATGTGATTTATCCGAAATAGTTTTGCTTTAATCATGAACCACATAAACCTCCATTGTAAAAATATAATATGTTAACATTTATATATTTATTAATATCAATTACAATACTAATATTAAATCCATATTCATTGACATATATCAGTTTATATCAACCAAATTTAATAATTTGGTTGTGTATGTGATTGATATACACCTATCAACTTATATCAATTACATTTATCAATATGATTATGCTAATTATTTTAATAATTGATCATAATTTATAATATATGATAATATACATGATATATATATTTTTAAATATGACTATACTTTTATAAAAAAAATGAAAAACATCATGGCTTAATATAAAATCTACAATAAAAATAATTGAAAGTTTAAATCATATTGACATTGATGGTCACAAATCCTCTTTTACGTAAACACTAATATTAATTTCTAACATTTTGAAATTCTTTTTAAAAATATGATTATACTTTTATTGAAAAAAGCGTTATTTAAATATGATGATGTGAATAGTGTATTATTTCACATTTCAATATTAAATTTTTTATTAATAAGTAGGAAAAAATTATATTTTAAAAAAATAAAATTATATATATATATATATATTTTGAAATTATAATTATAATTTGACTTTTATTTATTCAAAATAATTGAAAGGGAAATGGCTATTTGAGGTTTGAAATCCAATAAACATAATTTTGAAAAAGAAAATTGTATATATTAATTATTAACATTTAAAATCATATTTTAATAAAATAATTTCATTTTTATATTAAAAATAAATATTTTAACAATTTAAATTATAATTTTATTAAATTTTTTATAATTACCATTATAAATTAGAAAATGTTGAAATCATAAAAAATTTGCTTACTTTTAACATTATAAAAATTTGGAAAAAGAATATTTGGTTTAATTTATTATTTTTAATGCACATATAATAATATCACAATTTTCAAACCTGTATCTAATGAAAAATATATATACAAAATTGAAATTAATTACTGAAAATAAAAAATATATACAAAATTGAAATTAATTACTAAAAATAAAAAATATATACAAAATTGAAATTAATTACTGAAAATAAAAAATATATACAAAATTAAAATTAATTACTGAAAATTATTATTTATTTCATTCATACAACTTGCCATCGGAAAGCAAAATGAATATATAGCATTAAAGTGAAATTAGAATTAATTCTTAAAATTTGATTACCCTGCTCGTAATCAATCCAAAGAAAAGCGAATAATATTTTTAAAAAATAAAACATTTATACCCCGACTTCCCATAAAACCTCTGCCTACCTTTATCTGCACATTAAAATTGAATTTATCCCGTAAAATGACGTCCGACATGATTCTCTATATTCAGGCTTAAAGAAAAGCATAGATTCATATATTTGATTTCTATCTACGTTCACTTTGGTAGAAAACCCACTTGATGTTATTTTATTATAATGTAATATTATAATGTAAGTAATATAATTTGTTTTCATTTTGATACTAAGGTCTGTATTTTCAACGTTATATACAT
The DNA here is from genome assembly GCA_034641835.2 of Pinus albicaulis. Taxonomy (NCBI): domain Eukaryota; kingdom Viridiplantae; phylum Streptophyta; class Pinopsida; order Pinales; family Pinaceae; genus Pinus; species Pinus albicaulis. Next base: position 1,214,000,008 of record CM076579.1, read on the forward strand.
ACATTACATGTTGATTGTAGAATTTGCCCCCCAACGTGTCAAACATTTTAAAAATATTATTCATTAATATATTTCCCTTGTAATATCTATGTGTGTGGAGGGCTGCAAAGTTGGAGTTCTTTATGTATTTATTCCTTATAAATCATAACATGATTGATAAGGATTAAGTTGGAGTCACGATTAAGTTGGAGCCTTTTTTTTTTTTATGGAGAATGGATTTTGGGATGAAAAGGTATACATTATTTTAATTAGTTGTGATTATATTATGTTTTTAAGTATTTAATAGTTTGTTTAGATTAAATTATTTATTTTATTTTTGATGATGATTTATATTGGGTGGTTTGGAAGGTGTTGACCAAATAAGTTTATTGTGATTTTATTAGAAGAATTATCTAAATAATATGAATCACAAAAGTTTGAATGGAAAGTATTTAGAATCATTTTAATTATTTAAAGGTGACTTATAGTTTTAGTAATATTGTAAATAATTGTTTCTAATAGTAAAGGAGATGGTTGGATCACTCTACACATATGAGGGGTTTGGTGCGAGGAGGGAGTATATGTGGTTCAATGTTTCCAGTATTGTCACTGAGGTTGTTATTACTAGGCGATGAATATATGCATTGATAGTTTTTGTTGTGAGAAAGAAATTATAATCATTGGTAGTTTGATACTTAGTTGTGGGGTGTCTTTTATTGGTTGGATGATTAATTATAGAGAGAGTGTTGAAAACATTATACTTGAACATTTAAACAACTTGAAATTTTATATTTTTGTTTGTAAATAAGGTGTATATGAGAGAGAGAGAGAGAGGGGCATGCAACATTTTTTTACCTTGTACATTTCCTCTATTTCCATGGGTTTTTGTTGAATATAATTTCTCTCAACATGTCAAGTCATTGTGATATTTCTCCTTTGTATCTATTTATACATCACGACGCATTTTTTCCATTCTTTAGCAACTTTAACAAACCCTTCTAAAATTGTTGATCTCCTAAGATCATTTGTGCATATATCTCCTTACAATTGAACCTAATATGATGTATTTCTAACCAATCTATCGAAATCATGACATCATATGCACCAAAGGGGTAACTTTCGAACCTCATTTCATTGGTACATTGTCCAATTTCTATTCGTATTTCATATATGGCTTTTATTGTTTCTCAATACTTGTATGCGTGGCTTGAAACATATGTTAATGATTATAGGTATGTTTTTTGGCAACTATGTATAGAAAGAAAGAATGAATTACTCATGAATATGAATATTACATGAGATACAATAATGCATTACTCACGAATGTGGCTATTACATGAGATGCATTGCTGTTGAGCTGCCTTTTTGTCTATATTTTTACGATTTTTTATCAGATAAATTTACAATTGTACCTAGAGTTTTAATCTGTTTTATCTTATTAAGTTGATGATTAGAGGCATTTATAATTAAATTATAAATTCTTGTTATTATTTAATTTAAAGGGTGTTTTGTGAAATAATATCGTTAATAATATGTTTTCATGATGGCAGGAGAATAGTCTAGCACCAGCAGTGCCGGAATGCTTCTTGAAATACATGTGTATTACAACAAAGAAGAGATGGACACAAGACAAAAGAAACAAAGACACCCACATCACTGGAAAAAACTTCTACAAGCACTCCCATGGCTTATCTTGAGTGGGCTACACCAATATAGGCTCTATATAATTATGGAAAGACACCACCTCCTCCATATGTTACCATGTATTCTCATGGTAGCCTTGGTATGCTTATTAGCAAGACTAATGAAACTGGAAAAGAAACAACTGCAAATGGTGTTTTCTCCCAAAGAAATGAGAGTGGGAGTGAAGGATCAAGTGAAGGAAGTGATGGAGAATCCAAATGGTTCATAATCAGAACATAAGACACACTTTGAACAAGGATCTACGAAAGTGGACAATGCTCAAAATGGTAATGCAACATCTCACAATGGATAAAGTGCAAACAATAATAATGCATCTGGAGCACGAGTAACAACTATTAATACAATCCCAACCATGGAAATAGTGGCAACGTCTCTGTTGGGTTCATTTAGCACTGTTACAATTACTATGACCAACATAAACATTGGGATAGATGAATGGTGTGTGATAGCTCCTACACCTCTTTCTACTATGCGTGGGCAGCTTCACGTATCACCAAAAACAACAACTATCATTTCTTCTTCTCAGAACATGCCAGCTATGGGAACAGAGCTATCCCTACATGATGAGAGAGAGATTAAAAGGCAAATAAGAAAACAATCAAACAAATAATCTACATGGAGATCAAGGACGCGTAAACATGCAGAGTATGAAGAACTAGCACGCCGGGTTGAAGAGCTTAAAAGTGAAAAATCGGCACTAAAGACAGAGTTGGCTCGGTTGCAGGAATAATCTGAAAAGCTAACGTCGCGGTTAATCTTTGTGGGTATTGGAAAAAGAGAAATCGAGAATCCCAATGAGGAAATGGTTGTATGGGAATTTGAGAACATGGAACCAGATGATTTCTTGGTATCAAATGAGGAGATAGATCTAGACAATCGCATCAGATCATTTGAGGAGATTGCATCGGTTACACCCTTGTTTCCAAACTCTTATTGGCCATTTGATTTGCAGGAGTAGGAGATCAGGAATCTAATGTGGATTTCTGAATGTGTTTCTCAGAACCGAAAAGCCATAATTCATGACAGTTATATTTTCTAATTGATGTCTTCGTGGTAGGCTGTTATTTCTCAAGCCTGTGAAATTGATTATGATTTTTCCTTTGTGGTGATGGGGATGCTGAATATCACCTATGAATTATAGTGAGACTGCAATCATAGTCAATAAATTCCTTGTTCCACGCTGGGGGAGAATCACGCTTTCCTCATCCACCTCTGAATGAAAGGATTCTTTCATATCTATCATGTAGATTTGTTTCTACACGTTCATGGAATGATCTTGAGATTGGACCTAGAGCTCCTTCAATGTTCAATTATGTTGTGGCAATTGTGAATATGATAGTATAATTGTTCTGTGCTCTGATGGCTCTGAGTACTGCCATTACAAAAACATTAAGGAGCTTCCTCCACATCGTTTAGCAGAAATTCAATGCTTCTTTGAGGATTACAAATATTAATGCTGGTTAATGCCAAGTGTTTGACGAAAGGCTTCACTCGTAAGATGCTCATGCCGCTCATTACAACCAATTTGGCCCATTAATTCTCATCATCACGCAAGGAGGAAATCAGTCAAATCGCACTTCAACAACCACTCTAGGGAAAAAGGAACGATTCACCAGAATCATTCCCTCTTTCAATATTTAGTTCCAAAACTAATTCTTATTCCGGAAAATTGTTAAAACCAATAATCTTCTATATTTTAATTGGATGGTTGAAGCCCCAATTTGTAAATGCGATATATATATATATATATATATATATATATATATATATATATATATATATATAAGCTGCCATGATCAAACGAAAGAGGAGGTGAGTCCATCAATTAGATAAGATGGGATTGATAGGAATAGAAGGTGGAAATTTCTCAAGGACGATTTGCTTAGATGTAGAACTAGGAGGAATTTCTCAGATGTAAAGGTTGAATTTTGAGATGTAGAACCAACATTCAATTTGTAGAGGAGAATAGATTGTAATGGGAGAAACAACTTATGTTGTATTTTCCATTCAAATTTTGAATTCTAATATATACTTTCCTCCAGCGTTTTATTATACATACATATTATGGTTTGCTATGATTTTTCGAAGTAGATTGGGTTAATCTAGGCTTGCTCTAGGAGTGGTAAGGGCCCACCACCACTGGAGATAAGTCCTGTAGCTGAATGATATCATAGATCTCAGAATCATAGATTTGAATAGAATCATAAACATCATAGATTTGAATTTATAAATGTAATCTTCGTTTAGAAGGTTGTGAGATTAGATCTCAGAGTTATCACTTCATCCTACACTTAAAAATTTCATTTCATTTTTGGTAAGCTCGAATAGAATCTTGTAAATTCGGTTTTATAATTGTTAAATGATTAAGCGAGAGTATTCAATGAGAAAATAATTCTTTAGGCTCTGTTTAATTACTGTACGTTACCAAGTTTGCAACATTATAATTCTATGATTAATACTCAGGAAAAGTAAGACAATGGTGGTAAGACAACAGTGATCATGAGTAGAATGTGCCAGTGGTGATATTGTTAGGGTAATACTAGATTTTTGTTATGGTTAAAAGCCAATAAGAGTTGATATTTATTAATCCTTTTAGTTATAGGAATATAATGATTTCTGAGTGATCAGAATTAGAACATATTTTAAATGCTTTGAGTTTAAGTATGGTTTGCATTACTTAGTTTCGTTTGAATGTTTGCAGGATTTAATTTGATTTGTTTATGCATCTTGGGACTTCACTCAATAATTAGATCTCTTTTAATTAGAATTTGTCTTGTTTTAGATCTCTTTTTAATTGGATTCTTTCTTGTTTTCGTAGTGTAATAATTTCTTTATAAGAGCAAGTTTGAGTGCAAATTTGATTGTGCAGGTAGAGAGATCAATTCAAATGCAGCGTGATTTAGTTACATAATTTGATTTTGAAGTGTGAGATTTTTTATTGAATAATCTATTTAATTTAGATTAAAATCTTTAAATAGAAGGTTTCTCATAGGTTATTTGAAATACGATTTTTAATAGGATCTTTTAAGTGTTATTTTTACATGAAGCAAAGTAGTTTTCTTTTAGAAATAGTTAGGATTGTTTCTTTTATTAATTTGGAATCTTGAATTTGTTATCAAGAGTAGTTCTAGTTAGTTTAAGGTTTGAAGTTATTATTAGGATAATATGTGTGTTCTTTTAGTTATCTCAAGCTTAGTTTCAAGTGTTAGTTTCAAGTTAGTGAAAGGAGCGAATAGGTTAAGGTTTTCAAGATATCATAGGATATTTAAACAGTAGAATTTGAGTGCGATAATTTTATGTGATTGAGGATTTATTTGTATTTCCTTACAGTTTAATTGCAATATGGAGTTTGCTTGATAAAATTGGTTAAGTAGGTCCCCTTTTTAGAGATTTTTTATTTGCCAACAATTGTGTGTTTCATTCCAGTACCTAGTTTATATTACAAAGGAATATATTTATACTCTAACATTAAGCTAAGCCAAGACGCAGTACAACTCGCGTTTACGACTCCCGGAATGATAATTAATATTGAGAGGTTTAATCCAACAATCAAACCACCCGACATTTTGGTGTCGTTGCCAGGGAGTTGTATTTTGGCTCAGGTAAAATTTTCTCACAGAGTTTCAAGGATATTGCAGGATGTCAGAGGGCAGAGAGTGTATGGTAAGACATGACTAAAAAGCCATGCATCCACTATTGTGGGGTTTCTCCAAAGTTTGGCCATCTTTCTCATCTCTTGAACTTTTATTTCCTTTCCTGTAGAAGTAGGATTTAGACATTTAATTTCCAAATTGCTTTTATTTTCATAGATTAAATAGTACTTTGATTCATAATTTTCCTCTCATGCAAGTGTGGTGAGTTTTTTTAGCTGATAGCTTTTGAATCCAGCTTCAGATTCCAATATTATATCAATTTTTGGGTGCTGTAAGAACCCTTGTGTACTAATCCATGTGATGAAAGAATGCACTAGTTGGCTTGTTGAGAACAAGAAAATGGTATATTGAGGAATCATTTAATGAGGAGTTTTTATGCTGCTACAAAAATAAACAAGTTATCCAATGAAGAATTCACAAGTGCAAAAATTAATACTTTTCTTGAACATAAATTTAATATAATTAAATCTTTGATTTCGAAACTAGATGATTTGTAGGAGCAAGAGAAGGATGAAGAACCACTGCTTATCCTTTGTGCCAACTGTTGAAAGAAACATTGTCTTGGAAAGTGTCCACTTAGCGGTCTAAAAGTTTGTGAAATTTGCGAGGATGGTGATGCAACCGAACATTTCCCATCATTTCCACGATTACGAAAGGTACTCAGGGAAGCAAGTAAGGAATCGAATCAACTGCCAGGTATAACTCAAAACCCAACACCATTTGATATTTGGAATAATGATCATTTTCTTGACTAGGTTCCTCAACATGTTTATAATCCTGTAGCTTCATGGAAAAATTTTAATCCAACTCCAATTGAACATCCTACTTCATGGCCGTAATGGACCCCTCCAGGGCCCTCTTCTTGGCCCTCTCCTTGGCCCTCGCCTTGTCCCTCATCCTCGAGATAGATATATCCCTGGCCTCCAAGAATCGTTTGGATCCTTATCTCTAGGGAAATCTCCCATGCAAATTCAATCACATGAGCACCAACAACAACCACAATTTCTTTCCAATGCACCATTAAGTTATCTTCCTCCATGGTCCCAGCCACATGTGCAACCTTACCCTAAGCCAAATCCATATGCTAACCCTAGTTCATACCCTAATCCATACCGTAAACCTAACCCTAATTCACACCCTAGACCTAACCCTAATTCTAACTTAAAACCTAGACCTAACCATAGTCCAAAGCCTAATCCCAATCCAAATCCAAACCTTAGTCCAAGCATTAACCAAAACCCTAGCCCAAACCACATCCTAAACCCTAATCTAAACCATCAAGTTGCACCACAGTTTGAACCACCTATTCTTTCCATTGATTCCCATATTGAACATAATGTTACATCTTCCATGTTGGAAAAGGGAATGAATTTGGAAACTTTCCCCATTACCATAGAGCATTCACTCTGGGAAGATATAATTCAAAGAACACTAGAGGAGAAATATTTTATTGGAACTTTTTCTAGAAATGTTGTTGAAACTGGAAATCCTAGAATCTCTCTTAACCATTCTTTGTCAAATTGAAAATAAAATATTTGAGCCTGAACTTGAGGGATTTATCTTTTCTCTTTCACCAGATTCTTTGTGCCTCCAGGAGAGTGACTATCAAACTGTGGAGGATTTGCATTAGTTGGAGAATCATAAATATGTGGATTCCATTTAATCTTGGTTTTTATGACGTCAAACGGAGATCAGATGCCAAAGTTATGTCCCCAGGATGTTAAAACACCAATTTACCCAAACAGAACCCACAGTTTTGGCGCTTCATCTCCTAGGGTTAGGTTTTTGGATGTTTAGGATTTTACATTGTTTTTGAACAATAAATAGGCTTTCTGGCCTCATTGTAAGATAGTTTAGGGGCTAGTAGCCAACACATCTCTTATTAGGGATACGCTACCGGTGCCCTAGCTTGTCCATTTCCATTATTTCTATAAGCATGTTTAGGTCAGTTGTTTTGTAACACAGTTCATAGGCCTGTAGCCGCCACATCTCTTCTCAGAGATAAGCCTACCAATGCCCTAACTATTTATTTCCATTCTGTCTATAAACAAATTTCAGTTTTGTAACACAGTTAGGGGCCTGTAGCTTCCACATTTCTTCTCAGAGATACACTACCAGCGCCCTAGCTTGTTTATTTCAGTTCTTTGATATTAATGAAATGAAGTGTTATTTTCGTTGCATATTTTTATTCATGGTTATATGTGTATTCTGTTGCGTTCCTATATAAATCCAAATCAGTTGTATCATAGCAGTTTGCTCTTTCTCTGTTTTTCTTTGTAGGTCCCCGGCGCGGCCAGGGTATAAGGAGTTTCAACCTCGCAAATCTCGACGAACCCCCATGGCCGAAGGAAAGAAAGATAAGGGAGTAGGAGATCCTATAAAAATATTTCTCGAGGAGGCCCTTGAGAAACAGAGGAACGTGACGATGGATAAATTTTCCTAGATCCTTCAACAGCTTCCCACCAGTGGCACATCTACATCCAGCGTGTCCGCTAATAGGTCTGTGACAACCTGGACAAATCCAATACTAAGTTCAGCAGAATTTTCCCCTCATGAAGGAACTTAATGCAATGTGGACCACTCCTTCATAAGGAGGGAGGAATGATCCAGGTGGATATCAGTGGCCTCCCACCTATTCAATTTGGACCCACAACATCAGTTCTTTCAATTTTTCATCTTTAACACAACTTACTATTTTTAGTAGGTTTCGGGGTCTTGCACTCCCAGAGCCGTTTTGGGGCACTAATGATCCAAGTGGATATTGGTGGCCACCCACCTACTCCATTTGAAACCCCACCATTAGTTCTTCAAGTTTGGTAGTTTCAGCACTACTTACTATTTTTGGCAGTTTTTTGGGTCCTGAACTTCCGGTGCCATTTTGAGGCCCTAAACAACGTTTTTTGGGAAAATCGTGAGCAACATGGATCATGGATCGATGTTGCTCACTAAAAAGTTGTATTCTTCGGATAGATCTTTCTAATGAGCTATTGAGCATGTGAAACAGAGATTAGATGCCAAAGTTACTTCCCCAGGAAGTTGAAACACCAATTTACCCAAACGGGACCCATAGTTTTGGTGCTTCATCTCCTAGGGTTAGGTTTTTGGATGTTTAGGATATTACATTTTTTCTCAACAATAAATAGGCCTTTGAGCCTAATTTTAAGATAGTTCAGGGGCTGGTAGCCATCACATCTCTTCTCAGGCATACGCTACCAGTGCCCTAGCTCGTCCATTTCCATTATTTCTATAAGCATGTTTCAGTTAGTTGTTTTGTAATAGTTCATAGGCTTGTAGCCACCACATCTCTTCTCAGAGATAAGCCTACCAGCTCCCTAGCTGTTTATTTCCATTCTGTCTGTAAACAATTTTTAGTTCTGTAACGCATTTCAGAGGCCTGTAGCTGCCACATCTCTTCTCAAAGATACGCTACCAGTGCCCTAGCTTATTTATTTCAGTTCTTTGATATTAATGAAATGAAGTGTTATTTTTGCTGCTTTTTTTTATTCATGGTTATATGCATATTATGTTTCATTCCTGCATGAATTTAGATCAACCCTGCTAAGATACAGGTAATTCTGAAAATTCCAATTTCCAAAACACAAAAAGAGGTACATAGTTTTCTCGGACATGCATGATATTACAGGATGCTTATAGAAAAAATTTCAAGGATTGCATCCCCATTATTTTCTGTGCTTAATAAATATCTATAGTTATTTTGGACAATGAAATGTGAGTGGGCCTTTATATAATTAAAGAAGTGTGTATCAGCAGCCCTTGTTATGCGAGGACCGAATTAGAACTTACCATTTCACATCACCACATATGCATCTCATATTGTTGTGGGACTTGTGTTAGGCTAGATAGTGCACTCTTGTTTAGTATAGTGTCCAATTATCTTGCCTACGATTATATAGCATGAAAATTTCATGGAGGAGACATTGATAAGGTCTATCTTTTCTCCCTTTCCTCCTCTTCTTGTCTCATATTTTCCGCAGTAATCACAATCTCCCACTTTCTTTGCTCTCTTGGATGTGTTCTGGAAAGTTGTTGATACATCGTTTCCTTCCGCTGATAGTCCTATGAGTCTATGTATGTTGTCCAAATGGATCAGTGTTTCTGTTCCCAACCACAATGATCCGTTCTGAATCCTACTCATGAGGAACCTTGTACACAGCATTATTGCTCCTGTCGTTCCAAACACCGAAAAGCTTCTGTTGGCAATATGATGCAGAGTGTTTTCCTTGATGGCAACCCACTGAATGAAGATGAAGACATGAGATTGTTGGCATGTGTTGTCCTTGATGGCAATACACCTGATGAAGTTATTCTTGACTTGATGGACTTGGTAAATGATGTAAATCTGATATGAAATGATGTTAGTTAGCAACATGATGCTGAGTGTTGTCATTGAATGGCAACCCACTTGATGAAGAATATGGCAACTTACTTGATGAAGTTGTGCTTGATAGAATATGTTCTTGATGAAGTAAATCTGATGTATCTAAAGTGAGTACAGAAGGGAATGAAGAAATAAATTCAGTTTCTGCTAGATCTATGATAAAAAGAGTATGTCTCAAGGCATACGCGGATTTTCCTAGTAGAAGTCGCGTATGCACGTGGGAAACAACGATCCAAGTCGCGTATGGGCAAAAGCGCTCAAAAAATGCAAAACCAAGGGTAACCACCATGGTATTGACCCATTGTATTGGGTAATAATTCGTCTAAATGACCCCGTCCAGGAATACCATCGGATGTAATGTAGTTTTGGCTCATCGTATTGAAAAAGGGGCTCATGGTATTGAAAAAGGGTAAAACTATATAAAGAGAAGAAATTCATTGTGCAAATCATGAGTGTGGGTGCAAGATGTCTGAGCTTGAATGAATACTTCTCTGTGAAGTATATCTGTATGGCAAGGGTAAAGGCTTGATGATAGATCTGAATCTATGATGCACCAATGAAGAAAATGATGAAGAAGGGGATCTAGATCTGAAATGTATTTGTATCTACTAGATCTGTTTATGGAGTGATTAGATCTGTGATGAGGCGATCATCTGTCTGAAGTAAAGGGTTGAATCTGAACTGAATATCTGATCTGAAGAAGTATGCAGCTCTGTAATGGTTAAAGATCCATACGCTTCAGATTGCTTGACCGCGTGTATACGTGACTTATTTGAAGACGCATATGCGCAGGCAGTGGATACCTTAATTTTGTACGAAATGCTCCCAGTTTATGTGAATGAAGTGCGTGTATGTAAAACTAGAAGTGAAAGAAGCATATCGAAACTAGGGTTCTTTGAAAAACGTAGTGAAAATATGGAAATAAATGTTGTTTTACTGATATCATCGATGAATTGTAATATATCATTTGGATAAACCGCTAGCAAGAAAGTATGGATGGGTCCCGATCGAAAATATGGCCCCATGAAAACGTAACTGCAATTATTCCATAAAAGGAAGCTTTAGATCCAGTGTGAAAATTGATGAAACGTGGTCCATAGAGGTGCTGAGGGTTGTAGCCTTCAGTCAGGGGGTTGTAGCTCCCTTCCAGGTGAGGCTGGTAAACAAGATCAGGGGGTCGTAGCTCCCTTCCAGGAGAGGCTGGTAAACGAGTCGGGGGGTTGGAGCTCCCTTCCAGGAGAGGCTGGTAAACGAGCGCAGGTGGGTGCCTGCGTGCTGGTCAAGTCTGCGCCAGCACATATGTTGTAAGATGTTTTCTCTATAATAAAATATTGAAGGCTGAGCAACTGCAGCGGTGGTTTTCTCCCGATTTGGGTTTCCACCTAAAAATCCTGGTGTTCATGTGTGATGCTTTGTGTGATTGTTTATTCTGTTCTTACTGCACCTGTTTACTGTTTATTGAACATCTGATGAATGAATGATGGAATAATTTAAGTAAAGATTTAATGACAGATCTAGATCTCTGTGTATACGCTAGTTTCATAAAGGGGATCCGCGTATATACGCTAGTTTACTGAAAGAAAGTAGCGTATGGGTTTTAAGGAATGAAAAAGTAAAAAGTTTTGATTATGCAGTAAATACTGATTCACCCCCCCTCTCAGTATTTTTCCCAACAATTGGTATCAGAGCAGGTTCTTCTGCAGAAGCTTGATCGCTTGAAGGAGATCCGTCGCAATGGGAAGTCTTGAAGGAATAATGTCTCTAAAGCCACCTCTATTCAATGGAAGTAATCTGATATTCTGGAAGGTACGAACAAAAGCATATCTGCAAAGTCTTGGTGCAGATGTATGGGAAATCGTGGAAGAAGGTTATCAATACCTGGCAAGTATTCCTACTGATGCAGCAGAAAGGAAGAAGTATGAAATCAATGCCAAAGCGGTGAATGTCTTATTAGGAAGCATGTCTGAACCAGAATTTGCTAAGGTGATGCAGCTAAATTCAGCAAAAGAAATATGGGACAAAATCATTCTGAGCTATGAAGGAGATACAAAGGTAAAAAGTGCAAAACTCCAAACTCTCAGAATTGAATATGAAAACTTAAGGATGCATAGTGATGAAAGTATTGCCAGTTTCTTTCTTCATCTAGATGATATTGTAAATCGAATGAGAAATTTGGGTGAAACAATAACTGATACTACTCTAGTGGAAAAAGTCTTAAGATCCTTGACTTCAAAATTTGACTCTAAAGTTTCCGCTATTGAAGAAAGGCAAGATCTGCAAACTCTTACTATTGTTCAATTACATGGTATTTTGACTGCTTTTGAAATGAGACAAGGAGGTCCTTCTTAATTAAGAGAAGCTGCTTTTAAGGTATCTGCAAAAGGAAAAGAAAAGGAAGTTGTCAAAGAATCCAGCTATATATCCGAAGAAGAAGCGAATTTCGTGAGAAAACTCCATCTAGGTACTGGAAGATTCAAAGGTAAGCTTCCCTTCAAATGTTTTGAGTGTGGAAAGGTTGGTCACTATGCTGCTAAATGCCCTTATAAAGAAAAACATGGTAAAGGGAAACAATTTGAAAAGAGGAAGAGTTATTATGCAAATGAAGATGATGATGAAGTGTCCAGTGAAGATGAAGAAGATTCTGACCATGATCTGAAAGTAGTCATGGCAAAGAAGAAAAAGAAGAAGGCTACTGAAAGCAAGCAGATACCTCAGAAAACCTATATAGCAAAAATTGAAGAAGATGAATCTGATAGTGATTTGGGTCCTTGTAATACTCTTCTTTGTGCAAACAATCGTGAAAGTAAAGTTGTGGATCTAGAAGAAACTATCAAGATCAAAGTTGAAGAACAACAAAAGGAAATTGATCAGAAAGATTCTATCTACAAAGAGATGATCTCTCAAATGAAAGACCAAATAGAAATGTTGAATGGACAGGTGGACAAGTATCAAAGGTTTCGTACTTATGCATCCAATCGAATTAAAGAACTAGAAGCAAAAATCAACGATCTAAATGCAGATCTCGAAAAATCAAGCAAGAAGAATGAAGGACTTGAAGCTGCAATCATCTCTCTACAAACAGATCTTGAAGCATCAAGTAAGAAGAATGAGGAACCTCTACAACCATTTGAAAAGGAAGGCCTTGAAGTAGAAATCATCTCTCTCAAAGAAGATATGGAAAAATCAAATAAGAAGAATGAAGAGCTGCAACAAACATGTGAAGAAAATGAAAATTGGTTGAAAGAAGAGATTCTAAATCTGAAGGATCAAGTAGAAGATGGAAGAAGGAAAGAAGAAAGCATGACAAAGCAATGTCAAGCCTTGGAGGTTGAGGTAAACATTCTCAAAGGTAAATTAGAAGAAAAGGTTAAGCTTTTGAGGTTTCAAGATAGTACTAATATTTTGGACAATATTCTGAGTAATCAAAGGTCTCCTGCTATCAAACTTGGTCTTGGTTTCCATGAAACTGTTAAAGGAGAATCTAGCTCACAAGGAAGTGCAAAAAATTCGGAGGATGTCAATACAAAACCTGAAGTGTTGAAAGAGACAAAAGGTCAACCAACAATGATGAAATCTCAAAGGAAATCAGTCAATAATGTTGAATGCTTTAAATGTCATAATTATGGGCATGTTGCAGCAAATTGCAGGAGCAGATCATTTCAGCCTCAAACAAATAGATCCTACATAGAAAGGTATAAGTTTTCTTGAGATATTGTTTTTCACATGTAACAAGTATGGACATGTAGAAAAGGAATGCGAGGTTGACTGGAATGTGAGAATTTGGATAACTAGGCACACAAATAAGTTCAAGCAAATGCGGAAAAGATGGAGGACGGGTACGGAAACATGAGAATTGAGCCCTCTGCCGGTCATCGCGACACGAAGCTTACTTTTCTTATTGGTGGGGAATGATGTCGGATACATTATGAGATTTAGTAATGTATCGTCACGGAGGGAGAAATAAGAAATATGTGATGTATCTCATGGTTGATTTGATTATATGGATTTCGACGAGCATGCGATATGAAGAAGACGAGGGTACGAAATGCAAGTTGAGGAGATGAAGGAATGTGAAAAATTTCTGTGCTTCACTTTCCATGCGCAGGTTTGATGAACACAAATCGCGTATGCACGTGATTTCACAGAAGACGCAGTCGCGTGTACATTGATGATAAGAGAATTTATATGATAGCTGAAGATCTGGAGCAGAGGTTCAGGGGGAGTATCAGTCTAATTGTTAATAACTGTATTATTGACTCTGTATCAGCTTAATTTCTCAGTTTCAAATAATGATGATATGATGCTTGGTTACTTATGTTGAAGATTATGGATGAGTCTTTCTTGCTTGTTGATGAAGAGTATTCGTTGCTGAGATGAAAATCTTATAATTCAGAGATAAGGTCAGATCATATAGAGATTGATGCTGATGACTTGCTGATGAAGGTGGTCAGGTTGCGAAAGTTAAGGAGAAGCACTGGTTCAGGGGGAGCAGCAGGTTGAATACTAATGATTGCATTGTTGGCACTATGACTGCTTACTCTTGGTTATTGTGATACTCATGCTTAAATGAGGATGACTTGGTACATGATTTATTATGATGATATTTTGAGCCTTGTTTGGTAAAAATTATCTTTTGTGCTCATACATGGATGAGTTGGAAGTCTTATGATTCAGAGATAAGAATAGATCATGCAGAACTTGTTACTATGGTTGAGATCTTTTGCCTTCATATGTTACTTCATGTTAAATCTTGAAGATCTTGATGATATTGGACCACATGGATGATTGACACATATTTAAAGATGTTGTTCTGGTATGATGATTTCTCTTGGAAAGATTGTATTGATGCTGCAAAGAATCTGAAGGCTTGGTTACTAATGAGCTTATGCTACAACCGTTGGATGATGCTTGAAGACACAAATACATTGTTCTATCTATCTGTATTCCAGGAAAGCATTCAAATATCTCAGAAAGAAGCTGAACACTGTCTTTTTTCTCACAGAGAATCAGATCTGGTTAAAATATAGAAGATGGTATTGGATACGCGGGTTTCCTGAAACACAGTCGCGTATATACGCGAGTTCATGCACATAAAACCGCGTATGTCTGATTGCTGACAAATTTCTGTTTGGAGTCAGCTCTCTTCAGAGCTGCAGTGCTGCTTGATATCTCTGATACTGTTTGGTATCTCTGGTGGTGTTCTAGTTCTTATAATATTGTTTTGATCTCTGATGTTTTGATAAATATGCCTTGATGATTTGTTGGTGAAAGTGTTCAGGATGCACAAACTAAGGGGGAGCCTTAGTCATATGGAAAGGATGCTTGGATGCACAGATTCAAGGGGAGCATTAGTCTTGCTGAGTATAATGCATTGTTGGCATTATGGTGGTTCTGATATATGATCTCTCTTGAGGTCTTTGTGGTATTGGTTATGAAAAGTCATATTTGTATTTTGATGAAAAGGTCATGTTGAGACCCATGATGTAAAATTGTAAATTTCAGTCATGTAAGGACTTCTCAAAATTTGTAAACCCACTTGGTTGGGTATCTGAGTCAAATTTTGTAAACCCACTTGGTTGGGTAGCTGAGTTGAAATGTGTAAACCCACTTGGTTGGGTACTTGAGTCTTATATGTAAATCCACTTGGATGGATCTTTGATGTAGGTACGATCTTTGGTGACAGGAAATTCATAGAGTCATGCTCCATTGGAGTAGATGTTTGAAGATTGACATGAACTCGGGGGGAGCTTAGTCACTCCCGGTATATATGGTCTGTGACCTTTCTTCCTGAGGAGAAAAGGGAGAGTATATTTGATTTCTGATTGTTGATTAATACTTGTAGTGTAAAGGGAGAGTGACATGGTGTTTGAATGAAGAGAAAGAATGGTGTCAAAAATGGAGAGAGTGACATGATGTCATTGTATTCTTAATGTACCTATCTGTTGTGGTAACCAAACACCATCGTGGTTGCCATCAAGTCCAAAGGGGGAGATTGTTGGCAATATGATGCAGAGTGTTGTCCTTGATGGCAACCCACTGAATGAAGATGAAGACATGAGACTGTTGACATGTGTTGTCCTTGACGGAAATACACCTGATGAAGTTAGTCTTGACTTGATGGACTTGGTAAATGATGTAAATCTGATATGAAATGATGTTAGTTAGCAACATGATGCAAAGTGTTGTCATTGAATGGCAACCCACTTGATGAAGAAGATGGCAACTTACTTGATGAAGTTGTGCTTGATAGAATATGTTCTTGATGAAGTAAATCTGATGTATCTACAGTGAGTACAGAAGGGAATGAAGAAAGAAATTCAGTTTGTGCTAGATCTATGATAAAAAGAGTATGTCTCAAGGCATACGCGAATTTTCCTAGTAGAAGTCGCGTATGCACGCGGGAAACAATGATCCAAGTCGCGTATGGGCAAAAGCGCTCAAAAAATGCAAAACCAGGGGTAACCACCATGGTATTCACCCATTGTATTGGGTAATGATTCATCTAAATGACCCCGTCCAGGAATACCATCATTCTATAATGTAGTTTTGCCTGCGGTATTGAAAAGGGTAAACCTATATAAAGAGAAGAAATTCATCAGGTAAATCATGAGTGTGGGTGCAAGATGTCTGAGTTGAAAATGAATATCATGAAGCATATCCGTATGGAAAGGGTAAAGGCTTGATGATAGATCTGAATCTATGATGCACCAATGAAGAAAATGATGAAGATGGGGATCTAGATCTGAAATGTATTTGTATCTACTAGATCTGTTTATGGGGTGATTAGATCTGTGATGAGGCGAACATCTGTCTAAAGTAAAGGGTTGAATCTGAACTGAATATATGATTTGAAGAAGTATGCAGCTCTGTAATGGTTAAAGATCCATACGCTAGTTCGTCGCGGAGGAAGCGCGTATATACGCGGCTTCGCTGAAAAGAAAGCGCGTATGCGCAATGAAATTGGATCTGTAATATGTACAGATGTATATGCTGGTTTATGTGAACGGAAGCGCGTATATACGCGACATCAGTGAAGTGAAAGCGCGTATGCAAACTAGGGTTTGCTAAATTCTGTGGTAAGAAATGTCTGATCTGTTCTGCTGGTTTACTGATATCTGTCAGTGAGTTATATGTATCTGTTTCATGGTTGACTGTGCTTAAAAGTATGGGAGTGGTCCAAATTCGAAAAATATGAGAAACGCGGGGCCGGCAAGTGGTGTCCCAAAGGATTCTTGGATCCATAGAAAAATTGATGAAACGTGGTCCATAGAGGTGTCGTAGGGTTGTAGCTCACTGTGGGGTCGTGTGCCCTCTTCCGTAAGAGGCCGGTAAACGAGATCGTCGTAGTCGGCTTCCAGAGAGGCCGGTAAATGGAAAGTCAGGTTGAGCTCCCTTCTGTGGAGAGGTCAAACGAGTAGGGTGCCTCGTACGTCATAGAGTCTATATGACGAAGACATATACAAAGATGTTTTCTCTATAATTAACATAGCGCTCATAACTGCAGCGGTGGTTTTCTCCCGACTTGGGTTTCCACCTAAAAATCCCGGTGTTCGTGTGTGATGCTTTGTGTGATGGTTTATTCTATTGTTACTACACATGTTTACAGTTAACTTAACATCAGATAGTGCAAAGAACTAAGTTAATAAATATCTGCATATTTAGATCTCTGCTAATACGCGAGTTGCATGAAGGATATCCGCGTATATACACGAGTTTACTAAAGGAAAGTAGCGTATGGGTTTTAAGGAATGAAAAAGTGAATTGTTTTGAGTATGCAGTAAATACTGATTCACCCCCCCCTTTCAGTATTTTTCCCAACAGCTTCGTAGATGTAGAATCGTCGACCTTTGGATTCCTTTAAAGTTTGGTTGCATCCTTGCTACTTCGCTCCCTCCTTCCTTTATATTATTCTCGATATATACTTGTCTCTTTAGTGCTGGGAACTGGAACAAATTTTTAAGTTTATATCAATGAGAGTCACGTTATCATAATTTCCATCTAGTGGTTCTATCTTCTGGATTCTTTCATCGACCTCCAGTTCGATCACTAAGACATTCATCTTCGTCATCTTCTTCCTTCTGTAGTATACTAGTAATGTTATTGGTCTTCTTTCCTAAACACTTCTTGTTGAAATTGAGTTAACCGTTATAGAATTTTCTTTCCCTTGCAATTCAGAATTCTCTGGTACTTTGTTGTTTCCTCCCTCCATGCAGATTAAGTAGGATTTTTGGCAAGCGAATGTTGATGCACCACCATAACTAATTAATTATTACTGTCTCTCCCCACGGCTATAATGATGTGATTAGTTATGCGGGTTAGGTGGATTTTTACGCTAATACCAGTGGCTTTAAGAATAGGGTAGACGTAATGGCTAATAATTGCTGCTTAATGTGGAATGTTTATTATGACATGGGGTTACTAATTATGGAAATAGTTTTTCGAATTTTGGCTAATCCTACAGACTGACAGGCTTTAAATGGAATTGTATTCTTATCCTTCCTCTCTATCCACTTCTTCTTCCCCTCCTTAGAAGCTTCTTAGTGTTCCTTCCACTTTGAACCACTTGATTGCCCTTTCTTTTGAACTACATGATTTCCAAATATTGTATTTGTATGCAAGAGACACCCACCATTTTAGGTTTGAAAAACATCAATATATTTCACATATGTCTATGTAAACCCCCTAGATACTTGAGGAATACATCTAGGTAGGATACTAGAATAAATGAATAAAGTTGTTATAAAGCTATTGGGGTTTTGAATTTTAAAGCATGCATGTTAAAACTAATTTTGATCCACATTAGTTGTTAACACACACATTTGTGACAAATCTTGTTGAGTACAATTCACTCTAATACCTCATTATTTTTCAAAAGTAACCATGATTAATCACTCAAATAAGTTTTCATCTCGGATATATATTTTTAGTTTCCCTTAGAAGGTACTATTGGAAAACCCCTATGGTGGACCAATCTTTTAAAGATCATAATGAGCTATTCACGAGAACACTAGCATTTTTAACTCAAGGAATCTTTCAATCATTTTCTGGGATATCTTTAATAAGTCCTTAGGGTAGAGGAATTAGCCAGCAATGATTAGTCATTAAAAAATTTTCACGCCATCATGTACTCTTAAGGAGTAGATCAGTCTCCCCACTTATTAAGTAACCTTTAAGGTTAATCATAATCAGAGCTTACAAAGATTTAGGGAAGGATAGGAGGTCTCGTGATGAGCTGACCTACCATGATCATGAGACCTAACATGCATGATATTACTACTACTGGTCACCAAGCCAGAGTAATGGCTTTTAGCCAAAAATATGGAAGACAGGAGGTCTCATCACAAGCCGGCTTGTTCATTCATGTTACTTCTTGTGAGTGGCACTGCCATCAGTTGGTTACCAAGCTACGACAGTGGCCTTCATCTAAAAAGTCAAATAAGCTAACTCTGAATCCATGCCTAGTAAGTGGGACACAGACATTTCGATGGGTCAAAAGACATCCCTGCTGAGGTTATGGACACTTGCGTGTAGCAGGGCCATGTCTGTGGTATTAAAGTTAACTTCATACTATGATTTTCTTGGTTATACTTCTCTTTCCTTAGTACTCATCCTTTTTCTTGGACAATGGTTTTAAGACGATTTGAACATGATGCTTTGAGTTCTATCTTTCAAAAATTGAAGAATCTTTAATGATGTGGTACCCTTAGGGAAGGTTATTCATTGTACTAGATTAAGAGGAAATTTAGTTTTGAATCTGGATAACAACATAATTTAGAGTGTTCAAATAAAGAGGTTGCTAATTGGTATCATCACTCACTTTAATTTTCATGGTTTTCAGAGTGATGAATTACTTAATGATGACTACTCACAAGGTGTTGGTTGCCATCAATGTGTATTGATTGTAATTGCCTCTAAATATGTGCTGCATGACCTAGGTACGAGATTGTTATAGTAGGTGCAGGAATCTTGTGTTATTATTTTTGAAGATGCACTTTTTCAACAAAATTTGATTCTCATCATAAGACTTTGGGTAGAAACAAAATAGGGAATTCATTTGGGACAAGGTAACAAGTTTGTGCAACACTATTTTCTCCATAAATGTTACTTTCAGTACCTGATCTTGTTTCAACATTTCACATGGTTTTAGTTGGTAAAGTAACAATAATACCAATTTTGTGGGCTAATGAATGCATTACAATATCAAGCATCTTCATCCTTACTTGCTAAAATCATTTCTGACATTTTCCCTACGTTATTTCATCATCTTATAGTTTCGGCTTGCACGAGGACGTGGAAGAAGTTTAGCGTGGGGGGATGTTGAGCTGCCTTTTTGTCTATATTTTTACGATTTGTTATCAGATAATTTTATGATTGTACCTAGTGTTTTAATCTGTTTTATCTTATTAAGTTGATTATTAGAGGCATTTATAATTAAATTATAAATTCTTGTTATTAATTTATTTAAAGGGTGTTTTGTGTAATAATATCGTTAATAATATGTTTTCATGATGGCAAGAGAATAAGTCTAGCACCAGCGGTGTTGGAATGCTTCTTGAAATACATGTGTATTACAACAAAGAAGAGATGGACACAAGACAAAAGAAACAATGACACCCACATCACAGGAAAAAACTTCTACAAGCACTCCCATGAATTATCCTGAGTGGGCTACACTAATACAAGTTATATATAATTATGGAAAGACACCACCTCCTCCATATGTTACCATGTATTCTCATGGAAACCTCGGTATGATTATTAGCAAGACTAATGAAACTAGAATAGAAACAACTGTAAATGGTGTTTTCTCCCAAAGTGATGAGGGTGGGAGTGAAGGATCAAGTGAAGGAAGTGATACAGATTCTCCAAATGGTTCACAATCAGGACATAAGGAACACTTTGAACAAGGATCTACGGAAGTGGAAAACTCTCAAAATGGTAATGCAACATCTCACAATGGATAAAGTGCAAACAATAATAGTGCATTTGGAGCACAAGTAACAACTATTAATTGAATCCCAACCATGGAAATAGTGGCAAAGTCTCTGTTGGGTTCATCTAGCAATGTTACAATTACTATGATGAACATAAACATTGGGATAGACTACTGGTGTGTGACAGCTCCTACACCTCTTTCTACTATGCATGGACAGCTTCATGTATCACCAACAACAACAACTATCATTTCTTTTTCTCAGAACATGTGAGCTATGGGAAGAGAGCTATCCCTACAGGATGAGAGAGAGATTAAAAGGAAAATAAGAAAAAAATCAAACAGATAATCTGAACGGAGATCAAGGACACATAAACAGGCTGAGTATGAAGAACTAGCATGTCGGGTTGAATATATTAAAAGTGAAAAATTGGCACTAAGGACAGAGTTGGCTCGGTTGCAGGAATAATTTGAAAAGCTAACGTCGTGGCTACTCTTTGTGGGTATTGGAAAAAGAGAAATCAAGAAGCCCAATGAGGAAATGGTTGTATGGGAATTTCAGAACATGGAACCAAACGATTTCTCGGTATCAATTGGGGAGATAGATCTAGACAATCGCATCATATCATTTGAGGAGATTGCATCGGTTACGCCCTCATTTCAGAACTCTTACTGGCCGTTTGATTTGCAGGAGCAGGAGATTAGGAATATAATGTGGATTTTTGAATGTGTTGCTCAGAACCGAAAAGCCAGAATTCATGACAGTTATATTTTCTAATTGATGTCTTCGTGGTAGGCCGTTATTTCTGAAGCCTGTGAAATTGATTATGATTTTTCCTTTGTGACGATGGGGATGCTGAATATCACCTACGCATTATAGTGAGACTGCAATAATAGTCAATAAATTCCTTGTTCCACGCTGGGGGAGAATCACACTTTCCTCATCCACCTCTAAATAAAAGGATTCTTTCATGTCTGTCACGTAGATTTGTTGCTGCACGTCCATGGCATGATCTTGAGATTGGACCTGGAGCTCCTTCAGTGTTCAATTTTGTTGTGGCAATTGTGAATATGATAAGATAATTGTTGTGTGCGCTGATGGCTCCGAGTACCTCCATTACAAAAACATTAAGGATCTTCCTCCACATCATTTAGAAGAAATTCGTTGCTTCTTTGAGGATTACAAATATTATGTTGGTTATTGCAAACAATCACACATGCACGAAGGTTGCAATTGGGGAGAACTAAAGTATCAATATTGTGATGAAGATGATGCCAAGTGTTTGACAAAAGGCCTGACCCATAAGATTATCATGCCACTCATTACAACAAATTTGGCCCATTAATTATCATCATCACGCAAGGAGGAAACCAGTCAAATCTCACTTCAACAACCACTCTAGGGAAGAAGAAATGATTCACCAGAATCGTTCCCTTTTTCAATATTTAGTTGCAAAACTAATTCTTATTCTGGAAAATTGTTAAAACCAATAATATTCTATATTTTAATTGGTTGGTTGAAGCCCCAATTTGTAAATCCGATATATATATATATAAGTTGTCGTGATCAAACGAAAGAGGATGTGAGTCCGCCAATTAGATAAGATGGGATTGATAGGAATAGAAGGTGGAAATTCTCAGATGTAGAGGGCTTAATTTCTCAGATGTAAGGTTGAATTTCTCAAGGACGATTTGCTCAGATGTAGAACCAGGAGGAATTTCTTAGATGTAAAGGTTGAATTTTGAGATGTAGAACCAATATTCAATTTGTAGAGGATAATACATTGTAATGGGAGCAACAGCTTATGTTGTATTTCCCATTCGAATTTTTCTTTTCATTTTATGGCTAAACCTTTATAAGGTACCATACCTGGAAGATCCAAACACTGGAGTGAAGATGTTTGAAAGGGATGAAACAATTTAGTTTCTGGGAGCAACATATGATGTTCCTTTGGGTCAATAATCCTTAATCCCGAAGATGTTGTAGATGTTGCATTTAGAAGATGTTGCAGATGTTGCAGATGTTGCATTCAGGATTGGGTGTACTAAAGGATGTTATTCAGTTGTTGGGCCAACATGATTATAAAGTTCAAATTGCATTTAACCATAGTTCCAACTGCAATTATGAGCACATTTAATAGCCTTCATCAAGGCAACATGTTGTGAAGAAAATATAATATTTCAGTTGTTTGAAATTGATTCTACAAATCCTTCCTTTTATATCATTCATTTTATATAACAGCTGAGTAGTGGAGAAAAAAATAGATGAATTTCATAGAAATGTCCTAAAAGTTACCTTATAATTAAAATTTTCAGAAGTAGATCAAACACATCTATTTATAAAATGTTACCTGCATCAGTATAAAATGTAATAACGTCTATTTATAAAATGGCACCTGTATCAGTAGAGGTAGCAAAGGCATACATATAGCCATACACATATCCATTTTCCCATAAAAACTCAGGGTCACTAGGCACATGAAGTGTTTGAAGCTATTTTTTCAGTTGATGCTTGAATCTCAGCAAGAGAAGTCATTGAAAAAAATGGTACCCCAGAACCGTTGTTGTTGTACTATACACAGTTATTTGGCGAGAACCCGTTGATTGAACAGGGCGTTGAAAAAAATAGTACCCCGGAATCGTTTTTGTTGTACTATGCATTATTATTTGGTGAGAACCCGTTGATTGAACATGGCATCCAAAATATTTGTTTCAGTGGTTGCACAACCAAACGAGAAGCCTGAACAAGCTAGGGAAATAAGGGTCGCGCTTGAAGAAGTACTGATAGTATATGTCAGGTAGGAGGACTATGTAGATGGCACCAGTGCCGCCTTCTTGCCACCTTCTCTGTACACAGCAACACACTTGGCAGCACACCTTCTTTGGTCGACACTGCAACACACCTCTTTGGACACGCTTACATAGGAGGACTATGTACATGACATGTGGCACCAATTATTTAAAGCTATGGGGTACTGCTATGTTAGCATTACTTCAATTCCTGAAAATTATTCAAGAAATATATATTTTAACCTAATATATCAAAAAATATGACGTTAGAGATGCCTTGGGTAAAGGCCAAATAAGAGCTCCAAATTTCTTATTGGCTAATAAAACTTGTTGTGAGTGTGTGATAGGCCAGCCAAAAGCCATCGATAAAATAACAAACTAAACTTTGGGTTAATTGTTTTTAATCTTGCGAATAGCTCATATTTCAAAGCATAATTATTACAATGACTCATATTTTAAAGCATATTGATTACAATAGTCCCTACTACCTATGGCAGCGACTAATAAAGAGAAAGATAAATATTTTAAAGCATATTGATTATAATAGTCCTTACATAAATATTTTAAAACATATCGATTACAATAGTTTTTAAAGCATATCGATTACAATAGTTTCTAGATAAATATTTTAAAGCAGATTGATTACAATAGTCCCTTAATAAATATTTTAAATCCCTATCTATAGTAGGGACTAATAAAGAGAAAAATAAAGTTAATAGAGAAATTTTTTATAAATTTTAATATAATTTAAATAAAACTATTCTAAATAAATAGTTTTTAGAATATTTTTTTAATTTTTTCCTTTTTATATATAAATACAAAATACTATGTTGTTCATTGCATGTTAAAAATGAATAAATAGAGAAAAATATAAAACATCTAAAAGAGAATGTTGTGGTGCACACATTTAATTAACTATATATGTATTAAAATGTGTTCATTTCGAAGGCATTGTTGGGTTGAAAAACAAATATTGGTAAGGTTCATACCTACCTGGCATTTTTTATTTTATTTTTGTTATGATTCAAAAATGACATTCTAAAATTATTGTTGTCACTATTGTCACAAATCCATGCCATACACACTTTGTGCATACACATTGATGTGCGCACAATTTAATCTGCGTACCCATAGTTATCAATGTGGTTTGTTTAAGTCATTTATTCTAATACAATGTTTTATTGTATGGTTTTTATGAAATATATTAATAATTTAGTGTTTGATGTGATAGCATGTATATATTGGAACCATCAACTTTGAATATTTTATGGAATGTTTTTAAAATTTTATAATAATGAATGTGTGGGAACATGCTTGTGTTGTAAGCTTGTATGATAAGTTTTATAATTTTACAAGCCATGTAGTGCGAGTTTCTAACGTTAAAATGTAATGTGTAGCTTTGATGGCTGCTTTGGTGTTATGTTATACATTTGATTTTGATTAGAATGGTTAGATTAAGCTTTTTTTGTATTGTATGTAGAATTGTTTTAAAGGAAGGTCTTTGTGGCTGAATAAAAAGCAATGTTGGACATACTAATGTTGTTGAAATTGTTGATAAGATTTATAATGTTATTTTTTATTATATATATATATATATATATATATATATATATATATATATATAGGTTTTAGTGGTGGATGTTTAAATATTTTTGATATACATTTTGAGTAATTCCACTAAAAAATCATACAATCCCATAGAAAATTAATGTGCATACATTACAATGGAAAGATTGTGTGTGGATATTCTTATTGGTCAAATTTTTATAGAAGGTGAATCTTCATTTTCTTGGAATTAGTTGATTATTTCGTTGCTTTGTTTAAATTTTGTTTCTTGAATATTTTTTTCTTGTTGTGAAAATGTTCATTTGGGGCAAAATGTAAAATTATAGGCAATATTTACATGGGAAAGCCAAAGTTTGCAAATTGTGTGTGGAATCTTTCTAGCTATATTAATAAATATTATTTAATGAATGTAATGTCAAATGTTGTGGCCTGTGTGGTTGACATGTTATATGATTTTTCTTTGATACGAAATATGTAGCTTTTGGTTTCTTTTCGAGAAAGTTGTTTCTTTTACAATAGATCCAACTATTTGGAATATTTTGTCGTTTGAGATTATTGAGCTTATTTTTCATTTGGGCTATTTTTCATGGTTTATAATATCAATCATGCTCAATCATGGTCAACCATGTGTTGTAAAATGAATCATGCTCGAACGTCACATTGTGACAAATATTGTCTCAATATGAAAATCAACCATGGTCCAATGCCACATTATGACAAATATTGTCTCAATACGAAAATCAATCATGGTCAAGCATGGCAAACAATGGTCCACCATCCCATTATGACAAGGATTGTCTTAGTATGAAAATCAATCATGGTCAACCATATTTATTTTAGGGTTTATGGTATTTATCTTAGGGTTTATATACCTTGGGTTTATAATATTAATCCCTTGGATTCATAATTACTTGGGATTTTAGTATTAATTCCTTGGGTTTATAGTATCAATATGTTGAGTTTATTAATCTAAGGGTTCAACCATGGTCAAGCATGGTCTAATGTCACATTATGAAAAATATTGTATCAATATGAAAATCCATCATGGTCAACCATGGTTAGTCAAGGTCAATATGAAAATAAAACATAGTGAATCATGGAAAACCATGGTCCAACTTCACATTGTGACAAATATTTTCATAGTATGAAAATAAACCATGGTAAACCATTCTCAATGATGGTCAACAATGGTCCAACATCGCATTGTGACAAATATTGTCTCAATACGAAAATCAACCATGGTCAACCATGTTTATTTTAGGGTTTATAATATCTATCTTAGGGTTTATATACGTTGGGTTTATATTATTCAATTGGGTTTATATCCCTTAGTTTTTTAGTATTAATCCATTGGGCTTATTATTCCCTTGGGTTTACAATATTAATCATGGTCAACCATGATCATTCATAATAAACCATGGTCAACCATGGTCACTCATGGTCAACCATAGTCAACCATGGTTAATCTTTGTCAACCATGGTCTAATGTCGCATTGTGAAAAAGATTGTCTGAGTATGAAAATCAACCATGGTCCAACATCGCATTATGATAAAGATTGTTTCGGTATGAATATATAAGATGGTTAATCATGGTGAAACATGGTCCAATGTCGCATTGTGACAAGGATTATATCAATATGAAAATAAATCATAGTCAACCATGTTTATTTTAAGGTTTGTAATATTTAGTCTTAGGGCTTATATACATTATATTTATAATATTAATCCCCGATGTCTAATATTATTCCCTTGTGGTTTTAGTAATAACCCTTGAGTTTATTATTCCCTTGGATTTATAATATCAATCTCATGGGTTTATTAATATAAGAGTTCATATTCCTAGGGTTTAATATTGTTCCCTTAGGCTTATAATATCAACCCATTTGGTTTATTAATCTAAGATTTGATATACCTAGGGTTTAATATTATTCCCTTGGGTTTAATATTATTTTCTTAGGTCTATAATATCTTGGGATTTTAGTATTAATCTCTTAGGTTTATTATTCCCTTGGGTTCATAATATCAATCATGCTCAAACATGGTTAATCATGGCCATCTATGGTCAATCATGGTCAACCATGTTTTGTAAACTCAATCATGGTCAACCGTGGTCAAACATTGCATTGTGACAAAGATTGTCTCAATATGAAAATAAACCATGGTCCAACGTCGCATTGTGAAAAATATTGTCTTGATATAAAAATCAATCATAGTCAAGCATGGTCCACCATCGCATTGTGACAAAGATTTTCTCAATATGAAAATAAACCATGGTAAACCATGTTTTTTTTTGGATTTATAATATTTATATTAGGGTTTATAAACCTTGGGTTTAATATTATTCCCTTGGGGTTTAGTATTAATCCATTTCTTTATTTTTGGGAAAGTTGTTTCTTTTACAATGGATCCAACTATTTGGAAATTTTTGTCATTCGAGATTATTCAACTTATTTGTCATTTGGATTATTTTTCATGGTTTATAATTTCAATAAAGCCCAACCATGGTCAATCATGGTCAACCATGTTTTGTAAAATGATTCATTGTCAACCATGGTTGAATGTCACATTGTGACAAATATTGTATCAATATGAAAATCCACCATGGTCAACCATGGTCCAACATCACATTGTGACAAATATTGTCTCAATATGAAAATGAATCAGGGTCTAGCATGGTAAAAAATGGTCCAATGTCACATTGCGACAAGGATTGTCTCAATATGAAAATAAATAATGGTCAACCATGTTTATTTTAGAGTTTATAATATTTATCTTAGGGTTTATACACCTTGGGTTGATAATATTAATCCCTTGGGTTCACAATTCCTTGGGGTTTTAGTATTAATCCCTTGGATTTATTATTTCATTGTGTTTATAATTTAAATCCCTTGGGTTTATTAATCTAAGGGTTTAACCATGGTCGATCATGGTCCAATGTCACATTGTGACAAATTTTGTCTCAATATGAAAATCAATCATGGCCAATCATAAACAATCATGGTCAATCATGGTCAACCATGGTCAATATGGTCAATATGAAATTCAGCCATGGTGAATAATGGTTAACCATGGTCCAACATCACATTGTGACAGATTTTCCTAGTATGAAAATAAACCATGGTCAACCATTGCCAACGATGGTCAACGATGGTCCAGCATTGCATTGTGACAAAGTTTGTCTCAATATGAAAATCAACCATGGTAAACCATATTTATTTAAGTGTTTATAATGTTTATATTAATGTTTATATATGATGGGTTTATATTATTCCCTTGGGTTTTTAGTATTATAACCTCGAGTGAATTATTCCCTTCAGTTTATAATATTAATCATGGTCACCCATGATCAATTATGGTCAACCATGTTTTATAAAATCAATCTTGGTCAGCCATGGTAAATCTTGGTCAACCATGGTTCAATGTTGCATTGTAACAAAAATTGTCTCAGTATGAAAATCAACCACGGTTTGATGTTGCATTGTGACAAAGATTGTCTCAATATGAAAATATATCATTGTTAAGCATGGTCAAGCATGGTCCAACATTGCTCTATGACAAATATTGTCTTAATATGAAAATTAGCAGTGGTCAACCATGTTTATTTTAAGGTTTATAATATTTAGTCTTAGGGTTTATATACCTTAGGTTTATAATATTAATCTCTTTGTTTAATATTATTCCCTTGGGTTTATAATCACTTGGGGTTTTAGTATTAACCCCTTTGGATTATAATATCAATTCTGTGGGTTTATTTATCTAAGAGTTCATTCCAAGGGTTTAATATTATTCCCTTAGGTTTATAATATTAATCCCTTAGGTTTATTGATCTAAGTGTTCATATACCCAGGGTTTAATATTGTTCCCTTGGGTTTAATATTATTTCCTTATGTTTTTAATTCCTTGCGTTTTTAGAGTTAATCCCTCGGTTTTATTATCCCCTTCGGTTTATAATATCAATCATGCTCAAACATGGTTAATCATGGCCAATCATGGTCAACTGTGGTCAAACATCACATTGTGAAAAATATGGTCTCAATATGAAAATCAACCATGGTCCAACATCGCATTGTGATAAATATTGTATCGATATGAAAATAAATTAAATTAAAACATGGTCAACCATGGTCCACTGTCACATTGTGACAAGGATTGTCTCTATATGAAATTCAACCATGGTCAAGCATGCTTCTTTTAGGGCATATAATATTTATCTTAGGGTTTATATACCTTGGGTTTATAATATTAATTCCTTGGATTTACTATTATTCCCTTGGGTTCATATTTCTTTAGGTTTTAGTATTAATCCATGGGTTTATTAATCTAAGGGTTCAAGCATGGTCGAGCATGGTCCAACGTCGCATTGTGACAAAGATTGTATCAATATGAAAATCAGTGATGGTTAACCATGGAAAATCACGGTTAATAATAGTCAACCATGTTCAAACATGGTCAATATGAAAATAAACCATGGTCAATCATGGTCAACCATGGTCCAACGTCACATTGTGGAAAATATTTTTCGAGTATGAAAATAAACCATTGTCAATCATGAAGATTATCGCCAATAATGGTGTTCACATTTTGAAAAAGATTGTCTCTATATGAAAATCAACCATAGGCAATCATGGTCAAGTTAGGGCAATTATGGTCCAATGTCACATTATAACAAATATTGTATCAGTATCGAAATAAATTGTGGTCAACCATGGTCATTCATTTTCCAACGTCGAATTGTGACAAATATTGCCTCAATATGAAAATTAACCATGGTCAACCATGTTTTTTTTAGGGTTTACAATATTTATCTTAGGGTATATATACATTAGCTTTACAATATTAATGGGTTGGTTTTAATATTATTCCCTTGGGATTTTAGTATTAATCCCTTGGGTTTATAATATCAATCCCTTGGGTTTATTAATCTAATATTTCATATTCCTAGGGTATACTATTATTGATAGGGTTTCTAATATTATTCCTTTGTGCTAAATATAATTTCCTAGGGTATAAAAGGCTTTGGGTTTCTAACATTAAAATTCCATTTGGTTAATAATATCAATAATAATATATGTTAATTATTAATAATATAATATATTAAAGCAAAAATCTTCTTGATAAATCACATCAATGTTTTAGGATCGACGCGTTTCGAAACCCTACCGAAGTTCATCATCAAGAAAAAGATGGATAATGAGATCAACATATCACCTAATTATAATAAGGATACAATAGTAAATGCCAACCAGTTATGAAATTAAATAATATTCTACTAAGTTGGAACTTAATTTTTTTATTTTTTATTTTTTTAAATAAACAATAAAGTTAATAATATAAAAATAAGCATATAGAACAAGTTTCTGTTATTAATAATAATTTTAGTCAAATAATAAATAAATGAATTGATCAGAAATTGGCCAAAGGAAAGTATATAAAATATAACTACCTATGAATTCTTATAATTTTTTTTACTATAATCTAGTAAGAAACTATAATAATATTATTTATTTTAATAAATACTATTCTACATATAAGAAAATGAGAAAGAGATTACAAAAATTCCCAAATTAATAAATCATATTATATCTAAAAAGGAAAGTTAACGGGTTAGGAAAAATTATAATAATAATGATAGTAAATGGAAAAATTAAATAAATAAATAAAAATAAATAAATAAATATATTTGTATAACAATATAAATAAATAAATATTTTTTTATAATGAGGGGAAACAAAATGAATAACAAGGACATAATAATAGGGAAAAAAAAGAACCTAACGAAAGAGAAAAAACAAGATAAGGAAAGGACAATTATGAAGGGGAGGAAAAGTAAAAAGTAAGAGGACTAGGAACATAGGGATGGGATTCACGAAATGATGATCTTCCATCCATAGTCCTTATTTAGCGTAATAGCCATTTTCTCAATTTCGGTGGTTTCCCTCAATTTACATGATGGAACTGATCAATCCTAGTAAGGACTTATGAATCCTATAAACATATGTGGTGCTTTTCCTACTTAGCACATTTAGTTAAGGTAGAGGAACGAGTCATATAATGTGTTAGGTTAGCCGCGTGCCCTTGAATCCTCCAATTTATTGAACGACCAATTTCCCCAATGTAGGGTGTCCCATAGAAACATGGGATCAAATAAATGGTTTTCAAGGGTCTAAAGGTGGAAGAAACCCTGTGCCTCCTAAGAATTTGAGAAATATTATCTGATGTACCTTGGATAAAGGGAAGCCAGACACAAGATACCACTTCAACGGGATCTTTTTTGGTATTACTTCTGTTAGCATTTAGAAAGGTTATGATACCTTGGTATCTTTTATATCCATTCATTACAAAAATATTAAGGAGATGGGTTTTCTCATTCACTAGATGAATTTCATCAAAAAACCCCAAAGCTTGAGTGGTCAATGTGTGGAGAACACTTAGCTTGTGAGATGGATAGTGATGGGACTTCACATGTAAATATTGTTAAGGTAATCAATCGCATCACACGCCTTGGTAATCCAAGCTTGTGGAGAATTTTCTTACCTCTAATTTCTTCAGCTTTAAGGTCGAATTCTATGAATATACTTGTGGGTTGCTATGGGATCTCCCCTCTCCCTCGTAGTTTCTAACCTGCTCATGGAGTATTTCGAATCTAAGGCTTTAGCTTATGCTCAATTTCAGTGAAAGAGATGGAAAATGTTTGTTGATGACACCTTCATATTATGGCCCCATGATCGTGATAAATTAGATTTGTTTTTTAATTATCTCAACAATCAATCCAGATCCATCAAATTTACCATGGAAACTATAGTAGACTGTGGCTTTTCCTTCATTTATGTGTCGGTCTCTAAACCATATCATGGTTCTTTCTATCAGCAAGTCTTTGGAAAAAAAAATCAGAGTGAAAAAAATTTATATTTGAATTCCCATCACTATTCGACCCAAAAGCTAGGTGTTATCAACACATTAGCCACTTGAGCTTTGATGGTTTCTAATGAAAGCCACTTGGTGAATGATAAAACCCATATCCTTAACTTTTTTGAAACGAATGGCTATAAAATATACCAATGTATCAAGGCCTTTTTAAAATCTAGCATAGTTCTTAAGACAAAAAAAGAGCTTGTTGAAGTGCCCTATAGTGCCTTGATTCCCTTTATCCAAGGTATTTATGATAAGATTACTTAGATTATTAGGAAACACATGGTTTCTTCCACCTTTAGACCCTTGAAAACCATTCTTGCCTCCCTAAGATCAGTGAAAGAACCTGTGGAGCCTAAAAAATGAAGGGTGTTTATTTGATTCCATGTTCCTATGGGACCCCCTTACATTGGGGAAATTGGGCGTTCCATAAATCGTAAGATTCAAGAGGACGCGGATCACCTAAGATATTGTAGGACTCGCTCGTCTCTTTTAGCTGAGCATGTTGAAAAGACAAAACACCACATATGTTTAGATGATTCCTAGGTCCTTTCTAGGGTTGATCAATCCATCATCATAAATTGAGGGAAGCCATCGAAA
Source organism: Pinus albicaulis (assembly GCA_034641835.2). Classification (NCBI taxonomy): domain Eukaryota; kingdom Viridiplantae; phylum Streptophyta; class Pinopsida; order Pinales; family Pinaceae; genus Pinus; species Pinus albicaulis. The sequence goes on from CM076579.1 coordinate 1,214,032,541, forward strand.
TTGAGAAAAAGTCTAATATTCTAAATAAGGAGGATGGATGGAAAATCAACAATTCGTAGATCCCATCCTTGTATTCCTAGGCCTTTTTCTTTTTGTTTTTCCTCCCCTTCGTAATTTTCCTTTCCTTATTCTATTTTATGTCTTTCCTTTGATTCTTTTGTTTTTTCTACTATTAAATCCTTATTATTCATTTTGTTTCCCATATTTATTTTGTTATTTATATTATTATAAGAAAATTTTTATTTTTTTCATCTACTATCATTTTTTTTCAATTTTTTTTACCTTTTAATTTTCTTATTATAATTTATTTTCTTCTAATTTTTATATTATATATTTTTCACTCATTCATCCCTTAACTTTCCTTTTTATATATGATATAATTTGAAAATTTGAAAATTTTTGTAATCTTATTTTCATGTTTTACTTTCCTTTTATATATATATATATATATATATATATATATATATATGATATAATTTATTAATTTTAGAATTTTTATAATCTTCTTTTTCATTTTCTTAGGTGTAAAATATTATTTATTAAAATAAATAATAATATTATAGTTTCTTATTGGGTTATAGTAATTTTTTTTAATAAAAATTTATAGGTGGTTATATTTTATATATTTGTTTTTGGACAATTTCCAATAAATTAGTTTATTTATTATTTGATTTAAATTATCAATAACTAAGTTCCAATTAATTATAATTTATTTAATTTTATAATCATTTGGAATTTACTCTTGTATCTCTACTATAATTAGGTGATTAATTGATTTTATTATTCATCTTTTTTTTCTGATGTTGAGTTCCAATAATGGTTCGGAACACGTCGATCCTAAAACATTGATGTGATTTATCCAAAATAGTTTTTCTTTAATCATGAATCACATAAGCCTCCATTGTAAAAATATAATATGTTAACATTTATATATTTATTAATATCACTTACCATACTAATATTAAATCCATATTCATTGACATATATCAATTTATATCAACAAAATTTAATAATATGGTTGTGTATATGATTGATATACACCTATCGACTTGTATCAACTACATTGATCAATATGATTATTCTAATTATTTTAGTAATTGATCATGATTTATGATAATATATATGCTATATATATTTTTAAATATCACTATACCTTTATTAAAAAAATGAAAAACATCATGGTTTAATATCAAATGTACAATAAAAATAATTGAAAGTTTAAATGATATTGACATTGATAGTCACAAATCCTCTTTTACGTAAAGACGTTTAACTAATATTAATTTCTAACATTTTGAAATTCTTTTTAAAAATATGATTATACTTTTATTGAAAAAAGCCTTACTTAAATATGATGATATGAATAGTGTACTATTTCATATTTCAATATTGAAATTTTTATTAATAAAGTAGTAAAAAATTATATTTAAAAAAATAAAATTATATATATATATATATATATATATATATATATATTTATTTATTCAAATTATAATTATAATTTGACTTTTACTTATTCAAAATAATTGAAAGGGGAAATGGCTATTTGAGGTTTGAAATCAAATAAACATAATTTTGAAAAAGAAAATTGTTTATATTAATCATTAACATTTAAAATCATGTTTTAATAAAATAATTTAAAATGATAATTTCATTTTTATATTAAAAATAAATATTTTAACCACTTAAATTATAATATTATTAAATTTTTTATAATTATCATTATAAATTAGAAAATATTGAAATCATAAAAAATTCGAATGCTTTTTATTTTATTATTGCTTACTTTTAACATTATAAAAATTTGGAAAAAGAATATTTGGTTTAATTTATTATTTTTAATCCAAAATATATTAATATCACAATTTTCAAACCTGTAACTAATGAAAAAAATATATACAAAATTGAAATTAATTACTGAAAATAAAAAATATATACAAAATTAAAATTAATTACTAAAAATTATTATTTATTTCATTCATACAACTTGCCATCGGAAAGCAAAATGAATATATAGCATTAAAGTGAAATTAGAATTAATTCTTAAAATCTGATTACTTGTTCTTAATCAATCCAAAGAAAAGCTAAGAATGTTTTTAAAGAGAGAATACAAGTAAGTTAGTTTATAGAAGAGAGGAATAACCATTTACTGAGTTTTGTAATCACTCAAATATTCCAAAACTCAATAACGAAAAATATTTTTTAAAAATAAAACATTTATACCCCGAATTCCCATAAAACCTTTGCCTACCCTTATCTGCACATTAAAATTGAATTTATCCTGTAAAATGACGTCCGACATGATTCTCTATATTCAGGCTTAAAGAAGCGCATAGATTCATATGTTTGATTTCTATCTACGTTCACTTTGGTAGAAAACCCACTTTATAATATGATAATGTAAGTAATATAATTTGTTTTCATTTTGATACTAAGTTCTGTATTTTCAACGTTATATACATACATTACGGTCTTTCATGTTGATTGTAGAATTTGCCCCCCAACGTGTTAAACATTTTAAAAATATTCTTCATTAATATACTTCCCTTGTAATATCTATGTGTGTGGAGGGCTACAAAGTTGGAGTTCTTTATGTATTTATTCCTTATAAATCATAACATGATTGATAAGGATTAAGTTGGAGCCTTTCTTATGGAGAATGGATTTTGGGATGAAAAGGTATAGATTATAGTAATTAGTTGTGACTATATTATGTTTTTAAGGATTTAATAGTTTGTTTAGATTAAATTATTTATTTTATTTTTGATGATGATTTCTATTGGGTGGTTTGGAAGGTGTTGACCAAATAAGTTTATTGTGATTTTATTAGAAGAATTATATAAACAATATGAATTACAAAAGTTTAAATGGAAAGTATTTAGAATCATTTCAATTATTGAAAGGTGACTTATAGTTTTAGTAATATTGTAAATAATTGTTTCTAATAGTAAAGGAGATGGTTGGATCACTCTACACATATGAGGGGTTTGGCAGGAGGAGGGAGTATATGCGGTTCAATGTTTTTAGTATTGTCACTGAGGTTGTTATTACTAGGGGATGAATAGATGCATTGATAGTTTTTGTTGTGAGAAGGCAATTATATTCATTGGTAGTTTGATACTTAGTTGTGGGGTGTCTTTTATTGGTTGGATGATTAATTATAGAGAGAGTGTTGAAAACATTATACTTGAACATTTAAGCAACTTGAAATTTCATATTTTTGTTTGTAAATAAGGTGTATATGAGAGAGAGAGAGAGAGAGAGAGAGAGAGAGAGAGGCATGCAAAAATTTTTTACCTTGTACATTTTCTCTATTTCCATGGGTTGTTGTTGAATATAATTTCTCTCAGCATGTCAAGTTATTGTGATATTTCTCCTTTCTATCTATGTATACATCACGATGCATTTTTTCCATTCTTTAACAACTTTAACAAACCCTTCTAAAATTGTTGATCTCCTAAGATCATTTCTACATATCTCTCCTTACAATTGAACCTAATATGATGTATTTCTAACCAATCTATCGAAATCATGACATCATATGCACCAAAGGGGTAACTTTCAAACCTCATTTCATTGGTACATTGTCCAATTTATATTCGTATTTAATATATGGATTTTATTGTTTCTCAATACTTGTATGCGTGGCTTGAAACATATGCTAATGATTATAGGTATGTTTTTTGGCAATTGTGTAGGGAAAGAAAGAATGAATTACTCATGAATATGACTATTACATGATATACACTAATGCATTACTCACGAATGTGACTATTACATGAGATGCATTGCTGTTGAGCTGCCTTTTTGTCTATATTTTTATGATTTTTTATCAGATAATTTTACAATTGTACCTAGAGTTTTAATCCGTTTTATCTTATTAAGTTGACGATTAGAGGCATTTATAATTAAATTATAAATTTTTGTTATTATTTAATTTAAAGGGTGTTTTGTGTAATAATGTCATTAATAATATGTTTTCATGATGCCAGGAGAATAGTCTAGCACCAGCAGTGCTGGAATGCATCTTGAAATACATGTGTATTACAACAAAGAAGGGATGGACACAAGACAAAAGAAACAAAGACACTCACATCACTGGAAAAAAATTCTACAAGAACTCCCATGGCTTATCCTGAGTGGGCTACACCAATACAGGCTCTATATAATTATGGAAAGAGACCACCTCCTCCATATGTTACTATGTGTTCTCATGGTAGCCTTGGTATGCTGATTAGCAAGACTAATGAAACTACAAAAGAAACAACTGCAATGGTGTTTTCTCCCAAAGTGATGAGAGTGGGAGCGAAGGATAAAGTGAAGGAAGTGATGGAGATTCTCCAAATGGTTCACAATCAGGACATAAGACACACTTTGAACAAGGATATATGGAAGTGGAAAATGCTCAAAATGGTAATGCAATATCTCACAATAGATAAAGTGAAAACACTAATAGTGCATCTGGAGCACAAGTAACAATTATTAAATCAATCCTAACTGTGGCAATAGTGGCAATGTCTCTGTTGGGTTCATCTAGTACTGTTACGATTACTATGACCAACATAAACATTGGGATAGACTACTGGTGTGTGACAGCTCGTACACCTCTTTCTACTATGCGTGGATAGCTTCACGTATCACCAACAATAAAAACTATCATTTCTTCTGCTCAGAAAATGCCAACTATGGTAACAGAGCTATCCCTACATGATGAGAGAGAGATTAAAAGGAAAATAAGAAAAAAATCAAACAGATAATCTGCACGGAGATCAAGGACGCGTAAACGCCGAGTAACAAGAACTAGCACGTCGGGTTGAAGAGCTTAAAAGTGAAAAATCAGCACTAAGGATAGATTTGGCTCGGTTGCAGGAATAATCTGAAAATCTAACGTTAAGAATACTCTTTGTGGGTATTGGAAAAAGAGAAATTAAGAATCCCAATGAGGAAATGGTTATATGGGAATTTGAGAACATGGAACCAGACGATTTCTTGGTATCAATTGAGGAGATAGATCTAGACAATCACATAAGATCATTTGAGGAGATTGACTCAGTTACGCCTTCATTTTAGAACTCTTACTGGCCGTTTGATTTACAGGAGCAGGAGATCAGGAATCTAATGTGGATTTTTGAATGTGTTGCTTAGAACTAAAAATCCAGAATTAATGAAAGTTATATTTTCTAATTGATGTCTTCGTGGTAGGCTTTTATTTCTCAAGCCTGTGAAATTGATTATGATTTTTCCTCTGTGGCGATGTGGATGCTGAATATCACCAACGCATTATAGTGAGACTGAAATAACAGTCAATAAATTCCTTGTTCCACGCTGGGGGAGAATCACACTTTCCTCATCCACCTCTGAATGAAAGGATTCTTTTATCTCTTTCACGTAGATCTATTACTACACCTCCATGGCATGATCTTGAGATTGGACCTGGAGCTCCTTCAGTGTTCAATTGTGTTGTGGCAATTGTGAATATGATAAGATAATTATTGTGTGCGCTGATGGCTCCGAGTACCGCCATTACAAAAAAATTAAGGAGCTTCCTCCACATCGTTTAGCAGAAATTCGATGCTTCTTTGAGGATTAAAAATATTAATGTTGGTTATTGCAAACATGCATGCACACACGGAGGTTGCGGTTGGGGAGAGCTAAAGTTTCAATATTGTGATGAAGATGATGCCAAGTGTTTGACGAAAGCCCTCACCCGTAAGATGCGCATGCCGCTCATTACAACCAATTTGACCCATTAATTCTCATCATCACGCACGGAGGAAATCAATAAAATCGCACTTCAAAAACCACTCCAAGGAAAAATGAACGGTTCACCAGAATCGTTCCCTCTTTCAATACTTAGTTTCAAAACTAAGTCTTATTCGAGCAAATTGTTAAAACCAATAATCTTCTATATTTTAATTGGTTGGTTGAAGCCCCAATTTGTAAATCTGATATATATATATATATATATATATATATATATATATATATATATATATATATATATATATATCAGTTTCCATGATCAAACGAAAGAGGAGGTGAGTCCATCAATTAGATAAGATGGGATTGATAGGAATAGAAGGTGGAAATTCTTAGATGTAGAGGGTGTAATTTCTCAGATGTAAGGTTGAATTTCTCAAGGATGATTTTCTCAGATGTAGAACCAAGAGGAATTTCTCAGATGTAAAGGTCGAATTTTGAGATGTAGAACTAGCATTCAATTTGCAGATGAGAAGAGATTGTAATGGGAGCAACATCTTATGTTGTATTTCCCATTCGAATTTTGAATTCTAATATATAATTTTCTGCAGCGTTTTATTATACATACATATTATGGTTTGCTACGATTTTTTGAAGTAGATTGGGTTAATCTAGGTTTTCTCCAGGAGTGGTAAGGACCCACCACCATTGGAGACAAGTCCTGTAGCTGAATGATATCATAGATCTTAGAATCATAGATTTTAATAGAATCATAAACATCATATATTTTAATTTATATATGTAATCTTTGTTTGGAAGGTTGTGAGATTATATCTCAGAGTTATCACTTCATTCTGCACTTAAACCTTTCATTTCACTTCGGTAAGCTCGAATAGAATGTTGTAAATCTGGTTTTATAATTGTTAAATGATTAATGGAGAGTCTTCAGTGAGAAACAAATTCTTTAGGATCTGTTTAATTACTATACGTTACCAAGTTTTGCAACATTATAATTCTGTGATTAGTACTGAGGAAAAGTAAGACAATGGTGGTAAGACAACCATGATCATGAGTAGAATGTGCCAGTGTTGATATTGTTAGGGTAATAATAGAGTTTTGTTATGGTAAAAAGATGATAAAAGTCGACATTTCTTAATCTCTTTAGCTATAGGAATATAATGATTTCTGAGTGATCAGAATTAGAACATATTTTAAATGCTTTGAGTTTAAGTATGGTTTGCATTAATTAGTTTCTTTTGAATGTTTGCAGGATTTAATTTGATTTTTTTATGCATCTTGGGACTTCACTCAATAATTAGATCTCTTTTAATTAGAATTTGTCTTGTTTTAGATCTCTTTTTAATTATATTCTTTCTTGTTTTCGTAGTATAATCATTTCTTTATAAGAGCAAGTTTGAGTGCAGATTTGATTTTGCAGGTAGAGAGATCAATTCAGATGCAGCATGATTTAGTTACATGATTTGATTTTGAAGAGTGAGCTTTTTTATTGAATATTCCATTTCATTTAGATTAAAATCTTTAAATATAAGGTTTCTCATAGTTTATTTGAAATATGATTTTTAATAGGATCTTTTAAGTGTTATTTTTACATGAAGCAAAGTAGTTTTCTTTTAGCAATAGTTAGGATTGTTTCTTTTGTTAATTTGGAATCTTGAATTTGTTATCAAGGTTAGTTCTAGTTAGTTTAAGGTTTTAAGTTATTATTAGGATAATATGTGTGTTCTTTTAGTTATCTGGAGCTTAGTTTCAATTTAGTGAAAGGAGCAAATAGGTTAAGGTTTTCAAGATATCATAGGATATTTAAAAAGTAGAATTCGAGTGCAAGAATGTTATGTGATTGAGGATTTGTTTATATCTCCTTACAGTTTAATTGCAATATGGAGTTTGCTTGATAAAATTGGTTAAGTAGGTCCCATTTTTCAAGATTGTTTATTTGCCAGCAATTGTGTGTTTCATTCCAGTACCTAGTTTATATTACAAAGGAATATATGTATACTCTGACCATTAAGCTAAGCCAAGACGCAATATAACTCACTTTTATGACTCCCGGATTGATAATTAATATTGAGAGGTTTAATCCAAACTATTAAACCACCCAAAATTTTGGCGCCGTTGCCGGGGTGTTGTGTTTTGGCTCAGGTAAAATTTTCTCACAGAGTTTCAAGTATATTACATGACATCAGACGATGGAGAGTGTATGTTAAGATGTGACTGAAGAGCCACGCAATCCACTATTGTGGGGTTTCTCCAAAGTCCGGCAATCTTTCTCATCTCTTGAATTTTTATTTCCTTTCCTGTAGAAGCAGGCTTTAGACATTTAATTTCAAAATTGCTTTTATTTTCATAGATTAAATAGTACTTTGATTTGGCATTTTCCTTTCATGCAAGTGTGGTGAGTTTTTTTAGCCAATAGCTTTTGAATCCACCTTCAGATTCCAACATTATGTCATTTTTGGGGTGCTGTAAGAACCCTTGTGTACTAATCCATGTGATGACAGAATGTACTAGTTGGCTTGTTGAGAACAAGAAAATGGTATTTTGAGGAATCATTCAATGAGGAGTTTTTACGCTACTACAGAGACATACAAGTTATCTGATGAAGAATTCACAAGTGCATAATTTAATACTTTGCTTGAACATAAATTTAATATAATTAAATCTTTGATTTTGAAACTAGATGATTTGCAGGAGCAAGAGAAGGATGAAGAACCACTACTTATCCTTTGTGCCAACTGTCGAAAGAAACACTATCTTGGAAAGTGTCCACTTAGCGGTTTAAAAGTTTGTGAAATTTCCGAGTATGGTCATGCAACCAAACATTTCCCATCATTGACACGATTACGAAAGGTACTTAGGGAATAAAGTAAGGAATCGAATCAACCGCCAGGTATAACTCAAAACCCAACACCATTTGATACTTTGAATAATGATTATTTTCTTGAGCAGGTTCCTCAACATGTTTATAATCCTGCAACGTCATGGAAAATTTTTAATCCACCTCCAATTGAACATCCTAATTCATACCCACAATGGACCCCTCCTGGGCCCTATCCTTGGCACTCTCCTTGGCCCTTGCCTTGGCCCTCATCCTCGAGCCAGATATATCCATGGCCTCAAGAATCGTTTGGATCCTTATCTTTAGGGAAATCTCCCATGAAAATTCAATCATATGAGCACCACCAACAACAACAATTTATTTCCAATGCACCATTAAGTTATCTTCCTCCATGGTCCCAGCTGCATGTGCAACCTTACCCTAAGCCTAATCCATATGCTAACCCTAGTTCATACCCTAATCCATATCGTAAACCAAACCCTAACCCACACCCTAGACCTAACCCTAATTCTAATTTAAAACCTAGACATAACCATAGTCCAAATCCTAATCCCATTCTAAATCCAAACCTTAGTCCAATCATTAACCAAAACCCTAGCCCAAACCACATCCTAAACCCTAATCTAAACCATCAGGTTGCACAACAGTTTGAACCACCTATTCTTTCCATTGATTCCCATATTGAACATAATGTTACATCTTCCATGTTGGAAAGGGGAATGAGTTTGGAAACTTTCCCCATTACCACAGAGCATTCACCCCGAGAAGATATAATTCAAAGAATAGCAGAGGAGAAATATTTTATTGGAACTCTTTATGCAAATGTTGTTGAAACTGGAAACCCTAGAATCTCTCTCAACCATTCTTATCAAATTGAAAATAAAATATTTGAGCCTGAAATTGAGGGATTTATCTTTTCTCTTTCACCAGATTCTCTGTGCCTCCAGGAGAGTGACTATCAAACTGTGGAAGATTTTCATTAGTTGGAGAATCATAAATATGTGGATTCCATTGAATCCTGGTTTTTAGCGCGTCAAACAGAGATCAGATGCCAATGTTATGTCTCCGAGAAGTTAAAACACCAATTTACCCAAATAGGACCCACAGTTTTGGCGCTTCATCTCCTAGAGTTAGGTTTTTGTATGTTTAGTTTTTTACATTGTTTCTCAATAATAAATAGGCTTTCAGGCCTCATTTCAAGACAGTTCAGGGGCTGGTAGCAAACACATCTCTTCTTAGGGATACGCAACCAGTGCCCTAGTTCGTCCATTTCCATTATTTCTATAAGCATGTTTCAGTCAGTTGTTTTGTAACATAGTTCATAGGCCTGTAGCTTCCACATCTCTTCTCAGAGATAAGCCTACCAGTGCCGTAGCTATTTATTTCCATTCTATATGTAAACAAATTTCAGTTCTGTAACATAGTTCAAAGGCCTGTAGCCACCACATCTCTTCTCAGAGATACGCTACCAACGCCCTAGCTGTTTATTTCCATTCTATATATAAAAAAATTTCAGTTCTGTAACACAGTTCAAAGGCCTGTAGCCACCACATCTCTTCTCAGAGATACGCTACCAGCGCCCTAGCTTGTTTATTTCAGTTCTTTGATATTAATGAAATGAAGTGTTATTTCCGCTGCATCTTTTTATTCATGGTTATATGTGTATTCTATAGTGTTCCTGCATAAATACAAATCAGTTATATCAGAGCAGTCTTCTCTTTCTATATTTTTCTTTGCAGGTCCCTAGCACGGCCAGGATATAAATAGTTTCAACCTCGCAAATCCCGACGACCCCCCATGGCGGAAGGAAAGAAAGATAAGGGAGCAGGAGATCCTATAAAAATATTTTTAGAGGAGGCCCTCGAGAAACAGAGGAACACGATGATGGATAAATTTTCCCAAATCCTTCAACTGCTACCCACCAGCAACACATCTACATCTAGCGCATCCGCTAACATGTCCGTGACAACCTGGACGAATCCAATACCAAGTTCAGCAGAATTTTCCCCTCATGAAGGAAATTAATGCAATGGGGACCGTTGCTTCCTAAGGAGGGAGGAATGATCCAGATGGATATCAGTGGCCTCCCACCTATTCCATTTGGACCCGCAACATCAATTCTTTCAATTTTTCAGCTTCAACACAGCTTACTATTTTTAACAAGTTTCGGGGTCCTGCACTCCCAGAGCCATTTTGGGGCACTAATGATCTAGGTGGATATTGGTGGCCACCCACCTACTCCATTTAAAACCCCACCATTGGTTCTTCTAGTTTGTAAGTTTAAGCACAACTTACTATTTTTGGTAGTTTTTTGGGTCCTGAACTTCTAGAGCCATTTTGAGGCCCTAAATGACGTTTTTTGGGAAAACTATGAGAAACATGGGTAATAGACCAATGTTTCTCACTCACAAGTTTTATTCCTCATATAGATATTTCTAACGAGCTATTGAGCGCGTCAAACAGAGATTAGATTGCAAAGTTACTTCCCCAGGAAGTTGAAACACTAATTTACCCAACCGAGACCCACAGTTTTGGCGCTTCATCTCCTACGGTTAGGTTTTTGGATGTTTAGAATTTTACATTTTTTCTCAACAATAAATGGGCCTTCGAACCTAATTGTAAGACAGTTCAGGGGCTGGTAGCCATCACATCTCTTCTCAGGGATATGCTACCAGTGCCCTAGCTCATCCATTTCCATTATTTCTATAAGCATGTTTCAGTTAGTTGTTTTGTAACAGTTCATAGGCTTGTAGCTGCCACATCTCTTCTCAGAGATAAGCATACCAGTGCCCTAGCTGTTTATTTCCATTCTGTCTCTAAACAAATTTTGGTTTTGTAACACAGTTCAAAGGCCTGTAGCTGCTACATCTCTTCTCAAAGATACGCTACCAGTGCCCTATCTTGTTTATTTCAGTTGTATGATATTAATGAAATGAAGTGTTATTTCCGCTACATCTTTTTATTCATGGTTATATGCATATTTTGTGGCGTTCCTACATAAATTCAGATTAACCCTTCTAAGATACAAGTAATTCTGAAAATTCCAATTCCCAAAACACAAAACGAGGTACATAGTTTTCTCAGACATGCATGGTATTACAGGAGGCTTATAGAAAAAATTTCAAGGATTGCATCCCCATTATTTTCTGTGCTTACTAAATATCTGTAGTTATTTTGGTTAATGAAATGTGAGTGGGCCTTTACAGAATTAAAGAAGTGTGTATTAGCAGCCCTTGTTAGGCGAGGACCGAATTGGAACTTACCATTTCACATCACCACATATGCATCTCATATTGTTGTGGGATTTGTGTTAGGCCAGCTAGTGCGCTCTCCTTTAGTATAGTGTCTCATTGTCTTGCCTACGATTATATAGCATGCAAATTTCATGGAGGGGACATTGATAAGGTATATCTTTTCTCTCTTTCCTCCTCTTCTTGTCTCGTACTTTCTGCAGTAATCACAATCTCCCACTTTCTTTGCTCTCTTGGATGTGTTCTGGAAAGTTGTCAATACATCGTTTCCTTCCGCTGACAGTCCTGTGAGTTTGTGTATGTTGTCCACATGGATTGTTGTTTCACTTCCCAACAACAATGATTCATTCTGAATCCTACTCATGAGGAACCTTGTACATAGCATTGTTGCTCCTGTCGTTCCAAACACCGACAAGAATTGTAGATGTAGAATGATCGACCTTTGGATGCCTTTAAATTCTGGTTGCATCCTCGCTAGTTCGCTCCCTCCTTCCTTTATATTATTCTCGATATATACTTGTCTCTTTAGCGTTGGGAACTGGAACGGATTTTTAAGTCTGTATCAATGAGAGTTGCATTATCATAATTTCCATCCAGTGGTTCTATCTTCTGTATTCTTTCATCGACCTCTGGTTCGATCACTGAGACATTCATCTTCATCATCTTCTTCCTTTTGTAGTATACTAGTAATGTTCTTGGTCTTCTGTTCTAAACTCTTCTTGTTGAAATTAAGTTAACCGTTATAGCATTTTCTTTCCCTTGTAATTCAGAATTCTCTGGTACTTTGTTGTTTCCTCCCTCCATGCAGATTAAGTAGGGTTTTTGGCACCCGAATGTTGATGCAACACTATAACTAATTAATTATTACAGTCTCTCCCCATGGCTATAATGATGTGATTAGTTACACGGGTTAGGTGGACTCTGACGCTACTAATAGTGGCTTCAAGAATAGGGAAGACGTAATGGCTAATAATTGCTTCTTAATGTGGAATCTTTATTATGACATATGGTTACTAATTATGGAAATAATTTTTAGAATTTTGGTTGATCCTACGGACTGACAGGCTTTAAATGGAAATTGTATTCTTATCCTTCCTCTCTATCCACTTCTTCTTCTCCTCCTTAGAAGCTTCTTAGTGTTCCTTCTACTTTGAACCACTTGATTTCTCTTTCTTTTGAACTACATGATTTCCAACTAATATGTTTGTATGCAAGTGACACCCACCATTGTAGGTTTGAAAAACATCAATTTATTTCACATATGTCTATGTAAACCCCCTAGATACTTGAGGAGTACATATAGGTATGATACTAGAATAAATGAATAAAGCTGTCATAATGCTATTAGGGTTTTTAATTTTAAAGCATGCCTGTTAAAACTACTTTTGATCCGCATTATTTGTTAACACACACATTTGTGACAAATCTTGTTGAGTACAATTCACTCTAGTGCCTCATGATGTTGCAAAAGTAACCATGATTAATCACCCTAACAAGTTTTCATCTCGGACAGATATTTTCAGTTTCCCTTAGAAGGTACTATTGGAAAACCCCTATGGTGGACCACTCTTGTAAAGATCATAATGGGCTATTCATGAGAATAATAACATTTTTAACTCAAGGAATCTTTCAGTCATTGTCTGGGATATCTTTATTAAGTCCTTAGGGTAGAGGAATTTGCCAGCAATGATTAGTCATTAAAAAATTCTCACGCCATCCTGTACTCTTAAGGAGTAGATCTGTCTCCCCACTTATTAAGTAAAATATAAGGTTAATCATAATTATAGCTTACAAAGATTTAGCGAAGGATAGAAGGTCTCGTGATGAGCTGACCTACCATGATCATGAGACCTACCATGCATGACATTAATACTAATGGTCACCAAGCCAGAGTAATGGTTTTTAGCCAAAAATTTGGAAGAAAGGAGGTCTTATCACAAGTCGAAATGTTCTTTCATGTTACTTATTGTGAGTGGCACTTCCATTAGTTGGTTACCAAGCTAGGACAGCGGACTTCATATAAAAAGTGAAATAATCTAACTCTAAATCCATGCCTAGTAAGTGGGACACAAACATTTTGACGGGTCAAAATACATCCCTACAAAAGTTATGGACACCTGCGGGCAGTAGGGCCATGTTTGTGGTATTAGAGTTAACTTCATACTATGATTTTCTTGGTTATACTTCTCTTTCCTTAATACTCATCATTTTTCTTGGAAAATGGTTTTAATATGATTTTAACATGATGCTTTGAGTTCTATCTTTCAAAAATTGAAGAATATTTAATGAAGTGGTACCCTTAGGAAAGGTTATTCACTATACTAGATTAAGAGGAAATTTAGTTTTGAATCCGGATAACAACATAATTTAGAGTGTTCAAATAAAGAGGTTGCTAATTGGTATCATCACTCACTTTAATTTCCATGGTGTTCAGAGTGATGACTTACTTAATGATGACAACTCACAAGGTTTTGGTTGCCATAAATGTGTATTGATTGTAATTGCCTCTAAATATGTGCTACATGACCTAGGTACGAGATTGTTATAGTAGGTGCAGGAATATTGTGTTATTCTTTTTGAAGTTGCGATTTTTCAACAAAATTTGATTCTCATCATAAGACTTTGGGCAGAAACAAAACAAGGAATTCATTTGGGACAAGGTAACAAGTTTGTGCAACACTATTTTCTCCATAAATGTTACTTTCGGTACCTGATCTTGTTTCATCATTTCACATGGTTTTAGCTGGTAAAGTAATAATAATACCAATGTTGTGGGCTACTAAATTCATTACAATATCAAGCATCTTCATCCTTACTTGCTAAATCATTTCTGACATTTTCCCTACTTTATTTCATCATCTTATAGTTTCTTCTTGCACGAGGACGTGCAAGAAGTTCAGCGTGGGGGGATGTTGAGCTGCCTTTTTGTCTATATTTTTACGATTTTTTATCAGATAATTTTACGATTGTATCTAGTGTTTTAATATATTTCATCTTATTAAGTTTGTAATTAGAGGCATTTATAATTAAATTATAAATTCTTGTTTTTAATTAATTGAAAGGGTGTTTTGTGTAATAATATGGTTAATAATATGTTTTCATTAGGGCAGGAGAATAAGTCTAGCACCAACAGTGCTGGAATGGTTCTTGAAATACATGTGTATTACAACACAGAATAGATGGACACAAGACAAAAGAAACAACGACACCCACATCATAGGAACAAACTTCTACAAGCACTCCCATGGCTTATCCTGAGAGGGATGCACCAATACAAGCTATATATAATTATGGAAAGAAACCACCTCCTCCATATGTTACTTGTATTCTCATGGCAGCCTTGGTATGCTTATTATCAAGACTAATGAAACTAGAAAAGAAACAACTCCAAATGGTGTTTTCTCCCAAGGTTATGAGAGTGGGAGCGAAGGATCAAGTGAAGGAAGTGATGGAGATTCTCCAAATGGTTCACAATGAGGACATAAGACACACTTTGAACAAGGATCTACGGAAGTGGAAATGCTCAAAATGGTAATGCAACATCTCATAATGGATAAAGTGAAAACACTAATAGTGCATCTGGAGCACAAGTAACAACTATTAATTCAATCCCAACCATGGAAATAGTGGCAACGTCTCTGTTGGGTTCAGCTAGCACTATTAAAAATACTATGAGCAACATAAAGATTGGGATAGACTACTGGTGTGCGACAGCTCCTACACCTCTTTCTACTATGCGTGGACAGCTTCATGTATCACCAACAACCACAACTATCATTTCATCTGCTCAGAACATGCCTGATATGGGAACAAAGCTATCCATACAGAATGAGAGAGAGATTAAAAGGAAAATAAGAAAACAATCAAACAGATAATCTGCATGGAGATTAAGGACACGTAAACAAACTGAGTATTAATAACTAACACGTTGGGTTGAAAAGCTTAAAAGTGAAAAATTGGCACTAAGGATAGGGTTGGCTCGGTTGCAGGAATAATCTGAAAATATTACGTCGCGACTACTCTTTGTGGGTATTGGAAAAGGAGAAATCGAGAAGCCCAATGAGGAAATGGTTATATGGTAATTTGAGAACATGGAACCAAATGATTTCTTGGTATCAATTGAGGAGATAGATCTACATAATTGCATCAGATCATTTGAGGAGATTGCATTGGTTACGCCCTCATTTCAGAACTCTTACTGGCCATTTGATTTGCAGGAGCAGGAGATTAGAAATCTAATGTGGATTTCTGAATGTGTTGCTCAGAACTAAAAAGCTAGAATTCATTACAGTTTTATTTTCTAATTGATGTCTTTGTGGTAGGCTATTATTTCTCAAGCCTGTGAAATTGATTATGATTTTTTCTTTGTGGCGATGGGGATGCTAAATATCACCTACACATTATAGTGAGACTGCAATCACAGTCAATAAATTCCTTGTTCCATGCTGGGGGAGAGTCATGCTTTCCTCATCCACCTATGAATGAAAGTATTCTTTCATCTCTATCATGTAGATCTATTTTTTCACGTCCATGGCATGATATTAAGATTGGAACTAGAGATCCTTCAGTGTTCAATTGTGTTGTGGAAATTATGAATATGATAAGATAATTATTGTGTGCGCTGATGGCCCTGAGTACCGCCATTACAAAAACATTACGGAGCTTCCTCCACATCGTTTAGCAGAAATTCAATGCTTCTTTGAGGATTACAAATATTAAAGCTGGTTATTGCAAACAAGCATGCACACACGGAGGTTGTGATTGGGGAGAACTAAAGTTTCAATATTGTGATGAAGATGATGCCAAGTGTTTGATGAAAGGCCTAACCCGTAAGATGCTCATGCCGCTCATTACAACCAATTTGGCCCATTAATTCTCATCATCACACAAGGAGGAAATTAGTCAAATCGCACTTCAACAACCACTATAGGGAAAAAGGTACGATTCACCAGAATCGTTCCCTCTTTCAATATTTAGTTGCAAAACTAATTCTTATTCCGATAAATTTTTAAACCAATAATCTTCTATATTTTTATTGGTTGGTTGAAGCCCCAATTTGTAAATTTGATATATATATATATATGTAAGTTTCCGTGGTTAAACGAAAGAGGAGGTGAGTCCGTCAATTAGTTAAGTTGGGATTGATAGGAATAGAAGGTGGAAATTCTCAGATGTAGAGGGCGTAATTTCTCATATGTAAGGTTGAATTTCTCAAGGACGATTTTCTTAGATGTATAACTGGGAGGAATTTCTCAGATGTAAAGGTCGAATTTTGAGATGTAGAGCCAGCATTCAATTTGTAGAGGAGAAGAGATTGTAATGGGAGAAAAAAATTATGTTGTATTTCCCATTCAAATTTTGAATTCTAATATATAATTTTCTCCAGCGTTTTATTATACGTACATATTATGGTTTGTTGCGATTTTTCGAAGTAGATTGGGTTAATCTAGGCTTGCTCCAGGAGTGGTAAGGGCTCACCACCACTGGAGACAAGTCCTGTAGCTGAATGATATCATAGATCTTATAATCATAGATTTGAATAGAATCATAAACATCATATATTTGAATTTATAAATGTAATATTCATTCGAAAGGTTGTGAGATTAGATCTCAAAGTTATCACTTCATTCTGCACTTAAACCTTTCATTTCACTTCGGTAAGCTCAAATAGAATGTTGTAAATCCTATTTTATAATTGTTAAATGATTAAGCGAGATGCTTCACTGTGCAAAAAATTCTTTAGGCTCTGTTTAATTACTATACATTACCAAGTTTTGCAACATTATAATTCTGTGATTAATACTCAAGAAAAGTAAGACAATAGTGATTGTGAGTGGAATGTGTTAGTGTTGATATGTTTAGGGTAAGACTAGAGTTTTGTTATGGTTAAAAGCTGATAAGAGTTGACATTTCTTAATCATTTTAGTTATAGGAATATAATTATTTCTGAGTGATCAGAATTAGAACATATTTTAAATGCTTTGAGTTTAAGTATGGTTTGCATTACCTAGTTTCGTTTGAATGTTTTCAGGATTAATTTGATTTGTTTATGCATCTCGGGACTTCAGTCAATAATTAGATCTCTTTTAATTAGAATTTGTATTTTTTTAGATCTATTTTCAATTAGATTCTTTCTTGTTTTCGTAGTGTAATCATTTCTTTATAAGAGCAAGTTTGAGTGCGGATTTGATTGTGCGGGTAGAGAGATCAATTCAAATGAAACGTGATTTAGTTACATGATTTGATTTTGAAGAGTGAGCTTTTTTATTGAATAATCCATTTCATTTAGATTAAAATCTTTAAATAGAAGGTTTCTCATAGGTTATTTGAAATACAATTTTTAATAGGATCTTTTAAGTGTTATTTTTACATGAAGCAAAGTAGTTTTCTTTTAGCAATAGTTAGGATTGTTTCTTTTGTTGATTTGGAATCTTGAATTTGTTATCAAGAGTAGTTCTAGTTAGTTTAAGGTTTGAAGTTATTATTAGGATAATATGTGTGTTATTTTAGTTATCTCAAGCTTAGTTTCAAGTTAGTGAAAGGAGAAAATAGGTTAAGGTTTTCAAGATGTCGTAGGATATTTAAAAAGTAGAATTCAAGTGTGAGAATGTTATGTGATTGAGGATTTATTTGTATTTCCTTAAAGTTTAATTGCAATATGGACTTTTCTTGATAAAATTGGTTAAGTAGGTCCCCTTTTTTTAGATTGTTTATTTGCCAGCAATTGTGTGTTTCATTCCATTACCTAGTTTATATTACAAAGGTATATATTTATACTCTGACCATTAAGCTGAGCCAAGACACAGTACAACTCGCATTTATGACTCCCAGATTGATAATTAATATTGAGAGGTTTAATCTGACAATTAAACCACCCAAAAATTTCCATAATGAATAAATTAGACTAGATCTATGTGATCACTGTAATATTCTAAGCATGATCTAAGGCCTTTTATGTAAAATGGTTAAAATCAATACGTTTGAGATATAACGCATTATCGACGTACTGATCCCCTTGTTTATGATTGCGGGTGATCCACTTATGGGGCATTGATTACATGTGTGTTACAATATCTTTTGTTACTCATTTAATCAAATGCTCATATTTTCCTAAGAAAACCCCTTTTCTCTTGTAGAACTATCCTTATCTTAAAACGGCATTTTTCAAAATCTATATGCACTCTTCCCACTTTAAAAAGATGTATGTATGCAGTTCCTCTAAAATATTCCCACATACATATTTTTAAAACTTTGAAAAAAATATAATTTTTATTGCAGGTGAGGTTTATGAGATAGATTGGAAACCCACCTACAGGAGCCCTTGGCATAACAAACTCAACTGGTTTTTGATGGTATAAATACACCCTATGAATTGGCTTCAAATGCATCCTAATGATTAGCATCCTTACTTTGCTGAATTTCCCCTAGATCATGTTTTTGTTATCTTGTGCTCTCTACACTTTCCTATCTCCAAGAAACCATAGTTTCCTTGCATTGATTCTAAGCTCCCTTATCTCACATCCCATTTTTACTATTGGAAAGAAAGCATTCGTTAGACCAGGTAGGAGGGATTTAGAGTAAGCTTTCGTCGGTGCCAATAGCTTTGATCAGGTGGTATCATCACAACCTCTTTGTTGTTTCTATTTCAATAAATACTCATATTACGCGCCTATTTGCATTGTTTATTTCATATGAATGTGAATATATAATGAATATACTTATGGATTGAATTTTTTATATACATATATACTTCTAATGTTATGATCCATGTCTAGTTTCTTGTTCATCTTGTAGGTCTGTAACTTTAGGAGGAAAATTTAAGGTTCAAACCTTGTAGGACGATCATTAACTATAGGACTTATGGGTGAGTCAAACACACCTACCTTTCTAATTAAACTTGTATGTATTGTTTTTTGAGTCTATTTTTTGAATTTTATTTTCTATTTTTTTGGGGATTCCAAACCTAGCCCTAAGGAATTTTCCTGCAAATAGAATTGGCAAATCTACTAGGGCCCTTAACGATTGTTTGGCTTCATATGAATGATTGGGCAATGTCTTGTTTGTTTTTTTATTTTTTTTGTATCTAAGTGGAGTAGATCTTCCAGCCTAATATTTTGTATCTAGGCTTGATTTTTTTTCATTTTTCCTTAGTTTTCTATCTATATGTACTCTTCCTTTATAAAAATGGCATGTACATGTAGAATTTTTTTATACAACTTGTGTATGCATGTTTTTCTTTTATAAAGGTTGCATACCTATTGATGGGCCTCAAAATTAGACACAAATTAAGGCTCGTATAACCTTTATTAGGCACATAAAGTCTATATTAAATCTCTCCTTCTACACTTAATAACATTTTTTTCGCTTTAATATGTTCTTAGGAAGGTTTAGATATAGTTTCATATTATGTGTCTAATATTATTTATTTTTGCAGAATATTCAGAGAATATTGAGTAAATTCTGAATGAGATAATATAGGGACTTCTCCCTACTATAGGATGGAACATTATTGGATAATAAATGAACAAAATATCATGAAATTATTGAAAAATTTAGAAGCTCCACTGATTGAGAAAATCTAGGAATGTGTTCCCTATCATTTAATGAAGATTCCTAATGTTGGGAACTAGATCCACTTTCTGAGAGATTTTGGAGGGGGAATTTGCCTCCTTTCAAGGAGAATGCTTCCACATAAATTTGTATAAGTAAAAATTCAAATTTTCCTCTAGGGGCATGTATTTATTAGTATTATTCTATAGAAAACTTGTTATTTAGCAACTCCACTTTCATTTCTAGCAAGGATGTACTTGGATTGATTCAAGTTTGGTGCCATTTTTAGCTTCTAAAGCTTTATTTCCTTCATAGGAATTCAATTTTCCTTGGGCTTGGCCATCCTAAGAGTCTTAGAGCCCTCTTGTAAATTTTATTTATTTCCTTTCAATGTCTTTTTCACTTGCATATCTTATTTGTGAGTTTACTATTCATGCTTCTTTTATTGTAGGTCATATTGGTTAAAATATTGAAGTGAGTTTATTTGCAGGTTATTTACAGATTAAAAAGTATTATGCATCCTTAGAGCACATTTTAAAAGTCATATTAATCATTGAGCTACTTGGATTGGTTTACTAGTTCAGAAATCTATAATTTCTAGAAGTCCCTTATAGCAAAATAGTAGTAATTGTTTGCTATATTTTATAACGTTTTAATGCGATTAATTTAAGTTGATTAAACTTGTATTTTGTAATGAAAATATTCAATTTAATAAAAAAAATACCCTATATATTTTTCACTTGATTAGGTTAAGAATTTGGTAGGTTAACTAACTCACTAATTCTTGAATTTCCAATTTTTAGAGTAGTGATTTTCTGCTATTTTTCTAGCAAATCTTAACATGGGTATTTTGGATTGATTCTACTTGGAGTGGAATTATAGGACATCCTACTTAATAAATAAAAATTCCCATTTCATTTTAATTTGATTTACTTGGGAATATGGAAATTTATCTCACTCCTGTAGTAAAACATGGCCTCTTGTAGCACCTCGTGTAGCACGTGTAAACTTGACCAGATTTGCTCCAAAAGATTGGTTTTTATCTCTTAGGCTTGAATCATGACCCCAAGGATTTGAATCTGTGATTGAGTATGACCAAAAGACCTCTTAAGCCTTTCATATTTTCCATTTTAATTCACCTTTGTAGTTTTGATTAGTGGAAATATTCATGACTTGAAGAGAATAATGATGATTTTCATGATTATTTTATGAATCACATTGTGCAATATATTGAAAAAATATATGCAGTGATTTCATTTTGTTTCATAGATATTAAGCCAGGGTTTCCATTTCCAACATTGGTATTTCCATTTCATAGACTAGGTTTCCTATTGATGTACCATAGGTTAATGTTTATATTTCTACAAATAGGATTAAAATTTACATTCATGCAAAGTAGAATATCCTTTCCTTTCTACAAAAGTAACTAGGGTTTCCTCTCTGCAAAAGTAATTGGGTTTCATGCATGAAAATAGAGTAATATTTCCATTTCTGCAATTAGTTTAGGCTTGTATTTCATGGAATTCACTTCATTGCATCATATCAATGTAAGGAGGACACATTACATGCTATGCTTAGCGTGTTGACACCTCTTAAGTTTGTATGAACCCAGGTTGATAATTTAAGTTGGTAGCCTTGGGAGTTGCATTATTCTTGTTTCAATACTGAGGCTCATCACTTGTTGGCATCATTTCCATGGAGGTCTCAAAGTATGTATTATTTTCTTCCCTAGTTGATCCATTTTTGAAAAGATAAAAAAATTGCATTAGGAATATTTCATTTTAGAAAAATTCATTTCATTAGCTTTCTTACTCATTTTTTTTTGTAAAAAAATTAATTCTCAAACACCAAACCCCCCATTTAATTACGTGGTGCAATAATAACCACATCACCATCCACTTTTGTAGGTATAATAAGAAGAGGTGGCAGATAAGGTAGAATAAATAGATGGAGATTATGAAAATGAAGAAGATCCTCTTCGATTTCCCATTCAAGATATTGATATCATTGTTCATATGAAGAGAATCCCTCCATATTTCCTTGCCAAATTCCATGGTATGATATTAGAGGATTAGAAAAACTTTCTCTTTGAATTTGAAATCCTTTGTAGATCTTATGGTTACATACTAAACACTCAAAAATTGAGATTGTTTCTGGAAACATTGAAGGGTAGAGATCTTAAATGGTTCATGATTTTAGGGACTAATTCAATATGATCATGGAATTATATGAAAAATATATTTCTAGAAAAAAATAAATATCATTCTCTTAACGAAGAAATATTTAGAATGAATAAAAAAGAATATGAGAGCCTTGAGTATCTAATAGAGAGATTCATGTATAATGTTAGGAGGGAAAAATTGCATCATTTAGGATTTGACACATTAAAAACCATCTTACTTAGAAAAATTAGTGATGAGTGGATTGATCTCCTTGATCTCATGATTCGAGGTGATGTATACCAATTATCAAATTTTGAAGAAATTTGTGAAAAATGCAAGAAAATATCAAGAGGAAGGGCAAGAGTAAGTACATCAACATCAAGATAGGTAATTCAATATGAACTTGGAAATTTTCTTGTTAACTCAATAAAATAAATTAATAGAAATATAAGTGAAAAAGTAGAAATGATAAGAATGCAAAACGAGCAAAAATAAGATGCTAATATTTGTTTCATCCATGCTGAATCGCATGCTATTAAATATTTCCCATCATGACCAAGGTTGAAGGAAGTTTACCAAGAGGAAAATGGAGCAAGTCAATCACCAAAGAAGCTATGTTATGTAGCTCCAAGAAGACCATGGCATCGTAGTCAACCTGATATGATGCAAAAACCTTCACAGTTTCAAGATTATGAACTTCCCTCTCAAAGTAATTGGAACACACTCTTTCCTTAGAAACCTAGGCCATCTCAACACGAAAACCAATCTTGGCAACAAGGTTGCAAGGAAATTATGAGAGAAATCTACAATATCCTCAATATTTTTCCCAATATATTCCATACCCAAATCCGTGTTATCCCTACAATCCACCTGCACCACAACCATAACCATCTCAAATATGCACTCCCACTCCACTACATGTACAATCATTTCTGAACCCAAACAATCTAGTAACTCAACCCACTTACAATGTTGAGGTACAATACTTCAAAAAGACTCCTCTTGATCTAAATGGTATTCACCTTAGATCAGGAAGTGTATTGCAAAATAAATATTCTCTTGATGCCATTTAAGAGCAAAATCTAGAAGAAGAAGATCCAGAGGGGACAAAAGAATCATGGGCCACACTAGATGGAGAGAAGACATCAAAATCAAAGATTAAGGAAGTTACATCATCATATCCTCTATGTTTTAAAGAGAATAATCAACAAAAAGATGAATATTTTAATGTCATGATAGAAGTGGACACAGAAATATGTCCAAATGTACAAGAATACCAAGGGCATCACAACCATATTGAAATATGGTTCCAGAAAAGCATTAAGTTGCAGAAACACACTATTCTTCAACAGTTCCTGATCACACCTCAATCAAATAAGTTGGTCTCTCATATTCAAGTACATGTCAAAGCATATCTTCTGAGCCTACACATGATTTTACCTATCATATTGATGTGCACATGGCTCCATTGGAAGTATTCCTATACTTGAAATAGAATTTACTTTTTCAAGTAGAGTAGGATAGGAAAAAGAAATGAAAAAGTGAAAAAAGAAAAATAAGAGTAAAATAATAAGATCTCAGGTCAAAAACTCCTTTTAGGAACCTAATATTGTATTACGGATTGAAAAACTCATTGAGGTGGTCAATGGGTTGGAAATAAAAAAAGAAAAGAAAAAAAGAAAAGATCCTATGTGAAAACCTCCTTTGTGGCACCTAGGCAGACCTTGTAATAGCCCCGGTCAAAATTTCATTTAAATAAAGTTAATAAAGGAAAAATAATTACCATGGTCATGGGACTCGTATTCTAAGATGAATGTTGGGGAAAACATCCTAGTGTGGGTGTTCATTTGGTTTATTTTGGCTAAGGAAATTGGCAAAGGAAATGGCAAAGGCTTTGGAAAGGCAAAGTGGAATTTATTGGCATTTTGTTTATGAAAATAATGGAAAATAGGAGGAAAGGAAGGTGAAAGGTCACAGGTTTCATGTGAGGAGGAAAATCAAGGAAAATAATGGAAAATTGAATAAAATAGAGGCCTTATAAATAAAAAGGCTTCTAAGGATGAGTTGGCACTTTTTTTTAGTTAAGTTTTGGAGCACTCTCTCTATTCTCTCTCTCACAATCTTGGACACTTCAAGAATTCTTAGAGAATTCTAGCATTGGATCAAGAAAAGAAAAGGAAGGACCAAGAAGGAAAAAGGAAGTAAATATCAATCAAGGAAGAGAATGATAAAAAAATTACATCAGGATTACTAATAGGTATCACTTTTCATGTGTGATTTTCTTGCTAGATTTTACATGCATGGTACATGCATGTGTGTATTTGGTTCTCTTTCTGTCATTGGCATGGGATTTTCCAGGTGTGACAATGTTCTTTAGGCTAGCCTTTCCATTTTCAAATAGGCATGGTGTGATGGGTTCTCTTGTATTTGGTTAAGATGAATTTTCGGATGGTTTCGAAACTGAGTGAGGTGGTCTCTAAAGGAAAGAACACATCACCTAAGAATCCATGAGCCTAACTGGGATTGTGGTAAAGAAAAATTTTGTGTGTCTCAGTAGGCCTAGGAATCCTCGACTAGTTAATGGTGGGATATAGGGTGAATCCTAGAGGTGTGTGCCCTCAATCAGGCCTAGTAATCCTTGATCTGTGTGTTATCAATATATTTTTCTACCCTTGGATCCCTGACCCTTAGCCCTCATGGTCAGATGAATATTTCTTGACACGGGGTGACCTTTTGAGATAGTTTGGCCCTTAGCCATAGGAAGGAAACATGGAAAATTTTAAGGGTAGAAATTTATTTTAAGGTTTAGAAACCTTGGTGAATATTACTAGTCCATAATATGAAAAATATAGATTGTTTGGCCATATGTTTGTAAAAATATTCAAATTTATAATAATTTCATATAGTCTCTATAAAAATTTGGTGGTTTTTAAGGTAAAATTATTTTATACTATCAAATTTGGGTGAATCATTTTTAGAAAAAATGGAAATTGACGAATATTTTTTTTAGAAAAAACATGGAAAATTAGCCCACTTGCGAACATTAGCCCCTAAAATTTTCCTTGGAAGGAAGGCTTGTTCCTAAGGTCAAAGCCGTATAGCCACTACCAGGCCCTCTTTTGCTTGCAACTGGGACCCTCTTTTTCCGTTTATGTGGCTGTGGCCAAGGGAATGTTCTAAAATGACGTAGTCTCTAGGAGATCAGTTTGATTCCTCCTCTATTAGAGTTGGAATGGCTCATCAATTATAATCTTATGTAACTTCTCATCTTCTTGAGCGTCCATATTCATCCTCCCGGGACCTCTCTTCTACCTATTTATACTGGATCATTTTAGAGGGTTAGGCTAGTTTTAGAGGGCCATGATAGTCTTGAGAGCTATACTACTATTGGAGAGATGAGATCTTGATCGTATGATGCCATTTTGCTGATATATAGAGAGCTTGTGAGGTCTTGGTTGTGTGTGTGCTCTTCATGCTCATTTCTTACATGTAGTGGGGAAACTCTACCGGATCGTGGAGAGGAAACGTGGAAGTGAAGATATAAGTGCTATTCATTTTATATGATTAATGAAGATATATGTTCTATCCCTTACATAATTATGTTTTCATCAAATCTTGTGATCAATTTATATCTTTTTTAATCTAACGATATTCCGAGGAAGATCACTTGTCGTCCTTGAGAGTTTGTGATTATGTGTAGGTATTGAGGTTGATTGCAGATGAAGCAGATCACTTGAGTGAAGCATGAGGATTATGCTACGAACTCAAGATCCATCCATAATATGTGAGGAGGAACGATACCATTTATCTTCCTCATAATGTAACATTGATTGCATGCTTCTTCATGATCATAAGGGATTGGGATCTCTTTTGTCTTCTTATTTTTGTCTCTATATGTCAGGTGATCTAACTAGACACTAGATCATGGAGAAAAAATTCCTTGCAATTCTAATGTAAGATAACTGGTGCTTTCAATGAGAGCACACTCGCTTGGTGTTACCTTTGCCTCCAATCTTGATTGGATCCTATTTTTTATGATTTGATGAGTTTTTTCGAATTTTTCAACTATTTTTGGTTATTTTCAGGGATTGTTAACTTTTTGTTTTTCTTGCCTCTGATCCATTACATGAGTTTATAGGGAAATTATGATTTTTTCCTTAGCCTCTACCTTACAGGCTTATGCCTGCCATTAGGGGAATTTTGAGGTATGAAATGGGCCTCCTAAGGAAATAATAAAATATTAGCTAAACCAATTGTTACACCATTTTTTGGTCATCTAACCTATTATCATTAGATGGACCCAAGTACACCATGTAAGATCAATTTTACCCTAAGTAAAATTGCCTTCACTATGTTAAATAATTTAATAAACCACATTTATTAGGTTCTTTATGGTCTGAACAGGAAACCCCAAAAGGAAATATTAAACAAACCTATATTTGTTTGATTTTCCTCATGGAATAATTAATTAAACCATAATTTTATTATTATTCCCAGTCATTTTTAACCCCAAAACAAAGAAATTAATTAGATAAACCTTTATTTATCTTATTATTTTCTAGGAATAATTATTTAAATCTTATTTAGATAATATTCCTTGTTAAATATGACCAAATCACCCACAAATAATTAAATAAATCATTTATTTATTTATTTTTGACAAATAAAGGGATTTGACCCAAGTCAAATACTTTTTCCCCCCAACAAATATAATAAAATATTCCATAAAAGGTGGATCTAGATCTGGTTAACATTATTTTAATCATGCACCAAAATCTAGAATGACCCAATATTTTGTTATAAATAGGAGGGTTTTTCCTACCATTCTTTACCTTTTGTTGCCTATTAGATCACTCTGGATCTATACACTTGGTCATATTTTTCCATTATTTGCTGTGTGAGCTCCCTTTGAGCTCTATTCTTTGCATTGGGTTTTCTACACCAACAAGAGAGAGAGATCTTAGATCTGAAGTGCTGAGGACTTCCAAGAACCCATCCCACTGAGGAGAATTGGATACGCCTTCTTGTTTTCCTCCCAGGTGCCCTTAATACAAAAATTCTTTCAAAAATTTTTCTTGTCTTATCTATTGGTATATGGAGCAAACCCTTATTTTTACTGCTTAATGTCTTTCCATGCATAGATCAGGTTTTTTGCAGCTCTTTTCTTGATCAACTAACCGCAGATCTGAAGATATTGGCAGCCACTTTTGTTGTTAGGGCTATTATTTATGCGTAGCTAAAGTGGTCCTTTTTCGTACACTTCGACAAAGGATTCATACTAAAAAATGGTGACTCCACACAAGTTTTAAATTACGACCGCTGTCGTTTTTCATATTCCTGCATATCCAGCTACTTCAGACCCTAGGGTTTCTTTTCAGCTTTTTGTTTTTCCTATTTTCATGTTGTTTTTCCCCTATAAAACCCTCAAACATTAAAATTTCTAACTTACGTGTTTCCGGCCCTATCGCGCAGGTAGCGACACCGCCCAAGAATCGACGGCAACTTCTTTCCCGAAAATCCGGCGTGAATAATCGAATGGGAGGTCGTGCCCTTTTCACCTTTAAAAAAGTGCGATCAGACCTCAGTGTCGCACTTTTCACCTCTTTTTCTCGCGACCTCGCACCGAAACAAAGTTGCACCGTGACCCGCCAATTTTTCAATCGTTTTTCTACAATTTTTCTCGGTTTTATCTATAGCCGCCTCCCGCTCGTGTTTTCTGTCTCTTTTGTCTCTCCGTCTGCCCTTCGTTTCAAACTCGTCGTTTTCCCCAACCGTTTCGCTCATCCACAGAATACACCCCTTGGGATTTCGTACCTCCACTTTTTGTGGAAGAGTTTTTTATCCTCGCAAATCGTTTTTTTCTAGTTTTAGCTCTCTTTTTCCGCATCCGATACCTCCTTTTCTTATCTTCAAATCATCCTTTCTTCCTTTCAAATCACCTCCTGTCATTTTTGACCTCCTTTTAGGCCTCCTCTCGTTCCTTCTACTTTTTGTCGATTTCCTCCTTTTTCCGCCCACCTCGCTCTCGTCTCTCGCTCTAACCGCACCCTTGCGCATTATCCTTGCATCCCCTATTGTTTCCTTTTGACCCTAGATCTATTGGCCTCTTTTTAAGTGTGTTTTGACTAGATTTTTGCCCTTTTTAAGATTATTTTTGAGCGACCCACCTTCTTGGGTTGAATCGATGCAATAGTAGCTGTTATTTTTTTGTTATTTCAGCATTATATACTTTTCTCTGCAGATTTATGTTTAGTTACGCAGCACACTTTTTCTTTCTCTCAAAACAAAAAGGGTTTAAAAATTAAAATTAACGCACGCCACACACTCACCCTAAGCGAAGAAGATCCTGGTTTACACCGCCAGGAAAGGACTTTAAAATCAATTGACACTGCACCTATCTGCCCTTGTTTCGACATTCTAATCACTTGATTCTGCACCTCCCTGCCCTTGTGGTCGTTCTTCTTCCCCTTGTGCCATGTTTGTGTTGTCATCATTGCGCCCCCTAGGCGCACTTCCTGGAGACTTCTTGGCCTTCACCCTCAGTTTCCGGTCGATCGACCTGCTCCGTCCCGCCGTCGTCGAGCCAGTCCTCCTCTGAGTCCGCACTCCGACTCCTCTTTTGATTCATTGGGTTCTCCTTCTCCTTCTGGTTCTCCCCCTGTCACCTTCATTATGTCTGGTCCAGGGCCTAACGCTAGCGGTGCTCCTAGCCCTAATGCCGGAACTACTACTAGCGGAACTGCCACAGGAACTACCTCGGCCATACCCTTGCTGCCGTACATTGCAGGCCTCAGCCTCCCTAATTTCAATCAGTTGATCAATGACCCTATCTGCCACGATGTTGGTTGGCCTGCTATGCCAACCAAGCTCCCCTCCGACATCCCTAAGTTCGAAGGCCTTGCTGGAGAAGATCCGGCCAATCATGTCCGATCTTTCCACATGTGGTGTTCCTCCAATTTCATTACCGATGACTCCATCCGTCTTCGCTTGTTCCAATGCACGCTTACCGGCGAAGCTTCTAAATGGTATGTCGACCAAGCCACCTCTTCCCATACCACCTTTGCGACCATTGCCCAAGCCTTTTTATCTTAATTCCAGCTCCCTCTCCGATACGATACTGGTACGAAGCTCTTGACCTCTTTCAAGTAAACCTCTTCCACATGCCTTTCCACTCATGTCCAGGAATGGCGACGAAGACAAAGCTTATTTCGAGCTCCCCCCTTCGAA
This sequence comes from Pinus albicaulis, assembly GCA_034641835.2. NCBI lineage: Eukaryota > Viridiplantae > Streptophyta > Pinopsida > Pinales > Pinaceae > Pinus > Pinus albicaulis. The sequence goes on from CM076579.1 coordinate 1,214,062,288, forward strand.
GATCGGATCTATATGGACTGGTTCCTTCGCTCTCTCTTAGCTCCCATTAGCAAAGATGTTGCCTCCCATTTTCCTTAAACCGAAGAAGCCGCCCTCCAAATAACCTTGAAATATGACCTGATCTATGCTCAGTCTGGTTATGTTTATACCGTTCTTCCTGACCTCCCCAGGCCCGGCGGTGCTAATGCCCTGGGGGCATCTCATTCCACCGATGGTATCGTTGGAGCCCTTTCCCATCCATACGCTCAACCTCCTATGGGCTATGGTCTCCCTCAGGGAGGGGCCAACACCTCTAGCACTCTTCCCCCTCTCGGTAGCATGTATCCAGGATACGGCATGCCTCCTCCTTTTTCCCAACCTCCTGCTTACCTCAATGTTGCCCAACCTAACCATTATCTTTATCCACAGCCTGGTGTGCTAGCTCTTCCAGCATATGCGCTTCCATCTCCCTTGCCTCCTCCAAACCTGCAACATCACCTACAGCCCCCTCCAAGGCAAGTATTTGCACAGCAGGGCATGGATAATTCCCCTTCTTCTCAAAGAAGGTGGAGACGAAATCCAAACCAATCCACCCCTGGTACTCGTGGACCCAATCCAGGTGTTGACCCTAACATTGCCAACCAGCAAAAGGGCACTCAGCCCAAGCTAGACAGGTCGCTTCGCATAAATAAGCCTTGTTCGTGTTGCGGTTTTTATGGTCATTACACCCACGATTGTCCCCTCTTACCCCAGATGCGGTAGATGTGGGAGTCTCAAGCCACATTGCGCAGAAAACACGCCTCCCCTCATGCTCCTCCTAATGTGGCCACTACCCAACCAGCTGTGTTTACTGATCCTTTCCCTCAGCAAGGATTCGTGGCTACCCAACCACCTGACAACCAGGTCGCCACTCCACCTTCCCTTTCTGGTTCCTCCGATTACCAGATCCTTATGATGAACTCTGATCCTTCCCCAACCGTCGACCTTCACCTTCAAACTCGGTCTCGCCAGTACCCCAAGCATCCCACTCAGTCTGCCCCCAAGTCCCCTTCTTCCGGTTCTACAGAGCCTCTTTTGACAACCAATGGTCCCTTACATATCCCTCAACCCAAAGTTGAGGTCCATCCCGAGATTCCTAATGGACCATTACATCGAAATGCTGCTTCTGGTCGAGTTGCTCATTCGTATAGCATAGTAGATGATTTGGTGCAATCTCCTGCTGCCATTTCCACACTAGAACTCCTCCAGTCGCGCTCTTCCCAAAAGAAGGCTCTACTATCTTCCGTGGGCGCTGTAGATCCTACTGATGACCAAATGATTGTGTTCGACACCCATCAATCAGACCATCCTCCCCTTCCTTCTTCCGTCGCCTTCCAAATCCCAGTCAAAATCCGGAACGCCAACATTTCTCGGTGTATAATTGATGAGGGGGCATCCACTTGTGTGATGTCCGCTTCAGTTTGGAAGCAACTCGGATCTCCTGAGTTGGCCCCTTCCATGATCACCCTTCGAGCATGGGACGGCCATGCCTCCTAGCCCATTGGCCTTTTCTGTAATTGTCCTATCACCCTTTCCGGTAAGACCGTTTGCATTGACGTCGAAGTCATTGACGCCCCTCTAGACTACAACATTCTATTGGGGTGAAGCTACACCTATGCCATGTATGCTGTCCCATCCGCGGTTTTTCGCAAGATGTCTTTCCCTCAAAATGGAAAGATAGTCACCATTGACCAGCTGTCTTACCATGAGCCGCCGTCTCAGACCTCCCCCGAGACGACCATCTCTTCTGTAGCCAATAAGCAAACCGTCGATTCCTTGACCAGTGTCTCCCCCGGCGTGTACAAAGATTCCTCCCTGCTTGGAACTTTTCCTGGTTTTCCCCCTCCTCATATCTCTGATCCCAGCTTATCGAATGTTTGCATGATGCAATCGTCTCAGGCTACCCTTAAGCGGCCTGCGTCGGCTAGTCAGCAACCTCCACCTCGCCCTCCGCAGCCCACTCCTAGCCATTCATCTCAGCCAGCGGGACCTCCTCCTTCTGGCCCTCTCCCTACAGCTGGTATCCCTGAACCCCTTTATCCTCCTGGATCGGTTCCCCCAGGTCTTCACCATCTCGGAGTCGTCCCTCCTAGTCATTACCCTGCTAGTCAGATACCTTTCCTGGCTCCCCCTCCCGGAGTCTATTCTGTCCCCGTCATGGCCACCCTCTCTCTCCCTAACCTGACCTTGGGCATACCCGTCTGGTACCTTGACCCTCCAGCTGCTACGCCTCCTGGTCACCCCAAACCCTACATGGCTTTGACACCGGTTCAACTAGTCCCCCTCACTTCCTCTATTGCCACTGTGCCCCCAGCACCTCCACAGGACCCTTCTCCTATCGTGACGGCTCCCGGGAAGAAAGGCAAAGCTCGCAAGGGGGCACCCAAATACAAGACCACCACGACTGACCCGGCCCCTCCTCCACCTGCAAAGCCTTGCACCTTGTGTGATGTCACCGGTCATGCCACCCATGCTTGTCCTGAGTTGCCCCGTATTCAGCCCATGGTTAAAGTCGCGTTCCCCGAGTCTACGGTCCATGAAGCCTCCATTCCTTCTTCGTCCGTAACCAAGAACCCCAAGACTCTCCGCACCAACAAACCCTGTGCTTTGTGCGGTGTTCATGGCCATTACTCCCACCATTGTCCAAACCTGACGCATTACCGCGCCTCTTTAGAGGTAGTCCGAGAGTATGAGGTTGAAAAAAATCAATCCGCCTCTCCCATCGACATTCCCCCCCCTGATGTTCAGATGACGGAGTCCACTACGACCATTATTTATCTATCCTCCTCTGGGAGACCCTTGGAGCCCAGCCCCCCTACACCCCCCCTGTTGTTTCGCCTGACCCCCTCTTTTCCACCCATACACGAGATCACTCCACCCGTATCTCTGTAGCCCTCTGCAGCCCGAGTCCCCGCCATACCTCCTATAGCCCTCATATACCACCCTCTAGTTTCTATATGAGCCATAGCCATCCTGCTCATTGCACTCCCTCCCACAGTTGCCGCTCCATGTCTTCTGTTCACTCACACTGCCGTCATTGTATCTCCTCCCCCCATTTGTTGTCTTGTGACACCATTCTGCAGGACCTCCCGTCTCCACCCTTTATCGGTTACGCCGATGGTGCAAGTCGTTACTCTCGGAATCTAGCCTCGGCAGGTTGGGCCATTTTCACCCCCTTGCATACCCTTGTCCTCTCTAACGGGGTCTGCATTGGTACTGCCACCAATAATCAGGTTGAATATGATGCAGTGCGTGGTCTCTTAGCCGATGCCCTCTTTCATCGCATCCTCCGTCTGCATGTTCATTTGGATTCCCTACTTCTTGTCATGCAACTAAATGGTGTTTATCGTGTGCATAACCCTGTGTTTTTTAGACGATATTTATGAGTGAAACTCTTGATATGTGAATTTGAAACCATATCTTTCAACCATGTACCTCGAGAACAAAATCACTATGTAGATAGTCTTGCAAACCATGTTCTAGATTGGCATTTATCACACGCATTTCATACAAGACAATAACATTCATAATCATTAAAAAAGATGCATATCCATAATATGTGTCGCAAAACATGTGTTTAGAGTCCATCTACTCTGATACATATGACATGCCCATAGCATGTTAGAAAAGTTTCAAAACTGGGGGCACCACTTGCCCCTACATACACACTAGGGGGCACCACATGCCCCACACCTACTCACTATTTGGCGGATCCCGAGCCAATGGCTCTGCCCCTGCAGCCCATATATCACGTATGCCTTGACCGGCCATCGCCATGCGCCGCATGACACCTCGCCATTCCGAGGGAAGACCAATGCATGCCTCCACGTACTGGTCGTCTAAGTCTTGCCACTCGCGCTCTGAAACTCCGGTCAGCAACGTCTCGCATCTACGGCGGATGTCCTCCAGAAGGGCGGCCGCATCCTGATTGCGTGTTGCTCTCGACCCACTCGACCATGTAGCTCCAGAGGCTGCCGGGCGTCCCATATATCCGGCTGGTTTTACCAGAGCTATATCTGCATACCAAAAGTACATGAATCAGTACCATATCTACTATTCAATAACTTTAACATGCCCATACAAGAATAGTAATCTGTCACTTACCATCGGGCCCCCATACTCGACCAGGCGGAAGTGGCAGGTCCGGATCTCCACAATAACTCATCCCACTATAGGGATAGTCGTCAATGTATAACGACATCTGATCCCAATGGGCAAAGAACTCAGGTTGAAACACTCGTCCGACCGCCCCTCTTCCTCCTCTGCATAGTAGCCACCCCCACCGGCGCATCCTGGGCTCTCTCGGGCCCCCATCTGGGAGCTGTATACGAGGTCATAAGGTCGAGATATTCTCAAAGAAGAAGGCGCACAATAAAGTCCCATACAAGCAATCATGGTTCACTTGCCACTTGCAGAGCGACAACTGTCGTTTTAGCGACACCAGCATCATTTGGGCCCACCCATAGTAGGTCCCACTCAACACACTCTCCACAATCATCATCTGCCCCCCAGTGATGTGATGGAGCGCCTGGTTGCCCAGGATACGCAGCACTGCTGCGGCCACTGCACGGGTCTCTAATCTCTCTAGGTCCCCGATCGGTATCCGAGTCCCCTTGACTTGGAGACCCGGTCGACAATGTCGCTCCACAAACTCCATGATATTCCGCCCCCGCGGTAATACTGGCTGCGTGTTTCCCACCATCCCTAGTGGCGGGAGACCCGTCAGGAAATACACATCCTAGACTGTCAGTTCGATCCTGTGCCCCTGCACTACAAAGACCTCATGCTCTGGATCCCATTAACTGATAATCCAGGCCAACAAAGGCTCTCCTGCTCTCATCAAAGGGTTCTCCAAAAACTTTAGAACCCCAAACCTGGCCAACACACGACGGAGACCCTGATCCACCTGGATCTCTGACCGTAATGTACCCAGGTATCTCTCTTTCCAGTTAACCCGTAAATCTGCCATACCTACACAAAAATATCATCTTTGTCAGCATACAGATCGGGAATACCATAACCAAACAAAAAAACCCAACTCTCAGCCATAAAACATCACTAAAACCCCTTCATCTCCCAGGTCGCAGTTTTCTGCCCAATTCTGGGACAGGTCGCACTTTTTGCCCTGAAACCTACTTCCCAGGTCACACTTTTTGACCCAAAAATTGTGACCCTACCATAGAGATGAAAGAGGGTCTGTTTCTGAGATTTTGGGCCCTAAACTGAACTTTCAATCCATCAAAATGAAAGAGTAAGGTTAGGCCTCTTACCTGCAACTGACGGATCTCGATTCCAACGGTCGGTTTGTCCGCTACGCTTGCCGCAAGATTTAGGGCCTTCTCTCCTCTCTACATTCACCACAGCAACAATAGCAAATGAGTGAATTTGGAGGGAAAACTGCCTTATTAAAAGAGAACCCCTGTTTCTTCTTTCGACTGCTGCGACCATATCGTAGCCCCGTTTGACAAACCGTCTGCACCGTTGGAAAGCTCTCACCGAGCCCTCAAATGGGTATCTGTTAGTTTTTTGTGATTTGATACTTCACCAGGACACATTTTTTCCAAGAAGGGTCACTTCACCTCTCCTTAAAATCGCATTTCTTCACTTACGACACTTGTACTTGGGGCACCATTTTTCCTCCTTACTTGTCTTTGTTCGTGTCGATTTTCATCATGAGTTACCATCTTGTACTCATGTTTTCATGGTCCCCCATTGGGCCTTTACTGTGTGGCAGCACCATCGAGTCGCCCTTGTTTAGAGCATCCAAGTTGAGTCATCATCGCATTCATGGAGTCTATCCCGAGTCCATTTGTATCCCGCTATAGCCCTCCATCCTTCATTGCTTGGTCTCTTCCTTGTGTCGCACATTATGGCCTTCAGTCCCACTGTCTCCTATCCCTTATGATATTGCGTCAGTCGTGGCCATGACATTCATGCCCTTTATGCTCTAACAAGGGAAGTCGTCCATTCGCTACTCAGTCCCTTCCATTTCACCATCATCATTAGTGTCAGTCTGTCCGTCGCTCTACTATTTTCTCTCGTGCCTTAGTTGAGGATCTCTTATTGCCTCACCTATGGCGGACCTCCTTCTGTCGACATTAGCTCATTCATTCTAGAAGCCAGGTCTAGAGGGCGGTGTACCTTGGTTCCAGCTTCCACTCTTGTTTGGTGCCTCGGATCAGGCAAAGGGATCTCTCATTACCCTTTGACTTGATTGTTTCTCCACTCCAGCTCCTTTCAGCATGATCGAGATCTGTATGCTTGATGGTTCAGTGATGCAGCAGCAGCTCTTGGTGATTCCCGGGTGTGTGTGAGATGTCTCAGCCCTCATGAGGGGGTGGCCCTGCAGGTAGCCCCCCACATGCCCGGATGACCTCTTCTTTGCAGCCTTCGATGCCGCTCCAGATTTTGATGATGTTGGCCTTAGCCGCTTGCAACACCTCTTTGATTTGCATGTATCAGTTAGATTTTGTGAGCCCTTCCCCATTTACGGGGGGCATTTGGGTTGTATTTATCTCATGTACTCAGATATTATTGTACTAGTCCTGGCTGTTATCCCAGGCACAGCATGTATGTGAGACTCTTCATTGTATTCTTATCTGGCTCTTGATTATGCCAGCTGTACTTTATGGTTCGGTCCCTTGTTTACTGGACACACTATTCTTTTGTACTTTGTCTCGGCGGTCATAGGTATGCCTCCCCCGCCGCCTTCAGCACAGGTACCCTCTCATAAAAAGAGACTTGTTGCACCTGCGAGTCTCGTCTCCTCAGGGTCTAGTCCTTCAGCACACTATCTACCTTACATTTCTCTCTCTGACATCCCTTTTGTTGTCTAGTGATTGTGTTCTTACAACGTACTTCGGTCATACAATTTGCTCCTGACACTCGCACGCTGGGGGGCAATCTGTTACACCATTTTTTGGTCATCTAACCTATTATCATTAGATGGACCCAAGTACACCATGTAAGACCAATTTTACCCTAAGTAAAATTGCCTTCACTATGTTAAATAACTTAATAAACCACATTTAATAGGTTGTTTATGGTCTAAACAGGAAACCCCAAAAGGAAATATTAAGCAAACCTATATTTGTTTGATTTTCCTCATGGAATAATTAATTAAACCATAATTTAATTATTATTCCCAGTCATGTTTAACCCAAAAACAAAGAAATTAATTAGATAAACCTTTATTTATCTTATTATTTTCTAGGAATAATTATTTAAATCTTATTTAGATAATATTCCGTGTTAAATATGACCAAATCACCCACAAATAATTAAATAAATCATTATTTATTTGATTATCCTTCAACCACTTCCTTAAAAAGATAAATAAATCATTTATTTATTTATTATTGACAAATAAAGGGATTTTACCCAAGTCAAATACTTTTTCCCTCCAACAAATATAATAAAATATTCCATAAAAGGTGGATCTAGATTTGGTTAACATTATTTTAATCATGCACCAAGATCTAGAATGACCCAATATTTTGTTATAAATAGGAGGGTTTTTCCTACCATTCTTTACCTTTTGTTGCCTATTAGATCACTCTGGATCTATACACTTGGTCACATTTTTCCATCATTTGCTGTGTGAGCTCCCATTGAGCTCTATTCTTTGCATTGGGTTTTCTACACCAACAAGAGAGAGAGATCTTAGATCTGAAGTGCTGAGGACTTCCAAGAACCCATCCCACTGAGGAGAATTGGATATGCCTTCTTGTTTTCCTCCCAGGTTTCCTTAATACAAAAAATCTTTGAAAAATTGTTCTTGTCTTGTCTATTGGTATATGGAGCAAACCCTTATTTTTGCTGCTTAATGTCTTTCCACGCATAGATCTGGTTTTTTGTAGCTCTTTTCTTGATCAACTAACCACAGATCTGAAGATATTGGCAACCACTTTTGTTGTTAGGGCTATTGGTTATGCGTAGCTAAAGTGGTCCTTTTTCGTACACTTCGACAAAGGATTCATACTAACACCAATAAAATAATATTTATGAATTTTAAATTCAATTTTTGCACCACAATCCATGTAACCATAGTTAAATTCAATTCAAAAGTTGTACCAAAATAAAATTAATAAAAAATTATATTGATGTGACTATAAATAAGAATGAGCTTTTCAAGAAAAAGTCATTATCATTGAACAACTAATGCATTTGTCCTTTGTACTTAGATAAATTAAAATAAAATATAAAGATAAATTCTTAATTATATTATATGTTATTAATTAAAAAATATATTATTTAAATTGTATAATAACATGTAATTAATATACTATATAAAAATAATATAATATAATAATTGTATAGGGATATGCATTGTTTCTCTTAAGAAATATGAAATGACAATAATATATTTTTATTCAAAAAGTATGAAATGACATTTATTATGAGTACTTTACTTTGACTTTAAAAGTACTTAGAGCACCACCATGGTTAACCATGAGTTTTTATTCACCATTGAGAATGTGACAAGTAAATACCTTTAACTCAAGCAATGCCACCTCAACCATTAGGGATGATGTCATCCTCTAAAATGTGATTGGTTCTCCTAAAGTAAATTTTTATTGTACATTTGCCTTAGGAGGCCCATTTTAGACCTCAAAATTCCCTTAATGGGCCAAAGACCCTTAGCCACTTCATGGAAAGTCCGTTCCTGCGGCTAAGGTTTCTAGCACTTGAAAGAACCTTCATCTCAGTCTGAAACTTTTGTGTCTGCATTTATACCATTTGGGCTTCTTGTGTGCTTGTTGGATCTGATCCAGATATTAATTGTTCACTAGTTTTTCTTTGGATTGGTTAAGTGCGACTTTAGAGGAAATTTTCTCTTTTGTTAGGAATCAAGCTTGTTGATTCTTGTCGATCTTTTGAAAAACATGTTTGGGTTATCATTTTCCATAACTGATGAGCTATTGCATGTACCTGATTTGATCTATTTCGATCAGTTTATTCAAGGTCTTCTATCAATCATTATTGTTCGATTTTCTTCTTAAGATCTGATTGGGTTCCTTAGATTGGGTTTTGAGTTTTGTCTCTTACCTTCATTATTAGTTCTAGTTGGCTGTATTTGGAAATTGTTTAGACTTGATTTACATATTGCCTTCATATTTTGTAGATTTTTGTCATTTTTTTTCTCTCTTGTTGAGTGATCTCTTTCATATTTTGATCATTTATGTCACAAACGATGGTGTTGTGACCATTTTTGTAGCTGTCATCTGATCAATTTCTTTTGGAAGCATTTTTTCATATTGTATTTCCTTCATTAGATCTTGTTTATGCCTTCTTGCCTCTAGGGTTCGGTTTATTCCTTTGAAGAACATTGGCTCTAGTTGAGCCATTCTGCTGCAGCCCTAACTTGATTGACGTTGCCTTCTTTTGCTTTAACTTTGACTTTGAGTGTGTTTTATTTATTTGAGTGTGTTTTATTGGGATTTGTTTCCCTATTTGTTTTCCTTTTGGAGCAATTTTCATTCTTGCTTGTAAGACTTATTTTGGTCTCTTTTTCGGTTTTTTTTTTGGTTTTTTTTTGGGTCATTAATTCATGAATTCTTGGGATATTTTGCATTCATGAAGATTTAGTGACAACTGCATTATTTTAGGTGTTGGTGCGTTTTAAAAAATTATTACCCTCTCGTAGCTAGCATTCATCGAATTGAAAACGAAAATTGCATATCGCTGCATTAGGGTGACTAAATAGGAGTATTTCACACAATATAAATTTCATGCCACTTCCTAATTGAGTAAACAACAACCACTAAAATTAACATGATAATCAAGTCAACTAGATACATATTTTTCTTTCAGTGGTAGTACAACAACACTAACTTAGGCTAGGGTCTTGGAGATAGGAGTGTGAGTTAAATGCTCCAAGACCACAAAATCAACTTAGCATCATGCGGTAGAGAGTAAAATCCATTTGCAGTAGTGTGGTCTAGGAAGCCCTTCTTACAAGAGGGTTAAGCACGATGTCACACTTGGGCTAGGCGAGGTGAAATTACCCATTTTTCTTAGTTTCTAGTGGCGCAATATAGCAGAATTGACACAAATACAAATAATTTTGTATCACTTTAGGACCACTTGGGAGGTAAATCTCAAGGGGGTTTCAGTCTCGGCTCATTTTTGGGTTAAGTGTCCTGCCCTTCCATGTTTATTTCTCCTGCAAATATCCCCCAAGGCTGTTTTATTATCGACGGTGACTATAGTGGCCATTATTTCTAGGGCTCATACACAGGTGCAGGGCCGGGGTCATCTTCTCTGTACCTGGGACATATATTAACCATACTATCTCAGTCCTCTCAGGGGGTGTTCCAAATTTTGTGAGGGAACGTGTGCTGAGTTCACAGCTAAAAGGGGTGGGAAGCAGGTCACTACTATAATTCTTCCACCGCAAGATTCTTTGTATTTTGTTTGCGTGTGTGTTGTTTGTTTTGAGTCCATAGTTTTTTCCCTAGGGTGTTTTCATTAACATAATTGTGTTTTAATTACTATCACCCTAGTTGAATTTGTTTGTCGATGGTCGCATCGTCTTCAGGGTTTACTTCATAAGTGAAGTGGACTCATTTATCTGGCACGGAGGGTGCCAGTTGGCACTCAAGACTTAGACCATCACATAATATTAGAATTTATGCTTGGTCCCACTAATAGTGATTTGGTCTTTATTGAGACTTTGGCGGACGACTTTAGAGATCCTGCCAATCCACATTTGACTGATCCATTAGGACCTATTGTCATAGGTCAATTTGGGCACCATTCCCAATGACCTGGTTAACTGGACATCATCCCCATTACCAATGAATAGGGTCTATCATCCCCTATCATTTCAGTTGCTACATGCCTTAATACAGAGAACAAGACAAATTATCCATGACTTCCATTTGCAAGGTTTCCAAGATTTGAAGTACATGATAAATCACCTATGAGCTCACCAATGCAGTCTCTCAAGGGGCTAAATGCATTGGATATGCAATTACCTCCATTCAAAGGTGCTTTTCAAAGAACTTCCCGACACTCAAGGGTGCATTTGTCAAATTAGGAGCGAAATTCTCATTCTTCTGGAATCTCCACTTGGCTAGTGCCTTCTAGAAGAGTGCATATGTGTCAAACTTCGAATCGACGTGTCCATTTGACATCTTCAATATTGGGAACATGTATTGCAAATTTATAGAAAGTCATTGATTGTAAAACTACCTTTAGCTCATTTATAAATTGAGCAGAGATCCTAGTGCTTAAAAAGGAAGAATTTGAGTAGAGAAATGCTGGTAGAATTTCAATTGAGGAGTTGATTTGAGTGACATGCTGCTGGAGAGATGTGCATTGTGATGAGGCTGGGATGCTACTGGAGATGGTGACATCAAATCAATCACTAGGTTGTAACCTCCCCTTCTATCCATTAATAAATATTGTTGCTTACTTTCCCACATATGTATTTGTATAAGCTTCTGTATTTCATATTATGAATTATTATCTAATGTATATGGTTCATGTTTCATTGATTCAACTGAATAACTTGAATAGGAATCTATATATTGCTATCTCTTTGCTGTTTAGTGTTCATTCTTGTAGGAAATATTTTGGTGATCTAGATTGGATTTGAAGCTACAGCAAGAGCGACAAAAGGAGATTTGGAAGCGCTTGGACTCCAAGTAAGTTTCTTGATTTGTTCTATGTGTCTATTTACTATTAGGAAAAGTAGTTGCAAAGTCTTTAACCTATTGTTCTAAATGCGCACCACATTTAGGGAAGAATTTTTTATCCGTAATCCATAATTCCGCTTAACAAATTGGCGACTCTGCTAGGGAATTTACCATTCATCCTTGGTGTATTTGCCTCTGTTTCTCTCTGTTTACTCACCCAGTAGCATTTACTCTGAAATATTAGCCTTTTTGAAATCAAAATTTGCATTAGAAGTGTGTTAAACAGTTGATTTTTTTGTTCCCTGCTGCCCCCAATGCACTGTTGAACAGGAAACAGTGCTTTGCATAGCACTGTCTCCCTCTTAGGGGTGCATTGCAATGCAATGTCTCCCCTTAGCGACTGCATTTCCCCCTAGAGCCAACCAAATTCCATTGAATTCGTCATTGCATTTGCTTTCAGTTTGTTGTTTGTTGTGTTTTCAAGAGCCTAATGCATCATATTGACCAATAACTTTATCTACCTCTTCCACCTTTGAAAGAAAAGTTTGTTCAATGTTTATTGAAAGTGTTTTTCTTCATCATTGACGAATTAATTTCAGAGTATTTTCATTGCTGCATTAGATCAATTTGCTTTTGAAAAGGAAATTGTTGTTAAATTCTTCATTTCCTGTAGGAGAAATTGTAGTTCTATTCTTCATTTTTCCTATAAAGAGAAATTGTTGTTCAAATTCCTCATTTCTCAAAGTAAAAGGCATTTATTTTTATTCATTTGATGCACTTAGTTTCCTTTTCTGCATTCACATTAAAGGGAATGAAAATAAAAACTTGCATTTGCATGTAGTGGATTGTGTGTTTTGCATAGGAACACTTAGGAAAGATGCATTTTAGTTTGTGCTCTTTTATTGTTTTCTCTCAAATTGAGTGCTCTTTCCCTTTATTAGCTAGGGTTTTAATTGAAAAACTAAAAGTGAACATATTTCTTATCATTTTAGTTTGCATTTTATGAATTTCCAATACATCATCGTGGTGAAGCTAGAAAGGAAAATTGATAAATAAGATCAACTTAAAATTTACATCAATTTACCTGACAAAGCATTGGAACCATAACGATAACATTTAGAAGGTCTAGGCTAGAGACGTGTTCCGACATCATAAAACATAGCAGTTGTCGTTAATTGTCTGCGATACATTCTGAGTGTGATACCTTACTCCACGTACATAATTATATCATAGCTCATCCACGTACTTTCAGGTATATCGGGTGGTGTTACAGTACGAAAAGTATAAATGGGTGCTCTCACTATACGGTTTCGCATTAGACATCGCTAATATAGAGTTGGGCCTCCACGTACCTTTGGGTATATTTGAGAGGACAAATTTAGGTTGCTATCCATCCATAGTGAACCAAGTCGGCCGCGTTGTAAATTGTGATACACCAAACACAACATTTGGGGAGATTGCCTTCCCATACGTATTGGTTCACCAGGAAGTATTTTGCAGTTCACAGTTTCTTGGTAAACCTTTTTTCCTAACAATACCCTTTTATTTTGTTTATTTATTTTTTGTTGAAATAAATCAGTCATCATGGAAGAAAAAAATCTTTTTCCTCGTTGTCCACGTGGATTAGCATTGAAACCACCTTTACCACTAGAAGTTACTCCTGGTCGGTGAAGGTGACATCACTCTACTGAAACCAGTACTGTCAGTACCTCTGGTGAAGCATCATCTTCCCATATACTAGAGTTGGCACAAGTTGTTTCTACACATCTTGGTTCATCTACTATTGTCAAGACGGAGTCCTCACAGCTACCCGTGGTCACGATCCATCCAATCAGTGAGACCATAACTCCTGACCCCGACATTGTTAAACCAGAAGTTGATCCAGATCTTGTCTCCTTTTTGCCAAAACATCTGCATGAAGTTGTTTGAGAATTGGTCATAGCACATTGTACTATAACCATTGAGTCTCCCATATCACATAATCAACCTCCTAAAATATACTTTCGTCCTGAAGGTGAAATACTTCCACCTGGTTTAATTTCAATTGAAGAAATCCCACAAGACGACACACCTTTAACTCCAACCCATTTTGGGGAGGATCTTTACCTGTACGAGTCTTTTCCTCAATCACTACCCTCTGCTTTTGTTGATCCTATTCCTATTCAAAATATCATCGATTCAAAAGGGTATACATTTGGTCAAGTAACCATGCCTAAACCAAAATCTTTGGTTGGACATCTGTTCCAATTACGTCAGTACCTGCCCTCGCTACCCCGTCGATGTTTACAACTTCACCAGAGTCATATTTTCATGGTGGCCCTTTGGTCCCATCAGGTTATAAATATTTATCTAGAATTTTCTCTGGTGCATCTTCAAACCCATGGACTTCACCAATGTCATCGTTCGGTATTTTAATTGGTAAACCTATAGTAGTACTGAAAGGCTTGATTCTTTATATACATCATCAGGGAAATATCAAGCTGGTCCTTCCAGGTCTATTCCATCCAGTACCAAATGAATCAGACTCCTTGCATTTGGAGAGAAATATTTTCCGTCTTATTATCCTTCTCATTATGGGGGGCAACCTTTGGTCACCCACTTTGACAGTACTCCATCACTTTTTGGTCAACCTAATGTTGAAATGAACTTTTTTCAATAATCCCACTCTGACTATCCAACCACAAACAATTGTACACTCGTATCAACCAATTCAATCTGTTACACCTACATCATTTCCACTTGTTAATACATCTTTACCCTTGTTACATAATCAAAATTTTGTACAACAACCATTTCAGGTAGGACCTTCAACTCATTACCCTCAAGTATTGGGCCCATAGACCCCAAATCCTATGGTTAATTTATAGCAACAACCTGTACCTAGAATCATATATTCACAAGCTGGTTTACCATTTTATGGGATGTCACAGCCACAACTAGGTTATAATTATCATCAACCGATTCCAAGTTATTCTAATTTGGGTTATAACATTGGTGGACAGACCCCTTGGCAGCCTCGAGTGCAAATTCCTCAAAATTCATTTCAACAAGTATCATATCCAGGTTTTGGTCAACATAATTCCCAAGTGTTTGCTTATCAAAACAACACCTATCTAGGTTACCATCAGCAAATTCCTTATGTTGGTGCTCAAAGGACTGTTGCTCAAGAAATTCCATCATACCCTGGCTATACTCAACCTGACCTTAGTCAACAGTTTCCCTTTGTTGCAACTTTAGAGTTACCAGATTTAAATTGGCTAACTAATGATCTAATCAACTATGCTCCTTGGTGGTCAGTGATACCTCACAAATTACCCCTGGATATTCCTAAGTTCAATGGAAACCCTGGGGAAGACCCATCGACTCATGTTATGACTTGTCATTTGTGATGTTCATCAAACTCCCTAAATGATGATTCTGTTCGACTACGTATTTTCCAGCGTACACTCACTGGTTCGACTGCAAAATGGTTTATTGGGTTACCTAGATCTTCTTTTGATAACTTCACTGCCCTAGCTACCATCTTTTTGACTCAATTCCAGTTACCCATATGATATGAAACTGGAACGGAACTCTTGACCAATTTCAAATAGACTAATGCTACTCACATTTCTAATCATATTCATGAGTGGCGTCGTCATCGTAGAATGGTTAAGAAATTGTTTCCTGATCAACTCCTTGCTGAGTGGTTCATTAAGTCCCTGTTACCATCTATAACTGAGGATGTGGCTAAGGGTGGCATCATCACTAAAGAGCATGTTATTTCTCATGCCCAATATTTAGACTTGATCTATACTTATTCTGGCACACTCTATGAAAAAATTCCTAATGCGCCGCGATCTAATTTTACCGTTCCTCCTCAATTAAAGGACTCTCATGCTGGAGACGGATTGATTGGTACTACAAGCACACATCATACTACTGCACCTGATCCTACACCTTCTTCTGAAATTAATGTCATGTCATTTGACAAGGGAAAAAGTGACAAGCAACCTAAAAGTAAGAAAAAGGGGAAAGCTAAGAAAAATAAAACTTCTAACCTGCAGGAAAGATCATTTGATCAATTGTATGGACCTAGGAAACCTTGTTATCCATGCATAATCTGTAATGAGGAACACTTTTTTCGGGATTGTCCTCACCACATTGAAGTCTCAAAAATCATTAAGACTTCCCATGCGTCAGCTGTGTTGACAGATCCGTTTCCGAATTCGGACACAAATTTGGTTGCTACGGATCCAACTTCTAGTTCCTAAGTGCTTATGTTATCTGTCACAAAACCTTCAACAGATATTTTGGTGTCAACACGTAATAAATATTATGGTAATCAAGCCACTGATCAACCTACTACCTCAACTATGAATCCATCTATAGAATCAGTACCACCTACTACTATTCCTGAATTGATGATTAAGCCACCAAAGGGAGTCATTCATAAATCGACATATAATCCTCGAGCAATAGCTGCTCAAAATTATACTATAGTTGAAGATTTGGCTCAATCCCCTTCAGCTATGTCTACTCTTGAGGTATTGCAAAATTTTCCCTCCTAGAAATAGGCTTTGTTGTCGGCTATTGGTGGAATAGATTTGATTAATTCTAATCTTAACGTCTTTAATCATACTAGCTATCATGCCACAACTACCAACAGAATTGGAATTCTCCATACAAGTAAATGTTCTCAATCACCTTGTTGATCATACTATTATTTATGAGGGAGAATCTACCTGTATTATGTTTCTCAACTATTGGAAGTCACTTGGATCACCGCGCTTATCTCAATCATCAACGACGTTGAAGGCTTTCGATGGACGTACATATAAACCTTGTGGTATTATCAATAACCTACATGTTGAACTAGGGGGAAAAACAATGAATGTTGATGTCGAGGTTGTTGATGGACCCCTTGACTATAATATTCTACTTGGAAGTCCATGGGTATATGCTATGACTGCAATTGTTTCTACATATTTTAGAATGATCGCATTTCCATATAAAGGTACAATCACAATCATCAATCAAATATCCTTATTTTCCTCTGCTTCGTAGGTAACTGGAAGTGTTCCGTTTGTTCACACACCCCAAATAACACTTCAAAACATTGGTGTAGGACTCTTAAATGATTCCACTCTCATGGGAACCTTTGCATTACCGCCGCTTGCGACGTCAGCAGAAATTGCAAGTATAGAGACCTGCTACATGATCTCTTCCACTCCATATAGCTTAAAGGAGAGTATGAGTGATTCTGAAATTGTTACGTTGGATGAGTTAACCACCCAACCCTATTGAGCTAGCATAGAAATCAATCTATCTGGCTTGGGCGGCGAATCTGAAATTAGCGTCGCCGGTTTGGGTTGATCGTTACTTAGATTTTGGTACTCCATCTAATCCTTTTTCCTCAAATTTCTTAACAGATGAGAATATTTTGGAAGTAATGATGTTAGAAGGAGGACCATGGGAATATTATCATCAGCGTTCCCATCATCCTGATTATGAAGAAAATTATCTTAGTGAACTATATCACCCATCAATCAAAAATTTCTTTTCGAATTATTTACCTATTAATGTAATTGATTCCGAGCGAAATCTATCAAATATTGAAGAAACCATTTCTATCAATATTTCGACCAAACCTGACATTGTAGAAAATATTCATGTCGGTGTATCTTGTTCTCCATCAAAACTCGAAACATATCGCTCTCTTTTTCATGAATTTAGTGATGTATTTTCTTGGTCTTACGAGGAAATGCTAGGCATAGATACTAGTATCGTTGAACACACTATTAATATGTATCCTGATGTCAAACAGATGCGTCAATGCCTTTAGCTTGTTCATCCAAATAAGGCCACTACCATCAAAGCAGAAGTTGAAATTTTTTTGCGTGCTGGTTTCATTTACCCTGTTCCGCTAACTAAGTGTGTTTCCAACATTGTTCCTGTCATGAAAAACAAGGAACCATTAGAGTGTGCATCGATTATCAGGACGTTAACATTGCTTGTCCAAAAGACAACTATCCTACTCCCTTTATCGACTAGATTATTGATGATTGTGCTAGATGTGAATTTTTTTCATTCATGGATGGATTTTCCAGCTACAATCAAATCAATATCTGCGCAGAGGATCAACATAAGACAAAATTCATATGTCCTTGGGGCACATTCGCTTATAGGAAATTAATTTTTGGTTTAAAGAACGTCGGGGAAACTTTTTAGAGAGCAATGGATTATGCTTTCAATGACATCAAGCACATTTTTCAACCTTATCAATATGATTTACCCACGCATTCACGGAATTAGATTGATCACTAGATGCATTTGAGAGACATATTCTTACGCTTCCGACACTACAAAATACGCCTCAATCCACATAAATGTGTGTTTTGTGTTGGTTCTGGTCATTTGATTGGATTATTTGTCTCAAAAGAAGGAATTCAAATTGGCCCATTGAAGGTCCAGGCCATTCTTGATTTTCCTGTGCCATCAAATTTACTTCAAATACAAAAACTTCAAGGAAAGGCTAACTTCCTAAGAAGGTTAGAAATGGCTAAAGGATTTACTCGACTCTTGAAAAAGGGGGTTCCCTTCGATTGGGACCAAGTTGCACACGCTTCTTTTGATGCTGTTAAGGATACTCTTGTCCAAGTGTCATTAATGTATCCCCCAAATTATCAGAACGATTATTTCCTATATATCGTTGCGGCTGAAAGGACCATTGCTATGGTACTGGTCCAACTAGAATATTGGGTATAACATTAAATCTATTATTTGAGTCGTAATCTCAATGATATGGAAGTTAAGTATTCATATGTAGAAAATATTTCCTTAGCAGTTGTTCAAGCTGTCCAAATATTTCGCCACTATATCATGTTCCGAAAAACCATTGTCATTTCGAATTGCAACCCCATGACTTATATCTTATCACGTCAATTGTTGGGGGGGAAATATTCAAAATGGATTTTCATTTTGCAGGAATTTGATTTGGAATTCATAAAATCCAAGTCAAAGAATTATTTAGTTTTGGTTGAGCTTATCTGTGACCTTCCCTCTGATAGTACTGCTACTACGTCGGAACCATCAATTCCTAACGAGTCTTTTTTTTTTATCTGATCATCTAATACTTGGTATGGATATTTCATCATCTATCTCCAAACTCAAAATTTTCAGCCTGATACCTCTCGCTTTAAACAATGACATATTTGATACCAAGCCAAATATTATCTGATCGTCAGAGATACACTTTATCGTCGCGGTGTCGATACTAATTTAAGAAGGTGCCTCAGTCATGAGGAGGCCAAAAAGGTTTTAAATGATTGTCATTCTGGGGCTTGTGGTGGAAATTTTTCTGGATGTGCTACCACGTAGAATATACTCTGTGCCGGTTATATTTCACGACTACATTCTCATGGTCAAAAGTTGTCATGCGTGCCAGATTTTTTATCATAAAATCTGCAAACCGCCAGCGCCAATGCATCATGTTGTCTTTGTGAGACCATTTTCGAAATGGGGTATTGACTTCATGACCTATAACACTTGTTCGTCCGGGGGGCATGGTCATATTATTGTCCCAGTAGACTAGTTTACCAAATGGGCTGAAGCGATGCCTACATTTAACAACACATGACATACAGCTGCATTATTTTTCTTTAATCATGTTATTACACAATTTGGGGTCCCACAGGTTATAGTTACAGATCATGGGAATAATTTTTGCAACCACATGATGGCTGAATTGAATGCCAAGTTAGGATTGTCACATGATAATTATACTCGTTATTATCCACAATCAAATGGACAAGTTTAGGCTATCAACAAAATTCTTAAAATTATGCTTCAACGAATGTTAGGAGTTTGTAAAATAAACTGCCATTTGATCCTGTACTCGTCCTTGTGGGCGTACCGAACCTCAGTGAAAAACACAACTAGATTTACTCCTTTTCAATTGGTGTATGGTCTAGAAGCTATCTTGCCAATCCAATGTGAAATATCATTGTTAAAACTTGCAATCGACTTGTTACATGACACCTCAGAAGAAGAAGCACGTCTTTTTAACCTCATCCATCTTGATGAAATGTGTCGTGAAGCTGAATTAGCCAACAAAGCGCATAAGAGATGTATAAAGGTGCAATATGACAAAATATCCAGCCTCACATTTTCTCAGAGGGTGACTTGGTCCTTCTTTATGATCAAGAAGATGATGTAATAGGTACAAGGAAATTTGAACCATTATGGCATGGCCCCTATATTTTCAAAAGAGTTCTTGCTAAGGGTGCCTATCAGTTAGTAGATTACGATGGAATTCCATTAGCGCAGCCCAGAAATGGGTTATATCTGAAACGTTACTATGCTTAATCATGAGCGTAGTGATTTTTTGTATTATATTGTATATACATGATGTTGATTTTCATTCACTGTCATAGTTTTTTTTTTTAGAGATTTCTTGATGTTAGTAATCCGCTTTACATTTCATCGTAGATGTCTGAATCTTTGGAACCTTTTGTTGGATAAGACGATGGTGCTAGTCATAGTACATAGAATCTATCCTCTGTAGTGTGGGCCATTTTCACTCCGAACGACGAGTTAGTGAGTTTTCAAGGGATTGTATTGGTAGATCGACAAACAATATCGTTGAGTATAGTGCATTGATCGAACTTCTCTCTGGTGCCATTTCATTTGGTATTAACCGCATTATCATAAGGTTAGACTCACAACTTGTGGTATTACAACTTACTAGTGTTTATACTGTTAGAAATCAAACACTGCATCGTTTGTTCCTAGGAGTCCAAATTTTGGAAAGACACTTTGATTTTATTCAATATCAACACATTTCCAGAAATTTGAACACATTGACTGATTCTTTGGCTAATTAAGTTTTAGATAGAAATTTGCAAGACATGTAAAGGAAACATTCACATAATTGGATAGGATTACACAATAAACATAGGAAAACACTGAAATCAAATAGATAGATAGTTATAGGTTTTTACAAAAATTTGTGCCCAAGACATATTGGTCATATGATCTCAAAATTTATGCAACATGTCAAAAGTAAACTAGTGGTGCTCGTGGTATCATGCTATAGATCTAGCTATCCTACGCAGTAAACACATACAGTGGTTAGGAAAACCTATAGTGCGGTGTTGCAGTCGCATGGGTAACTCTTCGATCCAGCAATTCGGAATCCCGAAGGTCAACCCCTTTATGTGTTTCCAAAGCTTAGACAAAGTCTCAGCCATGTCTAAATCTTTAAGGACTACTCTCCCAACAACCCTCTCTACTGGCTCATCTGCTACATGCTCTGTTTCCTTCACCGTTTGAACTCGACCAACATCTACATTACGTCAACATTTATTTTAGTCTTGGGAAAACATAAAAAATACAAAAACATTGTATAAACCTTAGAAAAATAAAAAACATGGTCAAAACATTCTTACCTATTGCACCCTGATGAGCGCCTTCTGGTAAAGCTAAATCTGGATCTCCTCAGAAATCAACGCCTACATATGAATACTCATAAATGGCGACAATCTGTCGCCTGAACCAGGCAAAGAACGTATTCGAGAACACAATGGTCGATTGGCCTACATGCCTACCTATTAGTTCTACCCATCTCTACATCCTTATATCTCTAGGACTAGACACACCCAGTGTCACATGCTGTGGTTGCATTAGTGGAATCTTCTCTAAGGCAAATGAAATGAGCATCGAACCATAAATATTTTTCTTCCTTCCTCCTTTTTCCTTATTCAGTTGTTCTTTTATCTGAGAAAGTACAACTTCAGACTAGTTGAATACTGTTGGCTCCATGCACTCTAGCAGATACTGCATATACGATCTATTCGCTACATGTAGTGTAACAGTGCTTACAAGTTTTGCGATCGTGAAAAAAAATGGTTCTCAAAGGAAAATCTCTAACATATGGGATGTTTACCTTCCCATCTTTGCTTGGCTCTGCCCCTGGATAGCAATGTTGCAAAACATAATCTCTCACAGTCTCTCCTACAAGAGTAGACCCTGGGAGCGAAATAGGCAAGCCTCTGCTCGACAAACCTGTGAGAAAGTATACATCCTCCACTGTTATAGGAACCATTTGGTTCTTAATGTGAAATTCCTCGATAACTGGATACCATGCTCGAACTAGGAACTCCAAGAGTTCTATTTGCTACCTCATCCCTGACAAACGAAAGTACTTTAACAAGCCACAATCTCTTAAGGCTCTTACTGTACCCAGATCATTTAGGGCAATCATATCCTGCTCTTCATGCTCTCTTTCCCTCCATGTAATCATCATTATAATCTAATGAAATCCTAAAAGATAACCATAAGACTCATTAGACTCCCTTGAATGCAAAAAATTAGACAAATTTTTTCCATAGTGCAAGAATAAAAAATGAAGATTGTGCCCAACACAGTCTTTAACAAGGGACAGTGTGTTGCATATGCAACTAGCCTTCATTTTAACTGCTCCATAATGCACTTTCTATGCTCAAGGGTGCATTTCCCTCTTTGAGAGCAGAATTTACCCCAAGGGGCTAAAAACCCTAAAAAATTGCAGTGAAAGGAAATTAAATGATAACTGAAGGAAAGAGGGGGTTCATGGCACTAACCTAGATCAAATGGGAATGGAAACCATCCACAAAAATGATCCCAATCAGCAACTGAAGTTCGGGGGAAAAAACAGGTTCAGAGATCCAAAATGCAAATGGTAACTATTGAATGGTAAAAATGAATAGTAAAACTCTTTTTAATAGTCGTTTAATTATTTTCAAATCATATTTATTGCTATGACTATGGTTTTATTATATTTTTATCATGAAACAGGTATTTTTAATCCATTTGATGTTGTTCTGAATAGGTTTTACAATTGATGAATATATTAGTCGTGCAGATTTATTTTAAGAATGATTTGACCACAAATCATAATTTTATCCTTATTTTTTGAGCTTTGCTAAAAATGAAAAAGGACTTGAAGTGCACTTTTATCTCTTTTTCGAGCATCGATAACAGCGAAAAATGAACCCCTGGAGTCTTCTTTTAGCTCTTTTCAGACTCCGATAATGTGAAAAGATTGCCAAGCACTTGTCTTTTCGAGCTCGTAAAAGTAAATGAATTGATATCTACTCAGTATACGTTTAACCCTTTTCCGAAATGAGATAGATTATTTACGAAAAAGGAATACCTTGGTCAAACATGACTAAAGAGGTTCTCTCATATATTATTTTACACTTTTTTGGATCTGAGTGAAAAATTTATGAAAAAGTAATTACGGAGTTTTCTTTCATCCTCTTTTTCAAGCTCTCTAAATATGAAAAAGGACTGGGCTGTCACTGTCGTTAGGCTCGTTAAAACATAAAATAGCGACAGACTTGTCAATCATGGAAAAAATCGAGTTTCATTCATTGCTAGACTCGTTAAATTATTAAATAGCGATAAATTGTTCACCCGAAGGGTTGAATTATAGATCAAGAATATGTTATCCTCCTCAAGCTTGTTAAAAAATAAAGAGGCACTGGTTGAAAAATGACTAGGGAAAATTTGGGAAAGTGAAAATAACTTTTTATAGTAGCAGGTCACTTGTGAACATGACACTTCACTCCATCACTGTGACTATTTGGGTTAGGTAATCTTCTTGATGGTTCATTCATACTTATGGTTCATCATACCTTGACTTTGGTTTTGGGTCAATGCTTCCAACTCATCTCAGTGTCACTGATATGTTCAAGATAAGTCATCCAACGAATAATCATCCTTCTACAATACTCATAAACCTTCATTCTCATGACAGTCACCCCTGAAAATTTCTATATCAAGTCATACCTTTGTCTCTAAAATTAGTAACTCCTGTTTCGTAATAAAGTGACTTCCTGTCGAAAGCAAATCATTAATCTAGGAAGTTCACTTAGAAACATCATATTCCAGTACCATGAGGCTTCTTACAACATCGACAATATCCTTGCTTCTAGACTTTTGACTGACATATTTTGTTTGGCGTTCGACATCAAATCATTTATTCACGCCTTACGAAATGTACTGCAGTACCTTGAGGGAAATTGACATCAATGGTGGTTCTCTCGTGTTTGTTAATAGCTCACATTATTGGTTGGTAATCAAACTATGTCTTACCACGTTCAACTAAAAATCATATATTCGCATGGCAAGAATTGTAACCGAATTATTGAGTGAACGAGATAAGAAGACCGTGGATCTAGTTTCAGCCATTCAGGCTACGACTTCAGGATTGTTGTACACATCATCTTTACAGTGAACTTACATACAGATCATCATCCAAACATGGGCCTATATCTGTAGGCATGTCTATATTGGGCAACATTCCAAAGTAGACGAATTTCTAAACTATGTACATGTTATTAGATAGTTTATGTGCTGAGCATAGGAATACCTTCCCTCAGCAATTTATGATCAAGAGGATATATCATGATGTAATGTAATATTGATGCAGGTTGCCACTCCGCTTCATCTCCAGCCCATCACAGTGTAAAGAATCTCATTCAAAATATTGTTATTATTATTCTGACTTCATGCTTTAGGGGGGAATTGTTATAGGTCAATTTGGGCACCATTCCCAATGATATGGTTAACTGGACATCATCTTCAGAACCGATTAATAGGGTCTATCATCCCCTATCATTTCAGTTGCTACATGCCCTAAGACAAAGAACAATACAAATCATCCATGAATTCCATTTGCAAGGTTTCCAAGATTTGAAGTACATGAAAAATCACCTATGATCTCACCAATGCAGTATCTCAAGGGGCTAAGTGCGTTGAATATGTAGTTACCTCAATTCAAAGGTGCTTTGAAAAGCACTTCCCAACACTCAAGGGTGCATTGTTCCAATTGGAAGCGAAATTATCATTGTTCTGAAATCTCCACTTGGTCAGTGTCTTCTAGAAGAGTGCATATGTGTCAAACTTCGAATCCATGTGTCCATTTGACATCTCCAAGATTGGGAACATGTTTTTCCTATTATTAGAAATTCATTGATTGTAAAAATACCTTCAGATCATCTATAAATTGAGCACTGATCCTAGTGCTTCAAAAGGAAGAATTTGAGTAGAGAAATGCTGGTGGAATTTCAATTGAGGAGTTGATTTTAGTGACATGCTTCTGGAGATATGTGCATTGTGATGAGGATGGGATGCTACTGGAGATGGTGACATCAAATCAATCGCTCAGTTGTAACCTACCCTTCTATCCATTAATAAATATTTTTTCTTACTTTCCCACATATGTATCCGTATAAGCTTCTGTCTTTCATATTATGAATTCTTATATGATGTATATGGTTCATGTTTCATTGAGTTAACTGAATAACTTGAATAGGCATCTATATATTGCTATATTTTTGTTATTTAGTGTCCATTCTTGCAGGAAATATTTTGGAAATCTAGCTTGGATTTGAAGCTAAAGAAAGAGTGACATAAGGAGATTTGGAAGCGCTTGGACTCCAAGTAAGATTCTTGATCTGTTCTGTGTGTCTATTTATTGTTAGGAAAATTAGTTGCAAAGTCTTTAACCTGTTGTTCTAAATGCGCACCACATTTAGGGAAGAATGTTTTATTCGTATTCCATAATTCCGCTTAACACCTACCTTAATACGGCTGAACCTAGATGGTTCCACACCAGCCTACACATACATGTCTTTGTCTATTGTTTACCCTATGGTGAATCCTAAGACCTCATTATCATTTGCATCAACAGTCTAAACTTCCATGTCAATGTTGCCACCCCTTATCGTGGCTATTCCTACTCCTCTGTCCACACCTCTCACTTCTTCTTGGGGAATTCCACCAATCTCATTTATGGTTCCTACTAGTTTCCCGATTGTTTTTGTACCTACATCCTCTTCTATTCTTACTATCATACCTCCACCTAGTCATCCAGTAGCTCCAAGAATTTATTCACCAAGTTTTTCCCAACCAACCACTCTTATTCCTCAGTTAGGAACAATTACTTCAGGAAATATGTGGGGGGGATCGTCAGTTGTCCCTATTCACCCTTGAGGCAATGTAGCTTCTAATATGTTACAAGCTTGGTATAGTTCGCTCTTTAGAGGGGTGCCACCTACCAATACTTTCACTAGAGGGGCTAGTTTACTTGGGGGAAATCTCGCTTCCAGTACCATCTCCCACATGGGTTATCCTCTGACGCAGTCACTCTGCTGAAAGTCAAACTCTCCCCTTATTCGATGCCCTCGTTCTTTGTCTCTCCGTGGCCCCCTTTTATTCTTGGTTAATTATCGTGCATCTCCGTCACGCGAGGGCCGTCCGATGGCCTGCATAGATTCCCCTGCGTGTCCCACAATAGTCCTTTAACGCGCGAAATGGTGGTTTTGTGGGACGTCCCATCCACCACGTGTCATCCTCTCAATGGAATCGCTCCACGACCCAGCGATACCGCCTTCGTGCCAAAGGTGGTGTGGAATGGGGGAAATCCACCGTTGTAAATCCACTGTGGTTTTTTTGTACAGTGATTAACCACGGCTATGCACTCGGGTTGCGCTCTCTCTTGTACATCTTAACTTGGGTTACTACCTCTGGTTAGTCTCGGTCCTGGCCTTAATTTAACAAGGCAAGTTATTCTTTCGTATGGGAATTCTGTGAATATTATTGCGGATTCATTATGCAGTCCACACCTACGAGGGAGTTAGATCCACAGGGTTTTCCAACAATCTTCACGGGAGTTCAACGGCAATCCAACCAATTCACGAGCATACAAAGACAGAGAATGGGGGTTACCAGTGGACAATCGCTTCCGAATCAGCGAATTTCTCCTAACCGACAATTCAAGAATATGGACAGACAACAAAGATTTAAACTCATTCAATTGGAAGCCATTGTTCTTACATAGAGTTTACTGCAGAGATTCTCTTTTCTGCCTCCCCTCTATTTCAATTACATCCGAGAATACATTTATACATATACACATATGACTTCTCGATTCCTCTATGAGGACCGTTTCGGAAACCAAAAGCCTATTACAATTTATTCAGTAACTGAACTGACAGCTAGAAAAACTGAGCTATTCGACTTCCTCTGACTCTAATTAATCTAAAGAGTTACAATTAGCTAAGGTATTGACACCTAGCTGTAATAATTTGAATGTTTCCAAACCCTCCTAGCCACAACATGTGGACAAAACCTCCTACATTGCTGGCTAGTGCCTAATGCTCCTGCATCATCCTCCTTTTGTTGATCCTACTATGTAGAGTGGTCCTTCTTTTAACCTTGGGTACAACCCCATAATAATTCATGCTCTTGGTGGTCCATTTCTCTCAGGGGGTTTCTACCCTGGGCAGAAACATCCATCTACCAGTTATGTTGGCCCACAACATCCTTTTGTCGGGGTGAAAATTTTTCTCCACCAGCAAGCGCATCCATATAATACGTATATGGGGGTAACACGAGGTTGGTTATGGGCTTATCCTACCTATGACCCATTTATTCAAATCCAAAATCTGTTTTTATCTCCTCTCGATTTACTATATTTGTCCAAATTGACTAAGGACCCCATATTTATGAAACTAAGCGAAATGAACCCACCCATGCTGACTAAGTTACCATCATATATTCCCAAGTTTGAAGGGAAGAATGGGGAGAATCCATCCACTCACATTACCACCTATCATTTATTGTGCTCATCTAATTATTTGGTGTATGATTCTATTAAACTTCAATTGTTCCAATGAACGTTAACTCAGAATGTTGCAAATTGGTATATTGAATTATATATTGCATCATATGGTGACTTTTCATCCCTAGCTCAAAATATTTTGACACATTTCCAGTTCCCTACTCGGTATGATCTCGACTCTCACCTTTTGTCAAACTTTAAATAAGATTATGCCATGCTTATTTCTAATCACATTCATGAGTGGCGTCATCGCAAGAGGTTAGTGAGAACCAAGTTACCTACTGAGATTCTACGTAAATGGTTTATTAGATCTCTCCAACCTCAAATTTCTAAGGATGTGTCCATGTTTCGAGCTGTTATTGAGGAGAAAGCTATTTTAGCTTCCCAATAGTTGGATCTAATATATTCACAATTGGGTACGTTGTATAAAGTGTTTCCTAATTCCCCCAGGAATTCCATTGACCCACCTAAACCAATTCCTGGCCCACACGCTGATGGTGTGATTGGGTCCATTTCCAATCCCATGAGCCAACTTGTTGCCCACATTTGAAAACTTATTGTTACATATGAAGCACCAACAAGTGTGTCTAGATCTGCTAAATCACCCCCTCCTGAGTAGCCCAACAATGTTCTCATGGTGAAGTCCACTCAACTAAAGAACTGTTACACTAAAAACTGTCATCCTGACATTTTTCTATGAGTATGAGCTCATTATTAATCATACTTCCTCCTTTTGCAAGTCTAACATATTAGCTCCTCATGTCAAGCTTTCAAAATCAGAGAAAAGTTCCTAAAAATCCCCTAGACATTGGTATCGCACTTTCTCTATTCATTGCTTGCGGTCCCGCACCTAAAGTTCATCTCTCCTGCGGAACCATACCGCACGTTCTTTGTGTTATGGGTGCGGAACTCTGTGAAACTCAAAAAGGTGAGAAAGTAAAGATAAAAAGTTGATTTCAGATGAATTCTAGAAGATTCTAGATGGGAATTTTCGGGAATGGATACGCTTTGAGAAGGTTCATGCATCCCTCACTTGATGGAGCTAACCCCTTGATATAAGGAGCTAATCCCTTTGAAGGAGGATTCTATGCCTTCATATTTGGAACAGAAAAACTCCGCTTTTCCACTATAAAAAGAGGCCTTGGGTAGCCTCAAGGGGAGTTCAAGCTTTAAGATATTTGAAGTTAAATGCTGTTGAGATTCAGACTTAGTTAACTAAGACTTTCTGTGAGGTTAAATCACTCACCTCTATCCGTCTTGGTTCAAAAAGTGCAATGCTTGTCAAATTGAAGAGATTCACCGCGGACCCAGGGAGGACACACTGCACGACATCAAGGCACAGGTTGTAAAGGTTTTCTTTTATTTGAAGTTAATACAAATATACTCATTTCTCTCATTAAACTGTCTATTCATGGTTTATTTCATAAATTCCTTGATCATTATGATGAGTATGGTTTCTAATAATGTCTATACAGGTGCTATGTAATCTTTTTTCTTGTTTGTGACTGTAGATTTATTAAGGAACATTCCTTCAGTGCACAAGGGACTACAACGAGATCAAGCAAGCACTGGACATAAGGTAGGCCTTACACCTATATAGCATTTTTATGAATCTTGTATAGTTAGAGAGAGATTATTATAATTGGTTGTCTGTTGCTAGTTACTTTTAGTACTAGAGAGATCGGTCTTGTCTGCAAGACGGATTAATCTACACAACAAAATGGCGACTCCACTGGGGATAGAACTTGTTGTTTTTTTTTTCTTTTTTATTTTTGATTTGAGGAAACATTTTTTCCTGGTTTTTGATTGATACATATCTGTCTGGGTAATTTACATTTTCCCTGTTTTTGAAAATTTAGAAATATTTTAAGTTTTTCTATAATTTTTCCTAGGACCGCACTCTGGCTTATTTTGACAGTGCGGGCAGGTTCGCACTTTCTGTAAAGAATACAGTGCGGGACCGCACCTATCAATACTGGTTGCCTGCGGACCCTGTAAAAATTTTAGAAAACCTCCAGATTTCTTTCTGTAGTTTATTTTTATTTGGATTTAGATCTTTGTTTTCTGCCCAAACTGATTATTGTTTATGTCAAGAATTTTTTGTGAATGAACTCCAACAGTATTGATGTTTTGATGATTTTCTAGAAGATTTTTCATTTTGGATTATTTTTCACTTGGTCTTTGTAGTGATTCGAAGCTTTGACAGTTTGAGGTATCTAAGATTACATTGATCTCTTTTTGTCTTTTTGAATCTGACCTGATTGTGAGAACATCCTTTATTGAGAAATAAAGCTTTTTGTTTCTTTGCGAATCTTCAAAAAAAAAACTTGGTTGAAGGTTTTTGAATTTCATTTTTATAAAAACATATTTTGAGTGTTTTTTATGTGCTTGTTATTCTGGACGAATAGATTCTTAGTTTGCTGAAAAACTAAGGAAAACATTCTTAAAAAAAAAATATTAAAGCTTTTATTCAATTTAGATTGTTTAAATTCAATAGATCTCAAGATTAGATTTTGTAGTTTTGAGTAGTTTTTTAATTTTTATAGCTTTCTTTTGAAGGAAAATTGTTTTGTAGCTGTGATTTGGAAAGAAAAAGGATTTTGTTATGAGCTTGATAATTTTTCTCATTATTGAAAAGACAAAATATTTTCTTTCAATCATTCTTCATGTTTAACGAAGGAATTGTTTATTAAAAGAATTGCATTCTCCAACTCTTTCTTTAGATAGAAAGTTCCTTGAAAGAAAAAATAATTGAATATCATTCTAGGTGCATTTTAGTGTTTTTGGAAATCAAGTCTTCACATCATCCAAAGTTTCATTTCCGCACCCATTGACTTAAGAAACAACTCATAAAAGTAACGCTTAATTAAAATTCATCTAGAAAACTTTTTATTTCTAGGGCTCTTATCACCAACATAACTTAGGCTAGTATCTTGGAGTAGGGAGTAATTAACTCTCCAAGATAACTAAAACAAACAAGTAGACAAATCTTGCGGTAGGAAGAATTCCAATTGTTGCATGTATGCTCTGAGAGCTCCTCTCAAGGAGTTAAGCATGAGATCATATACGAACCGAGTGAGGTAATCAATCCTTCCTCATTGGGAACGATAGAAGATACACGTATTAACAACGCGGTAAACCTTAGATAGAACATTGTCGAGGAGCACGGGGTCACTTGTCGGTATACAGCCGGATTATTTCAAGGAACCTTCAAGGGGATTGAGTTACTCTGCCCTTGCTTGCGTGTGTGTCGGATGGTAGGCTTTGTTCCCCCAAGTATATTTGTTTATGTTGGTAACCTTAGTGGCCATAATCTTTGAGATTCTTTCCTAAGGTGACGGTGGAGGGAAGATCCCACGCTACCTGGAGTAGACGTCTTGGCTAGACTCACTTGAATATGGGAGGGTTATCTTCACTCGAGATGGTATAGTGGAGGAACTTGCACCGGTACGTTTCATTAAACGGAGTTGTCGGGGTAACTGTTCCAACCGCTCTTTTCGTGTTAAAATTATACTAAGTTGGATTTCATCACCAACTAGTGTTTTTAGTACGGAAAGTTACTGTTTGTGTGTGGTTTGAACTCCTATATTTTTTAAGCGTATGATTCAATTGTTTTTTTCTTAGAGACTTTAGGTGTTTTCATTGAAATTTTTCTTTGTTTACGTGTGATTAGATAATTTTTAATCGTGGCGGAATCACCGAGACAATCCCGGAGAATACAAGGGAAACCCCCTGAATATTCACCAAGTCAAATTGAAGGGCTTCGTGCTCTGGTATCATCCAGTAGTAGTAGAATTAGATCAACGGAAATTGGAATTTCATCTATAGTTATACATCCTGATCATCAAATACCTACAACAGAATATATTCAAGAACCGATTTCAGCTTCTGAAGTTACTGGAATTTTTTCTTCTTCTGGTGGATTAGCTGACGAACCTGAAATCTCTGAACCTGAAACTGAATCTTCTGTGTTGGAAACATCCTCAGGATTTATCACACCAACTTCTAGTGATCCTGGTTCACCTAGGGTAAGAAATATAATTACTGACGATCTTCCCTCTGGACTTATTTCTATTGAAGAACTTACTAATCCAAATGAAGACATATCTCTTCCCGACTCCCCTCAATCTATAAATCTTAGGGAGCGTGAATCTATTTTCTACAGCTCCATTCGAACTGATCCTTGGTATCTCTCTTTAACGAACTTTTTAGAGAATCTGGGTCTTGCTTTTTATCCACCTCGAATTTCATTTCATCCTACACCCAGAGGTTATTATCCGCCATCCTTTATGGCAGGAGAGTCATCCATGTTTTCTCAAACACCGGAATCATTTTTACACGGTGGTCCTTCTGTTCCTTCGGGATATCAGTCTCTATCTGGTACTTTCTCGGGAGCAGCTCCTCGACCAATTGAAAACATGTTATCATCTGCTCTTAACGGATTTAATATTGAAACGCCAAACGCAGATCAAATCTTTATGATGTCTGGTAATATTCCAAATCCTTAAACTCAAGGCAGTCAGTTTCCTTCTGGGGGGCAACCTCAGGGAACTCAGTTACCGCCTGGGGGGCAACCTCAGGGAACTCAATTACCACCTGGACGACAACCTTCAGGTAGTCAATTACCAACTGCGGCTCAACCTCAAGGTAGTTTTTTCCTAGGACAAACTGTGGAATCATATTATTTTGGGGGGCAACCCCAAGGACAGTACATACCTCAAGGTCAACCCCAAGCTCAATATGCTCCTCAGGGTCCTTATCAACCCCAGCCTCAGTACGTGCCTCAGGGTTATCAACCTCAAGGTCAGTACCCAATTCAAGGTTTCCAACAGCCTCCTGGTCAACCATCTATTCAAGGAGCCGAAAATTTACCACTTCCTAATCAACCCTACGTTCAACCAGGTTATGGTCCTTACGTTCAACCTTCTATGGGCCAATACCCCAGAACTATGGTGTGGGATCCGTCCCAATATCAACAGCCTTTGCAGCCTAATGTGCAGTTGCCTTATCAACCTGGACAGCCTTTGGTTTCTGGTCCAACCTAGCAAACTGTTCAGCCAGCTATTCAAACTCCTGCACCTAGTTCAGTTCAGCAGACTGGGCCTAGTACACCTCAGACTCCACCTCAAACTGCTACAACTGCTACAACGTCTGTTCAACCTGTCACACCTATTTCTGGAGTATCTGTAGCCCCGACTTCTTCTATCCCTGTATCCGTGCAAATCCCTCAAGTCTCTGTACCTCAGTCAGTATATTCCATTCAGACTACAGTTCACATGCCTGCAGGACAAGATGGTACAAGTACAGTTGTTACAAGTCAACCTCAATTTACGTATCAACCGTACCAGGGACAGCCGCAATTCGGTCCCTATGTACAGAATCCAAACTATCAGTATCAACTGTACCCTGTTTATACTTATCAACAACCTCAGTATGGTTCGGTTCATCCTAGTTTTCTGGGAGGTTACACAATACCTAATGCAAATCCAATTCCTAGTTATCATGGGTATCCGCCTCCTGGATCTGCTTTGGCTTCTCAAGGTTTTCGCGACCCTAACTGTCAATTACCGTTTATCGCAGCTTTGGACTTACCTGGTTTGACGCGCCTTACAAATGATCCCATTTTTTATTATCAGAACTGGCTGCCAATGCCTCATAAGTTGCCCAGTGATATACCAAAATTCGAAGGTAAGTCAGGAGAGGATCCATCGAATCATGTTATGACTTATCACCTTTGGTGTGCATCTAATTCAATCATTGATGATTTGATTCGCTTACGTCTTTTCCAAAGAACCCTTATAGGTCTTGCGGCCAAATGGTACATTGAGTTACCACGCGGCTCGTTTCATAATTTCAGTCAGTTAGCAACAGCTTTCTTGACTCATTTTCAGTTGCCTGTCAGATATGACAATGGCACAGAATTATTAACTTCGCTAAAACAATATACGTCCACGTATATTTCTGATCATATTCATGAATGGCGACGTAGAAGACATTTGGTGAAAGTTTATATTCCGGATCAAATTTTGGCAGAATGGTTTGTTAAATCATTGTTACCCAAGATCACTAAAGATGTAGCTAAGGCTGGTGTTGTTACTGAAGAGCAAGTAATTTCTCAGGCTCAGTACCTTGACCTCGTTTATACGCAGTCAGGTACTCTACATGAAAAAATCCCAGACCTTCCAAAACAAGGTCAAATAGTTGCTGCTCCTTCAGGGTCTCATGCCGCTGACGGTATGATTGGTACAATCAATTCTAAAAGTAAGAAGAAATCATCAAAGAATTCTTCTCCAATTATAACTTTACCTGATTCCCCGAAAGGAGAATCTTCTCCCGAAGTTTCCGCCGACATTCATGTCGTTGAAACATCTACGACAAAATCAAAATCCGGTGGTAAAAAGAAGGGGAGGAACAAAAACAAAAAGAATTCGAAAGAGAAAACTGATAAAGATGAATCCAATGACGAAAAATGTAAACCTCGCTATCCTTGTTTCATTTGTGAACAAGATCATTTCACGAAAGAATGTCCATATCGAGACGAAGTTACGAAATTCGTTAAAGGATCGCATCAACCTGCTGTCTTGAAGGATCCTTTTCCAGTTCAAGATAGTAAGATGATTGGTTCTACCTCGACTACTTTGGAAGAACCTATTATGATGATGTCTCATGTAAGGATTGCGACGCGATCGCAAGATTACGGTAGTAAGAATCCTGTTGATGGTAAAGAAGCAGAATCTTCTAATGCAAACGCATCAAATACACCTCCTTTTGTTTCTGGTCCGCTACAGATCGAGAAACAAAATCCAGACTTAATAATCAAACCACCTGCTAAAGGTGTTCTTCGTAAATCAGCTTTCAATCCACATGCGAGAGCTGCTCATAATTACAACATTGTTGAAGACTTAGCTGTTTCTCCTTCAGCAAAGTCGTTTTTGGAAGTGCTGCAATCGTGTCTAGCACAACGTAAATTATTATTTTCTGCCATAGGAGCTGTCGATGTTCAGGATTCTAACCTTATAATCTTCGATTTATAAAATAGTACACCTCGCCTACCTCACCAAATGGCTTTCCAGATTCCAGTGTTAGTCAAAAACAGACCAATCTTTCGGACTGTGATTGATGAGGGAGCTTCAACGTGTATTATGTCAATTAAGTGTTGGAAATTGCTTGGTTCTCCTACACTTTACCAATCTCCGACAATTCTAAAGGCTTTTGATGGTCGAGGTTTTCAACCTTTTGGTATTTTGTAGGATTTACCCATAGGGGTTGAAGGTAAAATCGTTAATCTAGATGTGGAAGTGGTTGATGCCCCTCTAGATTACAACCTTCTTCTAGGTCGTAGTTGGTCCTATGCTATGACTGCTGTTGTTTCTTCGGTCTTTCGACTCATAAAATTTCCATATCAAGGAAAGATCGCGACAATAGATCAGTTAAATTATTTCTCGTCCGACCCAGCCTCTACAGAAACAATCCAGCATATTGGTAAAACAGCTATCCCTTACAAGGATGTTGGAGTAGGTTTGATTAAATATTCTGGTTTACTAGGAAATTTTTCCTTTCCTAACGTATCGCCTTCTACTGCAACTATTCACATGATTTCGTCAGACACTGTTATGTTTGATGATCCTTGGATTATACCTTTAGATACCGAGATAGATTCATTTGATGGCGTGATGCCTTTGAGTCCATTTGAAATTGCGTACCAGGCAGTACAGTCATTTTCCGACCCCTCTTCAACCGAAACTGATCCAATGAATGGGATCCAAGAGGAATCACTTTCTATATCTAGTTTAGCTACAACGACATTTCCTGAACTTGTTCATACTGATGAGCAAATTCGTGAGTTTCTGTCTGTTGATGATTTACCATGGGAAGATCTACATCACCAATCTTCATTTTTACCTGAATTAGATCATTTTGAAGATGATTTCGCTTCAATTTTTACTGCTGAATATGTCAAAGAACTACAGAATCCATTGCAAAATCCTGATTCTGAGTTAAATTTGGAAAATATATCTCAAACGGTTCCAATTGACATTTCAGTGAAACCAGGAATAATTGAAAACATTCATATAGGTGCTTGTTGTACAAATGAAGAAATTCAGACTTATAAAGCCCTATTTCAAGAATTATGTGACGTGTTTGCCTGGTCTTATGAAGAAATTCCAGGAATTGATCCATCGATCGTTGTTCATGAAATTAAGACTTACCCGGATGCTAAACCTGTTCGTCAACGATTACGTCAAATTCATCCTAGAAAAGCTGCTGCTATAAAAACTGAAGTTGAAAAATTACTTCGAGCAGGATTCATTTATCCAATTCCCTTAACGAATTGGGTATCGAATATTGTTCCTGTGACTAAAAAACAAGGAACGATAAGAGTATGTATCGATTATAGGGATATTAATCGAGCGTGTCCAAAAGATAATTATCCAACTCCCTATATCGATCAAATAATCGATGATTGTGCTGGCAGTGAATTGTTTTCCCTCATGGATGGCTTTTTCGGCTACAATCAAATAAACATACTCCCTGCAGATCAACCCAAAACAACTTTTATTTGTCCATGGGGAACGTTTGCTTATTGTAAACTACCTTTTGGACTAAAGAACGCTGGAGCAACTTTTCAACGGGCTATGTCTTATGCATTTCATGACATTAAGCACATTGTCCAGCCATATCTCGATGATTTACCTGCTCATTCATTACGTAAGGCCGACCATCCCACTCATTTACGAGCAATTTTTATGAGATGTAGGCATTATCGGATAAGGCTGAATCCGCATAAATGTGTTTTCTGCGTAGAATCGGGTCGATTAA
Organism: Pinus albicaulis; assembly: GCA_034641835.2. Classification (NCBI taxonomy): domain Eukaryota; kingdom Viridiplantae; phylum Streptophyta; class Pinopsida; order Pinales; family Pinaceae; genus Pinus; species Pinus albicaulis. The sequence goes on from CM076579.1 coordinate 1,214,098,417, forward strand.
TGGGATTTGTTGTCTCGAAATCAGGCATTCGCGTCGATCCATCGAAGGTCAAAGCTATCGTTAAATTGCCTCCTCCTTCGACTTTGCGCCAACTCCAAAGTTTGCAGGGGAAAGCAAAATTTTTACGTAGATTTATTCCTAACTACGCCGAGCTTACGAAGGGTTTTACCCGGTTGTTGAAACAGAACATTCCGTTCTTTTGGGACGAGATCGCTGATCGATCTTTTGATGCACTTAAACACGCGTTGACCCATGCACCGTTACTGCATCCTCCCAACTACAACCAAGATTACATTTTGTACCTCGCTGCTTCTCATTCCACCATTGGGATGGTACTAGTTCAGGAAGATGAATCTCACAATGAACATGTGATTTATTATCTTAGTTGGAATCTGCATCCGACTGAAATCAAATACACACATGTGGAGAAATTGGCCTTGGAAGCTGTTCAAGCTGTCCAACGATTTAGACATTACATATTTTTACGTAAAACCACGGTAATTTCTAATTGAAACCCTATGATGTATATTTTGACCAAACAATTGCTAGGGGGGAAAATATTCCAAATGGATAGTTATCCTGCAGGAATTTGACTTGGAATTTGAAAAATCCAAGGCAAAGAAATCTTTGGTATTTGCGGAACTGATGTGCGATTTCCCCTCTACTGATACTGAAACAGTGGCAGAAGAGTCCATTGCGGATGAATCTTTGTTTCTTATCAGTACACTTGATCCATGGTATGGAGATATTATCGTTTATCTCAAAACCCAATCTCTTTGGCCTGATATCTCACGAACGCAGTGACGGAAAATATGCTTCCAATCCCAATAGTATAATATCATTGGTGATACACTTTATCGTCGTGGAGCGGATTCTATTTTCCGACATTGTCTAACTCATGAAGAAGATGAAAAGGTGTTAAATGACTGCCATTCTAGAGCATGTGGTGGTCATATGTTTGGGTATGCAGCAACCCAAAAGATATTTCGTGCAGTTTATTTCTGGCCAACGTTGTTCAAAGATTGCATTTATGTGGTTCGGAAATGCCACAACTGTCAAATTTTTGATCGAAAAATGTGCGCGCCACCCACTCCTCTTCACCCTATAATTGTTGTTGGTCCTTTCTCGAAATGGGGTATCAATTTTATTACATGTAACCCTCACTCGGCCGGGGGGCATGCCTATATTATCTTAGCAGTAGATTATTTTACAAAATGGGCCGAGGCGATGCCTACATTTTCAGCTGACGGCAAGACTGCTACAACATTCGTATTTAATCACATAATTTCTAGGTTCGGTGTTCCCCAAGCTATTATTACGGATCATGGAAGTCACTTTTGGAATGTCATGATGACTGAACTGACAGACCAACTTGGTCTGCGCCACAATAGTTTTACAGAGGTCCGCACCCATAACACAAAGAACGTGTGGTATGGTTCCGCAGGAGAGATGAACTTTAGGTGCGGGACCGCAGGCAATGAATAGAGAAAGTGCGATACCAATGTTTAGGGGATTTTTAGGAAATTTTCTCTGATTTTGAAAGCTTGACATGAGGAACTAATATGTTAGACTTGAAAAAGGAGGAAGTATGAGTAATAATGAGCTCATACTCATAGCGAAATGTCAGGATGACATTTTTTAGTGTAACAAATTGCCCCCTAAAGTGCAAAGTCTGGAATAGATGAAGCTGAAGTCTGTCATATATGAAGAGTGCAGTACTTTATCATTTCAAATATCATCCTGTGGACACCCCAGTCGGAACCTGTAAAAACATTCAATGCAAAATATATACATATATATGTCATCACTGAGGTAGGCATTCGCATACTCAGATTAAAACTAACTAGAAACTAACTCAAATCGTTCTGATACAGGAATGATTTTAATATTACATCAATAGTGTAGACACAACATGGGCATAGCCATCTGTAATGAATAGTCTACTGTATAATAATAAAACTCCTTGCAACCTGGATGGTGGAAACTAGATCCAGGGTCTTGATTTCTGCATCTCGAACTAGTACGATTCTATCCATGTGAATAAATGTGTTGAAGTCGAACATGGTAGAAACCACATGATTACCAGTCAATGATGTGAACTGTTAACAAGTGTGAGAGAAACCACCAGTAATGTCAATGGCTCTCAAAGTACCCAGTACAATCCATGAAATGTGAATGAATGAGTTGAAGTCGAACATCTCACGGAATCATTCGATCGAAGGTCAATGATGCAACCTGTCGTCGAAGGCGAGAAACCTGCCATTGAGGCATGTAGATTTCAAGGTATTGACAATTTCTGGATCAACTTCCTAGATAATGTGCTGATGTCGATAGAAAGTGATCTGTCATAGGCAAGCCCACAACATGAAATCATAGATCAAGTTTTGAAAATATATTTGCAAGGACTGACTCAGGGATGGTAAAAAATGGATGACAGATATTTTGCAGATGAATGGTTTATTTGAACTGTCCTCTTGAACACATAACGACACTGTAGATGGTTTGGTGACAATTGACCCAAAGCTAATACCCAGAAACCGGCTGAAGACTTTCAATGTGGTTTGATTAACTGTTAGGCAAAGGATTTCCCAACCCAGGTGAATGAAAGTGTCGTGTTCAAGAGTGGTTGACTGAATTTTCGAAAAATTTAAAATACAACAAACACGCCCATTTTTCTCTCTTTTCCCCCACCATTTCTTGGCAAGTACCTCTTTATTTTTTAACAAGCTTGAGAAGGATAACATTTTCTTGCTTATAAGCTCATCCTTCGGATGAGTGCAACTTAGTTTAAAATTCAAACCCTAAGCAAGAGTGGTTCGTTCCTGGTTAAAATTGAACAGGTCCTTTACTGTTAAGTTTTAACGAGTCCAGTATAGGAGAAACTCGGTGTTTTTTAGCTTTAGGGAGTTAGAAGAAAAACTTAAGAAAACTCCGTGGGTGTAATTTTTCGTAAATTTAGTCTCTCGAGCCCGAAAAAGGATAAAATAATGCGGGAGAGAACTCTATTGACCGTAATTGGTCAACGTATACCTTTTTCGTAAATAGTCCACTTCAGTCCGAAAAAGGGGTAAACTTATACTGAAGGGACGATCATTCGTTTACTTTAACGAGTTCGAATAATCAAGTACTCGGCGATCTTTTCATGTTTAGAAAGTCTGAAAAAGGGCTTAAAAGAAGACTCTAGGGTTTCATTTTTTCGTAAATTTTTTGAAAGAGTCCGAAAAAGTGATAAAAGTATGCTCTTTGTTGAAAAATGATCAATTCTCCTGAAAAATCCAATTTATGCACAAAAACTTGAAACATTACACATACCTGTTTAATATAAGTAAAAATGCTTTCAAAAATACCCTTTTCAAAGTGAAAAATAAACAAATTTAAAATTCATCTATTCGAAAAAACTTATAAAAAGGACTTTTTCAATTTCATTTTTATCGTTCAATTTCAGAGTGAAAAGTAAAAAGCTTTTGGGTAAGAATGTTCCTCTGAAGATTCTGGAAAATCCATCGTTGAAATCGAGAACCGTCAGTCCCAGGTAATCCATGACCTCTTAATCTTGTTTTTCATCCGTTTCAAATTCATTTTTAGGCTTTAGTTTGTATTTTTTAGGGCAAAAAATGGTTTAAAAGTTCGCCCGCGGGGTCCGCAGGTGCGACACACGTTACCTACGGACCCCAACTTTTTTATATAAGGAAAAAGTCATGGGTTCTGCACCCGATACACATTACGCGTGTGTATCTACACACTGTTTACAAAGCGTAGGTGCGGTACCCGCACGGTTGAATTTAAAACACTTATTTCTCATTTGTTTCCCAAAAATTTTAAATAAGATTGTTCTAACTTGCCTTTTTATGCATTGTAGGATTGAAAAGATGCTGATTTGGAGAGAACGTGAGCATGAGGACATGGATGAAGCCGCAATACTCCACTTGCCTACACAACAGGCATTAAGAGCATGTGGCTTGTGCAAATTTTGGGCCATCTCAGGCATGAGGGCACAAGTAGAACTCCTGACATGGTTGGTGAACAGATGGAATGTGCAGGACCAGTGCTTCTTTATTGGCGGCCACCGGCTCGAAATTGAGCTGGAGGATATATATTTTCTGACTGGTTTGTCCAAGAGGGGCAAACAAGTTTCTTTGTTTGGCACTAGGCCAGGTGGCCAGTCTGTCGCTAATCTCCAACTAGAATTCTGCAATAATCAGGCAAACCCTAGGGACAAACGGATTGATATAAAACACATCATCCATCCTGAATTGAAATTTATTGCTTTTACTGTTACCAAAATGTGTGGGAGTGCTGCGCTGCATGTAGCTACTGGTTCCCAAAAGCGTATTACTGTGGATTGTTTTCACGGCACCATCTTTAACTGGTGTGAAGTTGTGTTGGCTAATGTAAAAGGACAACTAACCAGAGAAAAAAATGGGAAACTGAATAACTTTGGATACGGATCCATTGTTGTTTCTTTTGCTCTAGAGAGGATCCCTATGTTAGCTCCACAGAGTATTGTTGTTGATGCCGGTCGACTTCGAGAATCGAGGATGGTTCGTTGGTCCGCATTGATGGCTCGTCATGCTGTCGAGGGTACTGAGATTGTCCGATTTCCTCCTTCATATTTTCGTTGGCTGGATCACCAAATTTTTGTGATAGAGGACTTTCCATATGCCAGGATAGATTTCCGCGGTGACCGAGAGATGGCTCTCCTAGCAGGGGAATAGTGGGATGCCTCAGGTAAAATCATTTTTCAACATTTGCTAAATTCTAATTTTTAAATTTTTTATCTTCTTTGAAAACTAATAACCAAACTTTTTTTGAGTACAGATGTGGGTCCACAGCGACCAGCCCATCTCCAACCTTACGAGAGAAGATAACCAGTTGCAGCCGCACCAGCCCCAGCAGGCCAATCAGCAGATATTTTGACTGATTTAGAGCATCATCTAGAGTGTTTGACTCTAGATATTCCAGAGACGAGCATAGATGACATTCCACTCAGGTTGTAGAGATACGTGATTGGAGTTCCAGGACCTTTTAGGATGTTCCTATGCAGGGTAGCTCGGGCAGTGGTTTCTTATCGTGATCACCATCAGTGATGGGATGATCGTGTAGACTCATATTTTTGACTTTTGTATTATCATTTTTGTCGATCATAAGGTGTTTCCAACCTATGATCGAAGACGATGTATATTTTTTGAAAACACTCCTATACTATGATATATCACTATTTACCGGCTATCTGTGTACATATGTGAATGTGGTTTGATCTACTGCTTTTGATTATTGCAAATGTCTATTTATCATACTAGAAGCAATTGAATCTGCTAATGTATTTAAATGGCTTGGAATATGCTGATATTCAATGTAATCAAATTCACGTTCCAAGAGACGAACTCTTAAAAATAGTCATAATAACACTGGATTTCTAATGGTATAAACCCTGTTAAGCTGTAATACAACAAGTTTAGAATCCAACCTTACAATCAAACTTTGAATTCCAAATGATATGGATTCAAATAATAACTCAATCACTGCACTATACTCGGCAATGTTATTTGTTGTTTGACCAAGGCTTACCCCATGCATGGATACTAACTCGTCATAGGGTGAATAGATAACCCAAGCTGTGGAAGAAATGTTCCGTGTACTACGACAAGCACCATCAGTAAAACCAATGTAGGTTTGAAGAGACGTCGACATCTGCAATATCAAGAGTAAAACTCAGATAAGCAGGAATAATGATAAAAACACACTCTCTAAACTAGGCACACTTTTCTAATCTAAAACACACTAGCAGTAAAGAAATCTAAACTAACAAAATCTCCACCTCAAGTTTAAGAATAATATTGCTTTAGATAAAGCCCATTTTTGGGTTTATCCAAAGGGACACCGTCAAAATCTATCAACTCATAGGCCTCTTTTGCTAACTTTCGTTTAACAATGTAAGGACCATGCCACATAGGCACGAATTTCCCAGCTCCTAGCTTGTCGTTAGCTTGATCATAAAGTAAAACTAGGTCTCCTTCTGAAAAATTTCGAGGGGTCAAACTTCTATCATACTGAGCTTTTATCCTTTTAACATGAGCCTCGTTTGCTATTGCAACATTTCGTCGATTCTCATCTAATTGGGCTAAGTACAAGAAACATTTCTCCTCTTCAGATGTAGCTGGAAGTAATTCTACGGCTAATTTTAGTGACAGTATTTTGCATTCAATCAGCAACACAGCTTCCAAACCATAAACCAGTTGAAAAGGAGTGAAACCTGTTGATGTTTTGACTGAGGTTTGATATGCCCAAAGCGCTGAAAATAACATGGAATGCCAATTCGTCTTATGAATAACAATGATTCGTCTGATCATGGTGACTAAAACTTTGTTAATGGCTTCAACCAGACCATTGGCTTGTGGATAATACGGAGTGGAACTATCGTGGTGCAGGCCAAGTTGGTCTGTCAGTTCAGTCATCATGACATTCCGAAAGTGACTTCCATGATCCGTAATAATAGCTTGGGGAACACCAAACCTAGAAATTATGTGATTAAATACGAATGTTGCAGCAGTATTGCCGTCAGCTGAAAATTTAGGCATCGCCTCGGCCCATTTTGTAAAATAATATACTGCTAAGATAATATAGGCATGCCCCCCGGCCGAGTGAGGGTTACATGTATAAAATCGATACCCCATTTCGCAAAAGGACCAACAGTAATTATAGTTTTAATCTGAGTATGGGAATGCCTACCTCAGTGATGACATATATATGTATATATTTTGCATTGAAAGTTTTTACAGGTTCCGACTGGGGTGTCCACAGGATGATCTTTGAAATGATAAAGTACTGCACTCTTCATATATGACAGACTTCAGCTTCATCTATTCCAGAATTTTCACTTTAGGGGGCAATTTTTTACACTAAAAACTATCATCCTGACATTTTGCTATGAGTATGAGCTCATTATTACTCATACTTCCTCCTTTTTCAAGTCTAACATATTAGTTCCTCATGTCAAGCTTTCAAAATCAGAGAAAAGTTCCTAAAAATCCCCTAAACATTGGTATCACACTTTCTCTATTCATTGCCTGCGGTCCCGCACCTGAAGTTCATCTCTCCTACCGAACCATACCGCACGTTCTTTGTGTTATGGGTGCGGACCTCTGTAAAACTCAAAAAAGCGAGAAAGTAAAGATAAAAAGTTGATTTCAGATGAATTCTAGAAGATTCTAGATGGGAATTTTCAGGAATGGATACGCTTTGAGAAGGTTCATGCATCCCTCACTTGATGGAGCTAACCCCTTGATGTAAGGAGCTAATCCCTTTGAAGGAGGATTCTATCCCTTCATATTTGGAACATAAAACCTCCTCTTTTTCACTATAGAAAGAGGCCATGGGTAGCCTCAAAGGGAGTTCAAGCTTTAAGATATTTGAGGTTAAATGGTGTTGAGATTCAGACTCAGTTAACTAAGACTTTCTGTGAGGTTAAATCACTTACCTCTATTCATCTTGGTTCAAAGAGTGCAATGATTGTCAAATTAGAAGAGATTCCTACTTCGAACCCTGGGAGGACCTGTACAACATCAAGGCACATGTTGTAAAGGTTTTCTTTTATTTGAAGTTAATACAAATATACTCATTTCTCTCATTAAACTGTCTATTCATGGTTTATTTCATAAATTCCTTGATCATTATGATGAGTATGGTTTATAATAATGTCTATACAAGTGCTATGTAATATTTTTGCTTGTTTGTGACTGCAGATTTATTGAGGAACATTCCTTCAATGCACGAGGGACTTCAACGAGATCAAGCAAGCGCTGGACATAAGGTAGGCCTTACACCTATATAGCATTTTTATGAATCTTGTATGCTTAGAGAGAGATTAGTATAATTGGCTGTTTGTTGCTAGTTACTTTTAGTACTAGAGAGATCGGTCTTGTCCGCAAGACGGATTAATCTACACAACAAGAACAACTCTCAATCTGGTGGTAAGAAAAACAAGAATAACAAGAGAAATAGACAACACAATCAAACTGCTGAGGAGTCTCAAACCAATCCCCAGATTCAGGGAGGGGGCACCATTGAACGACACCAGAAATTCAAGTTTCCCTGTAAAATTTTTCAAGGCAACCACCTTACTCATGAGTGTCCTCTAATGGATGAATTCCATAGGCTTCTTTCACCACCATCTACTTAGCATCCTCCTGTTTTGACAAATCCATTCCCTACACAAAATTAGGAAAAAATTTGTTTCTCAACCTTCTCGACCTCCACAAGGGGGAAACAAGGGGTCTTCTTCTCATCCCCCTCACATTTCATCCGTCTTCATGTGAAATAAATATGTAAATTTGACTATGCGAGCCAAATCCTATGATGTACCTGAGTCAAGCTCTCCTTCCAAGGACTCACTAGATCCACCTGGTTCCATGTGACCTATCACTTTGGATAAGCCTCTGGAACCTATCTATCGCCCCCACAAGGGTGATATTCATAATATGGCACACAACCCTTCTTCCAAGGTTGCTCAGCATTACAATATTGTTGAATATATTTCCCAGGCTCCCCGTGCCATGTCTGCCTTGGAGGTATTGCAAAGTTGTCCTTAGTAGTGCAAAGCCTTGTTGTCTGCCATCGGTGGTGTTTATTATCTGACTCTAGTGTCATTTGTTTCAATGCTAAGAAATTTTATCCTTGTATTTCCCATCATATCGCTTTCTAGATCATCGTACAAATCTTCCAGAATTATATCCATCACACTTTAATGGATAAGGGATCTTCCACATGTGTCATGTCAATATCTTGCCTTTCTGGCACTCGCCACATCCAATACCACTCTCCAATCCTTTGACGGTTACAATTTCATTCCTAAGGGGGTCCTTCCACATTTTTCCATTGAGTTAGGCAGAAAAATGGTATATGTTGTTGTCGAAGTTGTTGACGCTTCATTAGATTACAACCTACACCTTGGTCGTAGTTGTTTTTATGCCATGACTAAAGCAGTCTCATCCATTTTTTGTCTCCTTTTATCACCTCATGAAGGAAAAATTGTCACGAATGATCACCTGGACTCATTAGGGGAATTTTTAGGTCTAAAATGGACCTCCTAAGGAAATTATAAAATAATAGTAGAAATAATAAAATAATATTAGATTACATCATCAAATTTTAGAGAGAAAAAATAAAAAACTATTTTTTCAACTCGTATTTTCAACTTATCTCCCTATGGGTTTACTCAAATTTCGAGTGGTAGCACAAATTGGCTGTAAAATTTTATTCCTCATCCAAGGATTACCCATGTTCCATACTTTTTATGGACCCCGCTACATGAAAAATAAGAAACACAAGAAAAGTGTGATTGCAATCATAATTTTTAATTTATTTCTTATTTTTCATGTAGCAGGGTCCATCAAAAGTATGCAACATGGGTACTCCTTAGATGAAGAATTAATTTTTTCATCCAACGAGTAATCCCGCTTGAAATTTGAGTAGAACCTTAGGGAGATTAGTTTAAAATATGAGTTGAAAAATTAGTTTTATTATTTTATTATTTTTTAATCCTTTTACTTTTTTACTCCAAAAATGGTGAATCATCCCCCATGGTTGACATCGTCATCTTGAATCCTATTGGTTCTTATAAAGTTTATTTTGGTTGTAAATTTCTCTTAGGAGGCCAATTTTAGACCTCGAAATTCACCTAATTATTACGTGTCATTGGCCCATATTTCCACTACAAGGAACGTTGTCCCACTTGTGGGAGACCACCCTGGTATATTTCAGAGTGTTGTCGCTGGAATTTTTAAAATTTACACCCTTATGGGGGTTTTTCCTCAAATCACTTCACCCAAAACTCCTTCATCTCCTATCACTTCTCCTATCAATATGATCTCTTTTGGCACCTATGGACCCCATAGACCTCATGATCTGTGGGTGTTGTCACCTGTTATTATAAGAAATGTGTTATGAAACCAACTCACAAAATAGAAGAAAAGATAGATAAATGCCTTATAAATCAGCCTCTTCGAGGGGGAAACCTCATTTACATTACCTAAAAGAATAATTATTGGATGACACAAATGATAAAACCTCCTTTATATATATAGGATTCCATGGGGTCACAATATAATCCTAGCCGACCTAAAAATAATAATGTAAGGGCACAACAATAACAATAATGGGTTATTATGGGGAACAATAATAACGACATGGGAACTACAGTGGTACAAAAATAACAATAAGGGGGCTACACTAACAACAATAAGGGATTAAAGTAGTAATATAGGGCCCTAACATGCCCCTCTCCTTGAAAAAAGTGTTGTCCTCAATGGTTGAGTAGTTATGGATGCTTCTATATAAAACTGTTGTTGTCTAATACCAAATTTTATGAAACCAACTCAAAAAATAGAAAAAAAGATAGATCAATGCTTTAGAAATAAGCCTCTTCGAGGCGGAAACCTCCTTTACATTACATAAATGAAAAATTCTTGGATGACATAAGTTACAAAACCTCCTTTCTATATATAGGAGTCCATGGGGTCACAATATAATCCTAGTCGAGCTAACAATAATAATGTAAGGGCACAACAATAACAACAGTGGGCTATTATGGGGCACAATAATAACAATATGGGGACTATAGAGGTACAACAATAACAATAAGCGGACTACACTAATAACATTAAGGAACTACACTAACAACAATAAGGGACTAAACTAGTAATATAAGGCCCTAAAAAATTGATCAACCTAGTTATCACCCTCAACCACTTGTTGTGGAAGAGATTATCCCTTTGGAAGTCCCTTCAGCGACTCCTGACGTTGGTCAGAAACTACATCATTATATGGAATGTGATCAGGATCCTCTGCCCACATCCATCACCCCTTTGCTTGTTCCACATGACTCCCTGATGATGAGCCTCCTCGGTTAGTGAACTTGGAGGTCATGGATCTATCCATTAATAATCATAGGGAGGTTATGCCTCTTTCTGCCTCTAGTCTACCTAATTTGGAAGATGTAGAGCTCGGTATGTTAAATATTTAATCGACTTAGGCGGCACCTCCTCGACCCTCTTGTGAATTGACACCCATGAACTGAGTCAAGTGTTGAGATTCCCCTGCTAAACTTGCCAATGAATTTCCCTTACCACCTGTTGACGAACATCATGTACCTATGTTATATCCATATCCTCCCTTACGTCCTTAAGATAATTTTGAAAGCATGACTATGTTAGAATTTCCCTAACATGGTCTACCATTCAGGTAGGGAATTTTGAGTTCATTTGACATGGATTTACACTGGTGAACCATATGGTCACTTCCTACCATAAGTTTGTGTATAGAAACCCTTAGCCTTTGCCTGGATGTGGGAACACCTTAGCGTGACCTACTGGACTCTGTTGTGCTTGTATATTATGTATATAATTCTGAGTGTATTCAGTTTATTTTTCCTTGTCTTTAGCATCTACCTGGTTTTTGTGTGTAATTCATGTGTCTGGTTTTTTTTTACATATTTCTACACCCTCGCTCCCTTATATAGGCTTTGGATATGGTGCAATTCATTACACTTGGAATGATGCTTCTATCACTTGGGTACTCCTTTCACCCACTTATGATCTTTTGATTTGATGGGGTATTTGTCTTTTCTTTGTGACAAACAAGAGGGCTGAGTATAGTGTTGTCATTGAGCTCTTGACTGATGCTAGTCATCTTGGCATACACCACCTTGTTGTTCAACTTGACTCTCAAATCATAGTGTCTTAGCTTAACCGTTTCTACTCAGTAAGGAACCCAACTATGCTTTGTTACATTTTGAGGATACGTCTCTTGGAACACTCATTTGATTACATTGATTATGTACATATTCCTCGAGACCAAAACCGATTGGATAATTCATTAGTTAATTATGTGTTAGATTGGAATTTGTCGCATTTATAACATTTTAAACCATTCACTTGAATAACTAAACATCTATTCTACATACAAAGTAGAACAAACACATAAAAGTTGATATTTTATTATATCAAAAGTCTGAGTACATAGTTCAAAATTAGGAAACTGAGGCCTTGGTTTCTATGCCATACATATGCTAACACATCAAAAAATGCACAACCCTGTGATACTTCCCCCACTCAGTGGTGCTCATGATAACATAAAACCACATTCAGAATGTGGGGGAGTAGACCATGATGATGAGATGAGGCCACCCCTACATTTTTACTCTACATGTGTCAAGGATTCTCATCCAACCTCCTCGGAGGAACTCCCAATTTCAGTCCCTCTACATTTCATGTAAACTCCAGTAGCTCCTCATCTTCGTCCTCTATCTCCTCTTCCAGTTTTGTTGGGGTCAGGGCCTGTGGTACATGTCTCCTTAGTGGAGAATACCCTTTTGGGTGTGTGGGTGCCACATCTCCATATATAAAACATCATCTTTAGTTATTATGTACTCTTTTTAAAACCAATAAAAATTAAATATTCAAAATATATCAAAAATTACAAAACATTAAAAAAAAAATCGATTTTTTTTACCTTTGCGATCAAAGCCTTCACTAGGGGGCAAGATAATGGCAGGATCTCTCGTGAATTCCACCCGATCATACAGGTATTCATCTACTAGAAATGCAGTTGCTCTCATCCATTTCCAATAAGTTCTCGGGTTCCGGCTGCTATTGTGCACTTCGTCATCCCATGGTAAAATCAAACACCATCTCACCATACAAGGTTCTCTTGTTAGTGGAAAGACTACATAATCCAATGTTCGGGGTCTCATCACTACAATCCTTTCAAAGAAGAAACTTGCATGTATGCTCCCATAACTGCAAGTGTTGCTTCTTCTCCTCTTCAATTTTGTAAGTTGCACCTTCATGTTCCCCACCATATTTTCACACCAGTTATATAAGGTGGGTTGTACACATCAGATACACAACTGCAGGTGTGGTATTTTCATTGCATGGGGTGCTACAAACCCTACCACTCGGGTCATAGTATAAGCTAGTGTTTCTAGAGTCAAGTCCTGTATGTCCTCTATGAGGATGTTCTTTTTATTTTCCCCTTCAACGTGCTTGCAATGGGAAGCCCTCAGACTTCTAATGGTTTCCCCAATACTGCTACAAACCCCTGATAACAAGACTAGATCTCCTCACCTTGACAAATTGGTGAGAAAGTATATGTATGAGGCCTCTATAGTAAATCTCTTTGGGGAAAAAATGAATCGTTGGGTGTCTACATCCCACCATCATATAATCTATGGATAGAGATATGCTTGGCTTGTCATGCTTGCTATTTTGAAAATCTTAAGCAAGCCACAATCCCTCAGAGCATTGATGGTTGGCCCATGGCTGATAGCTTGGGTTTCATTCTCAGAATTTTTCCTCTCTCTCCATCCCACCACCATGTTTGCTCCTGTAGTAAAAAAACACACTATCGTTAATGGCCATTCGTGCAAAATGCATTCCACACACATCAAAATTAATCTAGAGAGAACTTGTTTTAATTTTTTTTTCATTTTTCCCCTAGTCACACCCTTGACATAGATGAAATTCGGCCCTAGTCAAAGGCAGCCCATAGCATGCCCATGGTCTAGTCTCTTTGGAAAAAAATCACTCATTAGATGCCTGCAGGTGGGAGATTTTATCAATAAAACCCTTATTGCTATTAAAAATTGACCGAGATCGAGCATCTTGCATGGAAATTACTAAGAATGAGGCGATTTTTACTTACTTGTTTAAGGTGGCCAATTTCCCCTCCTTGATCTTGCTCTCAAAACCATGGAAGTTCTCTCCTCCTTTCTTCAAAAACTCATAATGATCAATTACAGAGGTATGAGTTCCCTTTGTAACCTATTTTCGCATCATCAAGAATATTCATTTTTTAATTTTTGGGTATAAAGGGGTTTTTTGAGCTTTGTAAAAAAAATTTCAGTTTACTTTTTTGCAGAAGGACTTGGGAGTGAAATTTTATTTCTATATTGGGAGGTCACCATTTATTACACTAGACCTAAGGTATGATTATTTTACTGGCATATATGGGTAGGTCAATTATTCTGATTTTACATTTTTGACCGTCAACACTATTTATGCCTTAGGTCTGACCCTGTCATGTTGCGATTTTTTCCACTTCCTTTAAATAGGTTGTGGTCTGGTGGTAGATCTTACCTACTCATGGAGACCCAATTTAGCACCCTATTGCTGAATTTGTGTCAATGCAATTATTTTTTATTATCTCTCGGAATCCCTCCTTCTGACCTGCCATGACCTAGAATTTGAGCCACATTTCCTCTTCTTCGTCATATTTCTGGCCAGCCCCAGAAGGATTGCACACTTTATGCCTTTTGATTGCCACTTTTTATTATCCTACTTTTCTAGTTTGATCCTTGGTTTTTCTCTTCTATATTCATCATCTTCTTGGCCTATCATCTGCTTTCCCTTGGTGTTTTACCATTTCTTGGGGGAACAGTTATGATGAGTGGTCCTATTATCCAACGTATTTTCCACTTTATGTCATGGATATCTCAACCATTAATAGAACTCATTTCTATCCATTATACCACTCGTTTCTCCAGGATAAGTTTCCTTTAAGCTCTTTTCAGACTCCTTAATTTAGAAAAGGTTGTCGTGTTAACTTGTATACTTCATGCTCGTTAAAGTACTTGAAGTGTCATCTACCTAGTATAAGTTTAACCCTTTTCTAGACTGGGATAGAATATTTATGAAAAAGAATACCCTAGTCTACTATGGCTAGGAGATTCCCCCTTGTATACTTTTATCTCTTCTTCGAGCTTGGGGGACAAATTTACGAACAAGAAACTTATAAAAAGAGAAGGGAAAGAACATATATTTTAATTTATCTTAGAGTTGGGCTTCAACTTGCCTAGGAGTCGTACCATACATATGAGTCTCTTTACTTCTTTGGTTGGTTACTCTTCTAGTCATATGGAGCGTACCTCGATGCCTCTTGCATCGTTGCATGATATCGCATGGTTTCTACCTTGATCGACTTCATCTCATTTATATTCATGTGTATATTTGTACCATTGGGGTTATGTCAAAGACCCTAGGTTAGGGACATCTCACTCTTATATGGCATCCTTCCGAGGCTGCGTTGGAGTTTTGTATAATTTATGTACCTTGAGGGCTATCTGGTACACTTTGTTGGTCTAATTTATTGAGTTAAATTAGAGAATTTTTTTTACTTATCAATTCGGGTTGGTAAAATTAGAAGCACACCAAGGCACATGGATCTTATATTATGTTAATGTAGGAAGTATTTTTTTATGTGAAGATAATGGAAATGCATATTAAAAATATAAATTTCTGAAAAGAAAACAGTAAAATTATGATCTAGATGCAAGAGTGAAATGAATATTTATGGAGCATAGCAAACAATAAAGAGGCCCTAAGTTAGATGCCTTGGTTTTCCTTCCTCATCATTCCTATTCCACCAAGAACAATTCCACTATAAAGCATATCAAAGAAATAAAGATCAAATGCATAAACATAATTTCCAATTCAATTTTTAATGTAAAAGGAAGAGGATCTAACTTAGATACCTTGGATGACCTGCCTTAAATCAATTACTGAAATAAAATAATTCCAAATAAATAAAAGATAACTAATTCAAGCAAGTAGTAAAGATTAAAAGCACAATTTCCACTTCAGTTCTTAATCTAGAAGGAAGAGGAACTAACTTAGATGCCTTGGTTGACCTTCCCTATTTAAATCAATTTATGAAAGGAAATCATTCAAAAAATAAATGGACATGACATATAATGAATCTATTCATATTTTTTTCACAAGAAACTATAAAGGAAACAACAATATAATATATTCACAATTATGCACAAAACTATGTTATAGTGTACTTAGCTTAGAATGGGGGCCATCCACCCTTTTCTTAACACAATTTGAATATTATCAACTACTGTATATTAGAAATCACATCCCACAACAAGAACAACAACAATCAGAAGGAAATTTCTTGAAATTATATTCATGAATAGATAAGTCTCAATAGTCATAATACGTGTTCATAAGTACTGAATAGTTGTCCTTAAATAAGCCAAAAATATGAAAAACTCAGATAAAATAGTTTTAATAGCCTATAAGACTCCTAATCCATCTAATTGGGTCGAACTCATCCTTTTGGTTGCACAAAATATGGTGGAATCCCACTAAATCACAAAACTGCCCCTTTATTTAGTGATTTCTGGGTTACTTGTCAAGTATGACCAACGTTGACCAGGCATGTTCGGACTCAATTGGACTATGCCAATAGGAGTTTTTCCATCCTTGATTCCCATTATTCTCAAATATATCTTTGGTTTCCACTTAGGTGTTCTGCACATACGAGTTCAATGGATCCATTATGGGAAATTTTGTTCTAGTCGAAAATAATTTTTAATAACCAATTTTTACTAAAAACTCTAAAATTTAAAAGACATAATTATTTACCTTAAATGTGATATAAGAGAAAAAAATATGGAAAATATGACCATGGTATGATGGTAAATGATGTTGGATAAATGGATTATGCATGGTAAAAATGGTCAAAAATGAGTGCCAACATCTCCCCCTTGCTCAGTCTCAAGCATGTCCTCATGCTTGCCTCTGTCTCTTTGATATTCTACCTCTGTATGATGCCTTTCCTAATTTTGTACCTATGGATATATCCCCTGATATTCAAGCTTCTTGTTGAGTTTCTCGTAAAAGGATATCAATGTCCTCATGTCCTTTTCCCCCTTCCTTTAACTTGCATTCTTCACTTTTTGGTTCTCATATTTATACTGCCATAGTTTATTCTCCTTCAACCACCTATAAGCTTGTTTTGAAATTAGGATATTTTGTGTTTCTAGCTTCTTCATCCTCTTATTAAATTTCATGTTTTCTTTCGCCGCCTTGTTCTTTTGTTATTTATACATATAATTTTACTTTTTTAAGGTGTCTTTCCATAATTTCATTGGCTCGAAGCTTAATGGTTAAGTATTCTACCTTCTTGGAATATTCTCCATTGACCCTATTTGGAAATTTATTTGATCTCTTTTTCATATGAATTGAATGATGATCCTCCAATCCATGTGTCTTCATAGCAAGAATCCTTCTCTAGCTCTCTTAACTTTTCTTGTGCATCCCATTCTAATTTTTCAACGACTTCTTGAGGTGATTGTTGATGTGTGCTAATGGGAATTTCTTCTAGAACCTCTAGTTCAATATCTTGGCTTTTTTCACATGGTTATTCTATTTATTTATTTCTTGACCTCCTTGGAGTAGATACAAAAGATATTTCCTTCTCCATGGCTATGTATTATTGTTTCTTCTTATTTCTATTCCTTGGATTCAATGGGGATTGCATAATATTTCTTGAAATATGCAATCATCCAATTGTTTCCTCATTTCCAGTCAATTGTTCTTCCTTTTGGACTTCTACAAATTGATCTTTGTTTAAGAAATTCTCCCATTTTTGTCCCTTGTTTTTCAATTAAAACTCAATAAAACTTTTGATCAACCCCTGGTGATAGTAGTTAGCTTCTTTTTTTTCCTGTCTCTCTTTTCAGTACTTCAATCATCTTCATCAAACTCTTGGAAAAGAAGTAGGAGAGGTTTACTTTACATTCACCTTTAATGTGTAGTAGAAATTTAATGTGATACAGGTGTACAATAATATCTCCAATCACATGTGAATTATTTATGAGTAATAAGAGCTCATTATGCCCAAGGTTCTCTTATCCAGTCCCTAGGAATTCCTTTAGTTTTATCAAATGTTCATTTCCTCTATTTTTCTAAGTAATTCCACCCCTTATCTTTGAAATGTTTCCCCTTATGGTATTCTTCTCCAGTCATTGACAAATTTTTGGCTTGAGCAATATATTCTGGAGTAATGGGAACAAGAATGTCTCCTACTCTAGTCTTTTCATTTCCAAAGTTAGCTACAAATTTCTATGTGAATTTTCCATTATTCCCATTAAAGTTTCTTAAAAAATCTAATAGGCGTGCCTGGTATATTTTTTCTATGGTTTCCTTATTCCAATTTTCCAATTGAAATCCAGTGGGTTCACTCCTACTCCCCATACTGAATTCTGGATTCTTTTTCTCCTTTTGGTTTATGTACCAAGTTAAATAACCCTCCAATGTAAATAATCTCATAATAACTCTATGATTTAATAAAAGATATTTATTTTAAGTTAAATAGAAAAGAGAAATTACATTTATGACCATAGGAGAAAATTATTTCATGGTGGGTGTATTTGAAAAACAAAATTTCCTTTAAAAAAAAACGTAAATGCCACTTACTAGGACTTGATATGGATGTTTTTTTAGGAATATATGAAGCAATCTCTTGGTTGTTTGATGATGAGGAGAAAAAATTTGATTTTTAGTATAAAATTCTATCACCTATGCCTTTGCTGATATGGAGATAGTTCACCTCTATCTTTGCTGATATCACTGCTCTGTTTTCATACCTTGAAAATGCTCTGTCATTGCTTTGGAAAATACCCTATATCTACCTTCAAAAAATGACCTTTTGGTCACTTCCTTCTTTAGAAATCGAATTATGGAAATCATGATTTAGAATTTTTGCCCTTAAATGCATGCCTCGAAATAAATCAATTTTCTACGTGTTCTCCAATAGTCACCAAGGACTTCAAACTTGTTTCTGGGGTTAATTAGTATGACTGGAGTCTTTAAAGTTGACACTCACACAGGTGGAGCTTGCATTTGAGCCTCCAATGCCACCACAAAATTATAAACTCACGCTTCCATCAAAACACTTTCTAGCTCGAAGTTTTAGATCACGCTGCCAACTGAAGTTGTGGTTACCTACACTTCTAGTATTTAAATTCCAGAAAACAACTTCCTGCGTTCAACTCTTAAGAAAACTGAAAGACTCCACACAATTTTTGGGATTTTATTTGAGGGCTTCAACGTTTAGTTTAATGCCATCTCCATGTTTCTAATGGCTAGTTCCGGATTTTCTTAACACTAAAATCCTCGTTTACATTAGAATTAACTCTTCACTTTCATCCTTGTCTATGTTTATAACATTGATTTAAATTTTGTGTTAAATGTTTCTTACCGGAGCCATAGCGCTATGCTTCTTGAGTTTTCATCTACGTGAAGGAATTGAACATTGCCTCTCTATACTATATTGAATTCCTTTTCTTTCCCTACGTGAAGGTGCTAAACATTTTCTCTGTGCTACCCATTTAGGTTGTTGAATGTTCCTCTGTGTGTGCTTCTTTGTGTTTGTTCTTGTAGTTGCTTCACTGTAACGTTGAAGTTTTGATCGGTCTGCATTTTGAAATTTCTCCACTGTGGCTTAAACACTTGTCCCTTCTTTTTTTTTGTCGTTTTGTTTCACAATAGATTTTAATAATAGATAACCATGCCTTTGATACATATGCCTTTGCACCCATTAGTCATGCATAATTTGTTTTCAAAGGTTAAAACATATATTTTGTATACACCCTTGCATATATTTCCTTAATTTTCTTTGTATGGACTTTTATTCATGCACCTTGCATTGTATTCACCTTTCATTGCATTTCATTTAGTAAATACTTTGATCCTTACACTTTTCATTGCATTCCATTTAGTAATTACTAAATTTCTTTTTGTCATGATTCATTTTCTTCCTTGTCCTTGAATATCTTCTTTTATTATGATGAATTTCTCCTCATTGTTACTCTTTAAGGTAGCTTTTTGAAATGACCATTTAAGGTAATTTCAAGTCCTTGAATAAAGTAATTTTTTTAGCTTTTAGAACATTCTAATGCATAATTGAACCATGAATGAATCATTCCACCTTTATTCTTATTTTATGACACTAACCATGCTTCGTTTTTTTGTAGAGAAGATTTGTAGGCAAAGAGGCATGACTTGAATAGGTAGTGGGGTGGAAGGTTTTTATGAAAGAGGGATATAGGGTATTTGTTTTTAAATGAATTTTGGTATGTACATGGAATGAATGGTTTGCACTCTAATAAAATAAGATTTAATTAGTCTCCTAAATTAATAATTCTTTTCAAAATAAAAAATGTATTTAAAAATAAATTTATAACTTATAGTACTTTCCTTGATTAAGTAGCTCCCTCAGTTGATGAAGATCTTGAATAGTGAATCTTGATTGAGTACATGTCCCTTCTGATGATAAACTTTGAATAATGAAATTGAGTGAATACAGGTCCTTTCTTATGATGAAATTTTGAATTTGATTGAGTATAGGTCCCTTTTGATAATGTTTCTCATGTAATGTTGCTCATATCCAGGTCCCTTATGACAGATTTTGATGTTTGAATTTTCAGGTCCCTAATGAAGGTAAATTTGCAATTTTCATAGGACCTTCATATTCCGAGTTTCTTCCATATCAAGTTGGGTAGTTTGTTGAGTTGTTCTACCATGTTGAGTTGCTCAAATTTTTAAAACAAATGCACTTGTTTTATTCTGTCTACCCCCTTGCTTATTTTGAGACTTTTCCTCAAGTCTATAAATTGGAGGATAAAATGTCTACCTAAAACATAAAGTGAACACAATTATTTTTTAAAGGAATTCATATTAGCCAAGTGACTTGGTTTTCCAACATGAATTTTGATTTGTGCTGTGCCAGAAATCTATATTTTCATAACCAAATCTCTTTATTATTTTAGATCTTTTTCTCTCTCTTTTATTTATTTATTATTTATTTATTTTTACTCTGCAAGTAAGAAAGGAATATGGCTATGCTTCTCCAAAACTTGCATGTTTTATTCTATTGATATTTTATTCATAAAATATTCCTTATTTATCAGTTTATTGTACACTTTTATTCTATCACCATTGACTAAATATGATGTTGCTGCTTCGTCTATTGTCTTAATTCTTATTGATCCGTTATCAAAGATTTTTTCAATTTCATATGGGCCTAGCCAATGAGTGGTAAATTTTGCTTTGAAATATTTTAATTTTGAATCAAATAGAAGCGCCCAATCCCCTATATGAAAAATATTCTTCTTAATAATTTTTTCATGCCATTTAATTCTGTTTTGTAGCACTAGTGATGTATTTTCTACAACTTCATTTCTGATCTCATCTAGTTCATTCAGCTGCATAATTATTTTTTGATGTGTTTCTAACAGTTCCAATCCCGGTTTGGATGCAAGTTTGTATGTATGGATCTAGTATTCAATTGGCATCATAACTTCTTTTTCATAGAAAAGCTGATAGTGGCTAACTTTAGTGGTATTCTCCCATGTTATTCTATAAGCCCATAATGCTTCATTCAGTTTCTCTGACCAATCCTTCCTATGCATCTTCATTTTGTTTTTCATGATGTTCTCAAGGAAATTTTTTGTTGATTCCAGTTGTACATTTGCCTGAGGATGATATGGATTTGATTTTGTGTGCTTGGTTTTATATTTCTATGTAAGGTCTCTTACAAGCTTGGAAGTAAACTGTGCTCCTTGGTCTATGATAATCTTCCTTGGAACTCCAAATATACAATATCGTTTCAAAAATAAAAGATACCACTACATTTTCTGTTGCTTTTGACATTACTTTTGCTTCTACCCACTTTTTTACATAGTTATTACATACTAGGATGTAATTCTTACCATTAGAGGGTGGCTTGACAGGATCCACAAAGTCAAGAGCCAATTTTTCAAATTGCTCTATATATACTTGTGGTTTCAATGGAATTTCATCAGAAACTATAGGTTTACCCAACCTTTGGCAGTTGTCACACTTTTTAACATAAGTCTTTGAGTCCTTTAATATGGATGGCCAATAATAGCCACAATTTAAGACCTTGTATGTTGTTCTTTTTTGTGTAAAATGGACACCAAATGCTTCATCATGACAAGCTTTCAAGATATTCAAAATTTCATCTTCTCTTACAAATTTTCTAATTAACAGACCAAGTCCAGTATATAAGAGGTCTCCATTAACTGAACTATATCTAGCACTATCTCTAATTATTTTATTTTTTTTGTTTGTTTGTAACATGAGAAGGTAATTTTCCATATGATAAATAATTAGAGATATCAGAAAGCCATGGAGTTTTGAATGTTATATAAAATAAATGTTCGTCTGGAAAGTCATCAGAAACTAGAATAATCTCAACAGGAAGATGAAACCTTGGCAGAAAATCTGCCATTTCATTTTCTTTTCCCAGTGGATCCAATACAATAATGTTGAATTCTTGCATTTATTACAACCATCTAGTAATCCTTCAATTAGTGATTTATTTATTCATTAAATACTTAATGTCTGAATGATCAGTATGAATGAAAACTTCATATCATGTTATGTAATGCTTGAATGTTTTTACTACAAGTACTAAAACAAGCAGTTATTTTTCAGTAACTGTGTAATTCAACTCAAGTGAAGTTAAATTATTTCTAATGAAATATATGGCATAGTGTAATTGATTCTCTTTTTGGCCTAATGATGCTTCTACTGTAGTATCTTATGCATCAATGGATATGTGAAATAGAAATGATGAATTTGGACCTCTAAGAATTGGTGTTGTGGAAAACTTTTGTTTTAGTTTCTCAAATGCATTTTAGAAATCATTATTCCATTGAAACACTATATCCTTTGTAAGAAGTTTAAAAAAGCGAAAGGCCATTTTACTAAAATATTCAATGAATCTATGATAATAACCTGCATAACCTAGAAAAATCCTTACTTCTTTTTGAGTTTTTGGTGGAAATAAGTTTACAATGAAGTGTATTTTTGTTGGATCCACATTTATTCCAGAAGATGAAATATGGTGTCCCAACACTATCACTTCAGTTATAATCATAAAGCATTTCTCATTTCTAAGAGATAGATTTGTGTCAATGCATATTTGTAAAACTTTTTCCAAATTTTTAAAAAAATCATCAAATGTATTTCCGTAAACAGTGAAATCATCCATGTAAACTTCTACACATTCGTGTATAAGATCAACAAAAATGGCCAGAACATCTCTTTGGAAAGTAGCTGGTGCATTACATAATCTAAAAGGTAGCACATTGTAAGCATATGTACCCCAAGGAAAATTAAATGTAATTTTATCCTGATCCTCTAATGATATCTTGATCTAATTATAACCGCTAAATCCATCAACAAAAGAATTTTTTCTTCCTGCTAATGAATCTAGGACTTGATCATTGAACAATAGTTGGAAATGATCATTAAGTGTTGCTTTGTTTAATTCCCTAAAGTATACATAGATTCTCCATTTTACATTTTTCTTGGGAACCACAACTATGGGAGAAACCCATTGACTACCTGAGATAGGTAGAAAAATCCTACATGAAATAGTTTATGTAATTATTATTTTACTATTTCTTTTATCATTATATTTATTCTTCGTTTTGGTTGTCTTACAGGTTTGATATTTTCATCCATGTAAATATGGTGAATGCATGTTTTTGGATTAATTCCTTGCATATCTATATAATCTCAAGAAAGATGTTTTTAGTATTTCTTTAATAGTGCAATTAATTGTTCTTCTTGTGATGATTGTAAATTGTTACCAATATTGAGATTCCTTCCAGGGCTGATTTGAATTACTTTACTCTAAGAATTTGTAATTGAGTTAACATGAAATATAGTTTCAAATGATTTTTGTAACGAATTAATGAGAACATTGTTCTAATACCTGGCTTACATCATTGTATTTCAATACTCTTAATTTCTCTGCTATATTTTGTTCATAAATAAAGAATTTCGTTAAATCCTCATGATTCTCTTCCCTAAAATCAAAAGCTTGATTGATGCTTAGAATAGGCTCAATTTTTTATTGTTGTTCATCATGCCATGATAGTAAAGAAAGAGATTGAGTAGGAGGATAGAGTGTTATGTTCTTTCTTTCATTTCCATGTGATATGATCATACTTCCTAATCTACATCCAATAAAGGCGTCAACTATGGCTAACCATGGTCTGCCAAGAATTAAGGGATGGCCTCCTATGTTTGAATTTAGTTGTAATAATAGGAAGTCTATGGGATATTCCAAAGAATCCAAATAAACTATGATGTCTTCAAGTATTCCTTCTGGTACTACTTTGGATCTATCTGCTAGTTCCAAAATTGTAGTTGTAGGTTGGTTATTTGGAAATTTCAAACATTTCATGGTTTCTGTTGTCATGACATCGATAAAAAATCCTAAGTCAATTAGATTTTTAGAAACTGAATTGTTTTTTGATTGAAATTGTTACTCTAGGTATTCCACGATCAACACATTTTTCAACTGTACTATTTTTTGACATGAGGCTAACTAATATTCCAATTGCATGGATTGTTGGTGGGTCTTTCTTTATTTTTCCATTTTCCTTTATGCATAATTCCTTAACTAGTTTTTTATAGACTCGGATATATTTTATTTCTTGCAATAAAGAAATTTTTACATAAGTATTCCTTATCTCATCTAAGATATCAAATTCAAGAAAAATAATAAAATATTTTTTCTCAATAAATCTTTCAGGAAAAGGATGTGTTTGAGTAATTATTGCCTTACCTTTTTGAATTTGATCATCTTTTATTTTATGTTCATTTTTGGATTTTTTAGGACTCCCTATTTCTTCTATTTGTTCTTCTATGATGACGGGGGAGTCTTTATGTAGTACTTTCCCAGACCTTAAATGAACATCTTGACTAGGAAGAATTGGATATGTAGGAAATGAAGTTCCTTCTTCCACATTATATATTGAGTTGTTACTTGGATTTGCCATTGGTTGGGATGGTAATTGAGTTGGTCTGGGCCGTGGTTGGTTAGAGGGCAGTTGAATCTACTATGGTTGGTTTAATTATGGTGTAGGTGATGATATATTTAGTTTCTGTGGTTGTTGAAATTGTTGATATGGAAAGGATCGTTGAGGAAATTATTGATATGGTTGTTGATAATATGATTGAAGTTATTGGGGATAATATTGTTTAGGAGGTTGGGCTCCATAGGCATACCCTCTCCAACTTTGTTAAGGTTGATTTTGAGTTTGTTGAGGAGGACAAGCTTCCTCAACAACACTATCCCCAATCATTTCAATCCTATCCTCAACAACCATATCAATCATTTCCTCAACAATCCTTTCCATATCAACAATTTCAACAACCAAATCTATCATCACCTGCACCACAATTAACCCAACCACAACAAATTAGACTTCCCTCAAACCAATCACCACCCAAACCAACTCAATTACTAGCCCAACCAATGGCGAATTTCTATCAAGGCGGGAATACTTAGGTAAAAAATGAGGGCCAACACACTTCTTTGTCTATGATGTGTTTATACTCCTACTGATGTATACAGTGACATAAAACCACAATTTTATTTCTTAGTGGCTATGCTATTTTTATTGAGTCACATGGATCCAATGTGTATGTTTTTCATGGCCATGTTCTAGCACTTTATGTCATGGACCTACATTGTATGTTTTGGCGATCATGTTCAGAATTATCTTCTGATTGATCAGGGGTATGCATGCACCTGGGATGTTATTAGCACAGTTGAGGCTTCAGCTCCATTGTCTTCTTATACACATCCTTGGATTTATTTCCCCACTGCTATTTCGACCTCTGAGTTTTATCATTATTTATTTCATCCATCAACTTCTCATTTAGACCTCATACATTAGGGGGAATTTATTATCATCCTATTTTTCTACCCTTGGATCACTGACACTTAGCCCTCATGGTCAGATGACTTTTTCTTGGCATAGGGTGAATTTTTGATCCATTTTTACCCTTAGCGATAGGAATGAAGGCTTGTGCCTGTGGCCAAAGCCATATGGTTGCTACTAGGCCCTCTTGTGCCTGTGGCTAGGGCACTATTTTTCCCTTTATGTACCTGAAACCATGGAATGTTCTAAAATGACTTAGACCCTCGGAGATCAGTTTGATTCATCATCTATTCGAGTTAGCCATGACTCATCAATTAGAAGATTCTATAACTTCTCATTGTCCTGAACTTCTATATTCATCCTCCCAGGACCTCTCTTCTACCTATTTATACTGGATCATTTGAGAGGGTCAAGCTAGGTTTGGAGGGCCATGCTAGTATTGAGAGTTATACTATTGTTGGAGAGCTCATATCTTGATCCTATGCTGCCATTTTGATGCTAGATAGAGAGCTTGTGAGGTATTATTTATATGTGTGTTCTCTTCATGATCATTCCTTATATGTATTGGGGAGACACTGCTGGATTGCAGAGAGGAAATGTGGAAGTGAAGGTATAAGTATTTTTTATTTTATATGAATAATGAAGATGTTTTTTCTCTCCCTTACATAATTATGTTTTCAACAGATCTTGTGATTAATTTGTATCATTTTTCTAACGATCTTTCAAGGAAGATCCCTTTTCATCCTTGAGCGTTTGTGATTGTGTATAGGTATTGATCGATTGGAGATGAAGTAGATCACTTGATCGATTGGAGCACGAGGATCCTGCTACAAACTCAATATATGTCCCCAATACGTGAGGAGGCAAGGTACCATTTCTCTTCCTCATAGTGTAAAATTGATTGCATGATTCTTGCTGATCATAAGGGATTGGGATCAATTTTTTCTTCTTAATCTTGTGTCTGTTTGTCTGGTTATATAATCAGACACTAGATCATGGAGCAACAACTCCTTGAAATTATGATGCAACATAATTCCATCATAATTTCTGTTGCATCAGAATTGTAAGGAGTTGTTTCTCCATGATCTAGTGTTGGATTAGATCACCAGATAGACAGAGACAAGACTAAGAAGACAAAAGAGATCCAAATCCCTTATGATCACCAATCAACATGAAATTAAGTTTACACTATGAGGAATATAAATGGTACCTTGCCTCGTCGCAGATTAGGGACGGATATGGAGTTCGTAGCAAAATCCTCACACTCCTCTTAAGCAATCTGCTTCATCTCCAATCAATCTCAATACCTACACACAATCATAAATGCAAGGACAACAAGTGATCTTCCTTGAAATATAGTTATATTAACAATGATACAAACTAATCACAATATCTGCTAAAAACATAATTATGTAAGGGAGAGAACATAGCTCTTCATTAACCATATAAAATGAACATTGCGTATACCTTTGCTTCCACATTTCCTCTCTGCGATATGGTAGAGTTTCCCGACTACATATAAGAAATGAGCATGAATAGCACATTTCTATAACCAAGACCTTACAGGCTCTCTATCTAGCAGAAAAATGGTAGCATAGGATGAATATCTCAGCTCTCCAGCAGTAGTATAGCTCTCAAGACTAGTATGGTCCTCAAAAAATAGCCTGACCCTCTCAAATGATCTAGTATAAATAGGTAGAAGAGAGGTCCTGAGAGGATAAATATAGATGCTCATGAGAATGGGAAGTTACAAAAGCTTCTAATTGATGAGCCTTGGCTAAATTGGATAGATGAGGAATCGAACTGATCTCCTAGGGACTAAGTCATTTTATAGCATTCATTTGGCCATAGGCACATAAAGGTAAAAATAGGGCCCTAGCCATAGGCACAAGAGATACTGGTAGTGGCTATATGGATTGTGCCACATTAACAAGCCTACTTGCATGTGGCCAAGGGTAAAACTGGCTCAAAAAGTCACCCTATATCAGGAAAAAATCATTTGACCATGAAGGCTAAGGATCAGTCATCCAAGGGTATCAAAATAGACTTATAACACTATGTATGGTGTGATATATGGTAAATCTCGGAGAGTGGAGTATCGATTAGGCCTAGGAATCCTCGACTAATGAGTGATGAGATATACAATAAACCCTAGAGAATAGGAGGTAGGAGAATACCTCATGATATAGGTGGAGAAACCTAGTGGCATCCATGCTTGTTTAGGGCCTAGTGATCTGGTGGGGATTGCAGTAAAGCCTAAGGAAACTTGGTTTATTTTAGTTTTGAGTCCCACATTCATTCTTGGAGTATGGCATGGGGGTGATTAGCTGAAATAAATATTTTGGTAGGCCAATCTCTGGTCGGGTGGTTTGTGGAAGTCCCATAGCTAGTTGGATTTTGCATTCATTAATAAATATTTTTCTCCTTTGTATTTTATGTGTAAATGTATTTGGTTATATGTGGATTTTATGGATGTTATATCCTTGTTATTTTTGTTGGTTACATGTTGTTCAGTGAGTATGTTTTATGACATACTTGATGTATGGTTCTCATCATGTTTTTATTATAAAACGAATATACAATGTATATATGTCCTAATAGATGATAAATTAGCTATTTCGATAAGCCAACAATGTTTCTTTATGAATCTCGGATAATTATGAGGCCCCTTTTCTCAAATATGATTTTATGACCCATAGATTACATATTTGTGACATGTTTGATGAAATTGATGTCATGGCTAGTAGGGGTCAAATCAATTATTTTTATAAAAGTGTGTGTTAGTATACTTTTTCCCATGTTATTTATCATTTTTGAAGTTCTCATGAAGTTCTGGGCAGTGGCCTGAGTCTTGACCCTGAAAAAGTGACACATAATGCAGGGTCACTTACATAGAACTAGCTGGAAAATTCCACTGTTGTTGTCATGCCTTACTGTTGGAGAGATTAGAATGCCTCAGTCCCTTCCACGACTTGTCATGGGAGCGACTATGGGTCCAAGTTATTCAAATGATGATTTGTTTCAGGGGTTGACCACCTATAAGGGTTGGTTGGCTCCTAAAGGTTTTCTAGTACGTGTGGAAGGTCAGATTGGTTGTGTTATGTTGGTTCCACTTCCTCAAGGTGACCAAGGAGGTTGAATCACCTCATAGTATCCTTTCGTCACATGTTTACCCGAGTGGACTAGTAAGCTTGGGTAAATATCGGAGGAGGGTGTTATAGAGTGGTATCAGAGCATGGTTCATCCCTTGGACTGGATGGGTGGTGTGTTGGTCATGCATACATGTCTATTTCATATGTGTTTTTTATGCTTGTGGTCTATGTGATTATTGAGTATGCATGGTGATGGTTATGGTTGCAATTGTGTTTCCATGTGGAAGTTGATGGTGTTGATTATTTTATGTGTTTATAATGAGTGTATGTTAATTATTCATGTTAATGTTTGTATGTTGTTATGCATATGTTGACATGGTGATAATTGTTGTGCATTACGTCATGGTATGTGGTTGGTCTGGTCATGCATTGGTAACTAGATAATGGTCGAAATGATTTCTATTACTATTATGATTTTGATTATACATGTATCGTGCTAATCTATTTGATATTATATATGAGATATCATCCCCTGAACTATACTGAGGTATGTTGATTATGTTATTTTTTGTTTATTTGGCATTATATACCTGCAGGAAGAATATCAAATATGACTAGAAACATGGTAGACTACAATTCAAGAGAATCTCCCTATGGATCATACAAGAAATGTGGTAGTGGGAATTCTTCTGATTTAGCAGACACATTGAGAATATTGAAGGAAAAAATAAGGTGTTGCAAAGCAAATAATGATAGAATCATGTAGGAAAAGAAGAAAAAAATAGAAGTCAATGCATTAAGCCTTTAATTTTTTTCAGAATTGCAGAGGCAAGGACCACTTCAGATCATCCATGGACAGGAGGATAGGACTGATGTGGCATATGGAAGTATATCGCATGGTTCAAGGAATAGGTTGGATATATATGACATGATCAGAGATGGCAGGATCTTGGATAGTCACGATAGGATAGGTGATGGACACAAGTTTTATTTTAGTTCTATTTATGATTGACACATGATCGTCATTGTTATCATCCTTATAGGAGGAGTGATAGGGGATATTTTCTAGATGAGTTCGAGAAAGAAAAGCCACCTACCTTTGATGGGGATTTGAAGAAGTTGGAGGATGAAGAGGCATGGCTACCTGGGATGAAGTTCTTTGAGTTGCTTGATTACATAGAGAATATGAAGGCTAGGATAGCTACCTTCAGCCTCAAATGGAAAGCAGACATTTGGTGGGAAGACGTGAAGCGGGTTAGAGACATCGGGATAGAAGACTTGAGTTGGCATGAATTTAAGAGAATATTTAGGAAGAAATACTTGTCGGAAAGATATTACGACAACACAGATAAATATTTTTATGAGTTAATATGGGATCTATGATAGATGATGAGAATATGACAAAGTTCCTGGAGTTGTTAAGGTATTTACCATATATTAAGGATGAAAAGGCTAAAGTTTAGAGGTTTATCATTAGATTTCCATTAGCATTTAGAGAACGAACTGAGTATGATGAGCCTTGGTCACCTCTGGAATTTATTAGGAGACTGAAGCACTATTATGAAAAGTCAAAGCATAAGAAAGAATCTCAGCAAGGTCGGAGAGGGAACGACAAAGTTCAAGGTAAATGGATGTCGAAAAAAACAAGACCTCAAGATGCAGAAGATAAAGAAAATGTTGCACCTAACAAGAAGTTCAAAATTGTTCGAAAACGACATGGGTCGAAGCAGAAAAATAAAGGTGACAATACAAGATGGTTGCAGTGTTGGACATGTGGTAAGGAGCACCTTAAAAGAGATTTTCCACAGAATCAGGGTGGTAGGCCTAATATTTATAGTGCACAATAAGTGTATAATGTTGGGGATATTGGGTAGATAATTCCTCGTATCTATGCTTCATTGGATAATAGGCAAGAATATCACCAAGAATATATCATTGAGATGGACGGTAAGCTTTGTGATCAAGTTTTTTCTATTTTGATTGACCCTAGATCTAATTATTATTATGTTAACCCTATCTTGGTGGATAAGTGTGGTTTGAATAAAGAAGTGCATGAAAAATATTGGTTAGTGCGGCCACGGGTACAAGGAAAAGTGTTCATCATTGGGTAAGATCTTGTGCATTTAAATTTGATGGAATGTCCACATCGGCACATTTGAATGTACTTCTATCGGGATCATACAATATGATTTTGGGTATGGACTGGTTATATCTTCACAGGACTAAGTGGACTATTATGACAAGGCTATCGAGTGTTTTGATGACAATGGGGAACAAATAATATTACAAGGTAAGAAGAAAGAAACACCAGTTAGAATGGTGATAACTATGCAGGAAAAGTCTAGACATAGAAAAGGATGTGTGTTATTTTCACTGCATATTTATAGTGATAAAGGTAAGGAGGATGAGGGTGCAAAGATATTAACGAGGTACCCGATCTTACATCAGTTTAGTGGTATGTTTCCAACAAATATTTTAGAGTTTCTTCCTCAAAGTGAAGTAGAATTTTCTATTGAATTGGTACTAAGGGTAGTACCAGCATGAAAGGCACCGTATAGTATGAGCACTTCAGAGTTAAAAGAGTTAAATTTATAGTTGAATGAAATGCTTGACAAGGGAAATATTAGGCCAAGTGTATCACTATGGGGTGCACTGGTATTTCTTGAGAAGAATAAGGATGTTACTCTCAGGATATGCATAGATTACAAACTGTTGAACAAGGTAATAGTCAAGAACAGGTATATGTTTCCGAGGATTGATTATTTGTTTAATCGGTTGAAGGGAGTAACAATGTTTTCATTAGAGGAAGCCTAAACATGGCCTCCTAAGTAAAAATAATAAAATAAGATTTTTGAATTTTGGAGGGAAAAGAAGAAAACTATTTTTTTAATTGTATTTTTGGCTTATCTCATAGTTTTACTCAAATTTCAAGTGTGGAAACGCTTTAGATACAGAATTAAATTCCACATCCAACGAGTACCCATTATGCATACTTTTAAGAAGACCTGCATTGATAAAAATTGAAAATACATTAAAAAAGTGTGTTCAACACATTGTTTTAATGTATTTTCAATTTTTATCAATGTGGATCTTCTCAAAAGTATGCATAATGGGTAATAATTGGATGTGGAATTTAATTCGGCATCCAACGAGTGATTGCACTTGAAATTTTAGTAAAAATATAAGGAGATAAGCCATAAATACAATTGAAAAAAAAGAGTAGTTTTTCGTCTTTCCCTCCAAAATATTTATATGTACCTCTTTTTAAATTTAATGTATTTTGATTGGTTTACATATTATGATATGTAAATTACAGGAAAATTTTGTGGGAACTTTTAGGCTAAAATTTCCTCTAATGCAAAGATTAATTGAGATTAGGGTACCTTCAGGTACACATCAAGGAAGAGAACATTTACAAGAAAAATTTCCGAACTAGGTATGGGAATTTTGAGTTTGTTGTAGTTCCTTTCGGTTTGACTAATACTCGAGCTACCTTTATGTGTTTGATGAATAGTGTGTTGTGTCCTTATTTGGACAGGTTTTTTATTGTATTCATTGATGACATATTGATATACTCTAAGAATGAGGAAGATAATGTCGAGCATTTAACAGTAGTATTGAGATTGCCAAGAGAGAATCAGTTGTATACCAAGCTTAGAAAATTTAGTTTCTTTAAGACATAGGTACATGACTTGGGACATGTTGTTTACAAGGAAGGAATAACAGTCGATCCAGAAAATATAAGTGCTATCATGGAGTGGGTAGCTCCTAGAAATGTGGATGAGGTAAGATCATTCATGGGACTAGCATGTTACTATAATAGGTTCATCAGGAACTTCTCTCAGATTTTATATTTTATTATGTTAGTAAAGAGGAAAGGTATGAAATGTGAATCGACATAGGAATGTGCAACATGTTTCGAGGAGCTGAAGTAGTTGATGAAAAATGCTCCAATGATAAATATTTCATTTCCAGACAAATATTTTGTGGTGTGTATAGATGCTTGCAAGGGAGGAGTTGGTGGAGTCCTTATGAAGGACTGGAAGGTAGTATGCTATAGCCTATGATTCACACAAACTGAATGAGCACGAGCATAATTATCTGACACATGATCTTGAGTTGGTAGTGATCATTAATGCATTGAATATGTGAGGTATTATCTTCTAGGCAATATGTTTGTATTGATGAGTGATCATAGTGGGTTGAGATACTTATTTGACTAGTCGAATAATAATTCCAAGTAATCTAGATGGTTGGCCATGATCAGTGAGTTTGAATTGAGGTTAGGTACATCAAGGGTAAAGATAACGGGGTTGCAAATGATATTAGAAGAAGGATACAAGTGAATCATATAGTATTTATGAGTTTTTATAGGACAAACTTATAGGATCACATCTTACAGGAAGGAAAATGGGATTGTAGGTGCATGAAGCTTAGGCACATGTTGCAATAGGGGACATGTGATTAGGATGTGGAATCTCATATTACAACGTATGATTTTATCAGTTTTAGGGACATGATATATATGCCAGAAAACTATGAACTGAAGAAGACTATACTACGAGAGTTTCATGTGAAACCATATTTAGGTCAGTCAAGATATCAGAAGACACTGATTGAAGTGAAGACGTTATAGCATTGGCTAAATTTGAAAAATGATGCGACATAATTTTTGGCTAGATGTTTGAACTATTAGTAGGTAAAATCAAAATTTAAGCATCCATGTGGACTACTACAGTCGATTTCGATTTCAGAGTTGAAATGGGAGGTCATTTCTATGGACTTCTTCACAGGGTTGCTATGGACATCTAGGAAACATAATTCCATCATGGTTGTGGTGGAAAGGTTGAGAAAGGTAGCACACTTCATTACAGTGAAGTCTATGTATTAAACTAGAGATGTGGCACAGGTATTCATCAGAGATGTGGTAATATTACATGGTGTTTCGTGGAATATTGTGTCAGAGAGGGATGCTATGTTCACTTCCATGTTTTGGAAGGATTTATTTGTAGGTTTAGGTGACAAAGTTTGGCTTCAACACAATTTATTATCCACAGATAGGTGGAAAGAAAAAGAGGGTCGAAACTATTTTGGAGGACATGTTGAGGATGTATGTGATTTATCCACAGAAGAGATGGAGGAGTACCTTCCACTGAGGGTGTCATAAAGTGGTATCAGGGCATGTTTCATCCCTTGGACTGCATGGGTGATGTCTTGGTCTTGCATACATGTCGATTTCATATGTGTTTTGTATGCTTGTGGTCTATGTGATTATTGAGTATGCATGGTGATGGTCATGGTTGGAATCGTGTCTCCATGTGGAAGTTGATGGTGTTGATGATTTTATGTGTTTATAATGAGTGTATGTCAATTATTCGTGTTAATGTTTGTATGTTGTTATGCATATGTTGACATGGTGATAATTTTCGTGCATGAGGTCATGGTATGTGGCTGGTATGGTCAGGCATTGGTAACTGGATAATGGTTCAAATGGTTTTTATTACTATTATGATTTTGATGATACATTTATCGTGCTAATCTACTTGATATTATATATGATATATCCTCCCTTGAACTATAATGAGGTATGTTGATTATGTTATTTTTCATTTATTTGGCATGGTATACTTGCACGAAGAATATCAAATGACTAGAAACATGGGTAGACTACAATTCACGAGAATCTCCCCATGGATCATATGAGCAGTGTGTTGGTGGGAATTCTTCTCATTTAACAGACACATTGAGAAGATTGAAGGAAAAAATAAGGTGTTTTAAAGCAGATAATGACAATATCATGCAAGAAAAGAAGAAAAAATTAGAAGCTAATGTAGTAATACTTTAAATATTTTCAGAATTATAGAGGCAGGGACCACATCATATCATCCATGGCCAGGAGGATAGGACTAATGCAGCATATGTAAGTAGATCTCATGGCTCCAGGCACAGGTCAAATAAATATGACATGATCAGAGATGGCAGGATCTTGGATAGTCACGATAGGATAGGTGATGGACACAAGTTCTATTCCTGTTCTAGTTATGATCGACACATGATCATCATCGTTATCATCCTTATAGGAGGACTGGAAAAGGATATTTTCTAGATGATTTTGAGAAATCAAAGCCACCTACCTTTGATGGGGATTTGAAGAATTTGGAGGATGCAGAGGCATGGATACTGTAAAATCTCAAATCTGGAATGGCTAGCAATCCATGGCTGGAAAACGCATTTTCCAGAAATGGAGGTAGCAGGATTTGATATCAAGACCTAGATCCCTTAGACCAATGTGTCTAAGACCGAAATCCAAGATTTGGGACCAAGGAAATCCTTATAGGGTGGTCAAACAAGTCTCCCACACCTAATTCCCTTCAGAAATTGCCCAAAGAAGGGGGGCTGCAACAATGTATGGACATACAATGGTTTCTCTACATTATTTTATGAGCTTGCTTATGAGAAGATGTAAATATCCAACATATGTGATTACAGTAGCAAAAGGGATGCAATAAATTGAGGAATCAGTCATTCAATCAATACAATACCAGCCTCTCATTACATGCATGATAAATACAAAGAACACTGCTATATGAGATAAACCCTTGGCTATGACTGCGTAATTTATAAAGGCATTGCTGCATAAATGATAATGATACAAAGATATGACAATATGAAGCTCAAATAAAGTGGGGGAGTATGATCTCAACCCCTGAAAATACAATACATCAATCCTCTAGAAGGATTGGCTAGAATCTACTCAAAATTGGAAAAGTACATAAATGTCGGAGTTGCAGTAGCAGCTGCAACTTAAGAATTGGAAATATATGGAGAAGGCTGAAATGGCTGCACCAAATGAAGAAACTGCCTCCAATGGAAATATGAAGTGAAAGGCTAATCCCTTCACCAAAGATCTCACCTTCCAAAGTGTCTGCTAATCCCTCACAACAAATACTCTCCAAGAACAACGTTGTCTAAGAGAGGGACTGCGCTGCTAATGATGGCAAGTGGTTGGCCTGATGAAAAATATAGTGGAAGAATCTCATGAACCTCCTTTTCTGATATCCCAAAGGGATGTAAGCTCCCTCCTCTGAAAAACTAGCCAAGGATGGTGTTGTAGAAAACCTCCCCATCAACACCCAGCAACACTGCACAATCTCCAGCTGAAACTGCGTTGATGAAGAAGGATGAAGCTTGAAATCAATGTCTGAATATGTTGGATGGAGTGAAATCCTTCAAGAGCTACTCAAGAAGGATAGGAAATCCTAAATAGGAATTCCTCGGCAATTCTTGCTAAACAACAAGAGATTGCAGCAAGTCTAAAAGACCAAAGATGAATAATACTTAACATGAGAAACAATGGCTACCTTGTCTTCCTTTTAAAAAATGTGAGCTCCCTCTCCATGGACCCCACTCATTAGGGTTTCCTTCCTGTATAAGCTTCCCTCCTCTTTTACTGCGCTGTCCCACAAGATGCCTTCCACCTCCTACCACTGCGTAGTTTGACTTGGTCAAACTTGACCTAGTCCTCCTACAAAAGTCTCTTTTCATACATGGAGGTGTGAAATCCAACTCTATAAGTTATCCTATTTCATACTAAGAGGATTTTTATTCCCTACTCATGAAATTAATGGGTCTCCCACCCATTTTATTCATATCCTAGGTGAAAATGGCAAAAATTAATATTCCACAAAATTTGGAATATTGCAGTCCTCCCCTCTCAAAGATTGCTTGTCCTCAAGCAAGTACAAGGATAGACTAATTTATTTCCCATTAATTTCATTGTAGCTTCCATGCGTGATAAAATTTTCCAATAAAAGGATGCCATATCATGAATCAAGTGTCCAAGTTGTCCCTCCAACATATGCAATCTAGCTTTTGGTGAACATCCCCAAATAGATATCACGTAGAAACAAATATCCATGAAGGAAACACTGGGATATCTAAGGGTCTCCTCGAGGCATGAGAACTGATATATAATGGGACTCATCATCCCCATATAAATCTCCCATCCCCAAGCAATCATCCATACAACATAAGTTGCCTCTCAACATGGCAACTCATAGAAATCGCCCTCCACCTTGAGCTCTGGAAGTGAAGGTAGGCTGAAAATTTGAATATGGAAAGTCTCATAGATTGCCCCATGTTGTCATTCTCTCCACTTGTGATAAGTGTAGAGCGTGTGTTGATCATGGGCTGCAAAAATATTTCCCTCAAGTGGCAAAATGAAGAGAAATCCTCCAAGGATCTCTCCTCCATCAAAGATAATCTGGCTGGCCCAAGACATTTCATCCATGATGCATAGAACATGATCATCATAGAATACCCAAATTTCATGTTTTTTGTAGGTTATACAATGTGAAACAAGGTACAAACAATGTCTCATAGGGCTACAACGCAACCTCATCCACTGTAGCTGCAGAAAATAATATGGCAAGCATTGTACAGAAAATATCACCTCTACTACTAAATAGTAAATAGGTCAGTGAATCAGCAATAAAAAATAAAATACATGCCCATATACATACAATGGATGGATATC
The DNA here is from genome assembly GCA_034641835.2 of Pinus albicaulis. Lineage (NCBI taxonomy): Eukaryota > Viridiplantae > Streptophyta > Pinopsida > Pinales > Pinaceae > Pinus > Pinus albicaulis. The sequence goes on from CM076579.1 coordinate 1,214,135,600, forward strand.
ATCATCAAAATCATGGACCACCTCAAAATAAGGCAAATAGGTGGTTGTGCTGGCCATGTCTCCCCTCATGTTCCTACTAGAACATGCAATGCATAAACTATGGGGATCATCTCCCCTCAAAGACACATTCAACTCATGTGTCAATTCACCAATCATGCTCCCAATAATAATATGGAAAATATCAGAAAATGGAGACATGCTCATGATAAAAATAGAGGAAGTATTGATGGTTTTACATGATGCTTGATGGCACCAACAGTCTCCCAAGTATCAACAACGCAGTTTTTCAAACTGCTGCTTCAAAATTTTACATGGAAAAATGTTTCTTATTACATGGTCAAGTACATGAATTTGATGAAAATACATGTCATGAGAAAACCTTTGCCTAAGGCCACATAAAATATGGATGTCTCCATCATATGGTTTGGCCCAACTTTGCTCATGGAGCAACATGAAAAATTTGCCCCTTTGAGGAGCCATGCACTGCCACATAATGGTAAGAGTTTGTAAATTAGAAAATGTAAACACAAGGCTCTTACCATAGGCTTGAAGTAAGATGATAGATGGATCCATGTATATGACCCTTCTCCCAAGTGTCAGCGCTATGAGCTCATACAAAAAGGCTGTTGCCCATGCCAATCTTTGTCTCTTGACATGATCCTTGTCAAGAACACCTCTGGTGATGTTGCTGCAAATATGAAGCTTCTCCCAAGATGGAAATGCCTCCTGATCAGTCCAAGCCAAAGAGTAGTCTATTTTCACTATGAGAGTGCTCTCCCCTACTCTTGCAACACCATACATCATATGAGAGCAAATATGCTTGTGCTCTCTCCAATATAGCCCAAGCAACCCAAGTGCTTGTTGCCTCCTCATGCTCACATCATGTAACTCATGTGATGAAGGTATCATGACTAATATATATACCATATCAGCACCATGTACCCCTAATCCTTGCTGATAAATGATGTAAACATCCTACCACCTCTTCTTCATTCCCATCCTCCTGAAAAGAGGATGCACTAAGTGATGGTCAAGCTCCTTCAAGAGGAGCCAACATAGCCAAGCCTCCTACTGCTCGGTATCATATATTTGCAAGTGGCTAATCAGCCTCTTGCTCCTCATCCACACACACTCAGCTCCTTGTGGATGTCTTCTCCTTCTTCCTCCTTTGGTACTCCTCCCATGAGGGCTACCATCCTCCCAAACCAAATCACCTCTCTTGCATTCCATGGAAGATTGGAATGCAACTCCTTGGAGACCTCCTAAAGGAGACCTCTCACTCATGACTGTATCAAATCCATGAGGATTCAAATATCATGGAGTTAACCTTTCCTCTCCATCAATGTTTAGCATCATTTCCAATTCCTCCCATAGAGTAGCAGTTGTCTCAACCTCCGTTTTAAAATTTGTTCTTTTCTTTATCATGAAGTTGCCATGGTTTGTTTCATCCTCCAATGGTTCACATCCCAACCTCAAGGGCTAAATGAGACTCATCAATAGTGCATGAGGATGAGGGTCCATCTCCTCTTGGAACCCATTGCACAGCGCAGTGCAATCATGGTGCTCTAAAATAGCAAAGTGTGTAGATCATTGGACCTCTACATGTGAGTTTCCACATTCTCTTAAATTCTTTGCTGAAATGAAAAGTGGAACTTCACTCATGACTTGGTGGATCTTGCGATCTTCTTGTGTGGCTACAGTAGTTGTCTCCTCCAACGCAATGGTTTCCTCATCCATAGATGTAGAAGGATGCTCCTCCAAAGTTGTATCAGCATTGGTGCAATCCTCCTCCCATGGTGGTGTGAGCCATTTTCTTTCTCCATCAAAGGTCTTGATTAACTCTTGAGTAAATTCTGGAAAAGAGCTCACCCTTAAATGGACCAAGGGTTTGAACCACCAAACAGAGGCTTCATCCTCCATGTTTAGCACTATAATCTCCACTGGTCCTTTCTCTACCACTGGACGTAGCAATAAAAATGCCTCTAGCTTTTTCACCAAAGCTCTAGCTGAAGTGTTCCCATCAAATGTAGACAATAGAAACCTATTGCCTTTAATTTCTCTTTTTCTATAGGGCCTTCTCTCATTCTTCTTTTGAATAAACTATGGGAATGTTATAGCTCCCCCAGATGCTGCAGAATCAGATTTATACTCACTTAGGTATTGATATAGAACCTGATGATCCAAGCATCTCTCATGCTTGCTTTCTTTTTGAGAATAGGAAGTGCATGGACCTTCCTCTTCTTCTCTTTGCTTCTCCTCCTTGGCAAGGCTCTTAATTGTTCTGAAAATATATGAGATCAAAATCGTCTTCCTCATCATCTTCTTCTTCTTCTTCTTTCTTGGGCTTGAAGGCCATAGGCTGAGCCAAGAAAGGTGCTCTGATACCACTGTAATATCCCGAATCTGGAATGGCTAGCAATCCATGGCTGGAAAACGCATTTACCAGAAATGGAGGCAGTAGGATTTGATACCAATACCTGGATCCCTTAGACCAATGTTTCTAAGACTTAAATCCAAGATTTGGGACCAAGGAAATCCTTCTAGGGTGGTAAAACAAGCCTCCCACACCTAGTTCCCTTCAGAAATTGCCCAAAGAACAGGGGCTGCAACAATGTATGAACATACAATGGTTTTATTTGCATTATTTTCTAAGCTTTCTTATGAGAAGATGTAAATAGCCAACATATGTGATTACAACAGCAAAAGGGATGCAATAACTTGAGGAATCAGTCATTCAATCAATACAATACAAGCCTCTCATTACATGCATGATAAATACAAAGAACACTGCTATATGAGATAAACCCTTGGCTATGACTACGCAGTTTATAAAGGAACTGATGCATAAATGAAAATGATAAAAATATATGACAATATTAAGCTCAAATAATGTGGGGGAGTATGATCTCAACCCCTGAAAATACAATACATCAATCCTCTAGAAGGATTGGATGGAATCTACTCAAAATTCCCAAAGTACATAAATGTCGGAGTTGCAGTAGCAGCTGCAAATCAAGAAATGGAAATAGATGGAGAAGGTTGAAATGGCAGCATCAAATGAAGAACTCTCCTCCAATGGAAATCTGAAGTGAAAGGCTGATCACTTCACCAAAGATCTCACCCTCCAAAGTGTCTGCTAATCCCTCACAGCAAATACTCTCCAAGAATAACATTGTCCAAGAGAGGGACTATGATTCTAATGATGGAAAGTGGTTGGCATGATACCAAATATAGTGGAAGAAGCTCATGAACCTCCTTTTCTAATCTCTCAAAGGGATGGAATCTCCCTCCTCTAAAAAACTAGCCAAGGATGTTGTTGTAGAAAACCTCCCCAGCAACACCCAGCAACATTGCACAATCTCCAGCTGAAACTGCGTTGATGAAGAAGGATGAAGCTTGAACTCAATGTTTGAATATTTGGGATGGAGTGAAATCCTCCAAGAGCTACTCAAGAAGGAGAGGAAATCCTAAACAGGAATTCCTCGGTAATTCTTGCTAAACAACAAGAGATTGTAGCAAGTCTAAAAGACCAAAGATGAATAATACTCAACATGAGAAACAATGGTTGCCTTGTCCTCCTTTTAAAAAATGTGAGCTCCGTCTCCATGGACCCCACTCATTAGGGTTTCCTTCCTCTAGAAGCTTCCCTCCTCTTTTATTGTGCTGTCCCACAAGATGCCTTCCACCTCCTACCACTACGCAGTTTGACTTGGTCAAACTTGACCTAGTCCTCCTATAAAAATATCTTTTCACACATGGAGGTGTGAAATCCAGCTCTATAAGTGATCCTCTTTCACACTAAGAGGATTTTTATTCCCTACTCATGAAATGAATGGGTCTCCTACCCATTTTATTCATCTCCTAGGTGAAAATGGCAAAAATTAATATTCCACAAAAATTGGAATATTACAGCTACTTGGGATGAAGTTCTTTAAGTTGCATGATTACATAGAGAATATGAAGGCTAGGATAGCTATCTTTAGCCTCAAATAGAAAGCAGACTTCTGGTGGGAAGACGCAAAACAGGTTAGAGACATCAAGATATAATACTTGAGTTGGAATGAATTTAGGAGACTCTTTAGGAAGAAACACTTGTCGGAAAGTTATTATGACAACACATATAAATATTTTTATGAGTTAAATATGGGATCTATGATAGATGAGGAGAATACGATAAATTTATTGGAGTTGTTAAGGTATTTACCATATATTAAGGATGAAAATGCTAAACTTTATACGTTTTTCAGTATAGTACCATTAGCATTTAGAGAACGAATTGAGTATGATGAGCCTTGGTCACTTCTAGAAGTTATTGGGAGACTGAACCACTGTTATGAAAATTCAAAGTGCAAGAAATAATCATAGAAAGGTTGGAAAGGGAAAGACAAAGTTGAAGGTAAATGGATCTAAAAAAAAACAAGATCTCAAGATGCAGAAGAGAAAGGAAATGTTGCACCTAACAAGAAGTTCAATAGTGTTAGATGGCGACATGGGTCACAGCAGAAAAATAAAGGTGACAATACAAGATGGTTGCAGTGTTGGACATATGGTAAGGAGCACTTTAAAAGAGATTGTCCACAAAATCAGGGTGGTAGGCCTAATATTTATAGTGCACAGTAAGTGTATAATGTTGGGGATATTGGGTAGATAATTCCTTGTATCTATGCATCATTGGATAATAAGCAGGCATAATACCAAGAATATATCATTGAGATGGACGGTAAGCTTTGTGATCAAGTTGTTTCTATTTTGATTGACCCTAGATCTAATTATATTTATGTTAACCCTATCTTGGTGGATAAGTGTGGTTTAAATAAGGAAGTGCATGAAAAATATTGGTTAGTGCGACCACAGGTACAAAGAAAGAGTTCATCATTGGGTAAGAGCTTGTGCATTTTAATTTGATGGTATGTCTACATCGATGCATTTGAATGTACTTTTTTCGAGATCATACAATATGATGTTGGGTATGGATTGGTTATATCTTCATAAGACTAAGGTGGACTATTATGACAAGGCTATTGAGTGTTTGGATGAAAATGGGGAACAAATAATCTTACAGGGTAAGAAGAAAGAAACACCAGTTAGAATGGTGATAACTATGCAAGAAAAGTGTAGTCATAGAAAAGGATGCATGTTATTTGCACTGCATATTTCTAGTGATAAACGTAAGGAGGATTAGGGTGCAGAGTTATTAACTAGGTACCCGATCTTACAATAGTTTAATGATACATTTCCAACAGATATTTTAGAGTTTCTTCCTCAAATTGAAGTAGACGTTTGTATTGAATTTGTACTAGGGGTAGCGCCAACATCAAAGGCACTACATAGTATCAACACTTCAGAGTTAATAGAGTTAAATTTATAGTTGAAGGAAATGCTTGAAAAGGGAAATATTAGGCCAAGTGTATCACTGTGGGGTGCACTAGTATTTCTTGAGAAGAATAAGGATGTTACTCTTATGTTATGCATTAATCACAAACAATTAAACAAGGTACCAATCAATAATAGGTATATGTTTATGAGGATTGATGATTTGTTGGATCGGTTGAAGGGAGCAACAATGTTCTCATTAGAGAAAATTTCAGCCTAAACGTAGCCTCCTAAGGAAAAATAATAAAATAATAGTTAAAATAATAAAATAAGAGTTATGAATTTTGGAGGGAAAAGAAGAAAAATAAATTTTTAATTGTATTTTTAGCTTATCTCCTTATATTTTTACTCAAATTTCAAGTGTGGAAACTCTTAAGATACGGAATTAAATTCCACATCCAACGAGTACCCATTATGTATACTTTTAAGAAGACCTGCATTGATAAAAAAATTAAAATACATTAAAAAAGCGTGTTCAACACATTGTTTTAATGTATTTGCAATTTTTATCAATGTGGATCTTCTCAAAAGTATGCATAATGGGTAATTGTTGGATGTGGAATTTAATTCTGCATCCGACGAGTGTCTGCACTTGAAATTTGAGTAAACATATAAGGAGATAAGCCATAAATACAATTGAAAAAAGGTAGTTTTTCGTCTTTCCCTCCAAAATATTTACATGTAGCTCTTTTTACATTTAATGTATTTTGATTGGTTTACATATTATGGTATGGAAATTAAAGGAAAATTTCATGGGAACTTTTAGGCTAAAATTTCCTCTAATGCAAATATTAGTTGAGATAGGATGCCTTCAGGTACACATCAAGGAAGAGAACATTTAAAAGACAAATTTCCGAACCAGGTATGGGAATTTTGATTTTATTGTAGTTCCTTTCGGTTTGACTAATGCTCGAGCTACCTTTTTGTGTTTGATGAATAGTGTGTTGTTCCCTTATCTGAACAAGTTTTTTATTGTATTCATTTATGACATATTGATATAATCTAAGAATGAGGAAGAGAATGTCGAGCATTTAACAGTAGTATTGAGATTACCAGGAGAGAATACATTGTATGCCAAGCTTAGAAAATTTAGTTTCTTTCAGACATAGGTACATGACTTGGGACATGTTGTTTACAAGGAAGGCATAATAGTCGATCCATAAAAGACAAGTGTTATCATGGAGTGGGTAGCTCCTAGAAATGTGGATGAGGTAAGATCATTCATGGGACTAGCATGTTACTATAGGAGGTTCATCAAGAAATTTTCTCCGATTTTATATCCTATTACGTTAGTACGTAGGAAATTTATGAAATTTGAATGGACATAGGAATGTGCAACAAGTTTCGAGGAGTTGAAGCAGTTGATAAAAAATGCTCCAGTGTTAAAGATTTCATTTCCAAACAAAGATTTTGTGGTGTGTATAGATGCTTGTAAGAGAGGACTTGGTGGAGTCCTTATGTAGGAATGGAAGGCACTATGCTATAGCCTATGAGTCACGAAAAATGAATGAGCATGAGCATAATTATCTGATGCATGATCTTGACTTGGTAGTGATCATTAATGTATTGAATATGTGATGTATTATCTTCTATGAAATAGGTTTTTATTGATGAGTGATCATAGTGGGTTGAGATACTTAATTGACCAGTCGAATCAGAATTCCAAGTAATCTAGATGGTTGGCCACGATCAGTGAGTTTTAATTTGAGATTAGGTACATCAAGGGTAAAGATAAGAGGGTTGCAAATGATATTAGAAGGAGGATACACGTGAATCATATAGCAACTATGAGTTATTATGGGAAAAACTTACAAGATCATATCTTAAAAGAAGGGCAACTGTACGTGGAGTTTAGGCACATGTTACAGCAGGGGACAGGTGATTAGGATGTGGACTCTCATCTTACAATGTATAATTTTATCATATTTAGGGACATGATATATGTGCCAAAAAATAGTGAGCTCAAGAAGACTATATTACAAGAGTTTCATGTGAAACGATATTCAAGTCAGTCAGAATATCAGAAGACATTGACAGAAGTGAATAATTTTTAGCATTGGCTGAATCTGAAAAAGGATGTGGTAGAGTTTGTGGCTATATGTTTGAACTATTAGCAGGTAAAAACAAAATTTAAGCATCCATGTGGACTACTATAGTCTATTTGGATTCCAAATTTGAAATGGAATGCCATTTCTATGGAATTATTCACAGGGTTGCTATCGACATCTAGACAACATAATTCCATCATGGTTGTGGTGGAAAGGTTGAGAAAGGTAGCGCACTTCATTATAGTGAAGTCTATGTATTAAACTAGTGATGTGACACAAGTAGCTGTTAGAGATGTGGTAAGATTACATGATGTTTCATAGAATATTGTGTTAGAGAGGGATGCTAAGTTAACTTCCATGTTTTGGAAGGAGTTATTTTTAGGTTTAGGTGACAGAGTTGGGCTTCAACACAACTTATCATCCACAGATAGGTGGACAGACGAAGAGGGTTGAAAATATTTTGGAGGAAATGTTGAGGATGTATGTGATTCATCCACAAAAGATATGGGAGGAGTACCTTCAATTGATTGAGTTCACTTATAATAACGATTATCAAGAGTCATTGAAGATGAGTCCATTTGAAGCATTGTATGGGAAGTGTTGTAATACTACCATAAGTTGGAGTGATCCAGTGAACACGATGTCGATAGGACTAGATATGTTGGCAGAGATGGAACAGAGAATGAAGTTAATAAAGAAGAATCTAAAGGAAGCATAGGACTTGAAGAAAATTTATGCAGATTGTAGCAACATGTATAATGTGTTCCAGGTTGGGGAACACTTGTAATTTCACATGAATCCCAAGAAGAGCTCCTTCAGGATTGGATCTTGTTTCAGGCTTGTACCTCGAATTTGTGGAACTCTAAATATTTTTTAAAGGATTGGACCAATAGCCTATCAACTTGCACTACCTCTGAAACTGAAATTCCATGATGTTTTCCATGTGTCATTTCTTAAGAAGTATGTCAAATATGTTGATCATGTGATTGACTGGGATGTATTGCAGGTGGATACATAAGGATAATTCTAGCGGGAACCAAGCAATTGAACCAGTTAAAGTGCAATGGAAGCACTTTGGGACCTACTGTCCCTTGAGAAAAAATCCCAGGCTGTGTTGAGATCTATGCTCAAGACATTTATCATAAATTTGAAATGAAAGATTTGCTGCCCTTTCATTTTTAAAACCCTAGAATGTATCACATAAAACCCTTGATTATTTCTAACAAAAATAAACCCCTCACAATGCCTTAAAATGATGAATACAAATGAACATGAATCAGAAAGAAATGATGGTTGAAATTTTTCTGATAATGGGCTGCTAACACAGGATCTACTATCTTCGGTTTTAGAAGAAGATGTAATTATGTAGGACTGACATTCAAAATAAAGGAGCTCTTCATTAAGGTATTTAAATCTATATCAAAATGCGATATTAGAGACCAACAACTACATTAATTCATTTTGAAAAGAAATAAATCACATGATGAATCAGGAAAAACTAATCATACTCATCAATTTCTGGAAATTCTTCTGAAAGATTTATTCATTCTCATAAAGATTAAGTACACAAATTTGTGATATTCTAAGGTCCAAAAATCTGGAAACTCTTTCATATTTTGAAAAGGTATTATATAAAACATTAAAAAATGGAGAGTTGTGAAATTGTCAACTTCCTAAACTACCTGCTTTGGTCATTGCATGGAAAAATAAAATTAAAAGTATCTTCAAAAAAATAAGTAAAAGATTAAATAAAAAATTCAGTCACTAAGTAGCTTGAGATCCTGGAACAGAGGAGGCTCTTGTTTCTATATATTTTTCTTATGGAGACATCCACTCTTTGCATTTCCTCCACAGGTCCACATCTGAGCTAGAACCATTCAAAAATTTTACATGTTCCATCTGGAAATTGGTAATCCTGGAATATGTCGGTCTTTCTGCAAATAAATTATTCATCATCCATAGCAGTTGAAAGTCTTTATGTAAGTAATTAACAATAATTTCTCCCCTTAAAACATTAGTATTCTCATGGGAATTCCCAATCTTACTTTTTCCCTCCACAAGTAATGTCTCATATATTTCCCAAGGGAGTAAGTTTCCCTGCTAATCCCAATAAGTTTCCTTTTCTCTACAGCTTTCATGTATGAATTATTCAAAATCATATTGTTCGCCTCTAGCATGCATTGGGTCCTATCTTCAATACCAAAATCTTTCAATTCTTGTGTAGACTTAGATTTTATAAAATCAATAAGCCTCTTAGAATAAAAAGCTCTGTTTTGTGACAATAATGCCTTCCATGTCTCTCAAAATACTCTTTTCTTCTAGAATAATAACAAGAAAATCCCAAACATTCATGACAACTTCAATAATGTCAGTCCATATGATTTCCATGGCCTGAATGATGAACATATTCCCTTTCACTTTCTCTTTCAGTTCCTTGATTTCTTGACAAGAAATATAATAATATTGTCTGTAATTTTCTGCATTTTCCTTGTTCATCTATACCTATTTCTCGGTGACCTTGATCACCTTGCAAGAAATTTCTAGGTCCCTTTGTGTCTTTTTTAAATCAATTTCTTCCATTCTTAACTCAGTCATGACTTGAGTTATTTTGGAAGCAGGGTCTTCAGAATATGATATAACAACAACAATACAAACATGATAATATATATTCTTTTGCAACATATCATTTATCTATTTCAATTTGGATAATTTCTCATCTCTAATATCCCAAAACGAGGATTTTATACAACAAACAAAATATCTTAAGATATTCCAAAGTTGGAGCTTCAACAATCATGAGAATAGCAATGTAGATCAGCTCATTAGATGTCAAATAACATCTCACCAGCAGATGAAAGAACCTCAGCAAGTATATGGCCTACATCCTCCTTCCCAAGTGGGGAAATGTTGCAGTATAGGGAATAAAACAACTGTCTTCAGAAAATAACGCTATATCTATGAGGAATGGGACTCATATCCCTTAGAATCCATCATATACAACTCTCATGCAAAATTATAGGTGAAACAAATCACTCTAGCCAGCATAAACATATCTCCCCAATTCAATATGCCTCAAATAAGCCCAAACCCCACAGAAAGTACTGAAGTAAGAAAAAAGTTATTTTTATGAGGGTTTATGCAGAAAATGATGAGAAAAAATAGATCTGGAGTATAAAATGTTTCAATGGGTGAGAAAATGGAGATTCCTTCCTTTTTATATAAAACAAGAGTAACCCAGCAAGGGGGTTCATGAGAATACAATGTATAAAAATAAAGATCTGCAAATCTTGATCTGAAAAATGTAGTTATACTGTAGCACTTAATAAATATGGCTGGAAAGTATAAGTGACATAAGAAGAATGAAGTACAGAGCCTTCTGGGAGAAGGGTTGGCCCTTTCTCCAAGGAACAAGCTCACAAGCAAGGGTTCAAACCCTACTGTTGCAACTTTGGAAAAAATGACGCAGTTTCTCCAGTGCACTGCACTGTAAATGATAAGAGATGATCTGGCCACATGCTAGGATGTAAAATGAGGACTGAAATCTCTTGTATAGATCTTGAAAAGAAAGGGGAGCTCCCTCCTTTGAAAGATAAGCTCAAGAGCTAGTGTTGTAAGTCTCCCACTGCAACACCCTGCAACATAGAACTATTCTCTACAGAAATAATGTTGTGGTTGAAGGAAGATGCTTGGCCTAAATCCTGGATGTGGGAAATTAAGAACAGAACCCCTCCAAGAGATCACTCAATGAAGGAGAAGGAATCCCTAAGCAGGAATGCCTTGTGTTGAACAACACTGCATACTCATCTCAACAACTAAAGAATGCTCAATAGTCCAAGTAGACCAAAAATAATATTCCATAAGCTAGCTCCAAAAGTCTACTACCTTCATCCTTATAAATTTTGTGAGCCTCCTCACCTTGGGTCCCACCTATTAGGGTTTCCAACACCATGTGAATCCTTTCCCTCTAAAACTACATTGTAGTTCTTTCAAGATTTCTCCTCCATGCTGCACTGTTGACTTGGTCAACTTGACTGAATCAACATGATTCTTTTCCTGTTCATACACAGAAAGTGCAAAATCCAGCCACCAAGTTATCCCATTTTCACACCAAGAGGGATTTTATGTTAATACAAGTTAAATATGGGTCTGTTTCCCCATTTATTCATCTACTAGGTGCAAAAATCAAAATCTAATATTCCTATTAGCTGCATGCTAATTTTAGGAATATTACATTCCTCCCCTCCCAAATGTTGCTTGTCCTCAAGAAACTACAAGGAAAGAACTATAAAGTCTCCTTCCCTCCTCCTATATCATCCTCATATGATGAGCTCCCCCAGAGAATAAGATGATGCCTCAATAATGAAACTTCCATAGTTCCTCTCCTAAGAAAACAAATCAGCATTTGGGGCACATCCCAAATAGCTATCATCATGCAAAGTAACATAATCAAGGATACAACTATGTGCTGTCTAGAGGTCCTCTCAAGGCATGAAGTGTGAAATGCATGGGAAACCCTCATCCCCAAGTGAAACCTCCATCCCCAAGCTATCATCCATATGTAATGAGTCACCCTCCGACATGGCAACTCATGAAGAATCTCCTCCACCTTTGGCTCTTGAAGTGTAGGTGGGCTGAGTAAATGAACATGATAGGTAAGAGGGCCTATCCCACGTTGTCCGCTTCTCCACTTATGATAAGTGTAGAGGGCATGCTAATCTTGGGCTGCAACTTGATTTCCCTCTAATGGCAAGAATAATATTGAGTCTCCAGGGATCCTTCCTCCAAAATAATGAGCCATGCCAGCCCAAACCATCCCATACAAAATGAATGGAACATCATTAGCATATGGCATCTAAATCAGAAAATGGTTGAAGGTTATGTGTAAGTTTGGATGATACACATGGTCTCTCTGGTGGATATAGTGCAGTATTTTCAATTGCTGATTTAGAGCATCAAGTGGCAAGTTGTCCTCCAAGGAATTTTCAGCTATGCATGTTATCTCATCTACTATGAAGTAGTAAGCAGAAATAGAGATCAGATGTATACAATAAAAACAATAAAAAACTTTCCCAAATTCATGTAGAGATGGGTTATCATTGTCACAAAATTTGGCCCTAAAGTGACCATGAAACCCATAAATAATCTTGCTGTCTTGTGGAGCGAGGCACTGTTTACATATGGTGAGAAAATAAAAATACTCAATAGAGTAACCAACAAGAACATAAATGTATTACTTACCATGCATCTTGTGTGAGCTGAAGGTGAGGTCCATGAGTGTTTCCTGCCATGAGAATCTTCTCATAAAAATCTGCAAGAAGAGAAGGTGCATACTCCCTTTGGAACACTCCATCAATAGAAACATTCTCTCAAGTGATAGTGCTGCAGGCCTTAGTAACAAGGCTCTTATCACTCCATGACTTCTCCTTTTGGCATTCCATATGCCAAAGCCATCCACCATCATGATGCTATGTGAGAATACCTTCTTCTGACATGGAAGCCTATCATAATCTTCCAATGCTTAAGGGTAGCCTCCTTGCACCATGAATGTGCCTTCCTTCTCTCTAGAAATACCATAAAAAGTATGAGAAAATTTCTTCTCATACTCTCCCAAATGTAACCACAGCAACAAAAACTCTTGCTGCTCCCTCATCTCTCCCCCATACAAGCTATAGAGTAAGATCATGATGGTTATCTTGTATGATGCCCCATACAAACAATTTTTATGTTGTTCTATCATATGGGTGCCATGTCATGCCTCCATCCACCACATAGCCGTTGGAAAAGGATATGCCCCATGATGGCCAAACTCTCTCAAGAGTAGCCAACACAGCTTTGCTTCTTGCTGACCTGTGTCATAGATCTGCAAGTGGCTCACCAAACTCTTTCTCTCTATCCACCTCCATTCATCCAAATGTGGATGACTCCAATTATTCTCTCCTTGGGTATCTTTCCAATGAATACTACCATTCTCCCAAAGCAAGTATTCCTCCTTACACCTCATGGGAAGTTGAGATGTAACCCCTTCGAGATCTTTCAGGAAAGACCTCTCATCAACCAATCTCTTGAATAAAAAATAATCCAAGTGTGCTGAAGGAAAAAAACCATTAGGAAGTGGCACAACACTCAACATGCTCTCCAAAGTCTTACAACCTAACTCCTCATGCTGCATGCAACTCAATAGGGGTGCAATGGAATTAATTCTCATCCCTCTAAGGTCACATAGCGCAGTGCAATCTTGCTACTCCACCACAGCAATGTGTTTTGATCTTTGACCCTGTGAGGACAAATTTCCAAGATCTTCCATAAGATTTTCTAAAATTATCAGAAATGAAAATACATGCATACCTTGGTGAGTCTTTGGAACATCTTGTATGGTTGCAAGAGTTCCTTCCTCCATTGTGTTGGCTGACTCAACTACTGCTACAAATGGTTGCCCCTCCATGATTGTGACAGCGTTGGTACAAGGCTCCTCAAGTGGAGAAGAGGACTCCTCCTCACCTGATATTCTACTATAAAATATCCCGATTACTTGATGAATAAAATCAGAAAAAGTAGTTACTCTTGCATGACCTTCATGGCTAATCCACTAAGAGCTTGCCTTGCCCTCCAAGTGCAGCGCTGAGATCTCCACAACCTCGTTTTCTACTACTGGATGTAGTAGGAAAAATGCTTCTAGTTTCATCACCCAAGTCTTTGCTACACACTTGAGTGATCCATAAAATGTAGACAATAGGAATCTACTGCCTCTTATCATTCTCTTACTGCATGGTCTTCTTTCTTCTCTCAGTTGAATAAACTGAGGAAAATCTAGGTTTCTTTGAAAGCCCTAGGTTGGCATTTGTATTATTCCAAATACCCACTCAGGATCTCATGTTCCAAGTGGTTTTATTGCTCTCCACTCCCTCTATGAGAACAGGAAGTGCATGGATCTTCCTCTTCGTCTGGAAACCTTCTAGAGGTCTCATTGCAGCTGTCCCCTCTTTGAAACCCTTTAGGAGTTTCATTGCATCTCTCTTATTTATTCTTAGATCTTAAAATTGATGAGTAATCTCATCCTATCCATAATCTTGTCTCATATTATTCTTATCTTTTGATTGGATTTGAAATCCACAGGCTGAGCCAAGAAAGTTTCTTTGATACCACCGTAATATCCCAAAACAGGGATTTTCTACAACAAATGGAATATCTTAAGATATTCCAAAGTTGGAGCTTCAACAGATCATGAGCATAGCAATGTAGATCAGCTCATTAGATGTAAAATAACATCTCACCAGTAGATGAAAGAACCTCAACAAGTATCTGGCCTATATCCTCCTTCCCAAGTGGGGAAATGCATCAATATAGGGCATAAAACAACTGTCTTCAGAAAATAACTCTATATCTGTGAGGAATGGGACTTGGATCCCATAGAATACATAATATATAACTCTCATGCAGAATTATAGGTGAAACAAATCACTCTAGCTAGCATAAACAGATCTCCCCATGTCAATATGCCTCAAATAAGCCCAAACCCCATAGCCTATCTCATGTAGAAAGTATTGAAGCAAGAAAAACATTATTTTTATGAGGATTTATGTATAAAATGATGAGAAAAAATATATCTAGAGTATACAATGTATCAATGGCTGAGAAAATGGATATTCCTTCCTTTTTATACAAAACAAGAGTAACCTGGAAAGGGGGTTCATGAGAATACAATGTATAAAAATGAAGATCTGCAGATCTGGATCTAGAAAATGCAGTTATACTGTAGCACTGAATAAATATGGCTAGAAAGTACAAGTGAAAGAAGAAGAATTAAGTACAAGTCCTTTCGGGAGAAGGGTTGGCCTTTTCTCCAAGGAACAAGCTCACAAGCAAGGGTTCAAACCTTGCTACTGCAAATCTAGAAAAAATGACATAGTTTCTCCAGTTAACTGCACTGTAAATGATGGGAGATTCTTTGACCACATGCCAAGATGTAAAATGATCCCTGAAATCTCTTGTACAGATGTTGCAAAAAAAGGGGAACTCCCTCCTCTGAAAGATAAGCTCAAGAGCTGGTGTTGTAAGTCTCCCACTACAACACCCTGTAACACAGGATTATTCTCTACAGAAATAACGATGTGGATGAAGGAGGATACTTGGCCTCAAGCCCAGATGTGGGAAATGAAGAACAAAACCCCTCCAAGAGATCACTCAATGAAGGAGAAGGAATCCCTAAGGAGGAATGCCTTGTGCTGAACAACACTGCATACATAGCTCAACAACTAAAGAATGCTCAATATTCTAAGTAGACAAAAAATAATAATCCATAAGCTAGCTCCAAAAGTCTACTACCTTCCTCCTTATAAAGTTTGTGAGCCTCCTCACCTTGGGTCCCACCTATTAGGGTTTCCAATGCCATGTGAATCCTTTCCCTCCAAAACTCCATTGTAGTTCTTTCAAGATTGCTCCTCCATGCTGCATTGTTGACTTGGTCAACTTGACTAAATCAACATGATTATTTTCCTGTTCACATACGGGAAGTGAAAAATCCAGCCACCAAGTTATCCCCTTTTCACACCAAGAGGGATCTTATGTCAATACAAGTTAAATATGGGTCCTTTTCCCCATTTATTCATCTACTAGGTGCAAAAATCAAAATCTAATATTCCTATTAGTTGCATGCTAATTTTAGGAATATTACAGTCCTCCCCTCCCAAATGTTGCTTGTCCTCAAGCAACTGCAAGGATAGAACTGGAAAGTCTCCCTCCCTCCCTCCTCCTGTAGCATCCTCAAATGATGAGATCCCCCAGAGAATAAGATGTTGCCTCAACAATGAAACTTCCATAATGCCTCTCCTAAGCAAACAAATCATCATTTTGGGCACATCCCGAATAGCTATCATCATGCAAAGTAACATACTCAAGGAGACAAATATGTGTTGTCTAGAGGTCCTCTCAAGACATGGAGTGTGAAATACATGGGGAACCCTCATCCCCAAGTGAAACCTCCATCCCTAAGCTATCATCCATATGTAATGAGTCACTCTCCAACATGGCAACTCATGAAGAATCTCCTCCACCTTTGGCTCCTGAAGTGTAGGTGGGTTGAGTAAATGAGCATGACAGGAAAGAGGGCCTATCCCACACTTTCCTCTTATCCACTTATCATAAGTGTAGAGGGAATGCTGATCTTGGGCTGCAACATGATTTCCCTCCAATGGCAAGAAGAATACTGAGTCTCCAAGGACCCTTCCTCCAAAATAATGAGCGATGCCAACCCAAACCATTCCATACAAAATGAATGGCACATCATCACCATATGGCATCCAAATCAGAAAATGGCTGAAGGTTATGTGTAAGTTTGGATGATATACATGGTCTCTCTGGTGGATACAGTGCAGTCTTTTCAATTGTTGATTCAGAGCATCAAGTGGCAAGTTGTCCTCCAAGGAATTTTCAGTTATGTATGTTAGCTCATCTACTATGAAGTAGTAAGAATCAATATATATCAGTTGTATACAATAAAAAAAATAAAACAATTGGCCAAAGTCATGTAGATATGGGTTATCATCATCACAAAATTTGGCCCTAAAGTGACCATGAAACCCATAAATAATATTGCTTTCTTGTGGAGCAATGCACTGTTTACATATGGTGAGAAAATACAAATACTCAATAGAGTAACCAAAAATCACACAAATTTATTTCTTACCATGCATCTTGTGTGAGCTGAAGGTGAGGTCCATGAGTGAGTCCCCATAAGATAATCTTCTCATAAAAATCTGCAAGAAGAGATGCATAATATTGTCCACCATTTGCAAACTTTTCCACCTCTGGTCTGGCTTCATGAACAGAAGGAGCATATCCATTTTCCAATATGTGATTTGAGATTACATGATGTGGGTCATAAGCCCATTTTTCCTCTTAACAACAAATTCATGCCATCTAATATTTATGAGCTTCGTCAATTTCTTGTATAGTTTTTACAGTAAATGGGCCCATAGTCCTGGGTAACTTGAATAGATGACCCCTTGTAATATTCCCAAATGGGAAAAGCAGGAATATAGAACAAAATGCTTGAAATAAAAGTGTAAAACATCACATCAAGATATGAAACCAATATGTAGCCATTCTATTAGTCACAATAGCAACAAAATGATACAATACAATGAGGCACAAATATTACAACACAAGCCCACAAGCCTCCAATAGATAAAAACGCCTCAAAATGAGGCATTGCTACTATACCAAAATGTCGGAAGACTGCTACAACACAATCATAGGAGCACTGCTACAACATATGAATACAAAAAATATGAAATGGCTGATATATGCCTCAAAATATAATGTACATGAAGATTAAGTCTCTATACAACCTCCAACAAGAAAACCAAGAGGGTTTTCAGAAATACACCAATATACAAGAAATGAATCAAAGCCCTAGGGCTAAAGATTCAGTGCAAGAATATAACTCAAAAGGCGTGGATGATCTAATGTAGCAAGAAATATAGCCTCCTCTAATATACTCTCTAGATGAAAGGTTGATCCCTTCACTAGAAAACCTCCTCCCCAAATGGTGTACTGAAACCACCCTTGCAACTCCTCCCTAAAATAACGCAGTCCAAGATAGAAACTCTGTTGTAGGGGAAAATGATAGTGTGTCCTGATGCCAAATGATATAATAAGGCTCAAATGCCTTCCTTAATAGCCTCCCAATGGAAGGAAACCTTCCCCCACTGAAATCTAGATCCGAAATCACCCAAATGTATTCTCCACTGCTGCAACCTGCAACACATCACAACCCTCTGCAGATAACGAGATGTAGATGAAATATGGAGCTTGGCCTAATGTTGGAATTTGGAAATGTAGTGCAATAAATTCTCCTGAGTAGGCACTCGAAGGCTCTCGAGGATGAAGGTGGGATTCCCGCTCGGGAACACCCTGTGCTAAATAGCACTGCAGTCTTAGCTAAACATCTGAAGAGAGAAAAAAAGTCTTAATAGACCATATCAAAATAATAACCTCAAACATATGTTCTATGGCTAGCATCCCCTTATATAAGTGGTGAGATTCCTCACCCTTGGCCCCACTCATTAAAGCCACTACTTCCATGCATGGAGTCTCCCTCTAAAACTGTGTTGTCCCAGAATGAATGCCACTCCTCCATGACAACATTATTGATTTGGTAAAAGTTGACCTAGTCTACATGCTCAGTCCCTTTCCACACATAAGGGTGCTTTATCAAGCCACTAATGTGATCTCATTTCACATTAGCAATGATTTTATTCATACTAAAGCGATTTATGGGTCTCCATACCCTCTTATTCAGAAAATTAAAAAGAAAAAGAAAAAATTAATATTCCAACTAGCTCATGGCTAATTAGGAATATTACATTTCTCCCCTCCCAAATGTTGCTTATCATCAAGCAACTGTAAAGGTTAGTGCTGCAAATCTTCTCCTCCTTCCTTAGTGACACCTCCATGTGATAAGATCCCCTCATATACCAAGTGTCTCCCAATCAATCCCTCCATGAAATGATCCTCCCAAGTTCTCAAGAGATGCAAATGACTCATCCCACAAGGAAGAAAAAGACCCAATGAAACAATCATGGTTTTCCCAATGTTCTCCCTGAAACATGAAGCATAAGAAACATGGAGAATATCTCTCCCAAAGGGCATGCTCAATCCTCCCATCCTCTCTCCATTCATTCCCATAATAATAACAAGAACATCATCAATGTATGGGATCGAAACCAAGTACACATACGTTTCCATATGCAATAATGGAGGTGGATCATAGTCCCACATGTGGAACCAACGCAATATATTTCCTGATTGTCTCAGATAATGATATGGTAAGTGGTTTCCACATGACTTACTTTCTTCCATATTCTTCTCACATCTTTTGAGAAGGTGAGTGATGTTTGGTGCCCTTGGAGTGCACCCTAAATGATATATCATCTCCCTATATCCTCCTAGGGAGTGGCCATGCTCAACAATGTTTATGGCCCAAATTTGACCATGAAGTTTATAAGGAATAGTGCTCCCACTTGGAGCAATGGCCTGCACATGTATGGTTAAGGAATGCACGTATTAATTATATAAATCATTATGCATACAAACATGATCCTTACCATATGATTTTCTCACACAAATGGAGTGGTCCATAGATAGATCCCCTCTCATTCCCATAGAGACAAAAGGTGGTTGTGATAAATCCATCAAAGAGTTATGTATCTCCTCCATCTCCACATGATCCATGCATCTCCTCAAATGCTGATATATTGCCTCTTCAAAGCCTTCCAAATTAAACCCCTCTATGATAGTGTGGTATGATCTAATGGAATAAGTGTGGATGAAGAGAAAATCCTCATGTGCTGGTTGTAGTAGCTTCTCCTTGAGCTTGGATTCTCTATATAAGAAGATCCTACCATGATATTGATGACCTCATCCCTGACTGAATATCCCTCCTCTAATAACTGGTCATCAAGTATCATGCATGTAAAAAGATCCTTGGAATAATCCACCAACAGTTGGGATTTCCAATAAGGATCTATCCTCCAAAGTGATAGTGCTCATGATCTATCATATAAAGAATTTTTCATGTGGCTTCCTTCCTCTTTGACATCTCCCATGTCAAAGTTACATACCGGGATGCTTCAATCCCCTCTCGGTTTATCCTCTTGTAGCTGCTCATGCTCAAGTAAAGGTTGAAGCTTTGGGAGGTTAGTCTTCCATGGGAAGCTATCACCTATCCAAAACTTCCTGAATTTGGCCAAGGTATGCATGAGTGGCCACCATCCTCTACCATGTGTGGGAGATTTATCCCCAAGTGAGAACATCTTTTGAGCCTCCAAAGTCAAGGAATAGTCTCCTTGCACCATGATGATGCCATCCTCCATCCCTATAGCATCCTCTCTCAGCGCAAGATGTGGTGTGAGAGTGGGTAATGATGATAGTGGGAGAATTTATCCCTCCTCCTTGAGTCTACCCAAGACTCTCTGCGCTATACCATGAACTCCCAATGTTCCCACTCCTCTTGGATCTATGAGTGGTGCAACATGTTGTGAGACATTTCTCACCAACTCCTGATCAGGTGGCCAATCAGGTGGAATGCCACTAAATAGTAATGTCCCGTGGGCCAAAGTCATATACACACATGATGGGACTATGAGGTCCTTGCTTCCATTGCACAAATCCAACTCTATTTTCTGTGTGGAATTTGTTTGTGAGGAATATGTGTGCATTCCCCTAATCATATGATTTTTGGGTACTCCTCTCGATGATGCAAGGGCCCATCCAACTGGAGAAAATAATCCATTCCCACCTCCTAGTGGTGGTGGATCATCTCCTGATATCCCAACACTATGACCTCCTTCTAGTTCTCCTTCTTCTTCCTTCTCATCATCTAAAAAGACCTCTATATAGTGTGCCTTTCCTGTTGCAAATCTATTTCCAGGTGCCCATGATTCTTGGCATGTGAAGCAAATATTCCTTCTCGTCAAATCTATTTGGATATCATCACTAAGAGGTACTTTGTTTTGGCTCTCTTTTGAAAATGAGCCTTCTCATCTGTTCCCTTTGATGGAAAAGTGGGATTTTTCTAAAATGTTTCCTTTGCTTTTGGCAAGGCATCTTGTAGATATCTAGCCCTTTCAATGGCATCTTTAAGGGTAGTGGGTTTTGTAGATTTAACCAACCCATGTAGAGGTTCTGCTAACCCATCAATAAAAATATAGACCCTCCTTGCTATTGATAAATCAGGAACCATAACTGAAAGTTTTAGAAATTCGGAAATATAAGTTTCGGGATTACCTAATTGTTTGACATTTTCTAGCCCCATGAAAGGTGCCTCCGGATATCTTCGATAAAACTTCTCCACCAACCTCCTTTTGAACTCTGAATATGCAGTCACATTGGCATGACCCAATGTAGATAGCCCATGAAACCACCAATCATGTGCCTCACCCTAGAGGTGCACCGCTGCTATTTTGATGGCCTCCATCTCCGGTACTTGGTTCAGCTGGAAGTATATGTCTAGCTTCTCTAGCCATGATTTGGCAGTGCATTTTGATGATCCATCAAAGTTGGGTAAGAAAAATCTTCCCATAGTTCGGTGCAGATCATAATTTTGTATGAATCCTCCACCTCTATTGTGATGCTGGGGTCTCCTATTGTCCTTGATCTGACAAAATTCTTGAAAACTTAAATGATCCTTGAATATCTGAGATTGAGACTCATACTGCATGAAATAGTCTTCAAGAGTTTCTTTTTATTGAAACCCTCCATTTCCCACTGCTAAGAATGTAAGCATTGTAGAGCATTGGGAAACCTGCTACTTCACTAGTTGATCACTCTAGTGATGAGAAATGCTAGAGCCTTCACCATGTAGAAATGCTTTAGGGGATTCTTTGTGTCTATCCATCCTCATATCCTTTATTTCTCTTGCAATGTATTTCATAGTTCGAAGAAGAAGCTTAAGGAACTCCTTCTCCTCATCTTCCCCTGATAAAGGGGTTTTACCCTTGTCTTCTTTATCATCTGTATAATCATACTTCTAGTTTCTTCTGATATACCTCTTCTCTCTATATTTGAGAGGATCTCCTTATTCTGGTGACATATTGTCTTAAGATGCACAGGCTAAGCCAAGATTATGCTCTGATACCACTGTAATATTCCCAGATGGGAAAAGAAGGAATATAGAACAAAATTCTTGAAATAGCAGTGTAAAAGATCACATCAAGATATGAAACCAATATGGAGCCATTCTATCAGTCACAATAGTAGAAAAATGATACAATACAATGAGAAAAAAAATAGTACAACACAAGTCCACAAGCCTCCAATAGATAAAAACCCCTCAAAATGTGGCACTACTACTATACCAAAATTTCGGAAGACTGATATAGCACAGTCATAGGAGCACTGCTACCGCATATGAATACACAAAATATGAAATGTCTGATATATGCCTCAAAAGATAATGTACATGAAGATCATGGCTCTATACAACCTCTAACAAGAAACCCAAGAGGATTTTCAGAAATACACCAATATACAAGAAATGAATCAAAGGTTGAGGGTTGAAGATTCATTGCAACAATATAACTGGAAATATGTGGCTGATCTGATGTAGCAAGAAATATAGCCTCCTCCAATAGACTCTCTAGATGAAAGGCTGATCCCTTCACTAGCAAACCTCCTCCCCAAATGGTGTACTGAAACCACCCCTGCAACTCCTCCCTAAAATAACGTAGTCCAAGACAAAAAAATGCGTTGTAGGGGAAAATGATAGTGTGTCCTAATTCCAAACGGTACAATAAGGCTCAAGGGCCTTCCTTACTAGCCTCCCAATGGAAGGAAACCTCCCTCCACTAAAATTCAGATCAGAAATAACCCAAATGTATTCTCCACTGCTGCAACCTGCAACACAGCATGACCCTCTGCAAAAAAATGTGGTGTAGATGAAATATGGAGCTTGGTGTGATGTCAGAATGTGGAAATTTAGTGCAATCGCTTCTCTTGAGGAGGCACTCGAAGTCCCTCGAGGATGAAGGTGGTATTCCCGCTCGGGAACACCCTGTGCTAAATAGCATTGTAGTCTTAACTAAACAGCTGAAGAGAGAAAAAAAGTCTTAACAAACCATATCAAAATAATAATCTAAAACATATCTTCTATGGCTACCATCCCCTTCCTTATATAAGTGGTTAGCTTCCCCAGCCTTGGTCCCACTCATTAAATACACTACTTCCATGCATGGAGTCCCCCTCCAAAACTGCGTTGTCCCACAATGAATGCCACTCCTCCATGACAACGCTATTGATTTGGTCAAAGTTGACCCAGTATACATGCTCCAACCCCTTTCCACACATAATGGTTCTTTATCAAGCCACTAAAGTGATCTCCTTTTACATTAGCAGTGATTTTATTCCTACTAAGGAGATTTATGGGTCTCCATACCCTCTTATTCAGCAAATTAAAAAGCAAAATAAAAATTTAATATTCCAACTAGCTCATGGATAACTGGGAATATTACACCATTTTTCATAGGCACAAAGTGAATTTGATCCACATTAATACTCTGCATTATGAAATCTAAAGCCAAAATTCTCATAGGAATAGAAGTAGGTAGTTTGAAAGGTTCAAAATCAACTCCATATAACCTTATCTCTATATGATCCTCAAAAGAAAACCAATCCCCAAAATTTACATCTTTCCTTAATTGTAAAAATGGCTTGGATTTGGGCAAAAAACTTGGTATAGGTGATCCATTAAAAAATGAATATACAATTTGAAGAAAGGAAGAATTGAAATCAAACATGCCTTCATTTCCCACCTCCTTCCTTACTATCTCTATCTATAAGACCACTGACTGCTTGTTTCTATTTACATCCATAACACTTAACCCCAATTGAGTAAAACTTTCCACATGACTATATAGAAACAAATAAGTAACAAAGGATGGAAACATAAAACACCCAGTAAGTGATATATTCATGAATTGAGCATTGATAGAATTATCCAAATAAGAAAGAATATCCCAAAGCATTCCAGGCTTCATCACTAGGGAAAACATTCCAAAACTTATCTTATATAAAATCACAACATCCTCTTTGCCCATAATTTTAGACAAAATCAGTAGAAGTGGTCTCATATATTCAGAAAAGAGATTCAAAGGAAATTTATTTGAGTCCACATAAATTTTTGTTTTTTGAGGCATTAGATAAAACAAGCTTTTATAAAACTCAGGTCCTGGAAAATATTGAAAGTATGTGGATATAAATTCATCACATAAAATCATATATGAATCAGAAGAGGGATAACAGAGGCATTTTCGAGTTAAGAGAGTAGAAACTTGGAAAAAATTTCTCCCAACTAGTTAATTACAAAAAGAAATTTAGGGTACATAGCTGAAACCATCAAATAAATGAACTCCAGAAATATTTAGGTTTGTGGAACAAATGCTCATAATACTCCTGACTTAACTAGAGCATAATAGAATGGAAACTTGGACTGGTTCAAAATGATGTGTTGATAAAATAGAGGATGGTCAACTGAACAAAACTCTGTCTGCAATGTCACTTTCAGTATCCATAAGGGGAATGTGGGTGGAAGACTCGACGAAAACAATTTCCTTTGGCATTTAAAAAAAATTGAGTGTATTGGCCTGTGACCGCACACCAAGTGGAGAAGGTGAAAGGAAGGCAAATCTTGACTGTCAATGAGCTTCAAAGGAACCAATCTGCATTGCATTTCAACAAAAAAGGTGAAATTATAGATGATAAGGTATAATGGTGAGAAAAATTCATTCCCTCCCTAATTCATCTCATTTATCCTCTTTACCTTCATTTACCCTCTCTTACCCTTCATTTTCCCTTTTCTAAAGTCCTGAGTTACATTTCTTCATTTTGCACCACTGCTCCCCGCGCGTTTTAACCTTTTCATCTGAAAGACTCACCAAAACTTATATTGCTGCTGATGCGACTTGATGGGAGCCATCAAACCTTGATACACCACCCACATACACATGAAAACCGTCATATTCCGCACTTTCCTTACCTGTCGCATTTTCACACTTTGCAGCGACTAGCGTGTCACATATCGTATAACGCACAATTTACCTTTTAAGCGCCCGTAGAGTTTTTGCATAAGATGCGACGCAGTTGGGTCCCACCTTCCCTCCAAGTCACCTCCCCATCATCACACATCGCTCCCCGTAGCTTTTAACTGTTACCACCCGCTGCTCCCAGCTAACTCTTGCTACTTTCGATCTGCAGGCGTAGTCCCACCACTGTCCGTGCCACCTCAACTCCTCCCCGCACTTCACCCATCATAGGTTTTAATGCTTAACCTCCACCTGCTTGCACATAAACTTTGCGAAGTGAAATTCATGGTCGGGTCTCACCTTCCTCCACGCCACTTACTTTCTCCCTACGCTTGGTACTTCGCACCTTTTAAGGCTTATCTCCACTACTCCATGGTAAAGAATTGTGATTACGATATGGTTTGGCCCCACTGTAATACTCCGCTCACCGTTATTATGCCATTACTTCACTATTTTTATCATTCCATTACTCTTTCCATTACCCTACATTGGCATGCATCCCATTACCGCTAAGCCTCCCACATCTCTTTGTCACTTCCACTCCACCCCAATACATCTGATAGTCCTTAACACATTTCAGAACCCCCCCGGCCTTCAAACTTTAACTATGGGGGTGGGGATTCGAAATAGGCAGTTTTCATTACCACCCCCTCCTCCACGTGCCCTCCTATCATCATTTTTCACCCCCCTTCTCCAAACCGATTACCACGAGAGACCCCCCCCCCCCCGAAATCCGGATCCCATTTTTCAAATACAACACGAGTCTTTCATTCATGGAGAATGCGATCAAAGTCTATGCAGTCCCTCTAAGAGCTCCATACTAAATAATTCAGTGTACATAAAGCAACCGACCATTCTGCAACGACGAGTGGAAATCATGAGAGTCAGAGAGCGGAGGATGTCGAACAACAGATGGAATTACAGGATGAAGTCTAAACCATCCACCATTTCTCACCACCACTTGAAGATTCTGGGATTTGGCCTCCTTGGCCAACTGTTTTGTTTATTTTACTGTTAGATAATGATATTTTGTTGGTAAAATCATGATTTTACCAATTTTTGTTTTGATTTTTCTATTGCAGGAGCGATTGCTTGAAGCACGCTCTGATAGTTTGTTAGGATATTTTGATTTCAACTGTGTGGGACAATCATGAAATAATATTCGATCATAAACCCTCAAGGAGAAATCTATATGTAGTGAGTTCTTAGATGAAAGAAAGAGGCAAGAATTTTGAAGAATTTTGCTCTAGTTTTGTATGACTATGCTCCCTGTGCTCTGAGATACATATTTGAGAGATTTGTTTGATGAAATATAATATAGAGCTGATATTTGGATTCCAGATGGAGAAATGAGTAGTATGTATTTTTTTTTTTTACAGTAATATCCTCTTCATGTGTAATCATCTTTGATGCTATTTTACTTTGATGGTTTGTGTAATGTAGATGCAGGTGATCTGCAATTTTATTCATGAATTCGTATCTGTATAACGCTCATGTGTTAATGCTCATGTATTAAGATTGCTGCATTCCATTAATTCATGCTCCATGAGCCTCTGATGTTTTCCATATTTCATTTATATACATTTCCTCTGAGTTCATAGGGGATGGATTCTTAAATCTCTTAAGCCTCTCTCTCGTGGGTTCGTTCTTTGTTCTCTCTCAATGCCTTCGAACATTTTCAATACTTATGCTCATTTTTTTATACTTGGCCCACTTAAAAGAAACCAATCCTTGCAGACTCTTGAGCCCTCTCACAATATAGGGAATTCAGGTGAATTGACTCCAAGGTCTTATCAATCTATGAACCCCCAAAACCATTGTTCTCTTGTTCTAGATTTTGTCAGAGGCATTTTATGCAATTGTCCACATTTAACCTCTGAATTTTAATATTTCCTAGGCACTGGTCCTTTGCAACTCAAGGTTGTCTCTAGAACTACAACATCTTTTTGGCATCGTTGCCAGGGAATGAATTAGAAAATCTTTCCCTGGGATATGACATTATCTTCACCCTTCAATAAGTGAGCACGAAGGGTTGAGAGTTGCACAACCCTCACCATGGCGACTCCACTATTATCAAAGTTAAAATCAGGCGTAATACTGACTTATAACAGAAGTCATACCTTATCATATACTTCTCAGCAGAGAACCCCTTCTATATCTGATCTTGAAAAGATTATATTCGGTAGAATCTAGAGGGCGAAACAGCCCATCCAGGTTGAACTACCGTCATTTTCTTAGAAGATTCACCTTCCTCTTCCCAGAAAGCTGATATATATGGTCCTGGCTCCATAGCCCGTGTACTTGAATACCATCCAGAAGTCTCTACTTTAGCCAGTTCAGACATAAAATACAAAGACGAATATGTTGATATTTATTTTCCTCCTTTGTGTCCTACTCCAGAGTCTGAAGAAGTCAAAGAAGTTACAAAACTTTAGAGTTAATTATAGATAAATATCCAAACCTATAATTAGTAGCATACACCTGTCACACCATAGCCACATCATCTTCAAAACTTACCAACTCCAGCCCTCATGGCTGTACCTGGTTGACTCCTCAAAAAATATGCTCCACTGGCTTTACCTCAAGTATTGAATGATATGCCTCAATATTATCTAAATATTTTGCCTCGGTTTACTGGGGAGGATAGTACGTATGCGTAGAAAAATATTGAAGACTCCCATGCCTTTGCTGAGAATTTGAATGTGGAGCACCTAGATGTGGTGTTGAGGCTTTTCGTCCAATCCTTGGATGGAGAGGCCTGAAAGTGGCTCAAATATCTTGCTAATAATGCAGTCACCACTTGGGAAGAAATGGGGAATTTCTTCACACTAAAACAGGGAGAAAAGAGGGACCATGGATATTTCCTCATATATTTCAATTATGTAAAAAAGAGACACAATGAGGATGTGACAGAATTCATAAAGAGGTACAATAAGCTCTACAATAATCTCCCTACCGAGATAAAGCCTCCCCAAGCAACTGATAAGGTGGTTTTCACAAGAGCTTTGGAACCTAAGTTTGGGTTCACCATAAGAGAAAGAAAGTCCACATCTCTGGATCAGATCTAGGCTGATGCATTGGAGGTGGAAGAAAACTTTTCCTCTACTGGTAAATTTAAAGGGAAGTCAGAACTTGAAGCCAGAAGAAAGAGTAGGGAGGAGGCTTCTATTTCTAATCAGGAGAGGGAGTCACATGGGTACAGGATTAAATAAATGAATAAGCTGATCAAGAACCTCTCGAATAAGTTGGTGAAGCTTGAAATGGAGGCTAAGAATCACTCTCCTCGTCCTAACCAAATGATTCCAAACCGTGGGTTTAATCCCCAATACCGGAATCCCCCTCTAAAATTGTTACAATGGGAAAGGAAGGAGCAGCAAGATCATATCCAACCTCCTCTATACTTAGAAGGGGAAATGGAGGGAGAAGCCGAGGAAGTCACTAACAACCAAGAAGATCAATTCCTCACTTATTCAGAAGATGAAGAAGGGGAAATCACCCTGCAAGAAGAACTAGAAGAGAGGGAAGTCCCCCTAGAGGAACGAGTTATTGATAATTACTGCAGGCAGTTTGTGGACTTCATGCAAGCTCAGTTACATAAGAAGTATGACCTCAGGTCCTCTAGAAAGAGAACCTAAGTGCAAGAACAAAATGAAGAATTAATACCAAGAGAACGGACACCTTATAGTTTTACCAGTAAGGGGAAGAAGACCTTAGAAGAGTCTGCACATCTTAAAGCCACTGCGTCCACTTCCATAAAGCAAGGTTATGATCCTCTCGCAAACCAGAAGTCACCTTATGTAGCCCTGAACCTGCCTGATCACCCTAAAGAGCAGTCCAAATAATTCATTGCAGAAAACGCTCCCATGGACTTTAACCTCCAAAAAGAGATAGAGAAGGTCAAGATCCTCGTTCCCCTGATCGAGTTCCTAAAGCAGCCTTCATACAAAGCCTAAGTGTCTCAATTAATGTTCCCCAATAGCGTAGGCCCTCTCCCTAATAGCCTCAATATCCAAGAGGAAAGACCCATGGCAGTGTTTGGACCTTATGTATAGAGTTGGAATCAATCACTCCCCTTTTCTATGTGTCGCTAGTTATTCATGCCCTGCTACTGCACAACTGCATGCTAGATTCAAAGGCTTCGTATAATCTATTGCCATTTCCTGTCATGGGGTATTTGGGGTTCCAGATTACTAAGCCTTATAAAGATCTGTATTCTTTTCATTCCAAGAGGGTAAAGTACTTGGGCATGACAAAATATCTGGTAGTAAACGTGGCCTAGATTTCGAACAAAAGTGTGGTGATGGACATTGTTATAGCTGATATCCTTGCTCAGTTTGGAATGTTTTTGTCCAAATCCTTTGGATCTATTGAAGCCTCGAAAATAATTTCTTCAAACATTGGGGGAAAACCACCCAGTCTGGACCTTAGAACAACTCCTTATCCGTTTGGAATGGTGGCTCCGACTGGATTTATAGGACCAATTTCCTTGTAATGAAAAAGATTGGTGATGGGGTGTTTGTGCAAGTGAATAATGGAACTAACTAACTGAGCTAATCTGTCTAACTTAATCTATGACTTGCAAATAATTCTAGAACTAACCCCAGTATTAAATATGAATACGACTTAAATATTGTTTCAATTAACAAATAACCATGAAAATGTATTATTTACTTAAAAGAAAGATGCATTATCATATAATGATAACTCTGTTAAGAAATTACACAGAGTTATAATAGCACACCGCATTCATAAATTTATATCGTTTACACACACTATGAAAGATGATATCCCTCTATCTTTAGAAATGATATTATAAAGAAATATTTTAGAAACAAGTATATATAAGAGATAGCAAATTTTAATGAGAATATTTCATCACATAAAGAAAATAAAACGAAATCGATAGAAATACCAGATACATTTAATATCTTCCTGATGCAATTTGATATTCTGATCCTGCGCTTTAACTTAGAACAATCTTCAAGGTACAGAAATGCAACTTTCAAAAATAATTCACCATGAAATCATAGGAATCTTGTGCTTTAACTTAGAACAATCTTCAAGGTACATAAATTCAACTCTCAAAAATAATTCACCATGAAATTGCAAGATATGATCCTTTATAAAAATAAGGTAGTCAAGGAGTACAGAAATGTATTGTCGAAGCCCAAAATATTACAAATTCAGGACCCCTTCTAAAATGTTTGAAAGGGGTTTAAATAGGAAATTCAGAAAGCAAATTAACTATAACTTATGCTAGGAACGATCATCGAAGATCCGAGAATAGACTTGTGATATCCAATAAAACAGATTCATTGAATTTATTCAAATCCTAATGTGCTAAGTTGGAAAATTTTAAGAATATCTTTTACTTCGGTTGGATGACTCAGCCTTGAATGCAACTGACTGGTGTATGTGGCATGAGAGAATTCTGGAATGATGGAATTGATGGCACTAGAAAGGTATTTGATTGCCATCTACTGACTGTGTGGTTTAATCAAATATGTTCATAGGACATCCTATGTAATTTCTTGTATTTTACTGATTTTTTGATTCTGATTGATTGATTCTTGCTTCCACCTAGTATCATTTTCTTTTACCCTTGGAAACTTTCCTGGAATACAATATGAAATTAAATTAGCTGCATATAGACTATCATTAACCAATTGTGTCAGATTGTTCATTATGGCTCTTGCCCTTGATGTAACACGTTCTTATTTAATCAGCTGTGATTCCCATTCAACAAAAAAAATCTCTTTATGATTTTCTTCAATTCTGGGAAAATTTGCAATCTTTCCCTGTTCTGAGTCCTACCATGAAATAAATTCTGAAATATTTTCATCTACATTTTCAAATTCTATTCTTATGTTGTCTGCTTCATCGATGAGGGATAATGTTCTTTCACATAGAGTTTCAACTTGTGAAATTTTTTGACACAGATCACCCAACTGTTGCAATAACAACTTACTTATTTCCAGAGCTTCTGTTTTGAATTGATCAATTTTAGGATAATCCTTGAAATTATCCAATATTGCTTGCAATATTTTACCTTGCTCTTCTTTGGTAGTTTTTTCATTTTGCAGCAATGTTTGTAATTTGGATACCTCTTGAGAGAACTGTTGTTGTTTATTTAAAGCTTGCCAATCAAGCTTCTTCTTTTCAATACTCAATTTTTCTTCTAATTTTTTGACTCTGAGTCTTTCTTGTTCCAACTTCTGCTCTAACTGTAATATCTTTTGCTGATCACATGTTGTTATTTCTTCTAATAATACTATCTGTAAATTTTTTTTTTTACCAATTGAGTGACTTCAGTAGCTTTATCTATAGTAGTTGCACTATAGGCACCTGCATATTGTGATAGTTTGGTAAGATCCTCTGAAGGATTTACTTCAGTGTTCTTCCAAACAACATTCATTAATTCAAATTGTGAAGTTGCAATAGGTCCTTGATCAATCCTCCTTCTCTTTCTTTTTTTTCTAACAATAGCCCTATGCTTAGGGCTGTAAAAGATATCCAGAGGAGGTATGTCTTCAACTCTCATCACAATTTCTTCAGATGGATTTTCAGGAATGTTCTCAATATCCTGATTGTTCAGATTATCAACTTGAGGATTGTTTTGTTCTCCTATTTCCTGAGTGAATTGTTCATATTGTTGTAGAAAATGGGGAGTAATAATTATTTCAATAGAATTTCCTTCTTTTTGTGAGGCCTTTTCTCTTTCAAGTTGATCATCGGGCTTATTACTTGTATCTTCTTTTTCAGACTGTACATCAATATTTCTACCCGTATTCTCCTTCTCTGACTGCACATCGATTTTGCTGGTTGTCACTTCTTTCTCTGTTTTGCTGGCTGCATCTTCCTTTTCCTTTTGTTCTATTTCAATAATTTTATTTTCTTGTAAAGGAATCCTCAGCTGGTCAAGGGAAAATTTAAGTAATCTCTAGCTTCTGAACTGCATAAATTTATTCATGTCTTCTGATTGAAACTTAGATTTAGCTAGATCATAAACTTGGGAAAATTTCTCAATTCAGACAAATAAATCATCAAAGTCATTAGGCTCATTCTCAAAATTAGCAATTTGGACCAAAGTTGTGAAATCAAAAGCCACTTTATTTGGATCATATTGTCTGCCTGGAGCAGTTGCAAGATTAAGATCTCGTATCTTAAGGACTTCTTTTTCAGCATGCTTAAAATCATTAAGGGTATAGGTTCCACAATGGAAAGGAAAAGTAGGCCACATCAAGTTTTTGGAATTATTTAAACACCTGGACATCCCTTTTTCTGTCAATTGGTAAGAAATATCTTGGGCTAAAATTTTATCAGGGACATGTAGAGGTAATACAAGAGGCTCAACAATGCTTCCAAATACTCTAAAATAGGTGAACTTCTCTTCACCAAACCAATTTCCAATTTGGGATATGTCAATTTTTGCCTTATCAGAGAGCCGAGGAGTGGGTTGGTTAAAAATGGTCTAGTAAATAGGAAACATGTAGCCATGGCATATTATGTATACATGGTTCTTGAAATGGGCTTTCCACAAATGCTTATGGTAGATGTGTATAGGGATAGGATCTTGAGGGGTTCATTTACAACCCAGAATAGGAAATTTAGAATTAAAATACAAGGCATCTAAAATATAAGCACAAAAATGAAATGGGGGAACATTTCCAGTATGCTTATTTCTTCTATAATCCAAAATCTTATTTGCTGTTTTTTCCGATAAAATAACTGACCAATCCATAATAACAAAACCAACATCGGCCTCAATCAAGGGTACCATTTGAATAGAAAACCTTGCAGAATTATCATACCCAAAAAAATTTCACATCATGGTAGCAGCATAACAATACGGAGGTGCCAGAAACTCTACAGAATACATACCTGAGGTCTCATGCTTATGTTTTTCTGGAGCTCATCTCCATTCTTTAATTGGGTCTGATTCAATTTCATTGCTTGAGGTAAAATCTTCTATGAAAGCTTTGTTGTAGGTCTTTTGAGGATCTGGCAGATGGTACATTGCTTTGATGTCTTCTACTCTAAAGGACCCAAACATCTTTCCCCCAGCTGTCACGAATGTTATGTTTGTGATGGTGGTGTTTTCTATCACCCATCGTATTATGTCATAATATGGGAATACATTCGCTCGAGCTGCAATTCTATGAAGAAAATAATTTGCAAGTTCTTTAAGGGGATTGTCATCTCAATCCGATTCTTCATCTGGCACTGTTGCCTTTACCTCTTTAATTGTAGGGTCTTCTATTTCAAGAAAATTATAGACTTCTTCCCAGGAAAGCTTCCCGAGACCCTGGTACGTAGTATCCATAACTAGCTTTATCTTGGATGGATTTTATTTTGGCATTGTGGTAGTGGTAGTAGTCTTTGAAGCGGAAGAAGCCCCTTATTTCTTAAGTTTCTTGGACATTTTTTTTATCTGTTATCGTTTCACTAATTTGGAAAACGAGAGGGTTTGATGTTCTACAGCTCTGCAAATGAGAAAAACCTTTTAGAAGTGGGAAGAAATGGAGTTAGAAGAACAACTTATGCAAAAATATTTTATTAATGATTTCAAATTGATTAAATCCGTATGAAAATTGAATGCCTTAAAGGAAAGTCACATTCACACATTCATAATAGAATTGATTACCATAATTTGTTTGATTTTCAAATGAATGATGCCTATGTAATTGGAGATCGGCGATATTGAAATCTTAATGTAAAAATTTCCTTTTGAAGCTTCCGATTGCGATAGGCGGATAAAGTGTAAATAGCGATTAGTGAAGACTGATGATTCATTGCATCAGAGTTTTTAAAAGGAACAACAAGAAAAACATCTCATGTTTTCCCAATTTTCGATTTGCGATAAATTCATATCGCATCAGATATTTTCAAAGGAATTGAGTTGTACATAATTTTCGCCGAATTGCGAATGCGATGATGGTGGGGTCCATCGCATTGGATCTTTTATAAAAAAAGTAGTCGTGATGTTTCTTTTTCGAAATGCAATTGTGATTATGACATCACATCGGAGTTTTGCAAAGAAAATATGAAAACATAACACTCTACCGATTTGCAATTGCGATTTACTTTATCGCATCGGAGTTTATCAAATAGACCCGAATGAAATATGACTTATTCGAAATGCGATTGCAATAAGTCACATCGTATTGGAGTTTTGTAATGAAAACATAACACTCTATCGATTTGCGATTGTGATTTACTTTATCGCATCAAACTTTTTAATATGAAAACTCTTATACTTTGTGCCGATGCGATATAAGATTTATAGTTGATTGGTTCGGAATAAACTTAATGTTACATTTGTCTATTTTCACTTGAGATATGCAATACACGATACATATTTTTTTAATCAATGAATATTTGTATTGTTTTATTTTATAATGATTGGATTTCCTTAATGTTTTTTGTTTCTATCTCAATAAGAAAGGGGACCCATTTCTAAATGAAATTTATTCTAAAATTTTCAAATGGGGAGGGTTGTTGTACAATACAATAGGATCGAAGATTGGAGGGTCCATAAAACTATACCTCACTTATGCCACTATTCCAGTATTCTGTGGGGAGGAAAGAAGGTGTTATCGTGAATCCAGATTCGTGAAGATGGTAACCAAAGCCAATGCTTCCACAAATTCTCCAGTATATGGTAAGGAGGGCGAATTCTCTTATCTTATGCTTGAGAAGGACAAATCTTTCCTGCAAGAAACATAAATTTTCCCTATAATACAGAAGAATCCTATGAGCTGAGAGGAAAACAAGATATGGACCTTGCAGTTTGCTGGAGCTAATTCACGAGAAAGGAATGGGGCCAGGGTACTCTTGAAATTACCAGAAGGATGCTTGGTTACCCTTTCCTTTAAGCTAGAATTTGAAGCCACAAATAATGTGGTTGAATATGAAGCTCTATTGTTGGGGTTGCATACAGCATAAAATATGAACATACAAAACCTCAAGATGTTTGGAGATTCATAGCTCATGGTGAGACAAGTCAAGAGTCAATGCCAAACTAAACACTCGCGACTAAGAGCCTATAGGAATGAGGTATGGGATTTAGTTGAGAATTTCTTTTCTACATTTAATATATAGTTCATGTCAAGGGATAGAAACCGAACGACAGACTCCCTAGCTATGGCTGCTAGTAATTTCTGCCCCCCACATAATCCTTTACTCAGATATGAGGTTGAAGTACAATACTGCCCTTCCATTCCGTACAACATAAAGCATTGGAAAGTCTTCGAAGATGAAGAGCAGGTCCAATGTTTCATCAAAATGGTAGATGAATTTTTAAATATGGTGATCAATTTAGTCACTGAGAATGAAAATGAAGAGTCAAAATCCAGGTGGGAAGAAACACTAGCTAGACACCGTGTTCTCCAATTAAAAGGAAATGTCATCCCCCGGGGGCTTGTGCCATTGGAGATATTGTTTGAAAAAAATGACATCCCAGTAAACCCCAGCAAAATGACCCTCAACAAGCCTATCAGGGATGTGAATATTGGGACAAAAGAAGATCTGAAGGTGGTGAAATTATCAAAAGGCATTCCTGAAGAATACCAAGGCCAGTATCTCAGTCTTTTCCAATCATATAAATTCATATTCGCCTGGTCATACCAGGATTTTAAGACTTTTGACATAGACATTATACAACACAAGATACCTCTAAAGGAATACGTGAAGCCTCATAAGCAGAAGCTGAGAAATATTAACCCCCTTCTCCTCCTAGCTATCAAGAAGGAAATAAAGAGGCTTTTGCAAGCCAATATCATTGTCCCTTTAAGATACTTCGAGTGGGTGGCGAACCTGGTGCTGGTAAGGAAGAAGAATGTTGAAATTAGAATCTGCATGGATTTTAGCAATCTGAATAGAGCCTCAATCAAGGATAGTTATCCCCTCCCAAAGATGGACAACATCCTACAAAAGGTGGTGGGATCCTCCCGCATGTCCATGATGGATGGATTCTAAGGATATAATAAGGTGGCAGTGCTCCCCAAAGACTAGAAGAAGATGACATTCACCATGCCTTGGGGGACCTTCATGTACTCTTGGATGCCCTTTGGCTTGATAAATGCTGGCACTACATTTCAGCGTGCAATGGAAATTGCTTTCATAGGAGATGAAGAAACATTTGTGGTGATTTACCTGGATGACATCACCATCTTTTCAAAGAGTGACGCTGAACACATCGAGCACCTTCGCAGAACCTTTGAAAAATTTCGTAGGTATGGTCTATCTCTGAATCCTCAGAATCCATGTTTGCCTTGGAGGAAGGAAATTTACTGGGACACATAGCAACTAAGGAGGGATGAAGATCGACCCGAACCAGGTATAGGTGATAGTTGGAATTCCCCTACCAATAAAGGAAAAGGAGGTATAGGTGTTCTTGGGAAGAATAAATTTCCTCAGAAGGCTCATTCCCAACTATGCTGATATTTTCCGAAACATCACCGAGATGTTGAAGAAGAACAATGAAGTTAGATTGACCCCTGAATCCAGGGAATCCTTCAAAAAGATCAAACAAGCCTTTGCAGAAGCTCTAATGTTGTTCGATCGAGATTATGGGAAGTCGTTCACGATTTTTTCTTTCAGTTCTCCTCACACTATAGCTGCAGTACTCTTACAGAAAAATGCTGAGGGGCACGAGCAACCCATTGTGTTCTTCAGCCAAGTTGTGTGAGATGCTGAGCTGAGATATGATATATTTGAGAAGCAATCCTACTCCCTAGTCAAATATCTAAATTCATTTCTGGTATATGTATCATAGTCTGCTATAACTGCCTATGTTCCCACAACAACAGTGAAGGATATCTTGGTGCAGGGCGACAGTGAAGGAAGAAGGGGCAAGTGGACAACCAAGATTCAAGAGTATGAACTGGAGATAAATCCTACCAAGCTCATTAAATGCCAAAGGCTGGCCGAAAACTTGTCTGAATCCAACTGTCAATATCTGGGGATAAATATGTTTATGACAGGAGGAGAGGCACAGGAGGACACAGGTGCACATTAGGGCATAGAATCTTCCACTCAAAAGACACATGTGAAGTACCTTCTCTCCCCATGGTATAAAGATGTAGTGGAATATCTTTTAATGCTTATATGTCCCCCCAGCTATGATAAATCCAAGTACCACACCCTAAGGCTGAAGTCTCAAAAGTATATCGTGGAAAATGGGTGACTTTATTGGAAGGACCCGACGGGGATCCTACTATTGTGTTTAACAGAGCACGAAGTGGACCAAGTGATGGCTGAATTCCACGAAGAGATATGTGGTGAAAATTATAGCTGGTGTTCCACTGCACACAAGATCCTAAGGGCAGGTTTCTTCTGGCCTAAACTGTTTGGTGATGTACATGCTTATGTTCAGGCCTGTGAGAAGTGTTAGACGTTCATTGAAAAGAAAATGTATGCACCTCTCCCGTTGATCCCAGTATGTTGAAGAAGCTTTTAGGAAGTGAGGAATTGATTTCATAGGAGAGATTCACCTAACCTATAGCAATCAACATCGAAGGATCCTCACTGCTATATATTACTTCACCAAGTGGGTAGAAGTTGTTCCCACAATAAATGCTATAGATTCAGTGGTGATCAAGTTCCTAGAGGAGAACATAATAGCCAGGTTTGGATGCATAGCTAAAATCATTACAGATAACGCCTAGGATTTCAAGTCGGCTAAATTTGTAAATTTTTGTTAGCGTTACAACATCTTGCTGGGACACTCCACATCATACTACCCACAGGGAAATGGGCTAGCATAATCATCTAACAAGACACTGATGAGAATTCTGAAGAAGAAAATCAATGAAAATTAGAAGAACTGGGACTCTCAACCGAAGTTCGCACTCTGGGAAAATCGAATCACCACTAAAATATCCACAGGAAAGTCCCCTTATGAGTTGGTATATTGCAGAGCCGTGGTCTTCCCAATTCAGCTTGCATTACCTGTGGCACGATTCTTACAAGAAAGAGAGGAGGAGCCAAATTACCTCTTCCAAAGAATGAATTAGTTGGTGGAGTTGAATGAAACCTAGGAGCAGGTAAGCTTCAGACTAGCAGAGTATCAAGAAAAAATGAAAGGCTTATTTGACCAGAGAGCTAAAGATAGAGAAATCCAAGTTAGGGATTTGGTGCTCCAATGGGATATAAGGCGAGCAAACAAAGGGAAACATGGGAAGTTTTACCCCCTCTGGTTTGGTCCATTCAGGGTGGCAGAGGACAAAGGCATTAATACTTTCACGTTGGAGAACTTAGGAGACATGCTTGAGGCACCCATAATTGGTAGTTCCTCAAGTTTTACTTTCATCACTGATGAGGGTCGATCTAGCTCACTTTATATATGATTTCGTTGTACTCCCTTTTGTTTACATTTCTCCCATTTCATCTTCCATATCATATTCCATTGTTTCCATTTTGTTTCATCGATTGTTTGCATTTTCCATTTCATCTTCCATTTTGTGTCCACTTGACTGTTGGTATAAAATTTTGTCTAATCAGTGTGCATTTGTGACTCCATGTACCCAATAAATAACAGGAATTTAGGTCTATAGGTTCTCAATGCACTGAAGAATAGCACGTTGTTCCCAAATGGAGCCAATGTTGGCTTGTGACCACACACCAAGTGGAGAAGGTGAAAGGAAGGAAAATCCTGATTGTCAAAGAGCTTCAAAGGAATCAATATGCATTTCAGTTCAGCAAAAAGTTGAAAGTATAGCTGATAAGGTATAATGGTGAGAAAAATTCATTCCCTCCCTCATTTATCTAATTTATCTTCTTTACCTTCATTTACCCTCTCTTACCCTTCATTTTCCCTTTCCTAAAGTCCCGTGCTACATTTATTCATTTTTCACCATCACTCCCGCAAGTCTTAACCTTTACATCTTAAATACTCACTGAAACTTAAATTTCCGCCGATGTGACTTGGTGGAACCCATCCAACCTTGATACACCACCCACATTCGCATGCAAACCCTCATATTAGGCACTTTGCAGCGACTAGCGCATTGCATATTGCATAACACAAAATTTACAACTTAACTTTTAAGCGCTTGCAGAGTTTTTTTTAAAGTTGCGATGTGGTTGGGTCCCACCTTCCCTCCGCGTCACCTCGCTGCTATTGCACATCGCTCCCCACAGCTTTTAACCATTACCACCCGTTGCTCCTAGCTAACTCTTGCAACTTGAGATCTGCACGCACGGTTCCACCACTATCCGTGCCACCTCACCTGCTCCCCACACTTCACCCATCGTAGGTTTTAACGCTTAACCTACGCCTGCTCGCACATAAAATTTGTGATGTGTGATTTGTGGTCAGGTCCCACCTTCCTCCACGTCACTTCCTTTCTCCTCGCACTTCGTACTTCACACCGTTTAAGACTTATCTCTCCTTCTCACTGGTAAAGAATTGTGATTGCAATGCAGTTTGGCCCCATGATAATAATTCACTCACCGTGATTATGACATTCCTTCACTAATGTTACCATTCCATTACTCTCACCATTCTCCTCCATTGGCACGCATCCCATTACTGCTAAGCCTCCCACATTTCTCCATCTCTTCCACTCCACCCCAATACATCCGATTGTCCTTAACACATTTCGGACCCCCCCGTCCTTCGAAATTTAACTAGGGGGGGGTCTAAAATAGGAAGTTTTCATTACCACCCCCTCCTCCACGTGCCATCCTCTCATCATTTCGCAACCCCCTTCTCCGATACCACTTACCACTAGAGACCCCCCCTCGAAATTTGGACCCCAGTTTTCAAATACAGCATGATTCTTTCATTGGTGGAGCACGTGGTCAAAGTCTATGCAGTCCCTCCAAGAGCTCCATACTAAAGAATTCAGTGTACATAGAGCAACTTACCATTCCGCAACAGTGACTGGAAATCATGAGAGTCAGAGAGCGGAGGATGTCGAACAATAGATGGAATTACATGATGAAGTCTAAACCGTCCACCACTTCTCACCACCCCTTGAGGATTTTGGTATTTTGCCTCTGTGGCCAACTGTTTTGTTTATTTTACTGTTATATAATGATTTTTTTCATGGTAAAATCCCAATTTTACCCATTTCTATTTTGATTTTTTTGTTGCAGGAGAAATTTCTTGAAGCACGCTCTGATAGTTTGTTAGGATATTTTGATTTCACCTGTGTGGGGTGATCATGATAGAATATTTGATCATAAACCCTCAGGGAGAACTCTATATGTATTGAGTTCTTATATGAAATAAAGAGGCTCGAATTTTGAATAATTTTGCTGTAGTTTTGTATGACTGTGCTCCCTGTGCTTTGAGATACATATTTGAGAGAGTTGTTTGAACTGAATATAATACATAGCTGATATTTTGATTACAGATAGAGAAATGAGCAATATGTATTTGTTTTTTTTTGTTATCAGTAATCTCCTCTTCATGTGTAATCATCATTCATGTTATTCTTATTTGATTGTTCGTGTAATGTAGCTGCCGATGATCTGTAATTTTATTCATGAATTCATATCTGTATAATGCTCAGGTGTTAACGCTCATGTATTAATCTTGCTACATTCCCTTAATTTGTGCTCCACGAGCCTCTGCTATTGTCCATATTTCATTTATATAAATTTCCTTTGAGTTCATAGGGGACAGATTCTTAAATGTCTTAAGCCTCTCTCTCATGGGTTCCTTCTCCTTTCTCTCTCAATGCCTCTGCATCTTTTCAAGATTTCTGCTCCTTGTTTTATACTTTGCCCACTTAAAAGAAACCAAGCCCCGTAGAGGCCTCTCACAATATAGGGAATTCAAATGAGTCGAATCCAAGGTCTTCTTAATCTATGAACCACCAAAACCATTGTTCTCTTGTTCCAGATTTTGTCAGAGGAATTTTATACAATTTTCCACATTCAACCTCTGATTTTTAAGATATCCTAGGCACTTGTCCTTTGCAACTCAATGGTGTCTCTAGGAGCTACAAAAAAGTGCAATTATGTGAAATACTTGGCTCTAACGAGGCGAATGGTGATTCAGAAATTGGTACAGAACTTTAAAACTTCGACTGCTAGGGAGAGGATGTGGACAAAGAATGAGGAAATTTTTTTTTATAGACAAAGTAAAAACATGACTGGAAAGGACGTTGCATGGAGATGAAATGAGTGAAAATATGGATGGCAAGATAGGCGGAATGGCAAGCGGGATGATGACGTGGAATAATGACGAGGATAGATCGCTTATTGATGTCATGGGCTCACCTGTTGTCGTCACTACGGGGGGACTCTGCTGTATGGGAAATATCTCAGATCTATGCCCCCACAGTTAATGTGAACCGTTCATCTTGAGTCAACGAGCGAAGGTCAATGATCTTGTGGATGCACCCCTCACCATAATTCCCACACTACTTGTGTTGTCGGGTTTTCGACATCATGGGAATAGTGCATAAAAATGGGCCCAGCGGCGTAACCTGCTAAATTTTTAACTTGCGCTTTAGAGGAGGGTCCCACTTTGTCTACATCGAACTACTCCAAAAAATGTTTAGCGCACCATTTATTCAAAATCTTTTGTTATATATAATTTGTACATTCACTACATTTTATATATATTTTTATTTTTAAAAAGAGATATTTAAATACATACAACATATAAAATTTTAAAACGAGTCACAACAGGACTGATGAAACTACATGGGAGATGACAATTCCAATGTGGGCTATGTATACTTCTCTATTCGTTGGTTCAGTGAATGTTTTTGTATTTATTCTTGTGTGATGTTTTGGTATATGTATATATGTATATGGATGTAAATACCACCATGAGCTCTGTTATAAATCTCCAATAAGCGGTATGGGTGTCATGTCATTATTAGTGTCATTTTGTTATGTTTTTCATGTTGGTTTGCCTCTTAGCAGGTTAATCATTATAAATACTATAACAAGCTATGTTATAAAGCTGCATAAGAAATATGTTTTGGTTTTCAACAGTTTTGTTTGTTATAGGTGTCATTGAACACCGAGGACAGTGTTCCCCCAGGGGGGAGGGTTCTGTAACAACCCTAGTCAAAAGCTCATGTAAATAAAGTTATTAAAGGAAAAACAATAACCATGTTCATGGAACACATATTCCAAGTTCAATGTTGGGAAAACCATCCTAGTGTGGGTGTTCATTTGGTTTATTATGGCTAAGGAAATAGCAAAAGTAAATGGAAAATTCTTTGGAAAGGAAAAGTGCCATTTATTGGCCTTTTATTTATGAAAATTAACGGAAAATAGGAGTAAAGGAAGGTGGAAGGTCACAGGTTGAATGTGAGGAGGAAAATGAAGGTAAATAATTGAAAATTGAAGAAAATAGAGGCCTCATTAATAAAAATTCTTATGAGGATTATTTGGTACATTTTGTTAGTTAAGTTTTGGAGCTGTCTATCTATTCTCTCTCTCTCTTTCTTGGAAACTTAGAGAAATATTGAAGAACTCTAACATTCGATCTGTTTTCTCTAAATTGGTACTGATGGGTTGCTTCCAATGCCTCTGAGAATCCTCTTTGTATTATCCACAATTGTAGGTGGGTTAGGATCTGGATTTCTCCTTGTGTATATTTTTCTCGAAGACACCTTTAAGCATGAATATTTTTAGTGGAGTCACCAAGGTAGTTTAAGAAGCCTCGAAATGTTCTGAGCTCCAGCTACCTCCAAGAGTTCAGCTTCACTTTTTGAGCAAAAAATTTGGGAAATATGTTTTCAGGATCCCAACAGACACACCAAAATTTTCTCTCAAAATTGGTATTGATGGGCTGCTCCACCAGAAAAATTATAGTAACTCTTTCAAACAAAATTTTGACTGAGAATTAGCCTCTTCAGCCTAAGAGGGCTCTCTCAATTTATCAAATGATTTTATCAATTAGGTCTTAAAACATATGGCTAACTATGTGAATGTCTTAGTGTATTTGATTGCAGGTGAAAAATGGGATAAATTTCACTACCATTGGGCTCATGGAGTCAGTATGGAGTCAATGATAAATAATTATGCTTGTGGAAGCTGAGGCTTCTAATGTTCAGTGGAAAAAGATAATGCTACCAGCATAAACTATTAAATAAACTTAATGTCAAAAGGAAGTCAGAGCACGAGGGCATGAATTCTGAGTAATTTAATATCAAGACATTGAGAAATATATTAAGAAAAGATAAGGTATAAAATCATTGCAACAGTCAAAGAATCTAAGGTTGAGCAGAAAAACACCATCATTGTCTATTACTAATATTAAATATTTATAGTAATAGTGGTATCAAAGAAACATTCTCCAACCCTTTCCGATTATCTATTTCCTATATTTAAATAGACTTTTGTTTCTTGCATAGGATCTTCCCAGTTGGCTAGATCATCGAACCATAACTTTGACACCTAACATAACTAAAACATACATTTTTGGAACTGAAAAAGACATAGTCTCTAAAGACTTGCACTTATAATAGGACTTTTGTTTACATTCACTTCTTCAGAAATGGGAAAATTACATGGATAAGGATCAGATGCTCAAATAGCATTCAAGATCACTAATACATTAATATACCCCCTATATTTAGGAAACAACAGTCCTATTTTTTAAGAAAAGATAAACACCACATTAATCTTTGTCTTCATGCTGAGCGCGATAAGTGACACTTCTGTCAAGTTGTGAATCTATGTTGGGATGGCCCATTGTCAACATGGATGTCTCCAGGTGTTTGTTTGTTCCTCAACATGCTTTTCGAACCTTCAAAACCCATTAAAAACACTTCCTTGCAAAAACAGAGTGACCTTAGGTAGTTTTGTAGTGAAATTTAGTAGCATGTTTACTTATGCCATTTAACCT
Organism: Pinus albicaulis; assembly: GCA_034641835.2. Taxonomy (NCBI): domain Eukaryota; kingdom Viridiplantae; phylum Streptophyta; class Pinopsida; order Pinales; family Pinaceae; genus Pinus; species Pinus albicaulis. Next base: position 1,214,179,420 of record CM076579.1, read on the forward strand.
CATTTTTTTCCTTCTTTTCTGATCAAGATATGTTTTCCAGGTCATATGAGCTAAATACAATCACTTTCCCTCCTTATATCTCCATCAAAACTATTTTTTTAAGTAAAAGACATCCTACAGGAATTTCGTAGCGAATTTCGGCCCTCAACCCTGGACTTCGCTACGAAACTTCCTAACTTGGATGAAAGTGCAGATTTGTCACCTTTCTTCAAAAATTAAGTTTATAAACAAAAATTTTTGTTTTCTGCAAGTTCTAAACTTAATAAAACATATTTTAGACCAACCCTTCAGACTTTGGGTATTTCATCTTCAGCAACATCAGGCGGTACCTCTTCAGGTTCATTTACCAATCTAATATTCAACCCTATTTTCTTCAGTTTTTCTTGGATAATATCCATTTGGTCTTCCAACTCTTTACCTTGCCCTTTGATATTTTTTCTCTAAAACTACAACCACAAATTTCTCTTCCTAGCGTCTTCACCACTTTCCTCAGACGAAGACTTATCTTCAGCATCTTCTTGGCATTTGACAGAGTTTTGTCATATTTATCTAGTTGATCCTTCATTTCTTTTTCAAAGTCTGTCATTAGCTATGTGTCTACCTTGGCCTCTTTTAATTCAAATTTGACTTCAATTATTTCTTCCCTGGCCTCTCTTAATTTCTCCTGTAAAATTTGTACTTCATTCTTTTCCTCAACTTGTTCTTTTCCTTTCCTTTGTGCAAAGAACTATTATGCTACTAGAGATTGGTCTATAATGTCCTCTGGCTACTTGACTTCATTAATATTTTCTTGTTTATTTCTCTCCCTCACCTCCTTTGCAAGCTATAACCTGGTTGTTGGTTTCCTTGGCTGGAAAATGAAACCAAAATATTCTCTTGCAAAATCCATTTTTTTGACAGACTTACCTTTCTCTTTCTTCCTTCTATCCCCTTCAATGTCTTCTTCTTGGACAATTGGAGATTCTTCAATATCTATTGCCTGGAGGATGTATTCAAGATTTTCTTTGCTAATATTTTGGTTGCTAGCTATCCTCTTACTACCATGTTTACTAATTTTTTGTTTTTGTCTTGTAGGTGATGGATGCGAGATATCAATCTCTGGCATAGGTTCAACTTCAATATCCATTGGTTTCATAGTAGGTTGTCCTCCTTCTTCATTAATTTCTTCTATCACAACTGGAGATGAAGTGATATTTGGATTTTAAACCTTCTTAGGTGTCATTGAATCTAGTTCATATCCACTCAGAAAGAGAAAATATTACCAATCTCTGTTTAAATTTTTTAATTCCTCCAACACTAATAATTTGATCAGGAAATGGTGAAAAAATGATGTTTCACTACCCTTAGCCTTGGCTTGGAACTTATATAACATCTTCCCCAAAATTCTAAATAAAAAGAAAGGCAAATCAAGTGGTTGCTTACTAATGGAATGCAAAAGGATCGTGAAGTGATAAAAGTAGACCATGTGAAACCTCCCTTGCAGGTAAAATACTTCTAGACCACAAACATTAGCTTTGAATAATTCTCTTTCATATAACCCTTGGGGATGCCACTTTCCATGTTAGTCCCTATGTGCTCTTGTTTGAAAAATTCTTCACAGCTCTTCATATTGAATTCTGTACCTTTGAACCATTCCTCACCTCCTATGGGTATTTTTGTAGCTTGAGAGATAGTATCAGGTGATACTGTAAAATTCAATACCCCAACCTTTGAGGCTGTCCCTGTGAAATTGGTTGTGAAGTCTTTGGATATCTAAGCATGAAAACCCTAAAAATTCTGACAGAATTGTAGACAACCAACATTCCTAAAGGCATCCATGACACTGGGATATTCATTCAATAGTTTTAAATCCATAGGCTTGTACCTCACAAAGTAACCTCTATTCAATTTCTTCTTCATTGCCATTTCTCCTTTATACCCTCACTGCCTCCTAGATGTGACACCTACAGATGAACAAACCTAGACAACAAGCTCTTTTGCGTTATGAACCAGATCTTCAAGGATGACACTGAGATGGTTTACATGGAATATTTTCAATGATGAATGATAGAGAGAAGCTTAGGGGCAAGATTTAAAATGTAATTCGACAACTTGAGGGAGAATGATGACACATGTGACCACAAAAAGCAATGATGAGAGAAAATACAATCTCGCATGCTTGGTGATCATGGTAAATAATTTTATGACCTCACCTCTACCCTTGACCATCAAAAAATTGACACCTCACACCGCTCTGTCTTTTCTGCAGAAAAATAAAGTTTCGTAGTGAAAACAATTAAATTTCTAACAGATCTGTTACGGAATTTTCAGGGAATTGTGTAGCAAAATCTGTGGTTTTTCCATTGTATTCACTACGAAAAGGTGAAAAAAAAAAAAAGTGGCTCATTTTTTATTTGAAGGCATGGGTGCGAAAACTAAATGATATGGAATGGATTTGACTGATATGACAAGATTCACAGTGGGTTTAGACTTAGGGTAAACCTTGTCACATGTGTTTTTTTTTATAAATTTCATGAATTTGAATATTAAAACAACATGGAACCTAGGTGAATGATATGTAAGACCCTAACAATGAAATTTTTTAATCTTATGAGTGATAACAAAATGAAGGAAAGAAAATGAAGGACTAAGAAGGAAAAGGGAAGCAAAGATCAAGCAAGGAACAACAGGATCAAGAAACTATAATGGGATTAATTGTAGGTATCTATTTAGATGTGTGATTTTCTTGCTATATTTGGCATGCATGGTACATGCAGGTGTGTATTTTGTTCTCTTGCTGCCATTGGCATGGAATTTTCTAGGTGTGGTAGTGTTCTTCAACCTATCCTTTCCATTTCTAGATAGTCATGACGTGATGGGTTCTCTTATATTTTGTTAAGCTGGTTTTTGAGATGGTTTCAAAACTGAGTGACATGGTCTCTGAAAGAAAGAACACATGGCCTAGGAATCCTTGAACCAGATTGAGATTGTGGTAAAGATAGATTTTGAGTGCCTCGTTAGGTCTAGGAATCCTTGACTTGTGAATGGAGGGATATAGGGCAAAACCTAGAGACCAGGAGGTATGAAAATTCCTCATGGTGTAGGTGGAGAAATCTAGTGGCATCTGTGCCTTTTTTGGGCCTAGTGATATGGTGGGGATTGTAGTAAATCCTAAGGAAACTTGGCTTGGTTTGGTTTTGAGTCCCACATTCATGATTGGAATATGGAATAGGGGTGATTGGTCGGAAGAAATATTTGGTTCAACCAATCTATGGTCAATTGGTTCGTGGAAGTCCCATGCCTGGTTGGATTTTTCATTCCTTAATAAGATATTTTTCTCCTTGGTATTTTATGTGTAAATGTAATAGTTTATAAATGGATTTTATGGTTGCTATATCCTTGTTATTTTTGTTTGTTACATGCTAATTATGAGTATGTTTTAGGACATACTTGAGGTATGGTTCTCATCATGTTTTTATTAAAAAATGAATGTACAATGTATATATATCCTAATAGATAATAATTTAGCTATTGTGATAATCCAACAATGCTTCTTTAGTAATCTCATATAAGTATGAGGCCCCTATGCTCATATATGATTTTAGGAATTGTAAATTAGATATTTGTCACATGTTTGACGAAATTCTGGTCATGGCTAGTATGGATTAGAATAAGTATTTGTATCAATTTTTTCATTAGTATCTTTGTTCCCATGTTATTTATCATTTTTGAAGTTTTCATGAAATTCTCAGAAATAGGCTCGGTCTTGGCGCTGAAAAAGTGGCACAGAATCCGGGGTCGTTAGCAGAGAAGTAGCTAGAAAATTCCACATTCACTGGCATGCCATGTTGTGGGAGTGAATTAAAATCCTCAGTTGCTTGCATGGCTTGTCATGGGAGTGACCGAGGGTCCAAGTTAGTCAAATGATAAGTTGTCTCAGGGGTTCACCACCTAGAAGGGTTGGTTGTCTCCTGAAGGTTTTGTAGTATGTGTGGAAGGTTAGATTGGTTGTGTTATGTTAGTTCCACTTCCTTAAAGTGGCATAGGATGTTGAATCACATCATAGTATCCTATTGTCACATGCTTTCCCCTGTGGATCAGTTAGCTTGGGTAAATGTGGGAAGAGGATGCTAAAGACCTACTTGTTGAAAACCTCATTGAGGAAGCCACTAGGACTAAGAAAAGAAAAAAAATGAAAAAAATGAAAAGAAAAAAATATTTTCTCCATGTATCTCTCTCAGATGAATGTTGGTGCTCTCCAACATTTACAAGAAACAAGAACACATTAACACCATAAAGAAGAAATTGATAAAAAACATAGTCAAAGAAAGTCAAACTTAGGATTTCCGCTCCTTTGAGCAGATTCTCCAACATGTCCATGACCATGTCAATCCATCACGCTCATTTATTTATAACATCCACCCATCATTTTCAATAATTTCCCATTCATTTTCCTCGCAATCCTAAAATGCTACAAGAATGTTTTATTTTGCTACCGAACTGTCAAAATACACAGGGCATAAATTATTTTTACCGTATATCCAAAATTTTGCATCCATTGGTCGATCGTTACCATGGGGATATGTTTAAGGATTATGGTAACATGTTCAAGGAATTTCAAAAAATTCAAGCGCACACTTTTTCAAGAAATTGGCCTCAGTCACCTACAACCATTTTTTTTTCTCAAGGTTTGTGCACACGTTGGCCAAGATTTGTTTATGGGGAGGTGCATAAGGATGATGGAAATATGCTGAAACACTTCAAGTGAATCGAATCTACCGTTTGATAGATATAGATAAAATAATTCTTCTACCAGAGTGTTCCAGAATTGCTACAGGAGTGACCATAATTTCTATGGTATTGAGGTCGACATAGAAAGAGGGGTCAAATCCTATTTTTTCCTTTTCGGGAGGAAGAAATAAGTATACAACACCTCTATCATTCATCCTCCACACCATGTAATCACTTCTCCATCCAAAAATTCAAATTTGTCCATAAAAATCCCCACTTTCGCCCCTTCTTCTATTACTTTCACCACAACTAAGAATTTTGAGCCTTGTCCATATATTTATGATGAATTACGAGTGTTTTTGGAACCATTATTTGATGTATATTGTTTTCATAGAAGGGTTTTTGTGTTTTCTACATGAGTAAATAATTGACCACAATTGAGAGCACCATAATGAAGAACCAATCATCTTGAAGACATTGGAAAGTAATTTCCTCAATTTTGGGAAGCTACAGGACCTCTACTAAGCCCCTACAGGATCATTGTTCATCTCCAAAAACATATTTTGAACCATGGTGGTACCTATATTTCGATTGCATGAATAATGGAACTGAATTTAGCAATGAGAAGATTCCATCCAATGAAAAATAATTGATGAAAGTGAATTCCAACAACTTTATCAATGTTAAAAAGCATCATGCAAGCATCAACAAGTTGATCATCAGCTACAACACTCACATCATGAGATCTCAACAACAAAATTTTATCAAGGGATGTAAAGCAACAACAAAAAAAACAAAAAAAGCCTAGAACACCTCTAGATTCAAGGCTATTAGTAATAAAACCTCCAACGGATTACCACATGCAGCTTCAGGATCATCAGTAAAGGCTTTAGAACCACCAAAGGAAAATTTAGCGGTCATATAAGAAAACTCAATATCACCTGCAAAAACACATCAAGGGTAAGGCTCAGGTATGCAATCCTCTAAACCTTTCCTACAAACTTATTTTAGCCTGAAAAAAATTGCAAGTGTGTGAAGGAGTTTTTTTTATAGCCAAAACTAGTAGCAGAACAACCTCAACCTTATCTAGCAGTTAGCTTACTTCACCACCAAGACACCCACACATGTGGGAGACAAACAAGAAAAATGTGAAGAGGACTTGAGAAAGTGGGTTGTAATTATTTAGTCATTATGAAGGACAAGGAGTGCTAAGGGGTAAGTGAGGGACAACTCAGTTAACAAAAAGCATTGTGAGTTTATTTTTCATGCAACGAAAAACAAAACAAAAACAAAAAAAAAATTAAAATTAAAATAAAAAATAATATAAAGACAAAAATTAAAAAATAAAAGGTGGACCCACCACCTATTTTCGTGGAAGTATTAGTTTCTATAAGATTCAGGTTCTATGCTACAGGAAGGAACAACACTACTACAGGAAGAACAAAGTTTCTAGAGGAAGGAACATCACTGTTACAAGAAGAACAAATTCTCTATGGGAAGAAAATTTTTTCCCTAAAACCTTTGGAAGAAAGGAAATATTCAAAGGAAATGGCAAGGGTGAAAAAAAATATTCTACAGGAGGAAACATATATGCTACACGAAAGAACAAAAGTTCTACAAGAGTACCATCAATACTACAGGAGTACCAAAAATGCTACAGGATCGTATCAAGAGGTGAAAAAAGGGTCCAAACCACCGAGAACCTTCCTCCAAACCCACTAAAGCATTGTGAAACCATCCGAAGAGGGGAAAGTGACATCTTATCCTTCCAATTTTCATAAGTTGTTGAGTAAATTCTTACTACTACAAGAATCATGTAGCAAACCCCTGTAGGCTTGAATTTATTTTAAAATAAAAGTTGTTTTCTTGCACAGGAAGGGAAGAGTGGGAGCAAAGATAATATTCTTGAGAATAATATTCTCTCTATTTCTTTGAAGTTCCTACCATTTTACAAATTTGCAACTAGGTGGGATTCTTTGAAAGGATAAGGGGATATGATGATGAGATTGCAATTGGGCTTGCAGTCAATTCACAAGATCCAAGTGGCCAAGAATTTTTATCACCAATAAGAGGCTAGGAATTGAATGAGAATTAATTTAGTAATGAGGTAATGGATACCAATAAATATTTATTTTTTCAAGGAGAAGTTCCAGAGTAATACCATGAAGACAAACCAAAAGCAAGGTGTTCCCTCACAAATATAAACCATTACAATTGAAGAATCACCTGAGAGGAAGAAGCAATGTAAACTTGCATTGGAAGTTCCATGGGAAACTAAGATATGGTAAGAAATGCAAATATAAGAGTAGAAACATGAGAAGCACATGGACCAAAAAACATAGAATGAAATAGGCCATCATACATGAAGAACAATAGGGCAAGGAGGATGAATAGGTTTCCTAGAGGATGAGCAACAATTTCAGTTGGGGGGTGTGATGGGCCTCCAAATTAGACACAAATTAAGGCCCATATAACCTTTATTAGGCACATAAATGCTATATTAAATCTCTCGTTCTACACTTAATAATTTTTTTTATCTTTAACATGTTCTTAGGAAGGTTTATAGATAATTGCATATTATGTGGCTAATATTATTTATTTTTGCAGAATATTGGGAGAATATTGAGTAAATTATGAATGAGTTAATGCAGGGACTTATTCCTACTATAGTATGGACCAATATTGGATGATAAAGGAACAAAATATCATGAAGCTATTAATAAATTCTAGAGCTCCACTGATTAAGAAAATATAGGATTGTGTTCCCTGTCATTTAATGAAGATTCCTAGTTTTGGGATGAGATCCAATTTTTGTGGGATTTTGGAAGGGAAAGTTCCCCCCTTTCAAGGAGAATGCTTCATTATCACCTTCTATAAGTACCAATTCTAATTTTCCTCTAGGTGCATGTGTTTCTTAGTCTTGTGGAGAAAACTTGTTATTTAGCAACTCCACTTTCATTTCTAGCATCAATGTACTTGGATTGATTCAAAAAATGAAGTTTTGTGCAATTTTTAGCTTCTAAATCTTGGTCTAATTGATATTACTCTTAATATTTGCCATACCAGGGTCTCAGATCCATCTTCTACAATTTATTTATTTCCTTTGAATGTCTTTTTCACTTTCGTCTCTTATTTTTTCATTTATTATTCATGCTTCTTTTGTTGTAGGTCATATTGGTTAAATGATCGAAGTGAGTTTTTTTGTAGGTTATTTAAAAAGTCACAATAATTATGAATCCTTAGAACAGCTTTGAAAAGTCATATCAATCATTGAGCTACTTGGATTGGTTTACTAGTTCACAAATCTAGAATTTCTCAAAGTCCCTTGTAGCAAAATAGTAGTAATATTATGATTTTTTTAGAACATGTTAGTGAGCTTCATTTGAGTTTATTCCACTTGTATTAGGTCATAAAAACATTAAAGTTAATAAAAAAATCTAACCCATAGTATTTTCACTTGATTAGGTCAGGAATTTTATAGGTTAACTAGCTCACTAGTTCTTGAATTTTCAGTTTTTAGAGTAATATTTTTCTGCTATTTTTTAACACGTGTTAACATGGGTATTTTGGAGAGATTCCACTTGGAGTGGAGTCCTAGGAAATCCTACTTAATAAAAAAAAACTCCCAACTCATTTTCATTTTATTTACTTGCTCATTCGACAAATTATCTCACTCCTGTGGGAAAACATGGCCTCTTGTAGCACCTCTTGTAGCACATGTAAACTTGACGAGATTTGCTCCAAAATATTTTTTTTTGTCTCTTTCGCTTGAATCATGACCCCTAGGCTCTGAATCCATGATTAAGTAAGACCAAAAGGCCTCTTAATAATTTCCTCTTCTACATTGGAATTCACCTCTATAGTTTGGATTAGTGGATAAATTCATGACTTGAAGAGCATAATGATGATTTTCATGATTATTTTATGAAACACCTTGTGAACTCTATTGAAAAAATATATATTGAATGCACTGATTGGAGAGTAATTTTTTTTTTTTTTTATAGATATTAAGCTATGGTTTCCATTTCCAACATTTCTATTTCCATTGTATATACTAGATTTCCTTTTGATCTACCACAGGTTAATGTTTACATTTCTACAAATAGGATTAACATTTACATTCATGCAAACTAGAATAACCTTTCCTTTCTACAAAAGTAACAAGGATTTCCTCTATGCAAAAGTAATTATGTTTCCTTTTTGCAAATAGAATAATATTTCCATTTTTGCAATTATTCATTAGGGGAAGTTTGAGGTCTAAAATGGGCCTCCGAAGGAAATTATAAAATAATAGTGGAAATAATAAAATAAGATTTGATTACATCATCTAATTTAAGAGGGAAAAAAGGAAAAACTACTTTTTCGACTCATATTTTCAACTTATCTCCCAAAGATTTTACTCAAATTTCGAGTGGGAGTACTCGTTGGATGTAAAATTTAATTCCTCATTTGAGTATCCATGTTGCATACTTTCAACGGACCTTGCTACACAAAAAATGAGAAATACATGAAAAACGTGATTGCAATAACGTTTTTCATGTATTTCTCATTTTTTGTGTAGCAAGGTCCATCAAAAGTATGCAACATGGGTACTCCTCGGATGAGGAATTAAAATTCGCATCCAATGACTACTCCCACTCGAAATTTGAGTAAAAAATTTAGGAGACAAGTTGAAAATACAAGTTGAAAAAGTAGGTTTATTATTTTATTTTATTTTAATATTTTTACCCTTTTACTTAAAAAATGGTGAATCATCCCTCATGGTTGACATCATCATCTTGAATCCTATTGGTTCATATAAATTTTATTTTGGTTGTACATTTTTCTTAGGAGGCCCATTTTAGACCTCAAAATTCCCCTAATGTTATGCTTGGATTTCATATCATTCACTTCATTGCATCAGATCAATGAAAGGACACATACTACACATATTGCGCTGACACCTCTTAAGTTTGTATGAACCCTTAGTTGACAGTTCAAGTTGGTAGCCTTGGGATTTGCAGCATTCTTATTGAAATACTGAGGCTCATCACATACACAAAATATCTTATGTATAGTCACGTATATTTCAGAAAGTGAAAACTTTTTCATTTGGTTGAGTGCCCAGTAAGGTTGGGTTACTCGTTTTTTAGTCTTTGGTGCCTATTTAAGGTTGAAAATATTGAGTTTTAGGCATTTTTAATTTGTACTTCAATTTTTATGGGAGATTGCCTTTGTGTAAAATTTAGGGCTTCTTGGTTTCCAAGAGATTTAGGTGGTGAGTTATGTTCTTAGCCTTCTATCCAAGGTTCTATATTGTTTCAACTCTCCGAGGTAACCTATATCTTAGTATTTTCTATTGAATTATAACTCTTCTCTTCGATTTTGCTTGTTTTCTTGAAGGTTGATATTTGAATTGATTTATTTCATTGGTATAAAGAGTTTGAATTTCTTTTGTTTGAAATTCTAGAATATCATCCACTTGAGGTTCTTGAATTTCAACATTTTGAAACTCTTGAATCTCTTTTATTTGAAGTCTTTTGATCTCGTTTACTCTTACGTGTTTGAAGTTATTGAATTTATTGGATCCAATTTGGTTTGAAGTTATTAGCTTTCATTTTTTTTGAATTTTTTAGATTTCATTTTTAAAAGAAAAAAAAAATTGTTCCTTTAATTTTAGTTGATTGTTTCTTCACTTAAAAAATAAAATAAAAATTTATATTTTTCAAGCTATTTTCATTTCATTTTGAATAAGGTTTCTTTATTGCCCCTTCTTGCTTTGTTTATTTCCAATAAAAAAAGAAACTAAAAAAAATAATTTTCTTTAGCAAGTATTTTTATTCACTTATTTTCTTCCTTGTATTAATATTGGAGAAAAAGAAAATAATTTCAGCATGTTCCCTTTTATTTGTGCATTTGGGAAAAGTGTACATTCTTGTTTGTGGGTCATCTTTTAGGTGGTTTTTCCTTGTATTTTGTGAAAATTTTCCCAAATCTGAGTTTATATGCTATTTTCCTTGAGAAAAAGTGTGCATATGCACACTTTTTCCCTATTGAAAGGTGTGTATTCCCAAAGGATGCCTTCCTAGTGGCCATGTGAGCCAATTTCATGGGTAGTTTCTGGTCATTTCGACCATTTTTAAACCTTTTCTTTGACCTATAAGTGGGTTTCCTTCACAAGAATTGATGTAAATACTTATTTTCACTTCACAATAATTGTGTATGCAAACTTGTTGTGCTCACAAGGGTCACACAAGCTTCCTAAACTAGTCTTTTTTCACATTTTTTTCTTTCATTTAAAATTTTTTCATGCTACTTTTGTGGTTTGGAATGGTATGATCTATTTCAAGTGAATGCAATTATTTTTTGCGTTACATTAGGTGCATTCATGCTAATTTGAAATATCAAATAACAATAAATTCCTACTTTTTTATGTTACTTTTCTTGCAATCTAGGTAATAATTGTTCATGCTTTATGCTTAAGTGAGACTTAATTCATTAAATGATAAGTGTGAAGTTTTCTTTCCCATCGCTGTTATAATATTCTTTCTTTAGGAGACTCCAAATTTCATATGTTGCATGTCCACCACCTTGAGCAAATAACAACTGCTTAAAATTAACTCTTAATAAACTACACTGACTTTTTTTCTTTTTTTTATAGAACATCAACAAGTCTAGGTATTTTAGGGCCTTGGCATATGTGTTCCTGGTAATGATGTCACTACTAAAAGGGGGGATGAATCAGTATTGATGATTTTTAACAACAATATTAGTCTTTTTCATTTTCTTAAACCATTCATCAACATGTACGTAAACAAAAAACATAAAACATTAATTAAGTAGCAACACAACACATAGGTATAAAAAATGAGCATGTGAATAGCATCAAATCACAACATAATAATCAATCACATATGAACACCAAATATTTAGGTGGAAACCCTTTTGGAAGAAAAAATACCTATTGTCACTACTGAAACACCCTCCAAATTTTGGCCTGCACCAAATTTCAGAGCCTACCTTGGTCTTGTATATTGTCTTCACAAACGTTGAAATCCATTCCATGTGTTTTATCTGAGTGTTTTGGTCCCTTTTGTGAGAAAAGAAAAATGTCGTCTTTTCATATGTTAAGTATCACATGATGTATATAAGCATGTTTTTGTTTTTTAAAGGGGTTATATTTATTAAAATGAATTGATGTTACCATGTAACATATGTCTTGCTCATTCCAAAAGTTTTAAGCACATTCATACAAATGTCATCATGATCGTCACAAAGTGTATATTTAGTGTTGCACTTATCATAAGTCATCGCATAGCTATCGTAATGAGGAATTTATGTTTTTATTGTGTCATAGATGAGCTATGTTTTTGTGTCATCAATTTTTCTAAGTTGAACTCAAGTCTTATCATTTTTCACATCAGCTTCACTGATCCCACACTTAGTCAATTTCCGAAAGATTTATGATCAAGAATATTAGCCTCATCCAAGCCTCCTAAAATACACATTGTGTAGTTTCAATACTCTAGTTGTCACCTTGCCTCTTGACATGGTGCAATGTGCAATTCCTACCTCCCAGGACTGTGCATTGCGCAGTTTCAGTGCTCAAGCCCAGATCTAGTGCTCAAGCCCAGATCTTGGCCTAAAAAATTGTGCAATTAAGCCCTCCATCTTGTCTTCAAGTACACATTGTGCAATACATGAACTAAATATCATCCCTTGAGCTCTTGACATCTGCAATTACATAATTACCCAACATCCTATGCATTCTAGAATTGTGAAATGGGTGGAATCAATGCCCAACCCCTCATCCTACCTCAGTAAGCTCCAATAATGCGTAGTTTTCTTCCTTAGTCTAGACGAAACTATGAATTGCATAGTATCAAGGCTCATGCTTCACCCCTGGCTTCCTGAGCTACACAATTTCATAGTCATTGAGCTTCTCTCCCAACCTGCTACATTGTTCCAGCTCAGTTAGGGGATCAAGATGCACCATCTTAGACTAGGGGTTTATTGTACTAATGTCGTCTTGTCATGAGTGAATTGTAGATGCAGGTACCCTATCATACCATGACGAGATGAAAAAGAAGGAGATGAATAAGAGAAACATGATGGAAGATATTTTTGTAGTTGATTAATCAAAATAAAGGAAAGGGACATCAATTAGAGACCATAGCTCAAGACTTGATATCATTGATAAAAAAAGTGGCTTGACATTTCCATGTCATCAAGTAGTCCATGTCACTAGAGTCACGTCACGTCATTTCATGAGTCTTCATATGCCACATGGTTCTTGTGGATTATATAACTTATTATTCTAAAATGAATTGTAAAGTGGATGTCCAGAGGACATGCACATAATATGAAGAGTCGTGTAAAGTTGAAAAGTCATGGGAAGTAAAATAGTCATGAGGGCAGTAAAAGAGTCACAAGGAAGGTAGAGCATCACCTCCCCATTGGTTATATATACAACCTCATTTTATGAGTCAAGGCATGTTCACCTTTGCTCCTCATGCAAGGAATTAGAGAAACAAGCTAGTTGTTTTGGGGAGCAAGGGGTGGCTCCAATGCTCCACTATTGGAGCTAGTGGTGTTCATTGTATACATGTGTATTGGGAAATTTACTTAATATCAGAAGCCTCATGACAAACACATTCTTCATACATGGATTATGAATGTTTGTAAGATTATTTTATGGATTTTTGTAATTCATGTGTGCTTTCATATGTGCTAAATCACTTGAATTATTTCAGTGATTTTATTACTCATCATATTGATAGTGTACTCTAACGCTTGTTATAGCTCTCGTATACTTTTTGAAAATTCCATTGCATGAGAGTGCAAGCTTCTGTGATCCATAACATTTCAATTATAAATCTTCCGGGAAACCACATAAGGAATTTTTGATTTCCAAAAATTCCTTATGTGATTCCCCGGAAGATTTATAATTGAAATTCCCTTGTATGTTAGACAAATATTTCTTGTTGTATTCGTTGTAATGATCGTCACATCTTTGTGGACTATTCCACTGGATGTTAGATGTATCCTTATAATTTGCGTGTGTCTCTATTGTGGTGGTACTATTACCTCTCTCTTAGAGGCTCATTTCCTTTATCCCTTAGTAGTAGAAGAACCTTTGCAAACCTACAACCAAAAAATCATCAAGAAAAATCAATTTATTTTCAAAGGAACATATGGATTCATCTCTCTTCCCGACAGTTAGAGCCAAGGAAAATATTTAAGAAATGGGTAACATTGTCATATTTCTGATGGGGCTTCTATCCAAAATAGCGTGAGGTCTAATTGGGATCATATATCAGAGATACCCCTTGAATTTTGGTAAGTCCAATATCGTCAACATTAATAGGGATAGAAAGAGGGAAACTAGATGTTTATGGCTGCTAACCTTAGCCACCCTAATCTTACTTCTTTTGGTCAAGGCAGTAATATTTTGAACACTTCCCTTGCTCATATTCCTGATTTTGGTGAATCTTCTTAGCCTGAGATTGTCCAAACTTATGAAATCTCTTACGACCAGATCCAGGCCATCCATCCTATAACTGATAGGTTTTAAAAATATATTGGATTGATTATGGGAGTACACAAGATTCCTTATTTTGTAAAGAATAAACCAAACACCCCTACTAGGATAATGGTTTCTACAATTGAAGATTTTGTACTCACTACCCTTTAAGAGTTATTAGAGTTTGCAGAAAACATAGAGAAATTAGAAAAACCTCCATATTAAAATGGTGGTGATGGAGATAACATTGTACTCTCAGAAGATACTATCCATGGGTTAGGCGGTGACAAAGAAGAAGAAGATCCATCAGATTTCGAAAAAGAGGAGGAAAATAGTGAAGAAGACATGGTAGACCAAGATCTAGACTAGATGTCTGATGGGGCTCCTTTCCCAAATAGTGTGAGGTATATTTGGGACCATATATCAGAGATACCCCTTGAATTTTTGCGAGTCCAAAATCGTCAACATTTCTAGGGCTAGAAAGAGGGCAAGTAGATGTTTATGGCTTATAACCTCACCCACCCTAATCTTACTTCTTTTGGTCAAGGAAGTAATATTCCTAGCACCTCCCCTGCTCATATTCCCGATGTTGGTGAATCTTCTTAGCCTGATCTTGTTCAAACTTATGAAATCTCTTACGACCAGATCTGGGCCATCCATACTATAACCGATAAGTTTTAAAAATCTATTGGATTGATTATGGGAGTACACAAGCTTCCTTATTTTCCAAAGAATAACCCAACAAACCCTACTGGGATAATGGTTTCTACAATTGAAGATTTGGTTTTCACTACCCTTGAAGATTTAGTAGAGTTTACGAAAAACATAGATAAATTAGAAAAAAATCCACATTAAAATGGTGGTGACAGAGATAACATTGAACTCTTAGAAGATACTATTCGCGGGTTAGGCGGTGATGAAGAAGAAGAAGATCCATTATATTTTTGAAAAGAGGAGGAAAATAATGAAGAAGACATGGTAGACCACTTGATCTAGACTAGATGTATGAGGACCCACTTAGATTTTCGAGTGTTCTACACAAGATGCCCAAGAACCTACAAAATCTGTTAGCGAAGTATGACCATGACGAGGAAGTGAAAGCGAACGACTATTTGGACAACTTCTACCTACATTTGAAAATGCTATAGGTACATTACATGATGTTGAATGCAGAATTTTTCTGTGTACCTTAGATGGAAGAGAATACGTATGGTACCATAGTCTTCCTCTAAATTCTATCCATAATTCGAAGGGTTTTAAGAATATTTTTCTTGAAAAATTCACTGATGACAAAACCCCCGCCATGTTGTTGAGAGAGTTGGGAAATTTTTAGATGTATCAAAAAGAGAAAGTGAAGAATTTTGAAAAAAGGTTTAACCATATCTTGAATAAATTTTCGGTGAATACGAAACCTCAAAACTCCAGCATAATTGACTATTACACATCTGGCTTACCAACAAGCATTGCGAAGTTTGTGAAAAGAAATGGGAAAGAAACTGTGCCAGAAAATTATGAAGAAGAAATCACAGATGAAAGGAATTACATGTGATCAGAGTCATCATGGATGATGAACCATCTAAATAATCAAAAGACATGAGAAAAAGGTCTCAGGCCTCCATAAGCAAGGCCAGGGACAAGGAAGCTACAAATTTTGAGATATTAACTTGCACCATTAAGTATCTGTCCAATGATTTTTTAGAGTTGAAGTAGAGGTAAAGCGATACCAACATTACTAGCAAGTTTCCTAAATTAAACTTTCTAAGAAGGGCTACCAACTCTGGTAGTAGAATAAACTAGCTAGCGACGTTTACACAAAGCTCAAATGTTCTGATGAATGTTAAGAGTTTGGGCATGGATCAATATTGCTCGTTTCATGAAGATTATCATTAAAAAAAACATGCCCTCAATGGAGCCACAACATGAACATTCTTTATACACATATCATTGATACAACAATTTCTGATGAGGAAAGTGAGTCAACAAAAGAGAAGGAAGAAGTTGGTGCAGTTGAAGAGACTAGAAGTTTTGGACATGCAGTAAATACATGGAGTTGTGTTTATGCAGCTGGAAATAAAAGTATCGAAGGAAAAATATTGAGTGAAGCCCTGACCCAACAACAGAACAACCGACCCAAATTGAGAAGCTAAGGTTCAGTTTCCGAACTAGAGTTGATAAGGAAAAAATTTAAGGATCATTTTTTAAGAAAGATTACACTGTCCGTCAACTCAGGGTAGAAAACTCAGAGAAATTATGGAAATAGTGCTCCAACGAAATGTGCTTCTGTGAAAAAAAAGGTAATTCCACCATTTCAGAAGTAGCAGATCAAGTTACTCCGCCAAATACTTTGAAAATGTCTCCTGCATTAGACTATAACAGAGTTGATGAAATGAAGAATATCTACGCTAACATTTCACTCTTCAAGCTTACAAGGATCACGATCCAGCGAGAATTGTTTGTCTATGCTCTCGAACAACCTACCTTAGGTAACGATGCTTCTTCACAGAAGTGATCTGGTAAGTCCTCTAGTTCCTTGAATTTTGTACTAAATTCCTTAACATTAGATGCAAATACACTCTTCCCTCCATTTTTATTAACGTTCAAAATTATCAATTACAATGTACACAATTTATTAGTTGATTCAGGTGCATATATAAATGTAATGAACCTATCCGCAACTAAGAAAATGAATGAAAATTGGGATAAGACAGATGCACAGATCGTTTAGTTGGAAATGACTCTCATCAATTATATAGGTTAACTTAGAAATGTACTTATTCGCTCCTCATACAACCAATGATTTCACTAGTGTATAAATATAGTAACTATGGAAATTACAGAAGAATAATATGTTTTGTTGAGTTGAGACTAGTACAAAAACTCTAATGCTATTTTTATACGGATTGGTCACATTTATGGCTTCCATATAAGGGAAAAAATAACCAAATCGTGGTAAACTCAAAGTAACTATTACGCCCTTCGAGGGAAAAATGAACCAGCTTCTTTCGCAAATCTAATATTTTGAAATTTATTTGTAGAAACTAATTTAGGGTGCTACCTTACCCAGTCATCCCCAATTCCACCAGACACACAGTTGGATCTCCTTCCTAGTCCAACTAGCGCAAATGAAATTTCTATAGTAGAAAGTAGTAGTAGTAGTAGAACTAGTGTAGTACATAGTCCTTTTACATATGATGCTTGGACATTGTATTTTGATGGTTCAAAGACGTAGTAGGGACCTAAAGCTTGTTGTGTTGTATTAGACCTGTGACAGAGAAAACATATGATCTCCATCTGCTTGGAATTCGAGTGCATGAATAACACCACAGAATATGAAGCACTCATCCTGGGCTTCCATAGGGCCATTGACCTCTATGTTGGAATTCTCAAAGCAGTAGGCGAATCAGAAATTGTTGTACGATATGTATTGTTGAACCCTTAGTTAAACTGAGAGGGGGGGGGGGTGAATCAGTTTAACACATACATGGACTTTTAAAACTTTTCCCTTAAATCTTATTTACACCTTTATTTCATGGTCAACTTAATATGTGAGAAATCTTAATTTGTGAGTAGCAAGTATCAAGCAGATTTGTTAATGTAACAGCAGTCTTAATATGCAAGCAACATGTATTAAGCAGATTAGATAAACCACATCAACACATAGAAATTATACACAGAGACACTAGATATAAGTGGAAACCCATAAAGGGAGAAAACCACATCTTATTATTGTTGTGATGCAAAGGAAAGCTCCAACTCCCTCTCACCACTGATTTTTTGTAGGCACCAACCTACAGGAGGCTCCTACCTCACCTGCAAGCTACAACTTGCAAGGAAGCTCCAACTCCCATCAATTTTCTGCAGGCACCAACCTACAGAAGGCTCCAACCTCAGTCAGCTACAACTGACATTTTATCAAGCTACAACTTGATGTGGAAGCACCAACTTCCATCTATTTTCTGCAGGCACCAACCTAGAGGAGGCTTCTACCTTAGTCAGCTACAACTGACATTTTATCAAGCTACAACTTGATGTGGAAGCACCAACTTCCATCTATTTTCTGCAGGCGCCAACCTACAGGACGCTTCTACCTCAGTCAGCTACAACTGACATCAATCAAGCTACAACTTGATAGGGAAGCTCCAACTTTCTTACTCTTTCAAAAGAAAAACACTTGCTGATTTACCTTGGATATCAGCTCTCTTCTGTACCTTCTCTTCTGCTATTTATCAGTCCTCATATCAGCCCTGCATCATCTCTACTCAGCCCCTTCTTCTTCTCTGATCAGCTCCTCCTTCTTCATGTCTTTTCTCCTCAATTCTTCATACTCTACATTCTCTATATTCACACTCTCTGACCTCTTGTAGCTTTCTTATTTTCTTCAAATTTCTTCAATTCTGCTGCACACTCTCTCCTTTTCTTATTCTATTTTCATCAATCTTCTCCCCTTGGATATTACCCTGTTTTATACAAAAACAACTTCATGGCTGTTTGTATTCCACTAGGAATTCGAAATGGACGGCCATGTCTCTTTGCCCTCTGCCTTCTCATCTCTTTTCAGCTCACTCAGAAAAATGTAACTGTAGGTGCTTATTTCAATATTACAGTGTGATATTTTCTTTCTTCCGGAGACTTGCCAATGCATCACAAACAATAAAAACAATTAAAACCTTTACATTCGAATTACAATGTGAACTCCAACTCAACTCATTTAGTCTTTTGAATCACTACGCATTTGTCTTTTCTTTGGCTGTCTTTGTCTTTTCTGTGACTTTGTTTTATCTCCTTTTGGCTCTGTTTTCTTTTCTGTCCTCTGTTGGGGTGTAACTGCTGCATACGTGTAACTGTGCCTTTTAAATAAATAAAATGTAATTGCTGAATTTTAAACCAGGTCAATTCCAACCCTTTTCATCCCATAAGTGTCTTGTTGATGTGGCGAGTTCTGCAGGCCGCAACATACATATATCACAATTGTATTACATTAATAATCGCCCTCCCATTAAGCTTAGGCATATACATACAACCCACAGACCACGTGGCACATCTTTAATACCACCGCAACAATGTTATATATATATAACATCACCCTTTCATAGATACATATAAGTAATTTCAACTCTCGGCATACATACAAACTTCCTTTTAAAAAAAATTCTCAACGTAATATAATGAAGACTTTTTAAACATATAAGAACTCCTTTTTGGGCCCACTTGACACTCTTCCCGATGCATTGATTCTCCTCCAATTGCGATTGATCGCTCCTGCTCTGATTGCGATTGATCGCAATCACAACTTCAAATACTCTGATGCGATTGAGTCACTTTTAAGTTCTTCCGATTGCGATTAATCCCAATCGCAACTTGCGTTTGGATGCTCCGATGCCCTTCTCTAACTCCGATGCGATCGGTCACTGTTCATTGATATTTTCCGATGCGATTAGTTTAACCCTGCCAGCGATCTTCGATTGCGATTGATCACAATTGCAAGCTACATTGCTCCGATGCGATTGATCATTGTTCACTGTTCTTTGCCGATGCGATTGGGGCTCAAATTTTTATTAATCAAAGTTTATAAGCCCATCAGGTCCGGGCTTCAATCACAATCACAAGTCTTTTAATATATTTTCCGACGCTCTTATAATCTCCGATGTGATTATGCTGGACTTCAAATACGTTTGAATTATAATTCATATATCCATTGGGTTCGGAACTTCCAATCGCAACTCTTTGCTGCATGTTCCGATGCTCTTATAATCTCCGATGCAATTAGGCCGGAATTCAAATATATATTAACCATCATTTATACGCCCATCGGGTCCTAACTCTTAATCGCAATCGCAAGTCTTTTAATATGTGTTGCAATGGTTTGTTTCTTTCCGATGCGATTAAGCCAGATTTCAAACTTATCAACCCACTGTTTATATGCCCTATCGGGTCTGAACTCTTAATCACAATCGCAAGTCTTTTAATATGTATTGCGATGGTTTGTTTCTTTCCGATGCGATTAAGCCAGATTTCAAACTTATCAAGCCACTGTTCATATGCCCTATCGGGTCCGGAACTCAATCAGAGCTCTTGTCACTATGTTCCATTGCCAACCTTTTCTCCGATGCGATTGGGTGAGGATCCCACTTTATATTACTTCCTTTCCATTGATCATAACGCAATCCACTTAAATATATACATTAATGTATATGCCTTGGACCATTGCAAAATATGAAATGCGCCGCATTTATATGTGTTGTGATGGATACATATATGTATCCTCCAGCGGGTTAGGCGATTCCCGGAATAATGTTTGTATATATATATATATATGTTTATATATATACTTTGCCGCTTGGGGTTATGCGATTCCTAGAATAAGGTTTATGTATAAATATGTAACGCCCATCGGGTAATGATTCTCGGAATATTATATATTTGTCCTCCGGGTTGGGCGATTCTCGGAATTATAGCGGCTCTGCCTCTGCCTCTACTGCTTTGTCACTCTGCCTCTGCGTGTCTCCTTTGCTGTCTCCTTTGCCTATCTCTGCTATCTCTCTGTTTCTATCTCTTCTTCTTGTCTAATGCTGCTCCTTGCTTCTTCAAATGGTCCTGTCTCTGCTTCTCTTCGCTGCTCTGCTTCTTCTTTTTGCTGCTTCTGCTACTTCACCTCTGCCTCTGCCTTTGTTGTAGCTCTGTTCTTTGCCTATCTCTGCATCTGCTGCCTTCTTTGCACTAGATTTCTTAAGTTCAAATCTTTTGTACATTACGTTGCCTCTGCTTTTATTCACTGTCTCTGCTTTGTCTGCTGCCTCAGTTCCATATCTGTCTTGCTTCTTTTGCTGCCTTGCTACCTCTTCTTATGCTTTCTCTGCTCCTTGGTTGATGTTTCAAGTGCTCCTCCTTTGTCATCTCCTTTGCCTTATTGCTAGTTCAGGTGCTGCTCTTTTGTGCTCCTTTGCCATCAATGACAACATTTCCAACAGTCTCCCCCTTTGGCATTGATGGCAACACATCCACCGATAATCCAATGCTTCCTCCAGATCTTCCTCTGTCTAGCTTCTTTTAGAAGACTTTTTCTTCTATTTCTTGCTTTTCCTCCCCCTTTGACATCAATGGCAAAGGGTTGCACATTTCTCAGTGTTGATTCTTTCTTTGCATTTCTTCTCTCTGAGACTTGTTTAGGCCTTCTTCTTCTGACTCTATACCTTGCTACTCCAAACTGGTGCATAAGGGTTGTTGAGAGAACACTTTTGAGAATATTTGAACTTGTATATACACATTAAGTCGATATCATTCCAAAGCATAGACTCCTTGCACTTGTATAGAGAGTAAGTGATGACAGCTATATTTAATCAGACTTGTATAATAAGAGATGCATTATTGGATCAAGACTTAAAGATTGTGAATGCTCCAAGTGACATATTAGGCTTGCTTCAGCTATACTTCAGTCTATATCTGATGTAGTGCGCCAATACCTTTCTATTGAGGAAGATTGTATATGGAATAAGTCTTCTTCTGCAATAGACATCTGCAGTACCACACTTGTTCAATTGTGATGAAGCTAATATATCCTTTATTGCTGCGGTACACCTTTCTTGCCTGTTGGTGATGATATGACTTAGGATGTTGATATTATCCTTAATAGTTGAATGTTATTGTTAGATATGTGATCAATGATTTAACCAAAATTTGATCTAAGAGATCAAATGCCTTTACTGCTTGCATAATGTACTTTCACAACAAAACCTTGAGGTAGGATGCATTCAATGTATTGGTCGATCTCAATTATCAACCATGCAATTCATTTATGTCATAAGGGGTATGTATGTCAATGATCAATTTCTCTTTACTGATCAAATAGTCCTTCATACTTCAGATATTTTGACTGTTCTATCAGGATGATCTTCCCCAGAAGCATATTCAAGATGTTTAATTGAAAACTCAATAAACCATTTTCACACAGTTTTATGACTGATCTTAAGGAGAAGGCCTTGAAGTTCTTTTGCCATAGTTCATTGATCCTGTGGACCTGTATGATACTGCTACTTCACTGAGAATGCTTGGTAATTTGTTGACAAGAATGCTTCTTGTACCTAAACATCAATTGATATTACTTTGATAAACCATGCAGAGGTTTCACTTCAGCTTTCACATTTACCCATAATTAAGACATCTATTATTGATCTCTCCATTGTTTTCAACAACAATCATCAATATACTAAACCTGATTTTGGTCTCATTAATCTTTTTCTTTTTCTGTCATGATGTTTAGAGGAAGTCATAGCATTTTCTTTTCTAGGACTTCTCTAGAACCATTGCTGCTTTACATACAATTCAACTGTTCTATATATCTTGGTTCACCTCTGTGTCTATTCATCTGTTCGCTGTACTTGTGTGCACCAGCTACATATATAACTGCTTTTCAGGTTTATTCTCAAATACATATGAATCTGGGCAATGTCTGTTTATTACCATCTTTGTTCTCGGGCTACCTGCTTTCATTCTCTGTACATATATGAGTTTTAAACTTAATGGTTGAAACTCATATTACAAATTCAATTCACCTTTTTCCCTGTACTTATTCTGTCAAACCAGTAATATCTGTGTATCTCTGTTAGACCCATACTTTTATCCTTGTGTTTATTCACCTGTTCACTGTCTTATTTCTGTTCTCGGGCTACCTGTCTACATTCTCTGTTTATATTATATGAAATATTTTTGTATATACTACCTCGGACCTCATAATGCATTGAATAACATTAATAAACCACATTCATATATATATGACTCCGCCAGGGCCCGCAATTCAATCAAATGAACGCATCCGTACCTGGCTTAACCTCTGCACACCTTAGTTAAACATCGAGCATGTTCTGCGAATGATCGCCGTCGGATATTGAGCCTCCAGATCAACGGTGTGTATCGATTTCGCTCGATGTCTTCACTCGATGTATAATGCGCGAAGGTGCACTTTAAAGGGTGGTTTTGAAACGGGTCCCTTGCCACGTGTCTATTCCTGTATGGAATCGCTCCAATTCAGAAAATACCACTTGCTCCGGAGAAGCGATGCGAAATGGCAGGGTGGTTTTTGGCAATCTGCTTTCACTGTTCATCTGGTCGTGGTTCCACTTCCTCCTATGCTCCAGGTTCCGGTCCGACACTTCCGTGTATAACATTAAATCGTGGTTCCAATATGTTCAACGATACTATTCAACCATTGCCATTCCACGGTCTATTCGCACACGATTTATATATTCAATATACACACCGAAGCGTATAACCACGAACATTCCGGAGTATATGCATTAACGCAGGGACGGAGTACACTACTACAGAGTCAAATCACTCTCACGCATTCCTAGAGCACCACTAGAACTCAATCATATACATGATTTCAATTCCGTCTTCAATTTCATAACAGGCCAGATATTCAACTCGATGGCCATTATCCTCCTATACTATTACTGAAGAGGTTCTCTGTCTCTTTGCAGCTCTAGTCCTCTTCTACCATTTAGGCAATGCGCCAACTCATCCCCAAGCATTTTAAGTCTTTACCACAGGGTTTTAGTCTTCAATCAAAGTCTATGCTCAATAATTGCTCAATAATTCATCTGCAAACTGTATTACACCCCTAATTCATGAATAAACCTCTGTATTACACTCCTTCAAGCCTTTTCAACTCCACTGCTCTGTCTCTAATTCCTTTTTCTTCCTGATCTCATAGTTGTTCTCATTACATGGAGCTCTTCTTAGACTACTTTCATGGGGTCTATATATGAATTGCTCTCCCCCTGGGATGTTGCTTCATATTTGTAACTGGTTAGATATTTTCTTTGTTTCCTAGAGTAGCTACCCCTGAGACTATGCTAGATTCATTATGTTATGGAGATAATAGGCTCCCCCTTTCTCTTTTCCTTCCATACTTTATTGGGGTTCATCATAGTGTCTGCTCTTCTTTTAGATTCATAGTTTTGTTTGATTTGCTTTGTTTCCATCGTATTTCTACAGTTCTTTAATATATATGGCAATTTACAGTCCTTTGCTTTGTGGCTAGGCTTGAGGCATGTATAACATCTTATTTTATCAAAGTATATTTGAGCTGATGTATAATATTTCATTCCCCTTTTTGAACATAATTTACAATCAACATATTTATGTCCAAATTCATTGCATGTATAACAATAGCCATGGAAATGATTTGTGTACCTAGTGAAAGATTGTCCTTTCCGTTTTCTTGCTTGAGGGATTCTTCTCTTTTGCTGCATCCTTTGCTGGTTGGACTAGATTGGCTTTGTCTTGCAATATGCTGCATTATGTCCTTGTTTTTGGCATGAAAAACATGTGCTACTTTCCATAGGAGGAAGGAACCTCCTTTGACATCTTCCGAATTTGTTCAATTCATCCTTAGGAGCATGTGAGCCTTTAGCAGTTGATTGTTTCATCTTCTCATTCTCCGTTCTTTCATGTTGCTGCTTGTTTTTTTTTGTTTCTTTGCACATATTGTTCTTGCTGGCTTCTTCTTCTCTGGGAATCTTCTGAGCTGCATCACTGTTCCTTACAGCTTTTACAAAAATGATTTTCTTGTTATCTTCAACCTTGGACTTACTAGTTTCACCTTCATATCCTATCCCAGTTTTTATGAAAGGTGACCTTTGTGCATTTAGAATCTGGTCCAACTGTCTAGAGCCTTTAATTAGAGGTGTGTTCATTAATAGTTCTCTTTGGGATTTTTCTAAGTTCTTTCTCAGGCTCACTACTTCTTCTTCCAATCTTTCACATTCCAGATTTTTCTCTCTCATTTGTTGCAGCAGAGTGTCTTCTATTTTCTTTGCTTCTTCAAGCTGTGTCTTCAGGCCAATAATTTCTTTCTTATCTTCATATTCTCTCTCATCACATATTTTCACTAATGTCTTCAGGTATTTGTTTTCATTCTTCAGTCTTTCTATTTCAGTCAAGGCTGTGTCAAGTTTGGCTTTTTCTTCAACTGTAATTTCTTCATGGTTCTTATCTCCATTCACACTAGCAGGTACTTCATTTGATTGAACATTTTCCTTTTGACATGAATTTTTATTCTTCTTATTTTTCTTTTCTTTCTTGACAGTGCAGCCCTCTATGTCTACTCCATGCATGAAATTCAATCTGTCCCAAATTTCTTTTGCAGAGGTTAAATCCATTATCAACTCAAGGTCCTTGTTATGAAGACTGTTATATATCACACATTTTTCCTTGGCATTCCTCTATTGTTCTTTCACCGTGGGCGAGTCTTTGCAGTAACCATCACACACAAGCTTCCATACCTCAGGTTCATAAGCCAATAATCTTGTCTTAACCTTATCTCTCCATTCAAGAAATTTTGTTGTATTTAGCACAGGTACATTTTGATAGTCCATGACTCAACCAGATCTCCTTCAAGCTATTAAGCTTACACGAAAGGAACCTGCTCTGATACCAATTGTTGAAGCCTTAGTTAAACTGAGAGGGGGGGGGGGTGAATCAGTTTAACACATACATGGACTTTTAAAACTTTTCCCTTAAATCTTATTTACACCTTTATTTCATGGTCAACTTAATATACAATTCAATTTGTGAGCAAAGAAGTATCGCGTACTTTTAATGTATTTTAAGTCTTTAATATCCAAGCAACATGTATTAAGCATTAGATAAACCACATCAACACATAGAAATTATAAGGAAGGTAGACACCAAACACAGGAAACCCAGCAACAGAAACACACCTTATTATTGTGATGCAAAGGCAAGCTCCCAAATCCTCTCACCACCGATTTTCTCAGAGGCCCAACCTTTCGTTGTGCTCCTACCTCAATAGTCACTACAACTTGCAAGGAAGCTCCAACTCCAATCAATTTTCTCTGTGCACCAACCTACAGGAGGCTCCAACCTCATTCAGCTACAACTGACATTTTATCAAGCTACAAATTGATGTGGAAGCACCAACTTCCATCTATTTTCTGCAGGCACCAACCTACAAGAGGCTTCTACCTCAGTCAGCTACAACTGACATTTTATCAAGCTACAACTTGATGTGGAAGCACCAACTTCCATCTATTTTCTGTAGGCACCAACCTACAGGAGGCTTCTACCCGGGCCTACCACAATCGACATCTATCAAGCTACAACTTGATAGGGAAGCTCCAACTTCCTTACTCTTTCAAAAGAAAAACACTCTTGCTGATTTACCTTGGGATATCGCCTCCGTTTCCGTACCTTCTTGCTATTTATCACTCCTTATCAGCCCCGCATCATCTCTCAACTCTCTTTCTTCTTCGTCCGGGCCCTCCTTCTTCATGTCTTTTCTCCTCAATTCTTCATACTCTGCATACATATATCACAATTGTATTACATTAATAATCGCCCTCTCGTTAAGTTGAGGCATATACATACAACCCACAGACCACGTGGTACATCTTTAATACCACCGCAACAATGTTATATATATATATATATATATATATAACATCGCCCTTTCATATATACATATAAGTAATTTCAACTCTCGGCATACATACAAACTTCCTTTTCAAAACAATTCTCAACGTAATATAATGAAGACTTTTTAAAACATATAAGAACTCCTTTTTGGGCCCACTTGACACTCTTCCCTATGCATTGATTCTCCTCCGATTGTGATTGATCGCTCCTGCTCCAATTTCGATTGATCGCAATCACAACTTCAAATACTCTGATGCAATTGAGTCACTTTTAAGTTCTTCCGATTGCGATTAATCGCAATCGCAACTTGCGTTTGCATGCTCCGATGCCCTTCTCTAACTTCGATGCGATCGGTCACTGTTCATTGATATTTTCCGATGCGATTAGTTTAACCCCGCTAGCGATCTCCGATTACGATTGATCGCAATTGCAAGTTGCCTTGCTCCGATGCGATTGATCACTGTTCACTGTTCTTTGCCGATGCGATTGGGACTCAAATTTTTATTAATCAAAGTTTATAAGCCCATCGGGTCTGGGCTTCAATCGCAATCGCAAGTCTTTAAATATATGTTCCGACGCTCTTATAATCTCCGATGCGATTATGCTGGACTTCAAATACGTTTAAATTATAATTCATACATCCATCAGGTCCGGAACTTCCAATCGCATTCGTAACTCTTTGTTGCATGTTCCAATGCTCTTATAATATCCGATGCGATTAGGCTGGAATTCAAATATATATTAACCATCATTTATATGCCCATCGGGTCCGAACTCTTAATCACAATCGCAAGTCTTTTAATATGTGTTGCAATGGTTTGTTTCTTTCCGATGCGATTAAGCCGGATTTAAAACTTATCAACCCACTGTTTATATGCCCTATCGGGTCCGAACTCTTAATCGCAATCGCAAGTCTTTTAATATGTATTGCAATGGTTTGTTTCTTTCCGATGCGATTAAGCCGGATTTCAAACTTATCAAGCCATTGTTAATATGCCCTACCGGGTCCGGAACTCAATCGGAGCTCTTGTCACTATGTTCCGCTGCCAACCTTTTCTCCGATGTGATTGGGTGAGGATCCCACTTTATATTACTTCCTTTCCATTGATCATAACGCGCTCCACTTAAATATATACATTAATGTATATGCCTTGGACCATTGCAAAATATGAAATGCGTGGCATTTATATGTATTGTGATGGATATATATATATATATATATATATATGTATCCTCCAGCGGGTTAGGCGATTCCCGGAATAATGTTTGTATATATATATATATATATATATATACTTTTCCGCTTGGGGTTATGCGATTCCCAGAATAAGGTTTATGTATAAATATGTAATGCCCATCGGGTAATGATTCTCGGAATATTATATATCTGTCCTCCGGGTTGGGCGATTCTCAGAATTATAACGGCTCTGCCTCTGCCTCTGCTGCTCTGTCACTCTGCCTCTGCCTGTCTCCTTTGCTGTCTCCTTTTCCTGTCTCTGCTATCTCTCTGTTTCTATCTCTTCTTCTTGTCTAATGCTGCTCCTTGCTTCTTCAAATGGTCCTGTCTCTGCTTCTCTTCGCTGCCCTGCTTCTTCTTTTTGCTGTTTCTGCTGCTTGACCTCCGCCTCTGCCTTTGCTATAGCTCTGTTCTTTGCCTATCTCTGCATATGTTGCCTTCTTTGCAGTAGATTTCTTAAGTTCAACTCTTTTGTACATTACGTTTCCTCTGCTTTTATTCACTGTCTCTGCTTTGTTTGCTGCCTCAGTTCCTTATCTGTCTTGCTTCTTTTGCTGCCTTGCTACCTCTTCTTATGCTTTCTATGCTCCTTGGTTGATGTTTCAAGTGCTCCTCATTTTTCATCTCCTTTGCCTTATTGCTGGTTCAGGTGCTGCTCCTTTGTGCTCCTTTTCCATCAATGACAACATTTCCAACATGTATTTGATACTATACATTATGTGTCACCTCATCTGAAAGGTTATCAACAAGAGGTATGGTGTTTGATTTCTCATTTCAAAGATTTCAAAATTATTTATGTTCCTAGAATGTGTAACACAGTTGTGGATGCATTAGAAAATGCCACTGCTATGTTATCACCGCTTGGGGACATTTTTTCTGTTGAAATTATTTATAAAATATATGTCCATGAAAATATTACTAATTTATGCATTTTCAATGATGACCAGCAGATAATGCACTTTATGGAAAATGTTGATGTATTCAAGGATGCAACTATCATTGAAGACGACCATGAAAGAGCATTACAGGATGCAGCTCACGCAAATAAAGAGAAACCCATGCAAAAGGGCATGGCATCACTGGAAAATTTGTATGACTTGAAAAATCATTGCAGAGGGCTAGTCAATGCAAAAAACCAGAGTTCAACACAGTCACACGAAAAAATAATTATTGGAACAGAAAAATATCCAAAGTTTGTCAATATCAGTACTTTCTATACACTATAGGAGAAACAAGCCGTTATCCTGTTATTAGATTAGTACCTAGATTTTTTTGTGTGGACATATGATGAGCTTAAAACTTATGACACACGAAGAATCCACCAAATCACTCCAATCAAAGAAGGGGAAAAGCCTTTCAAACAAAAGTGGTGAAAGGTACATCCGATGCTTGAGCCTCTGATTCAAAAAGAGTTGAGGAAGTGGTGGGATGCTCGGATCATATATAAAGTGCTAAATTCAACCTAGGTATCAAATTTGGTCCCAGTGAGAAAGAAATCTAGGGAAACTTGCTTTTGTGTTGATTTTCGAAACTTGAACTGTGACTTAGATAAATATAAATACCTTATGCCATCTATGCAATAGATACTTCAAACATTATCGGGGTCATAAATGTTCTCCTTCCTAGATGGTTATTCAGGTTACATCCAGGTTCTGTTCTCAGAGCCTGACAGACTTAAAAAAACTTTTCGAACTAAGTGGGGCGCATTCAAATTTAGAAAAATGCCATTTGGGTTAGTCAATGTCGGTGCAACAGTTCAGTGTGCAATGGAAATCACATTTTTCATACCAATAAAGAAGAGCGTAGTGGCCCATATTGACGGTGTCATGGTGTTTTCCAAGAAGATATCATACCACTTACTCCTTTTGAAGAAAACTTTGTAGTGATGTCAGAAATATGGAATATCTCTTAATCCCAGGAAGAGAATATTTGCAGTCTCTATGGATAGTGTATTAGGACATATTATTGCAAAAGGTGGGATTAAAGTAGACCTAGAAAGGGTCAAAGAAATTATGAAGATTCCCTTCCTAGTGAATAACAAATCTATGTAGTCCTTTCTGGGGAAAATCAACTTTCTCTGCAAGTTTACCTTTTATTATTCTCAGATTGTGAAACCGATGGAAGAGATGGTAAGGAAGCATGCAATATAAAAATGCGATAAAAGGGAAAAGGACACATTTTCCCGTATTAAGCAAGCTATTGTAGAAGCACCTGCATTGTACAACCCAGGTTTTAAGAAATATTTGTTTCTCTATACTTTCTCTTCTCATATTTTTCTTATCGTTATGCTTACACTAAAGGATGATCAAAACAACGATAAACCAATATCTTTCAAAAGTGCCAACATACAATGAACTGAGCTTAAATATCCTACCATTGATAAAGAAGCCTATACAGTTTATAAGGCGGTAATTAACTTTTGACCCTATCTCTTAAATAATCATTGCATCATATTTGTTTCCCGCCTAGTAGTTAGATCGTTGATTGTTCAACAACAGATGGGTGAGAGGAGAGAAAAATTGATGACTAGTCTACAACAGTATGAATAAGGGACACAATATATGTTAGCTAAAATAAGAAGCAGTGGATGCAACCGAAGAAGATTCATCTGTATGTGAGTAGGAAATCGAAATTTATAACATTAAGTGAGCTTCCACAACTATTACCACAAAATATTCATACACTAATGTGCACCAGTATCTTGAGCACAACACAGTGCCCTCACATTTATCTGCATGACAGAAGAGGGAAATCATACTAAAGCATTATCTCATCAATTGGTGCATGGGGTGATTTTCATAAAACACCATAATGGATTATTGCTTAGGTGTCTGGAAGCGCATGATTCAAAGAGAGTATTGCATGATCTCCATGAGGGACCACCCGAGGGACAATTTTTAGGTGAAACAATAGTGCATAAAGTTATGTAGGAAGATTTATATTGACCAAAATTATTAAAATATGCTCACTCATTTTCTTGTAAGTGATTGGTCTATTAAAGGTGTGCCAATAGAGGAAAGAAGTCATTCGCCCCATTGCAGCCTATTCCAGTGGAAGAACCATTTCAATAGTGGGGCCTATATGTCATTGGTGAGATTTTCCCACACTGATTAAAGCAACACCACTATATTCTCACTATCAAAAAATACTTCACATGGTGGGCAGATTAATTTCCACTCAAATAGGTGAATGATCAGGAATTCATCAACTTCCTCAAGCAAAACATCATTTCCAAGTTCGACGTTCCGACTTCACTTATTCTTGAAAATGCAACATATTTTTCGTCATTAAAATTATACGATTTTTCATTTGAAAATGAAATCTTATTGAAACATTCAGATAATTACTATTCACAAGGAAATTGTCTTGCTGAGATTACAAACAAGATCCTCATCCATATTATCAAGAAGAACATTCTCTCTGAACAAAGGAACTAGCACTCTAATTTGGTGAATGTCTTATTGGTTGACCTAGTCACGCCAAAACCTTCTCTAAATACATCTCCTTACTTCTTGGTGTATGAAAAAGAATCCATCCTACCCCCTAAAATCTACTTTCCTTCCCTATAGCTTTTAGAAGAGTCCCAGGGCAGGCCATGCTTATTGGTTCAACTTTGGATAGACACCCTTCAAAAGTTGCAGGAAGAAAGAAAAAAAGAAAAAGGAAACTTGTCTCTTCACCAGAGTTGTTTCAAGAGGTGGTTCGAAAATACATCTTCATGGAAGAATGAATTTGGTGTGGGCGACCTAGTCTTGAAGTGGTACAAATACCACAGAGACAAAGGAAAACAAAATAAGTTCCAATTCTTGTGGAGTGGACTGTTTACCATACACGAAAAATATTGGCTAACGCATGTATCGTATTCAATCACTAGAAGGGAAGATTATCTCTCTTTCTATCAATGGCTAAGACTTAAAAAATTATTTTCAATGCTCATATGGGGCTATGCCCTACACTGTGTACATACTTTATTTTCTTCTTTGCTTCTTTGTTTGGTCTTGTATTTTTTGTGTTATGTAAATAAGCGTCAAGTGTGAATGTTTTTTCCAGCTTCTTTGAATTTAAATGAATTGAAAAGAGCCTTGTCACACTACAACATCTGGCTAACCTTTGGTCATCCTTCTTTGTGTTGGTTACATCTTTTGGTTGATGTAGTTCTGATGGAAAATATAATCTATTTGTATGGATATTTTTGGTCAAACCATTATACATGTGTATTTTTAGGAAACCTTATGCCCAAATTTAGTTATTTATATTTCAACCTTTTCACGCTTATCCAACAGTACATGAGGAAAAGGGAGAAAATCTAAACGAGCAAATGTAAACAAGAGGTATCTATATGCTTCTCTACAGGAACAAAATCTCTTGCTCTCAATAAGTTTGGATCCCTCATCCTCCCATAAAATGAATAAGTTCCAATGCACAATCCTATTTAAATATATAAATAAGGCAAAGGAAAATAAAGGCTTCTTACACAGAGAGGTGAAGCAAGAAACTCCGCCAGGGTACTATCCAGGATCACTGGTAGGGGATAAATGTTTGTGTTCCTGTAGTGACTCTACCGAGGTATTGTCTAGGCTTGTTTCCAGTGGAGAAACACAGGAGATGAAAAATTATACTCTGAAAATCTAAATATTGCGAACTTTACTACCCTTTCCAATTTGAAACATTGCAATATTGTTGTATCTTATGTTTGTGTTCATCTAAGAAGCTACAAAGGGGACCATGTTTATTCATAGGTTAAGTGGGGAGGTTGAAGTGATCTGCACGATGAATCAATACTCCCTAAAGAACTAAGACCATGTATAGAAGAGTCAATCAAGATAGAGAAGCTGGAATTCTTCCAGTGTGTCGCCAAGAGTTGTTGTTGCTACAAAAACCTCCAAAATTTTGGCCTACACTAAATTTCAGAGCCTACCTTGGTCTTGTATATTGTCACTACAAACATTTAAATTCATTCCATATGATTTGTCTAAGTGTTTTGGTCCCTTTTGCAAGAAAATAAAAATGTCATATTTTCGCATGTTAAGCATCACATAATGTATATAAGCTAGTTTTGGTAGTTTCATGGGGTTATATTTGCGAAAATAAGTTTATATTACTATGTAAAAATATTTCTCACTCACTCCCAAAGTTTTAAGCACTGTCACACAAGTGTCGTCACGATCATCGCAAAATTTATCTTTAGTGTCACACTTCTCGTAAGTTATCGCATAGTTCTCACACTAAGGAAAGTATGTTGTTTGTGTGTCCTAGATGAGATTTTTTTTTTTCTTCAAGTTCTAAGTGTGTGATCATAGTCGAGTCTTATCACTATTCACATCAGCTTCACTAGTCCCACACTTAGTCAATTTTCAAAAGCTTTCCGACCAAGAAACTTATCCTCATATGACCCTCCTGAACTGTGCATTGTACAATATCATCCCTCTAGCTATGAACCTACCTCTTGAAATTGAGAAATGCGTAGTTCCTGCCTCACAGGATTGTGTACTGTGTATTTTTAGTGTTCAAGCCCAGACCTTTGCCTCCAAAATTGCACAGTTCATCCCTCCAGCATAGCGTCAACTACACATTGCACAATATCTTACCTCAATCTCAACCCTTGAGCTCCTAATATACATAATTTCAAGTTACCTAGCCTCCTTTTCCTTCTAGAACTGTGCAATAGGTTGAATCTATGCCCAAACCCTCAAGCTTACTCATTGAGCTCCCAGACTGCACATTTTTCTTCCCTTGATTCCTAACTTGCACAATTGCATAGTCACTGAGCCTCTCTCTCAGCCTACCACCAGGTTCTGCCTCAGTCAGGGGATCAACATGCACCATATTAGACTATCATACCATGATAGGATGAAAAAGAAGGATATGAATAAGGGAAACATGTTGGAATACATCTTTGTGGTTGATTATGCAAGTTGATAAATCAAGAGAAATCAAATGGACACTATTTTGCGACCACAAGTCAAGACTTGATATCATTAAAGACTCCTAGATTTACCTCTAAGCCATATGGAGGTGGATAGAAGAACATTCTCAAGAGGAAATATAGCAAGGAGTAGCAAAAGTGGCTTGAAATTTCCATCTCATCAAGCATTCCATGTCACCAGTGTCATGTCACGTCATGTGATGATTTGTCATATGCCACATCATTCTTGTGTATTATGTAATTTCTTATTCTAAAATGTATTGTAAAGTGGAAAGCCAAAGGACATGTACATAATATGAAGATTCATGTAAAGTATAAAATTCATGGGAAGCAAAAAAGTGATGAGGGAATTCAAAGAGTCACAAGGAAGTTGAAGCATTACTGCCACATTGGTTATATATACACCCTCATTGTCTAAGAAAAGGAGTTTTCACCATGGATCCTCCCATAAGGCATTAGAGAGACAAGCTAGTTCTTTTGGGGAGCAAGGAGTGGCTCCAACACTCCAATATTGGAGCTAGTGGTGTTCATTGTATACAAGTGCCTTGGGATTTTTACTTATTATCAGAAGCTTCATGTCCAACACGTTTTTCATGCATGTATTAAAAATGTTTGTAAGACTAATTTTTGGATGTTTTTAATTCATGTATTCTTTCATATGTGCTAACATAATTGAACTATTTCAGTTATTTTAGTACTCATCATATTGAGAATGTGTTGTAACAGTCGCTATATCTATCAAATCCTTGTGGACTATTCAACTTGATGTTAGACATATATTTATTGTTGTATTGGTTGTAATAATCATCACATCTTTTTTTACTATTCTGTTGGATGTTATATGGATCCGTCTTGTTTGCGTGTGTCTCTACTAGGGTGGTACTATTACCTCTCTCTTAGAGGCACACTTCCTTTCTCCCTCAGTAGTAGAATAACCTTGACACACCTACAACCAAACACTCACTAGGCACACTCACTTGATTTTTGAAGGTAGATATGCATTCCTCTCTCTTGCTGACAGTTAAAGCCAAGGAAAATATTTAAGAAATTGGTAACTGGGCCATATTCTGGATGGGGATCCTATCCCAAATGGTGTGTGGTGTAACTGGGACAATATATTAGGGAGTCTCCCTGAATTTTTATGGGCCCAGTACTGTCAAAATCACCATACAACTTCGCTTCTCTCTTATTTTATTATTCTTCAATCTATTTACATTAGTTTGTTAGCCCCCACTAGTTAGGAAGCCCCAATTCCCTCTACATAAATTTTTTGGCCTCTACCAGTTAGGAAGCCCCAACCCTATTTATCAAGCCACTACTTTATGGAGTGGCCAACCTCCACAGACACTATGGACCACCCTTTCATGCATTTTCACATTGGGCCCATTCACACTCTGTCATTAACAATGATATAAATTCCCACAATATAAATCTCTTCTCCACTATATTATCATCTCAAACTCATTAATATTAATGATTCTTTGTCTAGCAACATATGAAACCAAAGAAACAGTAAAAAATCACTCTCAACAATATATTCACTATCATTGCATCACTCTCACTCAACTAACTAGCATGCACATTAACATGCATACAGTTAATAAATAAATAATGGAATGTAGATGTAAATACACATATGATTCATATGACATGGAAACTATAACAATGTATATATTTTATGCAGCAATAATAAACCCTACATTACAACAACTCTATTTAGACTCCAAAACAATAGAAACTACACTATGGAAAACTCACACAACACCAAAAACTTTTATGTAACACATCATCATGAATTTGTTATAGTTTTATATTAAACCTTGTACAAATATATGATTTGAAACCCAAATTTCACTACAAAATGACCAATACACTCATATCAAATCCCACCAAAAATGTTTTCATTATAGCTTGTACACAATCAAATTTTAGCACCAATCACTTCTAGAAATTCAACGTACTGTTATAATCTTCATTTGGATCCAAAAATACCATTCATTCAAGTAATTATCATCACACAACCATCCAAAATCCACAACACATAACTTTTCTTGCTAATATCTTAGATCACACCCTCACTCATCGAAGACTTGGCTCATAGGTGTATCCATCGCACCGCTCCATTACATAGGGATTTATGCACTTGATACTCACACTTTTTATCCATGCACAACTCATGATTGACTAGATAAATTACCCTCATATCGATCCACCTCTTTAGGAATCCAATCACATCATAGTCCACCCTGTATGTGCACAATAGTCATCGGTTTACTCTTTGTCAATTATTGCATACTTTGTCTTATTATAAGTAACCTTAAAGAATTTATTTTGGGCACAAATATCCCTTGGACATATGCATTCCTTAAACACACCTCATTTTTATCACTCCATGAAATTAATCTACAACCATGCCCACATTACTCATAGGTTACTTAATCCCTCCATCGAACATCGATTTGTCCATTCAACACTCAAGGTTTTTCCTCTTAAACTACCACCTATGCACCATTCACTTGATAATCATGCGTTATTAATTTTTGGGCCATATCAAATTGACATTAATTTGTATTCTTTACCATAATATCCTTCTTGGTGACTAATTCAACCATTACATTGTACCTATGATGACTAGATCAACACATAGTTGTGAATATATCAACCTAGTTGACCACAAGAACATATCAAATGAAAAAATAAAATTATTTGAGAACCAAATAAATTGTGGACTGGTGGACCATTCAATTTCTTGAGGACCCAATCAAAACACTCCAATGCAATGGGAAAAATCCATGGAAAAGGATGAGAATTTTTAATTTGTTAACTCGGCTTCGTGGACACTAGTTCTTCACTTATAGGCTTGCTTACATGGTTTATCCACATGTAAAATGGTCCATGGATGTGGATTCCTAACTATAAATCTAATTTGTCATCACCGCAAATGCCTATTACTCTCCCTTAAACTTCATCCATCTCTAGACTTGGGGAAACCCAAGGTATCTCCACCCCGATCAACATCCACTTTCAAAAAATTCATCATTACACTATTAAGGATCAATCCAATCATATGTAGCACTATAAACACATCAGGATCATGATCCAATAGATTTAAATAAATTCCAACATGCCAATAATGCCAGCAATATTGCCCTTTGGCATTTATTGCAACCACAACCACTAGAAAATACATAACTGCTAAAACCAGGTGATATCTCTTCTTGTAACCATCTGGTGAGGATTTGGGCATGTGGATCATATATATCTCCCCCTTTTCCTTCAATGGGAAAGTAAAAAACTCTATGATACATACCAAAATTTTCCAACACTTGCTTCATACATTACCAACTATAGTAGCTCCATACTGTTGTAGCATCAATTCTCAATAAATAGTCAACATAAACAAGATTCTAAGCCTACGAAACTCAATACTCTGACCTCAAATAAAATTTACATGGATTACAAATAATACATGACATCAATATGCAATAATATTTGCTTTAAATAGTACAAGAAATACATGTACTATCATATCAAATATACATGACATCAAGTGCATCAACAATATACAAAATTGATAAACACTAGCACTAGACCTCATGACAGTACATTGGAAATTCTATGATAATACAGGACACATGATAACACATGGAAGATATGTATAACTCTCTCTAGTATCATATACTTATCCACATGAAGCACTGATAACATCTACAATAAATATATTCTATATAAACACATAACAAGGCATGATGAACATTACTTGATCCTCCATATAACAATAATGGTAACTTTCTTTCCCTTTCTTCCAATAAGGGATCATAATTCCAACAACAAAATACTGATCCACTAGAAAATTTTGAGATGATCCCCATGAACATGTTCCATGTCTTCATTTTTTCAAGAAAATGATCTTAAAGCCTTGACAACTCCC
Organism: Pinus albicaulis; assembly: GCA_034641835.2. NCBI lineage: Eukaryota > Viridiplantae > Streptophyta > Pinopsida > Pinales > Pinaceae > Pinus > Pinus albicaulis. Next base: position 1,214,217,161 of record CM076579.1, read on the forward strand.
TCCCCAAGAGATGTGTGCTCACGCTTATATCATAAAATATGAATAACTCATCATACACAAACCTTATGGAAAATATATGATCAACGTAGTCTCAACATATTCAACTTTATTAGCATAAAATTATTGTGGCATATAACTAACACCATAAATATAGTCATCCAAAAACCAAACTAACACAAACTTTTGCAATAAAACATTATGTCCCAACTTGGTCACAAACCCTAGTAGAATAATCGACAATAGAAGCCCAAAATGACGTTATAACACATTGTGTCATCATTTATAGCAATAAATAAATCAAACAAGGAGGAAGGAGAAAACCCTACTCACACCAAATCAAATCCTTGAACATGCACCTTAATAATCATATGTTTGGATGCCATGTATTAAAGAAAAACTATTGGGGATACACTTCCATTGAGGGGCATCACACTATAGACTGCTACTTTAATATTCTACCTTGTGCATCTCCCCCTCAGCTCATGCACCTTCTTCCTTTTGTACATATTTTTCCTTGGATTATAGGTACTTGGCAATTCATAATGGTTTTCCTATGGCTGCACCTTCAATGGTCCTTCATGTAATCTCATGATGCTTTCATATGTTCCCCCTAGGGCCAAGCGAGCTTCAATTTTTCAATAGTGTCTTTCTGCACATTCTTCTTCCAAATTTTGGTGGAATTATTTCTAATATATGCATTATTTCTCTTCCATACTTTTGTGTGTTAATCCTTGATAAATGGGTGTTATTTTTACTTATATTATATTGGAAAAATGAATAGCTTACAATCTCTTTCCAAGTGACCAAAACTGTCCCATGTATAACATCTTATATGACCAAGAGATGAAGAAGGTGGGTTATATTTTCTACTAATCACATCGGATATCAGTCTATCACTCATTTCATTATTTCCCCTTTCATGAGATCTAAAATCCATTTACTCATGGACAAAAATGTTAAAGTAAATAAATATCCACAAAATAAAATATTATACCTAATAGTAGATGACCTTCATGAGGGGAACAATCTCCATTCATTTATTGCTTGAAAAGGATTAATATTCTGTTGCATCTTATTCTGCTGGGTAGGTGTGATAAATCTACGTTTGCAATGTATCCAGATTTATGACAATTGAAACACTCAAAATCTCCCAAAGGAGCAAAGGATCTTCTTGATGAAATTACTTTTCTTGGATGTTTATTTCTTGGACGCAGATTCTATTGTTGGATTCCTTTCATGTTGCTCTCACTAGTATTATTTCTTAATTTTCTTGTAGTTTCTTCTAAGATGATTTCTTCCTTTTGAAAGCTAAGATATTATTTGAGTCTTTTCTTTAAGTTGGATGTGCATTACATCATCATTTCCTCTTGATTATTATAGTTTCCTTTTTAGTCTAATGATTTTTTTCTTTAAAAACATACTCCTTCCAATGAAATATTTGTAACAACTTATTTTTATCCTTGTTATCAATAGTAAGTCTTTTTGTTTCAACCAAGGCCGAGTCAAGATCAAATTCAAGTTCTACAAGTCTACTTTTCTTTTCATATTTATAATATTGTAATGAACGAGTAAAATTTACTTCATAATATTCTTTACTAATTGAAGGCTTACCTTGGTCTTAATATTCATTTTTTAATCTATATTTCTCCATCTAAAATTACGTTTCTTTCACACTTAGGGAATCAATTTCAGTAGGTTTATTATCATCGTTTAGTCGAATATCCTCAAGAACGTCAATTTGACATCCCCTCCACGTTAATTCCCCTTGTAAGAATTTATAATAATTATTTGTAATTATGTAACAATAAATTAAAATGGATGAGAGAGGGACACATATTCCATTTCCTTGGGAGGGAGAATTCTTGAGGAAGTTGATTTTTTTAAATATCAGTCATGGGATAACTGAGAGGTTTTAATGGAGATTACTACGTTATTAAAATCACCTAGAAAAATGAAGGACAAGACCATGTGTCTTTTGGGAAAAAATACAATCCAAGAAAATGACAGAATTTTTGAAGAAGTAGGGGCTACACTAGCCATGAGAAATTCCTACACAAAACCAAAAAAATATAAGGATGTTGGTCGATTAAAATAATAAAAGGAGGTGGAGGTTGAGAGAATCCTGTTGAGAGAAGAAGAAAACAATAATAATTCAAGAATCATGTGACCGTGCATTCTTGATTGAGGAGGGTCTCAATCATTGTAGACAAGAAATAAAGTGAGGTTGAGAGGCTCCTATTCGAAAAATAAAAATAATACATGATTCATATATAGAGGAAAAGTAAGAAATGAGTAAAAGATAGGGAGGTCGAGATACTCCTATTAAATAAGCTAATTTATTGAGAGGATAGAGAAGAATAAGATGACTAATATAATTTAGGGAAGAGAGAAGCTCAAAGGATTTTCCAACTGAGAAAATCATAAGGCTTGCTAGCTGATGATCAGTAATCAATGGTTGTGCCTTACAAGGCTAATAAATCCACTAGATATTGTGTTAGTTGATAAATTTCAAGAGGTGGAGGCACCCAGGGCTAGTGGGCTAATAACACCTGATGATAGTTCCATGGGTTTGGGTTGAGAGCATAAGTAGAAGTCCCATTAAAAATATTCTAGAGAGTGCACTCTCATTCCTTCATAGGTAGCATAACTTATAAATACTTCATAACATTAACTATATCTCTCTCTCTTTGCATATGAATTTGTAATTTTTGTGTTTAAATCCATATATATGTTGGGATGTTGCAAGTCTCTTTCTATAAAATATAAAATTCCCTACCTGATGTGAAGTCATTTAATAGTTGATGGGTGAAGGTAGTATGGACATGAGATGCCCTGTTTCAGCTGATGATATTGTTTTAATTCCCTGAGTGAATGATGGATATATTTGAGTGAAGTGGTTCACTAATTTTATTTCATTGATAATTGGTGGGTGGAGGTGAGGCAACCTTGAGACACCTTGTTTCAACTAATAATGACGGTTTTAAATTCCTCTGAAAGCACTCTACCTCAACCTTTGGAATATGGCTCAGGGGTGACTATTATAAGAAAGGCTTGGTTGCAGTGCGTCTAAGGTTGGGTCAAGAGTCAAAGTACCAATCTCAGTTTCCTGGGTCAGCTCATTAAATATTAGTGTATGGGTATGACTCTCATGTCCTAAATTATTTATGCGTTCATAATGTATTGCTTATCATGGCATGTAATGGTGAGGAATGAGGTATCAATTTATGAATGAACATTGTTGTTTTAAGGGAATGGATATGGAATGGTTTAGATTCCCATGTTAACTTAAGCATAATACTAGTCTAAATGAATTGTATGCAAGGAATGTGTGAATTTTTTTAGTGCTTGAATTAGAACTATTTTATGTGTGTATGAACATCTATTATATCCCTTGACATGAATATTTTATTGCAAAATTGTAAATATGTTTAAGTATGAAAATGTCTTAATTTGAGAATACTTATTTGAAGACAATTTATCAGTATGATAAGATGATAAAGGATGCATTTAAATATTTTATTTATAATCTTGTTAATAAAATAAATATCAAGAATTGATGTTGGAATTACACCTAGCTAAAAGAGTTATGAATGCAAGTAAATTGTTGATATTTATTATCACTCATTAAGTACTAGGCATTTAATCTGAACGATTAATTTATAAATTATCATGGGAGTAATGATCATTAACTTCCCTAAAAGATAGGAATTTTTCTTGGAAAGTGGGGGAGTGGAGCTCATAATTGAGCTTGCAACTACCTCTCACCTGTTGGGTGAGGTGGAGGTAGTTATGAGCTACCAACTAAATGGTATTTATGGTAATCAACATTGCTCACCTTGATAAGTAGAGAGATAACCGGAGGAAATTTGGTGAAGAAGACAAGAAAAAGACAAATTGAACAAGTGAACTGATGACCTGCAGTCAAAGTCCTCGGGGGAATACTATGAAGTAAAGTATTGAAGTTTGGGAGGAGTTGGTGTATAGTTTTAATAATTGTAGATATTCATTTCAAGTCAATGTGCTTTTTTTTTGGTGGAAAAATCACTCTTGTGGACCAAAGTAATCCCCCCAGGTTTAGAAACCAAACACTAGAATAAAGAAATCAAATACATAGAAACATTTTCTAGATTCATTATCATTGAGTCATAGATGTAATAATTGGATGAATGGTTCATAAATTTTTTGTGATTTTTGTCCTGTTTGTTGTTTCTTATATCTTTCGATCTTGTTCTCGATGCTCCAAGAAAATATTTGCAAACGTGCAAAAATAAAAATGATCAAAAGATGTGATACATAAATGATTTAACATAATCTATACAAGTGATCAAGGAATCTCATAACAATCACCATAACAATGAACGTTGGAAATAAATTTTCATTTGTATTAATAAGGAAAATGAGAGAGTTACAGCCAAATCCTTGATGTTGATAGCTTCCTCCAAACAGTCCTCAATTCCAACCTTGCGTTCAAAAGCATTCAATTGATTCTTTATTAGAGTGAAAGTATAGTTTCAAGAGTGAAAATCCTAACCCCTTAGAAAGACACCTTCACGAGGATTATAGAGTGGAATCTTTGTATCTTTTTTTATTTTTTACCCATGTAGGAATATGGTTGCACTTTTAATGAAGGCGAGTTACGAAGATGTCACAAGACGTTAGATATGCAAAATGTGACGTTACAGGTTTTAATACTGGAATCAATGATGACTTCCAAAATAGGGTTTTTAAGGTATGTAATAAAGGTTTCTTATATTTTTTGGAGAGGTATTTCTTCCATGTTTCTTGAGAATTGTTGAATGATAGTTATTCGAATGGAAAAAGATATAGATTTGGCATCATTCACTTGGATGTGACAAAAAAATGCGTAACAAATTTCTCCCTAAATTACACATTTAGCAAAGGTATAATGAATAAAGTGCTTTATCATGTGAAGGTTCGAATCAAGGAACAACTGGTTGAAAACTTGTAATTCAATCATCAAGATATTACAATACAACATCATCATGATCATCATTGAAGTAAGCATTCCCATACTCAAAATACAAGTAACTCTAAGCATAAGTGTGGAAATGTACAAAACTCCATCGCAATAAAGAAAATTTATGGCCAATAGACAAATATTGTGGATCCGTGCTCAGAAAAAATCAATATGAACGTAGCCACCAAACATACATCATGGATCTATGTTACAACCATGAATACTCAAAACTCCACAAAACTTGGATATATCAGACCACATCCATGATCTTCATATCTATCATCCTATAACACAAATATAACCACATGAATACATGTCTTGAGGTTGAATATGGCATCAAGCATATGATTGTTAGTCAACGATGAGAACCATTAACAAATGTGAGAGAAACCACCAATAATGACAATGGCCCTAAAGGTACTTTAGTACATTCCATGAAATGTGCATAAGTGACATGAAGTAGAACATCCACAAAATAATTCAATCAAAGGTATTTGATGTAAACTTATCATTGAGGGAGAGGATACATTCCATTGGGGCATGGAACTTCCAAGGTATTGAAAAGAGTGTCTAAATAAATTTCCTAGATAATTTGTTGAAGTCGATAGGAAGTGATCTGTCGGAGGAGGGCATACGACATGAAATAGATTTCAATATTTGATGTAGAATGAAATATGAATGATTCAGGGTTGGCTCAGGGATGGCCAACATGATAGAAGGATTTAAGGATTGTAAATTTATTTTATTGATGTTGAAATTCTCTTGAGCATATTGATGACATGACACTTGGAAACACTTGACTCAAAACAAGACCAAAAAGAAATATGAATACTTTGAATGAGGTATGATTGTCATAGAGACAAGTGGATTTTCCAAACCCAAACACAAAGAGCGACAAAGTGTCATGTTCCAGAGTGACTTGTTTCCTTTTCAAATACATATTTTATATTGTATAATGTATACATAGCACGGGCAGTTATGCATATGTGAAAGTGAAATACAACTTCAACGACAATACATTTAGATTTCAAGTTATCTCAGTGATTGAAAGAAAATTTTAAAGGAAATGTTTAATTTGATTAAATAGTTAATTTAATTAAACATACAAACAACATTCACATATAAATTAATATAGTGTTATTCTTATAAATGAAAGAAACAATAAGACAATAAAAAATTATCAAATAATTCAATCATAAACATAAGAAACCTATGAATGATCCCAATCATAAATTTAAGAAGAAGAACAAATTTGATAATAGTAAAAATATAATATATCTCATTGAAACATGCCAATAAAATGGTTCCCTACTTATATTGGAAAAAAGCAGAGTAAAAATATGTAACTAGACCTTTTCTTTGCAAAATTAATAACACATTTCTCTAGGCCCTAGGAAGAGTATTTTCATCTCTGAAATTATCTCAAAAAAATAGATAAAAACTAAGAAAAATATCAATTTTTTATAACTTTTAAAGCTAAAATTAAATTCTTAACTTCGAGAGTAATTGTTGAAGAAGAACCATTGGGTTCTTTCCATTGTTGATAAAATTCTAGAAGATGAGCCAACTCAGGAGGTGAGTGAGGTCTAATGTTCACTTGACATCTATACACCTAAGTTTCAAAGACTAGTATTAGTTTGGTAATATTCTCATTAATAACCTCGGTTACATGAAGCTAACAATGATGTTTAATGAGAAATTCCTAGGTTGATTCGAAATTAACCTTTTATAGTTTCTCAATCAATCATGAGACTCTGCTTGTTAGCTTGTATTTTGAATTTCATCATGTCTACTTTTGGGAAAGACTCTTATGAATCAAATGATAACATATTTTCCTACTTTAGAGATTGAGTAATAGATTGGACCAAAAAACTATAAATATTCTCTGTATATTTTACCATCTCTTTGATTAAACTAATGTGTGTATTCCAAACATGTAGAACCTTGTATTTTTTCATTTCATTAATTCTAGGCAGTTTTCAAAAGTGTCTCTTTAGATATTCCTTCCATTGTAAATGCTCATTAGGATTTCTCTTTGCTTCATCATATTAATTTTCCATATCAATCAAATCATCAAGGAAAGAATTGACCAATTTCTCCTAAGCTTATATTGTGCCTAACTTATCACAAAATAATTGTTTCCCATGTTGTAGTTGTTTATTTAGGTAATAGGCTTCATGCTTAAATTTTGCAAGATCTATAAAACTTTCCTTAACCAAATTCATTTTATCATGCAATTCATTGACTAGGAGCTCAAATTTTAGCACAAAAATAAAATTTCTTAGAACGATGCGAAACCTAAACAACCACATAGTGCTTGTCGCCCTGATTTGGACACACTTTGTTTCGTGTGAAATGGACTCTGTATGCTCCCAGAAAAGTGATATGTTCACTTTGATAAACATGAAAATTTTGTGTAGGGATGATAGGGGCGCTGACTAGTCATCCGTAGAATCCAGTTAGCAAAAAGGAATATTCCAAGGAGTATTCCTTTGAATATTCTTAGAATATTCCCACAATTGGACCATTCATCTAATGAAAATTGTCGATGTATTATTTGTTGTTGGCATTGAGTTGGACCAATGAGGTCGCGAAATGTGGCAAGCCTGGAGGCGACCACGTGCTCTAATAACCATTGGTCAAAATTTTAGGGTGGAGGTGCCACAGTTGGACCTCACGACCTCCCACAAGAAAATGCCATGCCTTACCACTATGACTGCATGATAGTTCTTATTATACAAAGGTCATCACATCTATTTAAGTCAAACAATGTATGGCGGAGGAAAGTGGGGGCCAACCCCCGATCCATGTGACCCATCGCGAAGACCACCGGTAGAGCCAAACGGATTAGGGCAGAGTTAATATTTAAAATGTGTTTAATTAAACACTAAAATTCATTAATGCGCCTAAATCCATATTACCACTAAGAAAATTAAAGCGCTAAACATGCTTGATTAGCATAATGCGCTTAATTAAATTTAAACCAGATTAACTTGGCGGTCTGCCAACTCTGGCAGAACTGCCAGTTTTTTCAGTTTGCGAGATTTGGTGGAGTTTTTCTAGGTGAAACTGGAAAGAGTCCAAAATAAGGTAGTTTTTGATCAATTGAGGTGCAGAAAGAATCTAGATGACCATTTTTGGGCATGTTGGACTCAATGGTGTAGGTTTCAGAAGCAATGGATCACTTCTAGATGGGATTTTCCCACCTTGAAGTTTAAGGATGACCAGGGCCACCAGAGGGTCATGCCATATATGCTTCACTTGGAGACCAATTGAAGAGAAAGAAGATGTTAGATATCCATTCTTAGCCATTCTGGACTAAATGGTGTAGGTTTCAGAAGCAATGGAGAACTTCTAGATGGGATTTTTTCAACTTGAAGTTTAAGGATGCCTAGGGCCACCAGAAGGTTAGGCCACATCTACTTCACATGAAGACCAATTGAAGAGAAAGAAGAGGCTAGATATCCATTCTTGGCCATTCTGGACTCAACGGTGCATGTTTAAGAAGAAATGTAACACTTCTAGATAGGATTTTTTGAGCTTGAACTTTAAGGATGCTAGGGCCACCAAAGGGTTAGGCCATATCTACTTCACCTGGAGACCAATTGAAGAGTAAGAAGAGGCTAGATAGCCATTCCTGGCCATTATAGACTCAATGGTGTAGGTTTCAAAAGCAATGGAGCACCTCTAGAGGGCATTTTTCAAGCTTGAAGTTTAAGGATACCGAGGGCCACCAGAGGTTTAGGCCATATCTGCTTCACCTAGAGACAAATTAAAGAGCAAGAAGAGGCTAGATAACCATTCTTGGCCATTCTAGACTCAATGGTGCATGTTTCAGAAGAAATGGAACACTTCTAGATGGGATTTTTCGAGCTTGAAGTTTAAGGATTCCTAGGGCCACCAAAGGGTTAGGTCATATCTGCTTCACCTGGAGACCAATTGAAGAGAAAGAAGAGGCTAGATATTGATTATTGGCCATTCTGGATTCAATGGTGTAGGTTTAAGAAGCAATGGATCACTTCTAGATGGGATTTTTCATCTTGGAGATTAAGGATGGTTAGGGCCACTAGAGGGTTAGGCCATATCTACTTCACCTTGAGACCATTTGAAGAGCAAGAAGAGGCTAGATAACCATTCTTGGCCATTATGGACTCAATGGTGTAGGTTTCAAAACAAATGGAGCACTTCTATATTGGATTTTTCCATATTGAAGTTTAATTATGCCTAGTGCCACCAGAGGGTTAGACCATATCTGCTTCACCTGGAGACCAATTGAAGAGCAAGAAGAGGCTAGATAGACATTCTTGGTCATTATTGACTCAATGGTGCAGGTTTCAGAAGAAATGAAGAAATTCTAGATGGGATTTTTCTAGATTGAAGTTTAAGGATGCCCAGGACCACTAGAGGGTAGGCCATATTTACTTCACCCGGAGACTAATTGAAGAGAAAAAGGAGGCTAGATATCTATTCTTGGCCATTCCGGACTCAATGGTACAGGTTTTAGAAGCAATGGAGCACTTGCAGATGGGATTTTTCAAGCTTCAAGTTTAAGGATGTCGAGTGCCACCAGAGGCTTAGGCTATATATGCTTCACTAGGAGACCAATTGAAGAGAAAGAAGAGGCTATATAGCCATTCTTGGCCATTATGAGTTCATTGGAACATTTTTCAGAACCATTTTATCAGTTTTGGATGGGTTTCTAGAAAAATGAATCCTATGGGTGCTTTGGAAAACCGACGTGTTGAGCCATTTCTTGGAGGATTTTGAGATGGAGATGATATTCCATCAGTGATCCAGCCTCCATATGTTTACAGAATTAGCCTTTGCAGTAATGATGTAGCTATTTATTGTCTTTTCTCTTTATGTGTTTTAGAGAAAAGGACTATTTATGTACTTGTAGTGTTTTAGTACATGTTGATCCTCTTTCAAATTGGAATAAGGGATCTTGATGAAATATGCGCATGTGTTGTTGATAGTTGCATGCTTGACTGTAGGTCAGAAAGTGCAAGGTAAAATAAAATTTGTAGGATTTTTTTCTTTGTAGGAGAAACTCACCATTTCAGTTCAGCACTTTGATGAACTCTTCATGTTGAAACCTTGAGCATAATGAGAATGAATCATGCCTTCAAAGCTGGTTCAAGGAGATGTAGCCGAGGAGGGGTGAACTCCTTCAACAACGGATTGTGTATTTCTATTTGATGCATATTTCCATTCAATGTTTGATTATTTCATGTTTTAAAATTTGTTCATGGAATTACAGTAAGAAAGACACTTAAAAGAAACTCTTGAAATAGCATGTTGTTCGGTACAAATATTATGCACATAAGAATCAAGCATGTTTATATTTTGAAGGGGAACTTAGCAGAGCATTTACTAATACACCTCCATTCAAACCATTCACCCATAAAGAGGCCATTTTTCTTGATCTCAAATTCACATTGGCTTAATCAAATAAATATGAGATTTCATTTGATTTTGAGCCCATGAAGATTCATTTTCCAGTTGATGATATTTTTCATCCTTTTTTCAATGAATTTTCTAACTTTAGTGGTCATTTAAAATTTTGGATTTGCATAAGATCCTACATAATAATCTGATTCTTCAAATATTTCATCTTGAGGATTTGATGATATTTCCCAAACTGCCTCGAAAGGTGTTGTTAATAGGTTAGTGCCTATTATTAAAACCTAATTTTCGGTAGTCCTCCTTTCCTTTTTACTCCTCCTCAATATAGCCTATTTTTTTGGGCTGCAAAGGACTTCAACAGGTGGTATATTTAGTATATCAAAGTGAGCCTCATGATTTGAACCAGGAAATTGTTCAGAACTAGGAAATCTATTGATAGTTCTTTTGACTAGCACTTCGGCATTTGTGAGACTTTTTCTTGTAGTATTTGATGGAGGTGCTATTAGCTTCTACTTGTTAGTATTTTTCCTAGGAATCATGGCTTCAGTTAGTGTTTTTGTTGTTTTATTTGGAGTTTGTGAAGTTATCTCTTGAAACACTTGCCAATATTTAATCATTTCATTTTTCGGTGTTTTCTCCGAAATTGTTTCTTTAGGAGGATTAGTAGAAGTACATTTACTTACTAGTACAACTAGTTTCTTTGGCACAAGAGCTGTCTGTTTTGTAGATGAAGTAGCCTATGCCAAAATATTTTATTTAGATGCATATTGGGATGAAGAGTTAGGATCTTTGGCCACAACAAATTCTCCTATTGCTTCTTGTAACCATAGTGAAAATGGAGCACTCATTGTGTCTCTATATACTGCAAAAGCCTCTTAATGTTCAGGAGGCAACTCTTCAAATCTCCTACATACTTCTTGATATTAACCGTCATATTTAAATATATCATCATAGGCATAATTTTCATGAATGTACTTTCTGATACCAAGAATGGTAGTTATACTCTCAAATATCTTATGTGGATCACACAACTTTAGAGGAATAATAGATAACTTCAAAGAATTAAAAGGGATTAATTCTTTTTATGCATATCTAGAATTTTGAAGAGAATAAATTATAATTAGAATTGGGAACTCATGCCACAATTTCCTAGATGAAATTTTAATTCTAGAGTAATTCTTGTCCCCATTATTTGATATTCCTATGTTTTCGAGAGTTATCACTATGTAAGGGAACAAGAATGCATATGGGTTTTGGTCATCAGTTTCCTCTAAAATTGGCATGACATTTTTCTGTGTAGGATGTTCTTTCTTGGATTTTCCCATGGCTAGAGGTCTCAAATAACTTGCATGGATTGATCTCTATAGTTATAAATGTAGATACGAGAATTCACAACACATGAGTAGATATTAAATCATTCAATTCACAATAACGATGAATAACCATCAAAAGGACACTATTACATGTAGAGTACATTTTAAATTAAAATGATAATACGTGGAACGAAAAATTGAGCACTCTAATCAAGTTTCCAAGTGGAATAGGCCACATAATATAGACATGTGTCATGATAGGATTAGAGTATGGGGTGACATGTATATTGATGTGGCTTTTGACTTCTCCCTAGGAATAAAATCCCAAGAGAAACGAATGGAGAATTTTGGGAAAATTCCAAGGCTTTTATTCTGAGATGTCCTATAAGGTATAGACATATGGGCATGGCATGGAAAAATAGGTGAATTCTCAGTGGGGCCAGGAATGACACATCAAAAAACTGAGTCACCCCAATGTTACAATCATTAAAAATACATAAAAGAAATTTTATAAGGGTCCCCATTTAATATAAATGGGTGTTTTTGTTTTTCCACAATAGGCTAATATAGTTCTAGGGGAGGAAAAGGAACCAAGTAAAGATATGGATGAAGGATTTGAAAGGATGGATATTCCTCCCAAAGCCTTTTGAGCATAATTTCCCAACATTTTACATTACTTCCAGGTAATTTTGGAAAATTTCTCCACTATTTTCTCAAATAATTTTGTTGTTGTATCATCATGATATCCATATTTTCTTGGATATTTTTTTGGGATTTTGGTATCAATATCAAGACCCATTATATTCATTGATATCACCTTAATTTAGAATTGAGAGGGAAGGGTTGGTAGGTCTCTGTCATCAAAATTACCTTACCCATTTTTACTAATAATTCTTCCATTTCCTAAATGAGTTTCTTATTGATTTTCCTTCCTCATCCTTTGTCCTCATTTCTGGGATTTGAATGGTATTTTATAGAAATAATTTTGTTGATGGCATAAGAATAAGAGGGAGGAGAGGAGAGATTACCATGTGTTTATCCATGCATTATATCCCACGACTTCATATAGGCTTTAGTGGTGATCCAAAATCCCTATTTAGGGATTACTATTGGATTTTTGCTTTTCCATTACAATTTTAGTGTTTGTAGATCCAATTTTTATAAATCCATTTCTTTTGGTTCCTATTTTTCCAAATGATATTTTTCTTTCCTCACTCATTTCTATATTTTGAGAGTGATCTTCTTGTCCTTTTATATCTGATCATCTCCACTGTTTGTATCTTTATATTTCTTTATATCTATATTATCCTCTAGCTTGGACCTTCTATTACCCCATTTTTACTAGGTTTCTTCAAGTTTATGAAGGATTGTTTACCTATTACCATATTTTCTTAAGATAATAGAAGAATAATGTTGGGTTGTTTACTCGGTAAACAAACACAAGTATTTTATTATCAATCTGGGCTTGTAGGACTTAGAAGAATCTCCAAGATATATGGGTTTCAGCTATAGTCAAGTTTAGAAGATGAATTATTAATAATAAAGGAAATGAATATTACAAATATAAATATAAACTAAATAATTTCTAAATTTAATTATGTAATCAGTAGCAGAAGAAGCTCCTAAGTTAGGATAACTTGTTTGTCCTTCTATTACAAAACTACTTCATGAATTAGAAACCAAAACCACTAATGAGCAATAGATCAAGATGCATGAAATAATAACTGAAGAGGATATTAAATAAATAGACCCTGGTTGTCCTTCATTATAGATTCATTCATCATTAATACCACTGTTAGAAAAAAGGAACTTTAGAAAATCATTAAAAAGAAAGAAAGATGAATTCTAGCTCTAGCTCTTAATACGATAGAAGGAATATTTAACTTAAACATTGGATTGTCCCTTCATATGAAGAATATAAATTAGAATTATATTCATGAGAAATCATAAAACATCAGCATATATCTAATTAGCATATTAATCATAAAACAAACTAATTCAGAAATTGCAACTTAAAATAACCAGAAAGTGCACTTATATCGGTGTGGGGGCCCTCCACCCTTGACTCGCACACTATAAGTTCTTTTAGCTACTGAAACTCAGTAAATAATTCACCAAATATAACAGCATCAAAGGAAATAGAACTGGTCTTTCAATTAGCTTTCCAAGTTTTAGAAATATCAGAGTTAAGTTATACAAATTCTACATATGAATGTCTTCAATGTCTTAGGCTTAAATAGATAAAATATGAAAAAAAACTCATCTAAAATGTGTCCTACAGCCATGTCTATCCTTATCCTATCTATTCAGGTCGATATCATCCATCTAATCACTCAAAATCTGGAAAATCCCATAAAATATTATATTTGACCTATTTCCTAGGGATCTCCATAAAAACAGGTCATGTTTGACCGCTTTTGACTGGGCCTGTTTAAGCTCAGTTTGACTAAACCAATAGGTGTATATCCAATATTAGTTACCAATATTTCTATAAATCTATCCATCTCGAGCCTAAGTGTCCTACAAATATGACATCCATGAAGCCATTACGGGAATTTCTAGTCTGCTCCAAAAATGCACTTAAAATTCATTTTTTATAAAAACTTCTAAAAATTGCAAAAATTAATTTAAATACCTGGATATGCATTAATTGGAAAAAATATATTGAATATTATGGTATATGGATGTATATCATGGTAATAAAGTGTATTTTCTTAAACAAAATTTGATAAAAAACGAGGGCCAACATCTCCCCCATGCTAATGTACAAGCATGTCCTCATGCTTGTTTCTTCGTTTTAGACCTCCTGAGTTCTGATGCTGATACTTTACATTCTCTGATGCTTCATGTTGTGATGCTTGCAAAATAGATTCTATACCTTTATATTGTTCCTCTTTGTATATTGAAGCCTTGACTTTCTGCTTTTCATATTTGATCTTCCATGAGTTTTTCTCTTTGAGTCATATGAATCCTTGCATGGAAAGAAGATTGTTCTTTGTTTTCAGTTTTCCCACTTATTCATTTCTACTCTTATTCTCTTTGATTAAATTTTCATTGTTTTTATTGTATGTTTCATTTTCTCTCTTCAAGTGCCTCTCCAATATCTTGCTTACCTCCAATTTATTAGTCAATTCTTTAATTTTGCTAAGGTTTTGCTCCTTTTCTTATTCTTTGGTGTCTTTAGCAACTGAAATGGCCTCAATATCATCATTATAAAAATATGAGTCTCTTTCTAATGGGTTTTCATAAACCTCCTTCTGAAATCTTTCATGAATTTCATTAATTTGTTTTGTTAAGGGAGATGACTCAACAATTTGCACGTTGGGTTCTGTTTCCTTATTGCTTATGACTGTTTAATTCTTTCTTCTTTTCCTCCTATGAATGGACAGGAAGGATGTCTCTCTTTCAATCATGATTGTGTCTTGTTTCTTTTTAGACCTTTTTCTTCGATAAAAGGGTGAATTCATTATACTCCTTGTTTCATGAACTGGTTTGAATTTTCTTCTACGTTTTTTTCTGCAAACTGATTCTGAGCTAGGAAGTCTCTCCACATCACACCCTTGGTAATCAATTGATAATCAAAAAGAATTTTAATGAGCTCTTGATGATCGATTTGTGCCTCTTTAGGTTTGGTTTCACTCTTCACATTTTCTATCATCTTGATCAATTTTTTATAGAAAAAGTACGGCAAATTGATTCTTATATATCCCTTGATGTGCTCAACCAACCTATTATGATGGAGGTGATTATGTTGTGCCTACTATCACATGTGAAGAATTTTTGGATGATCAATACTAGCTTTTCCCAAGAATAATTAAACCATTCTCTAGGAATCTCCTTAGTTTTGTCAAAGGATCCTTTTCTGTTTTTTTCTAGGAAGAAGGTCCATCCCTTATCTTTAAAATGCAGATCTTTGTGATATTGTACTCCTGATAATGGAAAATCTAGGGCTTGAGAAATTGACTATGGATTTAAGGGAATCACTAAACTGCCCACCATAGTTTTCTCCTGTTTGTAATTATTTATGAATTCCCTTGTAATTTTCTCATTAAGCCCATTATAATTTTGAAGAAAACCTATCAAACCTGCTTGGTAAAGTTTTTCTATTGTGTCTTTCTCCCAATGCTCGATCTGAAAGTCTTTAGGTTCTATCCTTGTTGCCATGTTTTCTGAAAACCAATTAATATATCCTTCCACTTTCATCATCCTGATTTTGAAAAATAAAAATTCATGCACTAGATATTTGTTGACATATACATTATGGTGGTGAAGCTTACCTCTTTTTGATGCCCTTAACAAAGAACTGAAACCAATCCTCTTCAATCTCTATTTTCTTGAAAAAAAATAAACTCACTGCTTCTAAAACCACAAAGATTTGATGTAGAAAAGATTATAAATACATAACCAACATGTTTTTATTATTCTATTCTTCTTATCTGATCCTCTGTTTCATCAATTTTTTTTTTAAACTACTTTGTCTCTGATTGTAGAATTCTCTGCCTTTTGTTGACTGTGTAAAAAAAATATTTTTTTTTTATACCATAGTGTCTTTTTATCCCTCAATTTCACACAAAATTATTTCTCTTCTATGGAAAAAGCATCATGCATTCAATATAAAATGTCCTAAGCTCACTATGTGCAAGAAAATTCAAAGAATGGCTCACTATTTCTATGTCAACATTCATAAAAAATCTCACAAAAAAATGGGTTCACTGTGTCTTCAAAATTCATAGAACATTGTTCTCTGTATACAAAAACATTTTGACCATGTTTTTATTGCCTCTTTAACCCATAATTCAATCTTTGTCATTACAAAAATTCACCACAAATCCCTTCTCTGTTTCGAAATTTCTCACTGTGTGTATAAATGAAATGAATTTGTTCATACAAACCATTCAAAAATGAAACAAATGATGCCACTACGTGTTAAAAACACCACTCTGTTCTCTGCTTGTATCAAAATAAAAATCGAAGACTGTATATGCAACCTCTCGAGAATAAATTTGTGAATGTACCTGATATGGCAGTGATTTTTGTGATATCTCTGAGTTGACTTGAGTTCCTGTGTTTAGAAAACAACATTTCAATCAACAATCTCCCTCAATATTTTCAACAATTCACTCATTAAATCAATGAAAAATAAGTGTTGACTGGTGGCATATTTTATGTGAATTGTGGCAGTGAAAAATTGTGTGGCAATGACAAGTTTAAATAGTGGCAGAAGTACTTCATTTATAACCCGTAGTTTCAACTTATGTTCACACGAAATCCCGAGATTTGGTTATATGAATATCCGTTGAATTTAATGAGAAAATTTTAGGTTTTTTCTCTTACCTTCGTGCTCCACGGGATCTCTGCTCCTTGACAGTGTGTTTGATAGACACGACTGATAGATCTCTTGGCTTAAATCCTAGTCAACTCCACTCTTCTTCTTATCTCTCTATCCTTATGTTGCTATATCTTTTGCTCATTTGTTTGTGCTTGATTTACTCTATTCTCTCACAGCCTTCCTCATCTTCCTCTGTCAATTCGTTCTTCACAGGGTCTCTCGAATGCGTGCCGATGGTTTGCACTACATTTGACTCCCTCACTGAGCCTACAAAGGCTATGATGGTGAAGAACATGCAAATTTTTAGAGGTTTGAGGTTTGAAAATGGCGAAGGCTCTTACTAATTACACAGAGTTTGCAACATTGCGTTTTTAAATTTTTTTGGTTGTTATTTATTTGTCGACCTCTTGACTGATGCATTTGTGGCTTAACTTTTCTAACTACCTTTGTGTGATGGCTCCACGGTGTAATCTCCCATAATCCACGTTCTCAACTCTATTCATTATACAATCCATTTCTTTCTTTTATTCATGGCATATGTTGACCATCCACATTCTCATTCATCTCTCCCATCAAAACTCATCATACCCATCGAACATGCATCATTCCTCATCATATTTCCGTTCAATCCATCACATCATTTTAACTTAATTTTAGCTCATTTCATTTTCATCTTGGTTTGTATCATAATTGCATCTCCACCCATATACTCAGTCATAATCATATATATGATTTCATTTTAAAATGATATAGTTTTGATATTTGTTTTGTTTTTGTATTTTCATATTGCGCTCTCAAATGATTATTAGCTTAGGTTTTGAACTTTGTTTAATTTATTTTAAAAATACCCAAAGTAGTCATACTATGTTTTATATAGATATATATATACATATATATATAGATATATATATACATATATATATAGATATATATATATATATTTTACCATGAGACTAACCTTTGTTTTCTTTTTGTAGGTCCAATCAAGAGTTCGATAATTGAGCCTTTTTTTTATGATCTTTATGTTTAAGAATATTAGGGTTAATGTGATATGGATAAGGATATAATGGGTAAAATAATGAATAGGAATAGGAATGTAATGAGTAGAATATGAAGGTAGTGAAATGTAGGTAGAATATGCATATCAAGTACTAAATTAGTCTTAACAATCTCTAGAATATATTTTTTTTTAAATTGAAATTTTAAGAGAAAAAATTTACTTACTGTACTTGTACTCCCACAAATCGTTTGATGTCCATGCTGTCCTTTGGTCAATGATGGTCGACGTTGTCTTTTTTATAACAATGGCTCTTCAAGGATATGTAGAAATGTAGAGACTTATTTCTACTTTGCATCTGATTATTGATTCAAGATGATGTTGCTCAGGTCCCTTCTACAATTTGTATTTTGATGTTCCATGTCCCTTCTGTCATGTTCTTCAGGCTTGAATATTGATGTAGTTCATGTCCGATCTGACATTTTGTTATTTCAGGTCCCTTATGACATAATTTTCAACAATGCTTTAAGTTTCTTTGTCATATTTTACAGGTCCCTTCTAGATAATTTTCTCAATGATGTATCAGGTCCCTTCTGCACAATATTTTCAGTGATGTATCAGGTCCCTTTTTCATAGGATGTTCAATGATGTATCAGGTCCATTCTTCATAGTATGTTCAATGATGTATCGAGTCCCTTTGTTCTTGTAATTCAGGTTCCTTCTTCAATTAAACTTCTCAAACTCTTTACCTAGTTTTATTACAAGCTCCCCCCTTGTTGATGTCAAGACTTGTCCTCAAGTCTTTCATGTCTTGGAGGATAAATCTGCAAAAATCACATTAAAGTAAAATCAAAATAAAAAAAAATCATATTGGCCAAACAAGTTCATTTTCTGATATGAATTCGAGTTTGTATTGTGCCAGTTTCCAGATTTTCACAACCAAACTCTTTTATTATTGTTAATGTTATTATTTTTTTAATTTTTAATTATATATATATATATATTTATTTATATATATATTTTATTCTCATTCTAGAGTTATGGAAGTCATATTTCTATGTTGTACCATTATTTCCATATCATTATCTATTGAAATTATTTTCATAAACTTTAAACCTATCTCCATTAACCACAAATGAAATACATTCTTTGTCAATTGTTTTTATCTTTACAGCTCCATTTTCAAAGATTTCTTCAATCTCATATGGCCCAAGCCAATGAGTTGTAAAATTTTCCTTGAAATATTTGAACTTGGAGTCAAAAAATAGTACCCAGTGTCCCTTTTGAAACACTTTATTCTTGATGAATCAATCATGCCATTTAATTTTGTGTTCTTGCATAAGAGATGTGTGTTCTATTACTTGCTATCATACCTCATCCAATTGAACTAATTACATGACTCTTTTTTGTTGTGCCTAAGATAATTCAATTCCCAGCTCTACTGCTAACTTGAATGTAAGTATTTGAAATTATATGGGTAACAGGAATTATTTTCCATACAACAACTAATATGGACTGAACCCAGTTGTGTTTTTCCATGTTATCCTATATGCCCATAGTGCATCTCTAAATTTCTCTGACCAATCCTTTCTATTAATTTGTACAATATTTGTCATGATATTATTTAGGAATTTGTTTGTTGATTGGACTGGTGTATTTGCTTCAGGATGATACGAAGTTGATTTTCTATGTTTTATGTTGTACTTCTCCGTAAGATCTCGAACAAGCTTTGAGGTGAACTGTGTGCCTTGGTTAGTTACAATTTGTCGCGAAAATCCATTGCTTACAAATATTTCTGCAAATATAAAAGATACAATTGTATATTCTGTTGCTCATTCTACTGCCTTTGCCTCCACCCACTTAGTAACATAATCTGTACATACCAGGATGTACTTCTTTCCATTTGATTTGGGTTGATTGGTCCCACAAAGTCTAGAACCCATTGCTCAAAT
Organism: Pinus albicaulis; assembly: GCA_034641835.2. NCBI lineage: Eukaryota > Viridiplantae > Streptophyta > Pinopsida > Pinales > Pinaceae > Pinus > Pinus albicaulis. Next base: position 1,214,237,136 of record CM076579.1, read on the forward strand.
GGTTCTATCAGTACTTGTGGCCTTAATGGAATTTCATATAATGCCACTGTTCATCCAATTCTTTGTTAGTTGTCACATCTCTTTACATAGGACTTGGATTCTTTGAATATGGTCGACCAGTAGTAGCCACGTTTTAGCACTTTTTATGCCGTCCGCTTGTCTGCAAAATGACCATCACATGGCTCATCATGACGTTTTTTCAAAATATCTATAATCTCGTCTTCTCTAACACGTTTTCTTATTATCAGATCAGAACCAGTATAAAAGAGGTCACCATTGACCCAAATATATCTATGACTTTCTCTAATTAACTTTTTTTTTTGGTTTATTCGTGTAATGAGATGGTAGGATGCCAGATGATAAATAGTTGGCTATATCTGCAAATCACGGGGTTTTTACAGTTATAGCAAATAGATATTCATCTAGAAAATTATCTGAAATTGGATTTGGATCACCAGGTGAATGAAGTGTTGATAGAAATTCTGCTACTTGATTATCCTTACCTAGTCGATCTTGTACAGTGATGTTAAATTCTTTCATCAATAACAACCATCTAGTTATTCTGCCATTTGCAATTTATTTGTTCATTAAATATATTATGGCTGAATGATCTGTGTGGATGAATACTTGATAACCTATTATGTAATGTCTAAATTTATTAACTGCATGTAATACAACTAACATTTCTTTCTCTGTAACGGTATAGTTCAATTATGTCGGTGTTGATTTTTTTCTTATGAAGTATATAGAATAATTAAAATGATTCTCTTTCTATACAAGTGATGCTCCTATAACATTGTCAGATGCATCAGTTGATATATGAAATGGCAATGACCAATGAGGTCCTCCAAGAATGGGTGCAATTGACAATTTTTATATTAATTTTTCAAATGCATTTTGACAATTATTTGTACATTGGAATTCCACATCTTTTGCAAGGAACTTGAATAAAGGCAAAGCTATTTTACTAAAATTTTCAATAAATATCCTATAGTATCCTCCATAACCCAAGAAACTTCTTACTTATTTTTTGTTGTGGGTGGAATTAAATTCACAATGACTTGAATTTTTGTTGGGTCCACCTTAACTCCAGAAGAATAAATATGGTGTCCCAACACCATTCCCTTAGTTAACATCATAAATCATTTTTCATTACTGAGTGATAAATTTGTCTCTATGCATATTTTAAAAAAAAAATCAAGATTTTTTAAACAATCATCAAATGTTCCTCGATACATAGTGAAATCATCCATGTAGACCTCTACACACTCATGGATCAAATTATCAAAGATTGCAAGGAATTATCTCTGAAAAGTAGTAGGTGAATTACAGAGACCAAAGCATAAAACATTATATGCATATATTCCCCATGGGCATGTAAATGTTGTCTTATCTTGGTCTTCCAATGCTATCTTTATCTAATTGTACCCACTAGATCCATCAAGAAATGAAAATAATTTCTTCCCAGCTAATGAATCTAGTACTTGATCAATAAATGGTAAAGGAAAATGACCTTTTAATGTAGCCTTATTGAGCTCTCTATAGTCTACAAAAATTCTCCACTTTCCATTTTTATTAGGCACCACAACTAAGGGTGAAACCCATTGATTATCAGAAATAGGATAGATAAATTCGACTCGTAATAGTTTCTGCAATTCTTCTTTCACTATTTCATTTATCATAAGATTCATCCTTCTTTGTGGTTGCCTTACAGTTTTTCTTTGATCATTAGTGTAAATGTGATGGATACATGTCTTTGGATGAATCCCCTGGATGTCTGTGTAATCCCAGGAAAAAGTGCTATTACCTCTTTCTCTTATGATGATTGTAAGTTATTACCGATATTCAAATTTCTCCCAGGACTGATCTCGATGATTTAGTCTTTGAATTGGTAATTGAGTTAACAGGAAAAATACTTTCAAATGTATTTTACAGTGATTTTATAGTACATTTTTCCTAGAAACACTGATTTAAAAGGTGACTTGTAGCTTCATATTGTGTTATTCTAAGATGCTTTGAAATGTTTGGTTCTGAGATGAAAAGATATAATAAATCCTCATTTTCTTCCTCTTCTCTAAATTATAGACTTGATTAATAATAAGAACAGATTGAAGTTCTTATTTTTCTTCTCCATCAAGCCATGATAATAAAGAAGGATATTGAGTTGTAGGATACAATGTAACATGTTTTCTTTCATCTCCATGTGCAATAATCATACTTCCTAACTTGCATCCAATGTAGGCATAAAAAATGGCTAACCATGGTCTTCCTATTATTAATGGATGCCCTCCTAAATTTTTTTTTGGCTGCAAAATTAGGAATTCTATAGGATACTCCCATGAATCCAGTGAGACAATGATATCTTCCAATATACCTTCTGGTACAACTTTAGATCTATCTTGCAAGTTCTAAAACAACAGTAGTAGGTATAATGTTGTTCAAGTTCAAATGTTTCATAGTCTTTGTAGTCATAACATTTATAGCTTCTCCTAAGTATATTAAAGTGTTTAGCACTAAAAATTTGTTGATCAAAATGGTAACCATAGGGATTCTGGATCAACATATTTTTCAATGGTTGTATTTGTAGACATGACACTAGCTAAAATTGCAATTACTTGGATTGTGGGTGGATCTCTTGTTCTTTTTCTAGATTTCTTGATGCATAACTCCTTTATTGTTTTTGCATATACTAGAATATCTTTAATTTCCCACAACAAAGAAATTTTTACATATGTTTTCTTCAATTCATCCAAAATTTCAAATTCAAGCAGAGATATTGGGATATTATATTGTACTAACCTCTCAGGATATGGTGGAGTTTGAGTCATAATAGATTTACCCTTCTAAATTTGTTGTTTTGGCTAAGATTTTTGAATTTGTTCTCCTTATTTAATTTGTTCTTCTATTATTGGAGGAGAATCTTTATGTAACACCTTTCGAGACCTTAAGTGGACATCTTGTATTGGAAGAATGGAATATGTAGGATAATATGTTGCCTCTTCCACATTGTGTGATGTTCTATCCACTTTTTTACTTAGATTAGCTACTGGCTGAGCTGGAAATTGTGTTGGTCTAGGAGTTGGTTGGCTAGTAGGCACCTAAAGCTGATGAGGTTGAGTTAACATTGGTTGACTTTGGGGTAAAAATGGCATTGGTTGATGTTTCTATAATTATTGGTATTGAGGGTATGGTTGTGGAGGATATGGTTGTTGATATTGATATTGTTGAGGGTACATATTATGAGGTGGTTGGTTTCCATAACTATATCCCCTCCAACCTTGTGCAGGTTTGTTTTGATATTGTTTTGGAGGCCAAGCCTGCCATGGCATTGGAGTGTTCGATGAATTTTGAGGATATTGAAAATTCCAGGGGTTTTGTTGAGGGAACTATTGAGGCATCCTTGGTTTCCAAGGTCTCCTTGGTGCCATATAGTAGAGAGAATCTACCCCTTGCACTTCTTCCATTTTCAACTCTTTTAATTTAGGACAGTTTTTTGTTGCATGATTTTCTGTGCAAAGTCCACAAACTTGTATTCCTTGCAAAGGACATTCCCTAAGTGGATATTTTTTCCTACACTTCAGACAGAAGATTGCTAAGATTTCATCTTGTTCTTCCTTATTCTTCTTGTCTTTTAAGACATATACTTGTGTTCCCAAAGTGCTTAAGAGATCTGTTTTGAATTTTTCTATTAAAATTCCTATTTCTGCTCTTGTTACTGCACTTGTTGTAGATTTCAAATCTCTTGATGTAATATCTCCCTTTCCACTCTTTTCTCTTCCCCTGGAGTAATTCTGACAAAGTTCAAAAATTTCTTCAAATGGTAAATTGAAGATATGTCCTTTTCCCATCACATTAAGGATATCTAAATATTCATCTTTTATACCCTTAATAAATATTGTATGGATGATATCAGGATTTAGAGAATCTTGTTTGGATTTCTGCAAATTGTAAAGAAATATTTCTAAATACTCCAAACTTTCATCTTCTTGTTGTGTCATTCTAAAAATGTATTTTTTTGAGTCTTTGGCCCTATAGTAAGCTTGATACTTTTTAAGAAAATTTTCCTCATATCATCCCAATAAGCTATTGTATGTTATGCTAAACCCATAAACCATTTTAATGTTGTTGCTTTCAGAGTAGCAGGAAAGAGTCGAAGCTTGTGTGTATCATCCATTTATCCATAAGTTATACATAAGATATCAAACTCCAACATAAATGAATCAGGATCTTCTGTTGAAATTCCATAAAAGTTGCGTAATGTAGAAGGTAAAATGTTTTTCATTTTCACTTCTTCTCCTAATATTGCTCTTGCATCTAAGATTGGAAAGCCAAAACTAGCTTCCTGATCATTATTATTTTCTTGTTCATTATCATGTAGTCTTCTGTTTTGATTTTCTCTTCTTGTGTCTTCTTGTATATTTCTTAGTGCTTCTGTTCTTCTATCTTCCTATCTCTTTCTTTCTTACTCAAATTTCCTTTCTTCCTCTCTTTTTCTTCTCCATTCCCTTTGTTGTCTCTCATATTCAATTCTTTGTTCAAGAGTCATGATTGGCATATTATAGAATTGGAGTTCTTCAACCATTTCCTCTTCAAATATTTTCAGTGTTTCAATATGAGGTTGATTTGGTGTTTCTTCAACCACTTTAACTTGTTCAAGGACATGTTACTATAATTGTTCAACAACTGGTTTTCTTGTTTCCTTTTGTTTTCCTAGGGAAGGAGTTTCTTTTGGTGATTGATTTCTTTTTAGCTCCAAGGCTAACAAGATCTGTCTTTAAACTAGAGTTAATCTTTGTCCTGATCTCTGTTTTTCCTCTAACTCCTCTATAGTAGGCCTTCCAGCAACTGGTGTTGTTAGTCTTGTGGATGGATGAATTTTTGGGAGGTTTTGTTTCACGAATCTACCCTTATGATCCCTATCTCTAGGCATAAAGAAACATAACTTAAAAGGAAAAAAACTATGTTTTTGTTATTTTTGATGTATTTTTGATTTTTTTATCTTCCTAAATGACCATTTGAAATATGATTCCCCGGAAATAGCGCCAAAAATGTTGGGTTGTTTACTGGGTAAACAAACACAATTATTTTATTATCAATCCAGGCCTGTAGGACTTAGAAGCATCTCCAAGATATATGGGTTTTAGCTATAGTCAAGTTTAGAAGATGAATTATTAATAATAAAGGAAATGCATATTACAAATATAAATCTAAACTAAATAATTTCTAAATTCAATTATGTAATCAACAACAAAAGAAACTCCTAACTTAGGAGAACTTGTTTGTCCTTCTCTTACAAAAATACTTCATGAATTTGAAACCAAAACCACTCATGAGAAATAGATCAAGATGCATGAAAGAATAACTGAAGAGGCTCTTAACTAAAGAGATCCTAGTTCTCCTTCAGTACAAATTCATTCATCATTAATACCATTGTTAGAAAACAGGAACTTCAGAAAACCATTAAAAAGAAAAAAAGATGAATTCTAGCTCTAGCTCTTAATCAGATAGAAGGAATGTTTAACTTAAAAATTGGATTGTACCTTCATATGCAGAATAGAAATTAAAATTATATTCATCAGCAATCATAAAACATTAGCATATATCTAATTAACAAATTAAGCATAAAACAAACTAGTTCAGAAGTTGCAACTTAAAATAGCCAGAAAGTGCACTTAGCTCAGTATGGGGGCCCTCCACCCTTGCTTTGCACACTGTAAGTTATTTCAGCTACTAAAACTCAGTAAATCATTGACCAAATATAACAGCATCGAAGTAAATAGAATAGGTCTTTCAATTAGCTCTCAATTTTAAGAAATATCAGAGTTAAGTTATACAAATTCTACATATGAATGTCTTCAATGTCTTGAGCTTAAATAGATAAAATATGAAAAAAGAAAATCTAAAATGTATCCTACAGTCAGGTTGAGATCATCCATCTAATCCCTCAAAATTTGGAAAATCCCATAAAATAATAAATTTGACCTGTTTCCTAGGGATCTCCATAAAAAAAGGTCTTGTTTGATAGCCTTTGACTAGGCCTCTTTAAGCTCAATTTGACTGAACCAATAGGTTTAAGCTAACTATTAGTTACCAAAAGAAATGTATCCATATTGAGCTCAAGTGTCCTAAAAACATGAAATCCATGAAGCCATTACCGGAATTTTCGGTCTAGTCCAAAAATGCACTTAAAATTCATTTTTTTATAAAAACTTCTAAAAATTGAAAAACTTAATTTAAATACCTGGATATGCATTAATTGGAAAAAATAGAGTGAATATGATGGTGTATGGATGGATAGCATGGTAATAAAGTGTATTTTCTTAAACAAAATTAGATAAAAAAATGAGGGCCAACAAATACCCTACCCCTTTTCTTGTGATGTTCCCATTATTGGTAACCTTTGTGAATCCTTCCTGATCTATTTCCTATGAAGCTTGAATTGGTGGATGGTTCATATTTAATTGGAATTCTCTAAATATATGTCAATATTCATGATAATTCTGATAGTGGAAGGGGATTTGTTTGTAGTCTAAAGGCTACTCCTGGTTTTTATCAGGGTAACTTATTTGAATGCGTGTTGGGTATAACCTTAATAGATTTCTAAAATAACATAAACATGCATATGAGGTATATAAAATTTGATTTTCAGTCTCCAAAAGCATTAATAATTACCCTATCACATTTCTTATACCCTTCAGAATATCCTGGTCCCAAAATTCTTGAGGCAAGGAATATAACAAAATATAGACAAGAGCTTAGTTTAAGTCTTATTTGTTAGGATTGAATTGCTTTATCCATGGTTTCATGTATAACCCTATCAAGTTAACGAAGTAGGAACCTCCTTCAAATATTTGATCTCTATCATCCACATTATTGGAAATTTCCATGAACAACATGTTATAACTAAGATTAAGTCCCATGTCTCCTTCTAACAACCAATTTTTGTGGATCCAATGAATGAGATTTATTTTTGACGGAAAAATTCCAAAAAAAATTCATTTTAATGCATGATATTTCATAAATTGATTTTTCTGCCTATTTTTTCTGAAATTATTTCATAGAAAGGCATTTTTTCCATTTTTGGTATACATGATGTTGAATTATTTACTCCATTTGGAGTTTCTTTATTCACAACTGTCACTATTAGTTTCGCTTGTATATAAGAGGGAATGATTTGAGATGAGGACAAAGTATTTATTCTTGATGCAGGATGGCTAGATTTATTTGCAGTTTTGTTATTACCCCTTCCTTCCACCATGCTTGTAAAGGATGGGCTCTCCCCAGGGAGGATGCATGTCTATATAAAAAAACATAAGCTAATCAAAACCATAAAACATTAAATCGTGCTTTTTTGGTCCTAATATGGATGATTTTCACATGAATATTGATAAAGAAATGACATAATAATTTTTATCTCTTTATTCATTAATTTTCGTTGTGGAATATATCCATGGTATCTAGTATCTATATGTTATCTATGATGAGTGCATATAAAATCATTCTAGAGCGAGATGTATTTTAAACCAAAGTTATATATATTACAATCATGAATTTTTTCTTTAGGTTAATTTCGATTAGAAAAGCATCTAGATATATGGAATTTCAGTGAAAAAGGAGAATAAACCAACAAATCCTTTGTATATCAAATTCATTAATGATATTAGGGTGGGAATGAAATCCAAATCCATGACCATGAGTATTAAAACACAATTCATTAGAGGAATTCTGAGATGCAAATGTAGAAAAATGTTTATATATCAAATCTTGTTTGATTAGACTGCAACATATAATAATCCTTTTCAAATTTGAGCCCCATTGATAATAAATTTGAAAAATTTAAACTTTCCCTTCTTGTCTATGAGCTAATCAAAATCTAATGATAAATTCTAGTGGAGCATAATTTCACTTTTATGATTATAAGTAAATAAAAATAAAAGCATAAAAACAAACTAATAAAAAATAAAAAATGACCCATAAATTAAGGAAATAAGAAAACAAATAGTAGAATTCTCATAATTTTATCAAAAATTACAAAATAATGGCATTGTCTTCTAGCTACAATAGTTCCATAGTATTAACCTCAATATGGGAGAGTATTTAAGGGATAGTCCCATGATTGAAATCGAAATGGGTTGTGTTAAAATTTTAATAGGGATCTAGTTGTTACAATGATTGGGAACATTGGTCCTTCATTTTCAAGACATTTTTGTGATTTTTTCCACAAAATTTAAAAAAATGGAGCTTAGAGATTTGCAGGCACTAAATTGTTGGAGCCACAAACCTTCAAAATGTGCAAGTACCCACTTGCAATATGCTAAAACCTAATTAAGGAATAAACCTTGAAAATGTACAAGCTTCCAATTTCTATATTCTTCAACCTAACTGAGGCAACAACCTCAATTCAGGCACCCATATCCTTCTTCAATTCGATGTGTACCACTTGTCACAATATTTTAGACTAGATTTGCAAGCTTAAACCTTAACCAAACCAATTTTTATTCTCTTCATATGTCAAAAACATATTCACGCACTCATATTTCCAATAATCATGACCTCCCTGACCTCAAGAAATATTTTCAACCTCTGTTTATCAAATTTCAAAAGAATATAGCCAATAATCGTTTTCCAAAATCAATTTGCACTCAATTTGACCCATAAAACATTGAGAAAATTAATTGTTCTAAAAAATGGTACAAAATCAATAAAGTTAGGAATCCATTCAAAATAATTTTTACCTTTTGTTATCTTAGATGTTTGAAAAAATGGATCTCCATAAAAAAAGCAAAAATGATAAAATAATCAACCTTCCAACAAGTCTGAACCCTTGACATCATGAGTGCACGACTATACACCAACCAATTATGCTACATGGTTCCTCATGCAAGACCAAAACAATGAACTTATTAGAGGTTACCTTGTATTGTGCTCTCCACATCAGGCCATGAACTGGGGGTCAAAACAATCAAATAAGATCTCTCCACATCAGGCCACACACCAGACCAACTACCAACCAAATGAATTTCACTCTCCACGTCAGGCCATGAACTGTTGGAATTATGATTTTCATAGTTGAAGCATTTTTATGTTAGCATTGATGTCAACCTTGTGTGGGCCTCATGATGCATTTATTTCAACCTTGTGATGATCTAGATGAAGATATTGATGCGGTTTAATGCAAATATGTGTTTGGTAGACTACTCTCTTCATATGTTGATCTATGTTGAGGAGGTTGGAAAGTCTAGGTGTGCATGTTCACGACTTGTTCCAAAAGTGTTTAGGCCTTATGATGATGTTACAGAGGTAAAACATTTTTTTTCTTTGGTGTTGCAGGTTGTGCAGGTGTCTAAGGAGAGTAGATGGATTGTTCACACCCATGTCAACCCTTGGATTGTTGTCTTCTAGGTCAACTTGGTGGTGGAAGTTGGCTATGATGTTATACTATTTGTTGAAGTGCCATAGAGCTTGGAAGATATTTTGAGGTGTGCACATGTGCTAATGAAGAAGTGCAAGAAGATAGAGGAAATTCTCAGTTGAAGGTCTACTGTTTTCTCCTATCCTTTTCCAGAGCGGCTAGGAGAGAGTGTCATGGATATGGCTATAAGCCTTAAACAAATATTTTATATTGTCATGGGTGTGTATATAATCCTTTCAAAAGATATTTTCTTCTACCGTCCCTATGATTATGGCTCTACATGGGAATTTCCCCGCATTCCTTACACACATCATAAGTATTTTGACTTGGTAATTGCTATAAGCTTATAAAATAATCAAGGATAAGGTAAACAATGGTTGAATAAGTCCTCCATTGGGTGTGAATGCCTTTAGTGCACATGTAGTGATGGTTATGAATGGATTTCGTCAAATTTATACACCTATAAACTCAGTTCAAAAGTGAAATTATCCCAACACACACACACACATAGATATATATATATATATATATATATATATATATATATATATAGAGAGAGAGAGAGAGAGAGAGAGATAAATGGTTCTTTAGTGTGATTGAGAGTGAGAGAGGGAGAGATGAATAATTCTCCATCCATATTGGTGAGTAATGATACATAAGTTTATGATTAAATATGGTAGTGGAATGACCATATCAAAGGCCTGTAGAAAACTACTGAAACATAATATCAATTTTTATATCATATTAGTTGAAAAGAGTGCTCATTCATAATTTTATATGAGAGATGGCTTAAGGAGTACATAAATTGTATTAATTTACATTCGTTTTGCATAGCTGTTAGTGCATATGGGAGAATTCCATATTTTTCTTATGCTACTTATACACTAAGGGTTTTATGCATCTTTTTTTTGTATTGATAGTGATGTATTTATCCATGATTGGCTTGGTTTATGAGTGTTAATGACTGAGAGTTTTGTTGTTTTTTTATATATGTTGATGAGTTGGTTATTTTTGAGTTGTTGATTTTATTGATGTGTCTTGCTAATGGGGTTTGATAGCAGAGTTGAACCTTATTGAGCATAGTTTCTTGGTGATCTAGTTTGAAATGAATTAAATCAAGGTCCACATAGGGTACTGAAGGAGTGGCCTCTGGCAAGTGGGCACTTTCTAACTCAGAACAGTGATTCTATGCCAGTAGATTCTAGTAACAATGTTGCAAAAGTGGTCGCTTCTGCCCAATGGTAGCTAGAATAGTTGGTGGTTGATAACTCACTCAATTCTTTGGATCAAGTCTCTTGTCTGGTGGTGGATAGCTATGTTTATATGAGGTTGAGTCTCCTAGCGGGTGGTAGCGAACAATATTTGTAAAGGAAATCATTTTCTTGAGACCAAATAAAAGATTCAAAGAAACACAATAGTAGCAAGGGTGGTTTTCTCCCAAAGGAGTTTCCACCAGATATCCTTGTGTCTCATGTGGTTGATTTTTGTGTTTTGGTTTAGTTTTTTACTTTATTACGTGCTTATGTGATGATCTATTATTATGTTTCTAGATAAATTAATGCATGGATCAGTTGAATTTGGAATTGGTAAAAAAAATTCATATGTCATTCTACTGATTCACCCCCCCTAGTAGTGCTCGAGGTTTCTAACAATTGGTATAATAGTGGGTCTCTTTGTTGAAACTTGATTGTTGGAGAGTAGATACGGGCAGTTTTGGTGAAAATTTTGTATAATTTATAGAATGAATCTCTCAGGAGTTTCTGTCCTCACTGCTACAAATTTGAAGGTATGGCATGATAATGTTAACTACAAATTATTTTATGTTGGATATAACATTTGGATATTGGTATGTGAAGTATGTGATGAGGATCCACTTGCACTTGAATTTTTGTAGCAGGACGCTCAAGTGATATGCATTATTTATCAAAATATTCATGATTCACATTTGAATAAGTTGGTGGATCAGAAATATGCTAAAGAGATGTGGGGAAGACTAGAGATCATGTTTGGATATGGTAGCATAAACAATAGAGAGAATGAGAAGAAGAGCAAGAAGAAGTAAAAATAGAAGGGCCCTCAAAATCAAGAAACTTAGCGACAAGAGTCTCACCTTTCTTATGCAAGTGGTTTAGCTAATAATATGAAGAAATCAAATAATCAAGAACCAAATGTATTGCAGTAGAATGAATCCAACAATATATATACTATGATTTGGTTTTGAGTTATAATTTTGATGGTTCAAACTCTAGTCAAGTTGAATTACCTAGTGAAGATGAGGATAATATTAATGTTCTTAGAGCTAAGTATGAGTCTTCTATGGAAGTCATAGAGATATTAACTGTTGAGATTAGTAGACTAATAGTTGCATGAAAGGATCAAGAAAAACTATTACATATATGTTGTGATAAGGAGGCAAAGATCAAGGAGGTGATTATCATCTTGAGGACTCAGTTGGCATAATTATAAAGATTTAAAGAAGGGATGAGAAAATAATTTAGAGAAAAGGAAGACCGGTGTGATATTCTAGAAGCTGAAGTGATCTCCATGAATAAGTAGTTGAATATGGAGAAGAGTACCATAACATTGGAAATTTTTCTTGATATAAAAATATCACCATTGGATGGATTTGGTCTTGGCTTCCAAAAGGGAGAGTCCAGTTTTCATGCAAGAAAAAACAACAAAGTAGAATCAAAAGGACCCATAGCGAATAATAATGAAAATACGAGTAGAAGTAATCAAGGAAATAAGTAGTATATATAGTAGAAACATAAAATAATACCTCAAGGATCACCTACATTCATAAGTTTTTTTCTCCTAGAGGATATCATGATATATCCATCAAATTCCAAAGGAATCAAAGCCCCTTTGTTCCTTTCATGTGTGAGATAGAGTGCTACAATTATCACAAGTTTGGACATGTTGTAGCCAACCACAGAAGCAAAGTGTATATATCTATTGAGTGGAGCTTTCAACAATATGAGCAACCAACGAGATTGACCATCAGGTATAACTATGGTTTTAATGGTTTTTGTTTCTCATGTAACATGTTTGGCCATAAGGCAATTTATTGAAAATATAGCCCATGGAGGAGAGCTATGTTGTATACAAGGTACATAACTAGCATGATAAATCTGATATTGAATCCTGTTGCTTCATATCTTGACCATGTGGAGTGATATTAATGCCAAAACTTTGGCCATTTGGCAAGAGACTGGATGTTTCATAGTTCTTCAAGAAAATTCAATAAGAGTAGAAAAGTTAGAGAGGAGCTAGTAGAAAACTAGATAAGAATGAAAATAAGCAGCCAAATACCATGTGGAGAAAGAAGGAGCAATAACCTGTGACATAGAGATAAACCCCCTCAATATTCCATGGTTATTTGTGTTTTCCTTATCATTGATTATTCTAGTGTATTGGAAATAGAGTAACAGGGTCATATTATAGCATGTATGATGTCTTATGCCATTGCTACAACCATATATTCTCAATGTATATGTATTTTAGCCATGGTCTTATGGAGTTTTGGTCCACGTCGTTCTTATATTCATGGAAAGGAAGGAATGTTTGTAGTTGAAGTGGTTTTATGTAGTTTTGTGATGATGTTGGAGATGGCATGTGTTTAGGGGGGGCATTTTATTTACTCTTGTTTACTTCAACCATCCATGATTAGAATTATGATCTTCTTGGAGGTGTTCATGGTGTGCCTCATGCTATGTTATGACTGTTGGGATTTTTTAGCTCATTATATGAGAAAAGAGTATGAGATTAACCATTGGTGTTTCTTCCATGTGGTTGTTGTTATGGATAGTATGGATTTGTGCCTCATGTGCATAATGTTTCATATTGAGATTGATTTTGATTATAGATGCACATATTTTTATTCATCATGTTGTTGTTTAGTGATTTCCTCGTGTGCATATTGATGCTACTCCTAGAGATGATTAACTGGAAATGATGCTCATATCAGACTACTTGATGATTGGTTTTTTATGCTACTTGTTGCTACTAATGTGAGAGGCTTGTATACTTTTTGATACAAATTATTATTTAGCCATGTAGAGATTTGATGCTTCAGTACTTTTCCTTGTGTCTTTCTACCTTATCATATGGAGTTGGACCTTTTCCATTGATGTCATAGGGGGAGTGAAAGAAGAGAGGATTGTATGGATATTATGTGTGGTTTCCATCTGTGCCAAAGGGGGATATTGTTGTTATTATGGTTTTCATGGCTACATCTCATTTTTGTAGGAATTGATGTCAACCTTGTGTGGGCCTCATGATGTATTGATCTAAGCCTTGTGATGGTATATATGTTGGAATTGACATGGTTTGATGGGGAGATAACTTTGGTAAACAAGGTCTTCATATGTTGATCTAGGTTGAGGAGGTTGGCAAGTCTAGGTATTTATGTTCATGAATTGTTATAGAAGTGTTTAGGCCTTATGATGATGTTATAGAGGTCCTACAGAGTTATGCAAAGGTGTTGTAGGTTGTGTAGGAGTATACGGAGAGTACATGGCTTATTAGCACCCATGTCAACCCTTGTCTTGTTGGATTCTAGGTCGAATTGGTGGTGGCACTTCATTGTTATGTTAGCCTACTCATTGAAGTTTCATTAGAGGAATTTCAACTCAAAGTGCACATGAAATTTTCACTAATTTTCCATGTCATAATATGTAAACCAAGGGTTCCTTGCGGATTGGGTCATGTACCAAGTTGGAACCACAATGTTGTGGACCCTTCAAGATCATTGAGAGGATTGTACCAGTGGCCTATCAAATTGAACTTCCTTCCACAGGGAAATTCCATGATGTTATATATATATATTTTCTTAAGAAGTATGTTAAATATGTTGATCATGTGATTGAATGGTGTGTATTGCAGGTGGAACCAAGTGGATAATTACATCCAGAGCCTCATTTTATATTGCAAAAAAAGGTTTTCATGCTTAGTAATCAAGCAATAGATAAATTTAAAGTGAAATGGAAGCACTTTGGGCCTAATGAATCTACATGGGAGATGGCGGATCCGATGCAAGTCATTTATCCTTCCTTGTTTTCCGATTGAGGAAAATTAGTTTTGGTGTGATGTTGGCTTTTGTTTAACATATGATTTGGCAATGTTTTGGTATATGTTTTGATGTGATGGTTGGAAGTATGTACATATGTGTATGGATGTAAATACTGCCATGAGCTATGTTATAAAGCTCCAATAAGCAGTATGGTGTCATGTCAGTATAGTTATCCTGTTGCTATGATGTCATGTTATTGTGTTTTCATGATGGGTTTCTTTTTAGCAGGTTGATCATTATAAATACTACATCAAGTTATGATATAAAGCTCCATGAGAGTTATGTTGTCTTCCAATGGTTTTGATGATATATATGTGTGATTGAACATTGAGGATAATGTCCCCAAAGGGGGAGGGTTATGTAACATCCCTAGTGAAAATTCCATGTATCAAAAGTTAAAAAAGTAATAGCCATGGTTGATGGGACACTTATTCCAAGCTAAATGTTGGGCAAAACATCATAGTGGGTGTTGATCTTGTTTATTATGGCTAAGGAAATTGGAAAAGTAAAAGCCGGAGGATTTGGAAAGGAAAATGGCATTTTTGGCACATTTATTTATTAAAATAATGGAAATTTGGAGAAAAGGGAGATGAAAGGTCGCATGTTGCATGTGAGGAGGAAATTGAATGAAAATAATGGAAAATGAAGAAAATAGAGGCCTCTTGCATAAAAATGCTTTTGAGGATCAGTTGTTACTTTTTGTTAATGCATTTTTTCGAGCTCTTTGTTTATTCTCTCTCTCTCTCTCACTCTTGGATACTTAAAATTTTATTGGAGCACTTGGGAATTGGAGCAAGAAAGGAAAATCAAGCAAGGAAGAGCAGGATCAAGCAGCAACAATGAGATTCTTTACATGTATTGATTTGCATATGTTATTTCCTTGTTAGATCTAGGATGCATGGTATTTCATGTGGTTTCTTGTTGTCTTCACATGGGTTTTTCGAGGTGTGAGAATGGTTCTCATCTAGCCTTGTCATTTCCATATAGCTTGATGAGATGGGTTTCTCATACTTCGATTGAGCAGGTTTGTCGGATGGATTCGAAGCTGAGTGGGGTGGATCTTCGAAATGAAAAGCAAATGGCCTAGTTGTACCTGAACCTGACTATGGATCACGGTAAATAAACTGGCCTATCAACCCTTCAGTGAGTCTGTGGGTTGATGTGAAGCGAAATTTTGTTCCTCGGTAGGCCTAGGAATCCTTGCAGGTGAATGTCAGGATATACAGTAAAACCAAGAGGTGGATTTCTCTTTGTTTGGCCTAGTAGTCCCAATATGGGATGTACACTAAATCATGGAGATATGGTATCGACTTAGGGGTTAGTGACCCTTGGATGACACTATGGGTTATGGTAAAGCCCGAGAGAGTACGAGGCACTCAAATTCCTCATGGTGTAGGTGAAGAACTCAAATGGAATCCATGCTTGTTTGGTTATTTTTAGGTTGGTTAAGAGTGCCACATTTATGCTTGGAATATGGCACAAGGGTGATTGGATGAAGAGAGATTTGGCTTAACCAATCTATGGTCGACTGGAACATAGAAGTCCCATCGCCGGTTGGTTTTTAAATTCAGTAATAAAGAGCTCATTCCTCTGGTATTTTGTATGAAAATTTATTGGTTTATTTATGGATTTATTTTCTATTATATCCATTGTATTTTTGTTGTTATTATGCTGGCTATAAGCATGTATTTGATCAGTGTTGATGTATGGATCTATCCATGTTTTTACCTGTAAATGAATGCACAATGTATCTATGGTCAAATATACTGTATTGTAGCTTACGAGGTAGGGGAGTAATGATTCTTACATATTCTCAGATTATGAAGAGACCCCCATGTTTAAATCTGATGTTTATACCTGTAGATGCAATGTTTGTGACATGCTTGCCGAAATTCCTGTCATGACTAGGAGAGCCTAGATGAGTCCTTGCTAATGTAATTACTTTCGTACCTTGGTTTTAATGTAATGTAATCTATCTTGAAGCTTCATAAGGTTCTCGGAAGTGACCTAGGATCCGGGGCTAAAAATATGGTACGGATCTTGTAGCTGCATGCAAAAAATTGACTTTTTGGGGCCCTAGCCATGACCTTGCCAACGCATGCCTATGGCTACAGTTTTCTAGTCACTCCCTTTCCCTTAAATTCCCGTGGCTAAGGCCTAAATGGGTGAAAAATCAGTCCCCCTTCAGGGTTCAGGAATCTAGGAGGGTGGTTTACATCTTAGAGGTATTGTTGATGCTGTGTAAGGTGTGTTTGTCATGTTTCTGTCGGTTTTGTTATCACTCAGATTTTCCTTGAAGTTGTTGGAAGAGGAAAGGGGTCCGAGGTAACCACAAACCAATGTTTTAGGTACAGAATCTAGCCAATCTGTACCTAGAGAGGGCTCTCTCCGTAAAATTTAGCTTTGTTTTATAAGATTTTAGGCTAGTTGTAAAGTCCAGGGTTTTTGTTTGAATTTGTGTGGTGGAATTCAATAACTAAGGGCAAGATTAAGTAGTTCAGGCCATTGGGCTATGGAGTCAAGAAGGATGGTTTTACTGGATTAAGTTTCTAAACGAAAGATGGCTTAACAGGGCAAGATAATCAAACAGAGAACAATTTTAGATATTAAAGTGAAAGGAATGGATTTTAAATGTATGAAAGGCAATTAAGAATCTTTCAACATGTTTAAAAAGAGGGAAAAATGAATGATTATTAACAAAGAGAAATTAAGAATTCTTTATTAAATAATCAAAATGCTTAAACCAGAGAAACAAGAGCAATTAAGAATTCACTGTTTATAACCAGTTTAGAAGAAAACATTTAGAATAACAATGATTGAAATCAGATTACACTCAATTACCTTCTGATTTATTCCTTTTCATTAATCATTCAGAGATGAAACATGATGATAAAATAAACAAGTATAAAACTTCAAAACATGAGATAGAGATGACTTATTGATCTGTAGTCTAACACATGAATCTTGCAAAAATTCTTTAGCATCGATTCATCATCCAGCTAGCCACGAAGAAATTTCTCCAACAAAACTTTATTCAAAAAAATTCAATATTACAACAGAGGATATGAATCCACCCTTACTACTCCAATTGATGGAGTATTTATACAAATTCTAAACTAAAATATCTTGAAAAAATATCGAGATTGGTTCACAAATCTCTCCAGCTATTTTACATAAATAGAACTTAAGTAAAAGACACTCAAACTAATGCATCTATTTGACACTATTTTTTATGGATAGGTGATGGCAAATATTAGAATTCGAATTTGATCCAACTCTTAGTTGATGATGAGGCATCCAAGTCACTAACTCCTTCCTTTCTTTGTGCATTCTGCTCCAACAATTCTGCAAACTTGGGGTCCAATGATATATTTGTATTTCTCAATATGTAATGGATATGTAAACTATGAAAGAGGTTATTGTGTATTAATATGTTGGTGAGACAAACCTCTTTTAGTTTCCCAAAATTCCTCTCCAGCTCTGCACAATAGTCTCTATACAAATATGTCTAGAACAAAGTTTTACAGAGTCTGAAAAATAGCCTGTAAAGATGTTCATGTATCTCTCAGTATGAACTCACTATACAAAAAATGAGGTACGTTTTTTTAGATGGGTCTCTTAGGAACAAAAAACTCCTTCATTTTTGTAATATTTATTTCTTATTGGCCACAATCATCTCTGCAAAATGATGACTTAACTGTAATTTTATGCAAAAATTGCTTTCCAACATTGTTTAATATTTCCAAACCATAATAGCTGTTAGAAAAGTGAGAGAGGTTTTTGTAGATGGTCCTCTTAAGAACATAAACCTCCTTCAGTTTTGCAAAATTAATCTTGGATTGATCACAATAGTTTCTGAAAAACAATGACTTAAACATGAAATTTCTGCAAAAATGTTCCTTCTTGTTGTGTTTTTCATCTTTTCACTTTTTTGTTCTTTTGACTGTTTTACTTTCACTTTGGATAAACTTCATTGTGGCTGGTGAAAGTGTTTTCATATTTTTTTAACTGTTAATATTTTCATGTTTATTTTCACTGTTTACTGTTTACTTTTTACTTTTTACCGCTCTATTTTTTATCTATCTTCACTTTGTTATGAACTTGTATGTTCTGTTTTGTAACTGTGTTCCCTGCTGTTTATCTTCATGCTAGCTGATTTACTTAACTTGGTCTTCAATCTGATACTCTTTAATTCTGATACTCTTTAACTGTTCTTTACTGTGTCCTTTTACCTTCAATGTGTAGTTTAGGTTTTTTACTGTCTGTTTCAACAGTAAATTGTTTAATATCCTGTTTCCTTTGCTTTTCTTTCAACTGTAGGTTTTATATTCCATCTCTGTTTGAATAGATTTGATAACACTCTTGGAGTAAACAAGTCTTATGACTAGTATTAAGACTGTTTATCCAAGGATGTCATCTTCTGATCACCTGTAAAACAAAACAAATTGTTAAGAAAGCATTGGTTTGCAGTGGAGGTCGAAAAGGTTTCATTTGATTTTGAGAGGTCTGTGGAGTGAATCTAGAATGATTTTTGGGAGGTAAACCATGCTTGAATTGGCTAACAGAGGCTTCAGGTGGCGCAGCTGGGTTACAAAGGGTTTTACTACACAATCAGGTGAAAATGAGGAACACTAGGGTGTTTTTGTTTAAACGGGTAAACGGTTGATATTGGTGGGTAGGCTTTGAATGAACAGTGGATAGATGGCGCTGACTTGATGATGTGAAGTTTTTTCATTAATGGGAGGCGGTAAGTGGTACGGGATCACACTGCTTTTAGGGAAAGGTGGTTTTGGGCAGAGGGCGAGCGATTGCATACAATGAACGACGCGTGGCATAGCACTGTTCAAAAAATCGCTTGGCCATCGCGTGTTATCATTCGAATGCGGATGGATAGTAATATTGATGTTGACCGTAGATCTGAGATCAGTTGATCGGACGGTGGTTGGGGTGTCGAGATGACGGGAGGATAACAGGTGGGCCCAATGTAATTTATTATAAATTAATCGCATCAGTGGTGATTTGATTGGCAGATACAAGTTATTAATTAATCATGAGGATTAATTAACCCTTATTGATATGGCGGGGATGGTTATTGATAAATTTCAGATAAATATATTAATCCCTTTTAAATAGTGTTTATGGTTATATTTAAACAGGGCGGGAATATATAATACTTTGGGGTTTTATATATAATTAAATAATACGGAAAAAAGGTGAAAATTTATTTGGGAGTTATATACTATGTGTTAAAATTAATATGATTATGAAATGAAAAGCGCCAAGTTAAAACATTTCACGTATATATTCAAACTTAGGATAAAGATGAAAAAGGGGTTTTTTTAGGTGATGTTATGTATTTTCCTAAGTAAAGTAGGAATTTACACTTAGGGAATGAGTTTATGAAATCAAATGAATGGTTTATGGATGATTCTAAGTACTTAGGCTCTTAAATCATTGGGCCGAGGTTCCGGTCCCTCCAAAAGTCTAAGAAATGCTCTGAGCCCCTTTAATTTTCAAAGGCCTTAATACTTCAGGCGGAATTAGTGAAATCTTTAAGGAAAAATGAGAAGGGAAGTTAATAATTTTGACTTTGTCTTACTTGCACTGCATCAAGTGAAATGTCTGTCTTATACTTGTGATAAAAGTAAAAGTTAACACATATAAAGACATTATCCATCACAAGTAATTCTGCAACACCATCTATCAATCTTCTTTTTCTTTTACATTGCAAGCCTACCTAAGTCTACACTTATTACATCCAAGGGCTCAGATTAAACTATTGAGCTCCTTTTTATTTACTCTACCTATCTACTTATCTACCAAGATTAAACTGTTTGGCCAGATATTTATTCTCTATTCTACAACATGAAATTGAAAAATGAATGAGTCAAGTTTAAACAGCTTGACTCTTCATAACCAGGCAAAAAGTTTAACAAGCTGCACACCATTGCTTATTATAGAAAATGAAATAGTAGTGGCATTTAGACTTGCACACTTTTCTGGTCTATTTTTGTTTGGGGTTCATTTCTTTCACTTTTTTTTGACCATTTTATTCTTTTCACCCTTTGATTTTCTTTTAGGGTATACCCTCTTTACATTTT
The DNA here is from genome assembly GCA_034641835.2 of Pinus albicaulis. Lineage (NCBI taxonomy): Eukaryota > Viridiplantae > Streptophyta > Pinopsida > Pinales > Pinaceae > Pinus > Pinus albicaulis. The sequence continues at coordinate 1,214,257,720 of CM076579.1, forward strand.
TTTAAATTTTTTGAATTTTTTTTTTTAAATATGAAAAACCTTTGCAACAAAGAAATGTATGAACATATTACATAGCCCCTCAAGTCAATCGTGAAATATGACACCTATTGGTATAGGAGACTAACATTGGCTCCACTTAGGGGTGGCTTTCCCTGGTGAAAAGTCAAGAACAACAGGTCAGTTGTCCTCATCCATTGACCTTGGTGATCATGTAAATGTCTTTTGTCTTCTGCAAACTGAAATCTGATCTGAAACTAAAACAACACAAAAAAAATTTCAAACCAACTTAATGAAAAAATAGCTGAAAATTGAAAACTAAAAAAATGCTCAAAATTTTGAGCTTATTAGCACTCATCTACTTACTCAATCTACTGTTCAACTGCTAGTTAGGTAAAATGAAATAACCAATGCAACCATTCAAGAATTATCTACTTTGATAGATTTTGTTGCATTTTCTTGTTGATTATCAAAATTGTACTTCTGCAACCTATTAGAAACTTCTAAACTGTTAAACACCATGTTGAAGCACACACATGGTGTATGAGGAAGATGAGCACACACACAAGAGACTCAACACACAATGAAAGATAAGCGTGAGGCTTTCTTATTTTCCATTATACAAAGATGTACATTTATAGTACAATGGTGTGACTCTTGGTTTCACATTCCAAGGTCACTTGGACTCCATTGTGACTTTTCGCATTCCACACCTACCCATGTAGGATTAGGTGTTCCAACATCCCCCCTTAATCCGAAGGGGTATGTGTGAGTCCAAGAAAAGAGTTGTAATACAAATCTGCAAAGTATGCATGGCAACACTTGGGCTGAATCAACTCTCTAAAATGTTGGAAAAAAGAGGTGGTTTTAGGATGACCACAAACACTGGAACGCAAAACTTGTTGCAGTTCCCGGAACTCTTCCAAAACTGGCAAGAAGCTGAAAGCTTCTGCTAGAGGAATTGTTCCTCATAAAAAAGGGAGACCTTCAACCTAAAAGAAGGGAGGTCTACTACCTGTGGTGGTTTTCGGTTGTCCACCAACCAAAGATGATGGTTTTAGGTTATCCACCAACCGAAAATGATGGTTTTAGGTTATCCACCAACCAAAGATGATGGTTTTAGGTTATCCACCAACCGAAAATGATGGTTTTAGGTTATCCACCAACCGAAAGTATGCTCATGGGCATCCGTATCTCTGGCTACATCTCTGAATCCGGAATGACGAATTGTGGCTCAGGCTCGCTTGAACTGCTGGCTACAACTCTGAACATGGAATGAGAGATTGTGGCTCAGGCTCGCTTGATCTGTCGTCGAAGCTTGTACATGACCACCATTTTCCCCCTGTCAGGGACAAGGTGAGATGATGGCGAAAACTCAACTGCAAGTTTGCTCAATATGTGTGAACAAGTTCTAACATGTGTCATAAACATCTTCTTGGCTGCTGATGCCCATTGCCAAGAAGCGATCCATCCAAGATGAATCTTGGTTCTTGCAGGAGGCTTGTGTCTGAAGCATCTGTCTGAAGAATGAGTGTGCCGACCACATTGCTTGCATGGATGAAGATCAAAACAGTGATCTTTCATATGGCCAACTCGATCACAGTGTTGGCATTTCTCAATCTGTTGTGGAAGTGGAACAGGATCTGGAACAGCTGCAGGTGAACTGTCATACATGAATCCGGCACTCTGAAATATGATGGGCTTGGTGTAGTCTGGAATATGAAAGGACACATCCTTATCATATCCAAGACCAATTCGGTGCTTGTTGTGGACAAGCTCTTCCCAAGGTCTGATGATGGGCTTGAGAAGTGCAGGCTGAACTGTTGCATCTGCATGTACATCTGCTCTTGAACAAGGAACTGAATGTGAATCATCTGCAACTTTATCTTCTTTCTTCTGATGAGAGTCTTTCACAATCTTCTGAACAGAAACAGGTTCAGAATGGTGACTCTTTTGCTGAAGTTCGTCTTGTTGGAGCTGAGATTCCAACTGCAAAAACTCAATCTTCTCATGTGCATCTTGTAAACAACTCTGAATATTACAAAGAGCGTCCTTGCTCATTTTTATCATATCATGAACATTTGAATGAATGAGGTCATTCAACAACACTAATGCCTCATTGATTTTGGCCATTTTCAACAACTTAGGCTCAAAAATGAAAGGGTGTCGGCTTCAACCGAAAATGCACCCGTTTACAATATGATGCAACAAGAAATACAAATGACTCAAGAGAACTTCCAACTATGGAAATCTCAAAGTACAAAGTGTGCTCCTCAAATGATGGAGGGCAATCAACAATCCAACAACTCAAATATTGATTGCAACTATGAAGAAGATGCAAATACAATGTCAATATCTCTACAAAAATATGTGTAAATGTGTAGCTGAAAACATGTGCAAGAAGCCTTTAAGGCAGCTGAATTTTTTTCTCCAAAGAGTTGTTTTCGATGATGGCAAACTGTCTTCAAATGTCAATTTCTTTAAAAAATCACCCTTTAAATCAATGTCACAAATCACAATGTCAAATCTTCAAATTTCAGTCCATGTCATTTCTTCAATTCTGCTCACATGTCATTCCTCTTTTTCTGCTGTTCAAATCTTCTCTCTCCTCTCTCTCTATGCTGTTTTTTTTTTTTTTTTGTATTTCTTCTTTTCTCTATTTTTATTTTTTTATTTTTATAAATTAATTGAAAATTAATTAAAAATTTATTATTTAAAAATGGATTTTAAATGGAAGAGAGAAATTTAATTGAAGGGGGGAGTTATTGTATGGAGGGTTGTATTAATGGAGGGAGGGGGAATTTTTAAAAAAGGGAAATGTATTTGAAATGGGATTATATAAATGGGAATTAATTAAAAAATTTAAAAGATACGAAGGGGGTTAACTATAGAAATGGGGGGCGATATTTATTAATGGAGGGAGTTTTATTAAAAGTCGATTTTTTTAAATTGAAAGGGAAGTAGGTAGAAGCGCTGTGAGAGAGAGCGGTGTCAGGGAGCGAGAGTGTAGGAGCGTTTTGTGGATGGTGGCAGGGGCGACAGGTGGGGAGGGGTGGAATATATGCAGAGGGCCGAAGCTTAAAGGCTGCGTTATGGAAAATGGGAGTGTAACGCATGTGCGTTGGGCAGAAGGCGTATGGGTAAGGGGCGGAAAAGTGCAAAGCGTGAGGGATGGCCAACGCGTGAGGTATTGTGTGAAAAGGATGCGGGTGGGTTGTGAATAGCGTAGAGGAGCGGCGTTTGAGAGAGCCGGCAGGAGGGACTGTGTGATGTATAGCAGCCGTGGGAAGAGGGAGGCGCAGGGATAGTGTGTGGAGGTGTGGGGTAAGGCGTGGTATTAAGAGCTGTATGAATGTTTGCAGAGCGGGTTAGATGCAACACGACGGGTGCGTAGGAGTAAGCGTAGAGCCGTGAGGTAAGGGTATGAGATAGCGCAGGAGTGTGAGGTAAGTTAAGCCGTGTGGTAAGTCGATTTTGAGTTCGGGAGGAGCGTTGGGAGGATTGTGAGGGATTGCAGAGAGGCCGTAAGGCTGAGAGGGTGAGAGTATGAGCGTTTGAATGGAAGGTATATGCGATCGTAGGAGCGCTGTAAGGAATGAAGTTTGGGGATGTAGGTGGAGGAGCGTTGGTTTGGGAGCAGTTTGAAGTTGTAAGATGCAGCGTATAGGGAAGAGATACGCAGACATGGGGAGGCCAGCGCATGAGGGAGGAAGGTCGAGGTTTTTTTTTGTTGTATTATTTTTTTTTTAATTTTTTTTTTTAAGTTTAAAAACAGCAGAGAGCCATGAGTAAGAATATTTTCGTCTTTCAAATAGAGAGCAGAAATTTTCACAAATGTCTTCAAAACAGGGTAGCTGTAGAATTTCAAGAACTGAAATACAATAGCAGTTTGCAGAAATTTTCTAGTAGCCCAGCAGCAAAGTATTGGACAAAATGCAGAGATTTTTCTCAGGAAATGGGGCAGAATTTTGCCAGTAAAAACTCAGAAATTTTTACTTCAAAAACCCAGAATTTTTCTAATAGCTCAGCAGCAGAAAAACTCAAAATTCTTTTCCATTAAAAAGCCAGAAACTTCTACTTCAGAAACCCTCTTTAAACAATGTTTTCCAACAACTCTTCAATGCAGAAATTAATAGGAATTGCAGGAAAAAATGAGAATGAAAACCTTCAGATGGGCAGTGCTGCCTTTCTCCAAGACCACTGCTGCTCTTCTTCAAAACAAATTCTGAATGCTGCTCTTTCTTTTGAATGCTGCTCCTTCTTCAAACCAATTTCTGAATGTGGCAAAAAGACTACTACAAACACTTGAGTGCTGCAAAAAAAACCAACAATTTTTTTTTTTGCAGATATGCATAGGCCATAAACACAAATGGCTCACTCAAAGTGGAGCAGGGCCAGAAATCGCCCGCTCTGATACCATGTTAAACACCATGTTGAAGCACACACATGGTGTATGAGGAAGATGAGCACACACACAAGACTCAACACACAATGAAGGATAAGCGTGAGGCTTTCTTATTTTCCATTATACAAAGATGTACATTTATAGTACAATGGTGTGACTCTTGGTTTCACATTCCAAGGTCACTTGGACTCCATTGTGACTTTTCATATTCCACACCTACCCATGTAGGATTAGGTGTTCCAACATAAACAAATGAGAGGATAAGGAAACATTTGATTTCCTTTGTTGACTCTAGAAACTATACAAAAGGATCTTAAAAAATATATACACTGATTTTTAACTGATCTGAAAAAATGTACATATGTTCTAGATGGCCTCCATGCCATGAATCTGAAATGTTATTTTCATCTTTATCTCCTTGCAAACTTTTAGATAAGATTTGTGATGATATTCCTACTGATAGTAATGTTTGAATTCTAAATCCTTTATCATCTTGATTCTGAAAATCATAGTTAGTTAATAGAAGAATTCTTCAAATGCCTTCAATATTCAACATATCTGCTATTGGATCCTAAAAAACTTGGGAAAATGGCTGCAACCTATAGCATATAGGTTTCCATGGAACTTCATAAACTACCACAAGTTTCTCATCCTTTTCATTAAATATGTTATACGACATTTCCTTTAAAAGTTGAAATGGTTCAAAACATAGTGGTATGGAACTTTTTTGTGTCATTTGATTATTTATTTCAATGGGAACTGATAACTGCAATTGTGAAACTGAAAAATCTTGATCAATAGTTTCATTATCTTCTTTGTTGTCAATCACAATTCCTAAAGATTGCTGATTATTGATGGCATGATAGTTGTCTCTAATGAACTGAAATGAAGCAAAACAAAGAGGTAAAGAACCTTCACTTATTTCCACATTTTCTGCTCTTTCTTCCTCACTCTCATGGTTGATCTGTACTGGCTGATCACTGTCTTCAATCTGCTGAAACTGAGTTTCTTCATCCCACAAACTAGCTTCTGATTGCTCTGTAAAGCTATCTTGAGTTTGGAGAACATAACTATCATATAATGATCATACTTAGGAAAATCATCAAAAAAAGGAATGTCATCAAACATACACATTAGATCAGTTGATTCCTCTTCCTCATATTGATCTGTAAATTCATTTCCTGATCTATGATAATTGGAATTAACAGTAATTTGTTCATGGTTATCAACCTCTTCTATTTCTTTATGGTGATTTTGAATAAAAAATTCATCTTTCATAGTGATATACTGTGTTCTTTCATCTAGTTTTCTTACCAAAAGGTTGAGTTTTACCTCTGCAATGTTTTTATTTTCCTCTTCTTCTGCTTTCAACTTTTCCTGTTTGATTTGGAGATTAACTTCCACGTCAACTGCAATGTTCTGCATCTATTCAAGTGTTTTTGGATCTCTTTCTCTTAATCGAAATTCTATTTCTGGATCAAAGGCACTTGGATAATGCAAGAGAGCTGAATCATGAGGAGGTCTAATATTTTCTGGCAATGAATAATAAACTTGATTAAATCTATCAGAAAATTGTTGTATTGTTTCATTTGGATGTCTTTTTAATTTATTATATTCTTCCATGATCACAAAATGGTTAACTTTGATTATCCATCTATCAAGGAAAAGTTTGATAAACTGCTGGAAATTTGATATGCTAGCATTAGGAAGATTTTTGAACCAACTCTTTATTCTATTTTGCAAAGAAAGAGCAAAAAGTCTGATTTTAACATCATCTTCATCAATCTCAAATAAATCCAAATAATTTTCAAAACCTTGAATATGTTTTTGGGCCGTGATACCATTTTCTCCATCAAATATAGGAAGATACTTGTAGTATTTTTTAGGAAAATCATGGAGTATAGGAGGTAAAATAAGGGGCTTATATCTATCCGGAACTTTATATGGTACAGGGATATGTACAGGGATTGTAAGATCAGTCTTGATTATTTGAGGCTTCTTAATTGGAAAATGATCATCATTAGATTCATAAGAAAGCTACTCAAAGAGATTAGGAGAATTATTACTTACAATATTCAAAGGAAAATAACTAAAAACTAATCTAAGATCTTCTATAAAATACAATATACATTGAAAAACTTTCTTAATGAGAAATAACATAATGTCTTGGATTAAGATCCAAGTTGAAAGCCTGATCTTTCCATATTGTTCTTTGAGGTTCATTCCTCCAGTGGAGTATTGATTGTGAAATTGATTTGGAGTCGCCAGGTGGATGATTTTAACCTTTGTGTGTCTGATCATTGTCCACCATCATAGATCAGATCTGAACCTGTAAAAAATTTCTGAAGAAAAATGTTAGTCTTCAGGAAATCAAATTTTGAGTATTTTATGATTATTTTGTCTTTTTATGAATTTTCAAAACAACTTCTATGATTTCTTTAAGAGGCTTTACATATGAGATTTAAACTTTCTTAAAGATTTATTTTAACTAGAGGAACTGAACAAATGTTTGAAACCAAATTTCAGTCCATAAACTAGACCGGAGATAGACTGAAGCAGCATTTATTTACTTCTGCAATTTCAAAGAAAAATCAGTTTCAAAGGCTACCTAGCTAATCTTCGGGCTCTGTCTATAGTTTATAAAATAAACAATAGTAACAATGAAAATATTTAGGTCCCCAGTATGGTCGCCACTATTTTATCACTCAGATTTTCCTTGAAGTTGTTGGAAGAGGAAAGGGGTCCGAGGTAACCACAAACCAATCTTTTAGGTACAGAATCTAGCCAATTTGTACCTAGAGAGGGCTCTCTCTATAAAATTTAGCTTTGTTTTATAATATTTTAGGCTAGTTGTAAAGTCCAGGGGTTTTGTTTGAATTTGTGTGGTGGAATTCAATAATTGAGGGAAATATTAAGTAGCTCAGGCCATTGGGCTATGGAGTCAAGAAGGATGGTTTTACTGGATTAAGTTTCTAAACGAAATATGGCTTTACAGGGCAAGATAATCAAACAGAGAACAATTTTAGATATTAAAGTGAATGTAATGGATTTTATATGGATGAAAGGCAATTAAGAATCTTTCAACATGTTTAAAAAGAGGGAAAAATGAATGATTATTAACAAAGAGAAATTAAGAATTCTTTATTAAATAATCAAAATGCTTAAACTAGAGAAACAGGAGCAATTAAGAATTCACTGTTTATAACCAGTTTAGAAGAAAACATTTAGAATAACAATTATTGAAATTAGATTGCACTTAAGTACCTTCTGATTTATTCCTTTTCATTAATCATTCAGAGATGAAACACGATGATAAAATAAACAAGTATAAAACTTCAAAACATGAGATAGAGATGACTTATTGATCTATAGTCTGACACATGAATCCTGAAAAATGTCTTTAGCATCGATTCATCATCCAGCTAGCCACGAAGAAATTTCTCCAACAACACTTTATTCCGAAAAAGTCAATATTACAGCAGAGTATATGAATCCACCCTTACTACTCCAATTGATGGAGTATTTATACAAATTCTGAACTAAAATATCTTGAAAAAATATCAAGATTGGTTCACAAATCTCTCCAACTATTTTACATAAATAGAACTTAAGTAAAAGACACTCAAACTAATGCATCTATTTGGTACTATTTTTTATGGATAGGTGATGACAAAGAGTAGAATTCGAATTTGATCCAACTCTTAGTTGATGATGAAGCATCCAAGTAACTAACTGCTTCCTTTCTTTGTGCATTCTGCTCCAACAATTCTACAAACTTTGGGTCCAATGATATTTCTGATTGGCCACAATCATCTCTGTAAAATGATGACTTAACTGTAATTTTCTGCAAAAAGTGCTTTCCAACATTGTTTAATACTTCCAAAACCATAATAGCTGTTAGAAACATGAGAGAGGTTTTTGTAGATGGTCCTCTTGAGAACATAAACCTCCTTCAGTTTTGCAAAATTAATCTTGGATTGATCACAATAGTTTCTACAAAACAATGACTTAAACATGAAATTTCTGCAAAAATGTTCCTTCTTGTTTTGTTTTTCATCTTTTCACTTTTTTGTTCTTTTGACTGTTTTACTTTCACTTTGGATAAAATTCATTGTGGCTGGTGAAAGTGTTTTCATCTTTGTTTAACTGTTAATATTTTCATGTTTATTTTCATTGTTTACTGTTTACTTTTTACTTTTTACCGCTCTATTTTTTATCTATCTTCACTTTGTTATGAACTTGTATGTTCTGTTTTGTAACTGTCTTCCCTGCTGTTTATCTTCATGCTAGCTGATTTACTTGACTTGGTCTTCAATATGGTACTCTTTAATTCTGATACTCTTTAACTGTTCTTTACTGTGTCCTTTTACCTTCAATGTGTAGTTTAGGTTTTTTACTGTATGTTTCAACAATAAATTGTTTAATATCCTATTTCCTTTGCTTGTCTTTCAACTGTATGTTTTATATTCCATCTCTGTTTAAATAGATTTGATAAAACTCTTGGAGTAAACAAGTCTTATGACTAGTATTAAGACTGTTTATCCAAGGATGTGGTCTTCTGATCACCTGTAAAACAAAACAAATTGTTAAGAAAGCATTGGTTTATAGGGGAGGTCAAAAATGTTTCATTTGATTTTGAGAGGTCTGTGGAGTGAATCTAGAATGATTTTTGGGAGGTAAACTATGATCGAATTGGTTAAAAGAGGCTTCAGGTGGCGCAACTGGGTTACAAAGGGTTTTACTGCATAATCAGGTGAAAATGAGCAACACTAGGGTGTTTGTGTTTAAACGGGTAAACGGTTGATATTGGCGGGTAGGCTTTGAATGAATAGTGGACAGATGGCGCTGAATTGATGATGTGAAGTTTTGTCATTAGTGGGAGGCAGTAAGTGGTACGGGATCACACTGCTTTTGGGGAAAGGTGGTTTTGGGTGGAGGGCGAGCGATTCCATACAATGAACGATGCGTGGTGCGGCACTGTTCATAAAACTGCTTGGCCATCGCATGTTATCGTTCGAATGCGGATGGCTAGTGATATTGATGTCGACTGTAGATCTGAGATCAGTTGATCGGACGGTGGTTGGGGTGTCGAGATGACGGGAGGATAACAGGTGGGCCCAATGTAATTTATTATAAATTAATCGCATCGGGGGTGATTTGATTGGCAGATACAAGTTATTAATTAATCATGAGGATTAATTAACCCTTACTGATATGGCGGGGATGGTCATTAATAAATTTCGGATAAATCTATTAATACCTTTTAAATAGCGTTTATGGTTATATTTAATCGGGGCGGGAATATATAATACTTTGGGGTTTTATATATAATTAAATAATACAGAAAAAAGGTGGAAATTTATTTGGGAGTTATATACTATGTGTTAAAGTTAATATGATTATGAAATGAAAAGCGCCAAGTTAAAACATTTCACGTATATATTCAAACTTAGGATAAAGATGAAAAAGGGGTTTTTTAGGTGTTGTTATGTATTTTCCTAAGTAAAGTAGGAATTTACACTTAGGGAATGAGTTTATGAAATCAAATGAATGGTTTATGGATGATTCTAAGTACTTAGGCTCTTAAATCATTGGGTCGAGGGTCCGGTCCCTCCAAAAGTCAGAGAAATGCTCTGAGCCCCTTTAATTTTCAAAGGCCTTAATACTTCAGGCAGAATTAGTGAAATCTTTAAGGAAAAATGAGAAGGGAAGTTAATAATTTTGACTTTGTCTTGCTTGAACTGCATCAAATGAAATGTTTGTCTTATACTTGTGATAAAAGTAAAAGTTAACACATCTAAAGACATTATCCATCACAAGTAATCTTGCAACACCATCTACCTACCCTCCCTACTTTAACCTAGCAGTTTTTCATTCTTTATTTGGGTGCATTTAGACTGGAAAACCCTTATCAATCTTCTTTTTCTTTTACATTGCAAGCCTACCTAAGTCTACACTTATTACATCCAAGGGCTCAGATTAAACTATTGAGCTCCTTTTTATTTACTCTACCTATCTACTTATCTGCCAAGATTAAACTGTTTGGCCAGATATTTATTCTCTATTCTACAACATGAAATTGAAAAATGAATGAGTCAAGTTTAAACAGTTTGAATCTTCATAAATTGTGGCAAAAGTTTAACAAGCTGCACAAAATTTCTTATTACAGAAAATGAAATAGTAGTGGCATTTAGACTTGCACACTTTTCTGGTCTATTTTTGTTTGGGGTTCATTTATTTCAATTTTTTTGACCATTTTATTCTTTTCACCCTTTGATTTTCTTTTAGGGTATACCCTCTTTACATTTTTCTAAATTTTTTGATTTTTTTTTTTAAATATGGAAAACCTTTGCAACAAGGAAAGGTATGAACATATTACATAGCCCATCAAGTCAATCATGAAATATGACACCTATTGGTATAGGAGACTAACAGGTTCCACATCCTTAAGGTCATCTAGGAGGTTGAATCTCATATTGGTATCCACTCGTCACATGTTTACCTCAGTTGGTCAGTTACTTGGGGAGATGTGGGAAAAGTGTGCTACACTGACACATGATATGTACTATGTGCAAGTACATGAAGACAATGTTTCTTGTACAACAATCTACATAACAAAAAAATATGGTACGAATTAGAAAATAGTTTAAATGATTTTATTCACTAGACCAAATTCATTTTTCATGATGGATTTAATGTATCTATCAATGATGCATTGTTGAAACATGCATTTATATATATAGTTATATGTTGCATGATATATATATATGTTTTAAATAATTATGGTATGTTAAATTTTATAGCTACAGTTATAATATGCTATAATATAACTATACAAGTTACACTATGTTATGTCGAATAATTTTCTGTTATGATAAATAGTGTTATATATATATATGTTATGTTAAATAGTTATAGAAACTTTTATGTTATGTTATTTTATATACATACATATGTGTGTGTGTGTGTGTGTTACAACTCTATAATCTAGCTAAATATATATTTATATGCCTAGGTAGTTATGAAATAATTATAGTTATGTTACAAGAAATGTTATATATGTGTTACCTTAAATAAATTTATGTTTTACATGTTAAATAATTATAGAGTTTTATGTTATTACTTTATGTTATGAACTGAATAGTTATATATATATATATATATATATATATATATATATATATATATATATATATATATATGATGTTATAGCTAAATATAATATAATATAATTATATATATGCTATGGTAAATGTTATAATTATTATAAATAAGTTAAATATATATATATATATATATATATTATATTTTTTAGACTTTTAACTTTACAAATTAATATTTTATTTTAAAAAATAGAATCAACTATATTTATTATTATAAAAAATATTTAAAATATAAATTAATTTAAATTTAAAACAATAAAATAAAATAAAATGTCTTAGTTTGTAAATAGAATATCATTAAGAGAAACCATATTCACCATGTCAATCTCAAGCTCCTAATTTACTTATTTCTTGGTTATAGTTTAGTTTTTGTTTTCTGTTTTGAAGTTTTTGAGGTATATTTTCGGTCAAAATTGCTAGAAATTTAAAATTCATTTTAAAGAACAAAAAATTAATAAATTTGAAAATTTATTTCACAAAATTCCTAAAGAAAAACTTTAAAGCCTAAAATAATTAGGGAAAAAATATTTTTCCTATTCAAAATAGAAAAATATGCATTTAATAAACTAAACATTACAAGTAAGAAACAAATGTAAAACCTAAATTATAGCTTTTTTTGTCGTTTCAAAGAGTTTTCTAAGTTGTTCTGAATGGTTTTTTAAGGCATTTTTTTTAAATTACTTGGTTTTCATGTTTTTCTTAAATGATTATTTTTTTAATTAATTTGTTTAATTTTGCAAAAAAAATTAAATAAGAAAGACAAAATATAGAATACCTACCTTCGTTTGAGCCTCTTAGACATTGTCAGGGTGGTTGAAGAGAATTATTTCAATGCTCCATTTTTGAGTTGTTCGATCGAACTACTGTCACACTCTTGATAAGAGCTCCTAGCTTACCCGTGGTTTGTGCAAATGGCATGCGCAGCACGTGTTTTATATATATATATATATATATATATATATATATATATATATATATATATATAAGGATTGATCAAGAGTTATAGATTGATAAAAGAATTGTTTTTAACACCTCCATGCTTTTACCTTATAATTGAATCACCCTCTCTCATCCTCATTAGATAAAGTTACTTTGGAAAGAAAAACTTATTTACTAGTGATTTAGATTGGTAAAGTTTCCTTAATTTTCCCACAATTTCTTGGAAGTGTCTTCCCATTAGACATTCAATAACATTGAATCTACAAGAAAAATTTGAATCAGACTCCTTGATTTTTTATGAGTTTCTCTCAATCCTTCATTGACATGCTAGTCAGATATTTCTAGGATTCATGATAATCCATTATTTGTCATCTATGAGGAGATCCTCCATTTTAAGCATCCAAACCTCGAAATTTATGCCATTAAATTTATCCATATTAATTATTCTACTTCTATGAATCCTTATTTGACTGAAATTTTATCTTAAGACTCCTACTCAAATAGAATTATCTTAGATCTAATCAAGAATGATGTTCCTAAACAAATATAGCTTCAATATCCCAATATTTAATAGTAGATACATATTTTTATAGATAAAATAAGCTTTGATGCCATATTATGTTTGGCTTACGGCGTCTGATTTACACTTCAACTACCAAAATTCCAAATACAGAGTTAACTAGACATATAAACTAGATTAGAAGCTTAATCAAAATAAACCTTTAAATGCACATGATATAAATTAAAGAGAAGAAAAGAAAAGAAGCCACACTCCCATGGTACATAGGTATTTTACCTTGGAAACGTTTAATCAGGAAAACAAACCAACCTTTAATCTTCTACACTCTTATATTATCCACCAAAATTGCAATACGTTTACATTGAATGTCAAATTTTGTCTACATCTAAGATAAATACATTCATACATCACCAAAACTGTACAAACCATGAATATTCATCATCTTATCATCTCTCTCGTCATCCTTATGACATTATGTATTTAAAGGCACATGAAACCCTAAATTGAAGCTTCTGAAATTAGTATAGGTGGCTTGAGATCATTGAATCATATCCCTGAAATCTAAATATTCCTAACCATTTTTTAGCTTGTTCCAACTTTAATCAATTTCCTTCGATCATTAGTCAATCACTAGTCTTGTTCAACTCTGTCTGTATGCCAAATTATGACCCCTTTAACTAATCTTATTAATTATTGACTTCCGTATGCTTTTTGAATTCCAATCATCTTTGACATATGTGACTTCTCTATAATTTATTTTCATCCTATCAACTCGACTATTGACTTGTCTTCTCATTAAATTGACTTAGACCATCCTATTGACTTACTATACCTAGTGAATTTTTCCCAACTAAACTTGTTAAGGTTCACTCCTATTCATATTATTGGACTAATCAATTGACAAACTAAATTATAGTTGACTAATATTATCTATGAAAAGCTCAACACATTAATAATAAGCTATCCTAACATGGTTTCTATTTTTTAGGTACCATTAGAGTTCAATATTCCTAGGCCCAATTGATATTTTACTCCTATATTTTATAATATATATTTCATCCATAATATTCCTTCCTAAACTCAGACTTTAGGGATAATTTATTATAACATATTTTTTCCACGTATGCATGTTATGGCCTCATTTCACCACTCCCCTATACTTGTAGATATTTCCTCTCCCATGAACTCTTCAAAAATAATTACTTGAGTTCATATTTTCTACTTTTTTTCTAACACAAAGTATACAAATGCTACTCTTCTTACGAAATATGTGTACATAAACTTATTTCCCTTGTGAAAATAACATATATCTCCAATTTCCACTAAAACATTAAAATTTTTTCATAATAACATGATTTTGGGTGGGGTTTATGGGTTTTACCAAAATTTAACTTTATTATCCTATCCCTAAGAACCCATACCAAATTAGAATATTATATAACAAATCCCATGGTGAAGGTGGTTGTTCGATTCCCTCTTTACAAGTTTGTATTCCGTGATATATTAATCTATCTCTCACAAGTAGAAACCCTTGTTTCTTGGTTATTCTTTGTCCATATTACATCAAAAGGATACTCCTTCTCTTTCTCATATTTGGGTTGAGAAGAGGATACCTTGAAGGATACTTTCAGTGGCCCAGGGAAGAGTGACCTAGAGAATAGTTTTTGGAAATGCTAATAGTAAGAACTTAGTTTTATTCAACAATTTTATTGTTATTCATATTTTTTAATATAAATCTCACTTCATCCTATTCCAAATTAGTATTTTGTAATGTGATTCATTATATTAAATGGTAATTAATTGTAACGACTATTTTTGTTGTTGTAACTAGTTAGGGTAGTTAAGGTTTCATCATTCATACCTCTTTTATCTTATTTTTCGTTTGCTTTTGTGTGTAGGAATACAAAAAAGGTTATGGACCAAATATTTGGAGCAAAAGAGCCTGTCAAAAATGATATTCTCCAACCATTGGAATTCTAGGTAAGTTTCCATAACCAAATATGTATTTATTATAATGAGAATTTCCTTTCTATTATGGTATTGAATTTTGTTTTTGCCCTTTTCAATATGCTGTTATCTTTAACCTAATCATAGGACTAGTTTTTATTGAAATAATTATGCACATAAATGGATGTAGCGAGTGCTAGAATTTATTTGATATAATTGATTATATATAGAATATAAAATGAAATACAATATCATGCTACCAACTTCAAGTATAATCCTAATTTTATTGATTTTTTCTTATATTTGAACTTCAAAACGACATCCTCACCCCCTAATCATTCTCTATTTATTATTCCATTGTCAACATAACTTTTCTGCATATCTTGTGTTTCCTTTAAATTATATTTTACTTTTACCATTTGGTCTTCAATTTCTTTAAGAAACTATGGAATCAAAATCACAAATTTTCCAAATCACCGATATGTTACATTTTTTGTCATGAAAAGGCTCAAATGGGATCATCTTTAGGGATTCCTGATACCCATTATTTTACCCAAATTTCACCAAGTACAAATAATATTCCCATTTTGATGGGATATATATCTCATACATTCTTATCATATATTCAATCACCTAATTGATCATATATTCTATCACATGTAGCTATGGGTGATATGTTGTGTTAAATTTCAAATTTATCCCAAATCCCCTAAACAAGCCTTCCTAGGAATTTAATGTGAAGCTAGGATTTATATCAACAATGATTTCCTTAGGAACACCATGTATCCTCAAAATTTCCTTCATATATATCTCTAGAATTTTGGATGCCTTATGCATTGACTTATTGGAGTAAAATGGGAAGTCTTAGTGAGCTTATCCACTGGTAGCAAGATGAAATTATGCTGCTATTGTTTAATCAAATTAATTGAAATGAATTCCCATTTCCACTCAGGAATCGATATTGGATATCATAATCCACTTGGATATCTATGCATTTCATTTACCTTTTGGAATTACAAACTCGTAGCTGATAATCAACTACTTCTCCTTTAATCACTTGCCTAAAATATTGGATTTTAATAGTTCAAATGGTATTTTAGTACCCTAGATTCCCAACATAGGATACGCTTTTTGTTTCTCTCAACATTATATTTTCCATCTCTTATGAATTTGACACATAAACGTTTCCCTTATACACGAGGAATCCATCCTCATTCAAGTTATCATTTTTATTCCCTGGATATATCTTACCTTTCTATAATATCTATTTTATTTCCAGATAACTCTAATATTAAATTGTATCCTAAAAAATTATGATTTTCAGATCAAACTTGCACATGATGGTGTATATAAAAATCATCTCACGCACTCTTCGATTGACTTTTTCATCGACCTTATTTTAATTTCCCTTTATTTTTTAATATAAAATTCATATTCAACAACTCCTAGGGGGTAGCTC
The DNA here is from genome assembly GCA_034641835.2 of Pinus albicaulis. NCBI lineage: Eukaryota > Viridiplantae > Streptophyta > Pinopsida > Pinales > Pinaceae > Pinus > Pinus albicaulis. The sequence goes on from CM076579.1 coordinate 1,214,274,150, forward strand.
AATTAGTTAACGAAGTAATGTGAAATCTGTCAAAATTGAGAGATCTAAGGTTCAAATCCCCCTAGATGTGACTCGGTTTACAGAGGAGGATATGCTATAGACCCCCATAGGTTTACTAGTAGTTACGTGCAGGAATTCTATGGGGTTCCTTTGGGATACAAAAAAAAAATTCATATTCAACAAAATATTCCATCGACCTAACTTACCTAGAAGTTAAGGTTGGTTTTCCAAACAGGTGCTTCAAACCACTATGGTATAGTCTCAATTAAAACCTCTTACTCATAAGGTAGTGCCTACACATATTTTAGGCATGAATTATAGCTTTCAAATCCAAATCATGAGTGGCATAATTCCTCTCATGGTGCCTTATTTTGCTTTATTCATAAAATATTACAAGCCTCTTTCACATAGGTACTCATCCAATACCTTACTCGCATGCATCAATGCACACAATGAAATATTAATTTGGATTGGCTATCCTTAAAATTATTGGACTTTTCAGTAACTTCTTCTATTGTTGGAATCCCTTTTCACATTTATAATTTCACTCAAATTTTACACCATTATTTTACAAGGAAGGTGGTATGATGTTTGAGATCCTTTAAATAAATCATATATAGTAGCCTGCTATGTCCCATTAATGTTCTGAATTATATAATATACCAATTGGTCCTATCTTTCATTGATTTATTTAATATGTTCTAGGTGATATAGTTCTATACACTCGTTTAAGAAAATGTGGCCCAAATAGTGAATCTACTTCTAATAAAATGAACATACTTGTCTCTCTTAGCATATAGCTAATTCTCCCTCAATTGTTATATCATCAACCTCAAGTACTTATCATGCTCTTCCTTAAACCTATAATAGATAAGAATGTCATCAAAGAATGAAATAACAAACTTATCTAGATAGATTTTGAAAACTCCATTCATCAGACACATAAAATACAATTAGTGCATTTGGCATCCCAAATGGAACCACTACAAACTCAAAATGACCATATCTAGTTCTGCGGTTTCTCTTGATGATTTCCATCTACGTAATTCTTACCTGATGGTAACCCTACCTCAGGACAACCTTGGATAAGACCTTATCTCCTCTCATCTAGCCAAATAAGTCATATTTCCTTGGCAAAGGATACATTTTCTCTAGTGTAACCTTATTTAGTTGTCTCAAATATATGAACAAATTTAATGTCCCATCCTAATTCATGAAAAATGCATTAGGACACCATAAGGTGACATAATTGGGAATACATACCCCTTTTTCAAAGTTATTTAAGATGCATTTACATTTCATTTGGCTTTGGTGTGCTCATTCTACTGAGATGTCTTAAACATTGGGGCAACTCCAAGTATTAAATCAATAAAAAAATCAATTCCCCTTTTTGATGGAAACCCTGCGATTTATCCAAACACATATTCAAATTCTTTTAGAATTGGATACCCTCTAATTCTAGGGTATTTATTATTTTCTTCCTCTTCCATGTGGGCTACATAAATTAGACACCATTTTCTAAATCTCTTCTTCAATTTCACACTTGATATTTCCTAGATATAAACATGCATGTAATTCCTTCAAATGTTCTTTTATTCCCTTACTCATCTAGAAAAGTCAATTCCTTGCTATATACATATGATAGACCAAGATTATTGTCCAACCAATCCATACCTATTAGGTAGTCAGATGAACCTAAATTTATGATGTTGAAATCTACCTTTGTACTTAAATCATTAATGTCCATTAGGTACTCCTTAACCATCTCATTGATTCTTCTCTTAGCTACAGTAACCAGTTGAACCAACCAAGGTTTTCCATGCTTGGTTCCCTTCAAGTGAAATATTTCAAAAAGTATAGCATATATATAACTATGGCTAGATCTAGAATCTATTAAAATGGCTATGGGATAGTTAATTATCTTACCTTCCACTTCAATCTTGTGAACCTGATGATTGAATTTCCTCACTTTTTCAAGGATGCTAAATCCTTAGAATAAATTTTCCTATGTCCTCAAATATCATCACATTGAAATATATTTACAATCCCCATCTTGTCTCCTTTGTAAGGGAAATCCTTGTACATATTATCCTCCTCACAAAACCAACATTTAATGGGATATTGTCTTAGCATCATTCCCAAATAATCTAAGGCTTTTGTATCATTATGGGTTGGTTATCCTTGTTGATTTGTTTGAGGGTTTCTCCTAAAAGTGATGGCTTGTATACCTTTATTTGTTCCATATTTCCCTTCTTCTAAGTCATCCCATGCCTTTTTCTAAGTTGGAATTTTTTTTTTTTCTTGTAAATTTACTTGTATTTTCGTATTGCTTCTTCCAAAGTATTAGGCCCATGAAATTTTGTTTTTTCATTGTAGAAATAAAGTAATCCAATTATAAATATTTGGATTTTGGCCTTAACATCATTGATGGAGTCCACATGCCTTAGGTATTCAAGGAATTTTTTTTCATACTCCTTTATTATCATGCTATCAAGATTGAGTTTAAACAAGAATTACATCTTTTTACCATAATAGTTCTCAAACAAATATGTCTCCTAAAACTACCTCTTGAAATACCTCCATGAGATTCTCTTCTCATTGAAATTCTAAACTTGATTAAGTTTCTCTTGACACATGGATGCTTTACCTTGTAAATGATATTTGGTATTTATAGCCTTAAGGTTGAATGAGTAACTATAGAATTATAAAGACTTCCTCATCCCTAATGGCCAAGGTTTAACTTCCTCACATTTCTTATGTTTACTAACAAATTTAGGAGGCTTAATATTCCTAAGCTCCCTTACACATCATCTTTTTCATACCTCCTTCTTTGATGTCTAACTAGTGATGAACTTTGACAACTTTTAACTTCTAAAAATGTATTTAAACCCTCTTAGTTGATTTTTTTAGTGAATGGTGTTAATTCCTACTAGAACTCCTAGAAAGCCTTTAACTTATAACATCCTCTCCCTTAGATTTCTATTTATCCTTCTCTACATGCCTTGTACCTGAATATTTGTTTATCTTCTTTTGCAATTCGTTGAATCCAATATATTATCTCAGTATTAAGTTGTTTTTTCTCTTCTTAAAATTTGATTAATATTTCATTATCATCCCTATAACTTAAGACCCACATCTTTATACCTTTCATTTGTCTCTGCTAACCCTTAGTTGTTGATTTGACCTTCTCTTTTTCCATTTCAATATATCTTAGCATTTATTATACTAATGTTCAACTTTGTAAATTTTCCCGCATTACTATATAAACTTTATACATTTTCCAAATACCTTATGCTCATTGAAAACCTATTTTGTTATGGACATTACCTAGTCTTATACGCATTCTTTTGATTTCCTAAGAAAACATACTTCTCAATTCAAAATTCTACCCGTAAAATAAGATTTTGATCCTCTCATCTCACTTTAAAACATATTATCACTTATATTTGTCACAAAATGTACCTCATCTTCCTAAAATATATTCTTCTTATAAATATTACAACATCTTCCTAAAATATATTCTTCTTATAAATATTACAACTCATTCTGTACAATGAGATGATTTGTAGCTTTACATTCTACAATAAAAAATAAACAGGAAAGAAATATCAATCAAATATATTACAATGTGAGATATAATTAAAACTTAATGCATAAAAATATATAGCTTACATTTTTTCCGTTAATAAATTACAGTGCGAGATATAATTATGCATAAAATGATGTACATTAATTTTTTTTCTACTACTGTTTACTTTTAAATATTGAACCTGAATCACTATTTTATAACACGTTAAATGGCAACAAAGTTAATTATTCCCGCCTTTTAAGAATGTAAGAAAATTATATTTATGTGGACAGGAATGATTACTCTAGATAGGGCCCACTTGACATTTTTTCAGAATATAAAGGTAGATATTTTGAATATCCTTCGGTGATAACATTTGCTTCATAGGAACCTGAACATAAACCAAAATAAATCACAATATTTTGAACATAAACCTAAATAAATAAATAAAATATGATTGAAAAGAATTAGATATGCTTAATTCACTTGCAATACTTAGAGAACGATACAATGGACAATTGTCCTAGAGATTGTCCTCCATATAATATTGGACAAATCGACCTAATGTCTTGCAGAAAATTGTAGTTGCCAAACCGAGATAAAAAGAAATCTCTATGTTGACATTGATGTCCTTATTCTACTATTTTAAAATATATTGGTCCCTCAAATTGAATATATCTGAAAAAGATGACATGGGGTTGTCATCACGTTAAACTTTATTGTAACAATATGTGGTACTTCAGAAATAGTATATCTGAAATAGTATTTATATACAAAATCTTTAAGAAAAAACCAACAACAATGAGCACATCCACTAATAGTTGGATTTTCTTCTCTCCGTGCTACTTGTGGTCCTAAATTATGTAGAATTTCATGTGCTGTCGAAGGTAGATTTCCCTATGGTGGTTGGAGTGCTACCTGCGTTCTAGTTTTTGCATAAGCTCTAGCATGATATCAGAAGGAGAATTGCTATGACATTTGTTAGTGAATACCGGTATTCTAAGATTTAGAACCATGAAGGTATATAGTAGGAAGCATAAAAAGAAGTATGTATTGCTTCTTCATTAAATGCACAAGAATTAAAAGCCTTCTTAAAAAATGCAAATGAAGAAAAAATCCCTCCCAAAAAAGAAAGAATGAAAACATAGTTATAATTAAAATGAGAGTTGTTTCTAGAAATTGTATTTGGTTTTGCAATCATTACATTGGTGTTCATGTTGGTTTAATGTCTTGTTCATACATCCGAGAATGAGAATTTTCCAAATAGTGTATGGCATTTTTTTGTTTCTTTACAACTAGTTCTTCAAAAATCAATGAATCTCTTATAAGTTGTTATTTCAAAATATTTATAATCTCATGAGTTGTTGAATGGAGCTTTGGTTATGTAATATCCCATTTGGAATATTTTGCTGGTTTTGCTAAAAAATGATTCAACTATAAAATCACCAGAATATTTCCATGTTCATAAATTTAAGCTGTTAAGATTATAAACAATTTGCATACATCAACCACAATATTTATGGAAAAGCACAAACATAATATGCAATTGAAAAATAAACGATATAAGCATACGATATATCTTAGCCTTATTTTATTAATATAAAAACTGCTAGTACAAAATTGGAGATGGTTGAAGTAATGGCCGAAATATATCTACAATAATGCCACAACTGGCCTCCAAAAGAAACTGGAAATAAATAAACTGCAACCTATGAATCCTCAATGGATCCACCAAGAGAAGAGATGGGTGTTCGCTCACTCTCACTCAATCACCCGAGGGTTTCCATCTTGGGGCTACTACTGAAGTAGAGAATAAAGTTCTCAAACCTCTCATACAAACAATGATCCAATACAAGATGTCTCCAAATGACCTCCACTTCTCCTTTTATAGATCCGAAAGATAGATCTCCAAGCCTCTAGAAGCATCTTATTTTATTATTTTACTATACTTCTAGAAGATCCTCCATTGACTCTATCAAAGTGACCTTTAATTTAATTCTATATCACTTAAGTCACTTTTAGCCCTTTTCCTCCAATTAATTATTTTTCCTTTAATGAAATGACTAATTAAATTTGTTTTTAATTAAGAAAAATGGTAAAATGCCCACCATACTCTCACCGACCATTATAAGTCACTACTCAGCATCCCATCATGAATATATCCTCATTCAGGTTCCAACAAGCTATTACATTGATGTGTTCCATCAAATAATATTCTCGAAATAACACCTCGAGCATAATTAATTAATTAATTAATTCAGGCTCCATAATAATGTTAATTTTGAAAGTTGTCAGAATGCAATGGAATGAAAGACAAATTTTTCTGATGATTAAATATGCCAAACGAATGCCATCATATCCCTCAAAAGCTCCTCAAAACTCCCTTGAAACTCCTAATAACCCGAACCTGCTCTAATGTCCTGACCATCCCCTATCTTGGAAATCCACCCTCGTTGTACTATGGAGAAAAATAAAATTTGGAACATTAAAAATCCTCTGCCCCAAGATTTGTTGCCCTCAAGCAATCCAAATATGTGGACCATCCCGTTGGCTCGATGCATCGAAGACCCAATTCCCGAATCCCATACAAATGAATGGATGCTGCTATGCTCTTGTGTCAAATCGTCAGAAACAGACCCCTCAAAACCTAGATCCTAAACTGATCTCTCACTGTACCTATCGTCGACCAATGCTCTTGGATCGAAATACCACCATGTCCAATCATCGCCCAAGTCCCATGGCTCGGACTGCACACTGTCTCTGGCTATAGTTGCTGCTCCATGAAGCAAGTACCAGCTTAGAAACTGTCTACAATCCAACCTCTGGCTTAGGCTAAGGTTAATCCTGCTTTTCTGATGTTGGGCTAGTGTTACTATAGTACTCACGAACTGCGAATCTACCATCCATGACCCATTGAAACATACAATAACTACCTCATCTAAGGGCCCTTGCTAAGATGTGCCCCAAAATAATAATGATACCCCATCAATAGGATACAAACTCATGATCTCCCGCTAACAGATTGCAGGAAAAGAATCAAATGTAGGGACTCCCATATATGTAGCAAGTATTTTGTGTTGCCATTGGTCCATGCTCAACTCATTTTCCTCTATCTCATCTATCAAAGAGATCTACCAGAAGAAGAAGGACCCTTTCTCTATAATAGGCCAAAGTGGGAAAGATATGTTGCAAGCCATATCGATGTACTCCTGGAATGTGTTGCTCCATGAAAGTACTGCAGCTCAGCTAACTGTATGTTCCTCTACCTGCACCTCATTAGTGGGTCGGCCCAACGTGTATGCACCACTATCTCCAACAACACCTACCTCTCCTAATCTGGAGTACATGCCCCCATTGTCTGCTGACCTTCGTAGAATTTTCCTATCATCCTCCAACACCTCTTCAAGATAAGTGTCTGCAACTACTATCACCCAGCTAGATGTATGTACATATGTCTCCTCCTCATCAATGCCTGACCCCATATGTTTCCAGTCATCCTCCTCCCTCAATATCTCAATGTGAACCTCTGATTGGCTCTCTCCGAAAGGATCATCATGCATATTGTGCATGTTCTCCTCCTCTGATGTCTCCTACTCCACCATATGCTACTCATGTTGAATCATCACAAGTAACTCATCATATTGAACATCTCCTATAAGGTCCAACAACTCCTATCCATACATACTGGAATAAAAATATGACTTGTTGTCCACAACTCTGCCCGACTACTCATGCTCCCCAGAGGCATCCTCAAATGATTCCATGGAGTCACCCAAAGAAGATTACTCATCCTGACATACAAAATAAATATCCTCTTGCTCTACTTCCACTACCCCATCTGCATCTCTCAAACACAAGTGATCGGGACCCCAAGGTTCTTTGAAGATGAAGCAAAGAACCTTCCTCCTCAACTCATTTTTTCTTCCTAATCCACCAAACTAGAAAAAATCCTCCCTGGTCAATTGTCTCTTGAATAGCCCAATGTTTTTCTCAAGCAGCCTTTCGGTTAGCTCATAAGTAGTAGGTGAGGCCAACTACTCTCTCCTCCAAATTCTCAGCAATGTAGTCTGCAAATCCCAATAAATGACATCACGACCACTCATAGATGATGAAAAAATGGACTGTATGTGTGATAGGTCTCTGTCAGGATGATGTTTCCTAATGTTAAAGAAGCATTGGAACATCTACAGGATCAATTGATCACACTCCAGCTTGAACATGAAGTTATAAACTCTAACCATGGCCATGAATTCTAGAATCTCTAGCCTCTTCCCAAAGGTAGGGCCCTCAATGTTATCCAAATCCTGCAGGGTCTCCACTATCAACCTGAAGACTCTCGTAATAATGTTATCAGTGTAAGGATGTATAGGTGTGGTTAGCACCATTATACTACTTATACATGATGCAACTAGAAGTTTGACTCCCATACAAGGGTGCTCCAAATACATGGTTTTTTCTAAGGCAAACATGGTTGGTTTTGGAACACAAATCAATCTCTCCCCATCTAACTGATCCACCTTGGAAGGAGTGAAGCATGTTCCTCTAGTTTTAGAAGGGATTTTGTTGTAACCCACATGCCTATCAAATCTATCCCAAGTTTGAAGATATTATCTCCCAATTCATGCACTTCTTGTGGTGGTCCTTCTAGTAACTTAGAAATTATTCCCCCGGAAAGCCTCCTATCAATTTTTGTTGTTGTTTTATAAAGAAAAATTATGAAAGTTTGATCCATGTTTTACAAAATAATGGCAAGTACATCAACTGAATCATACAAGACTGTGACAAATAGTCACATGACCAGTAGACTCCAAACATTCATATCCAAGTCAACAATATGCTCATCATACCCAACATACCAAAAAGCTATTCAATAATAGAAACTCACCACTCAAACATTTCCAAAATAGCTAAACTCTCACTCAACAATTTCAAGGCTTACGAGTCTCTTATCAAACCCTTGAAGGATAAATATATAGCAAATACAACTTATTACAAGGCTTTTAATAATTTCTATCAGTCATGAAAATAAATGCAAGGTGAGATATAGGGCTCAAGTGAGCAATAAGAAATGATATCAGTGTTGCAACAAACTTATCCTCTAAATACTGCACTGTCTCCCAGTTTATACAACTACTCACTGAAGAATAATTGGAGTTTCTACCCTCAAAACTGCTCAAAAAATTCTAAAAATTTAATTTGGAGCTCCTCACACCAAACCCACAAAACCCTAGAAAAATATTGGGCAAATTCTAGATGATCTAGGAAATCCCCAATTTTGTGGGAGTTTCCTAGTCTAGCCAACTATGCACACTCCTCCACATAAGATAAATTCATACCACAATGTTCCAACTCTACAATCTTGCAAATTCGCTCAATATCACTGGCTCAAATGAGAGAAATCTCTTGCAAAAAATATGGTAAATAAAATGGGTTACAGTAAATAAATTGGGCCTAACAAATAAACATAACCCCAATAGATAAATATGGCTCTGCAAATGAGCTAGGCTCATGCAAATAAATTAGGCTCCAACAAATAAAATTAGCTCAACAAATGATTTCAGCTCATCAAGAGAAATTCCCCACAGAACAATAATTTTGGCCTTGCAATATAAATTTGGCCCAGAAAAATGCTCTCCAGTAGCAATTATGCACTAGCTACTAGAATGGATTGGCCAAAACAACCACATTCGGTGCTCGAAATATTCTCAAAAATTAGTCCCGGACTCATCAAGCCAATCCGACCAAAACCCAAAAATGGTTTTCCCAAATCACGATCCTCCAAAATTGACCCCAATAAGCCCTATGCTCTCCTATTAGTTACTCAATATGTTTTCTATAGAATGATCACTGAAATACTCAATAACCCTCCAACTTTTTAACAAATTATTCCCCTGGTACTTCATTATCACTCCCAACAACAGTGGCTCTAATGAATGAGGCACTCTCCCATAAATATCCATAGCCTCTCCTCCTCTGTGTTGGTCCAATGACTGCAACGCTACTCCCGAAATCTAATATCAATCTCAACCCTTGGAGGTTCACCTATAGTCGAAAAGCTAATGAACCTAGGTTCACCTACATTTCTCGTAAGATAATGAACCTTCCAACCAACAACAATCACTACAATTGGAAACTGAAAAACCCATAGGCTGAGCCAAGACTCAAGCTCTGGAAAATTTGGCGTCTTCAAAGTAAAAACCCTTGAAACAATCTATATTTGAAACCTTCAATCTTCTTCTGAAGTTGACTTGCAATAAAACCCTTGAAATTGGCTTTTCCGGTATTTTGGCAAGTAAACCCTCACGTTGGTAAGATCACCAACTTTGATACCACTGTAACATCCCTTTTGAGATAATTTGCAGGTTTTGCAGGAAATTGATTAAACTATAAAATCGTGAGAACATTTCCATCTAAAATACATTCATAAATTTAAGTCGTTAACATTATAAACAATTTGCGTACAATAACCAAAATATTTACGACAAAACAGAAATAGAATCTACAACTAAAAAATAGACAATATAAGCATGTAATAGATCTCAACCTTATTTTATTAATATAAAAACTACTGGTACAAAACTAGAGATGGTTGAAGTAATGACCCAAATTTATCTACAATAATTCCACAACAGACCTCCAAAAAAAGCTAGAAATAAATAAACTGCAACATGTGAATCCTCAATGGATCCACCAAGAGAAGAGATGGGTGAACACCCACTCTCACTCAATCACCTGAGGGTTTTCGTCCTGGAGCTACTGCTAAAGTAGAGAATTAAGTTCTCAAACTTCTCACACAAACAATGATCCAATCCAAGATGTCTCCAAATGACCTCCTCTTTTCCTTTTATACATATGATAGATAGATCTCGAAGCCTCTAGAAGCATCCTGTTTTGTTAATTTATTATACTTTTAGAATATCCTCCATTTACTTTATCAAAGTGACCTTTAATTTAATTCTATTTCACTTAAGTAATTTTTTTCCATTTTCCTCCAATTAATTATTTTTCCTTTCATTAAATGACTAATTAAAGTCATTTCTAATTAAGGAAAAAGGTAAACCACCCACCATACTCTCACCGACCATTATAAGTCACTACTCAACATTCCATACTGAAGATCTCCTCATTCTGGCTCCAACGAGCTATTACACTAAGGTGTTCCATCAAATAATCTTCTCGGAATACCACCTCGAGCATAATTAATTAATCGAGACTGCATAATAATGCTAATTTTGAAATTTTTTGGAATGTGACGAAATTAAAGACAAATTGTCCTGACGATGAAATATGCCAAGTGAATTCCATTAGATCCCATAAAATCTCCTCAAAACTCCCTCGGAACTCTTGATAACCCGAACCTGCTCTAGTGGCCTAGCCATCCCCTGTCCTGGAAATCCACCCTAGTTATACCATGGAGAAAAATAAAAATTGGAACATTACAAGTTAGCCACCCTTCCTAAGGAGTACGATTTCTATTCTTTTCCTTGTTCATAATTCCATTCACAACATTTTTCTCCCATTATCATTCCCTACCATGGATGGAATGTCACTTTCCTTTCGGATTTTTTTATATACATGTTACTATGGCATTGGAAGAAAAATGCAAATGAGGTAAATTATAATAATGTTGGTATTGAAATGTAATCAACTTTTTATTTTTACCTCAATACCTATCCACCCTGTATCTTCCCCTCCCCCTCCCTCTCCCCCTCCCCCTATCACAAGAAAAGGATGAATATAGGCATATAATTAAAATGATATTTTTTTCTATAAGTTGTATTTGTTTTTGAAATTTGTAGTATTGGTGTCCATGTTTGTTCAATGTATTTCTCATATAGTTGATAATGATATTTTTTTCCAAAAATTGTATGCCATTTTTTGTTTATTGATGATTGGATCTTCAAAGATCAATGAATTGCTTATAACCTATTGTCTTACAATATATAGAATTCATGAATTTTTGAAGGTAGAGTTCCTTAAGGGAGAATTGGTTGGCAACTCTTTATAAGGAGTAGGACTTCTATTCTTTCCCTTCCAAGTAATTCCATTCCACAACATTCTACTCCCATTGTTGCTCCTTGTTATGGTTGGAGTGTTGCTTACCTTCCAGTTGTTTGCATAAGTTTTAGTGTAGCAGTGGACACAAAGTACCTTAGAAGGAAACTACAAGAATGTTGCAATACTTGGAAAAGAAAAAAGTTATGTTAACAATTATAGTAAGGAAAATATGAACTTGGTAAAAAAAATTTGTAATATTGCCTCACTAAATGCACATGGAGTAAAATCCACTAACCCAAAAAAAAAGAGAAAAACAAACCAATAATTAAAATGAGATTTAAAAAAAAAAATTGCATTGGGTTGCATGTACAGCTACTCGAGGGACTCGAAAAATGAAAAATGGTTAAAGCTCGGGCATGAAAAGTTACCGAAGGGAGGGGTAGTCAACATGCACAGGCAAAAAAAAAGAAAGTTAAAGAGAAGGCATCAACGATTAACAAAATTTAGCGCAAAAGAGGCAGAAAAATAGATCAAGAAAACAAGCAGAACTTGTTGCATGCTTATGGAGTAGGGACTCCAACTCAAGTAAAATCACTGATAGTTGGATGGGAAAGAGACCTAAACACCAAGGTAGAGGAAGACATTCCAGGCGATGAAATGGAATCCATGGTGACAGACCCAGGAAACACAAGACGGTGACTAACCCTGTTCAAGCAAGAAGTCCAACTCTACTGGACCATGAAATTTTTGATGGAAAAGGCCATCATGGAAGTTCAGGATATAGGAGGTGATCTAAAGGAAACCTTGAGTCTGACTAAAATACACACGGACATATAGGAAATACAATTGTAGGGTCATAATCAAAACGCGTGTCTCAGGCATATAGAACAACATCTTCAAAACCTGCACCAAGTGGACATGTCGAGGTCAAGTGCAAAAGACCCGACACTGATTGAATCATATGATGGGTAGCAGAATCAATTTAGTAAATTTTGTTTATGAAATATGATGTGGTCGGCTAGCATTTACTTTCATAGTAGCATGCTAAAAGAGACACTAGATATTATAGTTGATAAGGCATTTAGAGACAGAATAAAACAATTTCAGTTTTGGTTGGTTTTAACTCATGGAGGTGGCCAACAGGCCTAGTTTCCTACGGGCCAGTTCAGGCTACCAAGAGCATAGTATAATGTAGCATGTTCTTTTTTGATAAAAATAAATGAATAGAGAGACTGTACCAAACTTACAAAACAAATTTCATTGAGCTTTGGAATGGTGTTCATCTTAATTGAATATCTTACTTATACAATTAAGAATAAGAATCTTGCCAAATAATAATAATAATATATAACATTTTTTTGGTTATGTTTATTGACAAATAGTTCTTCAAATATTAATAAATCCATTAGAGTTTTTCCCACTACATCCACCTACCATGTCTTTCTATAGCTTCCACATCAGCTTCATAATAAAATTAATTAAATAATATTAAATTTCTTTTTAAAAAGTAGTTTATGTTACTGCAATTGATGTATTTATAAAAATCAATAAATATCCTATAGGTTGTTCTCATTACATCAACATGCCATGTCAATCTAGAGCTACCGCATCAGTTGCATAACAAAAATAAATAAATAATATTAAATTTATTTTAGAAAGATTCATATATGTGAGTACAATTTAGGTATTGAAATGTAATCAACTTTTTATTTTAGCAATAAAATTTAACTTGAAATTTCAATGCTCTGACGACAGTGACAAAATCAATGTGAACTTACTCTCAACGTTTGGTACCATAATTTTCCATATTTTGTCGCCGCTACATTTTGTTTGCGTGTCCTTGTGGAGGATCGCTTGATTCAGTTATCGTGTGCCAACTTGCGTTATCCTTTGCAGTTTTTCATGGCCATCCTTTATATATATATATATAAAACATTATTATCTGCATTATCTATATGTGCCCATTTTCAGTACAATACTCCCATCGATTTCAGGGTTTCTTCCTCCCAAAGGCAACCAAATCACGATTCCCATTCCCAACACTCACTCACATCATGAGATGTGCTCCTCCTAAGTCCCGTGATGAGGGAAGTTGCAATATTAGATGCATCATTTCGATTGATATGTTATTTGGCAGCCTACGCTCTTTCTATGATTCTTGAATTTGGTGGTCATTTTAGTTGTAACTAACTGTGGAATTTAAGCCATGTGCTTACTGTTTTATGCTATATTAACTAGAAACCATGCCAAAAGTGGAATTCTTTTGTCTTCAATTTCTAGATCCGAGATTCCATTTTGTCAGAAGGCAATCCTATGGCTTGTGGGCACTGGACAGGCTTTAGGCACTCTTTCCTCAGTCACACTCACTTCCCTAATATTTTATCCATTTCCCTTGCAATTTTCAAATTATTGGTTAGCTGGTCCGTCACTCATGAAAGTTACGTGCAAAAATTTGCAGGTGAAATACTAATGGTCCAAAATACCATTTCATGTTCCATACGTTTTCTCTACTTTACTTTTAAAATATGTCTTTGAATTTGTAAAAAAATGCACATTATACAAAAATCCGATAATGACTTTAAAAAATATAGAAATATTTCATTCATTTCACTGATGGTGTCACATTCCCCGATAGGGGTGTAAGGGGTGTAATATGAGGAGGATCAGTCTTCTCATCAAAATTAATGATAGTGGCTTCAGAGTTGAAGCTTATTACTCTCTACATGAGTGGTAAGGGTGGTATGTGATATTACTGCATCTAGATTAAGGTGAGGTGGCAGGACGGAGGCCCGTACATGGGAATTAAAACAGGGTGGAAGAAGGTGCGGGGTCTTGAAGAAAAACTTTGGTGCATGCTCGACCACAAGACAAGAGACCTCCATCACTCGCCCACCTCTTTCATGCTCCAAAAGTCTCGCAACTCATGGCCACTCCAAGAGCCTTGCTGATCGTGGCCATGGAAAGAAGGATAAAGGGAACGTAGTAGAAGGCCAACCTAGCTCCCCCTCACCCCGAGCAAACCAAGAGGTCAGAGGCTAGCAATCGACATGATTCAAGAAGCAGCAACAACTTACCATGAAAGCACAGCAGAGGAGATCCAACAACTCATCGAAAAGTGGGAAGTAGATATAAATAAGCATGCAGAGACAGAGATGGATACTCAGGAGTGGAGAGGTTTAATTCCAGACTGGGACCAAACCAGAGGTAGTCTAATGCAATTTAGATAGACTCTGTATCTTTATTGGTCTATGAAGAGCATCCTTAGCAAACCATTGGAGCCTATTTCAATGAGTCTGGTGACATTAGTCCAAGACTTCCCAGATTATAAGATCGAGTTTGGTAAGATTAAGTTCCAGTTGAGGAAACATGGTGGGCGCCTTGAGCATATTGAGCACCACCTCCCATTTATTGCCAAACCATTCGAGCAGGTTGGCACCTCGGTTCAGGACCCGACACCTGTGGAGTCAACCTTGGTTCAAACGAGGCTGAGTACTTTATGACTGTTTAACTCTCTCTCTTTACTTAATAGTTACATGCGGCTAGGATTTAAATTTTAGGAGTTCAGTAGATATGATAGTCAATATTTAAACAACTATGTATGTGTGAGTATCTAGACTATGTTTTCTTGGTATGACAGACTCAAGACGTGATTTTTTTGGATGGCATACCACACCATCAATAGCCAACAAACTCGGTTTCTCGTTCAGGACGGGTTGAGGCCATCAAACTGGGAAATCTAGCTATATGTTGTTTATAAAATGAATGAAAAGGGAGTACTACCAAACTTACAAAAAAATATGGTGTCTCCTTAGAAAGACACGGGCACTGAAATGTATTGAATTCTTACATGATCTACATACGTAATATTTTTTATGCCCAGACACCATTGCATTATTAGACACAAACTTCTTAATCGTTTATCCAACTTGGAATTTAGCTTCACGCATTTCTAATACCTTTAAAATTCAAATGTTCACAACTGTTCAATTCTTACAATCTCATTGTATATGATCTTTTTGTTAATAACTGGAAAACATGGAACAAAAGTCTTGTCAATATTATTAACAATTAAATAGATTATATATAGGAAACATCAGTGAGATTGAATTACATTTCAATGAAACTGATTGAATTTTGACACTTGAATATTCAATTACAACACTTGACGCTTGGAATTAAATTCTCCAATATTTTTTTAATAACAAATTCAAAATAAATTAAATTTAATATTAATTATTACACAATCGAGTATATCAAACATACTATAAATTACCTAATAAACAAAACACAAGTTCAACATCATGCAGGATTTGGCAAAAATTTATCTAAATATAAACAAACTTGACATGTAGTCTTTGGATTTGAAATATGTTACATTACGGACTCTGATTAGTATCAATGATTTAACAGTAAATAAACTAGGAATTGAACCAAAAGGTGCAAAGGAACGTCGGAGGAGTGTGGATGTGTAGCATATAATTTGGAATGCAAATAAAAAAACCTTTAAAATTTTCATATGTAGCAGAGGGTTTTTCCCATTACTTATAAATATAGATTTAATATTTTCTTCATTATACTTGTAACTAGAAACATTTTCAAATTGGCATCTTTATGTTTATATTGACTACCAAAAAAACACTTGGATTTTCTTCATTTCACTTATATTTTATTATGTTTATTTAATTTAACTTATATTTTATTTCATAATAATGTTTGTTCACTTTATCCAAACATAACAATATAATGAACTCATTATACTTTTATATAAAAAAGGTAACATATAAATCTATTTAATATTTCAATTATTTAAAAATATTAATAATTTCTAGTTAAAAAGACCAACAACCATATCCTGCCATATCCTCTTCGGAATCTTCCTCCACAACACATCGAATCTACTTAGAAATACTAAAACCCATATCCCCTTTGGACTCTTCCTCTGGCCTTGGTTTCTTCTCCTCTTCCTTTGGAGCGGCTGCAGTAGGTGCAAGATTTGAAAGAAAGAAAACTAAATAATGGGATGAATCAATTTAAATTAGTATATATATATATATATATATATATATATATATATATATATATATATTACAGAATATACAAGCCTACGTCATGATGGTTTAGTGAAAAACTAAGGGTAGAAGAGTTAGACTGCATGATTATAGGAACGAAGATTTTGTGAGCCAAAACATGTTATGTAGACTGCACGATTATATGAACAAAGATTTTGTCAGCCAAAACACATTATTCAATGTGGATTTTTTCATGGCATAGAGATTAGAAACTGCTGGTGGCATGTAGTGAATGCAAAGGCTCATTAAGACTGTATAGCTGTGATTCTATCTTCCACGATTGTTGTGGGTAAGGCAAAAACTTTTAATATTGGAATTGTTTCCAAATTTTATAGCAAAGTTTCGAAATTTGATTTTTCCAATTGATCACCTAGCCATTTTCACTATATGTAATTATAAATATGGGTATAATACTGGGACGACTGTTAAAATATCTAATTACACTCACATGGAGATTTAACTATATTTAGAGAGTTAATTAAGTGAGCACTGAGTCAAATCAAGTTATGTAATGGTCAAGTCGAGTTATGTGATAGATGAGTTTGGTAAGTGTGTCTAGGTCAAGTGAGATGTTAGTCCAAAAGGATAAATACCCTTCACCGAGTTCAATGTATTCATAGATATTGAAAATCAATCAAGTTTGTGTGAGCAATAGAAGAGCCTCAACTCGTGTGTGTTTTTGTGTGATTTTGTGCCTTTAATCTTCTACCTTTCCAACAAATTGGTATCAGAGTCAGGTTACAAAGAATCAGGGAAAGGCAGATCAACATTTATCTGCGTGTGAGAAGAGAAATTTTTTTTCTCGCTTATTTAAGCTATAACACATCTGGAAGTTATACTCAGTGCATTATAATGTTGGTGAGCTCAACAGAGAGCCATGTTACATGTTAAAATGTTTCGCGATTCAGAGCACATGGGCTTGTTGAAAATTTGTAGCGTTAGTATTAACAAACTTCAACATAGTGAGAGGAGCGTTTAACACAACTCCACATAGCGAGACAAGTGTTAGCACGCACACCCAAAGCGGAAAGAGTCATGTTACTAAACATAAAAGGAAAAAGTCAAAAGATTTTTTTCTTGGGTCGAAGTCAAATTTGATTAATTTTTTGTTGGCTTATATGACTCAGAGGATATTGAAGACGTTGATTTGGTTTTCTAAAAGGAACCTAAGTATTGGAATTATAAAGGAGTATTAAAAGGTTTTATTCAAAAAGGGCTTTTGATTTTTTTTTGAAGGGATTTTTTTAAAAGTTTTGAAAAGTGATTGATATAGGATTTTTTATTTTTTTTTAATAAAAATAAAACTTAGGGCTTTATTATAAGCTTATTTGTTGAGCTTTGCAAAGCATATAAAAATGGAGACTTATGGTTTCATAAGAGAAGTGATTTTTTAAAAAGAAATATGGAAACAAGAAGTTTCTAGCCACAACTTCCTTCTTTCACAGGGAAAACTTATGATGTGTGGGCCATTAAAATGGTGACCATGTTAAAAGCACATGATGTTTGGGATCATGTCAAGTTTGGGTTTGCACAACCTCATAATGATGCAAAAGAATGAGTTGTCAGTAATGCAGAGAGGGAACAATGGAAGAAATAAAAAAGGAAGAATGCACAAGTGTTGCTTCTTATACAACAGAGAGTGGACCGAAAAAGGTTACATAATATTATGATCACATCTTCAGTAAAGGAAGCATGGGAAACATTGGTGATAAGTTATCAAGGTATGGCCAAATTCAATATTGTTAAATTGCATAATACTAGGAGATATTTTGAAAGCTTGTAGATGAAGGAGACAGAGGACATTGATTATTTCATGAATAGGGTCATGTCTATCGTAAATCAGTTAAAAATTTATGGTGAAGAAATTAAAGATCAAACAGTGATTGAGAAGGTCCTTAGATCTTTGTCTACCAACTTTGATGTTGTTGTAGCAATCATAGAAGAAGCTAGACATTTGGAAAAACTAATAGTTGATGAGTTGATGGGATCACTTCTATCGCACGAGAAAAAGATAGACATAAAGAAGGATTCCACTCTAGAAATTGCTTTCAAAAGTCAAGTTTCTATTTTAAGAGGTTGAGGTAAGGTTCGATCGAGCGACAGAGGATGAGGTGGAAGATATGGTGATCAGAGAGATGGCCAAGAAGAGCATGAACCTGAAAGTGGAAGAAACAACAACAAAAGATTCAACAATAATCAAATATCTGACAAATAAAAGGTGAGATGTTATTATTGCAATAAATTTGGTCACTATGCTCGTGATTGCAAGAAGAAGATACCTGATCAAGGAAACTAGAGATCTAATGTTAGTACATAGAATACTAAATCCATGTTCCTAGCATGCATCAACATGCATGGACCGTCTGATAAGGTGTGGATATTAGACAATGGTTACAGTAACCACATGACACACAATAATACTTTGGTTGAAAATTTGGATCAATCTGTGAAGACAAAGTTAAAGTTGGGGACTCACAAAACTGCCGATGTATATGGAAAAGGAGTGGTCAACATTCTGACTAAGCAAGGGGATCCAACGACAATATCAGAGGTATATTATGTTCATGGTCTCAAACATAATTTGATAATTGTTGTTTAATTGATGTAGAAAGGATACAGAGTTATCTTTCACGAGAAAGAGTGTGTTATTTATGACAAACCCCAAAGAGTGTGTTATTCAAAGAACAAGATTCATGGAATGGGACTGTAGACAAAACAGTTGATGCACAAGAACCATTGATGGAAGAGGATGATGTAGAAGAAAAGGAGCAGCAAGAATCAAAAGAGAAGACACCAAACAGAGTCACACCAGCATGGACTCCAAGATTTTTAGAGTAGCATGGATCTTCACTCAGATCTATAGACCAGAATTATCCAAGTGACCAATCAGGTGATGAATCAAGTAATGATAAGAGGAATATGATAAGTTTGAAATATATTTATGATGGTTTGGATGTTAGTCCAAATTTTGCATTGTTTTCATTCCAACCTTCTTCGTTTGAAGAATAAATCAGAGATGAAAATTGGGTGCAAGCCATGGATGAAGAGGTTGATCCTATTGAAAATAATGATACATGGGATTCGGTTAATTTTCAAAAGGATAAAAACCTCATTGGTGTGAAGTGGGTGTACAAGAAAAAGTTGAAAGAGAAAGGTGAAATTGAAATATTTAAAGCCAGACTTGTAGCAAAATGATTCTCACAACAACCGGGAATAGACTTTGGAGAAATGTTTGCTCCCGTAGCTAGATTGGATACTATAGGAGAAGTTATATAAACAAAAGCTCGGAAGAAGTGGAAAGTACATCAAATGGATGTCAAATCATCCTTCTTGAATGAAATTCTAGAAGAATAAATTTATGTTCAGAAGCCTCTAGGTTATGAAGTTGAAGTTAAAGAAGATAAAGTTTACAGGTTGAAGAAAGCTCTCTATGGTCTCAAGCAAGCACCTACAGCATGGTATAACAGAATTGACAGTTACATGATTAAGAATGGATTTTGTAGAAGCAAAATTGAGCCTACCTTGTACACAAAGGTAAATGAGCATGGAGAGATTTTTAATGTTTTCTTATATGTTGATGACATGATTTTTACAGGTGATCTTGAGTTAGATGAATTTAAAGCAGCCATGATGAAAGAATCTGAGATGACATATTTTGGTCTCATGAAGTATTTTGTTACCATAGAAGTTGAGCAATATAAAAAAGGAATTTTTATTTTCCAAACTGGAAAGATTCAGGATGGATAATTGCAAACCTTTACCTACACCAGTTGTAGCATGTACAATGTTAAGAAATAATGATGAAGGATCAGATGTCAATCCAACTCTATTCAAAATATTGGTTGGCAGCCTGATGTATCTCACAGCTACAAGACCAGATATTATGGAAGGAGTGAATTTGATTTCCAGATTTATAGAAAATCCAAAAGGCAGACATTGGAGTGCAGGAAAAAGAATTCTAATATACATAACAGGAACTAGAGATTGTGGCATAATGTATACAAGTACATAAAAGAAATATTTTATTGGATACACAAATAGTGATTTTGAAGGTAGTTTGGATGATAGGAAGAGAACTTTCGGTTATGTTCTTCATCGTGGTTCAGGTGTGACCTCATGGGCATGTAAGAAGCAACCCATTATGACACTATCATCAACAAAAGCAGAATATGTAGCAGCAACTTCAACAACATGTCAAGCAGTGTGGTTAAGAAGAGTATTGGATGGACTCAAGAAGAAACAACAAGGATCAACAACAATATATTGTGACAACAGCTCAGCGATTGCACTATCCAAGAAAGTGTGTTTCATCAAAAGAGCAAGCATATTGATACTAGATATCACTTTATTAGAGAACTTGTGAAATGAAGAAGTTCACTTGAAGCCTTGTAAATCTAGTGATCAACTCGCTACTATATTTACAAATCCATTAGCAAAATATGTGTTTGAGTTTCACAAAATAAACTTGGGTGTTGTAAGCCTAGCTGAGACATAGACCAGTAGGTATGTTTTAGTTGTCATGAGTTATGTTTTAGTTTAGTGGTTGTAATTAAGGGGAGTGTTAAAATAGCTAATTAACTCCCACATGGAGATTTAACTATATTTAGAGAGTCAGTTAAGTGAGTGTTGAGTCAAGTTGACTTATGTAATGGTCAAGTCGAGTTATGTGATAGATGAGTTAGGTATATGTGTGCATGTCAAGCAAGTCATTAGTCGAAAAGGATAAATACCCTTCACCGGATTCATTGTATTTAGAGAGATTGAAGATCAATCAAGCCTGTGTGATCAATAGAAGAGCCGCAACTTGTGTGTGAATTATTTGTGTGATTTTGTTCCTTTACTCTTCTGCCTTTCCAACAACAAATTTAATGTGATGTTGTCTCTATTCATAAGAACCTCAATTTAAATGGAAAATTTTCACTAGTATATTGCCAGTGATATGATTTAAAGTGAACCAGTGACAATCTTGTTAATGTCAAGGAACGTTTTCTCTTCTGAATTAGCCCTTGAATAATGGATACATAGAAAAGTATCCAATGCCTGACTCTGGTTAATAATACAGGTAAATTTAACTAGGCCTCCTCTAATAGCTGAGGAATCGAATAATATGGATATTGTTATAATGTGGTACACTAAAAGTAATAATGATCTTTAAGATTAACTAATTTCAACATCCTTAATAACTTTCTTTTTGAATGTTTTAATGTTGTACATAAATCTCCTATTACCTACAAACAAATTATAATATATAATGGTTAGAACATAAAAAAATTGTTATAAAAAATTACCTATAAATTATTTAAAAAAAAAAAGATAATATAAAATGGCAAGAACATAAAATATATATGGAATTTTTTCTACTTGGACCCAAAATTGAGAAAACTAAATTGGTTTTTCATTATATTTCTTTCAATGTTACAATACATTATACACATGTAAAAGCATTCATAAAGCTTATATTAAAATATAATGGTATTTCTTTGATCATATCTACAAAATAACATATGAAAAAAATTATGCCCAGAACCATGCTAAAAAATATGGGTGGCTCAATCCCCATCCTTAGGTTCTCATAAAAAACAAATTATGGGTGTTTCCTGAAACTGTTTAGGGGTTACTTGCTAACTACAATCATGTAACCCCTAGAATTGCTATTCGTTGAAAGAATATAACACATAACCAACACCTCGAAATCATTTGAACATGAGAATTGATGATTCCCAAAAAAAATTACATTGTAAAAAAATTCAATATTACAGTTTTTCAGATAATGAAGAGAAATTTATTCTTATCTTGATTAATTATTTTTGAAAAAGATTATGTGATGGAAACATCTTCCCATATTTATGAATAAACTCTTTTTATTATGTTTATATCCATTTATATAATATTTTATTTATATATATAAAAATTAAATTTATTGTATTTTTTTAAAACAAATTATAAAAAAATAAAAAATAAAACCATACATAACTCGAATGGAACAACCACGAAGGAAATGGGGGTGAGGGTGGTGTAGCAGCCATCCCCTCAAAATCTCTTTTGAAATAGATGTGCCCACCACCCTTTTCGATGATAACAACGTGGATAATGTCACTGCACCACCTAGTATTTCATTAATGCACGTTAAGTACAAGATGTCACCTTCGGTGTGAAATGTTGGATTTGGAAATCTGTCACTTTGATACGAAAATCTTTTCCTTCATTTTGGATTCGGTATTTCTTATCTTTTCATGGTGAGACACTCAACATCTAATTTTTTTTTTATTTTTTTTTGAAAGTTTGTCCATTTTTCCGTGGGTGCGTCTTTTTGATTGCCCAGTGCTTTGTGAGGTGATCTTCTTGGTCCTTTCGACATGTGCGTCCCCAATTTCATTGTTGGTTTTAATTTGGATTCTTGAAGTTCATTATTTTGGTTTGGTGATTTAAGTGGGAAGGTATTAGGATAAATTTTGTCAATCTATTTTTTTTTAGGAATAAGGAAATTTTTAAGTGTGGTTAATTATAGTTTATAGAGATATCTTGGTTTTATCAGTTATGAGTTTTTTCTTTTCTTTTTTTAACTTCTAGTTTGAGTTAGTGCTAGCCTTCAATCATTTTTATAAAAACAAAAATGATACATTGTTGAAAGAACAATGCTCCCAACAATTGTATGAAAATTTTGTTCTAGCTCCCATAAGAATTACATAAAGTGGAAAACAAAGTCATGATACAATGTGACTATTACTTCGACTCTAGGGTCATTGTGATGGTGGCTATTGGGTGTGTGACATGAACCATATGAGAGGACATCAAAATCAATACATGCATACTAACAGGTGAAGATGCTCTTGGGTAGAGTTCTTGAATGAAATGATGCAAAAAGTGAAATATTCTCGGTGATGGATGAGCTCTAATTATATTTCAAAGATATGGGTAAATTTTTGGCAAGGATTAAGGCACTCATCATATATGGAAATGGACTAGTTCTTCTAAACATTACTGGTTTCCCTATTCATCATAAGGTGAATGCCTCCCAGTCTTCTTAATTTTTTGAATGTTGGAGTTTCTTTCACATCTCTACTACAAAAAAAATTAAAATATATATGAATAATTCAATTTTAAAATATTAATTTTTATTTTTATTTAAATTATAGTAGATTCATAATCTCTCAAGGTGTAAACCTCTTTTTTGAGTGAAAAACTTAGTAAATGTTTGCACCTAGAGAAATTTGAAACCAGTCAACCCTAAGTTTACCCTATTTTTGAGCATGTCTCCTCCCCTAACACATGACAGAACCTCCTCACTTGAGGTTTGATCCT
Organism: Pinus albicaulis; assembly: GCA_034641835.2. Classification (NCBI taxonomy): domain Eukaryota; kingdom Viridiplantae; phylum Streptophyta; class Pinopsida; order Pinales; family Pinaceae; genus Pinus; species Pinus albicaulis. The sequence goes on from CM076579.1 coordinate 1,214,298,087, forward strand.
GAGTTACCTTGCTAAAGAGAATCATCCTCAACCAATTGGTGTTAGTGAAACTTAGTAAGACTTGACACTAATAGATTTACATTATTCATTATTAATTAAATTTAAAAACTGTATTTTAACCTTATTTAGCTATATAGTCATCCCATGTTTACAACGAAAGTAATAATAGAATAATCTTGGTATTTAATTTACTCTTTCTTAATAAAAATGATTAAAATAATTAAATTTCAAATCATAAAAATAAATTAAATATTTTTTTTGACCAAAGTAAAATAAAATATTTTATTTAATATTGTTTTAATATTTAAAATTAAGTAAATATATAATAAATTAAATTATATCTTTATCATTATTATAATAAATATTTCAAAATACAAATATTTTAGGAAAATTTGATATTTCTATATATTTGGCTCATCTAAGCTATTTTTATATTAGAAGTGAAAGTGAATCTATATTGTTTAAATTTATTTCAACTTCACATTTCTATACAAAAATAATAATATTATTAATTTTATTAAAGCCTTAAAAATATATATATTTACACATATCTTTGGTTGACATTTTATGGGAGTTAACCCTATAACATCTTTCTTATACTAACAAAAAATTTAAAATTAAAATATAATTAAAAATATATATAGTTACACATATCTTTAGTTGACATTTTATGGGAGTTAACCCTATAACATCTCTCCTATATTAACAAAAATTATTAAAATTAAAATATAATTAAAATAATATATTTTAAATACTAAAAAAATATACTTATAATTTTAATAATAATCAACATTATTATAAAAAATCTAAAATAATTATATTTTATATGATTAAAATAAATTTAATTCTTATTTAACTAAAAAATCAATTAAGTAATAGATTTTAAGTTTTTAATAATATTAAAAATTATTCCAGCTTAAATAAATTAATTTTTATTTAACAAAACATATTTTTACATATACTTTGTAGTTTTAAGAGCAACTCACATTATCAAAATATTTTATAAAGCTTTGGATATTAGAAAACTTTTCACCTAGTTATATATGTATTAAAAGAAAAAGTTTTTATCATTGCAACATATTTGTTTTCCTCAAATTTGTATTTCAAATCAATAATCACAAAGTAAAATTACAAAGATAAGATTACATATATTTGTAGTTAATTACTTTAGATATCGATATAATGCGTGGGAATTATATTTTAAATTTATAATTGAAATATATCTCAAAACATCGCCAATAATAATAATTAATAATTTTAAAAATTCGAAACATACATGTGGTAAATTTTTCACGGTAGGTTTCACGGGCACTATTTCATTGCCAAGCAACTCTCTGGCATGTGGACTTTGCACAGGCTTGGATCACATGCCTGCCTCATTCACACCGACTACCCAATATTTTATCCGCCTCCCTTGCAATTTGCAAATTATTGCGAATTAGTGGTGAGCCAGTCAGTCACTGATGAAAGTAACGTGCAGAAATTTGTATTTCTATTATTTGATGGACCAAAAAACCCATTCATCCCTCACACAATTTTCTATTTTACTCTTAAGTTGTCTTTGAATTTGTAAAGCAATGTGCGTTATAAAAATTTAGTTCCCACTTTAAAAATTATTAGCATATTTAATTCATGTCAAAGATGGTGTACGCTTGGAAGGACATGACTGTTGAGATAAACTGAATTCTAAAATGATTTACATATACATAATATTGGTTCACCGCTCCAAAATTATATTGTGAGAAGCAAATGTCTTAATCGTTTATCCAACTTCGACATTAGCTTCAGGAATCTCTAATGCTTTTAAAATTCAAATGGCGTCAACCGTTATATGCATACAATCTCATTTATATGATGTTTTTTTAGTAGTAAATTTTAAGTAAATTTATTTTGTTATGAATTATTGCACAATCAACTATGTCAAATAGACCATAAGTTAGCTTCATGCAGCTGGTACCTTGGTATCTTGGATTTAACCCGGTGATGGAGGCCCCTCACAGTGGGATCATTTGGGTTAAATTACCCAGTCCTCCTTCAGAATTCTGGACCTTAAGGCACTGCAGGCGATTGGAAATGCTATCGGGTGCACAAAATACATTGACCCGAGCATTGTTGGGGCATCCGATAAAAGGATTGCTTGGATGTTGGTTGAGGTGGACTATGTGGGTGGTCTGATTGGGGATGTGGATCTCATTTGGGGCCAAAGGAGGCATCGTCAGTGTTTTGATTATTGGGGAATCCCTTTCCGCTACTTGATATGTCACAGGACTGGTCATCTAAGGGAAAATTTCCCTTTCAGACCTTCTTCCAGGAGCAAGGCTATGCCTAATGTGGGTGTGGAACGACATCCTTTTGTTGTTTTCGGCTCCCCTCGCGGTATTGAACAAGGTAATCTTCATACTTATGATGATGATGCATTTCTCTCTGCTCATGAAATTTCTGACCGTACAAATCAATTAGATGTGGAGAATTCTAGGGAAACCTGTATCTCTGACCCGACTCAAAACCAATATCGTGTTATGCCATCTGTGGGTCCTGTATCTCCCCCACATTCTGGGTATGTGTCTCCTTATATACCTGACCCGGTTACCTACTCTCTACAATCCCGACCCACCTCCTATGAGGTTGACCCCCCTCTGTTTCGATCATCCAATTATGTTATGGGGGGACCATCTGGGGCTACTGATCATGTCTCTGTTAATGACTTATCAATCCCCCAAGCCACATTTTTTGATAAGGGAGGACCTTCCTCTCAGAGAAATATTGTAGATTTGGAGGAATGTTTAAAGTCTCTGACTGATTATAACGATCTTCATAACCCGGTGGACCTGTCGGATTCGCCCAGGAATTCGGTCGGGAGTGGCATTGAGTCGATCTTGGGTAATCCAAATCTTGATCTTGCTGTGCTCACGGTATTTGATAGGCCTCTTAGGACTACTGAGAATTCATTCCCCATTCCATCTTCATCTAATGTCACGGTCCTAAAGTCCCCTAAAGTTAAAGGCAAAAATTTCAAAGGGAAGTTGAAATCTATTGCTTTGTTCTCTGATGAGGAGGAGAATCTCATGGACATACCTATTGATATGGCTGAGAAATGCACTGAGGTACCTTGGGCGCTTAGAGCAGGCTACCCGGATCATGGTTTGCCATGAATCAAATAATGTCCTGGAACATCAGGGGGTTGGGCAATGCCTCCAGAATACATTGCCTGCGTGACCTATTATTATCTGTGGAATATTTTATTATATTATGTCAGGAGACTTTATGCTATCGAATGAAAGCTATCAGGGTATGTTTGGGTTTCAAACCTGGATGGTGTACGACTGTGGTGGACGCAAATGGGCACTCGGGCGGTACCATTTCCATATGGGATCCGGCCAAGGCGGATTTAAAGGCCTACAATTTTTTTGGTGGAATACTTTTATCTGGTCATTTCCGAGATTTGGAAGGTACATTCAATATTATAAACCTATATGCACCTTACCAAAATAGAATTGCTTTCTGGAAGCGTATGCAAGACTCGGGCATCCTCTCTCTCTAGAATCTGATTATTATGAGAGATTTCAATTTTACACTTCAGGCGGACGGAATTTGGGGTCCTCATTCTAGAATGGATCCTTTATCCACTTTTCTAAACAACCTATTCTATGATCAACATATCAAAGATATCATACCTCAACCGATCCTCCCCACGTGGTCCAACAAAAGGGCTAGGGAATCCTATATTGCTAAAAGAATTGATCGGACAATGGTAAGGGAAGATCTCCTATTAGGTTTATGTGATTCGAGGGCAATTATCCTAATTTCTGATGTGTCGAACCATATGCCTATCACGTTCTCGTGGAAGGTGGGTGGTATCAAAAGGGGTATGGCTTTTAAATTTAATAGAGCATGGATGTGGGAGGGAGATTATGTGCAGATGATTATAGACCTCTGGAATGAGGACATAGGCGCTCAGGAATTGTTAGTTTGGGATATTTTCCATTTTAAAATGCAAAAGATTAAAGGGGCGACAAAAACATGGGATATTTCCAAGAAAAGGGTGCTAAGGGCTGAATTGGTGACTATCTCTCACAAGATCAATGACATTTATACAGGGATGGTCTCAAAGACTCCAATTGAGGACACATTCAGATTTCTGAAGGAATTGGGGGATAGGAAAAGGGAAATCTTACACATTGAAGAGATTACTTGGAAGTTAAAGAGCGGGATAAAATGGTTAAAAGAAGGGGACCTTAATACCAAATTCTTCCACAAGACTGCTACAGACAGAAGGAACTGGAATGATATATGGAGGATAATGAAGGCGGATGGAACATATGCCATTACAAATGAGGAGATTCAACAAGAAGCATATCAACATTTCTCAAATTTTTATCAAGCGCAGCCAGATATTGATGCAGAAAATCAGAGTTGGATGCTTCGGCATATTCATAGAATGTTTGAGGAGGATTCCATCGAACCGCCGAACATGCGTATTACAGTGGAGGAGGTCCTATCTACACTCAGATCTTTCTCTCCAAATAAATGTCCTGGACCTAACAGTTGGCCCTCAGAATTATATTTATTCTTTTTTGATCTAATGGGGCCACTGATTACTAAGGTGGTGGAACATACTAGGTTGATGGGGCATACGCCAGTGAATTTTAACTCTACTTTTATTGTCCTCATTCCAAAATCAGGGGAACCATCTTCTTTTATGGATTTTAGACAAATTTCCCTCTGCAACCTGATATACAAAATATCCTCTAAGATCATTGCAAATCGACTAAAGGTGACCCTGGAACAACATATTTCGTTGGAACAATATGGGTTTTTAAAAGGGAGGTCTGTCCATGATGTTATTGCTATGGCACAGCAGGTCCTACACACCATGCACTGTGACAAAAGGGAGGCACTGGTGATGAATATCGACTTACTCAAGGCTTATGATTCTATTGACTGGTCATATATTTGTCTCCTTATTCTCAGGATTGGTTTGACTATTCCCATCATCCACTAGATTATGTCATGTATCACTTCTGTCAGATATGTTGTTTTAATTAATGGACTTCCCACAAATTTCTTCATGCCGGGGTGTTGAGGATGCAACAAGATGATGGATCTTAGTGGAAAAAAGTCACCTTCACTAAGTGGGCCGCAGGCTATTTTTGGCGCAAAGTCTATTTTTATACTATGTCTATTTTTAGACATATGGATCATGGTCTATGAGCTGCAGCATGCTATTTGTGGAGGGATGGTCAAGTTGGAAAAATAGATGTACTTCTATTTTTAGACATACTGGGCGGAGTCTATTTTTAGACTGCCAGTCTAAAAATAGATCAGTCGAATATTATTAGCTCTTAATAATATTTGTACTATAAACATTATCTTATCCTCTTGAAGCACTTCAGTTCGAGCTACGGATGTGGCACATGCAACTGAAAGAAGGAAGTACACTATTCCTAGGGTTTAGTTGAGCTATTGCATGATTGAATTCAGTTAGAACTCATGTGGCAGAGTTTGGTGGAGTTGATGAGATAGTTGATGGAGTTGTGTTCGGTTTAACTTAGTTGAACTAGTTGTATTTAGTCAAACTGATAAATACACTAGTGATGAGTGGTGTCAATTAGTTATTAATTAATTCACTAATTATTAACTCATAAATCAACTAAAGAATACATCAGTTAACTGCAGTGCATGGACAGTTCAGTGGAGACCAGTGTTAGAGGTGGGTGAAAGGGTGAGTCTACTATCAGTTGTGACTATAGCTGTGCATGAGATTTGCACACATTGATTGAGATTTCCAATGAGGATTGCGCAGTACAAGCCAGTGGGATTCGAACTTCGATCTCATCATTATTCATCTTGGATTGCGCAGTAGAGGCAGGCAAATAGTGGAGGAGATTAGAACTTGTGACTTGTTCATATCTGAGCTAGTTTGTGTGTAACAATTGGAGATAGTGTTGAGAGCTTGTGAGGAGTTTGTACTATGATTGTTACATGTTCTCTAACATTATAATATACGGATAGTTGGGGGTTTTCAGCTGTACGCTTTCCCCATTACATATTGTGTTTATATGTGTGATTGATTAATGTTTTGATGACCACATGCAATTGTTTTTAATTCCGAAAATTGATGATAAATGGTAGAAGAGGTTATGTATTATGCATGAAGCTAAAATAGTGTGTGATCAGGATAATCTCAGTGAATAAGTGATCTATTATTCAAATTTCTACATGGTATCAGAGCGAAGTTGATCATCAGATCTATTAAAGTGATTACATTTTATTTCTTGAGGCAGAGTCTGTAAGAGGGCCAGGTAGCCTCTGGATTCATCCTTTCTTTGAAAGGTGAGACATCCATTAAATGCCCCTACAGTCGATCTCTGTATATAAATACTTTGTTCTCACAATTTCAGATCAGAAGCGGTTGAGTTTTGAGCTGGTGGAATTCGAATTTGCAGCAGTGTTTTCTTGGTGTTGTAGCTGAAATGTCTTTCAACAGATTGCGATTCGAGTATGCCCTTGAGGGTAGCTCGAATTACATTGCATGGAGAGATAGGATGGAGGTAGTGTTAGATGACAATGGGTTGAAGGAGTTCATAGAATCTAAAGTTCAGAAACCTGCTTCTAGCGATGTTGCCGCACTGGACGCATGGCAAAAAAAAACAGCAAAATGTCGAAGGATTCTGTTGGAGGGAATGAAGGATCACATTGTATCCAGCCTGCAGGGTAAAGCTTCTCCATTTTTGATGTGGAAAGCTTTGAAAAATTTATTCCAAAGCAAGAGCGACCAGAGGAAGTTGGCGCTCAAGGATAAACTCAGGAAAATTAAGATGGAGAAAGGAGACAGTATACCGAAGTACCTCACGAAGTTCGTCTAATGCAGGGATGAGCTGGGAAGTGTGGGGGTGACTTTAGATGACGAGGACTTGGTGAGCTTGGCTCTCCTTGGGCTTCCGAATAGTTGGCATTCCTATCAGGACTCTGTCAATGGTCGGGAGAAGTTTCCAGGATGGGAGCGACTTTGGTTGGATATTGTGCAAGAGAAGATAAGGCGAAGTACTAGGGATGGATCTTCATCAAAGGCATCTGATGAAGAGAATTGTGCTTTGGCTGCCAAAGAAAAGAAGGGGAAGAGTAAGAAATATTCTCAATCTGGTGCGAAAGGCAAGAAGAAGTAGGACATGTCCAAGGTGAAGTGCTTTCACTGTCACCAACATGGACATTATGCCACAAATTGTCCGCAGAAGAAGAAAAATAAGCAGGCTGCTGGATCTGCAGTGGGAGAGGCCTTAGCCTCATAGTTTGAGCTGGATTTTTCACTGATCGCATGCTTGGTATCAAGTGTGATGGGATCAGTGTGGTTCTTGGACAATGGTGCATCTTTTCACATGACAGGAGATCGAGATTTGTTTACTGATCTGGATGAGAAAGATCTTGGAGTGCACATCGAGATGGGCGATGATGGTAGATACAATGCGACCGGTATCTGTACCATTTCCTTTGAGAGGGAGTCTGGTAAACCCTTCGTATTGAAGGATGTGATGCATGTTCCAGGATTGAAGAAGAATCTTATCTCTGTGGCGATGTTAGAAGACAAGGGATATGATGTTGTCTTTAGTGAAGGAAAGGCTTTCCTGCGTAGTAAGGCAACTGGTGAGACCCGGAGGATAGGGGTTTGAGTTAAGAACCTTTATCAATTACAGGTAGATGGCTACGTAGCAATGACAAGCAAGGCAGAAGGAGTGGTGAGCCGGGATGATGGCAAGTTGTGGCACCGGAGATTGGGCCACCTTCACCATGGAGCTTTGAAGATACTCCAATAGATTTCTATTGGGCTTCCTAAGGGTACTCTTGCGCAGTTAGATCAATGCAAGGGATGTACCTTAGGAAAATTTGTGAAATCCACCTTTCACGAGAAGGATAGTCGCGCCACGACGATCCTTGAGAGAATTCACACAGACATGTGTGGACCTTTCTCAGTAGCTTTGACAGCAAAGCACAGGTTCTATGTGATCTTTGTTGATGATTTTTCTTGGAAGTGTTGGATCTTCTTCATGCAGAAGAAGAGTGAGACATACTAAAAGTTCTGTGAGTTCAAGGCACTAGTGGAGAAGGAATCAGGGAAGCAGGTGAAGGCTCTTAGGAGCGACAATGGTGGTGAATTCATCTCTGGCGAATTCAAGGACTTTTTCAGCGCAGAAGGAATTCGAAGAGAGCTCATAGCACCTCATAACCCACAGCAGAACGGGGTTGCCGAGCGAAAGACAGAACGATCGTGGGTGTTGTATGGCGATGTTGCATGATCGTGGCCTACCCATTCACTTGTGGGCTTTATATGCATGCACATCGTTAAGATATGTGCGTAACTCGTTGTCCTCACAAGATAATTGGCATGATTACACCTCAGGAGGCATTTCTTCGGTAAGAGGTCCGATATTTCCCATTTGAACATTTTTGGTTCACTCCGTTTTGGTTCACCTGTTTACATTCATGTGACGAAGGATTCCAGGAAGAAGCTGGAGCCGACCGCAGAGGTTGGGATATTTGTGGGGTACACTGATATGCCCCACAACTATTGTGTGTATCTTCCAGATAGCCGCAAGACTGTTGTGCGACGGGATATCAAATTTCGAGAGTTCAGTGGCATTTTGACTGAGAGGGCCTACACTTGCGTACGGAGGAGAAGCTTCTTTGGTTCTCGGACGGAAGGCTTCAAGATGAGCTGCAGCACAGAAGTTCATGGAGTGGAAGAAACCACTCATGCGGTGCCAACCGGAGGGTGGAAGCACACCTCGAGAAGGGCGGCGGCCGGCTCAAGATGTGAAGGGTTTGAAGGGTTGTGGGACCACCTACGGCACAGGTAGGACCACCTACGGCATAGCGCAGAGATGAGGGCAGCAGGTCAGGACTGGGGCCCCACACCTTTGGATACATGGCTGCAGGAGCAAATGCTAATGACGGAAACCATCCTCTTTCGAGGGAAGTTGTGGAGGACCCCATAGGAGCCGATGCCATGAGTGGAGAGAATGTGATTAAAGTTTTCAGAAACAATGGAAGAATTGTCCCGAAAAGACTGGCTCAGTGAGTGGGTTCAAAGTGGATCTACAAAGTGAAGCAGGCAGCTGATGGGAGTGTGGAGAAGTACAAGGCAATATTTGTTGCCCAAGGCTTTTCACAGATAGAGGGGATCGATTATGAGGAGACCTTTGCACATGTCGCAAGGTATTCTTCCATACGGACGATTCTTGCTCTCTCAGCACAGATGGGGTGGCACATTCATCAGATGGATGTGAAGACTGCGTTCCTCAACGGAGTCATTGAAGAGGAGGTGTACATAGAGCAGCCTCAAGGTTTTGAGATCTTCGGCGACAGAGTCTCTCATGTGTACCGGAAACTGAGACGTTTGTATGGGTTGAAACAAGCACCTCGTGCTTGGTACACACGGATAGACAGTTATTTCACCGGACTTGGATTCTCCAAGAGTGAGGCGGATCCTAACCTATACCAGATTGCGGTGGAGGGTAAGTTGCTGATCATTGTACTTTATGTAGATGATTTGATTTTGACAGGTGATGAGCTGTTGATACTTTCATGCAAGGAGGATCTTGCTAGAGAGTTTGAGATGAAGGACTTGGGCCTCCTTCATTATTTCCTGGGATTGGAAATTTGGCAGCGCAGTGATGGACTATTTGTTTCTCAGGGTAAGTATGCTCGGGAGATACTGGAGAAGTTCAACATGCATGGCTGCAAGCCTATTGATACTCCTCTTCCTGGAGGATGGAGGAAGGGAGATGCTACTTCGGAGGAGGTAGTGGATGCCACTGTCTATCGACAGTTGGTGGGGTCGTTGATGTATTTGGTCAATACCCGACCCGATATATGCTATGCAGTTAACCAGCTTTCGCAAGCTATGGTTAAGCCTACCAAGCTCTTTTGGAAGGCGGGCAAGCATGTATTGCGCTATATCAGAGGCACATCGAGATATGGTTCATGGTACAGACAGGAGGATGAGTTGATATGGCATGGATTCAACGATTGGTATCATCATATCAATTATTAATGCGACGGAGATCATGTTACTTTCATACAGTACCACGGAGGATCAGATCATGACTCTTGTGGCTTAAATACGGAGAAAATTCGAATTCCACAGAGGCAGGATAGGGGGTGCAGATAATCCATATCTTGCTGAGAAGGGTATTGATGTAGATAATGGAAGCTTAGTGAAAAAGTCACCTTTATAGTGGGCCTGTAGTCTATTTTTGGCGCAAAGTCTATTTTCAGACTATGTCTATTTTTAGACATGTCGATCATATTCTATGAGTTGCAGGATGCTATTTGTGGATGGTTGGTCAAGTCGGAAAAAACAGATGGACTTCTATTTTTAGACATATTGGGCGGAATCTATTTTTAGATTGCCAGTCTAAAAATAGATATGTCGAATATTATTAGCTCTTAATAATATTTGGACTATAAACATTTTCTTATTCTCTTGGAGCACTTCAGTTAAGTGCACAGATGTGGCACAGGAGCTGACAGAAGGAATTACGCTATTCCTGAGGGTTAAGTGGAGCTATTGCATGGTTGACTTGATTCGAACTCATCACAATGAGAATTTAGTGGAGTTGATCCAGGTGATTGATGGAGTTGTTAGGTTTAACTTAGGTGGTTGAGCAGTTGTATTTATTGAAGCGATAAATACACTAGTGTAGTGATGAAGTGTTATTAATTAATTGTTAATGATTCACTATTATCGTCATATTCATTAAAGATACATTAGTTAACTACAAATTGCATGAATAGGTTCCCAAATTGCAAATTCGATCATTAGAGTGGGTGAAGGGTAGATCTCTACTATAGGTTATTGTTCTGTTTGTGCATTAGATTTTACCACATTGATTGAGTTGCCAATGAGGATTAGCAGGTACAAGCGTGATGATTTGAACTTGGATCTCATCATTATTCATCTTGGTTAAGCGATGAAAGCGACCATGATGGAGGAGATTTGAACTTGTGACTTGTTAATATCTGAGCTAGTTTGTGTGTAACAATTGGAGATAGTACTGAGAGCTTGTGAGGAGTTTGTACTATGATTGTTACATGTTCTATATCATTATAATATACAGATAGTTGGGGGTTTTCAGCTGTATGCTTTCCCCATTACATACTGTGTTTATATGTGTGATTGATTAATGTTTTGATGACCGCATGCAATTGTTTTTAATTTCGCAAATTGATGATCAATGGTAGAAGAGGTTATGTATTATGTATGAAGCTCAAATAGTGTGTGATCAGGATAATCTCAGTGAATAAGTGATCTATTATTCAAATTTCTACACGAGGAGGGGATTGCGACAAGGGTGTGCACTATTGCCCATGATATTCATTTTGATCATGGATGGGTTTAGTAGGATTATGCACATGGCTTAACATAACAGGTACATTAAAGGATTTGCATTTTCATCAACATTCAAGACCACTCACTCTCTATTTGTGGACAATATGCTGCGTTTTGGCTCTCTTATCAGGAATCACTGGTTCTATATTCATTATATGTTGTTAAAATCTGGCTCCGTGACAGGATTGTGGATCAACAACCACAAATCTATTCTCATATATGAATATGGGAGCATGGAAGATATTTTATTTATTGCAGAATTTTTGGGGGTCGGTCACAGGAGGTCGGCTGATGAATTCAAGTATCTCAGGGTCCTCATCAAGCCTTGTAATTACAATAACCAAGATTGGCGATGGATGGTGGATAGATACAGAGAAAGGATATGCAAATGGACACAGAGATGGTTATCCTTGTGTGGTCGGATGATTATGGTTTAGGCTATTCTTACTCAATTGTTGGTATACTGGGTGCATCTCTTCTATTTGCCACAACAGACTATCGATGAAATCAACAAGATAACTGCAAATTTCTTATGGGGAGGTAACTAATCGGATCAAAAATATCATTTGGTAAAATTAGAATCCTTGTGCAGACCCAAAAAACATGATGGATGGGGTATAATGGAATTCCAAACCTTTAACAAGGCGCTACTGGTCAAGTCATTCTGGCGGGCGTTAACAAGGGGGAGCATATGGAATGGTATTATAAACTGTAAGTACATTTCAGGAGATCCTATGCGACAGCTTCTTTGTCAAGATTTTCACATCCCACCAAACATCTCTACCATTTGGAGGTGTTTTAGAAGGGTTCGAGGACATGTTGCTTCACATCTCACTTGGAAATTCGGCGATGGTCGCAATATTACTATAGGTTCCAGACTTATATTTGGCACCTCTATCAGCATGGTTATTCTGCGTTTTCTCATCCATATATTGGCTCGTAACAGTATTTTACACATTTCTCAAGCTATTGCATGTTGGTCCTACGGTGCTCCGGTGTTCAAAACGGTTGATCAACTTCACTTGGATAATAATGATGCTGAGATATGGAATCAATATATAAATTCTCTCAGAGATGCCAGGCTATGTTATGATGCGGGTGGCGACAGTATAACCTGGGATAGTCCCCTTAAGGAGGGGGTTGTGATAGTAAAAGACATTTATCAAAGTATAAATCTATCACATTATGTGGACCAACTATCTTCGACTTTATTTCAATTCTGGGGACAACATATTCCTACCAAGATCATTTTGTTTTCCTGGTTGGTGTGGAAAGGTAATATTTTAACATGGGATAACCTGCTCAGAAGGGGACAATTTGGTCCCAACAGATGCGCCTTTTGTTGTCTGGTGGAGGAATCCATCAACCACATATTCTTCAACTGTCTTATTATCAATTGGCTATGGAGGTATTACAATAATTATCTAATGGATCCGTCATGGATACTGGGGGATTTCATATCAGTTGCTAAAGAATGGGGAAAAAAGAAAGGAAAATTCAAACACCTTCCATTTTTTTTTCATTTGGGAGGTGTGGCTGACCCGGAATAGGCTAATATTTCAAAATACCCCTTGTAACATTTCTCAGATCTACTCTACAATCAACAAGTGGATAGATGAGAGGCATGTGATTCAGGATATATTGGTGGATGGCTCTCACCGGATTAGGCCTCATGAAATTTCTATCCCTTCTTTCTTTTTTGATGGGGCTTGTTCGGATGGGATCATTGGATGCAGGGCATGGGTCAAGATTTCGCAGACTGAGAGGGTCCATTATTATTGGAATGGAGGGGTTGGATCAAATAATATCGTTGAGATTATGGCATTCTGGGGAGCTCTTTTCACTGCAAATCATTTAGACCTTCCAAAGATATCTTTTTTATGGAGATTCCAGATTGGTGGTGGATGGCATCATGGGTAAAATTACTCTGTCAAATCAAAGTATCCAGGGTTGGTTGAAACGGGCCAAAATATTATGGAAAATATTGAATCATCCGCCCATCAAACATATCTATAGAGAAAATAATTCAAGGGTAGATGGATTATCTAAGAAAGGCATTCAGGCAGACTTTGGATTTATTCACATGCTTCATTATAGGAATGGTTCTCTTATATGGAAGAATTCCATTCCCTTGCCATGATATTATCTATCCTTTTACAAAAAAATTTGGCAAGTTTTTGATACAGGTCGGTGATATATACATGTTTACTCATGAGGGTCGGACTGAATCGGAAGTAATTCTCCTGATTTTTGTTTCTTCTATATTACAAGCAATCCTGATTCTTATATTTCTACGAGTGAGCCGGATATCCACAGTCCATTTAGTATGGAGCTTGGAAGTTTTGCTATGTATTTGGATCTGAAGATGGATAATAGATTTTTTGGGTCGTGGAAGCTAGGGACGGAATAATGATACAACCTATCCAATGTGCATTATGGTCGGGAGCCCGGTCAAAATTTCATATAATTAGATCGTATGCTCTTCTTCTTCTACGACTGGCAGGATATCAAGCGGGCTTGATATACATGCAAGCGAGCCTGATTCATATCTCTTCACCGTTTTATATTATCTCAAGCAAGCCTGTTATTGCATAATATTGGTTCATGTGTAATTGTGACATGTTATTTTTTGGATTGAATGTTTTAGCCAGTTATGTTTTATCATCTCATGTTTTGTATGGACACAGGATGCAGGGGTCTAAGTTTTTCCAATAAAGCGGGCCTGCAATTTGTACTGAGTGATCTATGCACTATGAAATTGTCTTTGCCTACTATGAACGATGTCTTTTCTTTCTATGAAAATTTTTTATGTTTTAAAATGGCATGAATGGATGGTATCGTCACTTCTTATTAATTGAGGATGTAATCTATATGTCAATGAACTAGTATTACCAATATAATACACAACTTTTTTTTTCCTCTGAGAAAAACGTTAGCTAATAAACAAATTACAAGTTCCTCAAATGTTGACAAACTTATATGCCTAGAATCTCATTTATATGATCTTTCTTAGTAGAAAATTCTAAATTAAAATATTCTAAATAAAAATATATGTCAACAACAAACGCCCTCCTAGGGTGAGTTATGAGGATTCTACAAGGATAGGGAGTGTTATTTGAGTGCCGAACAGCTCACATGGAGTCCTATATTCACGACGCCTTCCACCATCCAACTGGTCGAGGTATTGAAGCTAATGACCCTAACGCGATGAAAGTAGGTTATATGTATTTTTTTTTTGATAATTTTTGCGCTTTGTGGGATTTAGATAGGAAGAGAAACAATTTTACCAAATTATTTTATGTTCTATTTTGCATGTACTTGACGGCTAAAAAAATGATCGGAGTGAGGCCACTTTTGCTAGTATGAAGAGAGTACCACGATGTATCATTTTCATTACTTGAAAGAAATCATTGAACTACAAAAAAACAATTTAAAAAAAACCATAAGTTAGCTGATAAACAAAAAACAGGTTCCAGAACCCGAAGGATTCACTGAGATAAGTTATCTAAATATAAGAAAACTAGAAAACAAAGGCACATAGTCCTTGGGTTTCAAATATGTTACATTATAGTCTCAGATTAAGATCAACAATTTACCATTGAATAAAATATTTTTAAATAATAATTAGAATTTGTTTGGGATTTTTTTGTAAGTAATAATTAGAATTATTTGCAAAATTAAATATTTTTTTAATAATAGTTAAAATTTGTTGAGAAAAAAAGATTTTTTTTTAATAATTAGAGTTTGTTAAAAATTTTAGAGAGGGGATTGGAATAGAGATTGGTATTCAACTGAAATGAAAGTTAAATAATGATGATGAATCAACTTACATTTGTGCTTAGAAAAATATTTGTTTATTACAAATTATATTAGCACAGTCATATAGCGCATGGGACATAGAATAGATTGTGACAATGTGCTTTGTTAAGACACTCCGCGATAAAGAGATCATTATTTCGAAACTCCATTTGAAAAAAACCAGTCATGCTAATGGCTGGTGTGGGCCAAAACCGGGTGCAATCCCTAGGTGATTTTGACAGCTTAGATGCCCCTAGGTCGTGGGTACTCAAGCTACAAGTTAGGCCTGTGAGTCATCTCAAGACTCACATTACCTATAACACACACACACATAATTTAAATGGCTATAATAGACCACAATCTATCATAAACTCAAAACACTTAGTTAATGATACATATCAAATAACAATAAAAATGATTAAAAAAATATTTAAATTACAACTTTATTTTCATAATTATTATTAATTATCCCTAGATAGGATGGTTCTCAAGGTAGAAGGGCCCCCGAGAATGTTAAATAAAACAAAATTCCTATAGGAACATATCATTAGGATTGACACATTATGACAAACCTAATATCAAGTGGGAAAAGGTGACATGCTAATTGCACAAAATTCAAGTTGAAGACTTATGTGATAGAAGGTGCTATCAAGTCCCCCCCATGGTAATAAATTTTAAAACATTCTTTGCAACTATTTTGTGGGTAAGAGAGGTTGATTGTGGTGTAATCTAAGTGAGGTGGTGTAGTAGCTCGACTGATGTAGAGGTTGTTTTCATCACTTTTATGCCTTACCAGTCAGGTCTTCATAAATGTGTGGGTATTTTTTTCCTTCATACTTTGCAACAATGCTTGTACTTAGGTAAATTTCAGTTGAATCCTAAAATTGTGTTTGAATAGTTAGATTCTTTAATTTGCAAGGTTGTCAATGCTTTCATCATTTGGGGACTTAAGCCTATGTTTCATCCTAGATTAGCCTTGGCTTTTTGGATGCTTCGATAATGTTTTCTCCATTTCACGCCAGGGGGTATAAGCTTAGGTCCTTGGCACCGACCCTATTCTTGTGGATACAACTCTCAATTTTCCTTTATGTTTTTAAACCTTGATTTCACACCCATCTTCTTAGTGGTATAGTCTTTGTTTTCTTTATGGAATTGTAGTAAGATTTATCTTTGAAATCAGCTGGAATTTTGGTGGGTGTTGAGATTTGAAATCTTCTCCCCCATCTTTGTTGTGACGCTTTTCTTAAGTTCCCTCTTGAGAAACCCAATTGTTGGTAATGATTATCTAGTTAATACTTATATTACGCAACACCCCACCTGTGCTCTGGAGCTTGCTATTTTTCTTCAACCTCTATTCTAGTCTGTCAATTATTCTCTTCTTGCCACTATTAATTTTCAGCAAGCACCAATTATCAAGGGGATACATATTACTAAGAGTAGGATCACAGGGGGAATACAAGCATGCACCAATGGTTGGAGGATTTCACTATGAATTATTGTGAACAAATGCCTACACCTATCCAGATAGAAATTACTCAGGTAGAGGGGAAATATTCCATGCACATAATTCCCTTCTTAGATAAATGGATTCTTGTATAATGGGAAGATTAGATTCTAGACACACGACACATGAGGGGAAATTTCAGCTAGTATTTGAAATTTTTTGACCTTTATTGGAAAATGAAATTATTACTAAGCCTATGCTTATGGACCAACATGAGCATCACAAATATGTTCTTCACTATTTGGAGCATTAACATAGGCACTTGAGGGAGTTAGATAATATAACAGAAATAATATAACATCAACTCCTCATACCTCCCACGATGGGGAAAAAATCTGAGGACCCAAAAGAACCAATATAGGTTGCAGTATTGGATTTAGATATTTCAACTTAAGTGTGTCTTGTCCATGTTTTATGTATACTTTGTGAAATAATTCTTCATGCAAAGCATTTTGTGCGAATACCCCAACCATATTTTGAGTAATGTTTTCTCTTTTAGTTTTCAGCTATCATTGTCTTCTCTGTAGAGAGTTATTTTTTGGATCTAGTCTAGTCTACGTAGTGACAGACTGGAAAGACTATTCATACTGATGATGTACTTAAAAAAATAGACATAAAAAAATGATAAAGAAATATTTTATTAAACCAGGCATATGCTCGCTCACACAAAATACATGAAAATGTCCCATTATATATCCATGGTATTGGTAGAATAGATAAA
Source organism: Pinus albicaulis (assembly GCA_034641835.2). Taxonomy (NCBI): domain Eukaryota; kingdom Viridiplantae; phylum Streptophyta; class Pinopsida; order Pinales; family Pinaceae; genus Pinus; species Pinus albicaulis. The sequence continues at coordinate 1,214,315,496 of CM076579.1, forward strand.
CAAAACAACCTTGAGGATAAAGGCTTTCACTTAGCTAATATTCACTTACATAGGAAAACAACAAGTTCTAGAAATTCACCTCGAAACACACACAATATATTGAACATTCATTTCTCTATTACCTGTTCTTTTTCCACGATACTAGAGTCTAGGATAGAATCTTGAATCACTGACACTACAAATCCAAGTATAAAAAAAAAACTACCATGCAAAACAAAATTATATACAACAATAAATCTACTAGTGCACAAAATATATACAACTTTTTACAATTTTATACAACAACCCAACCTCGTTAGATTAATCAAACTGATAATACAAGAGTCTAGGGCTCTTGTACCATGGATAATGGCCATCATATATCCACTAGTACAAGAATACAAGATACATGGACGATGTAGTTGATGTAACATGCAATCAAAACTGATTTTTCATATCGTGTACGTTGTGGGTCCTTCACTTTCGTTTTGCAACACTTGTCTCTATCAATGCACCAAATCCTTTACGCAACTAAACTCGACTCTCCAATATTCCCTCTAGCTTATCATAAGTCCATCTACAACCAACACATAGTGTCTTCATGCTCACTAGTTTCTCCTTTGTCCTTCAAGGCCACAACACTTTGAGAATTTTGCCCACTGTTGCTCCTAATCTTCTTCCCACTATAGTTTTCCTACGTTAGTCCAATTAAGGCTAACATAGGGCAAGAGGGTTTCCTCCTAACATCATCGAATTTCGCTTCTTCAACAATGAATAGGAGCTATCCAAAACTACTCTTTTTTGGCCAAACATTTAGCTCCTTCAATCTTCCTTTCCTAACAACCACATTAGTCCATCAAGGTGCTACCCTAGGCTACTCTTGGTCCACTCTCATGCTACCCTCCAATAGACCATGATTCTCCAATGCATGTGTCTAAACTAGGACCTCATCCACTAGCATCCAACTAAACACAAACACATCAATACACATCACATACCTTGGATCCTTAAGGGCTGGTGTCACTGCTGCATGTGTATTTCTCTAACTAGGGTTGTTGGAAAATTGATCCAACACCATTTTTATACCTCCCAAACCTCCTTTTTTGTTGTGTCCTCCCTCCAAACAGTTTTTTCCACCCATCTGTGCTGTTATGGGCTAATTGCAACCCTCAAACATGCCTTACGACCTTCCTCCTCCTAAGATACAAGGCATGTGGTATTCCTACCACCATTTCTACCCCTGTCCAAGGTAAACTAGGCCTACGATCTATTTTTAATGCACAACTAGGGTTGTGTCATGCTCTAGGAGAGAAGATACAATAAAAACATGCCCGAAATACTAGTCAACTCCCTCAAATCTTGTGGTTTCCTGTATTTTTTAACTCATACCTACAAGTCACAAAAATGAACCCAAAAAAATGATCAAGCTCCATTTATAACCTCCTTCTGTAGCTCAACTATATGAGAGAAGTAATCTCTATGAATGGATGCACTTTGGATGTGCTTAAAGACCTCCAGCGCACCTTGTATTTATATCTTTCCCAAGGGCTTCAACTAATTTTCTTAGAGGGCTTGTCCAACTATCATAAGACAGAAGCCTACATGATTTTTCACATACAAAACCCACCAAACTCATAAAAATTTAATATATCCACTCCTAAAGCTCGGATTTTAGTGATTTTCGTTGCCTCTTTCTCCTCTTGAGGTCCTATGTCATCTCAAATCATCACGTTACAAAATCCAAAAGCTTGGGTGAAAATATCACACCTTGAGTTCCAAGCCCACAAATATCTTTTTTTGTGCTCCAACCTTCAAACCCCAAATTTTAGGGCTTGGAGTACCTCCCAAGCTACCAAATATCATCACTCCCTCTTAGTGAGGGAGGTACTTCCAAGACTAGGAAGTAACGCGTCATCATAGTTGTCACAACTCACAAAATTCACCCAACTCTTGCAACACATAACTATAGCAAACCCTGTAGCATGGACTACACCTCTCTCAAAGGTGTCACTATCACTCGAAGCCTCCTCCTCCTCCTTCTTCTCCTGAAATGTCTTCCAGTATCTCCATTATTCCTTAATGGAAGCTATATAGTCACCCTTACTCCCTCTGAACCTACAAAATCTCCCTATAGAAATTGACTCACATTGAGCCTCTTGAACCTAAACCTTCTTTGGAACCTATAGCTGCCCCTCTTAAACCTGCACATGCTTCTCTAGAATGTGTACCTAGTTTTATTTATTCTTCCCATGATCTATAGGCTTTCTTTTCAACCTGTATAGACCATGATTTTTAAATCCATGTACAATAGCTGTGGAGCTAGAGCCTTTTGGCCTGAGTCTTTCCTTCCCACTTTGGAATAAGACCTCAAGCCCCTTTTCCTCAATCGCTAAGAAAAACATCATTATATCTGAGTATTGGTAAAAATAGTACATCATGAACTTGCATCACCTGACCTGACTCCATCTTGAATGGCACGACCCATGATCCTCTTATCTCTTTTTAACTCTTGTCACCCAAAACCATGCCCGATTTCGAGTTTCACTTAGCTATATTCTGAAACACCTCTTGTGTTTGTGTGATAGGCTTTGAAGCACCACTGTCCACGTACCATGAAACATTGTCAATGGTACCTTGCGATAAATGAGAGGTCAAATAAAATTCCTCCTTCTGCAACCTCTTGGAGAGATCATCTATCTCAGCAGAAATGCTGACACGTATGACTATCTTCCCTTTCTTATTCTCATCATCTTCATTCTTCTTCATCAGATATCTCATTGAAAAATCACCCATCTCGCCACAGTTGAAACACTTCATCCTACTTAAGTCCTTCTCTTTTTTTTCCCTTCATTCTCATTGAAAGTGCCACGTAATCATCTAAAGCCTTATTTTTTGGATGAAGATCCTCATATCACAACTCTTATTGAATGAATTCATCCCAAAACCTATTCCATTCCGACAAATTTTCCTTGGCTATGACCCCATTGATTAACGACTTCCATTCTACAGTGAACCCCTTCAATGAAATCCTCACCATCTAATAATTTGCAATAGTCACACTGAAAACAACAACCTCATCTAGAACTTGAGATAACCTTCTGAGATACAAAATCACCCCTTGACCCTGTATCATCTTAGTGGACTTCAAATTATCCTCCAATACCAACACCCAACTCTCATTCTTATTTTTGAAAAAATTATGAAGATCTATCCACATATCATGTTAAATGTTCTTCCTTGTCATATGAGGTATTAAGGAACATCTAATGCCATCTAGGATGACCAACTTTGCCTTCATATCCAACTCTTTGTGCACTTTCAGATCCCTAGGGTCTATTATCTTCCTGATTTATTTCTCGATGAATTCCTAGATCCTATTGACCGTCAAAAGCAACTTGACCCTTTCCTTCCATGGGTTATAGCTAGAAAAATTGTCTAACATGTCCTCATACTAGATACCAACCTGCAAGTTTGACATTGTTTGAGCCCTTCAACAATAATGTGACCAACTCGCTTTGAAGTTGTACTTTGTTGTGCACATTATGATTCATTGTCCCTTCAAAGTAGCTTTGATACCATATTATTTTTCCATGATACTACATTCTAGGACAAAATCTTAAATCACTGACGCTACAAATGCAAGTATCACAACAAGACTACTTTGTACAACGAAATTAAATATAGTAGTAAATATAATAGTGAACAAAATATATCCAACATTTTACAATTTTATACAGCAACCCAACTTCGTTATTTTAATCAAATTGATAATGCAACAATTTAGGGTTTTCATGCCATGGATAATGGCCCTCATACTTCCACTAGTATAAAAATACAAGATACACCATACACTAGTGGTCTAGCTGATGTAGCATGCAATCACAATTGCTTTGGTGTATCTTGTACGTTGCGGGTCATTCTCTTCCATTATGCAACACCTTCCTCAATCAATGCAGCAACTCCTTTCGTCCACTGAAATTGACTCTCCAATCTTCCCTCTAGTTGATCATAAGTCCATATACAACCAACACATAGGGTCTTCGTGCTCACTAGATTCTCCTTCGTCCTTCAAGGCCACAACAGTTTGATATGTATCCTCATTGCTACTCCTCAACTCTTTTGGGATTTTTCTTCCCACTATAGTATTTTTGTGATGCTCCAATGGAGACTAACATAGGGAAGAAGGGTTGCCACCTATCATCATCGAATGTCACTTATCCAATAATGAACATGGGATATCTGAAACTACTCCAACTGGACAACCCTTGAGATCCTTTAATCTTCCTTTCCTAGTAGTCACCTTAGTCCATCAAGGTATTGCACTCTTTTTCTCTTGGTCCACTCTCACTCTGGCCTCTAACATATTGCAAGTGTCCAATAGAAGTGGCCAAACCAAGACCTCATCTAGTAGCATCCAACTCAACACAAGTACATCAAGACACATCACATACCTTACATCCTTAAGGGTTGGTGTCACTGCTACAATTCTAGTGCTTTGGTTAGTATTGTTGTAAAATTTCTTCAACACCCTTTTTCTACCTCCCAAATCTCCTTCTTGACTGATTCCTCCCTCCAATTTTTTTTTTCACCCTCCTTTATTGTTTTAATTCTAGCCCTCATACATGCCTCACGATCTGTTTTCTCCCAAGAGACAAGGACCATGGTCTGCCTGCCACCCTTTCAACCCTTTGTTTAAGGTAAAGTAGGCATATGACCTATCTGAAATGCACAACTATGGATGTTTTCTATTGTACAAGAGAATATCCAACCAAAACATGCCTAAAATACCACTCAAAGCTCCCTCAAATGACGTGGTTTCCTCTGTTGTTCAACTCAAACCTGCAAGACACATAAAAGTAACCCATAAAAATCCTCAAAATCTATGGCTATCCTCCTTCTCTAGCTTGAGTACCTCAGAGATCTTTTCTATATGCATTAGTGTTCATTGTATGTGCTTAAGGACCTCCAACTCGGCCTGTATTTATATATTTCACATGGGATTTAACTAATTTTCTGACAGGGCTTGTCCAACTATCATAAGACACAAGACTACTTGAACTGTCATCCACAAAACCCACCAACCACATAAAAAATTAATATTCTGAATTTTAAATCTCATATTTGAGTTATTCTCATTGCCTCTTTCTCCTCTCAAGGTCCTCTATCATATCAAATCATCACATTTCAAAATCCAATAGTGATTTCACCCCCACAAAATTGGGTAAAAATCCCACACCTTAGGTTACAAACCCACAAATCACTTTTGTGGTGCTCCACCCCAAACCCTAAGGCTTGGAGTTACCTCCCAATCTACCAAATATCAACATTATCTCTAAGTCTCCCCTTTAATGGAGAAATGGATTATTTATAGTATTAAAGCATAACATAAAAAACAAACCCACTAGTCTAAGTTTTAGTCACATTTAGAAAATTGTGACAAAGTTCTCAAGTATTTCATTTTGAATTTCTTTGCTACATAATATTGATGAAACTTATTCTTGTACTTTTCCTCCAATATTTGATATTTTCCATTTTTTTATTCTTCTTCTTACTCCATATCATGAACTTTGGATATTTCTTTTTGCTATAATTGGGATGATGCCAATTCATTTTAACATTTAGCAACAAATTATGTAACAACCCTGGTGAAAATTCCATGTAATAAAAGTTAATAAATGAAAAATAATATCCAAGGTCATGGGACACCTATTCCAAGCTGGATGTTGGGAAAAAAAATGCTAGTGTGGGAGTTGATATGGTTTACTATGCCTATGAAGATTAGAAAAGGAAATGGCTAAGGCTTTGGAAAGGAAAAGTGGCATTTATTGGCATTTATTTATGAAAACAATCGAAAATATGAGAAAAGGGAGGTGAAAGGTCACAAGTTTCACGTGAGGAGGAAAATGAAGGAAATAATGGAAAATTAAAGAAAATAAAGGCCTCATTAATAAAAAGGTTTCTGAGGATCAGTGGGAAATATTTTTGTCAGTTGAGAATTTTGTTAGTGTAGATTGGGAGCTCTCATTCTATTCTCTCTCTCTCATACTCTTGGACACTTAGAGTTTCCTGGAGCACACTTGGAGGAGTGTGGCATACTAGGAGATTTGGAGCAAGAAGGAAAAGGAAGAGTAGGAAAGTGCAGGAGGACATTAGGATTAGTAGGTAAAACGGGTTTCGCTTGCAAGTACTTAGTTGCATATATGTTTTCCTTCCTATTTTTTGCATGCATGGCATATGCATGTGGTTTCTTCATCATGATCTATCATTGGAATGGAGGATTTCCTGTATTGCCAGTGTATTTTCCTATCCTTTCCATTTCCTAGATATCCATGGTTTTTTGGGTTCATTTCATTTTTTTTTCTAGTTGGTTCTCATGTTCCTTTAGTTATGGGTTGAGTTACTAGTTCTTGGGGCCTTGGTTGGACAAATGCTCTAGAGACCTGTAACAACTTGGGTTGAGTTACTAATTCTGGAGCCTTGGTTGGAAAAATTCTCTAGAGCCCTTGGTGGGTTGAGTTATTAGTCCTGGAGCCTTGGTTGGAGACGTTCTAGAGTCTGACATCAGTTGTGGGTTGAGTTACTACTCCTGGAGCCTTGGTTGGAACAAACGCTTCGGAGCCCTGAACAACCTGGGTGGAGACCAATATGGGGATAGTTGTGATTTACAACCGTGAGGTGAAATCATTGGTTGAGGGTTGAGGTGTTTGTTGGGATCCATAATTGATACATCCTTTTACCTTGTTTCCTTATCTTTCTATTAGTTTTATAAAGCCTTTTATGTATATAATATGGTAATTTTTGTGATATGAAATTTAGAAGTGGTCAATAAGAATTTAGTCATTTTATTCTTCAAAATAGTTTATTTAACTATGAAAATATGAGCTACACTTACAATTGGAAGTATTAACTGACATGGAATTTTGACAAGCGAATGTTGTTTCCTAGGATAACTAGACAAGAACGAGTCACACGAAGCTGTTGGGTTATTTATAACATGACTCGGCAAGACCAAAGATTAGCATGGAAAGAGAAATGGTGAATGTGATCCTGACCACCTATTTTGAGGAAACATGGGATATTTTGTGAATCGAATTAAGCATTATGAGAATCTTTAGATTTTTAGGATTTCTTCTTTATTCTTAAAATATATTTAATTGTAATATCAAATCGAGGAACAAAATCATGGTAGACTAGCGAGAATTAATGTCATTTTGATCTATATTAAAATTTTTACATATAACATTTTTTATATTGTTCATGATTAATTTAACAGATACTTTCACGGTTCAACTTTAACTCCTTGCACTGAATCCGCTTTAAGGCAGTTGAATTCCAGTGATCATGGGCCCAATCCTTGAACGACTGATGCCCTCCTTTGTGTTATTAAATTTATATTTTATCTTTCATTTCTTTCTTATGAAATTTTTCATTTAATACTTTAAATTGTTTCTTTGAAATTATTTAGTCACTTTATAGATCTGATAATTGGCTATTGAAATGTTTTATCATAAGTGATGGTTGCTACAATAGTTTGAATGAAGGTTATGAGATTGGATTCTTGTTAATAAATTTCCTGAAGAATTATTTGTTCTATCGTTTCCTATGAAACAACTTGTGTTTAGCAAAATTATTTCAATATTTACAGTAGAAGATTTAATGCTCTGATCTTATTAAAGTAGATTTGATTTTTATGTTTTTCCTTTAGGACATCCTAGTTGTTCCCTGTGTTTTACATTCATTTACCTTTCGATAGGGATAGACAAATTAGATCACCTTAGCACTATTATTTTCACATATTGTGTCGAAAACCTTGAAATAACTAAACAAGTTCTGGGTTGACAATTTAAGGAGGTCAATTGGTGTTTTTAGGAGAAATTAGGTAACCTGACAATGGTTTGGACTCTAGAAGCCCTGGTTCGATTTTGATGGATTTGTTCTACGAGATCCCACACTTATGCTTGGAATATGGTACGAGGGTGACTAGCTAAAGAGAGATTTGGCTCAGCCATGTCTATGGTCGGGTGGAACATGGAAATCCCAGAAATGGTTTCGTTTTTCTTATGGAAATAAGTGCTCTTTTCCTCTTGTATTTATGGGTAAATATGCTTGTTATTATGTGGCTTCTATGGTTGTTATATGTTGGTTATGAATTTATTCTATGCCAGTAATGATGTATGACTCCCATCATATTTGATTTGTAAATGAATGAAAAATGTATCTATGACCAAATCAGGGATAATTTTAAGGATGGAAAATTATCTTGAAGTTTAAAAAAATGGCGAATCTCACTAGTCCCTAATATGCAAACTATAAAATGTTTATTTATGTATTTGTAAAATTATTCAAATTTATAATGATATTATATATATTTTCTATATAATGTTGGTGATTTTAAAGGTAAAATAATTTTATATTGTAAAATTTGGGCGAATCATTTTTATAAAAAATGGAAATTGGCGAATCTTTTTTTTGGAAAAACCATGGAAAATTAGCCCACCTATGAATATTAGCCCCTAAAATTTTCCATGGACCAAATAAATGATAAAGCAGTTAATTGGATGAGGAAACAATGCTTCTTAGTGATTCTCAGATAAGTATGATACCCCTATGCTCAAATCTATTATTTAAACTTGTGGATTATATATCTGTGACATGTTTGATGAAATGCCTGTTATGGCTAGTATGGGTCCAGTCAAGTTCTTGTTAAAGTGATAGTGTTTACATTGTTATTCCACTATTATCTTTCAGTTTTGAAAGTGCCATGGATTTCTGGGCAGTGACCTAATCTATGGGCTTGAAACAGTGGCACAAACATCAGGGTCGGAAACTTAGAACTAATGGGAAAAGTCCCTAATCGCATGCATACCCATGTTGTGTGTGAGATTGGTGGTTTCCAATAGCACTCTTTCCCATGTCAAGGGAGGGACTAGGGCATTGATGCATGAAAATGAAAAGTTGGATTAGGGGCTAGCCCGTTGGAAGGTTGGGATGGCTCTTGGGTCTCCTTAGCATGCGTAGAAGGTTTGTGTTGTATTGTGGTGTTGGTTCCACTTCCTTAAGGTGACCTAGGAGGTTGAATTAGATCATAGTATAACTCTTCGTAACATGTTTATCCTGGTTTTCAGTTACTTGGGTAGATGTGGGAGGAGGGTGTTACAAAGTATCTTACACCATTGAAAGTTTTTGAGTCTTTTTCATTGGAATACTGCTACATTAATCCATAATAATGTTTAATTTATTTAGTGCTTCAATATATAAAAATCCTATTTATTTTTTGATTTTCTACCTCATCCATGTTATATTCAACATATACCAAATATTTATTATAGATGGACATTAAAAATAATTTTTCCTCCTCTTCTTCTGTTGCTTCTTCCTTGCTGATATTAAAATATGCACACTGATAAACATTCATGAGATTTACAAAACCATCATCATTTTAATTTTCCTTTCTATTTATATTTTTCCCCTTTTCTTCATATTGTGTTCATCTAATATATCATTCTTATTTATAGATAAAGTTTCATTTTTTTCTGAATCAAAATCTTTCTACTCAATTTCATCTTGCTCATCCTTGGGTTACACTTCCATTGAACAATTTATCTATGAGCTTATTCTGCTACAAAATTTGAGACCAACTTTCATCTAAAATTTGTTCCTCATCATATTTAACTTTAAATTCTTTAACTTTTTCCTTACATTATTCATATTCATCTTCATTAACTTGTCTTGTTGGATCTAACTCTATCCCTTCATTCTGTTCTTCTACAACCTTATCGATAATTTGTTCTAATAGCTCTTCTTCAAACTCAAAATTTATTTCTATTATATTAAAATATTTCAAGGTGTTTTTTTTTCCTTTTCAATGTACTTCATCGCTATAATATCCAAAAACACTTTTTTTTTGTTTACTTTACCAAATTCATAAAAAATACTTGAAAAAATGTTGTTATCCATTACTGACTAATAATAAATAATGCTAATGCATCTCTTATATTATCATGGGGATCTACAAAAACTTGTTGTAACACGGTGTAATAAATTAGTTGAACAAAATAACTCTTCCATTTTATTTCTGAAAGTTTTTAATTCATACATGTGAAATATGGAAAAAATGGCATTAATAAGATCAATTCTTCATCTATTTCTTCTATCTTCACCCATCTCTTCTATCTCTTCATACCTATTGGGTTCAATTTTCCCTTCATCTTCATTGGTCTATTCTAGATCTAAATTCTAATTCTATTATTCATTGAGTACGGATTCCTTGGCTATAATTGTAAATGCTTGATATATTTAGATATATTCTCTTGATATATTTGAGTTCTCTCCAAAACTCTTTAAGCCTCCTTTGCTAACCCATGAATGTAGTGCATTCTATTTCTATATTCTTCAATTTATTTTCCCATAATTAGCTATTTCATAGCATTCAGTTATAGAAACAAAGTCCCAGCTTAGGTTTACGAGATATAATGTATCTCTACAATACTCATCTTACCATGTTTCCATTGCTTTGATTCTCTCATTTTTTTTTTGGATAAATACCAAATATCCCCAAATAATAAAAATATATTAGGACCAAATCTTTGAAAAACTTAAAAAATATAGGTAGATCTTCATAGTCATAAAAAAAATGTACAAAATCTAAAGAAAATTATTCTAGATTTATTATAATATCAAAATATACACACATTAGATTTATTAGATCTGCATACTGAAAAATATGATAGTTGCTTCTTTTCCACCAAGCTTCGGCTGCATTGCTCATATCCACTTTTTGTTTTTCATTATTAATCATAACCACACCCTAGATGTGATAAATCCAAATAAAAACAAACCCAAACCTAGCCACAAAATAAATAAAGGTACAAAGACTCGATCCACCATTCAGAAATAACCATCTACTTCAAATTTGCAGGCTAGCATGATATGAAGTAAAAACTTGATATGCAATTTACAAATATTTAAATCCATATTACATGTTCCCATTAAATGGAATCATCATAAATAATAATAAATAAATGAAATCACTTCTACTAAGGACAAAGGAAGAGAAATGTCTATCTCTTTTCTCAATATGTGGAATTCAGAAGCAGTTGGTGGCATGTCATGTCAGTTTATCATTCTCATGTCCCAAAATAATAGTAGTGGCTTCTCCTTATTACTATCAGCCACACCCATACCTCTATCATTCACATGCATACCACACTATTTACTTTCCTCATCCATAGTCTGATATTTGTAACTCCATTGTCAAGAATTTACAAACATCAAATACGAAATGTCACAACTGGTTCATGGTATTAAAACGCATTTGAGTCGAATAGTGGGAAACTACAAAGAATTTGGCATGAAGATAAATATTATAGGAAACCAAATCCAAAGGCCTCGTAGATATTTTATTGGCATGACTTCAAATATCTTGGCATTGATACACAAATGGCCCTTTATCCTGTACTTAGAATCCTAGAGCTCGATCTTGGAATCCTTGGTCTTTACATTGAACATCAACACTTGATCTCCTGTAATTCTCAAAACACAACTATATCTACCCATGCTCAAAACAAAACTAGATATTTTCCTCCTGATCACATAATAGGATCTATGACTTCTTAATATGGTCACCAGACACAACACGTTTAAAAAACTCCAGCAGGTCACATTCTAGCTCCATGATTTTTGTTGAGATAACTCCTATCGCAATATCCCTAAAGCAATGTCTCACTCCTCATCAACCACTACCTTATGGATATCCTTATCCACAAATCTATTATCAACACGATTATCGACCACTATCCACAAGGTACTCCTAGCAACCATCTTATTACCTCAACCATATTTCAAATTCATCTTCTCCAGTGACATAGCCACTATTAATGTCCTCTTCCTGTATGGAACCTTAACTAACTGAACATACCCAAAAAAAAAAAAAAATTATGAACAATACCAAAGACCATGCTGCATTCCTGAAGTGCTCAAATAATTGATCGATCATCGTTTTCCTTTCCTAGAACTGGAATCCACAACATAACCAACATTAATTTGTTAGGTCCCTATATTACTAGTATAGTCCCTTATTGTTGCTAGTGTAACCCCCTTATTGTTATTGTTGTATGCCTATCATCCCATATTTTTATTATTGTTCCCTTACATTATTATTGTTAGGTTGGCTAGGATTATATTGTGGCCCCATGGACTCCTATATATAGAAAGGAGGTTTTGGTCATTTGAATCATCCAAGAATTATTCATTTATTTATAGTATTGGATGTTACCCCTTAGAAGTGGCTTATTTCTAAGGCATTTATTTGTCTTTTCTCCTATTTTTGGAGTTGGTTTCATAACATTTGGTTTTAGAGCTTTGGATTCTAGGGTTTCACTGCTCCAAACAGGTCATCATGGAATTTTCGCTATAAATTATGTTAACTAAGTTTCAGAAGCTGAAATTTTTACAGAGAGAAGAAGAAATCCTAAGGAATGTTGTGGAAAAATTTCAGATCTTGGTTCGCAATATTTTAGGATATATGATTTGTGCAAGTTAGGAATGTTTGCAGGCTCCTAAATTTATCCTAAACTGGTCATCATGGAATTTTCGCTATAATTTTTTTTCTACAAGGGTTCAGATGCTAAAATTTTCATAGAGAGAAGATGAAATCATGAGGAACATTGTGGAGAAATGTTAGAGCTTGATTCACAATATTTTCAAATATAGGGTCTGTGTAAGTTAGAGATTTTGGAGGCTCCCAAATTTCATCTCAAATAGGTGACTGTGGGAAAATCGTCGTAACTCTAATTCCGAGCATTGGATTGGAATTTTGTAAAAAATGGACACAACTTCATGGAGTGCAGTTTCTTCTGTAACAATTTTAGAGCTGAAAGATAAAAATGTGACACGTGGAAAGTCGTACAAGTTCGCTCTACTAAACCAGTCCATAATTAGGTCATCGTAAGAGATTGGGCATAACGTTGTCTTCAAGAATCCCAATCAGGTCAGATTAGTGGCATTCGAAAGAAGATTTAGAGGGCTACTTCAAGACCACATTTTAGATATTTAATATTCGAAATCATAGAGATAATTCAGTTTCAATATCAAGCTCCTCAAAATCAAGAGAAAGGTGTGTATTGTTTTTTCAAATTGCATAAGTCTTGTTTGAAAAATAAGTTTTAAGTGATTCCAAAGGCCTATTGAGCATATATATCAGTATTGGGTTCTAAAATGCCTCCTAAAAAGAATTCAACACCCATTAAGACCTCATATAACTCTACTACGACTGATGAAGGTGAAGAATTGCAACATGATCTATCAAAATTACAAGAGCAAGTGCACCAAATTTTGCTCTCACAAAGAGAAACAAAAAATGAAATGGAAGTTTTGAAGAAAGTGATGGAAGCGAAGATGGATGGTTTGAATAATAATATGGATGGTTTGAAGAAAGGCGTGGAAGCTAAGATGGATGGCATGGAAGCTGGAATGGAAGCTAAGATGGATGACATGGAAGAAAAAATGAAAGACAACATGGAAAACATGAAGAATGATCTAAAAGAAAACATGGAAGGTTTGACAAAGTTGATAGAAGAAATGTTCCCTAATCGCGAAAAGATAGTAGAGGAAACTCATAATGAGAACAAAATAAATGTTAATCGTGATTTCATAAACTCTAATGTTGGATGGAACAACCACCACATTCCAAAGATGGATATGAGGAAGTTTTATGGCAAGGATCCCGTAACATGGATACTACAATGGAGCAATATTTTGATCTGAATAATGTGCAAAACACACAGAAGGTACGCATTGAAACTTTACATTTAGAAAAAAGTACATTTGTATAGTATCGATGGCTTTTCTCTTGTAAAAATATGGTCACTTGGTCAATTTTTACGGAGGAAATCATAGCACATTATGAGGATACAAAGAGCAACACCTTCTTTAGCCAATTGATAAATCTCAAACAAAAGGGTTCAGTGGGGGAGCACATTGAGGACTTCAAAAAATTGAATATAAGGGTAACTGATATTCCAGAGGAACACAAGATTGATGTCTTCATAGGGACTTTAAAGAATAACATCCAACCTGAAGTTCGCATTTGGGAACTTGATTCATTGGAGAAGGCATTCAGGTTGGCAAGAAGAATTGAATGTAAAATTATCGTGACAAGGAAGCCTAACACTCACATCTATAAATATGGAAGTGTTGCTACTACTAGACTTCGACAACCTACAAGGTTGACACCACAAAAATTCAAAGAAAAAAGAGCAAAAGGGCTTTGCTACAGTTGTGATAGCAAATACACTAAAGGTCATAAGTTTGCCAAGAAGAAAATATTTTAAATAAATTGTGAAGAGGAAGAAGAAAATGAACAAGAAACTTCAAAAGAAGAGAATATACACTACAAACCAACCCTAGAAGAAGAAGAAATGAGTCTGACCATATCGTGTAATGCATTGGAAGGAATTTCCACTCCTTAAACTCTCAAGATAAAAAGACATATCTAGAAGAAAAATTTAATAGTGTTGATTGATTTAGGTAGTACCCATAATTTTATTCATTGTAAGGTAGCCAAGGAATTGAATTGTTTCCTATACCTAGGACCATAATGTCATGTGATGGTTGCAAATGGAAGAACTATAAATCTCTCTAGAAAATTCCATAATATCAAGCTAGCCATGGGGGAATATGTATTGAATAGTCCAATGCTTTCCATTCCAATGGGAGGTGTTGATGTTGTACTAGGAGTACAATGGCTACAATCTTTGGGGATGATAGATTTTAATTTTGAAGAACTTTTCTTGAATTTTTTTTCGGAAGGAAAGGAAATAGAATTATGGGGTATCGCAGGGAATCCAAGAAATATAATAATCTCTAATGTCATGACAAATAATTTGAAGAAAGAACAAAGAGGTGTAATTGCACAATTATGCTCACTAGAAGTTCCAACATCAAAATCATCTATTTCTCCAGATCTCAAAAAATTCTTGCACAATCATTCGAAGGTTTGAAACTCCCAGAGGATTCCCACCTATTCATGATCATGATCATGCTATTAAATTGATTCTAGGAAGTGTTCCTCCAAACATCTGGCCTTACAGGTATCCTTATGTTCAAAAGAGCGAAATTGAATGTATGATTGCAAAAATGTTAGAGGCTGGTATAATTCAACCTAGTCAAAGTTCTTTCTCTGCTCCAGTAGTATTGGTCCACGGGAAGGATGGATCATGGTGCATGTGTCCAAATTATAGGGAGCTCAATAAGCTCACTATTAAAGATAAAATTCCCATTCCTGTGATTGATGAATTATTGGATGAATCACATGGAGAAATTTATTTTACTAGGTTGGATCTTCGTTTAGGATATCATCAAATGAGAATGAAGACTGAAGATGTTCTAAAAGCAACATTTTGAATTCATGAGGGTCATTATGAATTTTTGGTCATGCGTTTTTGCCTTACCAATGCACCTTCTACATTTCAAGGATTGATGAATTTCATTTTCAAACCCTTCCTTAGAAGATTTGTGCTAGTGTTTTTTGATGATATACTAATCTACAACAGGTATTGGAATGATCATGTTTGACATGTTGACAGGGTGCACAAACTTTTTGAGGAGAAAAAATTATATGAAAAAACATCGAAATGTTTCTTTGGAGTATAAGAGGTGGAATATCTGGGTCATATTGTATCTGAAGAGGGTGTTAAAGTAGACCCTAACAAAATTAAATCCATTAAGGAATGGAAGTTCCCATCAACCATAAAGTAGTTGCACAGATTTCTCGGGTTAACAGTGTATTATCACAAGTTTTTTAAGAATTATGGGAGAATAGCAGCACCTCTAACAACATTATTGAAGAAAGATGCATTTTTCATGGACTCCTGAAGAAAATAAGGCCTTTGGACATCTTAAAGAAGCAATGTGCCTAGCACCAGTATTAGCTATGCCACACTTCACAAAAACCTTTATTGTGGAATGTGATTCCTTAGGAAATGGAATTGGTGTTGTTTTAATGCAAGAAGGAAGACCCATTGGTTTTGAAAGTCATCCAATCAAAGGAAAGTATTTAAAAAAGGCTATTTATGAGAAGGAAATGTTGGCAATACTACATGCACTAAAGAAATGGAGACCTTACTTAATGGGAAGACACTTCAAGGTAAAAACTGATCATGATAGTCTTAACCACTTCTTGGAACAAAGAATATCTTCAGAAGAGCAACAAAAATGGGTCACAAAGATGTTGGGTTATGATTTTGAAATCATATACAAAAAAGGGAAGCTAAATGTTGTTGCAGATGCACTCTCAAGAAAGGATGAAGAGGTGGAAGCATTTCTTTGTGCCATTTCTATCATCCAACCGGATTTGATAACCGAAGAAAGGGATGAATGGAAGAAGGACGAAGAAGTGTGGAAAATCATTCAAAGGTTGCACAAGATCCTAGTACATCTGATACATTTAGTTGGAAAAATAATTCCTTATGGTACAAAGATTGCTTATATATTTGCAAGAATTCCCAACTAAAACAAAATATTCTTTTGGAATTGCAAACTTATCCTTTAGGAGGACACTGAGGATTTTTAAAAAATTACCACAGTGTGAAGAAATAATTTTTTTGGGATGGCCTTAAATTGGATATTCAAAATTTTGTGGCAGAATGTTTTGTTTTCGAGCAAAATAAAGTTGAGACAATTAAGACCCTAGGTCTTCTACAACCTTTATCCATTCCTAGTCAACATTGGGAGTAGATTTCAATGGATTTTATCATAGGTTTACCTATGTCCAAAGGAAAGAGTGCCATCATGGTGGTAATTAATAGACTTACCAAGTATGCACACTTTTGTGCATTATCTCATGCATTTAAAGCAAGTACATTTGCTATTGCATTTATGGAAACAATTCAAAAGCTACATGGAAACCCGAAGATTATTGTAAGTGACAGAGATCCCATTTTTATAGGAAATTTTTGGACGAAATTATTTTTTTGTTTGGGTACTCAACTAGCTCATAGCTCATCTTATCATCCTCAATCCGATGGTCAAACAAAGATAGTGAATAAATGTTTGGAAGGATATCTTCATTGTTTTGTATCGATAAGCAAGCACAATGGGTGTGGTAGTTACCTCTTATTTGAATGGTGGTATAACACTTCCTTCCATACTACAACAAAAATGACCCCATTTATGGCACTTTATGGATATCATCCACCATCCATCACATCTTCTTTAAGGGAAAATTCTAGGGTTCAAGCAGTGGAAGATCACATCGAGCATCAACAAGAAGTTCTCCAACTCTTAAAGGATATCCTAAATTTGGCACAAAATCGAATGAAACAATAGGCAGATCAACATCGTAGTGAGAGAAGTTTTGATGTAGGAGACTGGGTATTTTTATAGATACAACCATAAAAAAAATGTCCCTCAAGAAATCTAAGAAGGATAATAAATTATCGCCAAAGTACTATGGTCGTTACAAGGTGTTACAAAAGATTGGTACTATGGCATACAAGTTGGAGCTTCCTGCTTCTTCGCGAGTGCATCCAATTTTCCATGTTTCATGCTTAAAGAAGGTTATAGGGGAGAAATTTCCAGTTCAAACAATATTTCCAAAACTTGATGAGGAAGGAAAAACCATATTGGAACCTGAAGAAGTCATGGAAACAAGAACTCGATAGCTACGAAATCGATCAATTTCAGAGTATCTCATCAAATTGGAGAACTTATCCACTGAAGATTCTACATGGGAGGATGAGAATTTTATACAAAAGCACCCGTAGCTACTCAAGCGTTGAGGACAACACTTTTTTGAAGGAGAGGAGCATGTTAGGTCCCTATATTACTAGGATAGTCCCTTATTGTTGCTACTATAACCCCTTTATTGTTATTGTTGTACCCTTGTAACCCCCATATTGTTATTATTGTGCCCTTACATTATTATTGTTAGGTCGACTAGGATTCCATTCTGGCCCCATGGACTCCTATATATAGAAAGGAGGTTTTGGTCATTTGAATCATCCAAGAATTGTTCATTTATGTAATGTAAAGGAGGTTTCCCCCTCGAAGTGGCTTATTTCTAAGGCGTTGATCTCTCTTTTATTCTATTTTGGAGTTGCTTTCATAACATAATTCTATTGTCGTTACATCTCTCATGGAAAAATGCTCTAGCACTACTGGGACAGCAACCTCTTCCTTAAATGTGGTGCACATTTAATAATAAACCAACATAAATTTGGTCATCTCAAGTACATTTGACAATAAACCAGCATAGATCCATCTTAAGTACATATTTAACATGAGTCGATAGGGATCAAATTTCTTCACATGTAAACTTTTTGAGTGTAAAATGAAATGTATAATTTAACCAAATAAGTTTTTTAACCATAAAAATTGTTTTCCTAATATATACATAAACATTTTAGAATTTTTTTTTACTTATAATTACTTTACAATATATTCATTTGTTTTATAGCCGACATTATTTAGAGCGTAATTTATTTTTATTTTAAAATAGCATGTGTCAACTCAGACGAATGGATAGACTTACAGATCCCCTCATACTGGGTTGTAGAATAAACATCTTGACTCAATAAAACCAAATATTAATTTGGAAATAAAAAAATAAAAAAATTATTAAGTGAATCTTAAAATAAAAAAGGGGATTCTACACTCTACCCAACGACTCTTTAATTAAGTATCTACACATTCTTGGGTACTGCATATAACACCAATCATAATTAATTTTTTGTGATTTTTAATAAATTGATTGATTTAGAAAAATGTCATATGAAGTGATTTATGGATTTTTTTGGCATTTGGTATTGATAATCCATTGTATTGACCCATAGAATTGTATCAAAACCTATTTACATAATAAAAATATGCATATAGCACCAATATTGTTCTATTTTTATTAAATTGATTGATTTAGAAAAATGTCATATGAAGTGAGTTATGGATTTTTTTTGGCATGTGGTATTGATAATCCATTGTATTGACCCATAGCATTGTATCAAAACCTATTTACATAATAACAATCTTTGTGGTAAAGTATAATTTAGTTAAATTTTATGATTTTTTTTTTTTTAATTTTAGCAACATGTATCATCAAGCAAGGAATTTAATGCTTATTATGAATATTTGATGTATATTAGTGTTTACCAACCATTTAATTTATATGACCATGTTAATTGATATTTAAATTGAAATTTTAAAAGTCTTATTTTGAAATAAACACACCTACCCTGAAAGGAAAACACATACATCATGACCATGCATAAAAAAACCCACTCTAACTGTAAAAAATTAAAATGAAGAAAAATTAAATTGCACCCTTGATAGTTTGTGAGGTGAACAAATAAAAAATTCCTTATACACTCATCCTGAAACCTAACCCTAAATATTCTCAGGGCTCAAATGAGAATTAAATAAATACAAGATGACTTTCCTACTTCCTTTGTATCATGGAAACTTCCCATTAGAGAACTTTTGAGGTCTAAAATGGGTCTCAAACAAAAAATATACAACCAAAATAAACTTTATACTAACCAATAGGATTCAAGATGATGATTTCAACCATGGGGGATGAGTCACCACTTTTGGAGTAAAAAAATAAAAAGAATTAAAAAAAAAGTTAATTCTCAATTTATCTCCCTACAATTTTACTCAAATTTCCAGTGTGAGCACTCGTTGGATGCATAATTTAATTCCCCATTAAACAACTACCCATGCTGCAAAATTTTGATGGACCCTGTTAGTCATCAATAATTTTTTCTTCTCATGGATGACTAAATACTTATCCTAGATTTCTAGAAACAAAGTTCATGAACATTGTGAGTTCTAGAAATGTCACTGTCTTCATTATCCTTGGGATAAATTTTTCACTATTTCATCATCCCATCATGTCAAGGTCAGCTCACTACTCCCAAAGGACCCATCATTGGCTCATGCCACTCATTATCACTATGTTTTTCCATCTTTGGCCTCAACCCTCTATTTTTTTTTGCCTAACTACTCCATTGTCCATCTAGGGTTTTAAAAGGAATTTTTCTTGGTTTCATGACTTCCATGGTTAAATCATAAACAAGGATTGTATCTTGATGCTCTTACACTTCCTCCTATCCTTAATATACCTTCATAAACACTGCCTATCACTCCTATCCCTCAAAACCATCGTTTTTCTACAAAACCTAGTCTATTGCCACAATTTGACACTTTTTGAGACTAGGCTAGTGTTTTTCCCTTTTGGACCCCTTCCCCTCACTCAATCCTTAACATTACACTTCCCCCTACTCCCTAACATCTATCCCTATCCCGAAAAATTTCTCCAAGAATTTAGACAACCCTTAACTCCTTCATTTCCCTCCCTCTACAAGGTAGTCCTAAATCCCCTACACCAAACCCTAATTTCCTCTTCCAACTAAGCTAGGGTTTGCTATGGAAAATAGGAATAAGAGAAGAAGATCCATATGGTAGGAAATATTAGCAATCATGAAGCCATACCAACTCATAAACATCATCCCTCCATCATTTTCCAAGAATTCATTCCAAGGGCCTAGTCATTTGCCACACCTAGGGCCAGTTTTTATTAAAAATATGTTTATGATCAAATAGAGATGAATTTGGAAACACTAAGAGATTTTTTTGTCCATCATAGGGCCAATAAGAAAAACCCCCTTCATTTTTTACACAGATATCATGGTTTGGGATAAATGTAAAAAATACAGGTGTCACGGGAGATTTTCTGGACTACTGGAGTGACCTTGGGAAAGTCAGGTTTTCTCATAGCTGGAGTGTCCAAATGGTTTTCTTGATGAGTCCAATAAAAACCGGACTCAAAGAGATTTCCAATTAGATATCATAATCTCAATTTGGAGTTATGGAAGGCCTCCAAACGTTGTCTGCACCAACACTCTGTATTTCTGCACCATCACTCAGCACTTTTTGACCAGTATTGGAAAAATCCACTTTTTACAAGTAAAAAAGTCTTCAATTAGGAAAACCCTGGTATATTTTGAAATTAGACAAGTTCAGCTTTCCAAAGCGCTATCACGGGCCCAATTATGACACAGGGAAAGCCTCTAAATGCCCTCTGCAAAATGGTGTTGCGCACTCAGGAGTTGGTGCTGAGCTCCTGGCATTTTTTTCCCATATAAATTACACATGGTGCTCCACTCCTGGGAGGTGGTGCTGCGCCCTTGGCCAGGAGGGCCTCCACACCCTACAAACCCTAATTTCAACTCAAATCACTCTGCCAAGGGTTTTAAAGTGTCCTTAAGGGTATGTTCAGGCCCTAAAACACATTTTTAAGCTTTGATGAAATATAGTTAGAGGATGTGAATAAGGCAAAAGGCAATGCAAAAGGTACTACAGGAAGGAACAAATGCCTCTCAAGAAGGTAGCCAAGAAATAGAGGTAGATTTTGATGAGCCAAACAATGAAGACAGTGGGCCAAATAGTGAAGGGGCTAATGGCCGTCATGAAGGTAATGAAGAAAACCTAATGATTAATAGCCCTAACAATAGTGACATCAGTGATCCCATGAACTCAAAAGGTAGCCAAGAGGATGAAAATGCACCAAACAGTGATGAAGACACCTCTTACCATGACAAAAAAGAAAATGACAATGCATAGGACATGGTAGAGGATGACAGTGATGAAGATCAGGGCAGTAATGCTAGCATGGGAGAAAATGAAAGTGCCTATCAAGAAGGCAGTCAAGAACAAAATGAAGAAGACACACATGTAGGGATCATTAGTGAGGAGAAAATCAGTCTTAAGGTCACCAATGATGGAGATATCTAGATGAAACTTATTACACCTTTACCTCTTACCTATAAAAGAGGAGAGAGGCATGTGTTTTTTGCCTCCAAAGGGCAAGGGGCCATGCCATCCTCCGCAACTCAGAAAATTGACAAAGGTAGGCAAAGAAGTGAAATAAAGACCATAAATCTCCATGATGACAGCAGGCAGAAGGTTTTGAAAGGATATCTAAAGGGGACGTCCATGGTTTGCCAAGATGAAAGGGGTTTTCACTACATCAGACAAATTGTAAAGAGTATCAGTATAAGGAAGCCTAAGCTTTCAAGTGCAGCCTTGCCGACTGTGCGTGCAGCCTTGCTAACTATGTGTGCAACCTTGTCGACTGTGTGTGTAGCCTTGCTGACGGTGCGTACAGCCTTGGTGACTGTGCGTGCAGTCTTGCCAATTATGCGTGCAGACTTGCTGACTGTGCGTGCAACATTGGTGACTGTGCGTGCAACCTTGTCGACTATGTGTGCAGCCTTGCCATTTTTGCATGTAGCCTTGCCGACTGTGTGTGCAACCTTTCCAACTGTGCATGCAGCCTTGCTGGCTGTGCATGTAGCCTTGCCGACTGTGCGTGCAGCCTTGTCGATGATGCGTACAACCCTCCACGACGCTGTACATCCAAACACCTGACTGGCCCAGTGCTGCATGCCTGTATTTTTTATTCTGCTAGGAGGAACAAGTGAATATGAATAAGGTCAAATTAGAAGGAGACCTAGAACCTTGAGTCTAAAGAAGGCCTTGGCAAGAGAAAGAGAGAAAAAATCAGCCCTAGCAAAACAATTTTATCTCCATGAACTCCTTGCAATAGAAATTGAACATGATAGGGAATCATGGCTTGAAAGGGCCAACATACACCTTGAGGCCAAGTTGGAGAAGGCTAACAAAGACTTGGAATTACAAAGAAGAATGACTAAGCATTATGCCCAAAGAAACCAATTTGCAAGGACAAAACTCAAAAAGGCCCGAAATGAGATCGAAGCACTAAAAGAGGAAAAGAGCCTATCTAACCTTGGAATTTTGGCTCACGATTCCCTACAGGTCTCCCAAAACCCATAAGGCATACTTCCACCAAATTTGGGAGAATTTTGACAAGTTTTTGTTTTTTGCAAATTTTGAGGCAAGGAGCGTAGCACACCTGGTGCTACACTCTTTTTCAGAGCATCTTCAGGAGGAAAGGCTTGCAGTTTTGGGTTCCTCATCACTCCTATAACATTCTCACCAAGTTTCAGATCAATTGGAGTTGTTTTGGTCGTCCAAAAGGGTCAAAAACACCCATTTTTCACCTTTCTGCCTGCTTTTCAGGACATGTGCTACACTCCTACCAGTCTTGGAATCTTGACCTCTTGAACAAGTTTTAGAAGTCATATTAGAGAACCAAGGGTATATTTGGAAAGTACACTTCAAGTTATTTCCAACGAGCCATCACGGAGCCTTTTCTGACATCGGGAAGACCTTCACAACTCTGTTGTAAGAAGACCCATTTTTGTTGTTCCTGTGCTACGCTCCTAGCTCGAAATTCATTTTAAAAACACAGTGCTATGCTCTTGTGGTTGAAAAGTAAAAATGTGCATTTTGAAAGTCTTAGGAGGCTTCTTAGAGCCTAAAGGTCAATTTCTTTTCTAAAAATGGCCGAAAAGATATTTATTTTAGATATTTTTGTGGCTTTGGGCTTGCAAGGCCTTAAGGACAATAGATATACTTCTGATTAGAAAATAGACTTCTAGATACTCTATCAGGCTTTCCTCCTCCTTGCTTGCTATATAGAGCATGAGGATTCATTTTAGATGTTGGAATTTGATGAGTTTTGAGAGCAATACATGGTTTTGTGAGGTTGAAGAGCAATTTGGTGTTGTGGAGCTTGTGGATGATTTGCCTTGATTGATGATGATGAATGCTTGCTTGTAGGATCCTTGAGTTTAGTTAATGTGATGTATCTCTAGATTTGTTAATTTTTCCTTGTTTATCATTGTGTCCATATTTCTATGTGGCAATAGCTCAGAAAAGTATAGGTTGAGAAATGTTGTTTGAGACACCTCAGTTCCCCTGTTTTCTATTGTCTTTATGTTTTCCTCTGCTCGATTAATTTAAGGAATTCTTAGTGGCTCCTTAGGCCCACCTAAGCTTTTTTGTTTCATCATTGGATTAATATATTAGTTTACAAATATGATTTATGGTAAGCCCTACTTATTTGACGCTATCTAAACTTTGTCTTGAAATCTCTCTTTGATGTATTGATTGTTAGGTTAAGCCAAAGAGGTCTTGTTTCGATCTTTCTCTTTGTACATGCTTATCATTTTGCCTCAAAGTTCTTTATAGTTTAATGAATGATGTTTAGGAGTTCCCTCTTCATTTATTGATGCTATTTGTCTCTTATATGTTTTCAAATCTTGAAAGTAGAATCATTGGAGTTAGACAAGTTTTCTTGCTTTCTTTGTTCTACTTGATTGTTCATCTTAAATGTTTATTTGTATAAGTATTGTCATTGAGTAAATGGTGTGCCCTATCTCATGATTAGTATGTTTTTCTTCTCAGTATTTAAGACCTTCTTGTTCATATTTATTTGAAAAAGGATTCTTAACTGCCCTTTGCCCTACCTTGGTTCCCCAACTTAATGTCCATCTCACCTCACCCATAAACTTTAAAGATCCATTGACTACACTATATTTTCCCTGTGATGTATCCCAATTCACTATTGAGATATCAATGACTTCATAGACTCCATATCCCAATGTTTGATAACCTATCATTCCACCTATCCTACTTGATCATCTTACCCAACTGAATAAACAAAGAAACCCTACACTTAACAACTAGCCTAAAATCAACCATCTAAAGAGAACAAGTTTACATCCTTCGCACTTAATAGAGAGATCCCTCTCTGAGTCTAGGAAGGCTAGGTCCTAGGACTCCAAATACTGGTCTGATGTTACCCTGTGCATTTGGTCTACCAATCTGCTAAATCATGGGACACTAACAGACCCCACTACATGAAAAATGATAAATACATGAAAAAATGTGATTGCAAACACATTTTTCATATATTTCTCATTTTTGTATAACATAGTACATATAAAGTATCCAACACGAGTACTACTTGTATGGGGAATTAAATTCAACATACAACGTGTTTCTCGCTTGAAATTTGAGTAAAATTGTAAGGAGATAAGTTGAAAATCAGAGTTGAAAAAACTAGTTTTTTCCTTTTTCCCTCTAAAATTTAATGATATAATCTAATATTATTTTTTTAATTTCATCTATTGTTTTATAATATTTCTTAGGAGACCTATTTTAGACCTCAAAATTTCTCTAATGGTAATTCAAACTCATCATAAAAATGACAACATTGGTGGAAGAAACTATTTTTGGAAATATTTAAAAAGGAGAGATGGAAAACATGATTATCCATTCATTCCATATTATATTATTTAACTTTCTACTATGCTAGGTGGTCTAGTCAAATACCCATACTTTTTCTATAAAATAATTTACATATGTAATTTGATTGTATCAAAAATATTGAGATGTTATGTAAAACAACTCTATATGTGAAATTTTGTGTTACACCTATAGAGAATCTAGGTGGAAACAAAAGTAATGATTGCAAGATAATGAATAGAGAGTTTAAAAGATATTAGAATACAACTCACAACTATAAGTGGGGTACACTGGTACCATCTCTTAGGATGATAGTTGTTCTTAGATATGTGAATTTCGATGAAGAGAAGGAAATTAAGTGCTTCCTTGAGAGGGAGCTTCTGTTGTATGCATATTAGGAGATTTTGACTCCAAAAATAGAACCTCAAGAATATGTGGAGCGACCACATGTAGAGGAGAAGAGAGTGGAGACATCCACATCAAGTAGAGAGATCCAAGGAAGGAAGGGAGAAGACCAGGGAAGTTGACAGATTATTGTAGGATTCTAGAGAGAATGTGGGAGCACCCACATCACAGTGCATGAAGATAAGGTCACCAAAATGATACATATGCTACATGGATCTGATGAGTGAGCTAGTAGAGATAGAACCAACCTCATTCGAGGAAGGAGAGAGAAGTTGGTATGTTTTGATCCTATGGTAGAGGAATATTATTCCATTTTCAGAGACTGTGTTTCAGAAGTGGTCCCAAGACTTGCATATAAGTTAGTGGTGGGTTTGATATGGCTTTAAAATTTAAATCATGCAACTGATGGAAGCATCAAGAAGCATAAGACCATATTCATGGCCAATGGGTACTCTCAGGTAGAAGGGATTGAATATGAAGAGACCTTTTCTCATGTAGCAAGCTACTCTTGCATGAGATCAATTATCACTCTCATTGCACAGATGGGGTGGAAAATCCACAAGATGGATGTGAAGACAACATTCCTCAATGGATTCAATGAGGTGGAGGTGTGCGTTGAACATCTTGAAGGATTTGAGACTGTCGACAGAGAGTCACATGTGTGTCAAATAAAGAGAGTGTTTTATGGGCTGAAGCAAGCACCCTTTTCCTGGTACATCAAGATAGATAGCTACCTCACTAGGTTGGGCTTCACCAAAAGTGAAGTAGATGAAAAATTTTACCACATTCTAGTAGAAGGTAAATTTTTTATTATAGTCTTATATGTTAATGACTTGATTTTTACCGATGATGAACAACTTATCAGGTCTTGCAAGATTGACCTTGCAAGGGAGATCGAAATGAAATATATGGGGTTGATGCACTATTTCCTTCATTTGGAAGTATGGAAGAGAGAAGGTGAATTGTTTGTCTCTCAGGGAAAGTATGCCAACGAGATATTTCAGAAGTTCCACATGGAAAAATGCTAACCCATGTAGATTCCTATAGCGACCAACTAGACGAAAGAGGATGCCACTTTAGGAGAGGAAGTGGATGCTACCATGTATAGGAATTTAGTGGGTTCTCTCATGTATTTAGTGAACACATGGTTATACATATGTTATGAAGTAAATCAGTTGAGCCAAACCATTTTTTGACCAACCAAATTATTTTGGAGGGCTGCTAAACATGTACTATGGTATCTTAGAGGCACCACTCAGTTTGGGCTTTTGTACAGACAGGCAGATGGAGTAAAGCTACAAGGCTTAGTAGATGCAGACTGGGAGGGTAGTTGATCAGAAAATAAGAGCACTTAAGGAGGATTTTTCAATGTTGGGGCAGCAACAGTTTCTTGGTACATCAGGAATCAAAGATCAACTACAGTCAACTCATAAGAAGAGAGTACATGGCTACCCATCAAGAAGCTTGTGAAACTATCTGGATGAGAAATATTCTTTTTGGGTAATTTGGTTAGATGATGGATCCTAATATGATTAATTGTGACAATCAAAGGTGTATCAATCTCTCCGAGAATATAGTTTTCATGATCGATCCAAGCACATTGATATCTGATACCACCATCTACAAGATGGTGTGTAGAGGAAGATCATGTTGTTGCAGTACATTCTGATACATAAACATGATGCAAATATTTTGACAAATTCCTTGTTAAGAGGAAAATTTGAGCTCCATAGAAGTAGGATTAGGATATATGATAATCCATTTCTTATTGAGAGGGGGTGTTGAAAATGCAGCAAGAAATTCCTAATTTAATGTTTCTTTTGATTAAATTAGGGGAAAATCGAAATTCCACATCAACAGACAACTTGAATGAGTTAAATGAGTTAGTATCACCCAATTAGCTTAGCTAATTCGAGTTGGATGGTTAAATCTAGTTATTTAGAACGATTCCTAAATTTTAGGAGCCTAGATTGAGTTAATTTCAGTTGTAAAAAATTAATTGACTTAAATTGAGTTAAGGTTAGTTAAAGTAGTTCCAACTGTTGGAGGAACTAGTGGGAGGTCTAGCAGTGAGGTGCATCTTCATTTTTTAACCAGTTAACTCATCAATAAACCTAAATTAGCTCTTTCATTCATGGAATTCGTGTTACCCATTTGAGATTGGAGTTAAAGGGTGGTGTATTATCAGTTGTAGAATATTGCAAGTTGTACAGGTCATGCATGTAGTCAAAGGAACACCTAAAGGAATTTCTCAATTCTCATTGATGAACTTCCTAATTAATAGGGGCGTAATTCCTCAAGGAATAGTGCAAGGAAATAAGAGTTTGGAGGGCTTGAAAACTGGCTGAGTGTTGGATAAAGGCAGTCAATCAGGAAGAGGATAGACAATACTTATGAATTTTGATCTCAACATTGAGAAGAGCATATTGTATTCATCCAGATTCTTTAATTAATGCAATATAGATAGTAAGGGGTTTTGAGTAGTTTATTTCCCCTAGATATGTCTTTTTGTATGTGTGTTGAATCCTGATGCATGTTATTAATTTATGTTCTCGATCGTTAATTTCCTTATGCATATTGGTAGATTAGATTTGAGTCTCATATTTTAGTACATTACATGAGAAATTTGGAATCTACATTAAAATTCTACTAGTTCAACTAACACCCAATCTTAGTTAACTAGAGAATCAACATGTAATCATCAGTTAACTACTTCATGGCTCATGCATGAATGCACTCATAGTGAAGAGAAGTGAAACACATGCATGCATGAATCCACTCCACTAGTATGAATGAACCACAACTAAGTATGATTGGAGTAAAACTATCTCTTAACTTATGGTGAAAACTCTAATGCATGGTGTTGAAGCTAATGCATGGTGATGGTTCCAAGGTAAGAGAAACATGTGACTAGATATGGAAAATATCTAAATATGTTTACATACACCAATACCCACATTGAAACTAAAATAAGTTGAAAAATTAAATAAAGTGGGTCCCAAAAATATGTATCCATGTTAGGTACCCAATATACAATGCACCTAACAAGAAAAAAATAGGAGGAAAGAGGGAAAAACCAGTGGGGAAAACCCCCCCAAAATGTTACTGAGACAACACCTAGGAACTTATTATTTCCTTATGTTAGGTCCCTCTATTAGTAGTATAGTCCCTTATTTTTGTTAGTGTAACCCCCTTATTGTTATTGTTTTAACCCTGTAACCCCAATATTGTTATTATTGTGCCCTTACATTATTATTGCTAGGTCGGCTAGGATTATATTGTGACCCCGTGGAATCCTATATATAGAAGGAGTTTTTGTCATTTGTATTATCCAAGAATTTTTCATTTATTTAATGTAAAGTAAGTTTCCCCCTTGAAGTGGCTTATTTGTAAGGCGTTGATCTCTATTTTCTTCCATGTTTGGATCTGGTTTCATAACATTTGGTATTAGAGCTTTGGATTCAAGGGTTTTTCTACCCCAAACAGGTCATTGTGGAATTTTAGCTATAACTTGTTTTCTATGAAGTTTTAGAAGCTGGAATATGTAAAAAGTCGAACCGAAATCCTAAGGAATGTCGTATAAATATTTCAGATCTTGGTTCGCAATATTTTTAAAGATATGATCTGTGGAAGTTAAGGTTTGTTTTAGGCTCCCGAATTTAACCTGAACAAGTCATCGTGGAATTTTCTCTATAATTGTTTTTATAAGAAGGTTCAAAAGTTGAAATTTTTATGAAGAGAAGCTGACATCCCGAGGAATGTCGTGTAAAAAATTCATATGTTTGTTCACAATATTTTCGGAGATATGATCTATGGAAGTTAGGGTTTTTTAAGGTTCCTGAATTTCATCTCAAAGAGGTGACCATGGGAAAATTGTCATAACTCTCTCTCTCTGAGCATCAAATTGGAATTCTATAAAATGTGTCTACAAGCTAACAGATTGTAGTTTCTTGTGTATCAATTTCAGAGTTGAAGGAGGAAACCATGACACATGGCACGCCATACAAGTTCGCTCTACTGAACGAGTCCATAATTAGGTAATTGTGGGAGATTGGGAATAAATTTGCCTTGAAGATTCCAAATCAGGTCAAACTTGTGGCATTTGAAATAAGATTCAGAGGGCTACTATAGGACCAAATTTTAGATATTGAAAATTTGAAATCACAAAGATAATCTAGTTTCAATATCGAGCTCCTCAAAAGCAAGAAAAATGTGTGTATTTTTTTTTCGAATTGCATAAGTCTTGTGTGAAATATCAGTTTGAATTGATTCCAAGGGAATATTATAGAATATATATCAATATTGGGTTCTAAAATGCCCCCAAAAAGAATTCAACACCCATTAAACCTTTAGAAGGCTCTACTATGACTCATGAAGACGAAGAATGGAAACATGACATATCAAAATTATAAGGTCAAGTGCACCAAATTTTTCTCTCGCAAAGAGCAACAAAAAATGAAATGGAAGTTTTAAAGAATGGTGTGGAAGCTAAGATAGATGGTTTGAAGAAAGGCATGGAATCTAAGATGGATGGCATGGAAACTAAGATGGAGGGCATGGAAGCTAAGATGGATGACATAGAATACAAAATGAAAGACAACATGGAAAACATGAAGAATGATCTAAAATAACACATGGAAGGTTTGACAAAGTTGATACAATAAATGTTTCCTAATGGTGAAAATATAATAGAGGAAACGCATGATGAGAACAAAAAAAATGTTAATCATGATTTCATAAACTCTAATGTTGGATGGAAGAACTACCATATTCCAAATATGGACATGAGGAAGTTTGATGGCAAGGATCCCGTAACATGCATACTATAGATGGAGCAATATTTTGATCTCAATAATGTGAAAAACACACAAAAGGTACAGATTTCAACTTTCTATTTAGAAAAAAATACATTTGTATGGTATCGATGGATTTTCTCCCGTAAAACAATTGTCACTTGGTAAATTTTCACGGAGGAAATGATAGGACATTATCAGGATAAAAAGAGAAACACATTCTTTAGCCAATTGATAAATTTCAAACAAAAGAGTTCAGTGGTGGACCACATTGAGGACTTTCAAAAATTGAATATAAGGGTAACTAATATTCCAGAGGAACACATGATTTATGTTTTCATAGGGACTTTAAAGGATAACATCCAACATGAAGTTCGCATTTGGGAACCTGATTCATTGGAGAAGGCATTCAAATTGGAAAGTAAAATTGAATGTAAAATTATGGAGACAAGGAAGCCTACCACTCACATCTATAAAGATGGAAGTTTTTCTACTCCTAGACTTCCACAACCTACAAGGTTGACACCAGAAAAATTGGAAGAAAAAATAGAGAAAGGGCTTTTCTAAAATTATGATAGCAAATACACTAAAGGTCATAAGTGTGCTGAGAAGAAATTATTTTACATAGATTGTGAAGAGGAGGAAGAAAATGAACAAGAAACTTCAAAAGAAGAGGATATACACCAGGAAATAACCCTACGAGAAGAACAAATGAGTCTGACCATATCATGTAGTGCATTTTTAGGAGTTACCACTCTGCAAACTCTCAAAATAGAAGGACATATCCAGAAGAAAACTGTAATAGTGTTGATTGATTCAGGTAGTAACCATGATTTTATTCATTGCAAGGTATCCAAGTAATTGAATTGTTTCCTATACCTAGCACTAGAATGTCAAGTCATGGCTGCAAATGGAGGAACTATAAATTTCTCTGGAAAATGCCATAATATCAAGCTAACCATGGGGGAATATGTATTGAATAGTCCAATTATTTCCATTCGAATGGGAAGTTTTGATGTTGTACGAGGATTACAATGGTTGCAATCTTTGGGGATGATAGCTTTTAATTTTCAAGAAATTTTCTTGAAATTTTTTTCAGAAGGAAAGGAAGTCAAATCACGGGGTATCGTAGGGAAGTTGGGAAATATAATAAGCTCTAATTTCATGACAAATCTTCTGAAGAAAGAGCAACGAGGTGTAATTGCACAATTATGCTCACTAGAAGTTCCAACATAAAAATCATCTATTTCTCGAGATCTCCAAAAAGTCTTGGACAATTATTCCAAGGTGTTTGAAACTCCTAAAGGACTCCCATGTATTCATGATCAAGATCATGCTATTTATTTGATTCCAGAAACTGTTCCTCCAAACATCAGGCCTTACAGATATCTTTATGTCCAAAAGATAAAAATGAACTTATGATTGCATAAATGTTAGAGGTTTGTATAATTCAACCTGGTCAAAGTTTTTTCTCTTCTCCAGTAGTATTGGTGAAAAATAAGGTTGGATCATATCACATGTGTTAGGATTATAGGGAGTTCAATAAGCTAACTATTAAAGATAAATTTCCCATACCTATGATTGATGAATTATTGGATGAATTACATGGAGAAATTTATTTTACCAAGTTGGATGTTCGGTCAGGATATCATCAAACTAAAATGACGATGGAAGATATTCTGAAAACAACATTTCAAACTCATGAGGCTCATTATGAATTTTTGTTCATGCCTTTTGGCCTTATGAATGCACCTTCTATGTTTCAAGGGTTGATGAATTCCATTTTCAAACCCTTCCTTAGAAAATTTGTGCTAGAATTTTCTGATGATATACTAATCTACAACAGGTCTTCGAAGGATCATGTTCACAGGGTGCTAAAACTATTCGAGGAGAAACAATTATATGCAAAAACATCCAAATGTTTCTTTGGAGTACAAGAGGTGGAATATCTAGGTAATATTGTATCTCATGAGGGTGTTAAGGTAGAAAATAACAAAATTAAATCCATTAAGGAATGGAAAGTCCCCACAACCATAAAGTAGTTGCGAGGATTTGTTGGGTTAACAGTGTATTATTGCAAGTTTGTTAAGAAATATCAGAGAATACCAACACCTCTAACAACATTATTGAAGAAAGATTCATTTTCGTGGACTCCTGAAGCAACTAAGGCCTTTGAATATCTTAAAGAGGCAATGTGCCTAGCATCGGTCTTAGCTATGCCAGACTTCACAAAAACCTTTATTGGGGATTGTGATGCCTCAAGAAATGGAATTGGTGTTGTTTTAATGAAAGAAGGAATACCCATTTCTTTTGAAATTTGCCTAATCAAAGGAAATTATTTACATAAAGATATTTATGACAAGGAAATGCTGGAAATACTACATGCACTAAGGAAATGGCAACCTTACCTAATGAGAATACACTTCAAGCTAAAAAATGAGGATGATAGTCTTAAACACTTTTTGGAACAAAGAATATCTTCAGAAGAGTAGAAAAAATGGGTCACAAAGATGTTGGGTTATGACTTTGAAATCATCTACAAAAAAGGGAAGCTAAATTTTGTTGCAGATGCACTCTCAATAAAGGATGAAGAGGTGGAATCATTTCTTTGTGCCATTTATATTATCAAACCAGATTGGATAACTAAAGCAAGGGATGTATGGAAGAAGGAAGAAGAAGTGTGGAAACTCGTTCAAAAGTTGCAACAAGATCCTAGTACATATGACACATTTAGTTGGAAAAATGATTCCGTATGGTACAAAGATCGCTTACATATTTGTAAGAATTCCCAAATAAAATGAAAGATTCTTTTGGAATTGTACACTTCTCCTTTAGGAGGACACTCAGGATTTTAAAAAACTTACCACAGAGTGAAGAAATATTTTTTTTGGGATGACCTTAAATATGATATTTAAAATTTTGTGGCGGAATGTTTGGTTTGCCAACAAAATAAAGTTGAGACAATTAAGACCTCGGGTCTTCTATAACCTTTATCCATTCCAAGTCAACATTGCGAGGATATTTCAATTAATTTTATCACAAGTTTACCTAAGTCCAAAGAAAAGAGTGTCATCATGGTGGTAGTTGATAGACTTACCAAGTATGCATAATTTTGTGAATTATCTCATCCATTTAAAGAAAGTACAATTACTACTTCATTTATGGAAATAATTCAAAATCTACAAGGAAACCCAAATATTATTGTAAGTGATAGAGATCCCATTTTTACTAGAAAATTTTGGATGGAATTATTTTCTTGTTTAGGTACTCAACTAGCTGATAACTGATCTTATCATCCTCAATCTAATGGTCAAACTGAGATAGTGAATACATGTTTTGAAGGATATATTCATTGTTTTGTATCTAATAAGAAAACACAATGGGTCAAGTGGTTACCTTTTACTAAATGGTGGTATAACACTTCCTTCCATACTGCATCAAAAATGACCCCATTTATGGCACTTTATGGATATCATCCACCATCCATCACATCATATTCAAGAGAAAATGATAAGGTTCAAGCAATGGAAGATCACATAGAGCATCAAAAAGAAGTTCTCAAACTCTTAAATGATAACCTGAATTTGGCACAAAATCGAATGAAGCAACAGACAGATCAACATCGCAATGAGATAAGTTTTGATGTAGGAGACTGGGCATTTTCATGACTAAAACCATACAAACAAATGTCCCTCAAGTAAGCTAAGAAAGATAATAAATTATCACCAAAGTACTATGGTCCTTACAAGGTGTTGCTAAATATTGGTGCTACGGCATATAAATTGGAGCTTCCTGCTTCTTGACGAGTGCATCTAGTTTTCCATGTTTCATGCTTAAGGAAGGTTATAGTTGAAAAGCGTCTAGTTCAGAAAATATTTCCATAACTTAATGAGGAAGGAAAAATCATATTTGAACCTAAAGCAGTCACAGAAACAAGAACTCGACAGCTACGAAATCTATCAATTTCAGAGTATCTCATCAAGTGGAAGAACTTACCCACTGAATATTCTGCATGGGAAAATGATAATTTTATACAGAAGCATCTAGAGTTACTCAAGCACTAAGGAAAACAATTTTTTTTAAGGAGAGGGGCATGTTAGGTCCCTATATTACTAGTATAGTCCCTTATTGTTGTTAGTGTAACCCCCTTGTTGTTATTGTTGTACCCCTGTAACCCCAATATTGTTATTATTGTGCCCTTACATTATTATTGTTAGGTCGGCTAGGATTATGTTGTGACCCCATGGATTCCTATATATAGAAGGAGGTTTTTTCATTTGTATCATCCAAGAATTTTTCATTTATCTAATGTAAAGGAGGTTGCCCCCTCGAAGTGGCTTATTTCTAAGGCGTTGATCTCTCTTTTCTTCCATTTTTGGCATTGGTTTCATAACACCTTCAAACAAAAAGATTTCGTGATGTCAGAAATAATTGTTTTATGAAGGGCTTGGTGAAGATATATGAAATTTATTTGGTGGAGGAACAATATTGCGAATCTAATAATGATACCATAATGGATCAAGCCTCAAATGAAGTGCATGTGAACTATGATATGTTTGGTACACTGTCACTAGAATGGATATCTACAAAAATTTAAAGTACTTAGGTTTTCATGGAAAGATGATCGTTGGCCGATGGATTTCTATTCCAAACTTTGTCAGAGTGTTATAAATAGATAGTCTTTGTAGTTACATTCATTTCACCCCTATAATTTTCCTTTTCTGATGATAAAGAAATTTTTTATTGAATTTTACTTGACCAATAGATAGGCTCTTATCCAAGGATAAAAACATATCCCAAAGTGGACCTGATATAGTTTCCATCACCTTCCCAATCTAAATTTGTATACCTAATGATATCTAAAAAGTGTCCTGTTGCATACAGGATACCATAGTTTATGGTCCCCTTAACATACCGAAGAATCCTCTTTGATTATTTATAATGGAGCTCATGAGGCTTATGCATTTACCTGGAAACTAAAAGGACATAGGAGATGTTTTTCCACGTGAATGAGGTAAAAAAGATCACCCATCCACTACATGTAAAGTGTACAATATACTAACGATGTTGTACTTCAATTTTCTAGCTTAATTTCGAATAAGAAAAGTGTGCCTAATGATTTGCATTTATTCATATTGAATCTAGCAAGTAGATCCCATGCATACTTTGATTGAGCCAAAGTAATTCTTGAATTTAACTGACTAATACCAAGACCATGAAAGTAATTGAGAAGCCCCATGTCAATCATGGAGAACCTATCATATAGAGTAGACTTGAAAACAACAATTGTTACAGGTGAACTACCTATGATAATTTTTTCATATACATACAATAATATCAATAATATTGAATCATATTTCCTCAACATATAAACGTTTGAATCAAAATTACAATGTTCAAAACCCTGGGGGAGAAGTTAGGAGTCCATCTTCACATACAATGCATGAGCTGTTTGTTGAGGCCATACAAATATCACTTCTATATGTACAGTAATAATTAGTTATAAACATATCATTTCAGTTGATCCATATAGATATCTTCATTAAGATCACCATGAAGAAATGTTTTCTTCACATTCATGTGGCAAACCTTCCACTTCGTTGTTGCTGCAATTGCAAGAGATATCCTAATGGAGTCCATTTTCTGCACCGGTGAAAATGTCTCATCATAATCAATCCCATGTACCTACAAAAAAAATTTGGCTAGTAGCCTCTATTTATACTTGTGTTATAGTGGCTACAACCACCCTTCAAAATTTTTCCATTGCTTAGATTTTGGAGCCTAACTTCCCCTCAAATGAGCTTATCTTGCACTACTATCAAGTATCTATTCTTTAACCGATGTTAATACCTTTCAGTTATTATTGTGTTTATTTGCTCTTCACTTACCAGTTTTTTCTAAGTCACAAGATAACCTCCTGTCTAAGCCTTGTGCAGTAGTTCTAGGCTTACCTACAGAAATTGTGTAGTTAATGAAGCCAATCTTGTCCTTGATGTTATGAATTGCGCAGTCATTACTGGCAGCCCAAACTTGAGCTCGAGAATTACGCAGTCATGACAGGTAGCCCAACACTGAGACCAAAAATTGCCTAATATTTCACTCAGCTCAGAACTTGCGTAGTACATTGAGACAAGAGCTTCTAGTTCTCTAGAACTACAAAATCCTTCTCAGTGAGGGACATGGAAAGTTTTTCGAGAAAAATCAGAAATGCCAAAAAGAAAAAAAAACATCCCTAAAATTTAGGTATTTATTTTTAGTAACCCGAAGGAAGCACACTTGCTATTTTTGGAAATTGTCGCCATGTGTTGATGTTCCCTTGATTTTGGGAATGCATGTCATAAACCATAATTTCTCAAATCTATTTAATCGATACCACTTGATCTCATTATCATATTTGATCTTGGAGCTATAGCATTCCCGAGGAGATGAAGGAACCTTTGGCACGATCGTCGTCACCTTTCTGGGTGAGTTTTGCATTTATCACTTTTAGACACCTTTTCTGTCACTTTTTGTCGCTTGGCTTGCATAAATGTTGTTTTTCTTGTTTATTTTCATGAATTTTGGAATTTTAACTTGATTTATCCTGTAGAAGTGTTGTTTGAAGTTATTTTTTTCCTTTCACAAGTGTCACATCATTTTCTTCATTTTTGCACTAATGGCCATCGTTGTAGAGACTCTCCTCATTGGTCTCATTCACTTCTTGTTTGTTCAATTTATACCATCGGTTTATATTGTTTCATCAACACTTAGTCATATCTACACTCAAGCCTTCCACATCTATGATATCTGCTCATTTTTCACACTTCTATTGGGCATATTTTCCTTTCCCTTGACCAGAATTCACTTTGCCCAACTAGGAATTACACAATATAGAAGCTCAAGCTTAGAGCATGGCCTTTGGAACTGCGAAATGTGAAATGGAGTCTAGTCCCACTGCAAATTGTGTAGTGCCAGGCCTTATCCTACATACTTGGCCATTGAGACTGCGCAATGCGGAACCTCTCCTAGCTCACTACCCAGGCTGAAATATGCGCTGCAGTCTCAAGCCACAAGCTTAGACACTGACTGTTGGGAAAACATACTGCATAATTTCTCTAGCTAGTCAGACCCGCTTCCCACTAAAAATAGTTAAATCCTTCCATTCGGTCTCGCGGTGTGTTGCATGAACATGTATTGAAAGTATTCTTGCTTATCATTGACATTTTCTTGTCGTCAATGTCTTTTCTGTCACACAGGTAGAAAAGTTATCGAGTATCTATCTAGTAGTCACTTTCACAATGGCATCAAAGAGAGCTCCCTCAAAGGAAACCATTGAAATAAATATTGGGAACGTAGTTGAGAATGTTCCTGTTAGCTTCTTATTTTAATCAGACACTGAGTTGTTTATAGAGAAGGGATCAAAACTGACATGAAAACAAATCAAAGATGATTTCATAAAGGAATTCCAAGAAGAATTAGAGGACCAACAGGTGAATCTTAGCATCATGCAGTCAAGGCTTTGCAAGGTTGCATGTAGGTATCGAGCCTTCCCATGTGTGATGTCATCAGTTAGGTTTTCTCAAGCACTGATGTGAAAACCATTACATTTAACAACACCAATGGGCAGAAGCTCGCTACATTCCTAGAAGCATATTTCAATCAGATGTATCATCTTCCTAGGCCAGTGAAGAACCTCAATTTTATATATCAATCATACTTATAAAAACACAATAGATATCATCAAGAGCTGGGTGAAGGAGCCAACGAAGTCCAGGCATACACCCATCCACATGTACAAGACAAACACACTCAGGAAATCCTATCATCTTTTAGTCATACTAGCTTCCAAATCTATGGAAAACTAGACATGGAGACCTTTCCTAAGGGGCGGAGTATCTTATTGAATGAGGTAGTGAATGAGGGGAAGTCATTCAACTGATCAGATATTTTGGCTCATCAGCCAAGATTCCATGTGACACAAGCTTGCAATCCATCCAAGGGCACATAATTTGTTCCCTAGCATGAACTGAACTTGGACACCAAGGGAAACTAACATACATATCTATTTCAAGCTACTCTCAGATTTCCATCATCATGGATTCATGGAGAAATCTACTGATCACTTCATAATCCCACTTTATAGGATCCTCTTTCAGGAGGACCCACCTTACATGTCACGACCAGCTATGGAGGTGATATCAGAGATTAAAAATTCGTTCTCCTTACCGGATGGCACACTGATGAAAGTATTTGGTGGGAAAACGCCTCCACATATTTTACCGAGATATGCCATCGAAAAAATGATCATGCAAGAGGAATATTATCATATCTAAACAAGGTTGTCTTCAACACTGCATAGGACGAAGAAGGTGTTATGGCCAACATTTAATTTGCAGGTCACATTATACGAGATTAATAATCTCAAGGTTGCATATGCTAAAGGGAAATCCATATTCATATTTGAGGTCAACATAGAGAGTTACAATCTATATGATCTGAGGCGAATTTGCAAAGACCACTATGCGAGAGTTCACTTCAAGTGGGTCAGCGAGATATATTAGTGGCTGAAGGAGGAACCATAGAAGAATTTTTATAACTCCTCCTAACCTCATGAGTCGATCAGTATCATTGGGGCTTATCAACTTGTCTTGGAGGTGGCAATAGTTATGGAAGAAGCACCAGCAACAGACAGCAGTCTGGTGCATGACCAAGGAAAGAGGAAGGTAGCTGGCAATGTAGAAGAGGAAAAAAGCTAGAAAATGAAAGCAGATGTTTTCACTGAGAAAGTATAATTGGAAATCGAAGAAAATATGGGACAAAGGCAGAAAAGAGTATACTGGAGAAAGAAAGAGAAGAAAATTTTGGAAGAATCAGTGTAGAGAGTGAAGAGAGCAGACAAATATTTAAAGTTGGAATGAGAGATTAAAATAATAGAACAAGAGGAGAGACAGATGGGAAAAGAGGAATAAAGGAAAGGTACCACGGTAGAAGAGATGACGCTTATACAGGTTGGAGAATAGATATAGGATGAACGAACAATATAAGGAGTGAGCAAACAGATGTAGGAAAAGGAGTTTTCTCAAGAGCTTGAACATTTAATTGAAGTTGCAGACATGGAAGTGGGGCCAGTCCCACAAGATGAGGATGTGGGCCTGATTCCCAATACACCTTAGGCCACCTTTCAGACTCCACCACCTTTAGCTATAGAGCAATCCCCAAGCAAGGAAGGGGAGGTAGTTCCCCTTGATGATGATCTTTTCATGGATGTGTAAAATCTATCATTTCATGAACTATAGAAGAATATTTTACAAGCCTGCAGAAAGCACTTCCTAGATGATCATGCATCACCTACATTAATGAGAGAAAGGGTGATTGTGATAGATACCAGTAGGAATCCAAAAGAAATTGATGACACCAGTTGAGCATTCGCAGGAGAAGCCAGATATAATACCCAATTCTTGGTGGCTGAGGACAAGAAATTGACATATAACACACAGGCACTTCAACAAGAGAATGAACAACTCTGAGCAGCAACGTAGGATGCACCTTCTGCAGAGGTCTACCGAAAGGAGATAAGAGCAGCGATACTTGCTAAAGTATTCAGACTTGAAGACACTATGTGAGACCTTTATGAGGAGTTGGTGACCATATATAAGGAATTTTTCCACTTAAATGACTTGCAATGGTAGGGCAGAGATTTCTTCAAGATCCTTAAGAATATATAGACTTCCATATCCATTGTACATGAGTGTACAATGTGAGACAAGGTTACACCACTTACACTAGTGAATAAGATGAAGCCACTAGAAGAGTTAAAGAAATCCAAAGTTCAGATGTTGATCTAGAACAACAAGGAACTTGCCTCATTCATTAGAAAAATTCATGCCGCATATGTATGGATATACAACGTTTTATATTTCATGGTGTGAACCCACTAGATCCCATTTTTTGGTACAGTCACCGAGATTAAACACAAATAGCAAGTCCAGCAGGAGATTGATTAGTACCTGATGCGGATGGAGAAGATGGCCACCAAGGAGGACATGGAGATCATTAGACAGAATTTGTAGACCTACATTGGTGTCCCATTTCATATTAAAACAATGTTGCACTTGAATGAGGAAGAATTGAAGACCATTTCCAAGAGATTGTACTTGGGTGTGTTGGAGGCGAGAGTCTGCTTCTAGTGTAACACTATCTCACAGTTTGGGGAGACCATCACACAATACCAATCTTGCCATGATTATTTCACTGAGATACACCAATTCCAATATGCCCAGTTTGAGTCCACCCTAACTCTAGCATCATAGTATTTTGCCTTGTTAGGTTTTCAAGTTGTCTCTACCCTATTTTTCCTTACATGGGTATGAGTGGAAACTGTAATATTATTTGTAATTATTGTATAATTGAAGTTACATGTGTGCATAATGGAATACGAAGAGTCATATGTAATGTGTTGAGTCATGAGGGAATTCCAAGAGTCACAAAGGGGGTATGCCAAGATTCACCCATCTTTGGTTATAAATAGATCCTCATAACTCTTGTTAAGGGATTTTGGGAGCTAACCTTTTGGCTAGGCTTAGGCTTAGAAAAGGTTTGGCAGTTTTGTTTCATTCTTGGATTCTCTGTAATGTAGAGAGAGTATATATCTTTGGTAGGAGCAAGATTTGTTGAATTTAGGTTCCAATATTAGGGAAAGTGGTTTTTCATGTTATATGTATGAATGGAACTTTCACTTATAATAAAATCAGAGCCGACACGTCTTCATGCATATGTTGTAAATGTAGTAGGACTATTCTTGTTATGTTTGCAATGTATGTTTTTTAACTTATGGATATGCTTATGAACTATTTATTTTTCATTTTTACGAATATGGT
This sequence comes from Pinus albicaulis, assembly GCA_034641835.2. Lineage (NCBI taxonomy): Eukaryota > Viridiplantae > Streptophyta > Pinopsida > Pinales > Pinaceae > Pinus > Pinus albicaulis. The sequence continues at coordinate 1,214,356,696 of CM076579.1, forward strand.
TGAATGCATGATCATGTTTTAACTCATCACCTTTAACTTGTGTACTATTATTCTTGTTATTTTATGTGATGTATTTTTAGCTCGTGTGTTCCTTTCAAGCTACATACTATTACAAGATTCCAAGGAGTGCACTTCCTTTCCCCTTTGCTATTAGAACCACTCATGCATGATATTGAATTTATGTAGGGTCACACACTTGCTTTAACCAAATACACTGTACACCACTCTATGATTTTTTCAATCCAAGGCATATCATTAAACACCCAACTATTGGGACTCCTACTCCAAACGGTGCAAGGTCTAGTTGGGAATTCATATCGGGGAGATCCTATGAATGTTGGTGGGTCTAGCACCATAAAAAACTTGTTAATCATTCCATGATCTAAAATTAAACACAAAAACAATAGAATACAAATGTTACCATAAATACAGATAGGCAACAAAAATAACACTTCATTTCATTAATATCAAAGAACTGAAATATGCTTACATACAAAATGGAAATAAACTAGCTCTGACGATGGTATCTTATCTCCGAGAAGAGCATGGTGGCTACATGCCTTTGAAACATGTTACAATGAGGCTCAAGATCCTTTTTATTATTTAAAAAGAAGAGAAAGACCTAAAAAACCGAAACAATAACCCCAAGAGATGGACCGCCAAGAGTTTGGTCAGCCAACTTCCCAGGGTCGTAACTTGGTCATATTATATCCATTTGGCACGTACAATACCTCATTGGAAATATCTCTTTGAGTAATACAAAATTTTCTATAGGCCCCTATCTACGGTGATGGGCTTGCTATAAAACTCAAAAAAACTTGGTTTAGGGGGTCAAATTTTCTCTAGAAGTTTAGGACCCGAAAAAATGATAAAAATAGTAACTACTATAAATAAGGAAAATGATGAAATTGACTGGAGGTATACATGGAATAGGTGAGTGGCCACCAATATACATCTGGATCAATCCCCATTGCATGCATAGCTTGCATGACATGAGGAAATTTATGTTGAACCTTGTCCATGGTGAACCACCTTCCCTGGTGAAGGAGTTGGCCTGCTTTGACAACTTGATATAGTTTGATCCTTTGTTGAAGAGGGTTTTTCATCTATGTGTCCATGATCCAATAAATTGTGACCTTTTCATTACAGTATGGGTTTAACTCCATTTTTGTGATTTGTTCTACAATGTTAGATGTGTCCAGTAATGGTGGAAAGTATGGCCGAAGTCGGTCGACATTGAACAATGGGTGAAGGAAAAGTAATAGTGGAATGTTGATCTTGAAGGAATCATGCCCTGCATCCATGGTGACGGTGTACGACACATATCAGAGTGGATGAACCTTGTTGTGGGGCCCAACGAGGCACTCCTTCTGCAAATGTAGCCAAACTTTGTCGCCCACTTGGAACTTGTGTGCCACTCGATGTTGATCATGTCGATGTTTTTACTTAGCATTGGATATGTCCAATATGTCATGGACTAGATGGAAGATGTGTTGAAAGCGCTCAATGAGGTTGTTAGCCATTTGAAATTTGGACTGGACGTGAGCCAAATCTTCTTGATTAGCTACAAATGGTATGGCCACATCAATGGGACATTGTGGTTAGAATCCCAACCTCACTTGAAAGGGGTTGTGGCAAGTTGAGATATGGAGAGCTTTGTTGTAACTGATTTGGACATAGGGGAGGCTTTCATCCCACGTGTGTCAATGCTTCAATTTGTACATCCGCAAAATGTGTACAATGATCCTGTTGATGACCTATATTTGGCCATTAGTTTGGGGGTGGAAATTTGTGGACATAGTGAGCTTGGTATCCAGCATCAACCAAAGACTTGAAAAAAATGTACTTAGGAACGTGTTGTCCTGATCTGAGATAATGGACTGTGGGATCCCAAATTTTACCCACACTTGTTCAAAGAAGAGATTAGGAATGTCTTCTTTTGTGATACTCTTCTTGTAGGCCGCTAGAATGTCCATGTTAGAGAATTTTTTGACAATCACAAAATCCCTGTCATTTCCATGCTTCATATAAGGAAGGCCCTGTATGTAATCCATGGAGATAGATTCCCAAGGTCTACTACGAGTAGGCATAGGAGTAGATAGGAATTTATTCTTGATGGTCGGTTTGGAAATGACACAAGTAGTGTAGGATCTGATGTAATTCCCAACATCCTGTCAAAGGTTCGGCTAATAAAAATACCTATGTAGTACTACTACTATTTTCTCCATCCAAAAATGTCTAGCGACTTGACTATACGCTTGAATGAATAGAAAGGTGCCCAAGTGGCATAATAATGCATCCCGGAGGTGAGAATTTTGAACTTGTTTTCCTTCGAGGAGCGTCTCGTATGTGTTTTTGAATTTTGGATTGCTCTTGTAAAGAGTCATCCACCCCATAGTCTCATGCCCACAAGAGTTGAGCACATTGGTCAGTGCCATGACTGACAGTTGGTTGAGGCAGTATGAAACATTTTCGGTGTTTTCCTTATTATACTTAATGTTCAAATGGAACTGTTGCAAGTATGTGGAAAATTTATGATGGTGATGATTCTGCAACTTCCCTTTTGTCCGTATGAACTTCAGGGGTCAGTGGTTTGTGTGGATGACCATTTCCTTCCCCATGATTTAATTATTCCATTGTTGGAGGGCCTACATAATGGAATACATCTCCTTGGCATAGGCGGGATACTGTCAGAATCTCCCTGAAATTTTTTTACTATGATATTCCACTGGATTCCCCTATTAAGTAAGAACTGCACCAATTGCATAGTCAAATGCATATGTCTCAATCTCAAATGGTTGATGCAAGTTTGGTAATGTGAACAATGGTGTAGAGAAAAGGTGATGCTTCAACTTGAAAAATTACTTATGTTGGGATTAAGACCAAAAGAAATTTTATTTCTCTCCTCCCTTGGTGACTTGACTCAAAGGCCAAGTTATATGAGAGAATCCAAACATGAACCTACAATAGAAATTAGAAATACCTAGAAAAATATGGAGCTCTGTTAGAGTGGTTGGAGTTAGAAAATCCCAAATGACTTGTATGTTGGCTGGGTCCACATGCACTACCCGCTCATAAATGATGTACCCTAGATATTGAACCTCGGTCATACCAAAAGTGAATTTCTCCAAATTGGCACACAAATTATGTTGTCATAGGTTTTGTAGGACTTCTCAAATATGGTGGAGGTTCTCTTCCCAATTTCGGTTGAAGATGAGGATGTCATCCAAATACACCACCATGAATTAGTTGGTTTAGGGTCTCAAGATATCGTCTATCAACCTCATGAAGGTTGCATGGGAATTCGTCAACCTGAAAGGCATGACTAACCATTCGAAAAGGCCCTCCTTATATTTGAAGGAAGTCTTCCACACATCGAAGGGTTCTATTTGTACCTGGTGATAACTAGACTTCAAGTCAATATTGAAGAAATATTTAGATCCTTTGAGCTGGTCAAAAAGGTCATTGTTTCATTGGATTGGATACCTATTCTAGAAAGTGGTCTTGTTCAACACCTGATAGTCAATACAAAGTCTCCAGTTGTCATCCTTCTTCTATAACAACATGATCAAGCTTACAGAGGGTGATAAAATTGGTTTGATGTTCCCTTTCTTCAACAGTTCTTTAATTTTCCTATTCATTTTGTCGTTCTTCATAACAAGGAAGTGATAGATAGGTCCATTGGCAACAACATGCCCAATGTCAGATCGATGGGGTGCTTGACCTAACAGTGTAAATATACCCCTATGTGTGAGGTGAATATGTCCCTACACACCTCCATGACCTTTTCTATATGTTTCTCCCACGTGGGGAAGCATTATTTAGAGGTTGTGGCCATAATCTTCTTCTTTCCCTGACGACAATTCATAAGGAAAACAAATTTCTCGATGTGGGAAAATATCTTACTGCCCTACTTCACAGTAATCAAAGAGATTGCGGTAGGAGGTGCTACCTATGCTATCTTGTATAGCTTATTTTCAAAAGTAAAAATCAAAGTGTGAGGCCTATAACCATACATAGCATGTATTTCCCATAAGTATGGTTGGCCTAATAATACATCACAAACTTCAAGAGGAGAAAAATCACAAAGTACCTCATATGTGAAGGGATTAATGTTGTAGGGAAGGAAAAACTATTGATAGACACAAAGATCGCGTCCTTGATGAAGCCACCATATCGTGTATGGCGACGAGTGTGTTGTGGTCGGTAGGCCCAACCACTTGATGACCTCTGCTGAAATGAGGTTCTTTTGTCTCCCACGGTTGAAAATGAACTACAATGGAGAACCCTTCACCCACAACAAGGAATGGAATATGGGCTCTCCCTCCCCTAGATCTTAAGGCTCATCCTTATGGATATTTGTGGTGGCAACATTGGCACTGGGATTTGAGTCAATAAAATGCTTCCCTTTGTCATTCCCCTTTTTGGGTTCTAACTCAGAGTCAGAACATGCATCTAATTTGGAAGTCTTCAATTTAGCCACCAGTGACTATTTGGCCCTACACTCACTTGTGTTGTGAGTGGGGCTCTTATGGAATTCACACCACTTTCCTATATCCTTCTTTTTCTTCATGGTGTTGTTCTTGTCTTTCGGCTTCAATGGGTTTTCCTTCGTCACCATGCCTTGGATTTGTCCCTTTTTCTATAGTTTGGGGGCACCATTCCCTTGCTTCATATTCACATATCCAAAGTCTCACTTCTTCTGTTTAAATTTCTACTTCATCTTGGAATTATATCATTATGTGGAACAAAGCGAGGAGATGTCTAGGAACTCCATTTTTGCCTGAATGTAATTTTACAAACAACTACGATACTTGAGCACTAAATTTTTTTCTGAATATTTGATACCCAACTTTGTACGTAGGGTATGGAAAATATTCATCATCTCATGCACATCTTGATCCCTTTGTTGCCACAACATATTCCATTATATGTACTTGTCCTCATAGCTCCCCATGGGGTAATATTTTTCCTTGATGGAATCTTAGAAAGAATTCCAAGTGGGTGAAACTAAAACCAGTGATGGCTCTCTCTCGTCCCTCTATTTGTAGTAGGTTTCCACTAGTCCTTGACATGGGGGGAAACTTTGAGGAGTGCAAAAATAATCTTTTCCCTATTGGAAAAATCATGAACTGAAAAATATCATTCCAACAAATTTAACCATCTACCTACTGTGTCTGCATCTATATTTCCTTCGAATATGGGAATGTCAAAGTTTACTTGTACCTTGAAGGGATTAGCACCTTCAAAGTGATTTCCAGATGAAGATGTGTCTGTAATATCTTGAACCTTAAAATTTTTATCAAATCTAGCAAATTTCAATAAAAATATTTTAGCAAAAACATGAACATAGAAAGGATATAGAAACACAACCTTATTTATATTAATCACTGAATAGAAATAGTACATGCCCATACAAAGTATTAGAATCCCTGCAATGGCATGCATGAATGCACATCATAAGAGAAAAATAAATACTCAATCACAATCATGAACCCTAGATGGATCCACCAGACAAAATAACACCCATGGGATTTTGGTCGCTGGGATCAATTGGAACTGGCCACACCAAGTTCTCCATAAAAACACATTAATATAGATAAACCCCGAATGATCCCAATTCCTAGCTTCTATCCCATTTGATAGGCTTGATGGACTCTCTACAAACCTTATATTATTATTTTACCTCGAAAACTGAAGGAAAATACCATGGGTTGATACTATGGGAAAATACCATGGTAAATATCATGGAAAAATTTCATTCATTTTCGTCCATTTTGACTAGATCAAGAAAGGGTATATTACAAATCCTCTTGCCCAAATATTGCTTGCCCTCAGGAAACTCACTACAATCCAAAACAAAAGCATTGATACTAGAATCCCATACAACCCAGTGTGTTATTCCATACATCCATGCTAAAATATGATGAATGGATCCTTCGATACCTGGGTCCCAAAAAATACTCTGACCAATCATTTGATAGATCCACCTAAATCTTGAATGACCCTCTGATGAATGTTGGCCCTAATGGATTCTCTTGGATCCCAATGCCACCTAAGTCCTAGGACCTATGGGGTATGGTACCATCTCAGTACTCCATCACTTCCGATGCAAAAGGGCTCAAGATGCATTACAACCTTGGTTGTGAGTATCCTCCTAAGAGTCAACCCATCAATAGAGTACCAACTCATAATCCCTCGCCAATCCAGGACTTCGGAAGGATAAATACATGCAAATCTACTATGTTGATGTTTCTCCACTCGACCACCCAACATGATGGATTTGGAGAAATTTGCTATGCCCTTCCCAATGTATAAATGTGGGTTGGTAGTGTTTCAAGCCTTATCCATGTACTCATGTTGATGGTTTTTATGGAACTAGCAATTGTACTCCTCTTGCTATCTTATGAGGGGATTGAGTCATTCCTCAACATTAGAGAGCTTTGTCATTGATTCAACACATACCCTTATGGGCTCCTCAATTTTTCTATTCTTCTGTAATACAATGTCTCAGACTGTCTATACTCTTTGCTTCATCAACATAATATTTTTCTTGAAATGCATGATCCTTTCCTAAAAGTATTCTACTGGCCATTTTAATTCCCTGCTGAAAGTCTTTGTATATGTTTGCACTAGATGCCGCACGACCACTAATTTAACTTGAACCTTTGACTGACCCTCAAGATATGGCTCTTACTGCATAATATATTGTTCATGTTTCCCTGCATGATCATGCTCATCATGTTGGTTTATTACTATTGACTCCTCATTCAATTCCCCTTGAATGTCTTCTTCCTGGCCCTCTCCACATGTGAGGACAAGTTTTCCATCCTCTCTAGTTGTCAAACATGGATGTACTAGTGGAATTTTACTTGATTTCCCATACTCTTTATGGATGTTTTTTGGGATATATATATATATATATATATATATATATATATATATATATATATACTCAAATACCACATCATTAGGAGGAATTACCTCCTTCCTTTCGCCATGTACTTTTTCAAGCTAACTAATTATCATTGGCTTGTCCTACAAGTTTCTGTAACAAATATGGTGTTGTTGCTTGTTATTTGTACCTGACTGCTTGGATACTTCACATGTTCTCTCCTGAAAACTGATGAACCCAATTATGGATGAATCCCCATGATATGAAGGAGTCTCCAATTTTTCTTCCATTGTCACCTCCTTATCACTTGAGCATGAATGGTCAAGTTCCCAAAATCCCTTTCATACAAAGCATACGATTTTCCTCCTTAGTTCATTCTTGCTATATCCAAAAATATTTGTTAGTTCCTGCTTGGTTAAATCCTTTATACATAGTTTGATGTTTTTTTTGATCAACCCTTCAGCTAACTCATAAGCAATAGGTGATACTATTAGCTCCTTCCTCCAAATAGCCAACAATTTGGGTTTCAATTCTTCGCATATGGCCTTATCTTCTCCTAAGATCAGGGACATGATATTTTTCATGTCTTTTTTGGTGAGGTTTGGATGAGATTTTGTAATTCCAGTGAATAATTATTGGAGCATCTAAAGAATTAAGTCATTACACTCTAGATCCAACATAAGTATATCAAATCTAAATTTCTCCATGTGTTCAAACATTTTGCGCCTTTGAAGGATAGTAAGAAGGGTGGTATTTTCCAACCCTTGGAGTGCTTCTGCAATTCCCCAAAAGCTCCTCCTCATGATTTCATCATTGTAGGGCAGTACCGATGTTGTTAAGGCTATGATTTCACTGAGGCAAGAAGCAGTTGTGAGTCTAACGTTTTCACAAGAATTGTCCAAGAACCTAGGTTTATGCATGGCTTCAAGTCCCAACTTGACCCTTTGTATTTTGATTTCTCTATTAGGCTTAGACATATATATAATTTTCGAAACTATAGGAGGACATCTTTTGACTTTGTACATTGCAATTTGGATCCAATTTCAAAGGGACACTTGATTTTTACATCGTCCTTCCATACATCTTTTCACTACTGAAGGATAGCATGGACCTTTGGAGAGAAAGGTCTATTTTTATGCTCTTTATTTTGATCTTTATGTTTTTGCAATCTCTAATCCACAAAAGTATTGTAGCTCAAAGAATCACTTAATGTACCATTATGTTGATTCCTGTGGCATTTCCAAAAGTAAAATGATGACATTGTGGTGATAATTTCCCCTTACCGCCTAATTTCCAATTATTACAATGAAATTTAAGGGAAAAAACCTCGAGCTTTCTTCAGCTAACAAGAATAATTAAATTCATGGACCCTCTAGTGTCAAGATTCCTGGAAATTATACTTAATGAAATTTGGGACGACTTTCTCTTTTTGGTAATAAAACTCAGCCTTCAAAGATAATACTCTACCACACTCTAAATTAATTTTTGGAAGATGGTAATATGCCAAGTATTTTGATCACTCTATGCCAATGCCAAGATAGACCACAAGAATAATTTTCTCCTTCTTAAACTTGACCTCTAAAAATAAGAACTACTAACTCCACTATAATGATGCCAAAAAAGTGAGAATAAACAAGGAAATTTTCAATTATTTGTAGAAGATTTTGACCCTCAATTAAGCCAAACTTCAACCTTGTCATTATTTTCAGAGGCAACAGATCCTTGATATCTTCTTTATTGGAGATTTCCTCTTAAAACAGGCCTCTCGACCTTGAACTATGGAAAAAAATTCGCAAGAGATCTCTGCTCAATTTTATGACCCTATTGATGCCCAGGACAACAAATCCACTCCCTAATGTCCTAGGTTTTTGTAGAAGGACTTACGTTGACTTAATGGGCAGATCTTATGTTACTTCTGTTGAATCAAAGAGATGGGAAGAATTGAACCAAATAAACTGTGCCTATCGGTAACTGATTCTGGAAGTCCTTTCATTAGTAGAGGATTTCTGATACGAGGGTCCAAAAACACTCAATCAATGGCTCTGTAAACAAACACTAACTAGATTTTGGTAGGAAATATTAGCTTGCTTAAATATTTGCAACCCTCGTATATTTTTAAACATTCAAACGTTCATATGTTATGACCTTTTGTGCTCTTCGTTGTAAATAACTTAAGTTAAATTGACTATCTAAATAAACTGTTATAGGAAGCAAGCTAACTTGTCTTTTCCAGGAATAAGCTGCTATATCATAGGAAATTATGTTGGAATTAACTCCCAACCACCGCCATGAATAAGAAAGTGGTAGCAACCCACACTTATTTTAATTTTGTTGCAGGGAAGGGCGAGCATAAATATAAGAACTGGAGTTGTTTTCACGCAAAATATCAAAGAACAAAGTACACTACCATACTCTGTGTTTATTTCTTGAACCACCGTGTTAACTTTCCTTTGCTCGTAGTGAAAAATCACAAGTTTTTTGGTTTACCCTTAAGCCTTCACCACAATGTTAAATCCCCGTCGATGCGATATCTGGTGGGACTTACCTTAAACCTTACCGCATAAACCAAATAGTGAAAACCATTATTTTTCACCTATTTCCTTTATATTTCACTTTCTACACTTACCTCAGTTTACCACCTGCAATGCCACACTTCATAGATTTTAAACCTTACGGTTAAGCCCCACAAAGAACCGTGCGATGTTGTGATGCGATATTGCATCGCACATCACAATCGTAATAGTTAATGCTTTCTGCCAAACCGCCCGCATACTATGTTATTTGACATGCGATGTGATTGTGCCACATCACATCGTAATCACAACATTTTAACTTTACCTTCCATCGCCCGAAAGTTATGTTTTTTGTTTCGTGATGCGATATCTCCTTCACATATCGAAATCGCATAAGTTTAAGTTTTTCGTTGAAGCGCCCACATGTATTATATTTTTGTTGTGATGTGATGTGCCACGTCACGTCTTACACCATAGCTCACAATGTTTAAATGGATAGGACCATAGTTAGAGGTTGATATCACCATAATGTGATAAGGGCGCAGATGCGACATGATTTCAAAGCTGGAACCGATAAAAATTCAGGTTCGGGATTTTTTGTTTTGAAAGCATTTTGTACGTGTTTTGTGTATAAACTAAAATACAGTCTATGTGCCATTTTAATGAAGAAATGGGTCTTTTGATAGCAAAAGGATGAGAGGTCATTGAATTTCCATCCATCATTGAATAGCATTAGGTTTTCAGGCATTGACCATTTTTTATAAACAATGAAATTTCATGTTTTAAAGAGAAGAGTTGAATAAATTGAAAAATTTGTTCTGCTCCTATTTTACGTTGTCTGTCTGTATGTTTGACTGTTAATTCTATAGCAATTGTGCATTCTCGATGTTGTGGTGGAAGCATCCATTTGTGTATTGTTTTCATTCAATATTTCCAACATGGTATCATAACGGTTCTAGGATCTCAGTGAAAGATGCATGAGCTCACTCTTTACTGAAGAAGTTGTAAGATTGGTTTGAGAAGCGGATTTCTCCAGCAGTGAGAAGGCTTCTATTTTACACAATCAAGGAGATTGTTTGTTTACGTAGTCAGAATGGTAGCAGCAGGCACAAGCCTAAAAAATCCCCAACTACCACAGTTCAATCGGAAGAATTATGACTATTGGGCCATTACAATGAGGACCATGTTTACTTCACAAGACATATGGGAGTTGGTGGAACATGGTTTCCAAGAACCAGAAGATGCAGCAATGCTTAATGCTTTGACAACAACAGAAAGAGACTTGTCAAAAGATAATAGGAAGAAGGAATCCAAAGCCCTCTTCTATATCTTCCAAGCAGTACATGAGAGTATTTTCCCAAGAGTTGGAGAAAAAAAAAAGTCCAAGGAGGCATGGGATATTCTCAAGACAACCTACCAAGGTATGGAGAAGATGAAGACAACAAAATTACAAATGCCGTGGAGATATTTTGAAACTCTTTGTATGAAAGAGTCTGATAACATATACTCATTCTTCACACATGTGATTAGGTTGGTTACCCAGATAATGTCTCGTAGAGATACACTTGAGGAAAGGAGAATAGTGGTGATAATATTAAGAAATCTACCACCGAGATTTGATGCCATAGTAGTGTCCATAGAAGAGACAAAGGATCTCTCACAATTTTAAGTGGATGAGCTTCATGGATCACTAATGCCTCAAGAGCATAGACTAAACAGAACAACGAACTCCTCATTGGAGCATGCATTCAAGAAACAAATGTCTTTTGGTCGAGGTAGAGGTCGATGAAGATCAAATTATTGAGGAAGAGGAAGAATACCACATAGAGGTGGAATAAGCAGCCCTAGAAGAACAAGTGGAAGGGGCAGAAACCAGAATCAAAGAGAAGGCTCAAGCCAAAAACAAGCAGAAGGATAAAGGTATGATAAATTTCAAGTCCAATGTCATTATTGTAAAAAAGATGGGAATTATTCCAATGAATGTAGAAAGAAACAAAATGATATGGGTAATAGACCTAGTGTAAATTTTACAAGAGAAAATCAGAACCAAGGAAATGTGCTTTTAACTTGTAATGTAGCACAAGAAAAACAACAAGATGTATGGTTCTTAGATTTTGTATGCAGTAACCATATGACTACAAACATAGCAATGTTTTCCAATCTAGATGAGAGTGTGAAATATGAACTAACAACGGGGACTGGTCGCAAGGTCTCTGTCATGGGGAAATGAAGAGTAAAAATACTGATAAAGAAGGGAGAGAAGAATTTTGTTCCAGATGTCTATTATGTACCTTGCTTGAAATGTAGCCTTCTAAACATTGGAAAACTCGTGAATAAGGGATACAATGTTTTTTTTAAGAATGATGCGCGTACAATCATGGATATACCTCCAAGTAAAAGGGTCATTGCAGAAGTGAATATGACAAGAAATAGGATATTTCCTCTCAATATCAGAACAAACTTGAAGGAAGGAGGTGTTGAAGCAGCAGTCACACAAGAGGTTTTTCAAGAAGAAGTGAAATATGAAGACTAGTTATGGCATTTGATATTTGGACATCTCAATTTTGGATGTTTTAACCTGTTGCATAGAAAAGGGATGGTAAAGGGATTACCACTCATAGAGAAACTAGACATCCTATGTGAAGGCTGCATCTTGGGAAAGCAACACAGAGAATAATTTCCAACAGGAAAGAGTATAAGGGCAAGGCACCCTTAGAGATTGTCCACTCAGATTTGTTTGGACCAATGCAAATGCCATCATTAGCTCGTAGTGATTATGTTTTGACATTTATAGATGATTACACAAGGAATACATGGGTGTATTTTGTAAAACAGAAAATTTAAGTGTTTGAATAGTTCTACCACTTCAAAGCTCTTGTTGAGAAGCAAAGTGGAAACTACATAAAAGTGTTAAGAACTGACATAGGCGGAGAATACATTTCAAATGACTTCCTACGTTTCTGAAGGGAGCATGGAATACATAACAATTTACCACAAGGTATACACCATAGCAAAATGGTGCAGCAAAAAGAAATAATAGAACCATCATGGACATGGTAAAAAATATGTTGAAGGAAAAGCATTTTCCAAATGAGTATTGGGTAGAAGTTGTCAATTGTGTAGCATATATTTTAAATAGATGTCCAACCAAATTTATTATGAACAGAATTCTGGAAGAAGCATGGAGTGGAACAAATCATTTTGTCACTCACATGAGAGTATTTGGATGTGTGGCATATGCACATGTCCCAGATCAGTTAAGGAAGAAGTTCGACAGCAAGGGGGGGATCTGTATATTTTTTGGATACAATGATGATTGCAAGGTATACAAGCTCTATAATCCATAAACCATGAAGGTAATAATCAGTAGAGATGTTCAATTCATTGAAGAACAATCTTGGGATGGAAGTTTAGAGAAAACTATAAATGTGAAGACATGTATTTCACATGAAGATAAAGAGGAATTGATTGCAGAAAATAATCCCTCAATGATGGCTCCTCCTCCACTTACACAAGCTGAACAGAGCACACCAAAAGAAAGCAATAGAACAACAGTGAAAAACCAAGGAAGTGCTTCTCCAAGCACGCCATAGGGATCAAAAATTCCCTCGAGTTCAAGTGGAACTCCAAGCACACCAAGAAGACCAAGATTCAGAAATTTGAGTGAAATTTATGAGAAAGAAGAAGTAAATAATAATAATGGTATAAATTTTTTTTTTTATTTGTTTTTTCATGTTGATGACCCAATCCATTTTTAAGATGGAGTAAAAGAAGAAAAATGGATTGAAGCAATGAATGAAAAGATTAGAGAAATATAAAATAATGATACATGGGAGTTAGTCGACCTCCCACAAGGTAAAGAATTCATTGGAGTGAAATGGGTCTATAAGACCAAAAGAAATATTGAAGGCAAGATAGAAAGACACAAAGCAAGACTTGTCATCAAATGCTACAGGTAGCAACAAGGAAGAGATTATGAAGAAACATTTGCACCAGTTGCAAGGATGGAGAGAGTGAGGACAATGTTGTCCATAGTAGCACAACAAAAGTGAAAAGTATATCAAATTGATGTAAAGTAAGAATTATTTAATGGAGCATTGAAAGAGGAGGTATATGTTGAACAATATCCTGGCTATGAGATAGAAGGCCAAGAGCACAAAGTATGTAAGTTGAAGAAATCCCTTTATGGGCTGAAGCAAGTGCCAATAGCATGGTATAATAGGATTGATGATTACCTGATGGATAATGGGTTTGAAAAGTGTGATGGTTAACCCACACTCTACATTAAAGAAAATGACGGTAAAATCCTTATTCTTGTTTTATATGTAGATGATTTAATTTTCACAGGCAATGAAGTTTCTGTCATTGCTGATTTTGAAGCAGTCATGAAGAGTGAATTTGAAATGACTGAATTGGGTTTATTGAGACATTTTTTACGAATAGAAGTAAAGAAAAAAGAAAAGGGAATTTTTATTTCCCAAGAAAAATATGTTGCAGAAGTTTTAAAGTGGTTTAACATGCAGAACAACAAAGCATCAACAATTCCAAGTGTCATGGGGTTAAAATTAAGCAAAGAAGATTGTAGCAAGAATATTGATCAGACACTGTACAAGAGAATAGTTGTCAGTATAATGTATTTGACTGCTAATAGGCCTAATATTATGTATGCTGTAAGTTTAATTTCTAGATTCATGTAGACACCAAAGGAGACACATTGGCAAACAACAAAGAGAATATTGAGGTATGTGAATGGAACAAAGGAGTATGGTGTTCTATAATCCTCAACTGATAATTTTAAATTGATTGGTTACATTGATAGTGATTGGGCTGGAAGGGTAGGTGATAGAAAGAGCACATATGGGTATGTGTTTCATTTGGAATCGTGAGCCATTTCACAGGCTTCCAAGAAGAAACCAACAGTTGCATTATCAACAACAGAAGTTGAATATGTGGCAGCAACAATAGTAGCATGTCAATAAGTATGGATGAGAAGGATGTTGAGAGATTTTTTTCATGAGAAAGAAAAAGGAACCACAATTTATTGTGATAAAATCTTAGCAATTGCATTATCAAGGAATTCTGTCTTCCACAAGAGAAAAAATAACCTATATGCCAAATATCCTTTTATAAGAAAATTGTTTAACAATGGTGAGATTGTTTTGCAACATTGTAGGACAGAGGAACAATTTGCTGATATCCTCACAAATGAATTAGGATAAAGGAATTTTGTTTATCTCAGACAGTGTCTCAGAATGAATGATGGCGACAATTTTGATTAAGGGCGAGTGTTGGAATTAACTCCCAACCAACGCCATGAATAAGACAGTGGAAGTAACCCACGCTTCTTTGGATTTTGTTTTAGGGAGGGATGAGCATAGATCCAAGTACTGGAGGTGTTTTCACGCAAAATATAAAAGAACAGAGTACACAACCATACTCTGTGTTTATTTCTTGAACCACTGCATTAACTTACCTTTGCCCGCAACGCGCAATTGCAATTTTTTTGGTTTACCCTTAAGCCTTCACCACAATGTTAAATCCCCACCGATGCCATATCTGGTGGGACCCACCTTAAGCCTTACCGCATAAACCAAACCGTGAAAACATTTTTTTTGCTTATTTCCTTTGTATTTCACTTATCGAACTTACTACAATTTATCACACGCAATACCACACTTTGCATATTTTAAACCTTACCGTAAAGTCCCTGCAAAGAATCGTGCAATGTTGCGATGCAATATCACATCGCACATCGCAATTGCAATAGTTAATGCTTTCCGCCAAACCGCCCACAACCTATGTTATTTGACATGCAATGCGATTGTGCAACATCACATCATAATCAAAACATTTTAACTTTACCTTCCACCACCCACATGTTATGTTGTTTTTTTTGCGATGTGATATCATTGTTGCATATCACAATTGCATAAGTTTAAATTTTCCATTGAAGTATCCACAGGTATTATATTTTGGTTGCGATGCGATGTGCCACGTCACATCGCACATCACAGTTTGCAATGTTTAAATGGATAGTGCCACAGTTAAAGGTTGATATCACCAAAATGTGATAAGGACGCATATGCGACGTGATTTCAAAGTTGGAACCAATAAAACTTCAGGCTTGGGCTTTTGTGTTTTGAACAAGTTTTGTACGTGTTTTGTGTATAAATCGAAATATGGCTTGTTTTTTGTTTTAATGAAGAAATGGGTCTTTTGACAACAAAAGGACGAGATGTCATTGAACATCCATCCAACCTTGAATAGCATTAGTTTTTTAGGCTTCGGTAATTTTGTATAAACAATGAAATTTCATCTTTTTAAGAGAAGAGTTGAATAAATTGAAAAAGTTGTTCTGCTCCTTTTTTACACTGTCTGTCTGTATTTTTGAATGTTAATTCCACAACAATTGTGCATGCTTTGTGTTGTGGGGGAAGCATCCCTATGTGTATTGTTTTCATTCAATATTTCCAACAAATTATAATTTTAAATAGCCTAGTGAGATAATTTGCTACAGGAATGAGAACAATTCGACTTCTCCAAAATTAAGTTACTACAGATATAATAAAAATGATTCCAAGAGGAACTTCATATATGGATCAAATACAACCAATGACTCCTTTGAATTCAGTCTCCTCTTGATCAATAAGCAAATACTATTTGGCTTGCTTCAAATATTCAATATTATAGATACAAATAGGAAATGGATGAACACTTTGATCCCTTTTTGAAATGATAATCCTCATACAACCACAATAATATGAAACACTGAGTTATTAATTATGGAATAAATTATCACTGACATTTGGCCTTCTTCTATTATGCAACAAATTAGCCTCATAAACCCCCTAGTGATGCGCAGATGACTCAACCTCTCTTTCCGTACATATTTCGGTCTCTTTTGATGGAATTACTAAAAATTTCATGGGAGTATAGTATTGAAAACCCTGGATGGCCCCAAAATTAAATGGATACTCAATTTTGGAAGATAAATGACTGCTAAGCCTCCAATATGTTAGTCTTTTCTTGGCTTTAACAGATTCGACCTGTGGCATGAAACAAAATCAATCAAAAAGTTTTTGATTAATTAGTAGTTGGAAATATTTGGCCTTTTACGACCTCTTGAAAATATTGGCCCCTTTACAAATATTAACTTCAAGGCCCTTTAAAATAATACACAATGCCATCATTAAAACACAAATTTTAATATTTTTCATGGGCTTCAGATCACACTCAAGTCTAAACACAGATTTAATTTTGGAATGGTGGCACGAGGGATCTATGATTTAATCTTCTGCAATTTGTGGAGCCATTGGCTATTATTTGGACTCAACAAATGAGAACCATTGTAGAAATAATAATAAATTATTCTCTGCACATTTGAATCTTATTGCAAATGCCATAGCCCATAATCAAACAACAACCTAAGATTAATGCACTTGTCCAACTTATTACAATATTTTTTCCATACTAGTCAAAATATCCCTGCGCTATATATGATACCCTGATCTTATTATCACAACATAACCTTGGTAACAATGCCATTGCAGATCATGTAAAAATCCCCCTCCTCTATATGATAATAGAAACCAGATAATAGAGAGTAGTATGAGGTTGTTATTCTTTGACTGCATTTTGAAATTTTTACATTTCAGTTGCCTTTAATATTCTTCCATGAAAAAAATTTTATATGAAGGAGATTTTATTTCCTTTAGTAATTTAAATAATCAAAATTGGCTTGAAATATGCAACTCAACCCCTTCAAGAATAGAATTTGACCCCTTCAGTTTAATCCTTCCACATCAATAATTCCTCCGTGCAATCAACATTCCCGGCCTCTGTTGCAAAATTTGGTATAACCTCTCATCCTACCAATTTCCAACATGATCTACTTAATTATATAAACCTACCAGTCCCTTAATATATACACAACGTCACAAATCTAGATAGTTTCGCCTCCTTAAATGAGAAATGAAAAATATCTATACCTTGAAAGCAACTCAATTCAACATTCATTGTTATTACTATAAGGAACGCACCTATCATATCTTCCTACTCATAAGACAATTTCAATGTTCAGTTCTGTCAATATGGATCAACTTCAAATCTTGTTATATCATGTACAAATAATAAACCTTTGAGCTCATTCTAGGAACACCTCTAAAATAATTAACTAGAAAAGAACAAACCAACTAGGGTGATATAAAGGACCACCAACTATGGAGAATTTTGGGTAGGGAGAGAAGAAATCCCACTCAAGTTACAGCAATAATTAAAACCTAGAAACTAAAAATATCCTTTAGGATGGCAGGACGGACAACTCTAATACCACTGTAATATCCCGAAACTTACAAATTTCATCAGATCTAGCACATTGTAATAAAAATATTTTAGCAAAAACATGCAATAGATGGGATCTGGAAATGCAACCTTATTTATATTAATAAATGAATAAAAATATTACATTCCCATACAAAGTATCAGAGCCCTTGCAATGGAATGCGTGAATCCTTATCAAAAGATAAAAATAAAGACTAAAGCATAATCGTGGACCATGGATGGATCCACCAGAAAAAATAAAAACCACGAGGTTTTCGTCCCTGGGATAAACTGGAACTGGAAATTCCAAGTTCTATAGAAAAAAACAATAACATAGATAAACCCTGAATTATCCCAATCCCTAGCTTCTATCCCCTTTTATAGGCTTGATGGAATCTCTAGAGACCTTATATTATTATTTTCCCGCGAAAACGGAAGGAAAATACCATGGAATGATACTGTGGGAAAATACCATGGACATGTTTCATCCATTTTCATCCATTTTGTCCAGATAATGAAAGGGAATATTATAGTGTCGCCTGTGGGCATTCGCTAAAGGATCTGGGCAAAGTTTTCCATCATCAATTTCCTTTCTCGCTTAAGGGATTCTTCGAGAAATATTTTGAAAGGATATCTTGCTCCCTCATATTTTTTTTCTTTCACCATGGGAAGCCATTAGGGTTTTCAAGGTTATTCTTCCAAATCTTCAACCAATTTGAGCCCTAACTCCTTATACACTGACCTCATTGGGGACATGCAAAGAAAAAAGAAGAAAGAGAAGACCCCTCTGATACCACTATTTCGAACTTAAATGACAACTTAAAATAATACAAATATAACGATAAATATAAATATCTAGTAGAAATAGCACTTCATTTCATATCAAAAAACTAAAATATGCTTACTCACATAATTGAAATAAACTAGCTCGGGTGATGGTAGCTTATCTATGAGAAGAGATGTGGTTGCCACATGGCTCTGAATTGTGTTACAATGAGGCTCAAGGGCCCTATTTATTATTGAGAAATAACATAAAACCATAAACAACCAAAACCATAACCCTAGGAGATGGAACACCAAGAGTGTGTGGGCCCTGTTGGGGTTAGCTGGGCAACCAACTTCCAAGAGTCGTAACTTGGTCATACTATCTCCATTTGGAGTGAATATACCTCATTGGAAAGATATCTCCGAGAAATACACTTTTTTCTAGAAGCCCCTACCTATGGTTATGGTCCTACTTTGAACCTGAAAAAATGTCGTTTAGGCGGTCAAGACTACTCTAGAAGTTCGGTACCTGAAAAAATGCTAAAAATAGTAAATGTTGCTATAAACAAGGAAACTGATGAAATTGAATGGAGTTATAGGTAGAATAGGTGGGTGGCCAACAATATTCACCTGGATCATTCCATTTTCTACTCTTTTGGTTTTGTAGATAAATTTACAATGGAGAAGCTTCCGACCTATTGGAAGTGGAACCAAATCATATGTGTGGGTAAAAATGAGTGAATAATATTCCTCATTCTTTACTACTTCCAAATTAGGATTTCCTTTAGAATATTCATAATATTGAGGATCAAAATTTAATACCATGTAGCAGTGCATGGGCATGCATGGTTTCGTAGCAATAAGTGCATGCAATGCTTCTTCCACTTGAGATGTTATGGAAAGATCATCTAAGACATCACTCATGAGGAACCACTTCTATGTTGAAGGCGGTGGAGTATATAAATATTCTCTTAACTACTTAGTATGTTAAATATTTTGATCTAAATTTCATGAAGAATCATCATCTCAAAGACTGACATATGTAATTGGTGGAGGTTGTGCAACAAGCTCCTTTGGAATTGCATATAGAATATATTTTTCAATCTTCACACTCCTCTCAATAAATATTTATTATCTAGAAATATCTAGAAACATGTACCCTTTGAATCCATCTAAATATGCAATAAGCATGAACTCCTTTCATTGTGGCTCTAAAGAATTTCCCTTATCCAATGGAATTCAAGTCCGGGCTTGTGATTCAATGATATGTAATATGGTGGATTTTGGTTTCTTACCACACTAATCGTCATAAGGAGTTTCCCCTTTCATGGATTTTTCTTGTAATCTTCTACGGGCGCAAGAAATATAGTTGATTAATTTTTCCCATAATTTTGAGGGTAATGACCATGCATACAACGTGCAATTGGTTACTTCCTATTCTTTCTTTGTACTACTCCTTTTTAATATGGAGTGTATGGCACCATGTGTTGTAACCAAATACAAACATCTAAAAAATGTATTTCCATGTCTTTGTTCAAATATTCCCTCCCATTATCTATGCACAATATTTTGATATATTTTCGTGCCTACTTTTCTACATGGGCCTTAAATTCCTTGAAACATGAAAATACCTCTAACTTAAATTTAATAAAATAGACCCAAGTATCTCATGACCAGTCATCTATAAATATAATAGAATACCTCACCTTACTTATATATAGTTGCAGAAAAGGTCATGTGATATCATTGTGGATAAGCTTGAGGATTGATGGTGCCATTTTTTGCTTTCCTTTCTCAAGTTTTCCATCTAGAGGATTTCTCATCATGAAACAATGACAAAATCCTTCATAAAATATTTTAAATCCATATAACCATTCCTTCTCTACTAATCTATTGGAGGGACCTATAATTAAAATTCCTGAATCTTTCACGCCATAATGCACTCTCTTCTTTGCATGAATTTGTAACATAACTAAAGAAGATTCAGAAACAAATTTTGAAAAATAATATAACCTTGCAGAATTATCTTCTTTAGCTACAAAAACTTTAAATCCATCTATCATCTTAGAGATGGTAACAATATCATGTGTAAATTGAAACACTTTCCTCTGCTAGAATTCATTATCTAGAAGGCCAATAGTAGGTTTACGGATAATTTTGGGACATACAATACATCCTGAAAGAAGCCCTCTTCAATACCTCCTCTTATTTTTCTATGTACATGGACAAGGGTATTATCTCCCACAAATATGGGAGAATGAAAACATGTTTCCATGGTTGAAAAAAGAATCTTGTGATGTACCATAGAGTTTAATGCCTCACTATCAATATTCCAAGAATCAAAAGCAGATGAAATTGCTACAAGTGCGTGAGATTTACCTCAATAACCTAATTCTTTCTCCTTATTTTTGGTATTATTTGGAATGTAATCTCTAATATTTTGTTGTTTGAGTGTCCATGCCATGATGCCAATCTACTACTTCATGCATGTATTTTTGGGATGAAAAACTCTATTGTAGTAAGTGCACTTTCTCTTTTTCCTTCTTCAATATCCCATTTTTGGAGTTGTAAGACTCATCATTTGAAGTTTGAACTAGAATTTGGTCCTTGTTGGGATGTTTACTGGGTAAAAAAAATACAAGTATTTTATTATCAATCCAAGCTTGTAGGACTTAGAAGCATCTCCAAGATATATGGGTTTCAACTATAGTCAAGTTTAGAAGATGAATTATTAATAATAAAGGAAATGCATATTACAAATATAAATCTAAACTAAATAGTTTCTAAATTCAATTATGTAATCAGTAGCAGAAGAAGATCCTAACTTAGGAGAACTTGTTTGTCCTTCTCTTACAAAACTAATTCATAAATTAGAAACCAGAAACCACTAATGAAAAATAAATCAAGATGCATGAAAGAATAATTGAAGAGAATATTAACTAAAGATATCCTATTTTTCCTTTATTAAACATTCATTCATCATTAATACCATTGTTAGAAAACAAGAACTTCAGAAAATCAATTAAAAACAGGATATATGAATTCTAGCTCTAACACTTGATCAGATAGAAGGAATGTTTAACTTAAACATTGGATTTCCCCTTCATATGTAGAATATAAATTATAATTAGATTCATTAGCAATCATAAAACATCAACATACATCTAATTAAAGTATTAAGCATAAAAAATAACTACTTCAGAAATTGCAACTAAAATAACCAGAAAGTGCACTTAACTCAGTGTGGGGGCCCTCCACCCTTGCCTCACACACTGTAAGTGCTTTTAGCTACTGAAACTCAGTACATAATTCAACATATATAACATCATCAAAGGAAATATAACATGTCTTTCAATTAGCTCTCCTAGTTTCATAAATATGAGAGTTAAGTTATACAAATTCTACATATGAATGCCTTCAATGTCCTAGGCTTAAATCGATAAAATATAAAACAAAATCATCTAAAATATATCCTACATCCATGGCTATCCTTAACCTATCTATTCAGGTCGAGCTCATCCATATAATCCCTCAAAATATCGAAAATCCCATAAAATAATATTTTTGACCTATTTCCTAGGGATCTCCATAAAAATAGGTCCTATTTGACCGCCTTTGACTGGGCATGTTTAAGCTCGGTCTAACTGAACCAATAGGTGTACATCCAATATTAGTTCCCAAGATTTCTAGAAATGTATCTAGCTCGAGCTCAAGTGTCCTGCAAATATGACATCCACGAAGCCATTACAGGAATTTCTGGTCTAGTCCAGAAATGCACTTAAAATTCAATTTTTATAAAAACTTCTAAAAATTGCAAAAATTAATTTAAATACCTGGATATGCATTAATTAGAAAAAATAGAGTGAATATTATTGTGTATGGATGCATATCATGGTAATAAAGTGTATTTTATTAAAAAAAAATTAGATAAAAAAACGAGGGCCAACATCTTCCCCATGTTGATGTGCAAGCATGTCCTCATGCTTGCTTCTTCCTTTTAGACCTTCTGAGTTCTGATGTTGATTCTATACCTGAATCGGATGCTAATTGTTGAGCTAATTGAAAAATAGAGTCTATACATTTATAATTTTCCTCTTTATAAGTCGAAGCCTTGACTTTCTACTTTTCATACTTGATCTTCCATGAGTTTTTCTCTTTGAGCCATCTGAATTCTTGCATGGAAAGAAGATTGTTCTTTGTTTTCAGTTTTCCCACTTGCTCATTTAGTCTCTCATTCTCCTTGATTAAATTTTCATTATTTTTCTCGTATGTTTAATTTTCTCTCTTCAAATGCCTCTCCAATATCCTACTTACCTCCAAATTATCAGTCAATTCTTTGATTTTTATAAGGTTTTGTTCTTTTTCTTCTTCTTTGGTGTCTTTAACAAATGAAGTGGCCTCAATCTCATCATTATCAAAATATGAGTCTCTTTCTAATGGGTTTTCATAAACCTCCTTCTACAATTGTTCAAGAATTTCATCAGCTTGTTATGTTAAGGGAGATGTCTCAAGAATTTTCACCTCAGGTTCTCTTTCCTTACTGCTTATGTTTTCTAAATTCTTTCTTCTTTTCCTCCTAGGAATGGAGAGTAAGGATGTCTCTCTTTAAATCATTATTGTATTTTATTTCTTTCTAGACCTTGTTCTTGGACAAAAGGGGTGAATTCATTATACTCCTTGTTTCTTGAACTGGTTTTAATTTTTCTTCTATGGTTTGTTCTGCAAACTGATTCTGAGTTAGGAATTCTCTCCACATCACACCCTTAGTTCTCAATTGATAATCAACAAGAATTTTAATGAGCCCTTGATAATGGATTTGTGCCTCTTTAGGTTTGGTTTCACTCTTCACGTTTTCTATCATCTTGATCAAATTTTTATATAAAAAGTATGGAAAATTGATTCTTATGTCTCCCTTCATGTGATGAAGCAACCTAATATGATATTGGTGTACTATACTGTGCTTACTGTCACATGTGAATAATTTTTGAATGATCAACACTAACTCTGCCCAAGGCTTATTACACCATTCTTTCGGAATCTACTTAGTTCTGTCAAAGGATCCCTTTTTGTTTTTGTCTAGGAAGAAGGAACATCCCTTATCTTTAAAATGCACACATTTGTGATACTATTATCCTGATAATGGCATATCTAGGGCTTGAGAAATTGACTCTGGATTTAAGGGAATGACTAAATTACCCACCATTTTTTTCTCTTGTCTGTAATTATTTATGAATTCCCTTGTAATGTTCTCATTATGCCCATTAAAATTTTGAAGGAAACCTATCAGGCCTGCTTGGTAAAGTTTTTATATTGTGTCTTTCCCCCAATTCTCAATCTAAAAGTCTTTAGGTTCTATCCTTGTTGCCATGTTTTCTGAAAACCAATTAATATATCCTTCCACTGTCATCATCCTCATTTTGAAAAATACAAATTCATGCACTAGATATTTGTTGACATATACATTAAGGTGGTGAAGCTTACCTCTTTTTGATGCCTTTGACAAAGAAGTGAAACCAATCCTCTTCAATATCTGTTCTCTTGAAAAAAATGAACTCACTACTTCTACAAACACAAAGATTTGATGTATAAAATATTATAAAAACATAACAAACATGTTTTTATTAATCTATTATTCTTATATTATCCTCTGTTTCATCTAAAATAAAAAAACTCCTTTATCTCTCATTGTATAATTCTGTCTTTTGTTGACTGTGTAAAAAAAAAAAAATATTTGTATACCACAATTTCTTTTTATCCTTCAATTTCACACAAAATTCCTTCTCTTCTAAGGGAAAATCATCGTGCATTAAATCTAAAATGTCCTAAGCTCACTGTGTGCAAGAAAATTGAAATAACGACTCATTGTTTCTATGTCAACATTCATCAAAAATCCCATTAAAAATGGATTCAATGTGTCATCTAAATTCATAAAACATTGGCCTCTGTATACAAAAATATTTTGACCATGTTTTTACTACCTCTTAACCCATAATTCGATCTCTATATTTGCAAAAATTCATTACAAATTTCTTCTCCTTTTTGAAATTTCTCACTGTGTGTATAAATGAAATAAATTTGCTATACAAACCATTCAAAAATGAAACAAATGATCTGACTATGTTTCAAAAATCGAACACTTTGTTCTCTGTTTGTATCCAAATCAAAATCGAAGACTGTATATGAAACCTCTCATGAAGAAATTTTCAAATTTACCTAATATGGCAGTGATTTTCGTGATATATCTAAGTTGACTTGAGTTCCTATGTTTAGAAAATGCCATTTCAATCAACAATCTCCCTCAATATTTTCAAGGATTCACTCATTAAATCAATGAAAAATACGCGTTGACTAGTGGCAGAATTAATGTGAATGGTGGCAGTGAAAAGTTGTGTGCCAATGACAAGTTTAAACAGTGGCGGAAGCACTTCATTTATAACCCATAGTTTCAACTTTTGTTCGCACAAAATCGCAAGATTTATTTATATGAATATCCATTTCATTTAATGAGAAAAATATAGGTTTTTTATCTTACCTTCATGCTCCATGTGATCTCTGCACCTTGAAAGTATGCTTGATCGACATGAATGCCAGAACTCTTGGCTTAAATCCCTGTCAACTCCACTCTTCTTCTTATCTCTCCATCCTTCTGTTGCTATATCTTTTCCTTGTTTCTCTGTGCTTGATTTCCTCTTTTCTCTCACAGACTTCATTTATTTTCTTTTGTCAATTTGTTCTTCATAGGGTCTCTCGAATGTGTGCCGATGGTTTGCATGACATCCAACTCCCTTACCAAGCCTACAAAGGCTATGATGGTGAATAACATGAGGATTCTCAGAAGTCCGAGGTTTGAAAATGGTAGAGGATCTTACCAATTACACAAGGTTTGCAACGTTGCATTTTTTTAAATTTGTTTGACTGTTCTTATCCATCGACCTCTTGACTAATGCCTTCGTGGTTTAACTTTTCTGATTGGCTTTGTGTACTAGCTCCACGGTGTACTCTCCCATCATCCACGTTATTAGCTCTATTCATTCTACAACCCATATCTCATTTTTTATTCATGCAATATGTTGACCATCCACGTCCTCATTCATATCTCCCATCAAAATGCATTATACCCATCGAAAATTCATTAGTGCTTTTCATACCATGCATCATATTTGCATTCATTCCATTGCATCATTTTCACTTAGGTTAGCTCATTGCATTTGCATTTTGGTTTGTATCATAACTGTATTTTCGCCCATATACCTTAGCTTTTAATGATATATATGATTGCGCTCTCAAATGATATAGTTTTGATATTTGTTTTGTTTTGATATTTGCATATTGTGCTCTCAAAGATATTAGCTTAGGTTTTGATCTTTGTTTAATTTAATTTTAAAAATGACCAAAGAATGGTCATGTTTTAAAATTAATTTTTTTTACCATGAGACTAACCTTTGTTTTCTTTTTATAGGTCCAATCAAGAGTTTCATAATTGAGCCTTTTGTTTATGAACCTTATGTTTAAGAAAATTATGGTTAATGTGATATGGATAAGGAATATGAAATAATATATGGTTTATGGAATTATAGTTAAATGGTTAGGATAATGGATATGGATAGGGATATAGTAGGTAAAATAATGAATAGGAATAGGAATTTAATGAGTATAATATGAAGGTAGTTAAATGTAGGCAATTAAATGTAGGTACAATATTCATATCAAGTAATAAATTAGTCTTAACAATCTCTAGAATATTTTTTAAAAATTGAAATTTTAAGAGCAAAATTTCACTTACTGTACTTGTACTCCCACAAATCGTTTGATGTCCATGATGTCATTTGGTCAAATGATGGTCGACTTTGTCTTTTTTATCATAACGATGGCTCTTCCAGGATATGTAGAGATGTATAGACTTATTTCTGCTTTGCATTTGATTATTGATTCAAGATGATATTTTTCAGGTGCCTTCTTCAGTTTGAATTTTGACATTTCACGTCCCTTTTGTCATGTTCTCCGGGCTTGAATATGGATGTAGTTCAGGCCCCTTCTGAAATTTTGTTATTTCAGGTCCCTTCTAGCATAATTTTCAACAATGATTTAAGTTTCTTCTGTCATATGATACAGGTCCTTTCTGGATAATATTCTCAATGATATCTTAGGTGCCTTCTGCACAATGTTTTCAGTGATATATTAGGCCCCTTCTACATAGTATGTCCAATGATGTATCAACTCCCTTCTACACATTGTTTTCAGTGATGTATCAGGTCCCTTCTGTATAGTATATTTAATGATGTGTCAGGTCCCTTTGTACTTGTAATTTAGGTTCCTTCTTCAATTCAGCTGCTCAAACTATTTACATAGTTTTATTACAAGCTTCCCCCTTGCCGATGTTAAGACTTGTCCTCAAGTCTTGCACGTGTCGTTGGGGAAATTTGCAAAAATGATACCGAAGTAAAATAAAAACAAAAATAGAATTGATATTGGCCAAACAAGTTGGTTTTCCGATATGAATTCAAGTTTTATTGTGCCATTTTCCTAGATTTTCACAACCAAACTCTTTTATTATTTGTTATTTTTATATTATTTTTTTATTCTTCTTCTGGAGTTATGGAAGGGATATTTCTATGTTGTCCCATTAGTTCTAGATCAATATATGTTGAAATACTTTTCATAAAATCCTCTTTATTTATAGGCTTATTGTAAACCTTAAGCCTATGTCCATTAACCATGAAATATATTATTCATCAATTGTTTTTACCTTTACAACTCCATTGTCAAATATTTCTTCGATATCATATGGCCCAAGCCAATGAGTTGTAAATTTTTCCTTCAAATATTTAAACTTGGAGTTGAAAAATAATGCCCAGTCTCCCTTTTGAAACACTTTATTATTGATGAATTGATCATGCCATTTAATTCTTTGTTCTTGCACAAGAGATTTGTGCTCTACTTCTTGTTGCTGTATCTCATATAGTTGATTTAATTCCATGAATATTTGTTGTTGTGCCTCAGATAATTCCATTCCCAACTCTGCTGCTAACTTGAATGTATGTATTTGAAATTCTATGGGTAATAGGACTTCTTTTCCATACACTAACTGATATGGACTGAACCCAGTTGTGTTTTTCCATGTTATCCTATATGCCCATAGTGTATCTCTCAATTTCTTTGACCTATCCTTTCTATTCATTTGGATAGTATTTTTCATGATATTGTCTAGGACTTTGTTTGTTGATTCCACTTGTTCTTTTGCTTGAGGATGCTACGGAATTGATTTTCTATGTTTTATATTATACTTCTTCATAAGATCTCGAACAATATTTGATGTGAACTGTGTGCCTTGGTAATTTACAATCTGTCATGGAACTCCATACCTTAAAAATATTTCTTCAAATAGAAAAGATACAACTGTATATTTTGTTGCTCATGCTACTGCCTTTGCATCCACCCACTTAGTAACATAATTTGTACATACCAGGATGTACTTCATTCCATTTGATGGTAGGTTGATTGGTCCCACAAAGTCTAGAGCCCATTTCTCAAATGGTTCTATCCATACTTGTGGTTTTAATGGAATTTCATCTGATGCCACTGGTCTTCCAATTCTTTGGTAGTTGTCACATCTCTTTACATAGGCCTTGGAGTCTTTAAAGATTTCCGACCAGTAGTAGCCAATTTTCAGCACTTTGTATGCCGTCTGCTTGTCTTCAAAATGACCACCTCATTTCTCATCATGACATGCTTTCAAAATATCTATAATCTCGTCTTATCTAACACATTTTCTTATTATCAGATTAGAACCAGTATAAAATTTGTCACTATTGACCCAACTATATCTAGCACTTTCTCTAATTATATTTATTTTCTATTTATTTGTGTAATGATATGGTAGGATGCCAAATGATAAATAGTTGGCTATATCTGCAAACCATGGAGTTTTTAAAGTTATAGCAAATAGATGTTAATCTGGAAAATTATTTGAAACTAGATTTGTATCGCCAGGTGAATGAAGTCTTGATAGAAATTTTGCAACTTAATTTTCCTCACCTATTCGACCTTGTACAGTGATGTTAAATTCTTGCATCAATAACAACCATATAGTTATTCTCCCATTTGTGATTTCTTTATTCATTAAATACCTTGTGGCTAAATGATCCGTGTGGATGAATACTTGATAACCTGTTATGTAATGTCTAAATTTATTAACTACATGTCCTAAAACTAACATTTCTTTCTCTGTAACAGTATAGTTCAATTCTGTTGGTGTTAAATTTTTTCTTATGAAATATATGGCATAATTAAACTGATTCTCTTGTTGTCCAAGTGATGCTCCTATAGTAGTGTCATATGCATCATTTAATATATGAAACTGAAACTGACAATTTCTCTTTTAACCTTTCAAATGCATTTGTAAAATTATTTTTCCATTGGAATTCCACATCTTTCGCAAGTAATTTTAATAAATGAAAAGCTATTTTACTGAAATTTTCAATAAACCTCCTATAGTAGCATGCATAACCAAATAAACTTCTTACTTCTTTTTGTGTTGTGGGTGGAATTAAATTAACAATCACTTGAATTTTTGTTGGGTCCACCTTAGTTCCTGAAGAAGAAATATGGTGTCTGAACATTATTCCCTCAGTTAACATCATAAAGAAATTTTCATTACTGAGTGGTAGATTTGTCTCTATGCATCTTTTCAAAACTTTTTTAATATTTTGTAAACAATCATCAAATGTTCTTCCATACACAGTGAAATCATCCATGTAGACCTCTACACACTCATGGATCATATCAACAAATATTTCAAGGACTGCTCTATGAAAAGTAGCAGGTGCATTACATAAACCAAAGGGTAAAAAATTATATGCATATGTACCCCATGGGCATGTAAATGTTGTCTTATCTTGGGCTTCCAATGCTATGTTTATCTTATTGTACCCACTAAATCCATCAAGAAATGAAAATAATTTCTTCCCAGCTAATGAATCTAGAACTTGATCAATAAATGGTAAAGGCAAATGACCTTTTAATGTAGCCTTATTGAGCTCTATGTAACCTAAACAAATTCTCCACTTTCCATTTTTCTTAGGTACCAAAACTAAGGGTGAAACCCATTGACTGTCAGAAATAGGATAGATAAATCCAACTTGTAACAGTTTCTAAAATTATTCTTTCACTATTTAATTCATCATAGGAGTCATCTTTCTTTATGGTTTCCTTACAGGTTTGATTTGATCATCAGTGGAAATGTGATAGAGACATGCCTTTTCATGAATCCCCTGCATGTCTGTGTAATCTTAGACAAAAGATTTTGAGTATTTATGTAATAGTGCTATTACCTCTCTCTCTTGTGATTATTGTAAGTTATTACCGATATTCAAATTTATCCCGGGATTGATCTCGATGATTTTACTCTTTGAATTGGTAATTGAGTTAACAGGAAAATACTTTCAAATGCATTTTGAAGTGATTGTATAGTACATTTTTCCTGGATACACTGATTTAAAAGGTGACTTGTAGCTTCATATTGTTTTATTATAAGCTGCTTCGAAATGTTTGGTTATGAGATGAAAAGATCTAATAAATCCTGATTTTATTTCTCTTCTCTAAAATTATAGACTTGATTAATGCTAAGAATAGATTGACATTCTTGTTTTTCTTCTCCTTTAAGCCATGATAATAAAGAAGGATATTGAGTTGGAGGATACAATGTAACATGTTTTCTTTCATCTCCATGTGCAATAACCATACTTCTTGGCTCGCATCCAATGTAGGCATTTGCAGTGGCTAACCATGTTTTTCCTAAAATTAATGGATGCCCTCCTAAATTTATTTTTGTATGCAAAATCAGGAAGTCTATAGGATACTCCCATGAATCCAGTGAGACAATGATATCTTCCAATATACCTTCTGGTACAACTTTAGATCTATCTGCAAGTTCTAAAACAGTGGTAGTAGGTCTAATGTCGTTAAAGTTAAAATGTTTCATAGTCTCCGTAGTCATAACATTTATATCTTCTCCCAAGTCTATTAAAGTGTTTGGAACTGAAAATTTGTTGATCAAAATGGTAACCATAGGAATCCATGGATCGACATATTTTTAAATGGTTGTATTTGTAGACATGAGACTAGCTAAACTTCCAATTACCTAGATTGTGCGTGGATCTCTTTTTCTTCTGCCAGATTTATTGATGCATAATTCCTTTATTGTTTTTGCA
Organism: Pinus albicaulis; assembly: GCA_034641835.2. NCBI lineage: Eukaryota > Viridiplantae > Streptophyta > Pinopsida > Pinales > Pinaceae > Pinus > Pinus albicaulis. The sequence goes on from CM076579.1 coordinate 1,214,387,397, forward strand.
TATATTGGAATATATTTAATTCCCTGCAACAAAAGAATATTGACATATGTGTTCTTCAATTCATCCAGAATATCAAATTTCAAGAAGAGATATTGGGATTTTCTGTTGTACTAACCTCTCTGGATATGGTGGAGTTTGAGTCATAATAGATTTACCCTTGTGAATATGTTGTTCTGGTTGAGATTTTTTACTTTGTTCTCCTTGTTCATTTTGTTCTTTTGTTATTGGAGGAGAATATTTATGTAACACCTTCCCGGACCTTAAGTGGACATGTTGTATGGGAAGAATGGAATATGTAGGATAATATGTTGCCTCTTCCACATTGTATGCTCGTCTATCCACTTTGTTACATGGATTAGCTACTGGCCGAGCTGGAAATTGTGTTGTTCTAGGAGGTGGTTAGTTAGTAGGTCGTTGAAGTTGTTGAGGTTGAGTTAACATTGGTTGATGTTGGGGTGGAAATGGCATTGATTAATGTTGCTGGAATGGTTGGTATTGAGGAAATGGTTTTGGGGGGTATGGTTGTTGATATTGATATTCTTGAGGGTACATATGCTGAGGTGGATGATTTCCATAACCATATCCACTCCGACCTTGTGTAGGTTGGTTTTGATATTGTTGTGGAGGCCAAGCCTGCCATGGCATTGGAGTGTTCCATGAATTATGAGGATATTGAAATTTTTTTGGGGGTTTTGTTTCACGAATCTACCCTTTTGATATCTATCTCGAGGCATAAAGGAACACAACTTAAAAGAAAAACTACGTTTTTGTTGTTTTTGATGTATTTTTGTTTTTTTTTTCTATCTTCCTAATTGACCACTTTGAAATATGCTTCCTTGGAAACGATGCAAAAAATGTTGGGTTTTTTACCGGGTAAATAAACAAAGTATTTTATTATCAATCTGGGCTTGTAGGACTTAGAATCATCTCCAAGATATATGGGTTTCAGATATAGTCAAGTTTAGAAGATGAATTATTAATAATAAAGGAAACTCATATTACAAATATAAATCTAAAATAAATAATTTCTAAATTCAATTATGTAATCAACAACAGAAGAAGCTCCTAACTTAGGAGAACTTGTTTGTCCTTCTCTTACAAAACTACTTCATCAATTAGAAACCAAAAACCACTTATGAAAAATAGATCAAGATGCATGAAAGGATAACTAAAGAGGCTCTTAATTAAATATATCCTCATTTTCCTTTATTATAGATTCATTAATCATTAATACCATTGTTAGAAAATAGGAACTTCAGAAAATCAATTAAAAACAAGAAAGATGAATTCTAGCTCTAGCTCTTGATCAAATAAAAGGAATGTTTAACTTAAACATTGGATTTCCCCTTCATATTTAGGATATAAATTAGAGTTAGATTCATCAGCAATCATAAAACATTATCATACATATAATTAATAGATTAAGCATAAAACAAAACTAGTTCAGAAATTGCAACTAAAATAATCAGAAAGTGCACTTAGCTCGGTGTGGGGGCTCTCCACCCTTGCCTCATACACTGTAAGTACTTTCAGCTACTAAAACTCAATCAATAATTCACCATATATAACAGCAGCAAAAGAAATATAACAAGTCTTTATATTAGCTCTCCAAGTTTCATAAATATCACAGTTAAGTTATACAAATTCTACATATGAATGCCTTCAATGTCTTAGGCTTAAATAGATAAAATATGAAACAAAAGAATATAAAATGCCTCCTAAAAACATGGCTATCCTTATCGTATCTATTCATTTCTATCTCATCCATTGAATCCCTCCAAATCTGTAAAGTCCCATAAAATAATAATTTTGACCTATTTCCTAGGGATCTCCATAAAAATAGGTCATGTTTGACCGCCTTTGACCAGGCATGTTTAAGCTCGGTTTGACTAAACCAATAGGTGTACATCCAATATTAGTTACCAATATTTCTATAAATTTATCCATCTCGAGCTCAAGTGTCCTAAAAATATTACATCCATGAAAGTCATTACGGGAATTTTTGGTCTGGTCCAAAAATGCACTTAAAATTCAATTTTTATAAAAACTTCTAAAAATTACAAAACTTGAATTAAATACATCAATATGCATTATTTGGAAAAAATAGAGTGAATATTATGGTTTATGGATGGATATCATGGTAATAAAGTGTATTTTATTAAACAAAATTACATAAAAAAACGAGGGCCAATAATCCTTTTATATTATCATGCTCCTTCTTTCGTTTTTTATTCTTCTTGCACTCGTTGCTTCCTTAAAAAATCAGTGGATGCAAATTAAAAATTTTGAGGGTTCCCATTTTGATAATTTTTTCATGTTCCTACATGAGAGACAAAATGAAATTTTCCATTGATGAAATTTTCGAAGATGCATCACAATTAATATTTAAGCATGGAATGAAGAAACAAAAACAAAGTATTCTGGTTCAAGATTAGAGAGAATCAAGAGATACAGGTGTTTCTCTGAAGCGAACAAAGTTCCTTCTTGAGTTAAATATTCCAGAATAATTGAAATATCAAAATATCCATGAGCATGCAAATATTATATTAAAATGTATGATGAATAGATATGAGATAGATGATTGAATGTTACAAATGAGACATGCTTATATACCTACGCATGTGCCTCTTCATGAAAGATCATGTATTATCAGACATGGTCTTTCAACCTAATTACTAATTAAATAATTAATCACTATTTACATTATTTTATTCATTACATTGCCTTCCCCTCAAAAAGCTTTGTCCTCAAAGCTTGTCGATGAAAGGCCTCGATTTATTTCCCACTACGAACATCTTCTTTGTCGATACAAGTTGATATGATCCTCTAAGTGACAAAGAAAACTGTCGCACTGAGAATGGATCAGACCATCCTAAATCAATATTTTTGGAATATTACGATGACTGGAAACTTGTGATGATTCGTTAGTATTCTTCATAATATCAGCTTGTTTCTGTTCTGAATACATATCTTGGTTGAGTTGTCTACTCCCGTGATTTGGATATCGATAGGGAAATTTTTTGGTTTGAATTTGATTTTCTTTTGGCGAGGATGTTATTGAGTAGGTTACAGGAACTTCACTTAGTATGTTCCTCACCTGAACTGCAACATTGAAGTTTGTATATTTTGCAACTTGCTTGTCTTCTTCTTGAGTTGTGACCTTTACTGGATCAACCTTTGTTTGTTCAACAAGCTGTTGCACCTTTTTTGCCAATGAATTCTTATCCTTATTCAGTTTCTTAATTTGCGTTAGCAATTTTTCGTTGTGGTCCTTAAGGCGAGCAACTTCTTCATTCTAGTTAGTTGTGATTTTGTCAATTTCCTTTTGCATATTTTGGATTGCCCTTTTACTTTCTTGAACAATTAATTTTGAGATTTCTTGTGTGTCTTCAGGAATCACTGAATTTGGCTTCAAGTTAACGTCTTATAACGTTATTTTCTTCTTTTTGTAGGAGAATGTTAAAAACTTATTTTTCATATTTAAGATAAATGACCCTAGGGTTTCCATCCATGGTGAACCCAACACAATGTCACTATCGTTATAAAATAAGGATTTCACGGTAAATTCCGAGATAAAGGTATAATCCCCAATACTTAGTTGTATATTATTGATGTCATATTGTTTGTTGATTGTGTCACAAAAGTTTGTTTCAATTATATTTGATTTAGGAATAATTGGTTAACACATTGTGGACTGATAGAGACTATAATATCTCTTCCTGCCAGTGATCCTTTAATTTTAAACAGTGTATCACACATTTACTAAACATTTTAAGAAAACTTTCATTACCGGTCTCCATTTTTTCTTCTTTCATTATTTTTGAATTCCTCCAAAAACTCTTTTTGTGTTCGTTGATGCACTAAGTTTCTAAAGGTAACTCCTTGAATTTCCTCCTTTAAAGTGTACTTTTATACTTGAAATATCTTTTTAAAAGAGATAAAATTCTTTTATATATGTATATATTCCTTTTTTTAAATAAAATCTTTAGAATATAATGATTTATCTCATTTTCCACTTTTCCAATACTTAAACCTTTAATAACCTCTTTTTCCTTTTATATACCTTCTAGCTTTAATAATGATTCCTTAATATTTTAAGAAACCCTTAATAATGTTTTTCCTTTCGTTGAAAATTATTTCATTTATATAACCTTAAATATAGTCTTCCTTTAGTGATGAGTTCTTTGACTGAGTAAATTCTAGTTTTATTTATTTATTTTTATTTATATATATATTTTTTTCAACAATTGATTTTTTTTAAATTGTTTTTTTTTTAAGTTACAACCCTAATGAAACGTGTCTATTCACCTATATTCACCTATAAAATATATGTCCACTTATTTATATTTGACTCGGTTAATGTTCTCCACGTAAAAGTAAACTTACCATTCACATAGAGATTTTTTATTCCTTTTGTTGTTATTTTACCTTGCAAATACCATGGGCAATTACCATGAGCTTCTAAAACCATAAGCTTTTAAACCACTTAAATAATAATCAAAATAACCTTATCTACTCTTCCTTCTTTCTTTTTCCTTTTAAGTTTTAAATTGTCTTGGTATGTACGTATATGTACTTCTTTATATATATCTCTTTTTTTCTTTTTCTTTTTTCTTTTTTTCTTTTTACTTATATATATATATATATATATATATATATATATATATATATATATATATATACATATTTGACTATATATATATTGATTTTTCTTCTTCTTCTTTTTTTAAAATTTCCCTTTTTCTTCTTCAAATTTTTTATTATGGCCAAAGGCCTACTAGTGAAAATGGAGAAACTCCAAGACTCGTAGCGAAACGCTTCGACAGCAACAATGTTGATGATTTTTTTATGGCCAAAGGCCTATACCAACGAGCGTAGCTCTGTGCAGCAATGAGTGGCTAGAATATCAAACTTCTCTGATACCAAATGAAGCGAACAAAGTTCCTTCTTGAGTTAAATATTCCAGAATACTTGAAATATCAAAATATCCATGAGGATACAAATATTATATTAAAATGTATGATGAATGAGATATGAGATAGATGATTGAATGTTACAAATGAGGCTTGCTTATATACCTACGCAGGTGCCTCTTCATGAAAGGTCATGTCTTATCAGACATGGCATTTCAACCTAATTACTAATTAACCAATTAATCACTATTTACATTATTTTATTCATTACATTCTCTTTATTTCCAATAATACATGCCTTTATCTCTTGAAGTAGCTACTCGAACTTCATAAACTAGTCCTAAAGGGCTTCAAAATTTCTTAGTCTCAATGATATCATCTCGCTCTATAAATCATGTCCATGCATCATGTCTTTCTTTATAAAGATATCGTTAACAGTTGTCCAAACATTGTTGGGAGTGGTGAAAAAATGTATGGGAAATATTATCTCAGAAGAAATGGATAAGCATAAAATACCATATGATTCATTAATTATGTTGAAGTATTTATTATTTTTTAGGGCTACATATAGCTCAGCTTCATTTCCCATAATTATTCTAAAGAGCCCCTTAGTTCTTATTAAAAGAAGGACTATTGGCTTCCATTCCTGCCAGTTAAATGGCATGAGGATCACTTATTTTTTAAACTGTAGAGATTGATCCATCTTACTTAATATTCAATATTCAATACCTGCAAATATGGTTTTACTTTTCTTCACCACTAACCATGCTCTAATAACATGTGAAATTTTATGTTATGCCTATAGAGAATATAGGTGGAAACAAAAGTAACAATTGCAAGATAATAACTAAAGATTGAAAATAAGTATCATACAATTATATATAACCTTCATGAGGACATGTTCCCTGGTTGGTTTTCGTAGTGCATGGATAACATTCTCAATTATATGCTTAGTCAACTAGCTAACTAGTCAAATAAACTACTAAAAAAATAGGGACAGCTAAAGAATCAACATGGATAAGTATAAATATACTAAATTCAAGTAGAACCTAGTCCTCGTTAACTAAAGAATCAACATACAAACATTATTTAACTATCTCATGGATCATGCATGAATCCACTAATAATGTGACTCCAGTGATATTGAAGAGAAGTAAAACTCATGAACACATGCTTCCACTCCACTAGTTTGACTAAAGTACAACTAATTGTGACTATATTGCAACTATATCCTAAAATATGGTGAGGATTCCAATGCATGGTGATGAAACCAATGCATGTCAATGGTTCCAAGGTAGGAGAAACATGTGACTAAATATAGAAAATACATAGATATGTTTATATACACCAATAATCCATAACCAATTTCACTACCTCTTGTTATCATATTCACTTTTCTAATAATTTTGGTAAAAGGAAAAAAAAAATCAATTCTTCACTTCCACGGAATTATTGTCCTCTCATAATATCTAAACCATATTCATTTTCCATGTTCAATATCCCTCCCACTTATCAAGCATGTATCAAACTCTTGGTGAACATGAATGTGAGCTTGATTCCCTAATGGATTTTGTTGATGTTGGAGATTTGAAACACATACTTGACGAAGAAATAAATCGATTTATTTTGCAATTATATAAAATTTTAGTAGGTTAAGGCAAATAAGAATGCAATACTAGTGAGGAGCTAGTAAATAGAACCATTGGAAGCCTGGAGAATAGATTCATATGATATGTTCCATTTCCTATCTTCCATCCAACTTAAGGGATAATTCAACAACCTCCCTATTTTTATTAACCAAGAAAGCCAAAACCTAGATTTCAACTTAGGTATTGATCTTTCTTATCTCCTAAAAGTTTCATATGGTGACCTTGACATTCCCTCAAGTCCCATTCTAGATTTGAAGTACAAAGAGTGTCCACATCCAAAGGAAACAATGGAGGGATTATTAGGGAGCTTGTATCTAAAATCAATGATGGAAAGTTGAAACTTTGTGAACAAGTTTGATAACTCTCAAGAGTTTATATTATACAAATATTATTGAGATGCAAGCTAGCAGCAGGATTATGTGAATATAGATTTGATCATACAAAACATGATGGTGATACTTGTGAGGCATGGAGATTAAAAATTTCTAGTGGTATGTAGCAAACACAAGTTCTCATTAAAGTTGTATATCTTATGATTCTATATCCCTAGTTATTTTTCAACAAAGTTTCCAAATTTGATCTTTCCAATTGATCACCTAACAAATTTCACTATCGTTAAATATAAACATGGGTATAATACTAGGAGGAATTTAAAGTGATATAATGTATATTGATTAGAAACTTAATTTAAAGGGAAAAAATTCATTTTTTATCATCTAATGAAATGATTTAAAGCGATGAACTTATGATTTTCCCTTATTCCTTAATTTCTTCATTTGTATCACAGGGAAATTTTGTGAAATGAAAAGATATTTTGTGACAATCAAGAACATTTTTCATTATGATTTATCCTTTTTTTAATGGATCCATACGAAAGTCCCACCATACTCTTAAAAACTCAAATTTTGACTTTGGATAATAATCCTTGTTACAAGTAATTTTGTTTCATCCAAACAAATGGCTCTGAAAATAGATCTATCATCATCCATTTACACTTTGAAAACATCCCCTAAAAATCCAAAAGCATTCACTTTCCAGAAGTTATAATAATTATAAAGTAAATTAGCTAAAAAAACTAATTTTGTGGATCATCACACTTGTCCTTAAGACAACTTGGACTAGCACATTTTTCACACACTCAACCTGCATTGGTCAATGCATGTTTATTTCACAAAAAGTGTGGTGAACACTTGGAAATGAGTGAAAATAAAAATTAATTTCAAATTTCTCTCTCTAGAAGCTTCAAGAGTGGTCTTAACTATTTACCGTTGGATAAAATCTCGAACTCCTATTATTGAGGTCCTATCTCTTATCTCCTATAACTTACCTCTCTCTAATGTGGATATAATCCCTAGAATGGTAAGTCAAAAACCACCGTATATAACCTATAAATGCATCATCTACCATAGAGTCTCAATTGGATTTTGGAGACTTTTATTATTACCTTATGCTTTTCATTTGTGTCTATAGTTCAATAATCCATCCATGTGCTTTAGGTGTGATCGATGGCTTACCATTGTGGAAAAAGAAGGACAAGATAGCTGGGAGCGATTTATGGGGTCAATGCCTACAAGGGTTGTAATATTTTTCTGCCATTATTAATACAAAAGTGCATTTTCTCTCTTATACAATATTTCTTTATGAATATTTATAACATGAACCCTTTACTTCATGGTTAGAGTTGTTTGTATATGTTATTTCATATATTTGGTTCTCTTGCTTGTTTTTGATGATTTGTGGGTTCCACTTTTATAAATTGGAGTTGGATATGGAACTAATAAGTAAGGGGAAGGAAGCTTGCATTTGATTCCAAGTAGGTATTCCTTCCATATTTCAAACGTCTCTAAGGAAAGCATTGCAGTTTTTTTCTTGTTTGTTTATACACTAAGCCACTAGGTATAGGGATATTGCTTCTATCCACAAAAGGAATTTATCATAAAACAACATGGTGAGTCCACTAGGGATGAAACCCAGAATCTATGGTTTCATAAAAAAACCTATGAGGATATTTATTTTACTATGTCAAGATCATTATAAAATGAAATAGGTAACCATGAGCATAATTCTTCTACTATGTCAAGCTCGTTAGAAAATGAAACATGTTACCATGAGCATAGTTTCTTATTTGTTTCAAGCTTGTGTAAACATGAAACAACCCATGAACATAGTTCTTTTTCTATGTAACCTTCATTTCATCCGTTAATATTACATGATACTCTTCCTTCCTTCTTGGTGAGCAAATTTCTATCAGTAACCAACAGTATATATGAGTCCACAAGAATATTTAGTGGATGAAACAAAGTTGGGGTGTGTATGCCTCGTAACATTATGTTGGGGGAAACGTACTTATCTCAAGCATAGTTTTTCTCTATTTCAAGCTCGTGTAAAAATGAAACTACTCGCAAGCATAATTTTTCTTTGTTACAAGATTGTGTAAAAATGAAAGCACTCAAGCATAGTTTTTATTTGTTTCAAGTTTTTTTAAAAATGAAACCTATTTAGGGCTTAGTCATGATTTCCACTTTTTATCACCCTATTTATGCAAGATGAGCCTTGGTTTTGTCATTACCTCATCACCATGTTCTTGGCTAATCATTCTTTCTCACTTAGTGTTTTACCTTTTCTTGGAGGAACCACTGTGATGAGTGGTCTTATTATCCTGTCTCTTAACCTCTACATGTTTTGAGTAGTTCTATCATGACCATAACTAGTTTCTACCCTTTATACCACTTTTTCCTAGAGGAGGAGTTTCCTTTAAGCTCTTTTCAGAATCCCAAAATATGAAAATATTTCTAAGCACATTTCTCTTTCACACTCGACAAAGTAAATGAAATGATTTCTACCTAGTATAGGTTTAACCTTTTTCTGGACAGGATAGACTATTTATGCAAAAGAAAAAATTAAAAAATAAATAAATAAAATAAAATAAAATAAAATAAAATAATTTTCAAGCATGGCTAAAAGGTTCTACTAGGTATTGCTTTATGCTTTTTTGGGCCCAAGGGACTAAATTTATGAAAAGGAACTTCTGGAAGTTTCCTTTTCTGTATGTTTCTCAAACTCTCTAAATATGAAAAATAAATAGAGTTACACCTTTTTTGGACTCGTAAACACATAAACATCATAGGACTTGTCAAGAAGGACGAGACAAAACCACTCCTTCTCAGGGTTTGTTAAAAATACTCAGAAGGATTCGTATGAATGATGAACTTACAATTCAAGCATATGTTATCCTCATCAATCTTGTAAAATAATAAAGAGGTCCTTTCTAGAAATAGTGGGGAAATTAGGGAAACAATAGATGGAAAATTTTTATGGCAGTGAGTCACTATTGAGCATGACACTCTTTCACCTTCATGGATTTTTTGGGTCGGTGAATCCACTTGCCTCTCTGTTTATCACACCTCACCTTCATGATGGGTCTTTGAGTCAATTATTCCAACTTGATATAAGTGTCATGGATCTGTTCAAGAAAATTCCACCCTTAGTTGACATTTGCTACAATACCTTAAGCCCTCTTTCATTTTTGTCGACCCTGAAGCAGCTCTGAATCGTCAAATTATATCTTGAAGGTCGATAACCATTTTTTGTCGTAAAAATACTCATCCAATCATGGGTCCACTATATGTAATCAATGGACATGAATTTTATCATTGTACATAAAAAATGTCTTATATGATGAGTATGGGTATGTTTACCTCAACAATGATATCATGAAATTGTAGTGTAATAGTCAGTTGATGATCTCAACCAATCGATTATTGATCTAGACTTTTCACATGGTAAAGCACTTTGGTACTTAACCACAACTTCTAGGTTTGTACTTTCGGGGGATATATGTTATAGGGAATTTTTTCATATTCATACAAATGGCCCTCAACCTAGATCTATCATCATCTAGTTAAAATTTGCAATCATGATCCAAAAGCATTCACTTTCCAGAACTTACAAGAATCCTAGATTACAGTGGCTAAAACCCTAATTTTGTGGATCATCGCACTTGTCCTTAAGACAACCTTTATTGTCCCTATTTACACACATTCAACTTGTGTTTTTCAACGCATGTTTATCTCACAAAAAATGTGATGAACACTTAGAAATGAGGAAAAAATAATATTAATTTTGAAGTTTTCCTCTCTAGAATCTTTGGTATTGGTTTTAACTATTTATTGTTGGATCAAATCTAGAACTCCTATTATTGAGGTCTTATCTCTTATCTCCTTGAAGTTAGTTCGTTCTAATGTGGATGTAAGCCTTATAATGATAAATACATAACTACCTCATTTACCCTATAAATGCAACCTCTACCATAGAGTATGGGTTGGAATTTGAAGACTTGGATTATGCCCTTATGTTTTTCATCTGTGTATAGAGGTCCATAATCCATCCATGTGCTTTAGGCATGATTGAATGCTTATCATTGTGGAAAATGAAGAAAATATAGCTAGGAGAGATTTAAAAGGTCAAGTCCTATAAGGGTTGTAATCTTTTCCTTCCATTATTAATACAAAAGTGCATTGTTTGTCCTATAAAATATGTTTTATTTATGCATATGTAGAATATGAATCCTTGACTTCTCATTTAGTGTTTTTTACATACATATTCATTTTTGTATATTTCGCTCTCTTTCTTGTTTTTGATGATTTGCAGGTTACACATTTAGAAATTGGAGTTGGAGTTGGAGCTAATAAGTAAGGAGGAGGAAGAAGCTTGCATTGGATTCCAAGTAGGTATTCCTTCCATATTTCAAAAATCTCTAAGAAAACCATTGTAGTTTTTTCTTATTTGTTTCTAGAATAACCCACTAGGTCTATGGAGATTTCTTCTTTACGCAAAAGGAATTTATCCATAAAAAATCTCGACTAATTTTTCCACTATGGGTATTTGCATGAGGAGGGGAGCCTCCATTAATTGAAATGTGTCGAGCATTTATGTAAAGGTGGTGTTTGGTCAATTTAATTGTCTTAAATTTATTACATAAAATATCAATTGGAGTTGGTAAACTTGTGAAGTGCAAGTGCACAATATATGCTAGAAGCATCTTTTACTTATTTAGTTTATTGGAGTGATGATAGGATTTGTAGATATTACTTCTAAGGATGTTTTTATTCTTATGTTCCTAATGAAAATCATAGATTTAAATTACAATTAAGTTCTAAAAATCAACAAGTTTTCTATTCTGTAAAAACTGAAACAAGCTTTCTCTATATTATGAAGAAATCGTAACTAATTCATTTGTTAGTCTCTAAGAAAATCTCATTCTGTAACCGTATTTTGCATGAAGATAATATCAAATTCTAGAAAAGGGAATGTATACATTTTTATGATTTTGAAATGAAATGTTATGGCAATGGAACTTGTAAAGAAATCACTATAGATCTTGAAAATAAATCACTCACGAATGGAGAAGAACACACTCATACGCTGAAAGGAAATCACTTAATCACTACTGTTTTGAAAACAAATCACTCATGCTCTTGAAATAAACCACTCATGAACTTGTAAAGAAACTCTAAAATAAATCAATGTTGTTGTAGAAGTAAAACTATGAATTCTATGCAATTTGACAATTCGAAAGGAACGATTGATGAATCTACATCAAATGATAAAAGAATACTTATGGAAGCATCTACATCAAATGCAAAACTGAAATTATGGAATTAACTACAACAAATGACAAATTGGAATTATGGAAAAAATTACGTCAAATGAAAAATTGGAATTCTAAAAATAACTCCATCAAATGATAAAATGAAAACATGAAAACAAATACATTAAAAACATAAAATGCAGAAATTTCACTGTTCGCAGGGGTCTTCCACAAAAAGGTGGTCAAATATTTACTCCAACAGTTAGCTGTGCATCAAGTCTTCAAGTTACTTCTTCATTAAAAAGGAATGAAAAACAGAGTTTTAGAACTTCACAATATGCCTCAGAAAATTAACCTCCTCTCTTTGTTTTAATGGAGTGTTTATATAGGGGTTGCAATGTAACTTTATGGAGATTCATATGGGTAAATATAAGAACTAAATGGTCACTTCTTTTCCACGAATTTGATGAAGCACAGTCCATTCCAACCTTCATTTTCTTAACCGGGTGTTTATTGACACATGGGCGGAATGCTTGCTCACACAACTAAAAAATAGGTCTCCAAAGAAACTAAAATATCTCTGGAATGGTAATGAATTCGAGAAAAATTCTCATTGAAAACTTAATTGGGCCTGTTCTGAACAAAACCCAATTTATTTTGTGAGATTCACTTTATTTTGCTCAGAAAAAACATTTGAAGTTGAATAGTCAAAACTGCTGTGATTTTCCCTTGATCTTTGCTAGAAGGTCTACATGTGTGAGCTGGGTGGAGTTTGACCAACAAAAATCCATATTTGAGCTTCGAGAAACAATGTCCATGTGTTGGATTTAATTCTAGAGTGGTTCTACTACCTAAACCATGGAGACAACTGTGGAAATTGTAGAAGCTTGAACTGTCAAACTATCATTAGTAAAACCATGCATAATTCTCTTCAATTCATTAAAAATAATAGAAATAATAATAATAAACTGTGTAAACATGTATGCAGGAATTTGGTGTGTTTATGAAGAAATATGGTTAAAAATGATGACAATGGGTGAATGAAATGATGCAAAAATAGATAGTTTCATCAACAAAATTATGACAAATTGGAGGCTAAACATTCCCCCACATGGGATATTTTGCATGTCATCATGCAAACAAAGAATTTCAAAGTTTCATAATACAACCGACTCCTTGTGTTCTTTTCTTATGTCATTTCAGCTAAATCCTTGAACAAGGCTCCAAGGGTGAAATATTCACCCTTTATTTCAATAATATGCGCTTTTCTCCAACCCTACATTATTTATTATATGCAACTTGTGTGAAAAGAAATGATGCCCACATAATAGCATATCCAAGTACTTGTCACTATTTTAATTGTGCTCGAATTGTTCAAGCCTTGGTATAATACCATATTGTGAAGAATGCATCAAGACTCTTACTCCATATATAGAATGTAATTTCCATACTTGTGAATTCTGTCCCATTATTATGGCTGGAAATGATCATATATTGAAGCCCATAATGATTGTATTCTTATCTTCCATGCATAGCAACCAATCATATTTAAAAAATGTTATCAAATAGTTTCTTCAAGAACTCACAAACTAATGAATGAAGAAGACTTCCCAATGTGAAGCTTTTGATACTATGAGTTTCACATAACAAAAAATAAGAGTCATTGTTGAGGGTTATAAAGCTCATTAGAGCCTAAAATATGCTTCCAAGTGATTTCAAGAGTATGTGAACAAAGCCTTGTTGCAATCTTCTTCTTGTGGCTTTGTACTCATCATTTCTTGGCTTCCATTAAAAATATGAAGATGAACAATATGACACATAATTTAAGTGATCCATGTACTTTTTGATCATGTGTGACAAACATGTACCATGAAGTCAATTTTTTCTATTTGTAAAATAATTATTTCTCTCAAGAGCGACATGCTGATGGACCATTAAGGAAAGCATGGATTAACAAGAATAGAAACTTTAAACAAGAGAGTAGTGAAGGCATATAAAAACATCATTATGACCATGGAAAACAATGAGATGATTGCATGGGTGGTAGGAATTTTCTGATAAATAATCAAATATAACTTCTGTGATTTCTTGTTAAAAGATATGACAAAACATAATGGGAGAAAAATTGGAACTACATGTTTACAATAGTTTTTCATCAAAATTTCTAGAATTTTTAACAAATTTAAAAGTTCAAGGCTAGTTTTACCTCAAGTTTATCTTTTGGAATTGGAGAAGAGAACACAATCTAATAGCTGATTTGGTGTTGATTTGGCTCAGGTACTCTGCTCCATGTTGCGTTGACCTCCACTTCGACCTTACTCCACACAATGTATATTTTTAATGTAGCATATTTGATTTTCCAATTTCTCTAAAATGGTAAAATATTCTCCTGAAAATTTCTCAGGTTGTTACTCTTAATACTATACATCTTCCCACAAAAAATCTTAGCCAATAGGTGCATTGATATCGAGAAAAATGAGAAATGGTTGTACATGAAAGTGGCCAATTTATTGAAAAATGCATACTAAATTTTTTTGAAATTTTCTTTGTTCATTTACTGTACCTCAATGCATTTACCATGAAAAGTTTTGGCCCAAAATATGCACAGTTTGCAAGTTATGATCAAATCAATTTCTGCCCTGTTTCACATTTCACACTACCCAAGGTTGCTACAAAAACATATGCCACAAACTCATTTAAGGCAAGATTGAGTGATTCAAAATGGAGACCATGTATTTTTACCTTTTTCACTTCCACATACCTTCAGAATCCCATTTTGATGAAGAAAAGGCATTGTTGTGCAAAAATACCGAAATATTTCTTAATCTATCCAAAATGGTGAAAAATGAAAATCCACCTTTAAAACCCGCTGAAAAGTCCTAGAAATTTCAGTTTTATTAAATTTTCCCCGCGAAATACTCAATTTATCATATTCTGAGAAAACCTAGAAGCTCATAATTTTCTATTTTTGCTCCAATATCTTGCAATATTTGTTCCAAACTTGCCTCTTGAAAAACATGCCACAGCAAGAACTGGCTACTACAACAATATTTGTAGAAACTGCAACTTTCTGCAGTTGTTGCAAAAAATTTCAATTTTTGCAGAAAATTGTTTTCTCTGATTTTGAACTGCTGATTTGAATTGTGTACTGCATATTGAATTAGAAACCACGAAACATATTTCATATTGACTGAAATAGGCCCAAATTTATTGTTTTGCTTAAAAATGAAAATGAATGAAAAAGTATTGTAAGGGTGCCATCATGTTGATGTTGAATAAAAAAAAGATGAACATTCCGCTACAAGAAACCAATAAAATGTATTGCTGGAAGTTGTTGTTGATTCCATAAAACCATTAGTCTTCATCAAAGCCAAAATCCATGGTACAATTCACACCATGCGAATGAATGTGTCGAAGTTGAGCATGGGAATAAATCATTGGATTATCGATCAATGGTGAAAATCGTTAACCAATTCCAGACAAATCACCGATAATGTAAATGAATGTCAAGGTACCTGAGTGCACCTTGAAAGGGACAAATTAATGTGTTGAATTCAAGTCACATGCAAGATATGAAAATCAAGAGATATTGTTTTATTCCCATTGTTTTCAACGAGGAGGCTTTCCATTGATGTATGCAAGTTCCAAGGCACTCCAAATAATCTCTGATCTTGATCCCAGATAAAGTGTTGAGGTCGATGGGACAACATGTGTTGGAAAGTGGACCTTAAGGAATTCCACATCATCCAACTTGAGCATAGAACCAAAAATGATTTGAAGAACCATAATTAAAGATTGAAACCATCATGAAATTTCATAACTTACTGTGAACTTTGTTCGCTATTTGCCTGGTTTTCAAGAAAATCTCATGTCCAATTGCACCAGCAAGCTTGTTTTCACAATAGGACTTATTTTTCTCTTTACTTTTTTTATTTTTTATATGTCCTATTCTACTTTAAAAAGAAGTCTTGTTCAAGTATATGAATACTTACAATGGAAACATGTCTGCAACAAGATGATAGATAAGCTCATATGCAAGTTTGAAAGATACTTCTTGATATGTGTTGGTATATGAGAGACCAATTCCCTTGATTGAGATGATGTTAGAATATACTGAAGAATTGAGCTCTGGGATCCGATGAATTCCCTGAACCAAGATTCAATGTAATATTGTATTCCTTGGCTTGCTGCTATCATGTCATGCAAGTCTTTAGAGATGTGACTTCAATTCATGGAATCTGGTGATAAGCATGAAAGAAAATTTTCAATCTTGGGTTCCAACAACTGCTTTTTATCAACAGGAATCCATGATTCTTGGACCTTATCTGAATATTCTTCTTCTGCTTGTTCCTCAATTGCAGCCAATGAATCAATTTGCAATACCTCAAAATTGTAAGTGGATTGAGGTGTTTTATTGTTGGGGATTCAAAATGGTTGTGCAGGTAGTGGAGTGGGAATGGATCTTTGCAGTGCTTCTGTGGTTGGTAGTAGGAAAGGTTGAATTGAGGTCGATTGATGGTGAAATTGATGTTGTGGTGGAGGTGAATGGTATTGATAACCTTGATATTGGTATTGAGGATAAAGAATGAAATATTGAGGATATGGTGGATTTCCTTTGTAGGGCCTTTGCCAACTTTGTTGCCAAGATTGGTCTTGAGGTTGGGGTTGAGATGGCCAAGGTCTCCAAGGTTGGTTTTGAGGTTGGGATTGATATGTCCAAGGTTTCCCAGGCAAGGGTGTTGGCCAATTACTTTGAGATTATTGTGCATAAATTTGAAAATGTGTGTAAGGATATTACACCATATTGGGTTGATGAGGTTGTAATGGTCCTCTTGGAGCTACATAACAGAGTTTTTATTTTGCTTGATTCGCTCCATTATCCATCTGGTAAATTGAATTCAACCCTGGTAATGATGGGAAATCTTCAATAGTATGTGATCCTCCACAAATTTTACAAATTTTAATATTATCAAGTGGAAATTCATGCAAACAATGTTTCTTTGTACATTTAGGGCAAAATAAAACAACATTTTCAACTTTTTTTTTATTTTTCATTCTTAGCATGTCAATTTTTTCATTTAAATTACCAAGAATGTTTAGAAAATTGTTAAGCTCAATTTGAATTACCATTCCTGATGCTGACTTACTTACCCTTGCCATAAATTGATATTGAGGGGATCTTACATACTTTTTTTAATTTCCTCTTGATATGTTCTTGCACAATTCCCAAATCTCATGAAATGACAATTGATAGACATATCCTTTTCCCACAAAGTTAAGATGATCTATCTACTCATCCGTTATAGCATTTAGTAGGAGAGTTTTCAATGTGTATGATCCTAAATTATGCATTTTAGATCTTTTGATATTATAAGTAAATATCTCCATTAAATCTTCTAGGATTTCATCCTCTTTTTGGTTCATCTTAAAGACTTCATTTCTAAGGTCATGGTGCATGCACTAATCTTTATATTTTTCCAAAAATACTCTTTACATATCATCCCATGTCCTTATAGAATTTTTTCCTAAAGTCATGAACCATCTAACAGCTCTATCCTTCAATGTTGTCAGAAATAAATTCAATTTTTGAATGTGTAATGAGTATCCATAAGATCTACCAATTATTTAAAATTCAAAAAGAAAGGTTTCTAGGTCTTCTGATCTCATACCTTTGAAGTTACGAAGTACAGATGGAGGGATGCTCTTCATATGACCATTGACATCAGTTTCTTGAATTTTAAATCCAAAAGGATCTTCCACATTTTCATCATATTTGTCCATTTATTGAACCTCATTTGTCACATATTCTTCTACCTGCAAATATAAGAATTCATGTTGTGGATGTGTGGCTCTTACTACACCACGTGATATAGTGGGTGCGGTAGGTGATTGAAGTTTTGTTTTTTTTTCTTTATTTCATTCTTTTAATGAAAATATAAAGGCTCCTATTTACACTTCCCTGGTAATTATGCAAAAATATTTGGTCAAATTAATTTTCTTAAATTGATTACATAAATTATCGACTGGAGTTCGTAAACTTGTGAAGTGCAAGTACACAATATATGCTAGAAGCCTCTTTTATTCATTCAGTTTATTGGTGTGATGATTGGATTTGTAAATATTACTTCTAATGATGTTTTTATTCTTATGTACCTAATTAAATTAAGAAATTTAAATTACAACTAAGTTCTAAAAATGAACATGCTTTCTATTTTGTAAAGACTGAAACAAAATTTCTCTATATAATGAAGAAATCTTAACTAATTTATTTTTTAGTCTCTAACATTCTTGTGCATGAAGATAAAATCAAATTATAGAAAATGGAATTTATATATTTTTATGTTTTTGAAATGAAATGTTATGGAAATGAAACTTGTAAAGAAATCACTATAGCTCTTGAAAATAAATCACTCATGAACGGAAAATAACATACTCATATACTAAAAGGAAATCACTTAATAACTACTGTTTCAAAAATAAATAACTCATGCTCTTGAAATAAACCTCCCATTAACTTGCAAAACAACTCTAAAATAAATTAGTGCTGTGGTAGAAGTAAAACTATGAATTCTTTGCAATTTGACAATTTGAAAGGAATGATTGATGAATCTACATCAAATGATAAAATAAAAATTATGAAAGCATCTACATCAAATAAAAAAATGAAATTTTGGAAGTAACTACAGCAAATGACAAATTGGAATTTTAGAACCAACTACGTCAAATGAAAATTGGAATTATGAAAATAACTACATCAAATGATAAAACGAAAACACGAAAACAACTAATTAAAAACATAAAATGCAGAACCTTAATGGTTTGCAGTGGCCCTCCACAAACAGGTGGTCAAATGTATACTCCAATAGTTAAATGTGCATCAAGTCTTCAAGGAACTTATTTATTAAAAAGGAATAAAAAAAAGAGTTTTAAAACTTCACAATATGATTCAGAAAATTAGCCTCCTATTTTTGTTTCAGTGGAGTGTTTATATAGGGGTTGCAATGTAACTTCATGGAGTTTTATATAGCTAAATATTAGAACTGCATGGACCCCTATTTTCCATGAATTTGGTGAAGCACCGTCCATTCCAACCTCTATTTGCTTGACTGGGAGTATATTGACACATGGCTGCAATGACTGCTCATGCAACTACAAAATAGGGCTCCAACGAACCTAGAATATATCCTATATGGTAAATAATTTGGGAAAAAATCTTGTGGAGAACCTAACTGGTCCCGTTTCGAACAAAAGCCATGTTTGTTTTTTGCGATATTAATTTTAGTTTTCTCAGAAAATGTGTTTGAAGTTGACTAGTCAAAATTTCTGTGATTTTCCCTTGACCTTTCCCTAGAGGTGCAGATGTGTGAGATGGGTGGAATTTGACCAACAAAAGTCCATATTGGAGCTACTAGAAACAATTTACATGTGTTGGATTTCATTCTAGAGTGGTGCTACTACCTCAACCATGGAGACAACTGCAGAAATTGTAGAAACTTGACTATCAAACTATCATTAGTAAAGCAATGCAGAATTGTCTTTAATTCATTAAAAATAATAGAAATAATAACAATAAACCATGTAAACATGTATGTGGGAATTTGGTGCGTTTATAAAGAAATATGGTTAAAAATGATGATAATGGGTGAATGGAATGATGTGAAAATGGATAGCTTATGACAAATTGGAGGCTCAACACGTGGCTGCTACCAAATGGATTTATACATACAATGCAATAAAATTTGGTTTGATGGGAAGTTTTTTAATCCATTGAAGGTCTTCTAGGTAAGTTTTTTAATCAAGTGAGAGTCCTGAGAAGGACGAGCTGTCCCAAATTCAGTTTTCAGACACTTAGTTATGAAAGTTATTTTGTGATTAAACTAATATTATGATGTAGGGTGGTGGAATAATTTTATCATTAGGGAAATTTTGAGGTCTAAAAGAGGCCCCATGAGGGAAAAAATAACGTATTAGTTAAAATAAAAAAATAAGACATGATTTTTTGAAACAAAAGAAAGAAAAGTACTTTTTTTAATGGTATTTTCAATTTATCTCCTTGTTGGTTTACTTAAATTTCAATAGTAGACATATTTTGGATTAAAAATTAAATTCCAAATCCAAAAAGTACTTACTTTGCATATTTCTGAGTGGATCTACATCGAAGAAATTGAAAATACATTTAAAAAACATGTTCAATGTGTTTTTTTCATGTATGTATATTTTTTTTTTATGTGGATTTAATCAAAAATATTCATAGTGGTTACTTGGTGGATGTGGAATTTAATTATGCATTCAACAAGTGTCTAATCTTGAAATTTGAGTGAACCTATAAGGAGATAACTGAAAAATACAATTAAAAAATTGTAGTTTTCTTCTTTTCATATAAAATATTATCCTATGGAGATGGCATCATCATCTTGAATCCTATTTCTTCTATTAAATTAAATTTTATTAGTAAATTATTTTTAGGTCCATTTTTTACCTAAAAAATTCCCTAATGATCTCCATCCCAACATGGAGAGAAGCATGATAATGTTGGGTTGATAAACAAGAACTTGTTGGTTTCTCTCAGGGGATTTTTTAGAGTCACCATTTCTAGGAGGCACTGGTTTAAAGGGAGTGTGAGCCAATGTGGGGTTCCTAATGGAGATATCACTATATCTAAGCTTAGTTGTGGTTTTCAAATAGTAATTAACCAAACCTAAACACTTAACCTATGGATTGATACAAACTCTAGTAAGGAGGTTCAACATATTTTTCATTAATGTTCTTAACGATACCTTCTTAATAAAGTTCCTATTATTGATATTTTGATTGTGTCATGGGATAATAGTGGTATGGTTTTCTTCCCATCCTTATATTTTTAATTATGGGTGGTATTTTCTTTTGATACCCCTTCTAAAACTTTCTCTCGAGGTATTTTCTTTCATCCTAACTAGAGAAAATCAACTTACATTGACAGATAAAAAATCTCATGGGCAGGGCGCTTACAGACCAAGTGGATACTCAACAAAAACTGATTATTTGCATGGATAAACTAATGGACAAGGTGGTCACATTACCTAAGAAAGTTTTTGTTCTTTCCAATAAATTGACAAACTTTGATTTTTCCTCAGACCATAACAATGACCCACAACCGCTAAACTTGATGGATTCTCCATTAGGGTAATTCTCAAGCCAACTAGATGTCTCAAACGTATTTTCTTTGCTATCACTACCATTGTCATGCATTACCACTATCATAAAATTTTGAACTGATGCCATCAATCTAGTTTTCCAATAAAAAAACCAATAACACGCACACACACACACACACATATGTAATTTATCTTGAAAAAAAATAAATAATAATAATCCCAACCAATTTGATAGTAACAATAAAAAATTGGTTCATCTCTTTTGAAAGTTATCCAAAACTAAAGCATCCAATAATTTCCATATTGTTATAACATCCTACACTGAAAACTATAACCTAGATTTTCAAATTTCTTCAAAAACTTATTCAACATTTTTAATAACCTTCTTCAAAATAAAGTTTTCTATCGAGGTGCCAAATTTTCCACAAGAGTCAAGACTTGCCAGAATCTGACCATTTCTTTCCTAAAAAATATGATGGTAGGAGTAATTGAATCCTGTTTTCTTATGGTGGAAATGGATTCAACACCATCAAAAACCCATGGGTCACCCAAAATCTTGAATATTGACAATTTTAACCGAGATTTCAAAAAACATTTGTTGGATTTACCAAAATCACGCTAAAATTTGCATTATTTTCTGAGAAGCTTTACAGCCTCGCTATAATATGTGCTTTAAAATTTCCAAAACATGTGGATTGATGATTCCACAAAGTATTTCATGGAAAGAAATTCAATGTTACAATTTCCTTTCACATAATGAGTGTAGGCCCATTAATATGTAGGCTAATAATTATTTTTGAAATGGATTATGTGATGGTTACATGACACTAGTGATGGAAACATGTTTTCATATTTATAATTAAACTTTTTTTTTTATATATGTATTCCTCCTCATATGTGTGCAAGTAAAATAATATAGATCATGCAATTATATATATATATATATATATATATATATATATATATAGATATAGATATATATATTAAATTTTAAAAAACACATTTGACTCAATTCAGGGAGACATGTCTTATTCATTGTTTGATGATAGAAACTTGGAATACAATCAATTCATCACTAGGTATTTTATTAATGCAAGTCAAACATTAGATATCATTTTTCATCTGCAATGTTGGATTTAGAAGGCCAGTGTATGGATATCGAAAACTTCCTAAATCTCACCCACTTTATTTCATGATGGCCTTCACTAAAATTTAATTTGGCATTATAAATTCTTATGTTCTCATGCTAAGACACACAACATTTGAATTTATATGCATCTATTTTGAAAGTTTCTCCCTCCTTTATTGCATGAGCATTTTTATTTACCCATGCTTTTCTATGAGTGTTCTTGTTTTTGTAATAGGACCTCCCTATCTATGTGTCCTCACTCCCATTGTTGGTTATAGTTTGTTCGGGAACTATGGTAAATTTTATAAGTCTCAGTTCCTCAACAAAATTTAAAATTACTTTTGGTTATAGTTTGTGGATATATCTTGGTTATTCTGGTCTAGGCCTGCTATGTTGTTTGTGGTTCTGGTCAATAGCCAACTTGGTTTCTCTTAATAAATCAACAATAATGAATTGTTAGCAGGATAGGTCTCATTATGGTGATGTGAGTAAGGTTGTCATGGGGGATTAAAATCTAACATGAAATACTTGAGTTCAATGAGGAAATATTCAAAGAGTGTGACTATCACTCTTAATCTAAGTTATTTTTGGTGGTGGTTGATTGGATGACTCAAATAGGACATACAAGAGGGAACCAGAATAAATACATGCAATTGTGGATCTCTATTTGGACCTAAAGGAAATCATGGTAGATTTATTCTTAAATGAAATGATGCAACATATGAAGTACTATATTGACGATGGATGAGCTCAATTTTTTGTTCAAAGGTATGGAAAAATGTTGGAAAGGATCGAGTCAGTCACCATCAACATACATAGAAATCTACTAGCTTGTTTAAATGGCCTTCGTGATCATGTGCATATTGAGGTGGATGTCTCCAACTCTTCCTAATTATCTAAATGCAATAGTTTATCTCACATGTATCTTTCTTTAGCTTTCCTAAGCCTATGAAGGTTGTTATTGTTTCTCCAAATGTCATGGAATTTTCTTTAGGTGCTAGACCTCTGTTTTTTAATCCTTTCAAAGAATTATGATATTTATATATTTTTTGGAAAAATCATCTCTTGTTCTTAAAATGATTTGATTTTCCAATGACTTATGAAAGACATACAGAGAACAAGAAAAATTGTAACTCTTTTGAACTAATAAGAGCCTTTAATTTAAAAGAAAAATGAGAAAAAATTAATTGGATACCTTTTTATAGATGCATCTTAGAATGATATTAGAATTAAATTGAAATATTAAATATCTATATTTTAATATATAATTATATTTGTATTTATTCCTTTTATATATTTTAAAATATATAGTGAATTTCTAAAAAAAAAATATTTTAGTTTTAATTTATGCAAATGATCTTTCATAACAAAATGTTGCATTGAAATTAATCAATTAATATAGTAAAAATACTACTCTTGTCAAAGAACATAAAATATTCCTCTTTTCTTTGCTCTTAGAAGGATGCAAAATCACCTGGATGGTGTTACTTGTGCGAAAAAGGGGGGGGGGGGGGGGAGTTTTCTTTACCCCACTTAGCGATTGTTTCGAGGGTGGTGGAAACATGCCCCAACACAAGTTAATTTTGGCCTATGTGGCCATTAATCCTTGGGTTTAAGATGAAGCAATGATGACAGGGAATGAGTGATCTTCTTGAGATGTTGAAGTGTGTGGAACCCATGGTTATTCAACATAACTGCATGAGTCTTGACACTAGGGATGATGAAAAACCAGGTCTCAAGGTGGGGAAAAGCTTAGTTGATGGATTTACATGTCTCTGGCACTGTACTTTTCAAATTTTTAGTTCGGGTTGAATTGCAGAGGTGTTGAAGAGAAACATGTGCTTGGGTGGCTATAATGGTTATTTATATTTTATTCTTAGCAATTGTTGTGGTATTTCGCCTTAGATTTTTTTTATTATCACTGTTTCTTATTTTGGGCTTTGAATTCTATTAGTAGATGTGTTGTTGTTTTTATGATAATGGCTCTAGAAGTGTTAGTTTTCCCTAGTTGGGAAGTAGTTGTTTTATGGATTCTATGGTGGGTTCCGCATCAAACTGAGGCTAGGTTTTGGGAGGCTCGACATAGGTGATGAATTACTATCTCCTCCTCATTTTATACAAATTTCATTCTAACTCTGATTTTTGGGTCTTCTTTGTTCAGGATACCTTTCTTGTTGCCTGGGAATCTTTCCTACTTAGAAGGTGGTCATATGGGGCCTCATTCATGTGTGGATTTATATGGTTTTTATGGTGGTGTATTTGTGATTCTGCTGAGTTCATGGGGAATTATTGATTTGTAGGCTGAGTGGTGGTGTGAGGTTAACTCTTGTGCCACCCTTGTTGAAAATCATATAATTCTATATTTTGGGCATACTTGGGCCATTTTGGATCCTATGTTTAGCATTGGTTTCCTAGTACCTAAGTTTGTTTTCTATTGGAAACGTGGTCCATTGGGGCCTTAGCAGTGGAAGGAGGCTTGGTGGGTAAAAATGTTTGGTTTTGGTTATGGCTTCCTCCTCTTGTATTGGTATGTGGAGCTAGATTCATTTTTCTTTTATTGAAGTGCCTCCTTGATTAATTTGTTTTCAAGGGAGCTCCTTAGTCATCGTGTAGAAAAGTGGTGTGAATTAATCTAGTGGTTAGAGGTTTCCTACAAGATTTTTGTATTTGTTTTGTTGCACTAGATTTTATTCCTCTTGGTTCCAATGTAATTTATATTGGAGTCCTAGGAATTATAAATTTTGAGTATCAATTATCCCGGGCTCTCAGGTTTACCTCTAGTCAATAGGAAGAAAATATTATATTTGGTTTCTTAGGTGTTTAGTTCTTCATGGCATGTTAGCAAGCTCAGGCTTAGAGAGGGCTTTCATCTTATCAAGAGTGGGTCTATTGGGGGCCAAATTGCATGAATCATCATATTAAAGGCATGAATTATAATTATAGGGAGCTTAACCTTGCTAATATTCAGGATGAGTTCACCATTGTGGAGGGGAAATCATTTTCTCATTGATACTCCCTATGAGACAAAAGTATTTACGAAATGGGTTGATTGGGTCCTAGATACTGATCCTACAAGAGGAATGTATAATCATTATACGTAGGAAATTTACCTTTATTGGAATATGGTATTTTTTATGGGGTGAACTATATTGGATCACCATAAATCCAATCTGTATTTCCTCCAATCCATTGAGCACTTGCACAACCTTCTAAGTACTCTTGATAAGAGGATGAAGAGGATTTATCACCACCATCACATCCCCCCAATAGTAGGACACATTTTTCCTAGCCTGACAACTCCCATTCATATTAAGGATCATATTTAGACCCTTCAACATGGTCATAAAATGGTTCTGTAATTTGAGCATATTGTATGAGGAAAATCGAGCCCAAGTATTTGATGTATCCTGATTAATTTAGTACCTTTTAAGTTTTAGTTGGCTCTCACATCCTTAAGGAGAGTATATTTTTATCTTTGATTCAGTCTCTGCTATTAGAGATCAACTTGAATTTTTTAAAATACTATGGAATTCCCAGGTTTGCTTGATAATAGAATTTACCACACCTCCCTTCCCCAAAGAATAAAAAAATAAGGATGCAAAATCATAACAATTTTTTTTCTTTTTTAAAATAGTTGTTTTCTACTTTATTGATATACGATTACATAATATCAAAATCCTTTTTCATGTTTTACTAGGGTAAAAACCATATCATTGGAAAATGTTAATGTATTTTATCCTAAATGTCCATATATTGACTAGATAAATACACAAAGGTCTACCAACCAATATTTCATTAGGATATACATTACGCTCCACTACTATTAAACTATAAGTGAATTATAAAATAATAAGTTAACTAAAACTCTAAGAGGATGTGGTAATATCAATGGTGCCTAGAATAGATTGATTGATTGGAAATGCATGATTTTTTTTGTTGGAGTGCTACTCCAAAATGCTATCGACTTATTCATGTTCTTCCATCCCTAACATTTTTTCTTGGTGTTTGTTTATCAAATTGATAAGTCCCCATCTTTAGTCCTCTCATTCATGACTCTTCCAACTTGTTGAAAGATAATGAGTATTTTAATTTCATCCCAACTTGGCTAGAATTAATGTTACCTTATTTTCTATTCTTTTGAAGTGAGAGGGAGTAATTATGGAATCATATGGATTTTATGGTTAATATGCATGATATAATTTTTCAAATATCGATATATGGAACTTTTTTTTAGATAGGATCCATTGATTAATTCCTATACTGTTCAGATGACCAGCTAAGAATCACCCTCCACAATAAGCTTGGAAAAGCCTTGTGATGATGCAATAAAAAGGCTAATATCTAAAGATAAAAATTCATGTGCTTAGTTACTTGAATGTCCATACTAGAAACATTGGTTTCCAACAATTTTCATGGAATATTCCTCCAATATTAATAAAACCTATATTACCTTTATACGCTTTGTCAAAAATAAGTTTAAGGAATTTAGGGAAAGCAGGGTTCCAAGAGGTTGAAGGAATATAATAGGGGATATTATGTAAAATTATGGAATCCAAGCCTTCAAATTCCTAGTTTAACAATAATCAAGGGTGGAGTAGTATTATTTCATTGACACTATACAATGCTTTTTCCCAGAGTACCTCCCATTTTGCTGATAAACTATTAAAAATGTGATTTTTCTCTCCTTTAATATGTTTCATAGCAAAAAACATTGAATTATGGCTTCAACTTGATTTACAATAGGATTCTTTTTCATAGAGGATCTTCAAACTTCAAGTATTTTTATGATTCCCTTATTATTCATTTATGACTATATAAATCAATGGAATATTTCATATCATTTAATTTTATAAAAAGAACATGTATTAATAAATTTCTCCATGTCCTCTATATTTGATCTACATAGAAAATAGAGGGAAGGAGGTTCTAATCGTTTTCGAATGATTTTATCCTACAAAAAAGTGCTCTTTGATGTAATAAAATCCAAATAAAATGGGAAAAGTTGGGCAATAACTTCTTAGCCCAAGATTATTTATATATTGGATGACGAGGAAGATTGGTGTGACATACAACTAGTTGATACACTTCTTCAATTGTGAACATACCATTCTAGTTATTTAAATTTCCCCATTAGAGTGTGTCTTGTCCCCACAAAAAGTGGGATCCTTTATTTATGCAATGATTCCATTAATATTTCTATATTGATTTGATCAAGAGTTTGAGGCCATCGTTACTTATTTTTCCACCCTCTCCATGAGATTCACCCTGCTCCCTAGAGCCAAAAAATTTCTACTTTCAAGAAACTTATATATTTCATAAACTCTGGAATAATAAGAAATTATGACTTTCCACAATTCTTTGGATACTGATTCCACAAGTTTGTCCAAAACAATGCATCCTTTCCTTCATGGACTTCCCAGAAACAATGTTGTTTTATGATGAATTTATTAGTGCTAGAAAAAATCCAGATTGAATATCCTTAAATAAGTTTTAATCTCTCAAATTGTTATTGCCATGATTGAGAGGAGATATATTTCTAATCCAAATTTTCCTCCGTAAATCCTAACCACCTTGGATATGACTCCATTATAATATTTCTTACAAAACATTATTTAGAATTTCTAGATGACAAAGACAAATACCTCCCACCTTTTAATCCTGGGATAGAAGGGCCCATTTTCTCTCTCGATTAGCCTCTCCTCGGAGAATGGATTTATAGAAAAACTTTATGGATTTGAGAATTCTTTTTGGTGTTTATAGCATAGAGAGAAGATACATAAAAAGAGCTTGCGATACTAATTTTAACAAGCCTAATTTGCTAACAAATTTTAGATATTTTAAGGTCTAGAAATTTAGTTTTAGATATTTTCTAGACTAGTTCCTTCCGATGAATAGTTCTATGGGAGTTTTATATGAAAGACACCTATAAATATTTAGCAAGGAGAGAAACGGATTGAAAACCTGGTAATCTAGTTAGGTTCCCTTGCATTACTAAGTTAGTATTAAAGAAATAAAATTTCAGATTTACCAACATTAACAGATGTACCTAAGGCCTCCATGAATTCCTCAAGGATATATTTTAGAAATCTAACTTCTCTTAGCATAGAAATTCCCATTTGACTCTCATCACTAAAAAACTACTAGTGGGAGATGGGAAGAACATCGCTATAGAGTAATAATATTTTTATCTTTCCTTTTTCTATTATTTCCTTAATTGTGCATACCAATCCTTTTATAACAAGAATAAATAAGATTGGCGGGGAGGTTTTCCTTTATGAATTCCACATGAATACTTGAGGGTTCAAGAATTAGATCCATTGAGCATCACCAAGGAAAATTTGGTTGCAACTAAAGCTCCTACAATGTTAATCCAAATACTTGAAATTCCAAAGGTTGTGAAAATGTTGAAGAGATAAGCCTAACTAAATCAGTTGAAGGCCTTAGATAGGTCAAGATTAATGATAATTTCTATATTTTTCTATTTTTTAAACAAATGGAAGACCTCATGGGGTACTAATTTTCCGTCCAGTATATTTATTTCTTCCACTCAGTCAAACTTATATATTGAAGTTATATTATTACGGAGTGTCTTTACATGATTTGTGAATACTTTTAAAATAAAATTATATATCACATTGCATTAGGATATTGGTATTAAGCCATGAATATCCTGGCTTTATCGGATGTGGGAACTAGTGTAAATAAAATGTCATCAAATGCTAGAATTAAATAACACATATTAAAAAATTCCTCCACCAGTTCATCCATTTCTTTGGCAAGGAAGTGCCAACAAGCCTAAAAAAAATACACCGTGAACCCATCTGATCCCTTCACTTTATTTTTTGCATGTACATTTCTACCACTTCAAATTTTACATAATATTCCTTTCACATTAAGGTAGAACTATGATTTGGTTGAACTAGTAATGGGACACTTTCCACATGATCTGCTGAGTTAGCCTCCATCAACTTTGATTTATTTCAACTAAAAGTGATTGAGAATATCTAACCAATTATTGCTCCATATGTTTGTGATATGTGATTTTTCACCTTATTTCATATTTGAGTGAAAGAATAATACTATGATTTTAATGCTTGATAATATATTTATGAAATTGTTTGTGCTATTTTCCCTTTTTTGAAACCAATGGATTCTTCATATTTTCTTCGATAATATTTCCTCCTATCACCTTCTGTCCACTACTTTTGTGAATATTTATTCTTCTTTTGTAGTTATATCCTTAGTTCTTCCTTACATAAGTATTTTTTGTTCAACCTCTTATATAATATGTATGTATAACTCTTATTTTACTTGAAAAATATTTACAAAATCCTCTTTGATCCCTTTTTTCATTTTTGACTTAAGAACCTTGAAATTGTGTTGAAAATTTTCCATATTTGAAGGACACTAGACTTGAATCTCTTTACACCATGCCTTCTCCCTCTCAAGGAAGGAAGGATCCTTAAGCCAAAAACTATCAAATATTAAAGTACTATTTTTTATGGGAAACTTTGTTATCAATTTACAAATAGACTGGAGAGTGATCTAAAACTATACAATGAAGAATAGTTGCTTCTAAGAGGATATCCACTTCTATGAGAGATTATAAGGATAAAGTTTTGTCCAAGAATAAGGTTATTTGTTTCTTACTGTTGTGATTATTTTTTAGGGTGAATACTACATTGATTATTTCCACATAAGCTAGCTTCATTTTTTTCATTAGTTGTTTTAACTTTTGGGAATTTGTGTCCAAGTGGAATATACATCCCTTTTATTTCCTCTAGTGATATCACCATGTTGAAGTCTCCACCTAGAATACATATATTATATTAGTGAAGCTCTTTGATGCTAGACAAGTTTGTAAAAACCCCTACCTTTCTGATCACCATATCTGGCCCATATATTGTTTTTATCCATCAAGTTTCTTTTCATCCCAGGTAATGGAATCTACCATAAATTATATTTATGGTAGCCATCCAATCCATAAATTTCACTTCTTTTAGATTGTACAAGTATTCAAGATCAAGAAAATTAGTGGGATAGGTCTCATTATGGTGATGTTAGTTGGGTTTTCATCGAGGATCACATGAAGAGCTACAACCTAGTATTTAGCTCAACTTTTTCGCGTGCAAAATTTGGTTAAAGTCTAACAAGAAATACTTGAGGTATATGAGGAAATAATCAAAGAGTGTGTCTATCACTTTGACTCTAAGTTCTTTGTGATGGTGGCTGATTGGGTGCCTCACATATTCCATACAAGAGGGAACCAAAATCCACACATGCATATTGTGGATATTTATTGGGAGCTAAAGGAACTCAAGGTAGATTTCTTCTTAAATGAAATGATGCAACATATGAAATACTCGATTTATGATGGAAGAACTCAAGTTGTATTTAAAAGCTATGAACAAATGTTTGACAAGGATCGAGGTAGTAACGATACATGTAAATGGAATATCTCCTCTAAATGGTCCTAGTGATCCTGTGCATATTGAGGTGGATGTCAACACCTCTTCTTAATTATCTAAATGTCATAGTTTATCTTACATGTATCTTTCTTTAGATTTCTTAAGGCTATGAAGGTTATTAATGTTTCTCTTAATGTCATGGAATTATCTTTAGGTGATAGAGCTCATTTTTTTTAACCTTTTGAAGAATTATGATATCTATATCCTTTTTGGAAAAAATATCTCTTGTTATTTAAATGATTTGATTTCCCAGTGGCGTATCAAAGTCATTCAGAGAAAAAGATAACTTGTAATTCATTTTAGTATTACAAGAGCCTTTAATTTAAAATAAAAATGAGAAAAAATTAAATAGATACACCTTAGAATAATATTAAAATTAAATTAAACTATTAAATATCTTTTTTGTAATATATATAATTATGTTTTTATTTAATCCATTTATATTCTTTAAAATATATATCGAATTTCTAAAACAATTAATTTTAGTTTTAATTTATGAAAATGACCTTTCATAACAAAATGTTGCATTGAAAGTAATCAATTAATATAATATTATTTAATAATGTTCAAAATACTACTCTTCTCAAAGAACATAAAATATTCCTCTTTTCTTTTGTTTTAGAAGGATAAAAAATCACCTAGATGGTATAATTACATGTGCAAAAAGAGGGGGGGAAGTTGGCTCTACTCCACTTGGTGATTGTGTTGGGAGTGGTGGAATCATCTCCCAACAAGAGTTAATGTTGGCCTATGTGGACATTAATGAAATCCTCAAGTTTTCTATGAAGCAATGGTGATATGGAATGAATGATCTTCTTGAGATGTTGCAGTGTGTGGTACCCATGGTCATTCAACATAACTGGATGAGTCTCAACATTAAGGAGGTTGTAAAAGTAGGTCTCTAGGTGGGGAAAATATTAATAGATGGAGGTAAATGTGTCTACCACAGTAGTTTTCAAATTTTCAGTCTGGGTTGAATTGCAGAGGTATAGACAAGAAACATGTGCTTGGGTAGCTATAGTGGCTATTTCTATTTTATTCTTAGCATTTGATTTGGTATTTCCCCTTAATTTTGTTATATTCACATTGTTTCTTATTTTGAACTTTGAATTATATTAGTATATGTGTTGTTTTTCTTATGATAATGGTTTTATAAATGTTATATTTCCCTAATTTGGAAGTAGTTGTTGTATGGAATCTATGGTGGGTTCTGCATCAAAATGATGCTAGGTTTTGGGAGGCTCAACAAAGGTGGAGAATTACTGCCTCCTCTTTAGTTTATGTGAATTTCCTACCAACTTTGATTTTTGGATCTCGTTTGTTCAGGATACCTTTCTTTTTGCCTGAGAAACTTTCCTACTTAGAAGGTGGAAAGTTGGGGCCTCATTCGTGGTTGGATTTATATTATGTTTATCATGGTGTATTTGTGATTCTTCTTAGTTCACAGGGAATTATTCATTTGTAGGCTAAGTGGTGGTGTGAGGTTAGATATTATGCCACCAATGTTGGAAATCTTATAATTCTATATTTTGGGAATACTTGGGCCATTTTGGCTCCTCTGTTTAGCATTGGTTTCCTAGCACCTAAGTTTTTTTATTTATTGGAAATGTGGTACATTGGTGCCTCAGTGGTGAAAGGAGGCTTGGTGGGTAAAATTTTTTTCTCATGGTTATGGTTTCTTCCTCTTATATTGGTTTGTGGATCTAGCTTCATTTTTTTTTTATTGACATGCCTCCATCAATTATATGTGTTTGAGGGAGCTCCTTAGTCCTCAGGAATAAAGGTGGTATGAATTATTAAGTGGTAATATGTTTTGTTGCAAGATTTTTTTATTTGTGTTGTTGTACTACATTTTATTCCTCTTGGTTCACATGTTATTTACATTGGAGTTCTGGGAATTAGGAGTTCTTAGTATCATGTATCCTGGAAGCTCAGGTCTACCTCTAGTCACTAGGAAGAAAATATTATCTTTGGTTTCTTAGGTGTCATGATTCGTCATGCCATTTCAACAAGCTCAGGCCTAGAAAGGGGTTGAATCTTATCAAGAGTGGGTCTATTGGGGACCAAATCGCATGCATCATCATATTGAAGGCATCACTTCTGATTATAGGGAAATTACGCTTTCTCATGGTCAGGATGATTTCACCAGTGTGGTGGGGAAAACATTTTCTCATCGATCTTCCCTCTCAGACATAAAATTATTTACTAAATGGGATGATTGGGTCCTTGATACTGATCCTACGAGAGTCAGGTATAATCAGGATATGTAGGCAATTGAATTTTATTCGAAGATGGAAATTGTGATGGGGTGAACTATCTTGGATCACCATGAATCTCGTCTGGATATCCTCCAATCCATTGAGCGATTGAAAAGGCATCTAATTACTATAGATAGGAGGATGAAGATGATTTATCACCACCTTGGAATCCCCCTAGTAGTATAACAAAATTTTCCTAAACTGACAACTCCCATTCCAGTTATAGGATCATAGTTATATCGTTCAACATGATTGTAAAATGGTTCTAAAATGTGAGCATATTGTATGTGTAAAATCATGCCCGAGTATTTAATGTATCTTGATTAATTTTTTATATTTGAAGTTTAATCTGGCTCTCACATGGTTTACGAGAATAAAAAAAATACCAATGGAAAAAGTTAATGTATTTTATTCTAAATTTCCATATATTGACTAGATAAATACACAAAGGTATACCAACCAAGAGTTCATTAGGATATACATTATGTACCACTACTAGTAAATTATAAGTGAAGTAAAAAATCAAAAGTTTACTAACATTCTAAGAGGATGTGGTAATATCAATGGTGCCTAGAATGGATGAATTAACTGGAAATGCATGATTTGGTTTGTTGCAGTGCTACTCCACAATGTTGTCCACATCTTCATGTTCTTCCAACCCTAACATTGTTTCTTGATGTTTTTTTATCAAATCGATAAGTCCCCATATTTATTCCTCCCATTCATGAATCTTGCATCTTGCTAAAAGATAATGAGGATTGTAATTTCATCCCAAGCTTCCTAGAAGTTATGATTCCTTATTTCCTATTCTTCTGAAGTGAGAGGAATAATGATCGAAATCATATGGATTGTATGGTTAATATGCATGATATGTTTTTCCCAATATTTATATATGACACTTTTATTTTTCAGAGAGACTCCATTGATCAATTACATTGATTTTCAGATGACCAACTAAGAATCACCCTCCACAATAAGCTTGAAGAAGCTTTGTGACGACGCAATAACAAGGCTAGTCTCTAAAGCTAAAATTTAGGTGCTTTGTTATAGGAATGTACATACTATTTGTGAATAGAAATTCTGGTTAATAATAATTTTCATGGAAGATTCCTCCAAGATTAAGAAAACCTAGCTTGCCTTTTTTTTCTTTGTCAAAAATAAATTTAAGGAATCTAGGGAAAGAAGGGTTCCAAGAGGTTGGAGGACTAGAATACGGGATTCTTGGAGGAAAATTAATGATATAAGGAGATGGAAACAACTAGATATTATGTAAAATTATGGCATCCAAGCCTTCAAATTCCCAGTTTAGCAATAATAAAGGGTGGAGTAGTATTATATCATTGACATTGTAAAATGATTTTTCCCAGATTACCTCCCATTTTGACGATAAACTATTAAAAATGTGATTTTTCTCTCCTTTAATATGTTTCATATAAAAAACGATGGAATGATGGCTTGAGCTTGATTTACAATAGGATTATTTTTTATAGAGGATCTCCAACCTTCAATTGTTTTTATGATGCCCTTGTTATTCATTTATGATTGTCTAAATCAATTGAAGAGTTGACACCATTTAATTTTAGAAAAATAACATGTATTAAGAAAGTGCTCCATGTTCTCTTCATTTTATCTACATAGAAAATAGAGGAAAAGGCCTTGTAATATTTTTCGAATGATTTTGTTGGATAATAAAGGGCTCTTTGAGGTAATAAAATCCAAATAAAATGGGAAAATTTGGACCATATTTTCTTATCCCAATCCTATTTGTAGAATGGTTGAGGAGGAATATTTGTGTGACCTACAATTAGTTGATACACCTCTTCAATTCTGAACATACCCTTCTATTTACTTAAATTTCCCCATTAGTGTTTGTATTGTCCTGACAAAGTGGGATCCTTTGTTTATGTAATGATTCTATTAATGTTTCTAGATTGGCTTGATCAAGAGTTTGAGTCCATCGTTACTTATTTTTCCATCCTCTCCATGAGGTTCGCTCTGCTCCCTGGAGCTAAACAATTTCTACTTTCAAGAGACCTCTATAGTTCATAAACTCTTCAAAAACAAGAAATTATGCCTTTCCACCAAGATTTGGATATTTCTTCCACAATTTTTTCCAAAATAATGCATCCTTTCCTTCTTGGACTTCCCAAAAACAATGTTGTTGTATGATGAATTTATTAATGCTAGAAAAATTCGATATTGAATATCCTTAAATAAGTTTTAATCTCTCAAATTTGTATTGCCATGATTGAGAGAAGCTATATTTCTACCTCAATTTTTCCTCCATAAATCCTAACCACCTTCGATCTACCTCCATGATAATGTTTCTCCTAAAACATTATATAGAGTTTATAGATGATAAATACCAAGACCTCCCACCTTTTAATCATAGGATACAAGAGCCCATTATCTCTCTTGCTTAGCCCCTCCTCAGGGAATGGATCTATATATGACCTTTATGGATTTGAAAAATCATTTTGGTGTTGCTAGCATAGAGAGAATATAGATAAAAAGGGTTTGCAATACTAATTTTAATAAGACTAATTTGCTAACAATTCTTAGAGATTTGAAGGTCTAGAAATTTAGTTTTTTAGATATTTTCTAGACTAGTTTCTTCCAATGAATAGTTCTAAGGGATTTTTCTACAAAAGGAACCTCTATTTACTTTGTAGGGAGAGAAATGGGTTGAAAACCCAGTAATTTGGTTAGGTTCCCTTGCATTGTTAAGTTAGTATTAAGGAAATAAATTTTAGATTTACCGACATTAATGGATGTAAATAAGGCCTCCATGAAGTCCTCAAGTATCTATTTTATAACTATAACTTCGCTTATTGTAGGAAATCCCATTATAATATCATCATTAAAAAAATACTAGTGGGAGATGGGAAGGTCATCGCTATAGAGTCATAATATTTTTATCTTTCCTTTTTCTAATATTGCCTTGAATATGCATACCAACCCTTTTATAACAAGAATAAATAAGATTCATGAGGGAGGGTTTCCTTTCTGAATTTCAAATGAATATTTGAGTGTTCGAGAAGGAGATTCATTGAGCATCACCAAGGAAAAATTGGTTGCAACTAAAGCTCCCACCAAGTTAATCCAATTACTTGAAATTTCAAAGGTTGTGAAAACATTGAAGAGATAAGCCTAACTAAATTAATTGAAGGCCTTAGATAGGTCAAGCTTCATGAGAATTTCTATATTTATATATTTTTTAAACTAATGGAGGACCTCATAGGATACTACCATTCTATAAAATATCTTCCTTCCTTCCACATAATAAACCTTATCCATTGAAGTTAGATTTGGCCAGAGTGGTTTTAGATGATTTGCAGAGAATTTTAAAATAATATTATTTATCACATTGCATTAGGATATTGGTATTAATATACCAAGATCCCGGCATTATCGGACTTTGGAACTAGTGTAAATAACATGACATTAAGGGCAACAAATAAAGAACACATATTCAGAAATTCCTCCACCAGTTCATGGATTTATTTGGAAAGAAAGTGCCAATAAGCCTAGAAAAAGTACATGATGAACCCATCTAATCCCTTCACTTTATTTTTGTCATGGACATTACCACCTCTTCAAATTCTACATAGATAACCTTTAGCATTGAGGTAGCATTATGATCTTGTTGAACCAGTGATGGGACGCTTTCCACATGATCTTTTGAGTTAGCCTCCATCAACATTGATTTAGTTCAACAAAAAGTGATTCATAATATCTAACCAATTCTTGTTCCATTTCTTTGTGATATGTTATTTTTCACCCCATTTCATCTTTGAGTGAGTTAATACTATTATGGTTTTAATGTTTTATAATCTATTTAGGAAAAAATTATTTCTTTTCCTTTTCTTGATACAAATGGATTCTTCAGTTTTTCGTCCTTATTATTTTCTCCTATCACCTTAAATCCATTACTTTTGTGAGTAGTTATTATTCTTTTGTAGCTAGAGCCTTAGTTATTCCTTCCATAAATATTTTTTTTTGAACCCCTTATATATGTATACCTAGCTCTTATTTTACTTCAAAAATATTTACAAAATCCTCTTTGTTCCATTTTTTTATTTTTGACTTAAAAACCTTGAGATTTTTTTGAAACTTTTCCATATTGGAAGGAAACTATACTTGAATATATTTACACCATGCCTTTTCCTTCTTAAGGAAGGAAGGATCCTTGAGCCAAAAACTCTCAAATATGAAAGTAATATTTTTAGGGGAAATTTTTTTTATGAATTTCTAAACAAACTTTCTAGTTGCATCTAAAACTATATAAAAAATAATATATGTTTCTAAGAAGACATCCACTTCTAAGAGATATTAAGAGGCTAAAATTATTTCCAATAATAAGGTTATTTGGTTCCTATTGTTGTGGTGATTTTTTAGGGTGAATACTACATTAATTTGTTCCACATAATCTAGCTTGATTTTTTGCATTAACTGTTTGAACGGTTGTAAATTTATGTCCAAGTGGAATATACATCCCTTTTATTTTGTAGAGTTATGTCACCATTTTGAAGTCCCCACCTAGTATAAATATCTTATCTTGGTGAAGCTTTTTGATGCTAGCTAAGTTTGTAAAAAGCCCATACCTTTTGGATCACCATATATGACCCATATATTGCTGTTATGTAACAAGTTTCTTTTCATCCCATGTAACAGAATCTACCAAAGATTATCTTTATGGTAGCCATCCAATCCAAAAATTCCACTTCTTTTAGATTACATAAGATATTGAATCCTCTTGATTGTCTTGCAACATCTAGTTCTATGGTTTGACATCCATTCCCACAATGCGAGGATATTCAATTAACTTTATCACTATCAAATTTAGATTCATATAAAATTAGTTTTTTAAGGGGTTCCATATATATTCTCCCCTTGATAATCCATTTTTTTCCTCAACAATTAAGGCCTATTGTATTCCATGAAATCATCTTCATTGGGAAGGGTGTTGGGAGGAGGAAACCACCTATTTTAAGAGAGAAACTTATCCCCCATCTCCCATCTCTTGTATTAACTCTTTTCTTCATTTCCTTCCTCTTTATTTGTCTTCCTTCACATATTTGGGAGTATGTTTGAATATCTGTGTGTAACAATAACTTCCACTACTTTCACTAAACTAGCTTAGTTGAAGGTGTTACTTTCATTTAACCAAACCTCCATGGTATCATTACAGAAATGGGCTATAAAATTTATACTTCTCCAAAGATTGTGTAATTAATTATTAAATACGCCATCATACTCAGTTAGTTGAGTTTTTTTCTAACATGATCCAACTAGTTGACCAAGCATAATTAATAAAAATGACAACACTAATCGAGACAATCCAACTCCTAGACTTAACACAATAAGATGAATTAACACAAGTGGTCATCTTAGCACAACTATGAATGATCAGTTGAAATGACCCTACCAGTTGAATTACCTTGACTAGGAAAGATCAGTCAAAATGAATAAACTAGTTCAATTAATTTGACTAAATAAGATCAATAAAAATGACCCAACCGATCGACTTACCTTGACTAGAAAACATCAGTCAAAATGACCTAACTAGTTGACTTAACTTGACTAGACAATATTAGTGAAATTTACCCAACCAATCGACTTTCCTCGACTAGACAAAACCCTAATTTGGACTAACATAAAATCAATGCTAACATCTAGTCAAAATCTTTGTCCAGGCCAAAAAAAATGAACATGTCACATGTTCATCATGGACCTCTTCCCTATTCATACAACATTTACACATAAGTAATGGCAAGCCACTACCTCATTGGCTAGCCATCCCTCAGATGAATTGGTGCCACCAACAATCTGGGTCTTCTCGTAATGGACCCATGCTGGACACTGAGAACTCATGATGGAAATTCAACACATTCCTAACTATGCATAAGGTGAAACTCATTGAATCAACTCAAGCCTCAACTTATTATAGAATTTGAGTACCCTTTGGTCGACTCTTGACCAAATGTTTCCCTGGCCTTCTCATCAACTATATTACTCGACGGTGAAATTCACATATTCTAACAGCTTAGTTGACCACATTCTGTAGTCACAAGGGATGATGGAAATAACTATACAATTCATAAAAATATTAAATTAACTCAAATTCCTTCAGGCCCCTTATAACCATGATAATTATGTATATATATGAAACATCTCAAATATACAGACATGGATAAAAAATTCCTTCGTTTATAGTTCTAGTACATGTATATATCACATTGAAAAAATGATGTTCATCCCTTCAATGCATCAAGTATAAAAGTAAGAAAATTATCTTATTATCTTCAAATGACTGGCGACTGAGAGTGGGAATTCGACACTTCGCCCAATCGTAGGCCAAATTCAATACAATATTTCTTATAGTTGACCTCCCCTAAGCTAGATTTAATGTTTGAGGAGGTAATTTATCTGGAGTTCTTTCGTCAATAATTAGTCAAAAAGGTAAAAATAAGAGCTAATTTCTTAGGTGGTTTCTCAATATCCCCACCTGTAACACCATAGGAACTCTTGAAATTGGTTAGCAACAAAAGGGATTCAACCAATGCATTGAAAGTCTCAGCTTTGTTTTAGAGATGGATTGTAAGCACAATGGAAGGTTTATCATATGGATTAGCTACTGAAAGGGCCAATAACCCTCTTTATATGTGGTTTATTATCCTACTAAGTAATCACACAAGGGTTTTATTATCCCTAAGGAAAGAACTTGGTGTATTATCAATTCCTTTCAGAAATAACCTTGGCGTGTCACCCTAACCAGAGCTTATAAACCTAAAAATTTCCCAATGATTATCATCCATGAGGCAAGTCACTGCTTAGGTGGTTTATGAGTGAGAAAGAGCTTACAGGTTTATTAACTCATCAAGCCACTATTACTCTTGTAAAAATTTTGAACATAAAGAAATTCATTGTAAAATCAATACAAGAGAAAATTATTCAAGAGGCAGGAATGATTATGGATTTATGTGAAATTACAATAGATCAAGAATTTTTCATGTATCTTATAACATAAACTACTATCCATTTGAACCACTAATGAATAAAATCATTGTATTCTACAAGTGAAAAAATCTTGGTCACAAGGCATAGGATTGAAGGCTTGTGAAAGAAAATGCTCCAATCATAAAGAAAAAGAAGCCAACTATGATATGGGAAAGGAAATTGAAGGAATATTGGAATCTAGCATTGATAATAAGAAGATAATGTAGATTAATGGTACATAGATAGTGGATGCAAATGTTGCATTTGGAGATAACTCCTTCGTCATGATACTTGGAAAAGGTATAGTAAATCTTGGAAGTAAACATGTAAAATAAACAAATTTTTTGTTGGTTGAAGATTTGAAGCGCAATCTTCTCATTGTCCACAAAATGTGTGATTGAGGGTATAATATTTTGTTTGATTCTCAAAAATGTGAAATCAAATGAGAAGGCTCAATAATATTGGTTGGAACAACCACAAGAAGAGCAAACAATAAACAAACCCTAGACCAAGCAGAGCGGAAGAAAATAGTAGCCATTTAAAAGAACCTTAGGGACAAAAAAGAAGGGAAGGATAAAAATACAAATTCATGTTAAGTGCCACATGTTAATTGGGATTAGCCCCAGAAAAAATCCACCATTTTAAATTTATGTCAAAGGGAGAGAGAAAGGAAGTGAAGAATGGAGATAGGTGGAGCACGATGACAAGAGGAGCATGATGATAGAGAAAGGATGGGTGATGAAATCAACGACTAGGGGAGATATTGTTGGACATTTATGTTAAAGAGTGAATGGGACAATGATTTGAATTTGAATGTCAGTTCTGTTGTGCTAATTTCATCTTTAGATTTATATTAAAAGTGTTGATATTTGCTTCTTGTACATGGGCTTATTGAGGTGCTTATGATTGATTACCAAGTAAATGTGTGGAGATTATGTTGAATATTGGAACATAAAAGCATTGAAACTAAATTCTAAACATCAGCAAACAAACAAACATAAAACCATCACAATTGATTCATTAACACATTGTTTTGATGAAGGAGTTCACCCCTCCTGGGCTACATCTCCTTGGTACAACTTCCATGGATTGGGCCTTTGTATTAGCTCAATTGTGCAAAATGTGTTGTTTACAGTCTTCTACTGCCTCTGAAATCTGCTCCAATGTGTCCAAAACATCAAAATATACCAAGAATGTCCCTTCTTAAGCCAAAATTGGTCAAACATTGCTCCAATTATGGTCAAAACAAATTTTCCTACAATATCTCCTCCAAATTTGGAGAAGACTCCAGATAACTCCGACAATCTGGTGGTTTCGCTGAAATTGGTGGTTTTACTAACTCCCCCACCAATTAGGAATTGGATTAATTAGCAGTTATGATTTCACTTATTTGTGATAAGCACATCTTAATTGTGCCTTAACTTCGTTTTCATAAACCAGTTTAATTATTGTTAATCCTCGACTTAGTGGAATAAACCAAGATTATGAGTTATTACTCCATGCATTGTTTTGGCTCTGCCCTTGGTCTCTGTAGCATATTCATATGGGAGGTGGTTGGCCCCCTCCAAAACCTGCCATCAGATTCAAAATAATTTAAATAGTCTTTGCAACCGTATAATGTTAAGACCCATCAGATAGAGTAGGCGGTAATGCATTGGAACTGTGTGGGGTAGGTTGTGGATTTGACCCCAACCACCGCACTAGAATTTTGCTCCACCGTATAGTTGTTCAACCCATAGTTTAAAACTTTGGGTTAACGAAATATTTCGTGCAAATTATATGTCTGCCTGTCCTTTGTAAAAAAATTGGTTTATAATATATATTCAGCTCGAAATACATATATGTGCTAAGGTATATCAAAAATTTGGTTATAACAACAAATTCAAAATTTGACATCATAAAATTTCTTTGACTAGTTCCTCCAAGGTTTGGATGGGTCTAATAGAGGGGGCACGTAGCAACCCCTGGCTGCACCATGTGTCCACCTCTGGTTGGTCTATTCCAAACTGAAAAATATTCTCCTTCAACCTTAGGATGAAATGTAAAAAAAAAGATTCACTTCCAAAGTTCACTGCCGAATCCAATTGTGACACTTGTCATGGTGTAATTGGGCTAAAAATTGAGATTATTCCCTAAATATATTGGGAGTGCTGACCGGGCTGCCATGTCATCAACCTGTCACTGTTATGCAATTTTTTTATCTATTTAGGAAAACGAACAACAAGTCATAACTTCCTCATTTGGAGTCGGTTTTTGATGAAATGAATTACGTCGGATTATTGGCAATGAGCTCTTCGTTGTTGTTCTAGTTTTGAGCATTTCTAAGAACTTTCATTTTTTATCTTGATATTGAGCCTTTGATCATTTCTCCCCACTAGAAGCCTTTTGGACCTGTTGAAGCCTCAAAAATCGCTACAACAACATTGGGGGATAACCACCCGGTCCAGAGCTTGAAGAAACTCCTTTTCTGTTTGGAGTAGTGGCTCTGACTGGTTAAATTACGTCCAGTTACCTTTTTCCAAACTCCGATTACTTAAAATATAACTTTCGTTCATTAACGGAGAAGAGATATCAGATCATCTCTCTTGCTGATTAGGCAAGAGAGTTGATCCTTAAGCTGATCTAGCCCTCAGCCAAGCCATGACTAAGTTACATATTATAATTAGTCTAACTATTCTAACCTAATTGTCTTTATAGTATTTAATTACTGTTAATTGTTAATCCTAAATGACACTATGATAATGCTATCCCTATAAAACTTGTTAGTTTAATACTATCTATTAATCCTAAAGTAACACATTGTTAATGCTACATTTATTGTTAAAGTATTTTTTAAGTGCTAAAGTATTCTTAATTATCTCATATGTCAAATCTAAACTAATATATTCTATGTTATTATGCTAATTAACTAACTATAATATATAAATAAATATATCCTATACTATAATATATTCCTAAATATTACTAATATAATACTAATGATAATGATAGTTTATTATAATATATCTATGATAACCTATGAAATGAATGTTAACTAAATACTATTATTATTATTCTAAGGAAACATTTAATTAAAATAAGATCTAATTAAATATACTACCTAAGTAAAATTAAAATTATTCTAATTCTTTTATGTTATTATTATTTATTGAAAGTTAATGTTAGAAAACTAATTAATAACTAGTATGCTAAAGTTAACTCTAAAAAAAAGAAAAGAAATGTAATTCTAATGTTATGTGTTATTGATTAAAAACAAATAAATTAAT
Source organism: Pinus albicaulis (assembly GCA_034641835.2). Taxonomy (NCBI): domain Eukaryota; kingdom Viridiplantae; phylum Streptophyta; class Pinopsida; order Pinales; family Pinaceae; genus Pinus; species Pinus albicaulis. The sequence continues at coordinate 1,214,430,803 of CM076579.1, forward strand.
ATACAATATATCACGTTAGTTCTAATGATTGATTTCTTAATATTTTGAATAATGAGTAAATTCAATCAAGGAGTTTAACTAATATAAGGACTCGATTGTGCCACTAAAAATCAAGATGTTTGCCTTTAACCAAAGAGGAATTTTATGTTGGGATCATTTAAAAATACAAAATTAATCTAAAATGAAAATCCTATCTCGGAACAATATGGGATAGCTCTCTCTTAATCCGAGAGAAAATTAAAAAAAAAACGGGAAAGACAGGTTTATGATTGAATTCACTATATAATTTCCATTAATTAAAATAAGAAATTCATATTAACTAATGTTGGGAAAAATACTGAGAGGGGGGGGGTGAATAAGTATTTAGAGCTGACTGATAAACTTTTTACTTTCTCTTTCTCTTAAAACCATACGCTACTTTACTGAACCAAACTCGCGTATACACGCAGATATCCTTAAGAAAACTCGCGTATGTCCAGAGATATTATTATGAATTTAATTATTTACTTAGATCATTGCATCATTCATTCATCAGATTTTTAGTAAGCAGTAAGCATGTGCAGTAATAACAGAAAAAACCATCACACATAAGCAACACACATGAACACCAGTATTTTTAGGTGGAAACCAGAGAAAACCACCACTGCTGTCGTCTCTATCTTCAATATTTATAATAAAGAAAACTTCTTACAATTTTGCGCTGGCGCAGACTCATGCCAGCACACAAGCACCCACCTATAGAAGTTTGCAACCTTCTCTCATTCTCCATCCACTTCTGAAAGGGAGCTCCAACCCCCTAATCTTGTTTACCAGTCTCTCCTGGAAGGGAGCTTTGACCCCTTGTTTTTAGCACCAGCTTCTACTGGCAGAAAGCTTCCACTTTCATACTAAAGGCTTCATCCTCCGATCCATTGCAGACCACATTTCATCAATTTTCATATTGGATCAAAAAAACTTCAATGGAACCCCTTAACATCAACAACCATACTTTACCCAAAACTTCAATCAGAACAATAATACCTTTGTAACCAGAGTATCAGAAATAACCCAAACTTCAGAGTAGATAATCAAATACACATTCAACCTTGAAAAACCATTAATTCAGATACCAGACACTTTTTTTATTTATTGAACCCGCGTAGATACACACTTTTCTACACACCAACTTGCGTATGCTTCAGTGCATACTCATTTTTCTATTCTGAATTAATACGTGACTTTTCTTTATCTATTCTGCGTATACACGCATTTTTCCTTTTACCAACTAGCTTATTCCACTGAGTATGCTTTCTTTCAAAATTCGTTCAGACTCATATTCAGATCTGAAATCATATTTTTTTTTAGACAATCTATCAGCCATGCAAAACTATTTAGACAGTCATTCTTCCCTCATCATGTTTTCTCAATCATTGATTAGATTTTTTCATTATCATATCAGCAGCATACATCATATTCAAACAGCTCAGAACTTCAAGAAGACTTCATTGACAGACAACAGAGAGATAACAGAAATCATAGAAGTAATGTGAAATAAGCTTCAGAAACCCTAACTTCGATACGCACTTTTTATTAAGCGAACCCGTGTATATACGCGCTTTTACCGAGACAAACTAGCGTATAGATCTGTAAAAGATAAAATTTGCAGAACAGACCAGTTCTATAAACTTACCCAGATTTCTTCAATTTCTTCATCAGACTTGCGCCAGGTCTTCATCATTTCTTTTTCATATCATCCTAGAGATTCATCATTTTAGATCTAGAGATATTGAACCATCATTATATTCATGGGTGCATCATAGATTCAGATCTATCAATTAAGAACAGAGTTCATCCATGTAGATATTCCTTAGAGAAATTTACTCATCAACAACCCTTACACATGCACACCTTTCACTATGATCTTCTTCTCCTTAAATAGATTTAGCTTTTACCAATACCATGAGCCAAAACCACACAACTTGTGATGGTATTCTTGGACGGAGTCAAATAAACCATACAGCGCTCAATACTGTGTGCCAAAACCATGGTAATGCCCCTTGGTATTATAATTTTGGAGCGCAAAAGGGCATACGCGACTTGGGACATACTTATCCGCGTCCATACGCGACTTGGCCTTTACAAACGCGCATATACATTGTGACATATCTTATTCATCATTACTCTGGCACTTACTATAATTTATTTCTTCGTTACTTCTGAACTGCTCTATAGATACATCAGATTTACATCATCAACAAATAGGTTTCTATCCAAAGACAACTCATCAAGTTAGTTTTCATCAAGGAAAACTTCATCAAGTAGGTTGCCATCAAGGACAACACATTGCAGCATATTGCCAAAAATCTCCCACATTGCATCATATTGCCAACAATCTCCCCCTTTGGACTTGATGGCAACCATAATACATAACACTCTCCCCTTTTGACATTAAGGGCAAAGGTATCATGCTCCCCCTGAGTTTATGCTGAATTTTCAAAACATATTTTTCAATGAAGTACATGACTCTATAATTCATCCTATCACCAAGAACTTATATCGAAGAGCCAACCAAGTGGATTTACATATTTGACTCAACTACCCAACCAAGTGGGTTTACAAATTTGAACAAGTCCTTACATGACTGAATATTACAATTTTACATCATAGGTCTTAACATGACCTTTTCATCAAATTATAGAAATAAATTATACAATCAAGACCAAAGAATCTCAAGCATGAGATCAGACCATAGCAAATGATTAGACTGCCAACAATGCATCCTTTCCACATGACCAGTGCTCCCCCTTAGCCTGTGCATCCTGAACACTTTCAATATCAAATCATCAAGGAATCTTCATCAGAAGCGTTAGAGAATGAAACAGAAATATGAGAGCTGGAACATCACCAGAGATACCGAGAAAATTTTTGTCAGCGAACACCCATATGCGGTTTTCTGTGTATAAACTCGTGTATATACGCGACTGTCCTTCAGGAAATCCGCGTATCCAATTTAATCTTCTGAATTTAAGTAGATCTGATCTTCTGCATGGCAAAGACTACTCCCAGCTTCTGTCTGAGATATTTGAACGCTTCCCTGGGTAAAGGTTTGGTAAATATATCAACAACTTGTTCTTTGGAGGGAACATACTCCAAATTCACCTTTTGTTCCAGCACTTGTTCACGTAAGAAGTGATACTTAATGGGAATGTGCTTGGTCTTGGAATGCATAACAGGATTCTTTGAGATACTAATGGCACTTGTATTATCACACATAATGGAGATAGGAGGTGAACATTTGATTTGAATGTCTTGTAAGGTTTGCATTGTCCAAAGAAGTTGAGTGAAACATGATGCGACAACCACATATTCTGCTTCTACTGTAGATAAGGAAATAGAGCTTTGCTTCTTGCTGAACCAAGATACTAACCGGGGCCCCATATATAATGCACCACCACTAGTGCTTTTTCGATCATCAACATTTCCAGCCCAATATACATCAGTGTAAGCATGAAGAGTGAGATCAGCATTCTTTGGATACCATAATCCAAAGTCTTGAGTTCCTTGTAGATATGTGAATATTCTTTTGACAGCCTGAAGATGAGACTCTTTTGGATTAGCTTGGAATCATCCAACAATCCCAACTGCATGCATAGTGTCTGGTCTAGTCCTAGTGAGATAAAGTAGACTTCCTATCATAGATCTGTATTCTGGTTGATTCACCGCGGGAGAATCACCATGAGAACTGAGATTACATCTGGTTATCATTGGTGTACTTACATGTTTTCACTCTTCCATGCCATACTTCTTCAAAATTTTCTTAAGATATTTTGCTTGTGATAAGAATATGCCATCTGTTGCTTGTTGCACTTGCAAGCCAAGAAAGAATGTTAGTCCCCCAAGTAAAGAAATTTCAAATTATTGTTGCATAACAAAAGAAAATTTTTTACTCATAGATTCTTCATTACTTCCAAAAATGATATCATCAAAATATAGAACCACAATCAATAGTTTATCATTTTCAGTTTTTGTGTACAAGTTGCTATCAGCAGACCCCTTTGAAAATCCTTGTTGATGAAGATATTTTTCAAGACGATAATACCATGCCCTTGGAGCTTGTTTGAGACCATATAGAGCCTTTTTAAGTCTACAAACAAGTTTTTCATCATTTCCCAAAATGAATCCTTCTTGTTGTTCTATCTAAACTTCTTCTTCTAGATCACCATTGAGAAAAGAAGATTTAACATCCATTTGATAAAAATTTGACATTTGGAAGCTTGAAAAAAGAAAAAAACATTCTTGGCTTCAGTCTAGCTCTAGGAAAGAACCTTCAAAGTCTATAACATGCCAAGCTGCCCTTTTGCAAACAAGTCTAGCTTTATTTCTTATAACATCCCCATTCTCATTTAACTTGTTTTTGAATATCCATTTAGTTCCAATGACATTTTGTCATGAGGTCTTGGTACTAATTCCCAAGTGTGATTCTTTTCAATTTGATCAAGCTCTTCATTCATGGCTTGAATCCAACATTCATCTTTGCTAGCTTGATTAACATTATGTGGTTCAATAGTGGATAGAAATGCCAGATAGCTAGAAGATCCCACAAGAGTCCTTCTTGTTTGTACACCTGATTCCTTTTCTCCCAAAATTTGAGATTCTGGATGATTCTTTTGAACATATATGGATGGAGCTTTTTCAGATAAATCATCTTCGGGTTCTTCATTGGGTTCACTGTCTATATCATTTCTATTTGATGTAGAAGGATATATGTCACCATCGTCTACATCTGTTGTTTGTTTTCTTCTTTTGGAGCTGCAGGGGACTCATCAATAACAACATCAATACATTCAAAAATATTCCAAAGTCTTTTATTGTAACATTTATATGCTCTACTCCTAGAGGAGTAACCAAGAAGTATTCCTTCATCTGCAGAGTTCAGAAAACACTTGATTTTCATAATTATTTTAATCGGCATTTGCTTAAAAACTCTAAGTTATTACGGTGAAGGTTACCATACCAGAGTTCATATGGAATTTTATCACTATTTACATGAACATGTGCCTTTTTAAGAATATTTACCGTTGTATGTGTTGCTTCTCCCCAAAATGTGTCAGGTGTTCCGGAATCATCAAGCATAGCTCTAGCCATTTGTTGAACTGTTCTATTCATTCTTTCTGCTACGCCATTTTTTTGTGGAGTGCCAGCTACAGAAAACTGTCTTTTTATGCCATGTTGTTCACAAAATTCAAGGAATTCATCTAATGTATATTCTCCTCCTCGATCAGATCTAAGACACTTGATTTTTAGATCTAATTCATTCTCAACTAGTGCTTTGAAGATCTGAAATTTCTCAAATGCTTCATCTTTGTGTTTAAGCAGCCCAATCCAACACATTCTAGAGAAATCATCAATAAATAGGATATAGTATTGTTCACCACGTGGTGACTTTTTCTTCACAGGTCCACATATGTCAGTATGAATGAGTTCAAGAGGCTTACTTGATGATCCTTCCTTGGCATTAAATTGCACTCTGGTCTGCTTACCGAATTGGAAAGATTTGCATATGATACTTTCAGGTAGAGTAATATTGGGAAGATCACGAACAGCTTTAAGTCTGCTTGATTTGTTGATTTGAGAGAAGCTCAGATGCCCCAACCTTCTATGCCATAGCCAGTTTTCTGAAGCTTTAATCAAGTAACATTGTTCTTTGTAGTTCTTCAATACATACAGGTTTCTTTGAGTTCTGTTTGCTTTTATAATTGTTTTACCTGTATCAAGATCATGTACCGCACATTCTTTTGAACTAAAGACAACTTCAGTTCCTTGATCACACATTTGACTTACACTTAATAGGTTATGCTTTAATCCATCCACATACATGACATTATTAGCCTTCACCTTTTCTTTTAGAAAAACATACCCTTTTCCCTTAATGACAGCAGGGGTATCATTTCCAAATGTAACATTCTTTTCTTTTTCTAGAGCACTATATGCAAGAAGTTTGTTTTTGTCACCTGTCATGTGTTTTGAGCATCCGCTATCAATGTACCATTGATTTTCTTCACCTTATGAAAATAAATCTATGCCACAATTTTCAACCTGTAATTATTTCTTTTTCCACACTTTGGAGCTTGAAGGAAAATGCTCTTTTGGCTGGACTTTTCTCCTGCGTTCAGATTCTTCATGGCCAAAGTTATTGCAATAAGCACATTCAACTTCATTTTGAAGAGGAGAAAATTTTTTATAGGTATTCTTCTTTGTTCCAGTATCAATCCTTTTCTTTCTTGATTCTCTTGTCATGATGGTTTTATATGCAACACATTGAACAACTTTATGACCAAAATTGTGACATGAGAAACATTGTCCATTGAAGAAGAAATTTCTGCGATCATGAAATCTTAAACGAAGAATTTATGTGTTGATTGGTGTTCTTTGAAAGGTATTCTTGTGTTAGTGTTCTTTGAATTGAGATGAGTCATGCCCTTTTTGAAAAATGTTTATTCCCTTGTTGAGTAGCGAGAAATTGATTATTGTATCTTGGGCATTTATGGTGATTTTTAGATAATTTGGTGTTAAATGCAGAAGATTCTCTTGATATGTGTGCAGATACATTTTTATAAAGGAGAATGTTGTACCTTGATAATCTCATCTAAGGTTTCAGATCCTTTAGCAAATCTAAGATTCAAAGTCTTCACTTTCTCAATTTCTTTTCTTAGACTTACTATTTCACATTATAATTTCTCATTGTGTTTCTCCTTTTCTTCAAGCTGATTTTTCAGAGTTTCTATGGATATTTTACTTTCTTCTAAGCATATTTTGAGTTGATTGAGTTCATCAATAAAATCATTGTCCTCTAAAGCATCCATAAAAGTATCATTTTATTCTCTAGATTCTTTTTCAAATGCCATGAGAAGTTTAAGATCTTGTTCACATTCTTCCTCACTGTCAGATAACCCATCACTGTCTTCATGAGTATAGTAACATTTTCTAGTGCTAAACCGATTCTTATTCCTTCTTGCTACTTCCTTCCCTTTTTCATGTGTTTCTTTGTAAGGACACTTAGCAACATAATGACCAACTCTTCCACAAGTAAAAATTTTTAAAGGAAGCTTACCTCTGAACCATCTTGTGCCAAGTTGAAGTTTCTTTACAAAATTTACTTCATCTTCTTCTGAGATATACCCTGATCCTTCTGTCTCTTGTACTTCTTTCCCTTTTGTAGAAGCTCTAAAGACAACTTCTTTGACTTCATATGGTCCTCCTCTTCTCATTTCACATGCAGTTAGTATGCCATGAAGTTGCACCACAACAAGATTTGGAAGATCCTGCTTTTCTTCAAGAGCTGAAAGTTTTGACTCAAATTTTGCCATTAGAGATCTTAAAACTTTCTCAACCAAAGTAGATTCAGTTATTGTTTCTCCCATATTTCTCATACGATTTACAATATCATCAAGACATCAAAATAAATTGGCAATGCTCTCCTCATTATGCATTTTTAGATTCTCATATTGAATTCTGAGAGTTTGGAGTTTAGCACTTTTTATCTTTGCATCACCTTCATAACTTAGAATGATTTTGTCCCATATTGCCTTTGCTGTATCTAGCTGCATGACTTTGACAAATTCTAATTCAGTTAGACTTCCCAATAGAGCATTGACCACTTTTTCATTTGTTTCATAATTCTTTCTTTTCATTGGATCTGTTGGTACTGCGGCTGGATATTGGTATCCTCGTTCAACAATAGCCCATACATCTGCTCCCAGAGACTAAAGATAGGATCTCATCCTTGTTTTCCAAAATATTGAATTTTTTTCGTTGAAGAGAGGAGGCTCGATAGATGTTGTTCCATCTTGATTGCTCATCTTGTTTGATCTTCCTTCTAGCGGCTAAGCTTTTTCAGAATGACTTTTAACAAATGCAATTGCTTCAGGAAAAATATTTTGAGAGGGGGGGGGGGTGAGGGGTGAATTAGTATTTAGAGCTGACTAATAAAATTTTTACTTTTTCTTTCTCTTAAAACCATACACTACTTTACTGAACCAAACTCGCGTATACGTGCGGATATCCTTAAGAAAAATCGCGTATGTCCAGAGATCTTATTATGCATTTAATTATTTACTTAGATAATTGCATCATTCATTCATCAGATGTTTAGTAAGAAGTAAGCATGTGCAGTAATAACAGAAAAAACCATCACACATAAGAAACACACATGAACACCAGTATTTTTAGGTGGAAACCAAATTTGGGAGAAAACCACCATTGATGTCGTCTTTGTCTTCAATATTTAGTATAAAGAAAACTTCTTACAATTTTGTGTTGGCGCAGACCCATACTAGCACGCAGGCACCCACCTTTAGAAGGCTACACAACCTTCTCTCATTCTCCAGCCACTTCTGGAAGGGAGCTCCAACCCCCTAATCTCGTTTACCAGCCTCTCCTGGAAGGGAGTTTTGACCCCCTGATTTTAGCACCAGCTTCTACTGGCAGAAAGATTCCACTTTCATACTGAAGGCTTCAACCCTCAGATCCACTGCAGACCATGTTTCATCAATTTTCATACTGGATCAAAATAGCTTCAATACAACACCTTAACATCAACAACCGTACTTTACCTAAAACTTCAATCAGAACATCAATACTTCTGTAACCAGAGTATTAGAAATAACGCAGACTTTAGAGTAGATAATCAGATACACATTCAACCTTGAACAACCATTGAATCAGATACCATACGCTGTTTTTATTTACTGAAACCACATACATACGTGCTTTTCTACACACCAACCTGCGTATGCTTCAGTGCATACTCATTTTTATATTCTGAATTAATACACAACTTTTCTTTATCTATTCCGCGTATACACGAGTTTTTCCTTTTACCAAATAGTGTATTGCTCTGAGTATGCTTTCTTTCAGAATTCGTTGAGACTCATATTTAGATCTGAAATCATATTTCTGTTCTGACAATCTATCAGCCATGCAGAACTGTCTAGACAGTCATTCTTCCCTCATCATGTTTTCTCAATCATTGATTATATTTGTTCATTTTCATATCAGCAACATACATCATATTCAAACAACCCAGAACTTCAAGAAGACTTTGTTGACAGAAAGCAGAGAGATAACAGAAATCACAGAATTAATGTGAAATAAGCTTCAGAAACCCTAACTTCCATACGCACTTTTTATTCAGCGAACCCACGTATATACGCGCTTTTACTGAGACAAACTAGCGTATAGATCTGTAAAAGATAAATTTGCAGAACAGACCAGATCTATAAACTTACCTAGATTTCTTCAATTTCTTCATCAGACTTGCGCTAGGTCTTCATCATTTCTTTTGTAGATCATCCTAGAGATTCATCATTTTAGATCTACAAATCTTGAACCATCATTATATTCATGGGTGCATCATAGATTCAGATCTATCAATTAAGAACAGAGTTCATCCATGCAAATATTCCCTAGAGAAATTTACTCATCAACAACCCTTACACATGCACACCTTGCAATATAATCTTCTTCTCCTTAAATAGATTTAGCTTTTACCAATACCATGAGCCAAAACCACACAACTTCCGATGGTATTCTTGGACAGAGTCAAATAAACCATACAACGCTCAATACTGTGTGCCAAAACCATGGTAATTCCCCTTGGTATTATAATTTTGGAGCGCAAAAGGGCATACGCGACTTGGGACGTACTTATCCGCGTGCATACGTGACTTGGACTTTACAAACATGCATATACATTGTGACATATCTTATTCATCATTACTCTAGAACTTACTGGAATTTCTTTCTTCGTTACTTCTGAACTGCTCTGTAGATACATCAGATTTACATCATCAACAAATAGGTTGCTATCCAAAGACAACTCATCAAGTCAGTTTTCATCAAGGACAACTTCATCAAGTAGGTTGCCATCAAGGACAACATATTGCCAACAATCTCCCACATTGCATCATATTGCCAAAAATTAATGGGATAAAAGAAAAACACATTTGTGAGTTAAATATAAGAAATTATTATTTACTCACTAATATATTTTAGTGAATTTGTTATAGATCCGATTTCGTTCTGCTTCTTGGATATAGCTCCTAAAAAGATTCAAATCATATCAAAATTGAACCAACAGAAATGTTAAGTATCAATAAGAGATATATTTTAGAATAGAAATTGAAATCGATTATAAAATAGGGGGAAGGATTGGTTTATGATCGAATTCGCCATGTAGTTTTCATTAAATAAAAGAAGAAATTCATATTAATGAATGAGATAAAAGAAAAATACATTTGCGAGTTAAATATAAGAAATTATTATTTAATTTTAAATACATTCCAGTGAATTTGTTATATATCCGATCTCATTCTGCCTCTTGGAGATAGCTCCTGCAAAGCTTCAAATCATATAAAAATTGAACCAACAGAAATGTTAATTATCAATAAGAAATATATTTTAGAATAGAAATCGAAATCAATTACAAAACTTGGACACAAATAAAAATTTAGCATTCAGGTAGAAATACTCATGAATGGAAATTCAAAATAATGCCAAAGATTTTCTTACAAAATATGCAGTCACTAAGAATTCGATACCTATGATTTTATTACATGCAGAAATGCTAATCAATATTAAAAAGGCCAAAAAATTTCTTACAATATTTACAATCACCTACTCTACACAAAATAGAAATGCATAAGTGCAGATTGAATGATAGCAAAGAATCCCCTATGCTGGATCGCGACCCCTTCTCCTTCTGATCTTGTAGTGTCTCCTTCAAACCATTGAGAAACTAATTTAAAGAAATTCACCCCCCCCGCCCCCCTCCATTACAAATGTATTTCTGATGGCTTATATAAGGCTGCTTCTGAATCTCTCTTTGCCAAAAATATAATTGGTTGAGGTAAAATTAAGATAAGGGATTCGAATCCCTTTCTCCATTCATGAACCTTACGCCTAGGGATAAATTTCCCCATTTACTAGTGCTGCATTCAATTTCTAAAGCCCATAATTGAACTTAGGATAAAATCAAAATTCTAGCGGTCAGTAGACCGAGCACTTTGCATGGACTGTTACATGTGATCGGTTGGTGGTTCATGTGGTGATAAACGATGGTTTAACTCAACTTTCGATGCAGCTTACAAACTGGCGGTCTTCATACCTGTTGCGGTTAAAGCGTGATGCATCACATGTGATCCCGATCGACGGTCTTCATACCTATCACATGTTTTTTTCGATGCGGTTAGATTTGTTTTTAAAATGTCATGGGTTTCTTTTTATAAAGTTTTACGTTAACATATTTAACCCACCAGACTTTTGTCATATTGTGTTATATCATAGTTTAGTTCCACGGTTTAGAATATAGATATAACTTTAATTTTGCACTTCATAAGTGGGTTTTTAATAAAGTTTTATATTAATATATATTAACCCACCATGTTTTAAAACAATGTGCTATATTAAATCCGATACATATGATTTATATGGCACTAGGAATAATACTTTGGTTTAGCATTTTAGGTGTTGGTTTTAAGATTTTAGGCTTGAATTTTGATGTTATATTTTTTTATGAAATGTAAATCAAATATTAAATATTTCATTACTAACTTTATGATTGGTTTAATAAACTTATTATACATATGATCATAATATAATGTGTAACTTTACAATGTTTTATATATTTTATAAGTTTAAATTAAACATATAAAAATATAAAAGATATAGGTGTCATTATATTATAATAATATGTACAAATGCAATATGATATGGAGACCAAAAATAAAATATCGTCTCATCAAACCCATTTTGTGATGTAGGTATAAAAAATAAGCGCATGAGAAAACAATGGATGTGACCAAAAGTAGAATGTGGAGTTATGTGCCAAACCATCTAGAAAGAATGCCAACTAGCACGATCAAATGCCAAATACGAGGTGATGTGACAATAAAATGTTCCTCTTTGTCTTTAATTGACCATTATGAAAGTGTTTGCATGAATGCAAAAGGCAACAAGGAAGTGCAAAAATATGATCAAAACCATGAGGCAAGTGGTAAAGTTTCAATAAGTCAAGAATGTTTTTTTAAAACGCCAGTAAGTAAGGGAGTTGGAAAATGAATTATCCCTAAAATCAAACAAATATGAAAAATAAAAATCCTTCAAATAAGTTCATTTCACAATGACTAACCCAAATGAGGTCAAAACGAATTAATATAAATAAATAAGAACAACTTGAACTCATTTGGGCCTTTCCTCATTTTCAAATTTCAAAAAATAGTATTATCAAGTGATCGATTGAAATGGTCCCCATTTTTCATTTATAAATGAAAAATGGGGGAGTTGTATTTCACCACAACAATTGGTGACATACTGGGAAGAATTAGTTATATCTGTTCTAATTAATAATAAAATACTAACAAAAAAGAAGAAGAAGTTAAATTAAATCAAATTGCTAAGATTCATACTTTTCTTTGAAACTCTTAAATGAAATCAAATACTATCATTTTTCATATCTTTTAAATATTGATTTTAAGAGAGCTAATTACGGACAACTATTTAATGACAACTTAAACATAAATAACACAAACATGTTGTTTTGTTTAGTGATAAATATGAACTCTTATAATCATAGGCATGACCATTGCTACCAGCAGGCATCCATAGCCTTGGAAGGGTTACCTCTTAGCCCAAAATGTCAGTATCCCATCTATATTTGAATATTCAGAGAAAATTTTATTTTATTAAAAACCTGAGAACCATTTCCCTGGCTTGGTGACCAGATCATGACAATGCCATTCAGGAGTTTTGATAGTCATGAACAAGCCATTATGAGCCTCGTGATGAGACCCGTTGTCTTACAACGTAAAGTTGTGAGCCATTATCCTGATGTGGTAATCAGATTGACAATGTCATAATTATCAAAATCTATGATCATGGTAGGCTGGCTCTGTAAATAGACCCCATGTCTTTCAAGTTCTTGTAGCTTTTAATTTATACTCTGATAGTTGGTGATAATATATGGGGAGACAAATTATCTCTTTAAGATATTTGGGATGACATGGAAGTGTTTAAAAAACTAAAATTTTGATATTGCTTGTGTTATTTTAACTAAAGCTGGAATTAAGATAAGTTTTCGTAAAAATAAACTATTCTGTTATAGATTAATATCGTTAAAATGATAATAAAAAAACAATCAAAGTTTCAAATTAAAATCTGAATCAAAGAAATTTTGAAAATTAACCAGATATTCTTCCTTTAACCCTAGATTTTTTTTAAAATATAGAGTTAATAATTTCCCATACATGCAACCAAAGTTGAATAGAGAAATTATTCTCACTAACAGTTAATAATAGTACTAAAAGAATATCTATGAGGATTTTCAAAGTAATTGAAAATGGTCTATTCTGAAACGAACTCTATTTAAAAAGGACAAAAATTAAAATGAAAGACCTAAGAATGAAAACAAACAAGCTCTTAAGAAAAACAAAAACATGAAATGAAAACAACTCAAAGAAGATGATGTTGTTTTGACAAAAACATTAAGTTTGTGTTTTCAAATATTCATCAAGTTAAGTTATTTTCTTTTTTATTTTATTTTATTTTTTATTTTTAAAAGAGTTACCTTGTTCCTAAGTTTATTAAAATCAAATCAATTTAAATGAAAGATAGCAAATCATAAAGAAGATCATCAAGAGAATAGATCATGAGAAACATCTTTACAAGATAAAAAGTATAAAATGATGAATATGTTTTAAAATTTTATCTTGTAAGATGTTTGTTAAGTGTTGCTCCTATTTTAAAAGTATTGATGCAGTTTTAAAATTTTTATCCAAATGTTTTAATAGGAATTTTTTCCAATTTTGCTTAAAACTTATTTTGTAAGTCTTTTAACGATGATGTTTTAAAAGTAAGACTAACAATAAGTTTTCAAAAATAATTATAAATGCAGTAAGAAGAAAAAATTGGAAAAGGAGAAGGAATTCCCTATATGAAACACTGCAAGGATTCTTCACATGATATAAAAATGAATTGACATATGAATAAAGTGGGATAGTAAAATATTTTATGTCATCATTTGAAATTTTATCTTCTGAATTTCCTTTTATTAAACATTATTTAAAATGTAAATTTAAATGATATTGCAATTATATGAGTAAAAAGTGGAAATGGACCTTATATTTGAGTTAACATTTTAAAATGTCGAGTTTATCATTTATCAAATGTAAAAAATTGTTTTATTAATGAAAACCTCAAAAATGAGAAGAATGCCAACTAAGTGTCTGATAGGGTCCCATCCTTATTCATCATAATTGAATTATTTGGAAAATAACAAAAATATGAAAGAGAATTATATTTATTCCTACTCTAAACCTTTTGAAGGAAAATGACTAGGTATAGTCATATTTCCAATGTAACCAAGCACTAATTTTATTTCCTGGACAAATATACATTACATGTGTTAGAAAAATATAAATCTTGATTATTAAATTATATACAAAAATCATAGAATATTTATACATGTTAATTCCTAAGATTGAAAATAGAAGAAATTTATAATTAGAAAATTTTATGCTAAAATTATTTTCTAACTGAAAATAAAATTTATCGAAATATGTACACTCTAAAGGGCTAGAGATGTTACCTTTAAGGATCCACCAAGGTTTTTTTTCTGAGAATTGTGCAATATAAGTATTAACATCAATTGTTTTTCTAGGCTTTTACAAAAATTGTCATTTTCCGTTATGAGACGTTGATCGTCGTCATAAAGAGAAAAAGAAGGAAAATCCATAGAGGAATATATTATGTATACATCAGAATTAAGATAACTAACCAACTCATGATTAATATTGAAAAATTGTAATAGAGTTTGATGATCTAACTCATAATGGAAGGGGGAAATTTTGAACTTATCAACTGATCTAAATTCGTGAATATTGTAATTATTAAATATCACATCCTTTTCAAATGATTTGTAAGTATCTTGAATATTATAGAAAGGATGGATAAAGGTTTCCAAATTCATATTGATAAGTAATTGATCATTTAAAAATACCCCTCGCATTTTATGATGTAATTCATTCTTAAGTTTTGAACCAGCAAATATTCCAACAGGTTGACACATACAATGATTAGGTTGAAAATAATGATAATCGAAATGTAAGTTAGGTGAATTTTCTTCAAGATGATCATTTTTGTTTACTTGAATTAATGATGTGTCATCTGTTATCGCAATAGATTTTATCTCATTTTCAAAAGAAGAATTATTGTTATGATTGTTCTTTAAATATTGTTGTTGTATAGAATTTGATTCTATTGAATTTGACTCATTATCATAAACATTGGGAGGTACCATAAAAACGTCTTTAGATGTAAGATTCTCTCCTGATGTTGATGGTTGAGACAGATTAAAATTTTCATTTAAGGTTTCAATAGGATCAATAACAAAAACAAGATTTAATGTTGGAGATTCCTCTTTGTGTTCCATATAAGTTTTTATATTATGTTTTTGAACGACAGAAGTAAATTTCTCAATCAAAATTTTCTTAGGACATAAATCATCATAATGAAATCTGTAGCATAATAACATAAATCTATCAGAAAATTTGCTAACAGTTTCATTATCAAAGATTGAAAGTTCATCAAATTCTAAGCACAACTCCTCATAGCTGTAATTGTGATGAGAAGAAAAGAATACTTGCATAAAGTGATTCCAAGAGTGAATACACTTAGCTGGTAGGATCTTGTACCATTCTTAAATCCTTCCTTGAAGTGTGAGAGTGAATAACCTGCAAATTTCATTGTCTTTAGTGATGTTGAAACATTTGTATTTATGTATAAATTTATTAACATGATCTAAATCAGAAATGAAATTCTCACCATCATATTGCAGTTCATATATTGATTCAAGTTGTCTCTTAGGTATACCTCTGGTAAGCTTGCGCGAACTAAAAGCATGACCCAATGTAGGAATACAAATAGGAGCCATGGCTAGTTAAAAATGTTAAAACAAGATTTCAAGTAGATTAACTAGCTCAGGCCCTGCTTCTAGCGCCAAAAATGTTGAAGCCTCGAAACTCATTGCAACAACATTGGGGGATAACCACCCGCTCTGGAGCTTAAAGCAACTCCTTTTCCATTTGCAGTAGTGGCTCCGACTGCTTAAATTAGGTCCAATTACCTTTTCCCAAACTCTGACTACTTAAAATATAACTTTCGTTCATTAACGGAGAAGAGATATCAGATCAGCTCTCTTGCTGATTAGGCAAGAGTGTTGATCCTTAAGTTGATCTGGGGCTCAACCAAGCCACGACTAAGTTACATCTTATAATTATTCTAACTATTCTAACCTAATTTTCTTTATAGTATTAAATTATTTTTAATTTTTAATCCTAAATGACACTATGATAATGTTATCCCTATGAAACTTATCTGTTTAATACTATCTATTAATCCTAAAGTAACACACTGTTAATGCTACATTTATCATTAAAGTCTTTGTTAACTGCTAAAGTATTCTTAATTATCTCATATGTCAAATCTAAACTAATATATTCTATGTTATTATGCTAATTAACTAACTATAATATATAAATTAATATACCCTATACTATAATATATTCCTAAATATTACTAATATAATTCTAATAATAATTCTAGTTTGTTATAATATATCTATGATAACCTATGAAATGAATGTTAACTAAATACTATTATTATTATTCTAAGGAAACATTTAATTAAAATAAGATCTAATTAAATATACTACCTAAGTAAAATTAAAGTTATTCTAATTCTTTTAGGTTATTATTATTTATTGAAAGTTAACGTTAGAAAACTAATTAATAACTGGTATGCTAAAGTTAACTCTTAAAAAAAAAAAGTAATTCTAATGTTATGTGTTATTGATTAAAAACAAATAAATTAATATACAAGATATTACATTAGTTCTAATGATTGATTTCTTAATATTTTGAATAATGATTAAAATCAATCAAGGAGTTTAATTAATATAAGGACTCGATTGTGCCATTAAAAGTCAAGATGTTTTCCTTTAGCCAAAGAGGACTTTTATGTTTGGATCATTTAAAAATACAAAATTAATCTAAAATGAAAATCTTGGAGATAGCTCCTGCAAAGCTTCAAATCATATCAAAATTGAACCAATAGAAATGTTAATTATCAATAAGAAATATATTTTAGAATAGAAATTGAAATCAATTACAAAACTTGGACACAAATAAAAATTCAGCATTCGGGTAGAAATACTCATGAATGGAAATTCAAAATAATGCCAAAGCTTTGCTTACAAAATATGCAGTCATTGAGAATTTGAGACCTATGATTTTATTACATGCATAACTGCTAAGAAATATTACAAAGGCCAAAAACTTTCTTACAATCTTTACAATCACCTCCACTACAAAAAACAGAAATGCATAAGTGCAGATCATTGAATGATAGAAAAGAATCCCCTATGCTGGATCGTGACCCCTTCTCCTTCTGATCTTGTAGCATCTCCTTCAAACCGTTGAGAAACTAATTTAAATAGATCCCCCCCCCGCCCCCCCCATTACAAATGTATTTTTGATGGCTTATATAAGGCTACTTCTGAATCTCTCTTCTCCAAAGATATAATTGGTTGAACTAAAATTGAGATAAGGGATTTGAATCTCTTTCTCCATTCATGAACCTCATGCCTAGGGATAAATATCCCCAAACACTAGTGTTGCATTCAATTTCTAAAACCCATAATTGAACTTAGGATAAAATCAAAATCCTAGCGGTCAGCAGACCATGTGCATTGCATGGACTGTTACGTGTGATCGGTTGGAAGTTCACGTGGTGATAAATGATGGTTTAACTCAACTTTCAATGCGGCTTACAAATTGGCAGTCTTCATACCTATTGCGGTTAAATTGCGATGCATCACATGTGATCCCGATCAACGGTCTTCATAACTATCACATGTTTTTTGCGATGCAGTTAGATTTTTTTTTTAAATGTCGTGGGTTACTTTTTATAAAGTGTTACGTTAACATATTTAACCCACCAAACTTTTGTCATATTGTGTTATATCATAGTTTAGTTCCATGGTTTAGAATATAGATATAGCTTTAATTTTGCCCTTCATAAGTGGGTTTTTAATAAAGTTTTGTATTAATATATATTTACCCACCATGTTTTAAAACAATGTGTTGTATTAAATTTGATACATATGATTTATATGGCACTAGGAATAATATTTTGGTTTAGCATTTTAGGTTTTCGTCTTTAAGATTTTAGGCTTGAATTTTGATGTTATTTTTTTTTATGAAATGTGAATGAAATTTTAAATATTTCATTACTAATTTTATGATTGGGTTAATAAACTCATTATACATATGATCATAATATAATGTGTAACTTTACAATGTTTTATATATTTTATATGTTTAAATTAAACATATAAAAATATAAAAGATATAGGTGTCATTATATTATAATAATATGTACAAATGCAATATGATATGGAGACCAAAAATAAAATATC
This sequence comes from Pinus albicaulis, assembly GCA_034641835.2. Taxonomy (NCBI): domain Eukaryota; kingdom Viridiplantae; phylum Streptophyta; class Pinopsida; order Pinales; family Pinaceae; genus Pinus; species Pinus albicaulis. Next base: position 1,214,449,311 of record CM076579.1, read on the forward strand.
ATCTCATCAAACCGATTTTGTGATGTAGGTATAAAAAATAAGCGCATCAGAAAACAACGGATGTGACCAAAAGTAGAATCTGGAGTTATGTGCCAAACCATCTAGAAATAATGCCAACTAGCGCGATCAAATGCCAAATACGAGGTGATGTGACAATCAAAGGTTCCTCTTTGTCTTTAATTGACCAATATGAAAATGTTTCCATGAATGCAAAAGGCAACAAGGAAGTGCAAAAATATGATCAAAACCATGAGGCAAGTGGTAAAGTTTCAAGAAGTCAGAAATGTTTTTTTAAAACGCCAATAAGGAAGGGAGTTGGAAAATGAAGGATCCCTAAAATCAAACAAATATGAAAAATAAAAAGCCTTCAAATAAGTGCATTTCACAATGACTAACCCAAATGAGGTAAAAACGAATTAATATAGATAAATAAGAACAACTTGAACTCATTTGGGCCTTTCCTCATTTTCAAATTTCAAAAAATAGTATTATAAGGTGATCGGTTGAAAGGGTCCCCGTTTTTCATTTATAAATGAAAAATGGGGGAGTTGTATTTCACCACAACAATTGGCGACATACTGGGAAGAACCAGTTATCTTCATTTGAATTAATAATAAAATTCTAAGGAGAAATAAACAGTAGTTAAATTAAATCAAAATGATAAGATTCATACTTTTCTTCGAAAATCTTAAATGAAATCAAATACTATCATTTTTCATATATTGTAAATATTGATTATAAGAGAGCTAATTACGGAAAACTATTTAATGAAAACTTAAACTTAAAGAACACAAACATGTTGTTTTGTTTACTGATAAAGATGAACTCTTATAATCATAGGTAGGACCACTGTTGCCAGCAGGCGTCCATAGCGTCGACAGGGTTACCTCTTAGCCCAAAATGTCAGTATCCCACCTATATTTGAATATTCATAGAAAATTTTATTTTATTAAAAACCTAAGAACCATTGCCCTGGCTTTGTGACCAAATCATGACAATGCCATTCAGGAGTTTTGGTAGTCATGAACAAGCCGGCTCGTGATGAGACCTGTTGTCTTACAACGTAAAGTTGTGAGCCATTATCCTGATGTGGTAATCACATTGACAATGCCATAATTATCAAAACCTATGATCATGGTAGGATGGCTCTGTAAAGAGACCCCCTATCTTTCAGGTTCTTGTAGATTTTAATTTATGGTCTAATAGTTTGCGATAATAGATGGGGATACAAATTATCTCTTTAAGAGATTTGGGATGACATGGAAGAGTTTAAAAAACTAAACTTTTGATATTGCTTGTGTTATTTTAGCTAAAGATGAATTTAAGATAAGTTTTCGTAAAAATAAAATCTTATGTTATAGATTAAGATAGTTAAAATGATAATAAATAAAAAATCAGAGTTTCAAATTAAAATCTAAATGGAAGCAATTTTGAAAATTAACCAGATATTCTTCCTTTAACCCTAGAATTTCTTTTAAATATAGAGTTAATAATTTCCCATACATGAAACCAAAGTTGAATAGAAAAATTCTTCTTACTAACAGTTGATAATACTACTAAAATAATATGTATGAGGATTTTCAAAGTAATTGAAAATGGTCTATTCTGAAACAAACTTTATTTAAAAAGGACAAAAATTAAAATGAAAGAACTAAGAATGAAAACAAACAAGCTCTTAAGAAAAAAAAAAACATGAAATGAAAACAACTCAAACAAGATGATGATGTTTTGACAAAAACATTAAGTTTGTGTTTTCAAATACTCATCAAGTTAAGTTATTGTCTTTTTTATTTTATTTTATTTTTATTTTATTTTTTATTTTTAAAAGAGTTATCTTGTTCCTAAGTTTATTAAAATCAAATCAATTTAAATTAAAGATAGAAAATCATATAGAAGATCATCAAGAGAATAGATCATGAGAAACATATTTACAAGATAAAAAGTATAAAATGATGAATATGTTTTAAAATTTTATCTTGTAAGTTGTTTATTAAGTGTTGCTCCTATTTTAAAAGTATTGATGCAGTTTCAAAATTTTTATTCAAATGCTTTTATAGGAATTTTTGCCAATTTTGCTTAAAGCTTAATTTGTAAGTCTTTTAACGATGATGTTTTAAAAGTAAGACTAACAATTAGTTTTCAAAAAGAATTATAAATGAATTAAGAAGCGAAATTTGGAAAAGGAAAAGAAATTCCCTATATGAATCGCTACAAGGATTCTTCACATGATATAAAAATGAATAGACATATGAATAAAGTGGGATAATAAAATATTGTATGTCATCATTTGAAATTTTATCTTGTGAATTTCACTTTATTAAAAATTATTTAAAATGTAAATTTAAATGCTATTGCAATTATATGAGTAAAAAGTGGAAATGGACCTTATATTTGAGTTAACATTTTAGAATGTCGGGTTTATCATTTATCAAATGTAAAAAATTGTTTTAAAAATGAAAACCTCAAAAATGAGAAGAATGCCAACTAAGTGTCTGATAGGGTCCCATCCTTATTCATCATAATTGCATTATTTGGAAAATAACAAAAATGTGAAACAGAATTAAATTTATTACTACTCTAAACCTTTTGAAGGAAAATGATTAGGTATAGTCATATTTCCAATGTAACCAAGCACTAATTTTATTTCCTGGAAAAATATACATTACATGTGTTAGAAAAATATAAATCTTAATTATTAAATTATATACAAAAATCCTAGAATATTTATACATGTTAATTCCTAAGAATGAAAATAGAAGAAATTCATAATTAGAAAATTTTATGCTAAAATGATTTTCTAACTGAAAATAAAATTTATCGAAATATGTAAAATATAAAGGGTTAGAGATGCTACCTTTAAGGATCCACGAAGATTCTGTTTTTGAAAATTGTGCAATAGAAGTATTAACATCAATTGTTTCTAGGCTTTTACAGAAATTGTCATTTTCCCTTATGAGACATTGATCGTCGTCATAAAGAGAAAAATAAGGAAAATCCTTAGAGGAATCTAGTATGTATACATCAAAATTAAGACAACTAACCAACTCATGATTAATATTGAAAAATTGTAATAGATTTTGATGATCTAAATCATAATGGAAGGGAGAAATTTTGAACTTATCAACTGATCTAAATTCATGAATATCGTAATTATTAAATATCACATCCTTTTCAAATTATTTGTAAGTATATTGAATATTGTAGAAAGGATGGATAAAGGTTTCCAGATTCATATTGATAAGTAATTGATTATTTAAAAATGCCCCTCACATTTTATGATGTAATTCATTCTTAAGTTTTGAACTAGCAAATATTCCAACAGGTTAACACATACAATGATTAGGTTGCAAATAATGATAATTGTAATGTAAGTTAGGTTAATTTTCTTCAAGATCATCACTTTTGTTTCCTTGAATTAATGATGTGTCATATGTTATCGCAATATATTTTAGCTAATTTTCAAACGAAGAATTATTGTTAAGATTATTTTTTAAATCTTGTTGTTGTATAGAATTCGATTCCATTGAATTTGAATCATTATCATAAACATTGGGAGGTACCATAAAAACGTCTTCAGATGTAAGATTCTGTCCTAATGTTGATGGTTGAGACAGATTAAAATTTTCATTTAAAGTTTCAATAAGATCAATAATAGAAACAAGATTTAATGTTGGAGATTCTTCTTGTGTTCCATATAAGTTTTTATATTATGTTTTTGAAAAACAGAAGTAAATTTCTCAATCAAAATTTTCTTAGGAGGTAAATCATCATAATGAAATCTGTAGCATAATAACATAAATCTATCAGAAAATTCGCTAACAGTTTCATTATCAAAGATTGAAAGTTCATCAAATTCTAAGCACAACTTCGCATAGCTGTAATTGCGATGAGAAGAAAATAATACCTGCATAAAGTGATTCCAAGAGTGAATACACTTAGCTGGTAGGATCTTGTACCATTCTTGAATCGTTCCTTGAAGTGTGAGAGTGAATAACCTAAAAATTTCATTGTCTTTAGTGATGTTGAAACATTTGCATTTATGTATAAATTGATTAACATGATCTAAAGTAGAAATGAAATTCTCACGATCATATCGTAGTTCATATATTGATTCAAGTTGTCTCTTGGGTATAAATCTAGTAGGCTTGCACGAACTAAAAGCATGACCCAATGTAGGAATAGAAATAGGAACCCTGGCTAGTTAAAAATGTTACAACAATATTTCATGTAGATTAACTAGCTTAGGCCCTCCTTCTAGCACCAAAAATGTTGAAGCATTGAAAATCGTTGCAACAACATTGGGGGATAACCGCCCGATCTAGAGCTTAAAGAAACTCCTTTTGCATTTGGAGTAGTGGCTCTGACTGGTTAAATTAGGTCCAGTTACCTTTTCCCAAACTCCGATTACTTAAAATATAACTTTCGTTCATTAACGGAGAAGAGATATTAGATCAGCTCTGTTGCTGATTAGGCAAGAGAGTTGATCCTTAAGCTGATATGGGGCTCATCCAAGCCACGAATAAGTTACATCTTATAATTAGTCTAACTATTCTAACCTAACTGTCTTTATATTATTAAATTACTGTTAATTGTTAATCCTAAATGACACTATGATAATGCTATCCCTATGAAACTTGTTAGTTTAATACTATCTATTAATCCTAAAGTAACACACTGTTAATGCTATATTTATTGTTAAATTCTTTGTTAAGTGCTAAAGTATTCTTAATTATCTCATATGTCAAATCTAAACTAATATATTCTATGTTATTATGCTAATTAACTAACTATAATATATAAATAAGTATACCCTATACTATAATATATTCCTAAATATTACTAATATAATTCTAATGATAATTCTAGTTTATTATAATATATCTATGATAACCTATGAAATGAATGTTAACTAAATACTATTATTATTATTCTAAGGAAACATTTAATTAAAATAAGATCTAATTAAATATACTACCTAATAAAATTAAAATTATTCTAATTCTTTTAGGTTATTATTATTTATTGAAAGTTAATGTTAGAAAATTAATTAATAACTAGTATGCTAAAGTTAACTCTTAAAAAAAAAAAAATTTTAATTCTAATGTTATGTGTTACTGATTAAAAACAAATAAATTAATATACAAGATATTACATTAGTTCTTATGATTGATTTCTTAATATTTTGAATAATGATTAAAATCAGTCAAGGAATTTCACTAATATAATGACTCGATTGTGCCACTGAAAATCAAGATGTTTGCCTTTAACAAAAGAGGAATTTTATGTTGGGATCATTTACAAATACAAAATTAATCTAAAATGAAAATCCTATCTTGGACTAAGATGGGATAGCTCTCTCTTAATCCGAGACACTACAAGAAAAAAGCACATTGGTGAGGGTCATGCTTGTGACGGACCTTTAAGGTCTGTCACCAATGTCACATATGGTGACGTTCATTAAAAAACCATCACTGTAAGTGTATATAGTGATGGTCCTTTATGGTCCATCACCAAAGACATTTTCAATGACACTTTTGGTGAGGGTCGTTAAAGGCCCATCACTAATTCTCTCTTTGGTGACACTTCTAGTGACAAACTCTTAATGACCCTCACCAATGCTCTTTTTGTTACTTTTGGTGACGGTCAAAAAATGTCCGTCATCATTGATCACCAAAAACCGTCACTGTAACTGTATATAGTGATGGTCCTTTATGGTTCATCACCAAAGAAATTTCACTTTTGGTGAGGGTCGTTAAAATCCCATCACTAATTCTCTCTTTGGTGACACTTCTAGTGATGAACTTTTAATGACCCTCACCAATGCTTTGTTACTGAAAATCAAAAAATATCCATCATCTGATCATTCAGAGTTTTTGATAGCTGTGTGTACGGTAATATGCCTTGTCAAAGTATAGCAATTTAATACTGCATGTTTGTGGAGAACTTTTATAATATGCTCAGGAGCCTTAGTGATTTAAGGGTTAGTCAATTTTTTAAGAAGTAATTAGTATGTATCATTTCCCTCAAGTAATCACTAGTTGAATAGAGTTTTCCTATGGGTCAACACATGATTCATATCTATAAGTTTATTATCTATAAAATTCCCTTTAGATAAAGTTCCACTAGTGTATATAGGAAATATATTATTTAATAGATAATCAAGCTCTGCCAATTATATTAATGAGAAAGACCTAGCACTCCTCAACAATCCAGGCACACCGTAAATTAATGCTTTATCACACACTGACATTTTCTAGCATGAGCACTTACATTTCTTGGAACATCTTTGTACCTATAACATCTTGTGATGACATTGACGCCCAAGCACATGGTGGCATGCGCTAGCACAACATGGAACTCTCCTAGCATGTGTTGGCATGCTGCATATAGTCCCTAGCATGCCCTGGAACACCTTGGTTGAATGCATTGACATACATTAACACTTGGCACACAATGCCACTTGGCATGTATTGGGACCTATTATTAGTGTGCCTAGCTTGCCCCTTTTCAAAAAGATAAAGTCCTGACTTATTAACCCTCTTATTAGTTCTTCTTTTTGTTTCCTTATGACAGAAGTGTGGATGCAGGCATTAAGGAGAGCCTTTCAAACTTGCTTACAATTGTTTCTAGCTCGGGAGGAGTTTGATCTTGTTTCTTATGATTGGTTTCATTCATCAAATTTATGAAATTTGATAAATGAAATGGACATTAAAAGATCCTCATTAAATAATATCAATCCTTTGTAAACAATATTACAAATTTTTCGGAATCATTCAACTCACTTCAAGCTAATATTAAGACCCTTCGAAAGTAAATATTTTTACTTTTCAAACAGTTCTTTAAGCCTTCCGCAACATAACATTAGAATGCATTTTAAATCAACCTCTTAGACCCTCTCAGCAATATATTTCTGAATTCTCAGCTCTTAGTAAAATTCTACTAAACTAACATTAAGACCTTCGGAAATATTAAAATTTAGAACCCTTCGGAATCAAAATTTAAACACCTTTGCAATGGTTCCAGACTTCAAACATCTTAATAAAACTCTATTGGAATAAAAATCGGTTCCATACCTTTGTGTTATCCCCTATGTAACTCTCAATGCGAATACCGTAGGATCTACAGTGCCTAAGATCAAACGACAATCGTGTTCAAACGACCCCAGAACTTTATCAACCAAAATTTATGCGAAATGGGTGGTATTTCACCTGTGACGTGTCGTGTTATGATTGGATCTCATTCCAAATGAATAAAACTACCCACCATCCAAAAGCAGTGCGACAATATTGTAAGTGGTTTCTCCAAAACCACTTAACCTCAAAGCTTTGGTTTAAATCGCGCTTAAACATGATTTTTCGCCTTTTCTTCGTTCAACTTCAATTCTGCATAAAAATCTTCTTTCATTGTATAACTCAATAAACAGAGACCTATGATCACTGCTAATCTTCAAGTAAAACCCCAAATCTCTTCAAATTCTTGATTCCGATCACAAACAAAGAAAACCATAACTTATTCGAATTCTCCCAGTCTTTTATACAGAGATTAATACAATCAATTTATACACAGAGAACATGAATTTAAATGGATTTTAGAAAGGGGATGAACCTCCGATAAATTTCCAAGTAACCCAAATAAATAAACTCTGTAATTTTATTCAAAACAGAGATCAAATTCTCACAATCAATTCTTCCACGGCCAACTCTGAATTCCTCTGTTCCAGAGGTTACATTTTATAGTTTTGTTACAATGCAACCGACTTCCTTCTAAGGATTGAATTATTCTAGTTTTAAAAAAAACTCCTAATTACAACATATCTTCCTATATTTCATCAACTAAACCTAAATAATCTCAAACAAATCAAAATATTCAACCTCCCCTAAATACTAGTTCAAGCCTATCTATTACAGAATAGATTTTAACAAATTGTTGAGGGATCCAACCCTCGTAGAAAAATTGAATTTCACCCATCAGTAAATGAATTTTTTGAACCTATCTAGCCACAACATGTGAAAAATCTTTCACATTGCTGGCTAAACTCCAATGCCCTTGCATCACCTTGACACATATTGACATACCCTGGCACCCTACGCCACATCCTTAGCACCTAGAATGTATTGGCATATATTGGCACTATTAATTGGCACATGATATAATTAGCACACCCTGGAGCCCCCAAGCACACTTTGGAAATTATTAGCATGCCTTGATATTCCCTAGCATGCCTTACCAATGCTTAGCATACCTTGTCACTCCCTCCTTGGCATGACAACTGACACTGACCATTAACATTAGTATCTGGCAGTACACATTCCTTGTATTTATTAACTTCCATGAATTTTTACCCAGTGCTCCCTTAATGTTTTTTCCTAGTACTCCTTAACACTCATCAACATGCATTATCACTCTCTAGCACGTGTTGGCGCTTGGAAAGCCTTAGCATGTATGGAATATGTTGAGATGCCTTGTTATGATTTAGCATGGTTTAATATTAAATTTATTTGTGATGATCAATTGTTGGAAATTAGATGAGAAGCAAAAAAGGAATACTTGGCACTAATAATGCACTAAGACTTTGCACTTGGCACCTATTGCCGCCTAGTGTTAGTGTGCCTAGCATGCCCCTCTTGGAAAAGGTAAATTGATGACTTATTAACCCTCTTATGTGTTCATTTCCTTGTAGTTTAACTTTTTTCTCCCTTTTGTTGTCTTGACAGTCCCTGACACGTATTGACACACCCTTGCACATCTTGGCATGCCTTATCACTTGGCACATCTTAGCATTTTTGACATGTATTCCCACTATCTAGCACATCAAGGGGGTGAAGAGAAATGTAGTCCTAAAGTAGGTCGAGTACAAGGGCCAAGTAAGGGTTGCTAAAGGGAGGTCATGATCATCCTCCAAGAGCACGATCATCATGTGAGGGTTCAGAAGAATGTTTCATACCTTAATGGTCGATTTGCGCTAGGAAGTAGGATGGCATATTGTTGGTTCTCTTCTGGAATATCAAGCTTAAGAGAGGTTTCTCATGAGAATCTGGGCATGTGATTTCAATGGTGTCTTTGTGTGAAGGCCGCATCAAATTTTGAAATGTTGAAATTTGTAACAAGAAACAGTGAGATTGGAAACCAAAAAGGACAAAAAAAAAATGCACCCACACTGGTGAGGATTTTTGATGCACCAGGAGTGAGGAATGTGGGGCGTCTAATTTATTTTTCCCTTAAATAAATTGTAATTTCATCTCATAACAACTTCTGTCAGTTAATTAAGTCATGATGACCGAGTTAGCTCAAGAAATTGGAGTTCAGGGTCTAATATGAGGCATCTAGAGGGATTCTAATATTTTTGGGGTCCAGTTGCAGTTGATGCATTAGTGGGGTGCAAGTGTAATTAACTCAATTAAATGAGTTAAAATCAGTTTAAGTAGCTCTAATTAAGTGATGAGCTAGTGAGAGGTCCAGTGAATTAAATTAGATTTAATTCACAATGAGTGATCAATCAGATAACTGATAATTCGCTATTAATAGTTGCATGCATGTAAGTTTTGAGGAATACCCTGTTGAGACAGAGGTTAAAGGGAACATAATTATCAGTTGTATTTAGAGAAAATTTCCCATGTGCAATTATAAATTCATTGGGATGCCATGATGGATTGTGCAATCAAGGAAGACTAATTTTCCTAATTAATAAGGAATTAATTCCCTAGGAATTGCATGAGCAAGGCAGGCTGAAGTAAGGATGAGAATTGGCTAAGTACTAGACCGAGTTTTCCAAGATCAACAGGAGACAAATGAGAGAGTGCTGGAGAATCTCATGAGAGTTTAAGCATTGTATTATTTCATGATTCCTTGACTTAATACATAATAAATATAGAGGGGTTTTGATTAGTTGCTTTCCCCAAATACATCATGTTTTTGTGCGATTGATAATTTATTTCTCTTACTTATATGTGATTGTGCGATCGTGTTTTGTTTCTGTAAATTGTAGGAAGGATTCAATATCTTGTTTTAGAAGATTACAAGATCAAATTGAATCTCGTTGGTTAGATTTTATACATGGTATCAGAGCAGGAATTTTTTGGGCGGCGATTTTGTAGAGAATATCTAAAGATTTTGGTGTAAAATTTTTGAAAATAAATAGAATATTTGGATTCCTTGCGAAATCTACCCAAATGGAAAAAAAAATCGGTCAAATTAGAGCTCGAATGAGGGATATATCATCGATTTAAAATCAACTCTTTTTTAGAAAGTTTTTGTAACTTCAGGATAATTACACTGTGTGCAAGTCAAAAACCTATATGCACTTGAGGTACCAAATGCATGCAAAGCTTTGAGGAGAAAGGAAAAATTTAGAGACTTGGTGGCTTAGAGGGAGCATAAACTACCTCTCAACATGCATCCTCATGAGAAGCAATCTCAGAAGGTTGTGGAGTAGCTCCCACAATTGGACAAGCAGAGAGGAGACCGAGTGGAAGCGTCCACTCAAGCAGAGACCTCCATGAGGGGGAAATTTCGAGCCAGATGGGAAGAGGGAGCAACCAAACCTCGAGGTGTAAGGTGGGGTTATGTGTAGACATAATCCCAAGATAATAAATTTGGGCAAGGTCCATTGAGATGGCGTGTCTCATGGACCAAACCTGGCTACGAGGAGCCCACATTACATCAGTAATAGGAAGGATTAGTTGGATTGATGTAGTCATATGTCAGCAAGATAGAAATCAGAGTGACAGATGCCAAATACTGGAGCACAAGTAGAGTTAGCAACAGTTCAAAGGGCACAGATGCATATGTTAGCAGCAGTGTAGAGAATCCAGTACTAGACATGTGCAGTAGCTAGCAGTAGTCAAAAGACTCTGATGACAGATGCATTATACTGATTCATTTGTTTAGAGGCTATTCAATTTCAGGATTTGCAGGTGCAAACAACACTAGAGAAGTGTAGCATGTAGAGCATTCCAAAGGTACTGGATGGGGATAGATTGAATTCCTTTCTTTTTGAGAGGGAGCGTTAAAATTTGCAACAAGAAACAGTGAAATTGGTGACTAGAAAGGAAAAAAAGAAATGCATGCACAATGGTGAGGAATTTCGATGTACCAGGAGTGAGGAATGTGAGGTGTCTAATTTATTTTTCCCTTAAATAAATTGGACAATAAATTGTAATTTCATCTCATAACAACTTGTGTCAATTAACTAAGTCATGATGATTGAGTTAGCTCAAGAAATTTGATTTAAGGTGATCGAGGTGGATATTGGTGGCCACCCTCCTATTCCACTTGGGCCCTTGCCATTGTCTCTTTCAATTTCCTTAATTATAGCACAATTTACTATTTTTGTCAGTTTTTCGGGTCGTAAACTTTTGAAGTCATTTTGAGGCACCAAACGATGTTTTTTGGGCATGAAATGTTTGGAAATTTCATATAAATCATATTAGAAATTGTAGTCCTCGAAGAGATCTTTCTAACGAGGTACCATGTGCGTCAAACGAAGATCATATGACCAAGTTATGACCTCGGGAAGTTGGCTGCCCAACTAACCCCAACGGGGCCCATAAACTCTTGGTGTTACATCTCCTCAGGATAGGGTTTTGGTTGTTTAGGGTTTTATCTTATTTTAAATAATAAAAAGACCCTTGATCCTTATTGTAACACAGTTCAGAGGAACATAACCATCAGTTGTATTTATATAAAATTTCCCATGTGTAATCATAAAGTCATTGGGATGCCATGATGGATTGCGCAATCAAGGAAGGTTGATTTTCCTAATTAATATGGAGATAATTCCATAGGAATTGCATGAGCAAGGCAAGCTGAAGGAAGGCTGAGAATTGGCTAAGTACTAGACCGATTTTTCCTAGATCAGCAGGAGACAATTGGCAGAGTGCTGGAGAATCTCAAGAGAGATTAAGCATTGAGTTGTTTCATGATTCCTTGACTTAATACAAAATATAGATAGAGGGTTTTTAGCAGTTGCTTCCCCAGATACATCTTGTGTTGTGTGATTGATAACTTGTTTCTCTTACTTATATGTGATTATGCGATTGTGTTTTGTTTCCACAAATTGTAGGAAGGATTCAGTATCTTGGCTGATTACCGCAGTTAAAATCCAGATTGAATCCGTTAGTTAATTACTACACAAAATAGAAGAAGGAGGTTGATACCATCACTGCTTGTGGTTGTTAGTATGCAGAAGGTACATGATAAATACACAACATAAATAGGAGGAGAGCTTACATGTAAACTGAAACCATGTGATACAGCATAGCCTTAATACAGTTGATTAACCTAGTTTGAGGTAGAGCATTGAGATCTGAATTTCATGTCAAGATTCAGTCAAAGAAATGCCCAAAATCTATGGATCCATATGAGCTAGGTCGAGTCTCTTATGGAGGGAAGAGTCATGTTTTTTCTATGTGTGGATAGGGTTTGTTCTACAACAATTAGAAGTACATAAATATAATGCCCTAGTTAGGTCAATTTCCTAGCATGTTTAGTTCATAAGGTATGACCTTAATACTGTGACAAATTTACGTAGAAGAAGATGGGTTGTGACCCTTAGAGCGAGGTTTATTTCTGCAATAAAGACCACAGATCTAGAAGATGGTTTGCAGATTCAATATGTGTGGAGACAACAGATTTAAAGGAGGGTGGAACCTAAGTAGAAGATTGAGCATGCAGAAGAAATGTGCCATATGAAGAATGGATTAACATGCATAGGAGTTGATTTTGGTGGAATTTCCAAAGAGTTTTAGACAAAGATCTGAAAAAACCTATAAAAAATTATTAAATGGACTGTTAGTGGCTGATTTGTGACCCTAGTTCAGTCGTCTACAGATTGTTAGAAGTATGATAAGAGGAGTAGTTCATATTTGTTCATAGATTGGACAACAAAGATAAAATTGTCGATACACAAGAACAATGATCTTGAGAGGTGTCAAACCATTGTTAGGTGGCAGATTTGAAGAGCCCTATATGAAGACAATATTGTGGGCCCTAGATCAGTAAAAAGAATTGACTGTGGTTGGACAGATTGATGGTAGGCCAAGTACAATTGGAGGGTTGTTAGGTTACTATCAAAGAAGAGCCCTGACTCTTGTTCTGGTGAAGGACAACAAAATTGGTAGAAGGGAAGATGTATAGGGCCTAAGGATGTGCAGACTTTGAAGGACTAAAGTAACAGTGAAGTGGGCCAACCAACTAGCCCTAGTTCACTATATTGTAGAGGATTGATTCAGTCAGAAGAAGGGCAACCTCCATATCCCTGGACTTCTCATCTTGGGGCTGCAGTATGGAAAAAGTGGGCATACCAAAAAGTTGTTCACAAATGGAATTGTGAACAACTTGTTACCACTCAAACTAGTAGTGGATCTAAAAGGGGTTCCTAAGAGGGCAACTACTAGGATAAGGGAAACGATGGAGGCTTAGTCCATTGTCACCACAGCTAAGCTCCTTGCTCTTCACGAAATTTCACTGATGGGTGGAGTCTCGGTAGTTTATGAAGTCACTTGTAGAGTATAGGTCAATGAATATGTGGGTAGTGACCCTCGAAACCCTTTCCCTAAGATAAAATAAAGAGTGGGACTTGCTTTCCTTTTAAGCAAGGGAATTATCTTCTAGGGAGAGAGGAGGGGGATTGAAGGGTTGAGGGAGAAGAATAGGACTTATGAAGGAAGTTCTCAATCCCTAAAATCCTTTGGGAACTTGGATTCCCAAATGGTCCTTGATGAAAGGCCTTTGACACCAAATGGGACCACACGGGGCCAAGTGGACCTAGCTCAGGTTCGGGCATGGAATTTAGCAACCAATGATGTTCCTATCTAGTACAAGGTGATGGGAAAGGATCAGACAAGTTTTTTTACTTCGATAGGTCAAATTGATCCTACTAGGTTTTATCCTTGGGAACACCTAGGCAAAACTTGATCCTAGAGCTAGGGCTTGAGGTGTCCGACGATTTTATCATCAGAATTGGCCCAAGTTCTGAAGAGAGTGAGGGCACCCAGCAACGCAGCTACCTCTAGGAGATAAAAGTTTTCCTCTAGCTAGATTCCTGGGAAATTGTTGCCCTAGGTGACCTAATGGGGATAGACATAGGGAATGTGAAAATTTATTAATCTAAGAAACCCTATTATAGTATCTTGATTTACTTCTCCTACTTGAATTTAGTTACAAGTTAATTTATGAAATATTAAATAACTTAGCGAAGTAAATAGTAAATACAACTAGCAACCTACACATACAGATCAAATACTGAATAACATGCTCATAGAAAAAGTGACACACGGATTTTCTGGACAACTATCCCGGGAAAAAACCCAATGTGGGAAAATCGGTGCAGCTAGCTCTGCAGGGTTTTCATTATTATGCAAAATCTAAGTACAACAATCCTAGGCACCAAAATTGGTTCACCTAATAGAGAAATAAAAACCACAGTAATACGTTGCTCTGAATCCCTTTACATCAACCTAACTGGCCTGTGTCAGCCTCTGTGTTGCTCAGTAAGGGCCTGCGTCACACCTGAAGATATTACACTGCCCCTGCGCTACCTTGACTGGACCTGCGTCAGCGTTGCGTGGCTCCTGCTACCCCTGCTGGGCTCTGGTTGGACTGCATGGCTCCTGCTGCCCCTGTCGCTCTAGCTAGTTGGAATGATTAAGCAAAAAAAACATAGGTAAGAAAGAAGGCACTGGCCAAAGGAAATGCATAACAGTCAGAAAATTTGAAGAAATGAAATGAAAATAGTTCAATGTCCACAAATAACTGAAATAGCTCAATGGGACTAGAGAGTAAAATCTTTCACAACAGCAATAAGTGCTTATAGAATCAGCTAAGAGAACAGAGGAGACTAATTTATGAGGTTAAAATGTTGTATAATTGTTGGCATGGGAAAACTGTAGAATTGTTAGAGTAAATCTCCACATGTACCATTAGTTGGTGATCATCGATAATCATTTCATTTCATCAAATACCCTGATGAATGGGCCTTACAAGCTATTTGCGTAGACCATCACATTAAAAATCCAGTGCCTCCTCATAAAATCCTCTCCTCGTATAATCGACCACCATTATAGACGTTTACACCACATTTGGTTTAGACATTTAGTAGGTAGGTAGGGTGCCCCTATCTCCCATCTTTATATAGAGTAATTTGGTCACATATTCTTTCTTCTATGATACTGGTTCCTCTCTCTTAAGTCCTACCTATTTTTTTTCTTCTCTCTCCCTTTCTCTCCTACCTCTTTCTCTCTCTCTCTACCCTCCAATCCTCTCACTATATCCCTTCCTCTATCCTTCTTTCTGCCCCCCTTCCATCTAATTTGTGTCACTATCTCCCTCTCTTACCCTTCTCTACCTCTCTCACTCCTCTCCCTCTCTCTCTATCTCTCCATTCCTTCTCTCCCCTCTCCTTCAGTTTATCTCCATCTCTCCCTTGTGACTCCCCTTGTCTCGCCACCTCTATCAATCTATGTCTTTATTATTCCTTCTCATATATATCTAGAGTTAATATATATCATGACATATTGGGACCTACAATTGGGTTAATTCCGCCTTGTTGGCAAGGTTAAAATGGTTAATCTTCGATAGAAAAAATTGTAGATCAAATATTTCATCAAAAATGGGGAACCATACCCTATCTTCCAGGCTATGACTATCAGTCGCTTGGCCTCTTCTTTCTCTCACATGAATGTAGTCTTTCTTGACTGGTACAGAAGGAGGTTTCACATTATCAACTATTTGTTTGGGACAACTTTTAGTTGTTTCAACATTGCTACATTCTTCAAGCTTATCCTTTAAACCATATTAGTATTTTGTACTCTCTTCAACTTTGTAGTGCTTTCCATTCCTCTCAGTCACATATGTTTCCTTGGTCTGTTAAGGGACAAGGTCGACAACATTAGGATGTTTTTGCAATAAACAAGGGTATTTCCAAGACACAGTCAGGTGGAGCAAGAGTATAAGAGCCAAATTTCTCATGAATGTGGGACACTCGAACTTAAGATTTTCTGGAGTAGTCATGAGGTGCAGTATGGTTATTAAGACTTCATTAGATGGCCATTCTCCAGACTTAAATTGTGTGACAACACTGTGGCTGAGTTTGAAACTAGAGATTGAACATAGATTTGGTTTGATTACAATAGACAATTTCATCAATAAATGTAAAGCAATGGCTAACAAATACTATAAATTAATAAATAAAGAAGACATGGAAACAAGCAACAATACTTACAAATTTGTTACATTGAGATGCAAATAATAAGCAACTATTGTGCACAAACAGAGACCAATGAAACTATCATCTTAACCCCTAACCCCTTAAACACTAATTCCCAACCCCTAACCCATTTAACCCCCTAAACCTCTAAACCCCTAAACCCCTAACCCATTTAACCCCTAAACCATAAACCTCTAAACCCTTAACCCCTAACCCCTAAACCCTTAACTGCTAACCCATTTAACCCCCTAAACCCCTAGTAAACCCCCAAGCCATTTAACCCCCTAAACCCTAAACCTATAACCCCTTAACCCATAACCCATTAAACCCTAATTCCCAACCCCTAACCCATTTAACCCCCTAAACCATAAACCTCTAAATGCATAATATTAACCCCTTAACCTCTAAATGCATAATATTCCCTTAACCCCTAACCCATTTAACAACTAACTCATTATCCCCCTAACCCATAAATGCTCCTAAATCCCCTAACCCCTAAGCCCTCAATCCCTAACCCCTTAACCCCTAAGCCCCCAATCCCTAACCCCTTAACCACTATCTCATTATTCCCCTGACCTCTAAACCCTTAAACTCTAACCCCTAAGCCCCTATTCCCTTAAGCCCTAAGCCCTAAGCCCCTAATCCTTAATCCCTTAACCACTAACTAATTATTCCCCCAACCCTTATAATAACCTTAAAACCCATTGGGATTAGCCATTCTAAACGAGAGCAACAGGTCTAGTTGGGACCTACGATTGGGTTAATTCCCCCTTGTTAGCAAGGTGGAATACCATGAGAAAAACCATGGGTTGCAAAAGCCTCTCCTAAATTTACTATTTTATCTCAATTTTATTTTAATAATTAATTAATTTATTTATTTAAAAAATCTTCTGGATAAATCACATAAAATTTTTAAGCTACACGCCTTTCGAACCACTCATTGTATGGTTCGCCATCAATATTTTTAAAATAAATTTATTAGAATGAAATTGAATTGATTTTTGAAGCTTCCTTTTAAATCAATTATTGACATTACAAAGAATCACAGAGTGCGCTCAACATCCACAAGAAAAACAATGGGTATGATATTAAAATGATATTTGAAGGCATAATATTAAAAAGGATGTTTGGAAAAATGGAGGGTAGGAGTATTAATTTTTATTTTAAATTTTAGACCTCCAATTAAAATAACATTTCTCCCGCCCAAAACATGTGTTTTTTTAATCTCCCGCTGGCTTAGTAAAAAATTCCCTTTTCTTTGGATTGAACCTTATACTTAATGTGGAGCTACTTCAACCATATTTTCCACCTCTCATAGGCACCTTATGTTCCTACTTTGGCGCACATGTCTCACTAGGAGCCATATTCAACAAAACTTTCCCCACTTGACGAAGGAACTTAACACAAAATGGACCACTTATTCATAACGGGGGACAATTGATTCAATAGAATTCTAGTGACCACCTACTTGTTACATTGATTCAACATTATTCCACGTCTTGGTAGTTATATTATAATGTTTTAGGTCTCAAACTGCTGGTGCCTTTTTTGGGCATTTCCCTTGCATTTTTGGCATTTGTCATAGGCTAAAGACACATAGTATGGATTGTATTGGTCCAAAAAATTTCCTAAATGGAGTTTGCATGCAAACGTTGTAGCCCCATGAAGTTGATATATCAATTAGCCTCTTTGGGCCCACGTTATTTTTGGCACGCCATTTCCTAGGGCTAGGGTTTTGGATTTTAGAGTTTTTGGATCTTAGGACATCATACTTTATGTTCAAAGGTAGTTTTGACATCTTGTAATGTTTTCTTTTGATTAAGAGCAGTTGACACATCTCTCTTCATAAAGAAGCTACCTCCATTATGCTTAGTGTGTATCACTTTGAAATTTATAGTTATTTTCTATTTCATCCATTAATATAATTTGGATTTTTTTCTACTACTCTACTCTTTGCAATATCTTTTCTATGTTTCCATTTATGTTTTTTCATAATAAAATCCCCTTCAAACCTCAAGTCTATCTATGGATTTTTTTTTAGTAGAAGCTTCTACCTTTGGATGACCATGGGTCCTAATATTTGAATATTGGAGCAAATTGTCAACTTTTTTATGGTTAAGAACATGTGCTTCCTCATAAGATGTCATAGGTTCAAATTTAAAGAGGTAGAGTATGTACACCTTTGTAGAGTTTAGCGGACTCAAGTCCTTTGTCCTACAAACAATAAGATCACAATAAAAGTTCTACAAACAATGAGATCACAATAAGGTAAGATCACAATAAGAGTCCTACAAACAATTAAGGTCTCACTAATGTCTTAAAAATATATTATTACTACATATTACAAATATTAGCTCTATTTACCCTAGATTAATCTCAATAGCTATTTTTTTAATGAGAAAAAAAATATGCTTAAAAAATATAAAGTAATGCTATAACATTTTTAAGTAATAAAATTTTACAACTTGTATTTATTTTTAATATGAAAAAACATATGTCAAAAAATTATAACATTTGAACTTTGGTGGGTGTGTGAAACATTTGAACTTTGGCGGATTATAGATTGGAGGGAAAGCTAAGGCACGAGCACAGGGTTCCTGGAGATTTGAGGGTTCAACAGTTTTGGCCATTAAACATTTTTGCGAAAACAAATCTTTCAGAGATTCTGTGCAGTGATGGTTTTCGGAGACCCTTAAACAGGCAGAAAGGAGGGATTTAGGCCACTGTAAGTGTGAATTTAGGCATTCTGCTGCGCTTCATTGTGTTCTCAACTATCTCCATTTAATGCGGACTCGTTCATCTGAGATTTTGGGGATAGTGATTGTAATAATTTTGACTGGTGTTTTGTTTTGATCTTCTGTTATTTTTTGGAACTTAGATTGCCATGTTAGATTTTGGAAGGTCCTTCAAACTGGGGCTGGCATGCCAAAATCAGTAATGTCACATGACCAACCGGTGAGGTGCTTCAGATTGTGGTTGGAATTCTAGTACCTGTTATTTTTTCTTCTGAATTTTATCCAGAAGTTGTAATATGCTTGCAGGAACCAGGGTTGTATTACATATGGCAAGAACCATTACTGAAGTTTCAGAGTGTGCTTCTAATTTTTTTTATTATGTAATGCTTCGTATGCAGGTTCTCTGCTCAACATGGAAGCTCGACATGGAAGGACGATGGCACTGCTATTTTCTCTGTTGGCTGTGATAAACAAGCTAAAATATGGCCATTGTTGAA
Source organism: Pinus albicaulis (assembly GCA_034641835.2). Classification (NCBI taxonomy): domain Eukaryota; kingdom Viridiplantae; phylum Streptophyta; class Pinopsida; order Pinales; family Pinaceae; genus Pinus; species Pinus albicaulis. Next base: position 1,214,468,747 of record CM076579.1, read on the forward strand.
TAGGGGCCAGCCAGTGACTGTGGTTATGCATGATGCACCTATTAAGGAAATTGCATGGATTCCAGCAATGAACTTACTTGCAACTGGAAGCTGTGACAAGACACTTAAGTATGTATATGATGGTTTTTTTTTATTCCGTCTCTCTTTTCTTATTTATGTTATGAGGTTGCTTGTAAATTTTAGTGGAGTTGTGACCTTATGAATTTTAAACCCATTTGAGCACAGTGCCAAAAATTTAATATCTTTTAGGCTTTGAGAGAAATATAAAATTCTCATCTGACCAATTTTTTTATAAAATTATATGAGATAAAGGGAAAAAAAAATTGTTAGATTAACCCAGGTCCTAGATTAACTACTCAACATTCTTCGATTACTGCCATAGCCTCGTACCTATGCAAACCTTGTTAGAAACAGAGACACCTTCCTTTTAATTTGGATCGGCATTGTATTCTGAAAATCTTCATATAAATTGTGTTGTCCCTGGTGATAACTTTTAATGCGTGGATCTCCTACTTGCAGCTATCTATCACTCTCTCCTTTTATTCTATGCACTGCTCCACAGGTACAGGACCAAAGGTTGACTGGAACATCGGCAACTTGAAGTTATTTAAGACTGCATCAACCTCTCCTCCAAACTTGAAGCAAATTTTGAAAGCTTCCTCAGCCTTTTTGTCTAAGGCTCTAGCCCTGTTGAGACATTTACAAGCTTCAGAAAAACAAATTATTTTCTCCAAGTCATGGAGCTGAGGAATGTCTACCCCATCATCAGGATAATGTATTTGCCATTGAATGATGTCATCTAGCATATTTAGAATATTCTCCAATTCTTCCTTGACAGGCACCATCCTCTTTATATAATCATCAAACTTGGGAGTTTTATCTTTGATGCCCTGAATGCTCCTGTAGAATTATTTCTGAACTGTACTCAGTTCCTCTTGGATCTCAAGTGATTTCCCTTTGAAATCTTTAACTGAGTCTAGTTCACCTTGATACTGGAATTCTAGCTCTGTAATTCTTTGCTTAGCAGTACTCAGTTCCAACTGAGAAACATAGACCTTTCTCTTCAGCATGGTAACATTATCACCTATTTCTTGGGCCATGGTAATATTGGCACCTGTAGTCATCTCTCGATCAGCTGTTGTTTCATGAATGAGAACCTCCTCAGTGACAATTTCTCTCCCAACCTTATCATTTTGGAAACTCTCCTGTTGACTTTGTTCTTCTTGTATTCATAATTGAATGTTTTCAATACTACCACTGGGTCAGCCATGGTCATGGGGAAAAATTGCTCCTTCTCCATTTCTTCAATATTACATGGTTCAACTGGAGACTAAGGAGTGAAGTTTATCTTTGGAGATGATGGAATTCCAAGGTGTTCAATCCTTTTATCTTTCCACATAGCTTATTCCTTCTTCTTTTCGAGTTCCTCATCTATTTTCCTCCGAAGCTCTTCATCACTTTTCCTTTGTTTTTCATGCTGCTTGATTCTTTGTTCATTTTCCAAAGCCAATTGTTTCACCGGGTCATCTTGTTCTGCTTTCCTTCTCGGTTCTTCTGCCTCCTTCGCTGCTTTCTCTTCTTCAATCCTCCTCTTGAGTCTATCTGCTTCTTTCTCCAATGCTTCCTTCATCTCCTTCACCTGTTCTAACACCCTCTGGAGCTTTTCAACTTCTTCTTGGAGGTTGACAATAGGTGAAGCATGGGTCTATTCGGCCTTCTTCTGAGGTCCTTGATTATCTTTTCTTTAACCTCAATGGATAAATAAGTCTCTTGAATATTTCTTTATTAGTATCCCTCTCATGAGTATAAGACCACATTTGGTTGACAGCAACACAGTGACTAATAACCAAATCTTCAGGACCATTTTTCCTGAATCTTATCTCTTCAAAATGATATGATTCAATTTCACTGGCCTCTTTCATGGCTTGGTTGGTGTGATCAAATACATAGTATCTGATCCTGATAGGAAACTTAGGCCATATTGAACACTTTTCCCTCTTAAGAGTACTTGTCACTCGATGAGCAAATGTCTGATATAATATTTCCAACAGAACCACTATGTCTGGAGCATATAAAGGTAGTAGATGAGGAGCTCTGGATGCACCATCTCCATTACACCATTACACCATACACCATGGGGCTTAGAAGAGGAGAGATGAAAAAAAAAAAATAAACCATCAATCTACTCTCAGAAGAGATGAAAATAATGCACCATCAATCTCCTCTTAGGAGAGATTAACATAGTACACGATCAATCTCCTCTGAAGAGATATAAAAATAGTAAACCATCAATCTCCTCTTAGGGAGAGATGAAATTTTTACACCGTCAATATCCTCTCAAGGAGAGATGAAATTTGTACCTCATGATTGCAAGCCTCAGAACCAAATTCCCTGACCACATAGGTCTTATGGTAACCCGATGATGATATCAAACCAATGCTCCCTCTCAAAGGGATCCTTAGCCATTCTAGGCTTCTTACATAATGTTCAACCTACTCAAAAGAAGAAACGTAGCCATGGTGGATTTCAATAATTCTTTTATTAGTAACATCTAGCTATTCGTCCAACTTTAGCCAAAGATTTGAACACAAGCGAACCCCAACAACCTATCTTTGCTATTTCTTTTCTCAACAACATATTCTTGCAACTTTTTCTTCATCAAGGAAGTAGCCATGGGCTCACAATCCATCATGCCACATTCTCAACAAGTATTTTATCAAGCTCATGTAACACTTTCAACCAACTCCCTCTTACACTAAAGAGGTTATCATCCTTGTGAGAAATATATCATCAACACAGAGAGAATTTTACAAATTCGTCTTCAGTAGATCAACTTCCTTTGGGAATTCACCCTCATCAAAACGAAAATTAGTACATGGTGAGCCCTTGGGGGGAGGCGGGGTGAGAATGGGGGGGTTGTCAGCACGGCAAGAGAAAGAAATAAGAACATGGTTAGCTAAGGGGATGGGGGAAACAAAAAAGTGATGGATGAAGGGGAGGAGGTTCTGGATAGAGAGGACATAATAAAAAACGTTTGCTCCTCTACCATGAGGCCTACATGGGAAAAAGCAGGAGTTTGGAAAACTCGGGAGGCCACTAAGAATCCACAGCTCCTAAAATTTGTCCAAGTATAAAATATGTCGACCATAGGCAGTAAGGGGCCCCAACGCATCATCAAACATCTTGTGAAATCCCACTGACTCTTGATCGATCTCTTGGATGCAATACACGTCCTCAAACCGATTGTGAAGAGGGATCTGGAGGGCTCTAGTGCGAGAGTTGAAGTCACCTAGAAGAATAACCTTCCCAACTACTGAATATTGGGCTATGTCGACATACAAATTGACAAAGGGGTCCCTGTTAGATCAATTATAAATGGCATATGATGAAGAAGTAGGATGGAAGTAACAAACAACAATGTAAATGTCCCTGGGGAGAGGAGAGACCCCTCGAACCCATAGTATTAAAAACCGGAACCGGTGACTAGACTGGTGGACCTAATGAACTGGTAATCAAATTGGAACCAATCTAACCGGTACTGGTCAGGTCTAAACGAACCATTTTTAAAAAAAATACATTAAATAATTATTTTTTAATAAAAAAAACTATTTTTAAGATTTGCAACCATGATTCCAAGCCAATAGAGACAAAATATGCAATTTTTTCTCATTTATATACCATGTAAAGGTGAATATATCAAAATGGCATTATGGCACCAAGTGAAATACATATCATCAAAAAAATACATAAGCAATGAAGCTCCAAATGACCCACAAAGTCCAAAAACAATGCTACAAGCTATTAGCATTGAGGCCATTGGCCTACATAGTACAGTGAAAATCTACTACAAATATACATATATGATATTACTACATTATAATTAATGATCAACATTATCACTTGAAGGTTGAAACTTCTAATCATGATCAAAGTTCAAACTCAGTTGGTTGAACTTGAGTCTCCCGACTCTTGATTGCCAAACTTTGCAACTGCTCTAGTCACAAACTTCTCTATTGGTTCAGTGACTTGAGTCTCAAACTTCTGAAGGTATTCTTCCCTAATATGCCCTATTACTTCATTTGGTGCTCCACATGGCTTTACATGGCCTCCTATCCCAGCCAAGTGTTGCTTGAACCTGTAAATACCCCCTCCTGCAATAGATTTTTGGCAATATTTGCAAATCATTTTGCTATCAATCATATCACAATGAGTCCATGCAGTATCCTTGCCTTTTGGAAGCATGATGGCTACTACTTAGCTCAAGTAGCAAGCTTCAAACTCTATGCTGTTCCACTACTCCAGCAAAAACTCAACACTCTCCAAGCTCTCAATCAAACACACAAAATCTCCAAATGAGATGGTGTGAGACAAATGAGAGGCTGCCCTTGATTATAAAGGATTGGAGAGGGTCTCCAAGATAGCTCCAACTCCAACTCCAAGCCTCCAAGATCACTGCTCCAACAAACACTCAACACTCTCCAAGCTCTCAATCAAACTCACAAACTGCAAATGAGATGGTGTGAGACAAAGGAGAGGCTACCCCTGCTTATAAAGGATTGGGGAGGGTGTTTTTGGAGGGAAAAAGCCCTCCCCTTCCCTCCAAATCAGCCCTAAAAATCCTTATTGGCCATCTGTGGGTCCCTACAGTAACTTAGGTGCTGACCAGTCGATTAAGGATGAAACCGGCTGGTTAGCACTGGTTAACCAGATTTTCAGGCCATATGCAGTTGCTAACCGGGTTTTTCAACCAGTTTGAACTGGCCAAGGGTTTGATCGGTTTCCAGTTTGAACGGACCGATTTTTAACACTATGCTTGAACCTGAACCCACATTAACCTTGTAAAATCATCCGCAACCACCAAAAAAATCCTGCTCTAAAAGGAATCTTTGATGAAGCAATCAACTCCCCTAGAACCTTTGATACCACCAGAACCCCTTGTCTCCTGCCCACAAGTTGAGAACTTATGGTAACCTGTAATGTCTAGGAGAGGTCGAACATGGCTCTCATGTGTCTCGGTGATGAATAAGATATTCGACAGTCGAAGAGAATCATATAATAGACCTGGTGATGCCCAAAATGACCCATTCCCATTCCAACAATTGACGGAAATGGATGCCCCTTGTTGCCTCCCCCATTGAGCCAGTCATTTGGAGGACCCAGAACGGGGCTTCCATCAAGGTGGAAAAGTGTCCTGAATCATTGCTTTGAGATTCCTGATAACTGCCCATTTCCCTGCCTGACGTGCTGCTGTAACCAACTCGCTAGAGCATTTGAGCTCAGCAACCTGTGTTTTAGTGAGATCTTCATTAAGGAAGATCTTACTAGGAAGTGAGAATAGCTTTCTCTTAGCTCTAAGATCCCGAAGGTGATCAACCACCGACCTGAATCGAAGAAAGAGAGTGGAATCGTACCCAAGCCAAGCTCTATCAAGGGTCACGTCTTGAATATCTAGTTTTTCATTGAGGAACAGGGTCCCAACCACCATGGGGTCTGAGGATGTGAGAGGCAAAGGAAGCCCTCCCACTTTGAGGTTCAATTCTCGTGCTTGTCTAGTGCATTCTTCCATGATTTTGGATTGTACCACCTCCTCAACTGCGGCTAGAGGGGGAGTGAAGGGGGTATCCCTCCCTCTAGCAACCTGTGCCCATGAGCTGATGTCTGTTTCTATTTCTTATTTAAAGGCCGCTTGCTGAGATTTGATCTCCTCCTGTTTGTTTTTTAGATTGAGAAGTTCAGCGTGTAGCTTGTCATTAGATGGGTGGTGGTGAACTGCTTGCTCCTTTTTGTCCCTCAACAGCTGCTTCAGTGAACCATTATCGTCTTCCATTACAACTACTCTATTCCTGAGTTCATCGACCTCTCTTATTAGTGCCTGGTTAGAGGATTCAAGGGTTTCCAATCTCCTAAATAGTTCCTGAAAATCTCTATTTTCGCATTGAAATCCATAATCAGGCAAGGGTGACAGTTCTGACAAGCTTTGAAAGAAGTCTTCGACACCTATTTCTATGTCAGTAGGAGGTCATGACGGCGTCATCACCTGCGGTTGATCCTGAGAAAGAAGCATGGAATCTTCTGAGAGCCACTGTTGTGAATTATTGTGGAAGCCAAATTGCAGGCACCCCAAAAATTTTCAACTTCTCTGTGCTAAACTTGGCCACGATTGGATCAAGATGTGGCCCACATGATAAATCACTGAATAGGAAGGAAGGCCAAATCCGATATCCAGTACTACTTTAGTAGAGCAGAAAATGCAGCAAATAATATGATCTTATCGGGAGCTATAAGCATCCATATTCGCCGCAATGCATATATCAAAGTGACGTCCCAAATTTCATCTTCAACAACGTCTCTTGCTTTCCACTAGCTTCCACCTGGTAAAAATGGGCATTAATTCACCTTTCAAAATATCTACTTTAATGGCTTGTTCTCGCCATAATGTTGTGTGCAATGGGGCCTCAAAAAAACAAAGGAACACTCAAACAACTTCAAGATTTGGGTTGATTTCTGAAAGTACTAATTTTTTCCATATGTTTATACAATAGGGAGAGTTGACAACACACCATGTTGTACAAGTTCAGAAATCATGAACAAATCCAAAACAAGCACTGCCTTTCTTCACATGGGAAAATCATAAACCAAAATTCCTGCACCATACAGAGGTGTACAATTCTCTGCTAGAAATCCTCATCCTTCTCATATTCCATAGGAGAAAGTGAACCACTCATCATATGCTTATCTCATCACTCGTAGGAGAAGGTGAACCACTCACCCTACACACGTGTCCGCAATCGTAGGGGAAGGTGAACCCCTCACCCTACACACATGTCAACCACCATGGGGTATCATAGGGGAAGGTGAATTAGTCACCCTATGGTCGCTCATCGCTCAATACGTACCCCAAGCCCCCAGGAGCTCCCAGAGCTCAATCTTCAATCAAGGATCACTTCATGTAGGGAATAGTGCCAGATTTCTTTCTGAAAACCAAGACTAGTTCTTGATGATTGCATTGATGACTGGTACATCAATAGGAGCCTCATTTCTCCACCCAGCAACATATAGATGTATATATGAAGGCACACAACTTACTAACAAGCTTCAACAGACATACTGACTTACAACTCGACATTCGAGCAACAGATATCTTAGCACCACTGAGCAATCCTTGGACTTCTACATTTTAGGATTCCAAATCTTGGTCAAGAAAATACTTAACTGCTCTTACTCCCTCTTACTCAAGGAGACCATAATCCGAAGCTTGTCTTCCCATAGATGATTCTACAATATTTCATATGATTAGACTTTCCCCCAAAGTATCCATCTGGCAATTTGCTCAGCATGAGATCCATTTAAATTTGAAGATAATTTATTAATGCAATCAAGCATGGTATGATTCTGGAAGTGCACTTCAAAAAACAAAAATTTCTTTTGCTATACTTGCGGGGAGGGATAAGACATACCTTTACTCAAAATGTAATCATTAGTATCTTATTTATTTTCTTTAAATCCCGAAGGTAGCTTTAAAAGAGCTTCATCATCAGAAACCAACAATTCATGAGAGGATCATATCATGGACCTATCCTTGATCAGGGAATCTTCCAATCTTACTCCAAAGTCTGATCTTTTGCTTTTATTCCAATCTGGCTTATCTGTATTCTTTATGTTGTATTTAACACAATGATTCAATTAATTATCTGGGCTATACTATAGATGTACCAACATTTGAGTACTGTATTGAATATAAGGATTCAGTATAAGATCTACATCCTCTTAATATTATATGGTAAAACATCCTTGGACTTGTCACCGTCAGACAAGTTTTAGTATGAAGATTCTCAGCAAGACATATTTTCAATGAGGCATGGTATGCTGATTACAACTATAGTATATATCTCATCTAGTGAAGGGTCTCAGTGATCTGATTCATACATACCCTTATTTTAGTTATCATTCTGGGTATGTTTAACCTTGTTAAATTTTGTATTTATATCTTCGTTAAGCCTATGGTTAGGGCTTGTCTTTAGTAAATGAGTTAGGGTATGCAAACTCCTTAACAAAGGCTTCGTATTGTGTCTTTTACCATGGTTGAGTAGCAAGGATGTGCATCACTACAATCTTGGATTGCAGATCAAAGTGTCATCAACATTTAAAGAAAGAAACCTACAATAATGTAAGACATTTCATCTTGGAACAAGTAGTTTTTCCAGCAAAGGTATTCATCATTAGTCCAATACTAGAGGTGACGTTGTGATTTGTGTGATGTGATAGTGGTGTAACTTGAAGATATGGTTTTTTCATACAATCTGGCTGATCTGTATTATTTATGTTGTCTTTAACACAAATTATCCGGGCTATACTATAGTTGTACCAACATCTCAGTACTGTATTCAATATAAGGACTCGGTATAAGATTTTCATCCTGTTAATCTTATATAGTAAAACATCCTTGGACTTGTCACTGTCAGACAAGTTTTAGTATGAATATTCTTAGCAAGACACATTTTAAATGAGGCATGGTATGCTGATTTCAACTATAGTATATACCTCATCTCGTGAAGGGTCTCGGTGAGCTGATTCATATATACCCTTATTTTAGTTATCATACCTTAACCTATAACCATACCTTCAACATATTGTATTTCTTTCGATTCAGTAAAACTATGAACAATAACAGCATAATAGATTCCGATCTCCTATAGCATTTCAATAAAATATCCTTAGTACATCTCAAAAAATCCTCAAATGTCATACTGTAACTTAGGATGGCACATATTACGATAATTAAATCACCTGTAAATTTAGTAATATGTAGAGTAGCTCTTGGACTACTTAGATCAAGATCATCAACCAATTGATGTAATCCTTTTAAATCTCATCATCTGACAACCTACATTAGCCAAGAAAAATATAAGTTACCTCTTTATTGCAATCCTAGTTAGAAAGCCTTAGAACGGTGCCATAACATGTATTCTTAGATTCGTCAGAGATATTATTTGGATAAGAGTGTCAGCTCAACTTGGATAGGTGACACAACACTCATTAACAGAGTTCTTAATAAAGAACTGTACCTGATAATAGAGGAGGGTCTGGAAAATTTCTAATACCCTCTTGAAGGACATCTTCATTGAGACACAGAAATCCATTCCTTGCTGAGGCTTGATCAAACCAAGGCACCAGCTCCCTCTTGGTCAGATGATCCTTCTCACTGCATAAGATATGGAATTGTACAGAGGATCTTGGTCTCTATATCTCAGGTCTGCACTGTATAAAAAGTTATAGGTTTATACCAACTCGGCTCCATGTGCAATATGTTGTAATAGGATTGTTCTCATTGTATGATTTCACACAGGAATGAATCCTCTAAGAATATTTCAACGCATGCTCTCGGCCTTATTACCAATCAACACATTCAGGACCTTTTCTTCAAGGAGCAGCAATAAGATCGGCCTATACAACCACCCTTGATAGGTTGGTTTCTTTAGAAGATAGGGATAGGATATATATATGAGACCAGGTCGTAGCTGCTCAACTTTTCTACCACATAAATGTATTATCAGTGGCTTCTTCTTCTAACAGTTCTTCATGAATGAGCACTTCAAGAGTGCTATATCCCTTGTCCAAGATGCCAAATTCAAAAGAAGCTGCATTTTATTTTACTGATAGATCAAAAAAAATTAAAAGGTTATAATTCTGCTATTCCTGTTATTTCCTTCTTGCTTTAGAATCTTTCTCGAGATAGGACTTTGATTTTCTCAAAAAAAGACTCACTGATCAGGACCTTCAGTTATTCCGGAAGTAGCTTTGTATAGTCTCAGGAAATCACCGTCGTTAAACACTTCAGAGAGGCTGATTTGTGGTCCTTGGTAGCTTCATCACTTTCTGATTTCGAGGCTTTTCATTTCTATTATTGAAATTACCTCAGAGAATTGTCATAGGACCCCACAATATAGGGCATATTTCTTCAACAGATAGGGATGGCATACAAATCAATATCTTCATAGGATTAGCATCACTCTGTTTCTAAAATGATATCTCAACCAAACCTTAAATGTAAGAGATAAAACTTTGAAATGAAGGGCCGAAAAAGTAATCAAAATTTTGAATCATCATCAGTAGATCCATTTCAAGAGTACAGAACACTAGTTGAAATGGTGCTTCAACTACAATTGGTTGGAGAGGAATTGTTGCTAACTTCTATTGTCCTATGAAAAAATGGCATGGCTATCATTCTCTGACAAATTTGCACACATTTTTCAATATAGTTGGCCAATCGTAGCCACCCCTAAGGATCTTATGTACAATTTTCTTTGCTATGTGATGTTCTCTCTCAAAACTAGATGGATCTCATTGGTCAAGCTTGTTTCTTCACTCAGGCTAACAGATCCAAAACAAAACCATTGTGATTTATCCATCCCAAAACTTACTCTATGAAGTAGTATTTTGAATATTTTAACCTCAAGGACCTTTTCTTGTGCTTGGGAAGGTGTCTGGGTCTAGTTACATTCTTTAGTAGATGATCTCTGTATGCCAGTTGATGTAACCAAATTAACCAAGTTGATTCCAAGAGTTTCTTCATTGCCCTTGGTCAAAAGCTTTGTTAATCTCTAACCCTTACTGTTTTTTGTGGGTCTTATCCCTAAATTATATTCTCGAATCTTAGCAACCCACTTACCCCTTGATCCCAAGCAAACATGTTATGACAAGATATCCTTCACTGTTGGATGAGGAACAAATGCTATAATCTTTGAAAACCCAATGTAGGTTCTAAAATGATTTAGTGATTTTACCAAAGCATAGGTCTGCTTCTCCATGATGGCATAGTTCAATTTTGCATCCCTTAGCATTTTACTCACAAACACAATTGGTAGTTCATTTCCCTGTTCATTCTTTTGAAGAAAAACTCCTACAATAGTATAATTAGAAGCAAAAGAAAAAACAAGAAAATATTTTTCAAAGTTAGGGCTCATCAAAATTGGAGAATTGACTATAACATCTTTGACATTATGGAATGTTGTATGGCTTGCATCATCCCATATAAAAACTGCATCTTTCTTTATCAACTCTTTAAGGGGTGTTGTGATCTTTGCTACATTCGCAATGAATCTTCAGATGAAGTTTACTTTGCCAAAGAAAAACTGCAACTCTTTCTAATTTCTTGTCATGTCTTTTAACGTCCTTGTATATTTTGATCAAAGACCCAATCTTCTCATTCTCTTTCGAAGTGATTACTTTTCCAGTCTTGATCAAGATTGGATTTGTCTCTATCCCTACATTGGTATCTTCATACTCATTTGTTTGTATTGTCTCAATTCTACCTGTAAACGCATTGTCTCTGTTGAAGCTTGCTCAAGATTGGATTTGTCTCTATCCCTACATTGGTATCTTCATACTCATTTGGTTTTATTGTCTCAATTCTACCTGTAAACATGTTGTCTCTATTGAAGCTTGCTTCCAAAGGAACCATACCTGAAGGGATTTTTTTGGTTGGTTGTTGTTCTATTGAATCATCTTCCCTCATGTCAATCTCATACATTTCAAATTCTTTTGTGTTGTCGAGGAACCCAACTATTTCTGCATCACCTTCAAAAACTTACCAATGCTTGATGTTGTCTGGAATTGAAGGTGTGTAAATCGTCTCAATTCGGCCACCTTGGTCTAGCTTTGGACAAGGTTGAATAAGGTGGTTGAAACTACTAAAGCATCGGCTTTTTCAGTCATGGCCTTGGGCACCACTTCTAATCCCAAGATATCAAATTGCTCTATGGCAATTGGTACTGCTTGTCCATATCTTTTCAGCCTTTCATTTTTCCAAGCATGCAACCCTTTCACTTGGCATACAATGAGGTCAAAACCACCTATTACTTCTAAAATTTTATTTCCTAGATCTCTAGATGAAGTTATACCGAGCAAAAGTGCCTCATACTTGGCAATGTTTTTAGTAGCTTTCAATTCCAATCTATACCTAAATAAATCAATACCTTATCAAGAGAGGTTAGGATTATACTTTCCCCATTGCCTTGTTTTGAACTTTCAAAATCAAAGTTCATCTTCCACATTCTTCCTGCATTTGTCCTTGGTGCTAGCTCTGCTGCAAGTACAATGTATGATCCCATGCTTTCCTCCAGACAAGTGAAATAGTTCTCAAGTTTCCTTGGGCTTCAACATGGTTTTCACTGAAAGGTTCTCTGTACAATATAATTGTATCTGTAAGTTCCCCATAGTGGTTTAGTCCGATTTCACATTCCCCAGCATTCCTAGCTTCGTAATCCTCAGTCCCAACTCACAGCCCAATCAGCTCCACATATCACACCCTATTCCATCGATATAAATGTAAGACTACTAATGAAGCAAGAGGTTACTTGATACAGGTAAGTAATAGTGACCATTAAGCCTAATACAGCTCATAAAATTCTCTCCTATAAAACCTCTTATGACAGTAAAGAAATGGTATTCAGACTAGTTATCAAAGCTTAACAAGACTAATAGAGTATGTAGTATTACTAACAGTACGTATTCAATATCAGTACTAACACGGTGTATTAACTAAGCATAACATGTATCGTAATATGATTAGTATAAGCGTGTTGAATGTGCTTTACACCTTATATGGGGTTTTGGTTATCACTATCATGAAATAATCAATGATAAGCATTAAGTACCAATCATCACTCTTAACCCATATTACACTATAACCCGGAATCTGTAATGGATATGGTATTAGTTCTAAGTATCATGATTGAATACAGTACATACCCATGCTATTATGTTACATCATGTTACCTTTATTATTATACAATATTTTATCTCCTTGTTCAATCAAGCATATTCAGTACACAGCCTAATTACACCCATTGAATATGGATAAGAAAGTATAGCCTTAGTACAAGCAATAGTGATACATATGGAATTGAACCATAATACTACTAATAATCAAACCTATGTAAGCTATCAATTAGGTCAAATCAATGCACATAACGAGTTAACTGATTATGATTACATCAAGTATAGGTATGTACATAATATATATGGGATTAGCTCCGAGTTAAGTACGCTGACAAAGCCTTTGAATAGCTAGCCTGAACACTATAGCATAGTTAACCATAGCTTATGGGTTAAACAATGGGAATCACACTATTGATAAGGTAAACACAGGTCATCAGTATTGAATACACGTATGTTGATATGATAAGGATATACTTAATAAGCTGAATACCAATATACAACCTAATTTATATTTGTAATATGATACAAGATTTTATAGGAGTAGTTACATGTGAATAGAGCACGTATACGATATGTAAGAGCTTACCCATTGCCTGGTTCTAAAATTGATATGAGTAGTACTAATATGACATCACGTATCTTATGTACCTAAGTTGTTCCCATTACTAAGCAATGATACATGTTAATGGTTGATAAGTTGTACTAGTTATTATGGAAGTGCTATGTGTAAAGCTAAGCATGTATACTGGTTAGATTCAAGCTCTATTCACTCTATATGATTGGTATAAGCTCTCTTCTTATGATTACTGTACTATGATTCATTCATTCCCCCTTTGATTTCCATTACTTCCACTATTAATAAGGGTTATGAATACTTAGTGGATTAGCTCAACAAAAGGAGTTAGCATGGTAGTATATGAGAAATTCATTTGTATGTGTCCATATTTGATGTCCATTTGCGTGACAACAACATTCCCTTGTTGCACGAATGTCCAACACTACTATGTCTATAATGATGAAGACATTAGGGTAAGTTGTTGGATGGACTTGGAGGTTCTCGATCAAACCCACTGAAGGAATCTCTCAGGAATCAAATTCACATACATTTCGATAGGGTCTTGAAGTCTTCAAATCCATTTTCTTTGGAACTTCAAGTGCCATTACATTCATGGCGTCTTCAGAGTCTAATTACAGCTGTGAAAAATCCAAACTGTTACCACCAATGAAATGAAGAAGGGCTCATGCAAAGGGTTCATATTTGATATTCAATAGGTTGATGCGAGGATAATATGAGGATCCTCTTTCCCATATAATTTCGATCTTTAAGATTTTGTAACTTCAAATCATAATGTCTATCCAATTTTTTTCTTGCATGTTGGAAACTTCACAAGTTCAATCAAAGGCATTGGAACATTCACAATTGTTGTCTAGCATGAAATACCATAATTTGAACTTTTCAAAGTTGATGTTTCTATAGTACTCTGAATTCTCTTAGGAACTTCACTTTGACTTTTCTCAAAAGGAGGAGATGGTTCTTCTTGACCTTAATTGGATGTTCCCTTTTTCCTCCTGCTATAAATTATAAATCATGGATTCCCTATACCCTCATAGTCCTTATGAAGAGATATAATGCTGCTACTGGCTACATATTCTAGTGTCACAGAGATGGGCCTTATATCATCATAATAAATTCTGTCATGAAGTAGCATCCCTCAGGTTTTCGCACAGGATGCCACTAAACTCTGATTCTTGATGATTCAAAAAGTTGTGTATGTATTTGTATAGTTCAGATCACAAATATACATGTTCTACTTGTCATAGAGATGCTCATAATTTTCACAAATGTAAATTCTTTAAATTTTTTCCTTGGTGCTAGCTCTACTGCAAGTACAGTGTATGATCCCATGCTTTCCTCCAAACAAGTGAAATAGTTCTCAAGTTTCCTTGGGCTTCAACATGGTTTTCACTGAAAGGTTCTTTGTACAATATAATTGTCTCAACAAAAGGAGTTAGGATGGTAGTATATGAGAAATTCATTTGTATGTGTCCATATTTGATGTCCATTTGCATGACAACAACATTCCCTTGTTGCACGAATGTCCAACACTACTATGTCTATAATGATGAAGACATTAGGGTAAGCTATTGGATGGACTTGGAGGTTCTTGATCAAACCCACTGAAGGAATCTCTCGGGAATCAAATTCACATACATTTCGATAGGGTCTTGAAGTCTTCAAATCCATTTTCTTTGGAACTTCAAGTGCCATTACATTCATGGCATCTTCAGAGTCTAGCTTATAGTTATGAAAAATCCAAATTGTTACCACCAATGAAATGAAGAAGGGCTCATGCAAAGGGTTCATATTTGATCTTCAATAGGTTGACGCGAGGATAATATGAGGATCCTCTTTCCCATATAATTTCGATCTTTGAGATTTTGTAACTTAAAATTATAATGTCTATCCAATTTTTTTCTTTCATGTTGGAAACTTCACAAGTCCAACCAAAGGCATTGGAACGCCCACAATTGTTGTCTAGCATGAAATACCATAATCTGAACTTTTCAAAGTTGATGTTTCTGTAGTACTCTGAATTCTCTTAGGAACTTCACTTTGACTTTTCTCAGGAGGAGGAGATGATTGTTCTTGACCTTAATTAGATGTGCCCTTTTTCCTCCTGCTATAAAATTATAAATCACAGATTCCCTATACCTTCACAGTCCTTATGAAGAGATATAATGCTGCTACATATTCTAGTGTCACAGAGATGGGCCTTATATCATCATAATAAATTTTGTCACGAAGTAGCATCCCTCAGGTTTTCACACAGGATGCCACTAAAATCTGATTCTTGATGATTCAAAAAGTTTTGTATGTCTTTGTATAGTTCAGATCACAAATATGCATGTTCTACTTGTCATAAATATGCTCAGAATTTTCACAAATGTAAATTCTTTCATTAAGTGCAGCTTCAGACTTGGAATTGATCAGAATCTTGGCTTTTATTCACAGTGATGATTTTGGTCCCTTCTATAGACTATGTACCTTAGTCTTCTGGTCCTGTAGCATAGAGTAGATTGCAGACTTTTGATTCATTTTGCACAAAGGTATAGAGATTCTCAGTCCTTTATGTCACATATAAGACTTGTTTTTCATGTCTTTAAGTTCATCATCTGTACATTTAAATTCCTCAGAGATGATCCACATGGTTTTGGTTTCTTTTAACTTCAGATCACAATACACTTCTATCCTTCATCTCACAGTGCCAGAGATTTGCATTGATTACGAAGATGATGGTCTTTTTAGATGTCAAAGATGGATAGTCTCCCAAATGAGTCGAGCTGCCTTATATAGTGTTAGATAGACCTTGTATCGTTTCATGTTGGTGTCATCATTGATGCCTTGAATATTTAAATATTTGTTGCTATAGTAAGCTTCAGATACCTCATAGAAGTGTCACAAAACCTTTTTGTATTGATCGAAGAACAGTACCTCAGATATTCCTTTTTTCCCAAACAAACTTGCTTCAATCATTATGGCAATTTTGGACTTGTTCATACTCTCAGACTAGCCTTTGAACTTTGTAGTAATAGATGTCAGCTACAGTATTTTGGTTACTCAAAATATACAAATATCATGAATACACTTGGTATTTTTGATTCAGAAAGAAGCGCACAGTCATGCTCAGATTGCCACTGAAAGTATTGTCACAATAGGTTGTCTTCTTTTAACTGATTTCATATAAGCCATTTTCTTTTTCTTAGAGTACTTTGTAGATTATAAAGATAATGAATTGTATGCTTATTAGAGGAGAAGGTGCCTCTGAAATTCACATTAGTACAGGAAACTTACTTCATAAATCAACATAGAGACTCAAATATGTGGACCTATGCCAAATATTTTGTCGACAACAGAGATATGAATTTCATCCTTGATTTACAGAGATAATGCCATATAGTCTTTGCATGTATTATAGGTCTCTTTTTCTAGCCCTTAAGTATTTCGGTCCTTCCTTTATTGATGAGCTTGGTTCACAGGAATATTGATATCTTTCTTCAACTTGAATCACAGAGGTACTGTGCCTCTTTCAATTCGTATTTGAAGGAAAGGATGCCACAGAATTTGTATGATACTTTGCTTAAGGTGCCACAGGGATAAGCAAATAAGCCAAAAAATTGTTATCTTCAATCTGCCTTTCCTTCAACCTAGCTCCGATAGCATGTTGGGAAATCAAGATGCTTGTAGATTAGGGTAGATTTCTCTTAACTTGATAATTAATTGTGAATGTTTGTTGGCCTCTTGTTACTTATGTTATCTTAGCTAGCACATGAAAATGTTTGAGGGAATGCCTGAATCAGATTATGAATTGTCCCTGAGTGATCTGGTGGAGCAGAAGGCCGCCATGCAGAAGAGATCAAATGAGGAAGTGCAAACAGAAAAACATAAAGCAGAGGAGAGGAGTTCAAGAAAGCATGACAAGAGGAAGACAAGTGGAAGCTATATAAATGGGTCAAGTAAGAGTAAGGGAGAAAATACTAAGCCGTTTCTTCTCAATATATTTATTCCCAGAAGCTTGACACAGCAATTTCATTCTACCTCTAGGTCAATACCCACAAGTTTTTCTCAGGTGAAGAGCCATGATTCAGAGAAAGGATCAGGGAATACATATCCTATTGCAAACCTGTATAAGATAAAGATTTCCTATTCTCCTACTGGTTCTTCAATTGGCTTCTCCAAGGTGTCTCCTAAACCATTTTATACCCAGGATGGTTAGTCTTATCAGGTTCTCCCAACTTCTACCATACATACTGGTTATAATTTTGGCCTTTGGAAATTGAGCATGAGTTGATGCTCATTCTGTTGCGGGTACACTTTCTTCTCCAAGAATATTTTCCAGGTGCTTCTTCTGTGTTTCTCTTCACATAACTTCTGAATTTTCAATTTCTGACCATTGAATAGATTTTATCTTAATTATGAACTGTAAAACCCCAAGGTTCAAGCTTAACTCCATGCTTAATAACCACCCATGGCTTAAGAAGTCCACACTAGTCACTTAGAAATTCCGAACATCACAATATATCTACTTACAATTTCACTTATAACAGCCTCAGTGCCTTGAGATGTTATCTTTTACTCTTAAAATGTGGGAACAGAAGATTATAACTTAACGGGGAGGTAGCACCTTCATTAAGAATTGATTATTTTATTAAACCTATCATTAAGGAGTGGAAAAATGGAACCTTAAAAAGTTTGCTTTAGATGTTTCTTCCCAAGTCATTCTTGTTGTTGAGTGTGAACTTCATCCATGGTTTTTGTTGAAGTTTTATCAGATTTTATCTCTTTATGATCATGTTTTATCCATGTCAGTTGACATCATAACAGTTTTTGGCATGCAAGTAAACTTTGACAAAGCAACCCCTGAGTCATCCTGAAGTCAAAGTCTTTATGCATATACATCAAAAAATGTTAGGACATGCTAGTGAAAAGTTGGAAACTACTAATTAACTATTGTCTGTTTTCTTTTCATTTATTTTTTTTAATCACGAGAATCAGTAATTAAATACTGTAATTTTTCTTTCTTTCTTTCTTCTTCTTCTTCTTCTTCTTCTTTTTTAAATTTTATTTTATTTTATTTTTTATTTATTTATTTTTTCAGTATTAGGAGAATTTATTTCTTTTTCCTTTATTTTTATTTTTTGGGTATTAGGAGAATTCCTAAACTTACTTCTTGTCTCTGATGAGGCCCAGGGTCATGTCTGAGGGACTGAACCTATACTCCTGAACCTAATGCATTATGCAACTACCCACAGACACGCTAGGTGTGTTATCTGAGTTTCAAACCTGGGTGGGGCCTCAATATTGCTCAGCAAAAACTTTCTTCCTTGGACTAAGCTGGGGGAGGTCCAATATCAACCTTTGTGGCTGCCTTATCACACCAAGAGTATATCCAGCAACCTGTAAGCCAGATATAAGCCAAATATACCAGATCTTATGATTTAGCAAGAGCGGAGACTCTAGGAAATGGGGAGTCTACTCCTTGAGGCGAGATCATAGCAGGCCATATACTTAATGGGAGTTGAACCGCGGTGTCGTTAGTTTCACCCAGTGAGGCCATATACTCAATGGGATTTGAACCGCGGTCTCGTTAGTTTCACCCAGTGAAACATACTGTTAAACCACATATCACTGTATAATTAACTATTCTCTATTACTTGAAACATTTCTAAAAATTTAGAGTCCCTGGCCTATTGGATTCCTCTAACACTGAGCCACTTGCCCTTTCATGAGGTGGGTTAACTGAGTTTCAAACCTGGATGGGGCTTCAATATTGGTCAACAAAGACTTTCCAATGCAAGTCGTCCACCATTTGGCCTAGCACAATAGGCTAATTAACAATTTTCTGTTACTTGAAACATTTCCGAAACTTTTGAGTCCTTGGTTGGTTGGATTACTCAAACACTGAGCCACTTGGCCCATGCAAACACTTTCTAATGAAGGTCTTCCACCATTTGGTCTAGCACAATAGGCTAATTAACAATGTCTATTACTTGAAACATTTCCGAAACTTTTAAGTCCTTGGCTGGTGGGATTGCTCTAACACTGAGCCACTTGCCCCTTCATGAGGGATGCCCTTAAGGGTTCAACATGGATGTGTGAATTCCTATTTCGAATACCCTCGTCAGGCCACACTTTGGCTAAGGTCCCCTAGCTAACCTCAAGCAAAACTAGCTCTATCCCTGTTTTGAAAATTATACATACTAAGATTTACCCCAGATTTTCCCTTGGCCAGTGTGCTGCTATACTACTGAGCTACATGCCCCTTCATTGTGGGCATCATTAATGGTTCAACCTAGATGTACGGATTGCTATCTGCAACAAAGA
The DNA here is from genome assembly GCA_034641835.2 of Pinus albicaulis. NCBI lineage: Eukaryota > Viridiplantae > Streptophyta > Pinopsida > Pinales > Pinaceae > Pinus > Pinus albicaulis. Next base: position 1,214,488,350 of record CM076579.1, read on the forward strand.
AAACACCTAATTTGGAAGTAAAGCATCAAAACTGAACAAAAGAGAATGTATAATGAACAAAGTTTTTATGCCAACATTCTACCATATTCCAAAGTTGTCATGTTTGACTTCTAAGTAATTTATATAGATTTTAATCATTTCTTTATGTTTAATTGAGTATAATTTCAACCCAATTCTTTACATATTTAATCATCCCTGAATTAGGTGTGCTCATGCTCCTCAGTCATGACTTTTCGACCTGTGTGTGGAAGTGTTCATTGCTCTGTTTCCAAAGGTTTTGAAAGTGGTCATTTCAAAAGTCATCCCCGTTTACAAATTTTGTTCTTAACCTGTTTCAGGCAACTAAGACTTCAAAATATTGTTCTCTTTGGTTGAATCGAAAATTTTATTTGCATATGAAAGATTGGGAATCCAAAAGGAAAAAGTGGTTCCATTTAAAGATATGGCAACCTAAATTATCCAAATTCTTTTTATTACACTCCATCCATCTATTTCGTTGCAACATTCCTAGTCCTTTAGTATTCAATTATAACTCTATAAAATGAAGATGGCCATCCATATTCAAAGGCTTCTACTTTTCTTTGTGTTATCTTCGAATAAGGATTTTTATTTCCAAGTAATTCAACTACCAAAGGTAGTACATGCGAGTAGAGAAGTAACTCAACTACCAGTTATTCTCCTACATAGTACATGCTTTGATAGATTATAACAAAAGTATTACCAATACAATAACATTGATTGTTGTATGTGGACATTTTTGTTCAGGATGGTCCATTACATAATCAAGATGAGGAGCTGGATCATGCAATTGCACTTTCTCTTTATGAAGAACTAACCAAACCAGATCGTATATGATAGCAATTTCATTTTTTTACAGTTACTTTTAGTTTAATTATATCATTTAGCTCGATGATTTTCATATATTCAACTAAAATTTTGTTGCTTAACAAGACTATGTCATTTCCATGTTTTAGTGAAACTATTTATGGTTTGATACTCTCATACAACCTTTATCAAGTTACATGCACCCTCATTAGAAAAAACAAGAGAATTTTGCTTGCCATGACTATCTTTCTTTGTCATTGTTAACTTAAGAAAGTCTTTTAGCTAAGAAACTAGTTTCAAGGTTATGGCATAACTTGTCATATAAATTAAACAAAAGTTATATCCAAAATGTTAACTTCTAAACTACTTAGCTGGTTTTAGGCTTTCCTTTTAAAATCTACTTCAGTTTGAACTTTGAATGAGTTGTTCCATAGACTTGAATATTAAGAGATTTTGGTGTAAGGATTAAAAACTAGCTCGTAAGGCCTCTCAGTTATTCATTTATTTTATATGAATATAAAATTTACTATTAAATTAGAACCACTCGGCACAAATACATCATAGATCAAGATCATACTTTGTAGAGTGTCGTAGAATAAAAATAGGAGCAAGGACACCAAATTATTTTAGTTTTCCTGGTTCTTATTCCTTTCGTGTATCTTTGCACATTTAGGGGAAATTGCTAGTTTAAAGTCTAATTCTTTAAAGGGTGCTAGCTCAATGGAAGAGCACCTACTTTACAAGCAGGAGGTTGGTAGTTCGATTCCATCGTGCCCTGATATTCATATATAGGGAATGACGAAGATCAGTTTTTGGTGACGGATGCTCTTTTGACGATCACCAATGAGCTTATGGTGACATTTTAAGACCCTCACCAAAGTATGAAATGGTGACGGTCAACGAACGCCACCATATATATGCATCAATAGTGACGACCATTAAAGGTCGTCACCGTAAATCATTGTTGTTGATGAAATGGTGAGGGTCAATGTTTGTCATTATAATCATTATTCGTGACGGACCTTGATGTCACCAATGAGTTTATGGTGACGGCCAACGAACGTTACCATATATATGCACCAATAGTGACGGCCATGAAAGGTCCATCACAAAAAGTCATTGCTATTCATATGAAATGGTGAAGGTCACTATCTGTCATTGTAATCAATATTCGTGACGGACCTTGAATGTCACCACAACACATACTTTCGGCGATGCCACGTTTGGTGACGTTCAATTTTATGGTAACGGAGGCTATTGTCCGTCACCATTGCTCATATGAAATGGTGACGGTCACTATCCGTCACTATAAATAATTATTGGTGACAAACCTTGAATGTCACCACAACACCTATACTTTCGGCGATGCCACTTTTGGTGACGTTCAATTTTTTGGTGACGGAAGCTATTGTCTGTCACCATTTCTCATATGAAATGGTGACGGTCACTATTCATCACTATAAATCATTATTGGTGACGGACCTTGAATGTCACCACAACACCTATACTTTCGGTGATGCCACTTTTGGTGACGTTTAGTTTTTGGTGACGAAGGCTCTTTTGACCCTCACCAATGAGCTTATGGTGACAATTTTCGCCCCTCACCAATGTGCTTTTTTCTTGTAGTGAGAGAAAATTAAAAAAAAGGGGAAAGATAGGTTTATGATTGAATTCACTATGTAATTTCCATTAATTAAAAGAAAAAATTCATTTTAGTTAATGGGATAAAAGAAAAATACATTTGTGAGTTAAAAATAAGAAATTATTATTTAATCGCAAATATATTTTAGTGAATTTGTTATAGATCTGATTTCGTTCTGCTTCTTGGAGATAGCTCCTACAAAGCTTCAAATCATATCAAAATTGAACCAACAGAAATGTTAAGTATCAATAAGGGATATATTTTAGAATAGAAATCGAAATCGATTATAAAATAGGGGGAAGGATTGGTTTATGATCGAATTCGCCATGTAGTTTTCATTAACTAAAAGAAGAAATTCATATTAATTAATGAGATAAAAGAAAAATACATTTGCGAGTTAAATATAAGAAATTATTATTTAATTTCAAATATATTCCAGTGAATTCGTTATAGATCCGATCTCGTTCTACCTCTTGGAGATAGCTCCTGCAAAGCTTCAAATCATATCAAAACTGAACCAACAGAAATGTTAAGTATCAATAAGAAATATATTTTAGAATAGAAATCGAAATCAATTACAAAACTTGGACACAAATAAAAATTCATCATTCAGGTAGAAATACTCATGAATGGAAATTCAAAATAATGCCAAAGCTTTGCTTAAAAAATATGCAGTCATTGAGAATTTGAGACCTATGATTTTATTACATGCAAAAATGCTAAGCAATATTACAAAGGCCAAAAAATTTCTTACAATGTTTACAATCACCTCCTCTACACAAAACAAAAATGTATAAGTGTAGATTGAATGATAGCAAAGAATCACCTATGCTGGATCGCGACCCTTTCTCCTTCTGATCTTGTAGCGTCTCCTTCAAATCGTTGAGAAACTAATTTAATGAAATTCCCCCGCCACCCACCCCACCCCCCCCCCCCCCCCCATTCCAAATGTATTTTTGATGCCTTATATAAGGCTACTTCTGAATCTCTCTTTGCCAAAAATATAATTGGTTGAAATTGAGATAAGGGATTCGAATCCATTTCTCCATTCAAGAACCTCATGCCTAGGGATAAATATCCTCAAACACTAGCACTGCTTTAAATTTCTAAAACCCGTAATTGAACTTAGGATAAAATCAAAATTCTAGCGGTTAGTAGACGGGGTGCATTGCAAGGACTATTACATGTGATCAGTTGGCGGTTCATGTGGTGATAAATGATGGTTTAACTCAACTTTTGATGCGACTTACAAACCAGCGGTCTTCATACCTGTTGTGGTTAAAGTGCGATGCATCACATGTGATCCCGATCGGTGGTCTTCATACCTATCACATGTTTTTTGCAATGTGGTTAGAATTGTTTTTTAAATGTTGTGGGTTTCTTTTTATATAGTTTTACGTTAACATATTTAACCCACCAGACTTTTTTCATATTGTGTTATATCATAGTTCAATTCCATGGTTTAGAATATAGATATAACTTTAATTTTGCGCTTCAAAAGTGGGTGTTTCATAAGGTTCTATATTAATATATACTAACCCACCATGTTTTAAAACAATATGTTGTATTAAATCTGATACATATGATTTATATGGCGCTAGGAATAATACTTTGGTTTAGCATGTTAGGTTTTGGTCTTTAAGATTTCAGGATTTAATTTTGATGTTATATTTTTTTATGAAATGTAAATGAAATTTTAAATATTTCATTACTAATTTTATGTTTGGTTTAATAAACTTATTATACATATGATCATAATATAATGTGTAACTTTACAATGTTTTATATATTTTATAGGTTTAAATTAAACATATAAAAATATAAAAGATATATGTGTCATTATATTATAATAATATGTACAAATGCAATATGATATGGAGACCAAAAAAAAAATATCATCTCATCAAACCCATTTTTTTACGTAGGTATAAAAAATAAGCACATCAGAAAACAACGGATGTGACCAAAAGTAGAATGTGGAGTTATGTGCCAAACCATCTAGAAAGAATGCCAACTAGCACGATCAAATGCCAAATGCGAGGTGATGTGACAATCAAAGGTTCCTCTTTGTCTTTAATTGACCAATATGAAAATGTTTCCATGAATGTGAAAGGCAACAAGGAAGTGTAAAAATATGTTCAAAACCATGAGGCAAGTGGTAAAATTTCAAGAAGTCAAGAATGTTTTTTTAAAACGCCAATAAGGAAGGGAGTTGGAAAATGAAGGATCCCTAAATTAAAAAAAATATGAAAAATAAAAAGCCTTCAAATAAGTGCATTTCACAATGACTAACCCAAATGAGGTCAAAATGAATTAATATAGATAAATAAGAACAACTTGAACTCATTCAGGCCTTTCCTCATTTTCAAATTTCAAAAAATAGTATTATCAAGTGATCGGTTGAAAGGGTCCCCATTTTTCATTTATAAATGAAAAATTGGGGAGTTGTATTTCATCAAACAGGACCACAAAATATAATAATAATTGTTCAGTGGGTGAGGGTACAACTCCCTCACCCTTTCAATCCCCATCCCTTATGGCCTTGGAAGGATTTTGTCCCTTGAGTCCCACTCTAAGGTATTCGGCATTCCCTCTTCTTGAAGTTCTGGTTCTTCTGTCAAGTATGAGATATTGCTGAAGTTCATGAAGATATTGTAGAGAGAAATCATCTATTGATGGAAACTGAACATGCTCTCCTTGATCATCAATCAATGGAGGCTCAAAAAATCTCAAATTCTCAACATTGGGGACAAAATATATTTTCATATAAGGAGACAAATCTAGCTTAAATGCATTGTTACCAATATTTTCCAGAATTTAAAAGGACCATAATGGATTGGCTTAATATTTTTTCCTTCCCCTTAAAGTCTTTCCTTGCTGATATATAACCGAAGTTCATCTCCAACCTAGAATTTTCGATCAACACGGTGTTTATCATGCCTTTTCTTATAGGTGATTTGACTCTTTTCAAGTTGTTCTTGAACTGTGTGATGTACCAGCTAAATTTTCTCAATGAAATTCCTTGCCTTATCTATGCCACTATGACCATCTATAGTGAAATATTTCTCAAAGATGAATTCCAAAGGTGATCTTTGCAAGTACCCAAGAAATGGCTCAAATGGCGATGTGTTTGTGGAATAATTCTTTCCCTATTGTATGCATGATGAATGTACTGCAACTGTTCATCCCACAACTTGGGATGTTTGCTGCAATAACCTCCAAGAAGATGAATGATTGTCCTGTTAACCACCTTGGTCTAACCATTTATTTTCGAATGAAAGGTTTTACTCTTCTTCAACTTAGTATCCATCATGTCCCAAAATTTTGGCCAAAAATTCCCAACAAACCTGGAATCTCAATCACTTATAATAGAAGTAGGAAGACCAAAATGAACCCATACATTTATAAAGAAAAGATGAGCTATTTGTTCAGCTGTAAATTTTTTTTACATGGCATCAAAAGACACATTTTTCTGAACCTATCTACAACTACATGCAAGTAATCAAGACCCTTCCTTGACATTGGAAGACCTCCTATAAAATACATTGAGATACACTCCCAAGGATTTGAAGGTACCATAAGTGGAGTGTACAATCCTAGTTTCCTATTACTAGGCTTACTTATTGCACACAAAGAACATCCTCTAATGAAATGAGATACATTATCAATCACACATGGGCAATAACAATACCTTTGGAGATTCACTACCATTTTTCCTACATCGAAATGTCCAGCAATAAATAAAATGTTTTCCTGCCTTATGATACTATTTCTTTCTCCCTGTGGAATGCATAACTTTCCCAAGTGATACAACAAACTATTATGCACATGATAATCTAACTCTTCAATTTTGTTTCCTTGACTCAAGATTTTATACACATCTTTAAAATCACTATGATATGCATATTGTTCAATGTAACTTTCATGCATAACTGAATTGTGCTTGAGTATAATAAATGAATTTACAATAGGCTTAGAGAACATATCAAATACCTTATTGTAGATTCCCTTTTTATACCTGATAACCAAATGGAAATGTTGTAGAAATCCCATCCATCTAAAATGTATTGCTTGCTACAACTTTTATTGTGACTGTAAGGACTGCAATGGTTGATGGTCTGTATGGATAATGGTCTCCTTCCCCATAAAATAGTGCTTCCATTTCTTTACATGTTGTACCAATGCATATAACTCTTTTTCATAGGTGGAATAGTTAGTCACAACTTCATTAAAAATTTCAGAATGAAACGAAATGGGCTTACCATGCTACATGAGAACTGATCCCATGGCATAATCACTAGCATCTGTTTGGATCTCAAATGGATGTCTAAGATCCGGAAGATCCAATACTGGTGTTGAACTGATATTTTGTTTTAAATCATCAAATTATTTTTTCTTCATATCTCCCCAATGGAATACTTTATTTACACTTGTCAATTCATGTAATTGAGCTGCAATGGAAGAAAAATTAGCAATGAATTTCCTCCAATATTGTGTTTCCCCAAGAAAGCTTCTTACCTCTGTAACGGTACTAGGCTTGGGCCAATTCACAATGACCTCAACCTTCGAAGTGTCTATCTTCACCTCACCTCCTCCACAACGTGTCCCAAATACACTAAATAATTCTTTCCAAACTCACACTTCGACATCTTTAAAAATAACTGCTCTTTCTTCAAGACATCAAGTACCTTGTTCACATGCATGACATGTTCATCTCTTGATTTGTTGAATATAAAAATATAATATAAGTAAAAAATGACTAATTCATAGATAAATGGTCTTAAAACATCATTGATAACTCTCATGAAAGTAGCTAGAGCATTCGTTAGACTGAATGGCATAACTAGCCACTCAAAAAATCCTTGTCTAGTTTTGAATGCAGTTTTCCAAATGTCCTCTTTAGCTATTATAACTCAATGATAACCACTTTGTAAGTCTATCTTAGTGAAATAATTTGAAAACATTAACTGATCAATAAAATCATAAATTCATGGGAGTGGATAATGATTCTTTACCGTGATTTTATTCAATGCATAGAAATCCATGCACATGTGCCAAGTCCCATCCTTCCCTAGTACCAAAACAATCGTTGAACCACATGGCAAAGTAGATGGGCATATGGAACCTTTTTTCAACAATTCTTTTATTTTATTCTTGATTTCCAAACTCTCCATGATTTACATGCAATACATACCAATGTTTGGAAGTGAAACATCTTACTGCAGTTGAATCTCATGCTGAATTCCTCTCTTGGGAGGTAACCCATTCGGTTCTTGAAACATCTCGCTATGCTGACTTACCACATCAAAAAAATCATATTTTAATTTGTCATCGCATCCTTCAAAATATTAATATTAATTATCATCCTCTTTCTTGATCATGAGAAGCAAAAAAAAATTACTTGCATTAACTGGTCTCTTCATCTACCCTGCATTAACTAAAGAAATATTCATCTTTTTGCAATGAGCTTCACAATATACTCCACCCCATCCTTGAGAAGATGATATTTGTTCTCATGGTGATAAAATACTGCTTTCTTGCCATACAAATATGGAATTCCCAAGACAATTCCTGAAATGTCAAGTGGAACCTCATCTAACTCAACTTCATCAACAAAGTTTGCAGTAATGGAAAATCGGAATATGCATTTCCTTGTAACGTGTAAATTGGAATTCTTAACTATCCAACCCAAAGGATATGGCTTATGATGTGGTATAGTTTCAAGGTTAAGATTTTTGACCAAGTCTTCTGAAATCAAGTTTTCTTGTGATCCACTATCAAACAATGCATCAATATTTGTATGATTTGAAATAACCCTTAAATGGAACAATTCTATCCTTGTTTCTTCATTTGGAGTGTTTTTTTGACAATTTGAGGAACTAGTGCTTTCTATGGCTTCTTTTCCCTTTTTGATCATGGCTATAATCTTGGTCTCATCACCAGAATCAGATCCAGGATCATGTTGTGTGGTGGCAGTCATCTTTTGTTTCCCCTTGTTGTTTGGTTTCTTAGGCAATAGTTCAGGATGTAATTTCCAACAGTGGGCTTCATCATGCCCTTCATTGGAAAAATGTATGCATGCAGTTTCCTCCCCTTATTTCTTAACACTTGAATTCTTCTTTCCCTTCCATTTTCTACCCTTCTCTTTTCCCTTACCTTTGAATGCCTTCTTCTTACTATCATCTGTCTGTTCTTTCCCCTTGCTTCAAGATCCGTGGCTTGCACACAAATTTCATCTAAATTTCTTGGGTTAAACATAAGGATAGTATGTCTCAAATAGGAATGTAAAACCCCAATTTATTTCAAGAGTTTGTCATGGGAATTCAAGTTTATTCCTAACAAAAAATCTCTTTCCCTAAAATCCTCGGTCTATTCTTGAACTGTTTGAGCCTTGAGTTTCTTAAAGTTTTTCCAACCCATAATTTGTTTTCGCATATAAGCTAAAGGATAAAACTATATTTCAATTGAAGAAATAAACTCAACCTAAGAAATAGATATCTTACTATGGATTCACATTTCCTCTTGAGCCTTTGCTTCCCACCAGACTAGCAGTGATCCTTCTACCCTCAATGAAGCCAACTGGATCTTTATGTCATCTTCTTGTATGTTATGGATTTTGCAATAAACCTCCAATTTATGGATTCAATTTTCCAAATTATATGCATTTACCTCACCATTGTACATGGGACGTTCAAACTTAATGTCCAATTTGAGTAATGGATTTTTTTCTTTTGGGGTTTTTGAATGAGTATGGGTGGGTTTTGTGGTGGAAGTGGAAGATGATGTTGATGAAGATGATAAGGATGAGGATGAAAATGGTGGAGACGGAGGAGGCTTTCCTCCACTACCCTTTGAACTCTTCTCTTCATAATTCTTATCATATGAATTTCCTTCTCCATGTGGAGGCTTAGAACCTTCTCCTGCCATCCCAGCAGTAATGCATCAAACATAATTTTAACCATCCTCTTTATTTCATTGAAGTATCTCTTGACATCATCCTCCTCTGAATGAACTTGAGTCTCTCCAACACCTGAAATGATGGCTATGGATTCAAGCTTAGCTTCTTATGCTTGTACCTCTTCAATGAACTCAGCTTCTTGTGCAATTTGTACCTCCTCAATCTCATTTAATTGAGAAAAAACTTGAGGTGCTTGAAGTGTAGATGGAAATGAAACTTTGGGTGGAGATGGTGCTCTTGTAGCTCTCCTTCTTCTTGTCCTAACCTCAAGACTACCAACCAATAGTTTCCCTTATCGTCTCTGCAACTTCGACCTTGTAAGCATCACAAATTTGCAACCATTAAAACCCTACTTGCACAAAACTCAAGAAAAACAATAAAATAACCTTTGCTCTGATACCATCTTCATCTTAATTTGAATGTTAGTTTTGCTATTCTAATTTCCTCTTAAGATTTATATTAAAACTACTGATATTGGCTTCTTGTACATGGGCTTATTGAAGTTCTTATGATTTATTAACAAGTAAATGTGTGGAGATTATGTTGAATAATTGAAGATAAAAGAATTGAAACGAAATGCTAAACAATAGAAAACAAACACATAGCAAACCATCACAATTGATCCATTAACACATTGTTTTGATTAAGGAGTTCACCCCTCCTGGGCTACGTCTCCTTGGTCTAAATTCCATGGCTTAGGCATTTCTATTAGCTCAATTATGCAAAAAAAAATGTTTACAACCTTCTATTTCCTCTAAAACCTACTCCAATGTGTCCAAAACATCAAAATATACCAACAATGACTCTTCCTGAGAAAAAATTGGTCGAAAATATCTCTAGTTATGGTCAAAACAAATTTTCCTACAATGTCTCCTCCAAATCTGGAGAAAAATCCAGATAACTCCAAGAATTTGGCGGTTCCGCTGAAATTGGTGGTTCCACTAACTCCACTGCCAATTAGGAACATGATTAATTAGCAATTAAGACTGCAATTAGTCGTGATAAGCGTGTCTTAACTGCGCCTTAACCGCATTTTCATAAATCAGTTTAATTATCATTAATTTTCTGCTTAGCGGAATAAACTAGGATTAGGAGTTAATACTTCGCTAATTGTTTAGACTCTTCCCTTGGAGTCTGCAACATAGTCATATGGGGGGGCTTGAGAGGCTGGCCCCTCCAAATCCCCACCATCAGATCTAAAAGACATTAAATAGTCGTTTCAACCGTATAATGTTAAGACCCACCAGATAGAGTACGTGGTAAAGGGTTGGAATTGTGCTCGGTATGTCTTTGGTTCAACCCCGACCCCCACACTAGAACTTTTATCCATTGTATAGTTGCTCAACCCATATTTTAAACCTTTCAGTTAACGAAATATTTCACCCATATTATATGTCTGCATGTCCATTGTAAAAAAATTGGTTTATAATTATCTTCAGCCTGAAAATATATATATATATATATATATATATATATGCTCTAAGGTATAGCAGAAATTTGGTTATAAAAAAAAATTCGAAATTTGACATAATAAAATTTCTTTGACCAGTTCCTCCAAGGTTTGGTTGGGTCCACAAGAGGGGGCACGTGGTGGCCCCTGGCTGCACCATGTATCCAGCTCTGATTTGACTATTCCAAACTAAAAAAAAATCTCCTTCAACCTTATGATAAACTATACAAAAAAAATTTCCTCCAAAGTTCACTCGAGAATCCTGTTGTGAAACTTGTCACAGTGTTATTGGGCTAAAATTGGAGAATATTCCCTGAATATACATGGAGTATTAACTGGGCTACCGTTTCATCAACCTATCATTATTATGCGAAAACAAACAACACGTCATAACTTCCTCATCTAGAGTCAGTTTTTGATGAAACGAATTGTGTCAGATTCCTAGCGACGATCTCTTCGCTGCCATTATAGTTTCGAGAATTTCTGAGCACTGAATTTTTGAGCTTAATACTAATCCTATGATCAGACAACAATCATTTGATGATATGTGTGCATAAGTTAGTGAATTTTAATGTAAGAACACTTTATTTTAGTATCCCTTGCCACACTATTTCATTTGATAAGTGGAATGACTTATGGGTCGTCTTAGTTGGAGAGATATTCAAGCTTGAAATTTGGTGCCAGTAATGGATGGGTGTATCACTAGATCTTTCCCCAAAAAATCATGGTCTTGATATTTCATTATTGTCCTAAGAAGGAGATAAAATTTATAATTTATGTTTTCCAAAATCCATGTGTCCAAATCATCTTTAAAAGAAGATATTATAGAAGAAAATAAATAACTTTTAGGTCGTATAAAACTTCTTGTTCAAATAGACTTGACAAAGGATTTAAATTATGGAAAAATATTATATTATTGTGGGAAATTTGGCCCCAAATTAGGCCACCCCCAATCTAGTATATATCCAAGTCATTGAGGCTTAACGGGTATTAATTTGTGGCATATTATTGTAAAATAATTCACTGGATTTGTCGAAGGCCGTGATTTTAATGAAAATCTAAATAAGAAGGTTAAATTTCTTAAGGTTTGTGCATTTTATTGGATTTATTTTTCTGTGATGGATTTGTTGGTTAGGACAAGTCCTCTGAGTTATTTAAAGGCCATTTCTTCAGCCTCCTTTAAGTTTATTATTTAGGAATTTTTTGGCTTGGCTCAAGCCTATTGTATCCCTACTCCTTAGGCTCATAAATCCAACCCTTTTTAGTACAATATAAAGTAGTTTCGACCATTCTTGTGAGGTTTTATTGAAGTTTATTCGAGTCATATGCTAAGTTATTGATCCAGGAATTTTCACTCAATGACTTTATTTGAATTTCATAAAGATAATTCAATAACCATATGTGAAATATACATGAACAAAGAAACACATAAAGACATGACAATAAGGAAAATTGCACTAGAACTTGATAACGTAGTTCACCTAGTGTGGGCTACATCTTCGGGCTCTGTTTAATTGGGTAGACATTTCATCAGTTTCTATTCAAGATTCTTTTCTTTTGTCAATATAAAAAGACTAAAATATAACTTCAATGGCAATTTATATCCTTCAAAGGGACATTATCTTTTGAGAATACAAAAGGAATGAACTCTAACTTCAAGTGGAAATGTCTCTCCTTCAAAGATAATTTCACCTTTGATGATACAAAATGGACGAACTCTCACTTCTAGAGATAAATTGGCCCTTTCAGTGGCACACCATTTCGATTTACATGCATAGGCTTAAAAAAAGTGTTCTCTGCAACGATTCAGATCTTGCTAACTTGCTGCAACATAAAATGACCATACAGAGTCTACAAGTACATATTATCCCTCTTAAAAATCATGAAATGGAAAATCAATAATGAATAAGAATTACATTGATTCCCAAGACAAAATCCTCAATTAGATGCTCAAAAATCAAGAAACATAGAACCAACATATTGATCTCATCATTCTACCACTTTTGAATTTAAACATGACCAACTTATGAAAATTGCATGTTTGTCTCAAAATTTGTGCCAAGCATTAATGACACATGTGGGATTTAAACATGAGCTCTCACATCTGCTACTCAAAAGTAAGCAAACACAACATTAGTATGTTTGTTTCGTAATTCTATAATTTTTAGATGTAACCGTGACCAAATGATGAAAAGTGCATATTTTTCTTGAAATACGTGGCAAGTTCCATTAATGACACATGTGGGCTTCAATCACTAGCCCTCAGATCCATTTATAATATCCAAATTCTATCTACATGAGTGGAATTATCTCGAAAAATCATTGAGAATGACTATAAAAACCATAGGCTTTGGTCACCATCACCTCGGGATGCCTCAAAGCTCTCATGTCTCAAAATTTGTGCCACACAAACACCTCTATATAATGATATCCTACCACCTCAGTGTATGTTCCCATGGATGGGAACATTAGAATCCCATGGGTTTCTATTCCTCTCTCCTTAATTTTGTGCCATTCTAGGTGTAGGTACTATCTTCAAATTTTGTACATGAGTCTCTCTCTCTCTCTATCGAGTGTAGGTATTATCTCCCTTGGCTGGTCGCGAGGGGTCTCTCCCTATAATTCAAATAATATTTTGTTTATATAAAATACTTACTCGATATCCTGATGATATTCTTTGGGTGCACTGGTTAGAGTAGTTATAATAAGGTATTTGTTGGAGGGGAGGTCTCGGGGTTAAACCTGAAAGCATGCCTTTTTTTAGTGTATAGTTAAAAATTGATATGGTTAGTCGTTCCATGTAATGGCACCTATATATATTTATACATTACATAATTAATCCCTATTGGTCAACCAAGGGCTTCTACGCAATGACTATGGGTTGGGAAAGATAGCTTCCCCATACTCTGGCCAATTGTGTGCTACCATGTGGCAGCCCAAATTGGGATGACATAACTACCAACTTGGACTATGAATGAAGCCACATTGATAGTGATGATGAAATCACAATGCCACATGGGGTGTATGGGCTTCCAGGTGTCACCTCTTGGAAGGTGGCACATGACCTCTTCTAGTGGTGCCTCATCACCCTACTCTGCACATCACCTTATTCGTACAACCACGTGTCACATCTAGATGCTTCGATGTCATGCCATGTGTCATGCTTATATTTTTCCATGTCACCTTGTTTTTACTTCCACTTGATACATTCAAGTGTTCTCATGTGTCTTGGCCAGTTTGAATTTTCAATATTAGTCTTCAAACAACATAAATTCTTCATACAAATTTTATTCGATGTGATTCAAGGTGTGTTGGAATTGTGTTATAAATCCCTTAAAAATGGCACTATTTATATAAAATTTTGAGCACTTTTATTTTTGAGGTTTCCTGTAGCCTCCCAGATAACTCCCTGCAACTAAAGGTATATTGGACACAAAAATTTTACATACCAAAATTAGACATGTTTTCTATAATTTACAACACAACCCATACCCTTCTCTACTGAAAAGGGGCTTAAATATCACTAAATTTCATGCTTAAGTGATGTTATGCAATTTTTCACTTTCACAAAAAAATCACCCATATATGGGTTCGCAAAGAAAACATGTGACTTACAATGGTGGCCACACTTAACTACTTACAAAGGCTACCCATCTCTTACCCAACCAAGTTAATGGGATTTATTCCCATACTTGTCTTTCTTCCTGAGTGACTTCATGGAGGGTTACAATGTGCTCCACATTCTCATATGTTGGTTCCTACATAAGGGTTGCTTTCTTCATATGTTTTTTCACAAGCTTTTGGTCCTTATAGAGACATATTTTTGGCTGGAGCTTCCAATAGGTATCTCTTTGGTGCCCAGTCTTGTTGCAATAGGTGCATTGGTTTTTCAACATCCAAATTTTATTTCCCTTCATTTTCTTTTGACGTGGAGAGGATTCTTGATGTCATGCCTGATTCCTGGTCATCTTGAATTTCCTATTCAAAGCCATTCCTTTCCATCAATTAGTAGCAACATGGTTATTCAAACCACATATTGTACATGGTTTTATATGCCATAACATTTTATTTACATTTCTAATTTTATTATAATTAGAAGGAAATTTGGAATAGCTATACATGGAATGGTTGTCTTCGGTGAGATTTCATGAGGAGAAGTAGACTTAGCTCATCCTCTGAAATGCTCAAATGAAATTGGAAATTAGTTGCAATCATGATTGATGGAATATATGATGTGCTCTCAACATGCACTAATTTAGATTCATTAGTTGAAGACTATATTACTTATGTGTCTTTGGGGTTTCTTTCATCAGTGGTCATGGAGAATTCTCCATTTTCCTCTATACCTAGCCTATTCCTACATATCGAGGTAGTTTTACTGCTTGGATGAGATTCACAATTCCTTTCCCATTAACTACAAGTAATTTTCCTTTTTATCCCATTTTCTTCATTAGGTTCAAGCTAATGTTTGTAGTGTAATTTTCAAAAGAAGCAAAATCGTCATCATAATTGGAAAAACATGAAACTGAATAATTATTGACACTTTACCTCAGTTGACGATTCTATCTTAGATGAGGATGGATTTTTGAAGCATTCATTACATAACAATCTTACCAAGGCCTCTTTTATGGCTTGTAACTAAAGTTGCAATCTCTGCTTCTCCAACTCAACATTTTCTACTTGAATGATTTGGTTTATTTCCTTGATTTCTTTGAGCCATGCATTTTTAGATGCTTTTCCCATCTCTAATTTAACACTTGCAATATATTTTAAACCTTATACCACAATAATTATGTTCTTAATTTCATATCCTGAATAAGAACCCAAGTCTTATTGTGTTGTAGAAAAATTTCTTGGCTTCCTTTTTCCACCATATTTCTTAGGCTTTAACGTAGGATGTAGTTTCAAATAGTGCTCCTCATCATGCTGATATTTATTGGAATGAGTATATTATATCTTTTATTCCTCTATATTTTTTTTGTTGTCTTCTTTGTGTGATGTTATTATATAATATTTCCCTTGTTTTCATGTTGAGTCACTTGTACACTCACTTCATTTATATTATTGTTATTAAATAACAATAATGTGCGATGAAGGTAATTGTGTGAAGCACCAACATATTTCATCAAAGTTTATGGTGAGTCTAAAGGAATATTCAAATTCTAATTCCTGCCTCCTAATCTCTTCTGTGAAGCTTTGAACACTATAACATGTTCCCTGTCTCAATTTTTTCCACTCCATCATGGATTTTTGTGTGTAACCCAATGAGTAAAATTACTTTCTTCATGCATACATAAATTCAAACATTGAAGAAAGGAGTTTACCATTATGTTTTATATTATTCTAAAATTTTCTCCCTACCATAAAAGGGTTGTGCCCTCCAGTTGAAGAGAGAATAACCGAATATACACCTCATCCTATTTGATCTATTTGACACGACATTAAAATTCAATATTTCCAACCCAATTATTCAACTTATCCAAATTAGCTTCTCCATTAAACATGGGAAAATAAAATTGTACATCTAATTTTAGAAAAAACGTTTTGAAAGCATATTTATTATGTCTATCTAAATGATGAGAATGAGAGGTAGAATAAGAGTTTGAACTTGAAGATGAATATGGAAGTTCAGGAGTGTCTCCTCCATTTCCATGGTTCATTAAAGAATTATCCTTAGCTTAATTCTTCTTTTCCTTCTTCACCACTCTCTCTTGGTAATCTAAAAATAATTTTTCAACCATATCTAACATCTCGTAGAAATATTTGTGGAGAGCCTTCTAATTATTTGTACGAATGTTGAAATTCTTCATTCTCTTTATTTAAGTCACACATCCAATCTCAAGGCTAAAATTCTTAAGTTTTCCTTCACCCTCTTTGACCGTAGTTGTGGTAAGCATCCACACTCACAATTCACATCAAAGAACATATCTTTGATACCAACACGATCCGGGATATTTTATTCGATGACCTAAAATGAATTTCATATATAGCATGAAATAGCCATATGTGAAACAGAAATGAAGAAGAAAACACATGAAGACATGCTAAGATGGGAAATTGGACCAGAACTTGATAACATATTTCACCTAGTGTGTGCTACATCTCTTGGCCCCTCTCAACTATGTAGCTGATTCAATAGTTGTTCTTTAATATGCTATTCTTTGCCAATACTAAAATATTTAACTCTCACTGCAAGTGGTAATTTCTCTCCTTCAAAGATGCATTTTTCGTTGACATTACAAAATGAATTCACTTTCACTCCAAGTGGAAATGTATCTCCTTCAAAGATATATTATCCTTTGATAATACAAAAGGAATGAACTCTCACTTCAAAAGGAAAAATGGCCCTTTTGACTATCGCATCATCTTGAATTCATGCACAGGCTTAAACAAAAATTTCTTTGCAATGATTCAAACCTTCTTGCCTTGTTGTAGCATATAAAGACCATACAGAATTTACAAGTACATATTATTTCTCTTACAAATATTGAAAATGGAAAATCAATAATAAATGAGACTTACATTGGTTCCTAAGCCAAAATGTATAATCAGATCCTCAAAACATAGAAAATACAACATGAGTAGGTCAATCACATCATTTTGAAAATTTGTATTGTTAACAAGAAATTTTTTGAAAAGTGCATCATTAGCTCAAAATTCATGCCAAGAATTAATGAAACATGTGGGATTTAACAATAATCGCTCATATTCACTGCTCAAGACTCAGCAAAAAAACACCAATATATCAATTGTGTGATTCTGCAACTTTTGATTTTAAACATGACCAATTTTTGAAAAGTGCATCTCTATCTCAAAATGCATGCCAAACACTAATATAAATGTGTGATTTTACTATGAGCCCTCAAGTCCACTTCTCATATCCAAATTTTTTCTACAATAGTTAAATCATCTCAAAAAATCATGAATAACAACTATAAACACCATAGGATTCTATCACCATCACCTCAATACCCCTTTGAGATCCTCTCACTAGAAAGTTATTCCACACAAACACTTCTCTACAATTATTGCAGGCGACTTCAGGATTTGTCCCCATGGATGGGTATTCTAGAATCCTACAATTCACTCTCTCCTTAAATTTTTTCCATGCTAGGAACATGTCTGTGTCTGAATTTCGTACGTGGGTCCATCTCTCACTGCTAGGCATAAGAATTATCTCCCATGGCTAGAAGTGATTCTTGTCTCCCCAAAATTCGAATGAAATTTTGTTTATGTAAATAATCTGGGTCGATATCCTAATGATATTTTTTGCACACACTAGTTAGCATAGTTATTATAAGCTATTTGTTGGGGGAGAGGTCTAAGTGTCAAACGTGCAGGCCTACCCATTTTCGGTGTGGAGTTAGCAAATGGAATCGATGATTGTTCCATGTAATGGCCCACCTATATATTTATGCATTACATAAATCAACTGAACCATCCAACTCGGGTCTGCCACCTGGTGCCCTTGGATTGGGCCACATGGGTTTGAAATAATTTGACCAATTTGATGTTTCCATGTGGTAGCACAAAATTGGAATATATAACTACCAAATTGGACTACCAATGACTCCATGTTATTGTTGAAAATTCCAAAAATATGTCGTGTGGGGTGTATGGGGTGCCACGTGTCACCTCATGAATGGTGCCACATGGCCTCTTGTAGTGGTGCCAAATGATCCTACTCTGCCACATCACCCTGTCCATATTTCCATGCTTCACATCTCAATTTTTCCACATCATACCATGCGTCACGCTTGTATTATACCATGTCACCCCATCCATACTACCACATGTTTCATCGAGGTGTTTCCACATGTGCTGATAAGTTTGATGTTTTCCTATTGGTCAAAATCATAAAATGACCATAACTTCTTCATAGAGACTATATTTGACGTGATTCAAGTTGCATCAGAATCGCATCATAAAGCCCTTCAACATGTAACTAGTTCCATAAAATTTTGAGTTCTTTCATTTTTGAGGTTTCATGGAGCCTCATGGAGCATGTAGATCCTAGCCTAAGACTAGTTTTAATTTGAGTTTGATCCCATGCATATATTTTTGAGGAATATATAAATCTTAGGAAGCCATAAATTTGTTGGACTGCTCCAAGTTCCTGTGCAAAATTTATAGGCCTATTCTAATGCCCTATTCACCCTATGATAAGTGTTAGGAGGCTTTCTAAGGCAAGATATGATCCCATGATAGTTCTGAGTCTAAGGATTTCTCAGGGAGCTTTGAATGGTTGGAAAAGACTCAAATATATGGAAATATGAGGCATATTTAGAGGTTGATATGAATTTTTCTATGAGATTGATATGAGCTTCTCATGAGAGGAATTCTGATGAATTTACACTACTTCACCAGAGGCATATCTAAGCTTTGTTGAAGGCTTATTTCAAGTAGGATTGAATGCTTCTACTCACTAGTTCTGAGGTCTTGTCTAATGGATATTTTAAATTTGATTCAAGTGGCTATATGGATGTATGAGTTGGGTGATTTGGTCAAAAGAAAAATCTTTCATTGTATAGTAGTTATATATAGGTTCATCTTGGTATTCACTAAAATTTAGTTTGGCTTTAGTATTTGTTATCTACTCATGCTAGGACACTCATAGCCTTTGAATTCCTTTGCCTTTGTTTTGGAATTTTGTCACTTTCTTTTGTGGCTCGATATTTTTACAAACCCATGCTTTTCTAGGGGGTTTTTTAGTGTTGGAAAAATCCCTCTTGGCCTATTTTTCCTCACTCCCATCGTTGGATTCAATTTTAGTTCTTGATGTTCCTTCCTTTGGTTTGGTGGCATGAATTGAAGGCTCTATGGAAAATGTTGTAAGTATTAGTTCCTCGGAATAATTTTGAACTATGATTGGATATATTTTGTGGAGATATGTTAGTAATTATGGTATAAGCCTCCTTTATTGTTTATGGTTTAAGTTAGCATCACTCTAGTGGGAAAGGCTCTCACAATGGATCACATGTAAGTGATAGAGCACAATCCTTAGATTGGCTCTCTCGCATGCAAAATATGATTGAATTTTGACATGAATTACTTGAGGTGGAGTACAAAATAACCACAAAGTATGATTATCACTCTAACCCTAAAGTTAATTTTCATGGTGATTGATTGTATTCACCACATAAGCCATATAAGGGGGGGTCAAATTAATTACATGCATATTGTTAATCTCTACTAGCATTGCATAGCACCCTTGGGTAGAGTTGTTCTTAAATGAAACAACGAAAAGGGTGAAATAATCTTGATCATGGATGAGCTCTAGCTCTAGTTCAAAGCTACAAGAAAACATGTGGTAAGGATTCAGGAAATCATCATACATGGAAACAGAGCAACTTCTCCAAATGTTCCTGGTGATCATATGCCTATTATGGTGGATGTCTCCACTTCTTCTTAATTATATAAATGAAACTTTTGATTTACATGTGTACTAATTTATATTTCCTAATCTTGTGAAGGATAATAATCTTTCTAGAGATGCGTTGGAATATTATTTGGTTGATAGATGTTGGTTTTTCAATCCTTTTGAGGAGTTATGGTATCCCTATCATTTTCGGAAAAAACATTTCTCGCTCTTTTAATGGTTTGATTTTATATTTCCATACGAAAGGCATATAAATAACAATACAACACATAAATCCTTCGATCTAATAAGATCCTTTTTATTTTTTTCTTACGAGGAAAAAATTGAAGCCCGGGGGGGGGGCGCAACTCTAGATACATAGAAAAAAAGGAAAAAGGAGAAAAACCAAAAAACAAAATATTTACATTTTTATAGATAGATCTTATAATAATTTAAAATCAAATTAGTAATATTAAATATCTAATATTTTTATTTTTTCAATATTTATTTAAACTTTTATTTAATTTTTTTCCTTTTAAAAATATATACCATATTTTTTAAAAATTAATTTTAATTTTAATTTATGTAAATGACCTTTCATAGAAAAATGTTGCATTAAAATTAACAAACTAATATATTCTTTCATAATGTTAAGAAAATATTACTTTTGTCAAAGAACCTAAAGTATTCATACTTTTTTTAAAGGGAAAAATATGCAAAACTATATATATATATATATATATATATATATATATATATGCTTTCTTCTATTAAATTGATACCAGATTACATAATATCAAAATTCATTTTCCATGGTTTACTATATTGAAAAGTAGATCAACAATATAATTTAATTCCATTTATCTTAAATGTGCATATACTAACGGGAAAAAAATGAAAAAAAATGAAAAAAAAAAAAAAAAAAAAAATATATATATATATATATATATATATATATATATTTATATATATATATATATATATGCTTTCTTCTATTAAATTGATACCAGATTACATAATATTAAAATTCATTTTCCATGGCTTAATATATTGAAAAGTAGATCAACAATATAATTTAATTCCATTTATCCTAAATGTGCATATACTAACGAGAAAATATGAAAAACTATATATATATATGCTTTCTTCTATTAAATTGATACCAGATTACATAATATCAAAATTCGTTTTCCATTGTTTACTATATTGAAAAGTATATCAACAATATAATTTAATTCCATTTATCCTAAATGTGCATATACTAACTAGATACATATATAAATGTCTATTGACCAATATTTTATTATCCAATACATTATGACCCCATACATATAAACTCTAAGTGAAGTAGGAAAACAATAAATTAATTAAAACCTTTGATAGGACATGTAAATATCAATAATTCTCGGAATGGATGGATTGACTATAGGTGGAATATTTTGTTTATTTGAGTGTTACTCCTCAATGCTACCAAGTTCTTCTATCCCCCATATAGTTTCTGGATCATTTTTTAACACGTCAATAAGTCCTAGTCTCCAGTACTTGCATAAGTGAAGGTTCCAACTTGTTGAAAAATGAAGGTGAATGTCATTACATCGTGAGTTGGCTAGAAGGTCTACTAGCTTATTTCCTATTCTCCTAATATTAGAGGGAATAATGAATAGAATCATATAGATAAAAATTTTAATATGTGTGGTATATTTTTTCAATATCCATATGTGACAATATTTTTCTAAAGAGGCTCCAATGAGAGATTTCCTTACTCTTGAGATGACCAACTCAGGATCACCCTCCCCAATTAGTTTAGATAATCCTTGCGATGACACAATAATAAAGCCAATATCTAGAATTGCAAATTCAGATTCATTGTAAATTAAATGTCCCCATACTATCTGTGAATAGAAACATTGGTTTCCAATAGTTTTCATAAAAGAGTCCTACAAGAGTAGTATAAATTGGATTTCCTTTATATTCCACATAAAAATTAACTTTAAGGGACCTAGAGGAGGGAGGGATCTAAGAAGATGAAGGAGTAGAAGATGGGAATCTTTGAGGAAAAGGATCTATAGAAGGAGATGAAAACATCTATATATTACACAAAATCATGGGATAAAAAACTTCAACTTCCGAGACTAACAATGACCAAGGGTTAAGTATTATTGTTCCAAAGATACTCTTCCAATATTTTTGCTATATTACCTTCCCTTTTAATGATTTATTCTTAAATATGATAATTTTCCTCTCCATCTATATGTTCCATAGCAAAAACCATAGAATTAGGGCCAAAAATTGATTTATAATAGGATTATTTTCATAAAGGATCTCCAACCTTAAATATTTTCTATGATTCCATGCCTATTCTTGCTTGACTATCCAAATAACCTGAAGAGTTTAGACAGTAGAGTTTCTGAAAAATCCATGCATTGAGGAAGTTCTCTATGTTCTCTACATTTTGTATACAAATAAAAAAGTGAGAAGGGCCTTCAAATCCTATGTGAATGTTTTTATTTGATGAAAGGGATCTTTTATGTACAAACAACCAAAGAAAATGGGAAACTTTGGGACATAGGTTTTGAGCCCAAAATTATTTTTAGATTGGCTGATAAGGAAGATTTGTGTGACATGCAACTAGTTGATATGCCTCTTTTGTTTTTAAAATACCCTTTTAGTTATAGCCCCATTATATTTTATCTTGTCCCTCAAGAGTGGTATCTTTATTTTGGTAAGTTCTTCCATTAATGAGTCTCGATAGGCTTGATGAAGAGTTTCAGTCCATGTTTCCTTAGTTTTCCATTCTTTCCCTATGGTGCACTCAAGTGTCTAGTGCTAATAATTATCTACTATATAGAGACCTTTATAAATAAGTTAGTATATAGTAAAAAAATATTTGATACACATGGATATTGGTGGTCACTCGGCTATTCCACTTGGATCCCCACCATTGTTTCTTTTAGTTTCTCAGTTTCCTTATTTGTAGCACAGTTTACTAGTTTTAGCATTTTTTTGGGTCCTGAACATCTGGAGCCATTTTGAGACCCCAAATGACATTTTTTTGGAAACCCGGGAGTAACATGGAAGTTCGTATGATGTTTATTACATAAAAAAATTTAGTCCTCAGATAGATATTTATAACATGGTATTGTGCATGTCAAATGAAGATCATATGCCAAGTTACGTCCCTGGGAAGATGATGTACCAATTTACCCAAATGGGGCCCAAAGTTTTGGCTCTTGATCTCCTAGGGTTAGGTTTTTGGATGCTTATGATTGCCAATTGTTTCTCAGTAATAAATAGGCCCTCGATCCTCATTGTAACACAGTTAAGAGGCTTGTGGCCACCTGTTACATAACATTTTGTCATCGTCCCTGCAATCCCCATACCGAACATTGGAGGACCATTTCTATGACCTCTGTGTAGTGTCATGCCTTGCAAAAAGTGTCATTGCATCTGTTGCCATGAGAAGAACATTTCCTCTATTGACTATTCCTGGAGTAGGCTATCAAAAAAATATTATTTTGGGTTGGCGCTGGCAGGGAGTTATGGCCTTGCACCCATAGAGAAATTAGCAGTGGACCTCACACCTATTGGTGCTCTGTCTCAGTGGACTTCCTGCGTCGAGCTCATGTTGAGCTGTTATTGGAAAGTTTTTTAAAATAGAAGCAAATTTTCCATTTCCAACCACTTCGTGAGCGGACTCAGCATGGTATTTTCGACTGAATAACATCGAACACCTTCCTTTGGATTCTTGTTTCCTATATTTAAGTAACCTCCCAAAGTATAAGGCCTCCCTTCCACCATGTGAGGGATCCCAACCTCCTCCTCCTTTCCTATAAATGCATCTCTCTCACATAGTTGCAGCTAGTTGAAATGGTTGAATAGTTGAACAGTTTAATATAGCTGGTGTGAGATAGAGCAAAGAGAGACCTATTATCGAAAGAGAGTCTAGGCTTATTACCTAGCTAAGTCCAATTCCCCGATGAATATTTAGAGGCATTTTGACTGGACCCGCTGAAGGAGGCTACAACGTCAAGGCTCTTTTTGTTGTAAACTCTTTCTCTCTTCTTATTAATACATGACTAGTGTTTTGGTTCCCATTTTGCGTTTGATATGTTTAATCTTGTGCAATACATTTAGTTCTCCTTGACCAATTAAATAGTTATGAATGCAAGTATTGTTTTGTATGTTGTTATCGTTCTCTAATCCTTGTGTAGGCACCTGAGTACCACTATTGAAGGACTGTGATGTGTCACGAAGAAGATCAGGAGAGTGCTGCCACAGCTACGACAGTTGCATTGGAACAATGTAGGACATCTATCCCGACTTAGTTTCATTCATTAACTAGGAATCAATGCATTAGTATGTCGTCTTATTGGTAAACCCACCCTAGGCCTAGAGGGATCGCCTTTGTTCGTAGAGGGGATTTACCTGCACAACAAGTTGGAGATTCCACTAGGGATCAGTGTGTGTTTTCCGTCTCTCGTTGTTTGTCGAGCATTTTGCTTGTCGATTCGATTTTGGTTGTTTCATCATTTTTTTCTTTGTTTGACCTGTCTGATTATTTTTAGCCATCCTATTCAGTCCCAAAGTGTTAAGTCTGACCTCTGCTCAGTGGTTTTTATTTTTTCCCATGGTTTTCTAGCTTGGCACTAATTTTATTTGAATAGTCATGCCGATTGGTGCATGTTGCTTTTGTCACAGGTGCGATAACCACAATTTAGCGTGGATTACAACTAAACAGTCACGCCGAATCCTGTAGGATTGAATTTTGACCATTTTTCTGAGTTTTGTCCGTGTTTCTTGCCTCTGAATTGGTTTTTTATATTAAAATTGGTATATTGAGATTGTTTTGACTTTGTAGTCTTGGTCTTCTCAGCTATTTTTCCATCATATAATGAGTGGATTTTTTTTCCCTAGGGATTCTAAGTGCTTTTTGTTGTTTGTTAGGCCCTCTCTTCACTGAGCCTTCTGAGTTGATTTCAAGTCACATTGATCTTTTTCGTTTCAATTTGCTGACTAATTTTTTTAGTATTTCTTTCGGTTCTTTGTGTCTATGGTTTGTTGAATGATCACCTTTGTTCTCGTTTAGCTCCCCATTTGTCACTTTGAGCATAGATTACATTGCTCGTTGAATCAGTTCGAAAGACCTTTGTTTGCCTGGAAGAGTGCATCCTTGTTTTTAGTGTGTTTTATGTTTGTATTGCATTGATCTCTTTGCTTTAGATCGTTACATTCAAAGTGCTCAAAAATAGTGTTTATTTTGATTTTTAGTGTAATAGTGCATTGTGTTTCTCATTCATCTAAAAAGCCAAAATTTTCATTCTTTCGCATAAATTGAAAATGAAAATGTTCTTTTGCATTAGTAGCTATTAGTGAACTTGGAAAGAGTTTTTTCGTTTTATGATTTGGTTGTATTAGATGCATTAGTGAAATTATTCTTATGATTCAATTGATTGCTACTTTGTCACAGATTCCTATCCTTCTCTTAGCCAACATTCATTGAATGGAAATGATTCCCTTTTGCATGTAGCTTGCATTAAGAATTTGAGATCACATCCAGTAAGGCCTTGAAATCGCAACATTAATTCAAGATCAACCTCAAAAAAAATTCAATCAACCTAAGGAAACATTGAAACCTAACGCACATATTTTAGAGGTCTAGGTTAGTGACGTGTTCCAGCGTCGTTAAACCTAGTAGTTGTCATTCGCCATCTGACATTAGACAACACTAGCATGGACTTGTGCTCCCCGTACTATCACATATATAAACGGATACCCTCATAAGTTGCAAACATTTATCCATAGGAAGCCAAGTCTTCTTCCCTGTAACTGTGATACACCGAACACAACATTTAGGGAGATTGCCTACACGTACTTCAAGTCCTTGGTCATTTCTCTTTCATTTGATCACCAAGGTGTAGATTGCAGTTCACGGAAACTTGGTACACCCTCTTTCTTATATTACTTGAGTATTCATTTTGGTCTTTTCGCGACTCCCTAAAATTGAAAATATCACCGAGAAATTTTCCTTTCACACTCGTTCAATGTGAAAGTGACTAGAGTCATCTTTTTCCTGTTTCTCGACTCTTCAAAAATGAAACAGAAAATTTTTATTTCAATGTCATAGAATTAATTCTCTATCATCGCATGCCCATTAAAGATATTTTCTTGGCTTGTTTTTATTAGTTCCTTAGTGTTTGGTATTGAAGCCTCAAATATGCTATCTCGTTTCCTTTCTATTTTGAAACACAGTCACGGTGGCAGAACCACCAGTTTCATTGTCCTCTTCATTACCTCCTAGTGGTGATACTTCTCATGAAGTTTCTTCGGAAGCATCTCAACCCACTAAGTCTATCAATTTCTGGAAGTATAAGATTTCGAGTATCTTACCTCTCGCTACCCAATATCATCTCCAAGAGCCATTTGATATCAATTGGAAACCTCAGGATGATTGGTTTGGTTTTGGGAATGAGGAAGAATTCCCTCCTCTTACTTCCGAACCATTTTTATCAGCTATTTCTTTACTTGCTACTGCTCATCCTCTTTTCGACGATCAAGTGGCTTCACCAGACATGGATTCTTCAATTCCCATTAGTATTGAAGAGCTCTATGTTTCTACAGAAGATCATTAGCTCCCTCCAGGGAACTTTCCTTTTGTGTCAAGTCAACCTTATTCACAACCAGTATCTCTCCCATGCAGTTATCAAACTTTGGGTTAGATCATTTCTAGCGTTACATTGTTGTATCAGAATCCAATATGGTCGAGCTCAGTTGTCTCAGTTTCAAGGGCATCACCCTTGACTCCCATGACATCAGTGATTGTAACCTTTATTCCTATCTGACCCACTGTCAATGTGGCTTCATCTGCATCGGTTGTTAGTATGACTCCGTCATCATAGGGGCCTTTTGTTGTTCATCAGTATATATTTATCAATCCCACAATACCTGTTAGGTCTGCCGTGAGTGGATCATAGCCTCACATTGTGGAAATTCCACCTGCTTGTAGTGCACCTATGGTTTCTACTTCCATTTCTGGTAGTTATACATTCGATGAGTATCTGTTGGCCATTCAACAACAGTATTCTACCTCTCAGGGTACTCAGCAGCAGAATTCTACCCCTCAGGTTTCTCAGCAGTTAGTAACTTTTGGTAATCCTCAACATCATTACGACGTGTATGCTAATCCCATCTCTTTGCCTCCGATTGATCCCAGTCAGTTCACTTACAAACAGGGACAACCCTTTGGTTCACAAGGACAACCCTTATAGGGAAAACCTTCTATCCAGCAGGGACAACCCTCCAGTTCATAGGGACAGCCTTATGGTCCACAAAGATAACCCTTCCAAGGAAAACCTTCAGCCCAACAAGGACAACCCTTCAGTTCTGCTGGTCAATATCATGTTCAACAGGGTGCATCTTATGTTCGTGTGGGGAAAATATATCGACAACAGGGACAACCTTTTGTGCAATAGCATCTTCCTTACGTTCAACAAGAACAAAATTTTGTACAATAGGGACAACCCTATGGTCCTATGCTAGGTCAACCTGGTCTTCAGGGGTAACTTCGCCTGTCCCAACCATCAGGCCAACCTTTTCCACAAGGGAAACCTGGTGGCCCTTAGTATCGAGTCCAACCTACTCCGCAGGGACAACCTATCCAACCTTAGTATCTAGGTCAACGTGCATCCTAGGGGCCACCCGTTCAGCCTCAAGGTGCCACTTATCTTCTTCCAGGTCAATCTGAGGTCGTATATAGTGTGCCCCAAGGGGTTACCTATATCCCTCAAGGTCAATCCCAAATGGTATACAATGCTCCTCAAGGCACTGCGTATCTTCCACAAGGTCAAACTCACATGTTGTATAATGCACCTCAAGGCACTTCTTTCATTCCACAAAAAAATCCATATTTTTCTCAGAAAGGACCTCAGTGTTATGCTCAGAATCAATATCCTGGTCCTCAACCCACATATGGGTATAGCTTTCAACTTATAACCCCTATGGATAGAATCCTCCGGGACAAAACATTTAGGGGAAAAATTTCTCTCAACCTGGGTGGAATCTGAATGATGGTCTTTATCAACAACCTACAATTCCTTTCAATACTCAATTACCTTTCCTTGCTATGTTGGAAATGCCCGATGTGTCAAAGTTGACGAATGATCCCATCCTTCATAACCTGTATTGGCCTCCAGTTCCAACTAAAAGTCCTAGCGATTGTCCCAAGTTTGAGGGAAAGTCGAGAGAAGATCCCCAAGTGCATGTTATGACATATCATCTTTGGTGTTGCTCTAACTCTTGGGTTGAAGATTCTATCTGAATCCTTCTTTTCAAACAGACTCTCACTGGTGTCACTGCCAAGTGGTACATCGAATTATCTCCTGGTGTTTCCAAGATTTCAACTCTTTAGCCATGGAATTTCTCATGTGCCTTCAGTTACCAATTCGGTATGAAACTGGGACACACAACCTCACATCCTTGAAGCAAGATCAAGCTACCCATATCTCTGATCATATTCATGAATGGAGGCATCATCGTCGCTTGATGAAGTTTGAGATTCCTGATCAACTTCTAACTGATTGGTTCACTGCCTCCTTTGTTGCTATGATTTCCAAGGACATCGCTATGGGGGAATGTGTTACTGAGGAAAAATCCATTACTCATAGCTAGTTCCTTGATCTTGCATACTCTCAGTCTGGCACGTTGTATGAAATCTTGCTTTATGCCCCTCGACCTGGAACTTCCAAATAACGGAAACGCCATCCATCGACAATATCATCAGTTCCATGTCTCAGACTTATCGGAAATCTTCTCCTCTTAATCCTGCGAAGAAAAAATCTATTCCTTCCAATGATACTACTTCTCAGCCGATCCCAAATTCTGGTAAAACTACAGAAGTGAATGTCGTTCAGACCAATCTGGTGGATAACAATTCCAAAGGAAAGAAGAAGGGTAAAGGTAAGGCCAAAGCTGATACCCAAAAATAGGATTTTAAGAAATCTTGTGCTGATGATGGTTCACAATGTAAACCGAGGTACCCTTGTTTGATTTGTGACGAAGAGCACTACACCAAGGACTGTCCCCGCTGGGCCGAAGTGAGTAGATTGCTCAAAGGCACCCAAGGCACTCAGGTTGTTCTCAAAGAACTGTTTCCATCACTGCAGACCCAGTTGGTAGATCAACCTCAATCCTTTGCCCCATTTGGCTATGAGGTTTCCATGTTGAACGGTCCTGCATCCATCTCTATTGCTACACGATTGAAAGATTATACCAAACTGTGTTAGACAGCAAGGAAGGAGATCGTTGATGTTCCTCGTCCCCTGCCTACCTCTGGCCCTCTTCAAATTGAAAGGCCCAGTACTGAACCCATTGTACAACCACCTTCCAAAGGTGTACTCGGTAAGCCTTCTTACAATCCAAATGCCCGTGCTACTCAACATTACAGTATTGTTGAGTATTTGGCTCAGGCGCCATTTGTTATGTCTGCATTAGAAGTACTTCAGAGTTGTCCATCTCAATGGAAGGCTTTGTTATCTGCCATCAGTGGGGTTGATCCCGCTGATTTGAGCCTTATCAACTTCGACTTAGAGAATTTCATCCCGTGTCTCCCTCACCAGCTTGCACTGATCATCCATTAGGGGAATTTTGAGGTCTAAAACGGGCCTGGTAAGAAAAATGTACAAGCAAAATAAACTTTATAAGAACCAATAGGATTCAAGATGATGATGTCAACCATGGGGGATGATTCATCATTTTTGGATTAAAAAATTTAAAATAATAAAAAATAATAAAATAATAAAACTACTTTTTCAACTCGTATTTTCAACTTATCTCCCTAAGTCTTTACTCAAATTTTGAGCAGGAGTACTTGTTGGATGAAAAATTTAATTTCTCATTTGAGGAGTACCCATGTTGCATACTTTCGATAGACCCTTCTACACAAAAAATGAGAAAGACATGGAAAAACATGATCGCAATCACGTTTTTCATGTATTTCTCATTTTTCATGTAGCAGGGTCCATCAAAAGTATACAACATGGGTACTCCTTGGATGATAAATTAAATTCTGCATCCAACGAGTGTTTCCGCTCAAAATTTAAGTAAAACCTTAGGGAGATAAGTTGAAAATACGAGTTGAAAAAATATTTTTATTATTTTATTATTATTTTATTCTTTCCTCCCTCTAAAATTTGATGATGTAATCTAATATTATTTTATTATTGCCACTATTATTTTATAATTTCCTTAGGAGGCCCATTTTAGACCTCAAAATTCCCCTAATTCCAAGTTGGGATTAATGGACTGAATATCCATTGAGTGGTCATGGACGAGGGTGTGTCTACGTGCATCATGTCATATGCCTGCTAGAAAGGCATTGGTTCTGCACCTCTCAATTCATCTCCAAATTCTCTAGAAGCGTTTGATGGAGGGGAATATAAACCTCTTGGTGTTCTCACTAATTTACCAATTACTTTAGAAGGGAAAACAATTAATGTCGAGGTTGAAGTAGTTAACGCCAAGCTCAATTACAATATTCTCCTTGGTCGCAGTTGGACTCATACCATGTTGTGCATTCCATCCACTCTCTTTAATGTTTTGTGATTTGTGCATGAAGTAAATATCATTACTGTGAATTAGTTGTGTTTTTTCACTTCTTCATCTTCCAAGAGCAGTGTTCCATATGTAGATCAAATTCCTACAGCTTATGAGAGCGTACGGCTGGTTATTTTCAAAGATCCCACCCTCATGGGTATTTTTCCTCTTCCTCCACACAAAATTGTTCAATTTAACATGATCTCAAGGTCTTCTGATCTGTGGATCATCCCTTCACCCGAGAAGATTGATTCATTTGGAGATTCGATGTCGTTAACTCTGATCGAGATTGATTATTGTGAACTTATTTAGACTTTGTATCCTTCGCCCTCTGATCATTCTCCTTTGAGTATGTCTCTTGACACTTATTCTCAATCTCCTTGGCTCGGCAATTCGGATTCGCCTGATCCCTTAAGAGATATATTTCCATTCGATGAAGCCATCATGGAAACTATGTCTCTTAAGGATCCTCCTTGTGATGATAGTCATCATCATTCCGCATTCATGCCTACCTTGGAGCCATGTCTACTTATCTTGAGGAGTTCACTTCTCAAGTTCCTTCTCCTCTGCTTCAAGCACCCATCCTGACAGATGAATTCTTTGCAGAAGGTAACTTGGGCAACATCACACAAATGATGCCTATCGACATCTTTGTTAAACCAGGGGTTGTTGAGAACATCCATATTGGGGTGGCATGTTCTCTCGATGAGATCGAGGTATCTACTAGTATCTTCTACGAGTTTCTCATGGTCTTATGAGGAAATGCCTGGCATCGATCCAAGTATAGTTTTGCATGAGATTCCTACCTATCCTAATGCGAAGCCTGTTCGCCAGTATCTTCATCCTGTGCACCCTAGAAAGGCGAACACTATTAAAGGTGAATTTGAAAAAATTCTTAGAGCTGATTTTATCTATCTAATTCCCTTGACCAAATGGGTTTCCAATATTGTTCCCATGGATAAGAAACAGGGTACTATTTGCATCTGTGTTGATTACAGTGACATCAACTGTGCTTGCCATAAGGATAATTATCCCACTCCTTTTATTGATAAAATCATTGATGAATATGCTGGGAGTGAGATCTTTTCCCTTATGGACAGGTTTTTTGGGTAAAACTAGATTAATATTCTTCTGTCTCATCAACACAAGACCGCCTTTATCTGTCCTTGGGGTACTTTAGCCTATTAAAATCTCCATTTTGGTCTTAAAAATGTCGGGGCTACATTTCAGCAAGAAATTTCATATGCTTTCCATGATATCAAGCAAATTGTTCAGCCTTATTTGGATGACCTTCCGGCTCATTCGGCTAAGCATTAAGACCATCCTGATCATCTCCGTTAGATTTTTCTTCTCTATCGATGCTATAACATCCAGCTCAATCCGCATAAGTATGTATTTTGCATTGACTCTAGTAGACTCTTAGGGTTTATCGTCTCCAAAGACAGAATTCGTCTTGATCCACTCAAAGTTGAAGCTATCTTTAATCTCCCCTCTCATTCCTCCTTACATAAGTTGCAGAGTTCGTAGGGGAAAGCTAACTTCCTGCGTCATTTTATACCTAAATATGATGAAGTGGCCAAAGGATTTACGCGATTACTAAAGCAAGGCATCCCGTTCCTCTGGGATGAGATCGCCCAAAAGTCCTTCGATGCACTAAATACATTGTTGGACAATGCTCCTCTGTTGCATCCTCCAAATTATCATCGTGATTACTCCCTCTATTTGGCTGTAGTGTTTAGCATGATTGCCATGGTTTTGGTACAAGATGATAATGATGGTGACAAACATGTCATTTATTATCTAAGTTGCAATCTTCTTGATACTAAAACTCATTATGTGCATGTTGATAAGTTGGAGTTGGTTGTTGTTCAAGTTGTTCAACGTTTTCGTCACTATATTC
This sequence comes from Pinus albicaulis, assembly GCA_034641835.2. Taxonomy (NCBI): domain Eukaryota; kingdom Viridiplantae; phylum Streptophyta; class Pinopsida; order Pinales; family Pinaceae; genus Pinus; species Pinus albicaulis. The sequence continues at coordinate 1,214,521,070 of CM076579.1, forward strand.
TGCTGCGCACAGTGACCGTGATTTTTTATTGCTACCCTATGACTTATATATTGAATCGTCAATTGCTGGGGGGAAAATACTCGAAGTGGATTTTCATCCTTAAAGAGTTCGATTTAGAGTTCACTACCACCAAGTCGAAGAAATCATTGGTTTTCGTTGATTTGATCTGCTTTCTCCCTTCTGATTTTGCTCCATTTGGTTTCGAGGAACGCATTCTGGATGATACAATTTTTCTTATTAGCACCCTTGGTCCTATGTATGGTGATATCATCGTATATCTTCAGACTTCCACCTTCTGATATGAGTTGACGATGCTCGCCAACGCATCTGCCATCATTCACAACCCTATCGTATAGTGGGAGATACACTCTTGCATCGGAGTTGATTCCATTCTCTGTCGGTGCTTGACTCTCGAGGAAGCTGAAAAGGTCCTCTATGATTGTCACAGTGGCACTTGTGGTGGTCACATGTCTAGATATGCTACTGCATACAATATTCTTCGTGCTGGCTATTTCTAGCCCACCATCTTTAAAGACTGCATTGTTGTTGTCTATAAGGGCCATAATTGGCAGATTTATCAGAGCAAGATGTGCGCTCCACCTTCCTGTCTTCACCCTGTCATTACCGTTGGTCCCTTTGTGAAGTGGGGCATCAATTTTATGACATGTAACCCTCACTCGGCTGGGGATCATGCTTATATTATCGTAGCCATGAACTACTTCACAAAATGGGCCGAAGCAATGCCTACACTTACGATTGACGGTAAGAAAACAACACAGTTTCTATTCGATCATGTCATTACTAGGTTTGGTGTCCCTCAAGCCATTATTACTGATCATGGTTTTCATTTCTAGCATTACATGGTGGCTGAGTTGACTTCTAAGTTGGGTCTGCGTCACGACAACTCAACGTTGTACTACCCTCAAGCTAATGGCTAGGTTAAAAGCATGAACAAATTTATCGTCACTATGCTTCAACGTATGATTGGGATGCACAAATAAAACTGGCATCCCATGTTGTTTTTAGCTCTCTGGGCTTACCAAACCTCAGTGAAGGATTCGACCAGATTCACTCCATTCCAGCTTGTCTATGGTTTCGAAGCTACCTTCTGATTGAATTTGAATTTACTTCTCTCAAAATATCTATTGAATTGCTTCCCAATCCTTTGCTAGAAGAAGAGCATCTTCTATATTTAGAGAGGCTTAATGAAACTCGCCGTTTTGCTACACTTGTCATAGAAGCACAGAAAAAGCGGGTCAAATCTCATTTTGACCAGTCAGTTTCCCCTCATTCCTTTATACAAGGATACCTCATCCTCCTGTACAACCAAGATCATGATAAGATGGGGACATGCAAATTTCAACCCATGTGGCATGGGCCCTACATTGTTAAGCGCATTTTGGAAAACGGGGTTTATGAGCTTGTTGATTATGAAGGTCATCCTCTGAATCAACCCAGAAATGGGCTGTATGTTAAAAATTACTATGCATGAGTCATTCGTGCATGTTTCTTTGTATATCATTTTTTTTCATTTTTGTACATTTTTGGCTTGGTGTGCTTTGTGAACATTTTCCTGCTTATTAGATCATTGCTTATTGTGCAGATATATATTACTCATTATGGTTGTTTCATGGATGGTGCTTCCCGCAATACCCAGAAACTATCTTTTGCAGCCTGGGTGATTTATAATCCTATTGGTGAGTTTATAGACCTTCAAGGTATATGTCTAGGACGAACCACAAACAATGTCACTGAATATAGTGTTGTTATTGAACTATTGACCAAGACCATTTCTCTCGACATTCATGCATTGATTGTTAACCTTGACTCACAGCTTGTTGTTCTTCGGCTTAATGGGCATTATTATGTTAGAAATCCTCATATATTAAGGTTGTATTTGTGTGTTCATTTACTGGAAAGACCTTTTGATTACATTACATATCAACATATTCCTAGATGAATGAATGCATTAAATGATACAATATCCAATATTGTATTAGATAGACATTTGCGTAGTTTGTAAAAAAATCAACATCACATGATAAGATTCATAGAGGAAAATATATATATATATATATATATATTGAGTGTTCACATCCATGTGCATCATAAGTTCAAAAAAATATGTATGTTTCAGTTACATCTTGAGACATCATGTCTCTAAAAAAATATGCGGAAATAAAAGCCTTGGTGTCTAGTTACCTTGACGCTCATGATAGCATGTCACTTCCCGTATGAACTCCCTCAATAAGGGGCGAACACAGTTTGACACCCCTACAGTGTGTCTTTGTTATGCACGAGGGACATCATCAAATCTCGCATAATCAGGGATCCCATGGGATATTCCTCCCAAGTTGCGTATGATTTCCTCCTCCTCACCTCCCTCATCATGAGTAGCCACATCAAATTCATGAGGAATCTCTCATGCTATCGACGACATGTCTGCAGGTCTTTTTGGGCTGACATCTGTAAATACATGCATAAATGTCAGAACATGCATAACAAAAAAGAGTAATAATACTCATCAAAATAAAAAATGAGTCTTACCCAATGCTTCATCCCAATCCTCTCCTGGTGGGAGTGGGAGATCCGCATCACCAGTAAAGTTCGTGCTAGAATAGGGTGAGTCCTACATGACAATCAGTTTTTCGGTGGAGCCACTCAAAGAAATCTGGTCTCTAGGACATCTGTTTACTGGCTCCTGATCTTTGCATCAAAGCCTCCCAATGGACCATCTATGGATCCTAGGCTGGTGGTGTCAAAACTACCACTTACTTGCATTGGAAAATTGGTAACCATTTCAAGATGAAAGGTACATAGATGGACCCATAGCCGAATTGTTTCAGCTTACCATTGTTGTATTTTTCCAACTGGTGTTTTATGTTGATTGTTACCACCTCCACCTAGTTGTAGAGAGTTGGTGCCATGCAATCTACTGCAAGAAGTAACTTTTTTTGTGGCCTCATCTGGAGCCTGAAATCCCATAGCTCACATGATGTTGTGCAACACTACTCTGAGTGCCAAATCGGGAATGGTTTGGATATCCACCTTCCCACTTTTGGATCCTTTTCATGCTCCTCGGCAAACTCTGTCGATAACCATGCTCATGTTCTCCATTGTGGGCCGATTACATGTCAAGATTGGTACTTCCCCCCTCTGCGACAATCTGGTTATGAAGTAAAAATCCAAGACCTCAATCTCGAGTTCCTGATCGTGAGTTATGAATCTTTCCTGATCTATGTCCCAAAAACTGATCAAGTACTACAATAGCTCCAGTTGAGCTCTGAGACATGGTGACATGAATAATTTCTTCAACCCACAGTCCCTAAGAACATCTATGCATCTCACATTGCCCATGGCTTCCTCATCTTCTTCACTATGTTCTCATTCTTTCCATTCGATCACCATTTTGTTCTTTCACACCTCCAAAAACATCCATATGGTTTTCATTAGTCAAGTAATTTGATTTTGAAGTGTTTAAACATGGATTATTGCTTGAATTTACAAGATTAAAATTGTTGACGTAGTTTGTGAACCCCCATTTATATTCAAGGTCGGTTGGCGTGAGTCCGTGCCTGATACCCACACCAAATGCAGTGCCCTACTTTTTACAAATATTCTCCCATAGATCTAGAAAATGGGTTGCAGGAAATGAAAATTATATCAAAATGCAGGGAAGAATATCAGTTTTTTCCTGGAATAGATGGATTCGTGATTGACCTTTTGGATTGTTTGCTATCAGATCCACAAAATCACAGTGCAAAAGTGTAAAAATTGCTCACAAGAGGTAAAAGTGAAAAGTGATTTATTTTTTACCATTTTTGGCATTTTATAAACATTTTAGAACCCTGATTAGGTTTTGAAGTATATTTTTTTATTATTTTGCGATGTTATTTCTAAAAATGGGTTTTACATGCATCTCTTGTGAAGTGATAGGTCCTCAACGTGACGATGATGAAGTAACGAGTTCTATTTTATACTTTTTGGACTCGGTAAAAACATGAAAAATTCACCCCTGAAGTCATCTTTCAGCTCTTTTCTAGCTCTCGAAAATTGAAAAGATTGTGGAGATTCTTGTCATTTTGAACTCATTAAAAGGCTGCGAAATGATATCTACCCAATATACGTTTACCCCTTTTTCAGGCTAGGATAGATTATTTACAGAAAAGGAATACCTTAGCCTATCGTGACTAAGAGGTTCTCTCAGACATAGTGTTCTACCTTTTTGGATCTATGAGACTACCTATGAAAAGGGACCTGTTGGAGTTTTCTTTTCTGATTCTTTTCAAACTCCTTTTCCAGACTCCTTAAAATCTAAATGACATCGAAAATCGTCACCATGATGTAACCGAATTCATCCTTCCTAGGGATCGTAAAATGTACCAGGATGGATTTTCCTGAAGGAAAAAATTACTTGAAAAGCATATGCTCTCCCCTTGAAGCTTGTTTCCAAAAATAATTGGGGTACTCACCAGCAATGGTGGGGGGAAATGGAACCAGTTCTCAGTCTTGTTGGCAGTATGTCGCTCTTGAACATGGCACTCATCTTCATTCGTGTTGGGTTGGGGAGATCTCATTTTTTCATTCTTTCCTCCATGGGTTTGGGTAATCTCTTTTGACCTCTCATCTACTCTTTGCCATGTCACCATGAACTCAGATCCCTTGATGTCAAAATATTGCCAAATTCCATAGTCATGTCGCTGATATGTTCAAGAGAAGTTTCCTTTTTCAGTTTTCTACCTCTAATCCTCTTTTCTGTCCTGATTCACTATCATATTACTTCTATATCTTGTGTTGATGATGTGGGAAACATTATGGCCCTCCTTCAACCAGGTCACTTTCTGTCGACTTCAGCTCATTATCCAGGAAGCTGATCTAGAGACTCCCTTCCGATACCTTGGAGCTTGCATTCCTCAATGGAAAGTTATTCACATTTGACGACATGTCCTCATCATTGGCCTTCGATCGAGTGATTCTACAGGTGTTCGACGCCAGATCATTGTTCACATTCTATGGTTTGTGTTGGGAAAAATACTGAGAGGGGGGGGTGAATCAGTATTTACTGCATAATCAAATCTTTTTACTTTTTCATTCCTTAAAACCCATACGCTACTGTACTTCAGTAAACTAGCGTATATATGCGGATCCCCTTTATGAAACTAGCGTATACACAGAGATTTAGATATGTCATTAAATCTTCACTTAAACCATTCCATCATTTATTCATCAGATATTCAATAAGCAGTAAACAGGTGCAGTAAGAACAGAATAAACCATCACACAAAGCATCACACATGAACACCAGGATTTTTAGGTGGAAACCCAAATCGGGAGAAAACCACCGCTGCAGTTGCTCAGCCTTCAATATTTTATTATAGAAAAAACATCTTACAACATATGTGCTGGCGCAGACTTGACCAGCACGCAGGCACCCACCTGCGCTCGTTTACCAGCCTCTCCTGGAAGGGAGCTACGACCCCCCGACTCGTTTACCAGCCTCTCCTGGAAGGGAGCTACGACCCCCCGATCTCGTTTACCAGCCTCACCTGGAAGGGAGCTACGACCCCCTGACTGAAGGCTACAACCCTCAGCACCACCTTGGACCACGTTTCATCAATTTTCACACTGGATCCAACAAATTCAATAGAACACCACTTGCACGCCACATTTCATCATATTTCCAGACTAGACCCTTTCCACACTTTTAAGCCCAAACATACATCACCAACAGATACATATCAACACAGATCAGATAGCAGAAACACAGCAGAACAGATCAGATATCTCATACCCCTTGCTTCAGCAAACCCTAGTTTGCATACGCGCTTTTACTTCACTGATGTCGCGTATATACGCGCTTCCGTCCACACAAACCAGCGTATACCTCGGTGTATATTTTATTGCGCATACGCGCTTTCTCTTCGCTGAAGCTGCGTATATACGCGCTTCCTCCGCGGCGAAGTAGCGTATAGATCTTCAATCTTTACAGAGCAGCATACTTCATCAGATCAGATATTCAGTTCAGATCTACCCTTTTGCTTCAGACAGATGTTCGCCTAGATGCTCGCCTCATCACAGATCTAAGCCTTCCATAATCAGATCTAGCAAATACAAGAGCAATTCAGATCTAGATCCCCTTCTTCATCATTGGTGCATCATACATTCAGATCTGTCATTCAAGAGTAACCCTTTCCATTCAGATATACTTCAGAGAGAAGTATTCATTCAAGTTCAGACATCTTGCTCTCACACACATGATTTGCACAATGAATTTCTTATCCTTATATAGGTTTATCCTTTTCAATACCATGAGCCCCTTTTTTCAATACCATGGGCCAAAACAATACCATGAGCCCAAAACTATTTGGACGGGGTCAATTAGGCGGATCATTACCCAATACAATGGGTCAATACCATAGTGGTTACCCCTGGTTTTGCACTTTTTGAGTGCTTTAGCCCATACGCGACTTGGCACGTTATTTTCCGCGTGCATACGCGACTTCCCCTAGGCCAATCCGCGTATACAAAGATACATACTCTTTTCATCATATTTTGAGCACATTCTGAATTCTTTTCTTCATTGCCTTCTGTACACACTGTAGAAACATCATATTTTCTTCATCAAGAACATATTCTCTCAAGCACAACTTCATCAAGTAAGTTGTCATCATCTTCATCAAGTGGGTTGCCTTTCAAGGACAACACTTAGCATCATATTGTCAACAAACATCATATCACATCAGATTTACATCATTTACTAAGTCCATCAAGTCAAGCATAACTTCATCAGGTGGATTGCCATCAAGGACAACACATGTCAACAGTCGCATGTCTTCATCTCCATTCCGTGGGTTGCCATCAAGGACAACACTCTGCATCATATTTCCAACAATCTCCCCCTTTGGACTTGATGGCAACCATGATGGTGTTTGGTTACCACAGCAGATAGATATCATGTCACTCTCCCAAATATGTCACATCATTATCTTCTCTTTATTCAAACACCATGTCACTCTCCCCCTTTGACATCAAGGGCAAAGGGCGGATCAAAAACCAACACTCTCCCCCCTTCTACATGTGGAAGAAACATTCTGCAGATCTGATATGTGCTGAAGTGGCCAAGCTCCCACTAAGTTCATGCTGAATCTTCAAACATATTTGTCAATGAGGTACATGACACTATGAACTTCCTATCACCAAAGACTCATACTTACATCAATTATCCATCCAAGTGGATTTACATATGAGACTCAACTACCCAACCAAGTGGGTTTACAAATTTGACTCAGCTACCCAACCAAGTGGGTTTACAAAGCTACCCAACCAAGTGGGTTTACAAATTTGACAAGTCCTTACATTACTGAATATTACAATTTTACAACATGGGTCTCCACATGACCTTTTCATCAAAAATGACTTTTCATAACCAAAACCAAGAAGAACTCAAGAGAGATCATATAATAGAACCATCATAATGCCAGCAATGCATTATACTCAGCAAAGCTAATGCTCCCCCTGAATCTGTGCAACCAAGCAATCTTTCCAAATGACTAAGGCTCCCCCTTAGTTTGTGCATCCTGAAAAATTCCACCAACAAATCATCAAGGCATCTTCATCAAAACATTAGAAACAGAATTATGAGAACTGGAACACCACCAGAGATACCAATCAGTATTAGAGATACCAAACAGCACTGCAGCTGTGCTGAAGAGAGCTAAACCAAGCAAAAATTGTCAGCAACCAACCATACGCGGTTTTTTGTGCAGGAACTCGCGTACATACGCGACTGTGTTTCAGTAAACCCGCGTATCCCAAGCCATCTTCTAAAATTTATGCAGATCGGATTCTCTATGAGGAAAAGACAATGTTCAGCTTCTTTCTGAGATATTTGACTGCTTCCCTGGACTACAGATATAACAGAATAGTGTAGTTGTGTCTTCAAGCGTCATCCAATGGTTGTAGCATAAGCCCATTAGTAACCAAGCCTTCAGATCCTTTGCAGTATCAATACATTCTTTCCAAAAGAGATTATCATACCAGAACAACATCTTCAGATATGTGTCAAGCAATCATCCATGTGGTCCAAAATCACCATGATCTTCAAGATGTAACATGAAGTAACATATGTAAGCAAAAGATCTCAACCATAGAAACCAAAATCTATATGATCTGAAACAAACGATATCCAACTCATCCACACAAAGATACTTATCAGCAACCAGGGCTCAAAATCTCATCATAATAATCCATGTACCAAATCATCATCATTTGAGCATGAGTATCACCAAGACCAAAGAATAAGCAGTCATATTTCCAACAATGTCACTATTAGAATTCAACCTGCTACTCCCCCTAAACCAGTGCTCTTCCTTAACTTTGTGCAATCTGAAACACCTTCAACAGCAAGTCATCAGCAATAATCTCTTCATGATCTATCCTCATCTCTGAATTATAAGACTTTCATCTTGACAACGAATGCTCTTCATCATAAAGCAATCAACCTTCATCCATAATCTTTAACAAAAATAACCAAGTATCATTTCATTAACATGAGTATAACCAGAATGATGCTATCAGTGCAATCATCAGCAGTCAGAATGATGCTCCCCCTGGGCCTTTGCTCCAGATCTTCAGCAATCAGATAAATTTTCCTATCATCAATTCATACGCGGCTGTGTCTGCTGAAACTCGCGTGTATACGCGACTTTTGTGAATATAACCCGCGTATAGAAAGTGAAATATAGAAAATTTCACACCTTCATCTCCTTCTGCAATTTTACCTTCTGTTCCTGTCTTTTCTTCACACCAGATGCACTGTCAAAAATACATATAACCAGAATAATCAAATCAAACATGAGAGACATCATACATTGCTCCCCCTGTGACGATACATTACTAATTCTCATAATGTATCTCACATCATTCCTGCAGTCAATCAGAGAAGTAAGCTTCTGAAGCAGATGACTGCAGTAGGGTCTGAATTCCCTATGTTTCTGATTGGTCCTCCTTCTTTTTCCAAATTTGCTTGAGCTTTCCAACAGTGTGCTGAAAATTGTCCACTTTCCCAGATCTGTTCATCCTGCATTCTTTTTCTACATGTCCATACTTATTACAAACATAACATCTCATGTGGCCAGAGAAATAAGCATAAGAATCATAATGATTATTTCTATTCTTCCTCCTTTTACAATCAGTTGCTTTATGTCCATACTTGTTACAAGAAAAACAATATCCCCTAAAGAAGCTAGAGTACCTTTCTGAGTAGAACTTGTTTGTTTGTGGCTGAAATGATCTGCTCCTGCAATTTACTGCATCATGCCCATAATTATGACATTTAAAACATTCAACGTTCTTGAATGAATTCCTTTGAGAATTCATGATTGTTGGTTGATATTTTGTTTCTTTCAACACATCAGGTTTTGCATTGAGATCTTCTGAATTTTTGGCACCTCCTTGTGAGCTAGATTCTCCTTTAACAGTTTCATGGAAACCAAGACCATGTTTGATAGCAGGAGACCTTTGATTACTCAGAATATTGTCCAGAATATTATTACTATCATGAAACCTCAACAGTTTTACCTTTTCTTCCAATTTACCTTTGAGAATGTTTGCCTCAACCTCCAAGGCTTGACATTGCTTTGTCATGCTTTCTTCTTTTCTTCTTCCATCTTCAACTTGATCCTTCAGATTTAGGATCTCTTCTTTCAGCCAATTTTCGTTTTCTTCACATGTTTGTTCCAACTCTTCATTCTTCTTATTTGATTTTTCCAGATCTTCTTTGAGAGAGATAATTTCTGCTTCAAGGCCTTCCTTTTCAAAGGATTGTAGAGGTTCCTCATTCTCCTTACTTGATGCTTCTAGCTCTGCTTGCAGAAAGATGATAGCAGCTTCAAGTCCTTCATTCTTCTTTCTTGATTTTTCAAGATCTGCTTCTAGATCTTTAATTCGATTGGATGCATAAGTATGAAACCTTTGATACTTGTCCATCTGTTCATTCAGCATTTCTATTTGATCTTTCAATTGTGAGATCATCTCTTTATAGATAGTTTCTTGCTTATTGTATGAACTTTGTAGTTCTTCTTCTTTAATCTTGAGAGCTTCTTCTAGATCCACAACTTTACTTTCACTATCTTTACTATTGTTTGCACAAAGAAGAGTATTACAAGTGGCCTTCTCCTTTTTCTTCTTTGCCATGAGTGCTTGTAGATCTTCGTCAGAATCTATTTCATCTTCTTCAATTTTTGCTATACATGATTTCTGAGGTATCTCCTTTCCTCGAGTAACCTTCTTCTTTTGCTTCTTAGCCATGAGCACTTTTAGATCTTGGTCAGAATCTTCTTCATCTTCACTGGACACTTCATCATCATCTTCTTTTGCATAATAACTCTTTCTCTTCTCAAATTGTTTCCCTTTACCATGATTTTCTCTATAAGGACATTTAGCAGCATAATGACCAACTTTTCCACACTCAAAACATTTGAAGGGAAGCTTACCTTTGAATCTTCCAGTGCCTAGTTGGAGCTTTCTCACAAAATTTGCTTCTTCTTCATCGGATATATAGCTGGATTCTTTGACAACTTCCTTTTCCTTTCCTTTTGTAGATGCCTTAAAAGCAGCTTCTCTTACTTGAGAAGGGCCTCCTTGTCTCATTTTAAAAGCAGTCAGAGTACCATGTAATTGAACAATAGTAAGAGTTTGCAAATCTTGCCTTTCTTCAATAGCTGAAACTTTAGAGTCAAATTTTGAAGTCAAAGATCTTAAGACCTTTTCTACCAGAGTAGTATCAGCCATGGTTTCACCCAAATTTCTCATCCGATTTACAATATCCTCTAGACGAAGAAAGAAACTGGCAACACTTTCATCACTATGCATCTTCAAATTTTCATATTCAATTCTAAGAGTTTGGAGTTTTGCACTTTTTACCTTTGTATCTCCTTCATAGCTCAGAATGATTTTGTCCCATATTTATTTTGCTGAATGTAGTTGCATCACTTTAGCAAATTCTAATTCAGACATGCTTCCTAATAAGACATTCATTGCTTTGGCATTGATTTCATACTTCTTCCTTTCAGATGCATCAGTAGGTATACTTGCTGGGTATTGATAACCTTCTTCCATGATTGCCCATACATCTGCACCAAGACTTTGCAGATATGCTTTTGTTCGTACCTTCCAGAATATCAGATTGCTTCCATTGAATAGAGGTGGCTTTATAGACATCACTCCTTCTTGACTTCCCATTGCGATGGATCTCCTTCAAGCGATCAAGCTTCTGCAGAAGGACCTCCTCTGATACCAATTGTTGAGAAAAATACTGAGAGGGGGGGTGAATCAGTATTTACTGCATATTCAAAACTTTTTACTTTTTCACTCTCTAAAACCCATACGCTACTTTCCTTTAGTAAACTCGCGTATATACGCGGATATCCTTCATACAACTCACGTATTAGCAGAGATCTAAATATGCAAATATTTATTAACTTAGTTCTTTGCAATATTCATTCATCTGATGTTAAGTTAAGCAGTAAACAAGTGCAGTAAGAACAGAATAAACCATCACACAAAGCATCACACATGAACACCAGGATTTTTAGGTGGAAACCCAAATCGGGAGAAAACCACCGCTGCAGTTGCTCAGCCTTCAATACTTTATTATAGAGAAAACATATTACAACATATGTGCTGGCGCAGACTTGACCAGCACGCAGGCACCCACCTGCGCTCGTTTACCAGCCTCTCCTGGAAGGGAGCTCCAACTCCCTGACTCGTTTACCAGCCTCTCCTGGAAGGGAGCTACGACCCCCCGATCTCGTTTACCAGCCTCACCTGGAAGGGAGCTACAACCCCCTGACTGAAGGCTACAACCCTCAGCACCACCTTGGACCACGTTTCATCAATTTTCACACTGGATCCAACCAACTTCAATAGAACACAATTTGCAGGCCACATTTCATCATATTTTCATACTGGACCCTTTCCATACTTTTAAGCACAAACATACATCACCAACAGATACATATCAATACAGATCAGATAGCAGAAACACAGCAGAACAGATCAGATATTTCATACCCCTTGCTTCAGCAAACCCTAGTTTGCATACGCGCTTCCGTCCACACAAACCAGCGTATACCTCAGTGTATATTTTATTGCGCATACGCGCTTTCTCTTCGCTGAAGCCGCGTATATACGCGCTTCCTCCGCGGCGAAGTAGCGTATAGATCTTCAATCATTACAGAGCAGCATACTTCATCAGATCAGATATTCAGTTCAGATCTACCCTTTTGCTTCAGACATATGTTCGCCTAGATGCTCGCCTCATCACAGATCTAAGCCTTCTATAATCAGATCTAGCAAATACAAGAGCAATTCAGATCTAGATCCCCTTCTTCATCATTGGTGCATCATACATTCAGATCTATCATTCAAGTGTAACCCTTTCCATTCAGATATACTTCAGAGAGAAGTATTCATTCAAGCTCAGACATCTTGCACCCACACACATGATTTGCACAATGAATTTCTTCTCCTTATATAGGTTTATCCTTTTCAATACCATGAGCCCCTTTTTCAATACCATGGACCAAAACAATACCATAAGCCCAAAACTACCTGGACGGGGTCAATTAGGCGGATCATTACCCAATACAATGGGTCAATACCATGGTGGTTACCCTTGGTTTTGCACTTTTTGAGCGCTTTAGCCCATACGCTACTTGGCACGTTCTTTTCCGCGTGCATACGCGACTTCCCCTAGGCCAATCCGCGTATACCTAGAGACATACTCTTTTTCATCATAGAATCTAGCACATGCTGAAATCCTTTCTTCATTGCCTTCTGTACTCACTGTAGATACATCAGATTTCCTTCATCAAGAACATATTCTATCAAGCACAACTTCATCAAGTAAGTTTTCATCATCTTTATCAGATGGGTTGCCTTTCAAGGACAACACTCGGCATCATATTGTCAACAAACATTATATCACATCAGATTTACATCATTTACTAAGTCCATCAAGTCAAGCATAACTTCATCAGGTGGATTGCCATCAAGGACAACACATGTCAACAGTCGCATGTCTTCATCTCCATTCCGTGGGTTGCCATCAAGGACAACACTCTGCATCATATTTCCAACATTTTGTACTAGTTGTACCTTGAGAGCCATTTTCATTATTGGTTCTTTCTCTCATGTCTATTAACAACTTTCATCATTGGTTGGTAATCAGGTGACTTTCTTTCATGTTCGACTTCAGCTAGCATATTCGCATACTTGAATTTGTACTTGTTTGGGTCAAGATGGAGTGCAAGACCCTGGGTTTTGTCTGATTAAATCTAGGCCACATGATATTTTGGTTTATCATGACTGTATGCATGACTCTCTTGATTGGATGGTTGTGACCATACCTAATTCTATTTATTGATCCTTCTTTCTAGATGACTGCGCCCATACCACGGATCTTGATTTTATATGTACTCTATTATGGATGGTTGTACCCATTCCACATTTTCATGTATCAAAGATATCAGTTGTACTTGTACTTGAAGGTCTTCCGGCGACGATGTTTGGTCTGAATGTGTTCTTGTAAATCATTTCACTCCTCCCTTTCTCTCGAACCTCATGCTTTAGGGTGCATCTGTTACACAAAATTTTGTCACCATCCCTGCAATCCCCATCCCAAAAATTGGAGGACCATTTCTATGACTTCTCTGTAGTGTAATTCCTTGCAAAAAGTGTCATTGCATCCCTTGCCATGAGAAGAACATTTCCTCTGTTGACTATCTCTAGAGAAGGCTATCAAAAACATATGATTTTGGGTCGGTGCTGGCAGAAAGTTATGGCCTCGTTCCCATAGATAAATTAGCACTGGACCTCATGCCTATTGGTGCTCTGTCTCAGTGGACTTCCTGCGTCGAGCTGTTTTTGGAATTTTTTTTAAAATAGAAGCGAAGTTTCCATTCCCAACCACTTCGTGAGTGGAGTTAGCATGGTTTTTTCGACTAAATAACGTCGAATACCTTCCCTTGTTTTATTATTTCCTACATTTGAGTAACCTCCCAAAGTATAAGGCCTCCCTTCCACCATATGAGGGATCCCAACCTCCTCCTCTCCTATAAATACATCTTTCTCACATAGTTGCAGCTAGTTGAAATGGTTGAATAGCTGAATAGTTTGATATAACTGGTGTGAGATAGAGAAGAGAGAGACCTATTGTTGAGAGAGAGTCTAGGCTTATTTCCTAGCCAAGTCTAATTCCCCGATGAATATTTAGACGCATTTTGACTAGACCCGCTGAAGGAGGCTACAACGTCAAGGATCTTTTTGTTGTAAACTCTTTCTCTCTTCTTATTAATACATGACTGGTGTTTTGGTTCCCATTTTTCGTTTTATATGTTTAATCTTGTGCAATACGTTTAGTTCTCCTTGACCAATTAAATAGTTATGAATGCAAGTATTGTTTCATATGTTGATATCGTTCTCTGATCCTTGTGTAGGCACCTGAGTACCACCGCTGAAGGACCGTGACATGTCATGACAAAGATCAAGAGACTGCTGCCACAGCTATGATAACTATGTTGGAACAAAGTTAGGACATCTATCCTGACTTAGTTTCATTCATTGGCTAGGAATCAATGCATTAGCATGTGCTCTTGCTGTTAAGCCCACCCTAGGGATAGAGGGATCACCTCTATCACCAGAGGGGATTTACCTACACAACACCACCACATCTCTTCTCAGAGATAAGCTACCAGTGCCCTAGCAAGTTTATTTCCATTATGTCTGTAAAAAAATTTCAGTTTGTTGATATTAATGAAATGAAGTGTTATTTCCACTGCATCTTTGTATTTATGGTTATATGTGTATTTTTTTTCATTCCTGCATAAATCCATATCAGTGGTATCAAAGTGGTCTTCTCTTTCTCGATCCTTCTTTGAATGTCCCCAACAAGGTTGGGGTATAAGGAGTTAGGGCTTGATCTGGTTGAATTGTTGCAAGATTAGCCTCACAAACCCCGACAACCGCTCATGGGGGATGAAAATAAAGATGAGGGAGAAGGAGATCATATCTAAATATTTTTGGAGGAGGCCCTCAAAAAATAAAGGAACACAATGATGGATAACGTTTCCCAAATCCTTCAATGACTACCCACTGACCATGCATCTTCATGCGAGAACCACTCTAGAGGCACAAATCCTTTTAAGGTACAAGTAAACTTTGACATTCCCATATTTGAGGGCCAAATAGATGCATATGTCGTAGATATATGGTTGAATCTATTAGAAGTATATTTCTTGGTTCATGAATTTTTCGACCAGAAGAAGATTATTTTTTCACTCCTCATAGCTACCCCCCATGTCAATGACTATTGGGAAACCTACTGTGAGAAAACGGACAATGGGGAACCCTCTCTTTTCTTGACCGTACCCACTTGGAATTCCTTCCCGGATACCATAAAGGAACAATATTATCTCGCAGGGAGCTACGAGGAAAATTACATACGATGGAATACATATGGCAGCAAAGGGATCAATATGTGAATGAGCTGATGAATTTGTTCCTTACACTACGCAAAAATTTGGGTATCAGAGATTCGGAGAAACATTTAGTGCTGAAGTAACGCATTTTTCTACATAGATACATTCAGGATGAAATTTAGTTCCTCAACATCTCCTCGCTTGGTATGGCACACCGTTATGCTGCCAATATTGAACAGAAATTCAAACAGAAGAAGCGAGAACTTTTATCTATGAATGAAAAGCAAGAGAAAGGTGCCCCCAAATCGCAGAAAAATTGACTAAGGCAAGGCATGGCAGCCCAAGACAACCTGCAAAAGTCACAAGAAAATAATAACACCATGAAGCCAAATAAGGACATGGGAAAGTGGTATGAGTTCCATAAGAGCTCCACTCACAATACAAGTGAGTGTCGAGCCAAGAAGTCACTAATGGCCGAGATGGGGGCTTTTGAATCAGATGCATGCTCCAATTATGAATAAAAACCCGACAAGGGGAATGAAATGGGAAGCATATTATTGAGGCAGATTCCAATACTACCATTGCCACCGCAAAGATCCATAAGGAGGAACTAGAAGATGCAGAGGAGGAGGATTGTCTCTTCCACTCCTAGATGTGGGTAAAAGGTTCCCTGCTACAGTTCATTGTCGATAGTTGGAGCCAAAAGAACCTATTTTTAGTAGAGGTCATGAATTATTTGGGCTTCCTAACCATAGCACACCCACATCCATACACCATTGGGTGGCTTCACCAAGGAAGATATCACCGCGTCAGGCAACAGTGCCACCTTTGCAACAACATCAAGACCTTCACAGATGAGGTATTATGTGACATTGTTCCTTTTGATATTTGTGATGTATTATTAGGCCAACCATACTTTTGGAAGCAACATGCTATGTCTGAGTCCTGGCTCTGCACTATTATTGTTACTTTGGGAAATAAGTTTTATAAGATACTAGAGGTACCACTGCTTTTCGCTATCTCTTTGGTTACTGCAAAATAATGCAGTAAGCTCATTTCCAAAAGCCGGTTTTTTTTTTCCTGATGCTCCGCCCTCAGGGAAAGAAGAATACTATGGCCATGACGTCCATATAGGGCTCCTCCTCATGATAACAACAAATGGACATGTTCGTGGAGGAGTACGGGGCATATTCACCTCACCCGTAGTGGTGCCTTTGCACTGTCAAGTCAAGCACCCCATCAATCTAACCATAGGTGCATAACTACCCAATGAACCGATCTATTGGTGCTCTATTATGGAGAACTATTAAATCAAGAGTTAGATTTAGGAGCTGCTATAGAAAGGTCACATCCGGTCGAGTTCATCGCCCTGTGGGAGCCCGATCGTGTTAGTGTGGAAGAACAATGGAACCTGGAGACTCTGTATTGACTATAGGGAACTGAACAAGATCACTATCCAGAATAGGTACCCAATCCCACAGATTGATGACCTTCCTGACCAGCTCAAAGGGGAAAAATATTTCAGCAAGATTGACTTGAAGTCCGGGTATCACCAGATACCAATCAAACCCTTCGATGTGTGGAGACTGACTTCAAATCCAAGGAGGGCCTTTTCGAATGGATGGTAATCCCTTTCAGGTTGACGAATGCTCCCACAACCTTCATGAGGATGATGGGAGACATGTTGTGGCCATTCACCAACTCATTTGTAGTAGTGTACTTGGATGACATCCTGATCTTCATCCAGACTTGGGAAGATCATCTACACCACATCCGACAGGTCGTCTAAATAATGTGGCAACACAATTTGTGTGAGAATTTGGAGAAGTTCACTTTTGGAATGACCCAGGTTCAATATCTGGGATACATTATTGATGAATGAGGGGTGCATGTGGATCCAACCAAGATCCAAGTCATTTGGGATTGGCCAGCCCCAACCACTCTAATAGAGCTTTGTAGATTTTTGGGTATTAATAATTTCCATCGTAGGTTCATGTTTGGATTCTATTATATAATTTGGCCCTTGAGTCGAGTCACCAAGGGAGGAGCGAAAGAAAAATTATTTTTCTTAGGATCTCAATAGAAGGAGTTCATATAATTGAAACATCAGCTCTACTCTACCCCAGTGCTCAAATTTCCAAACTTGCAACAACCATTTGAGATCGAGACATATGCCTCTGACAATGACATTGGGGTAGTTCTTACTCAACACGGGCATTCAGTGGCATATCACAATGAGAAATTGTCTGACATTCCGCAAGTATCCCACTTATGATTAAGAAATGTATTCCATTATGTAGGCTTTTCGACAATGGAAGCATTACATTTTTGGGAAGGAAACGATCATCCCCATAGACCACCAACCCCTGCAGTTCATACAGACACAAGGGAAGCTGCATAATGTTTGCCATCATAAGTGGTCTACATATCTACAACAGTTTCATTTGAGCATCAATTACAAGAAGGGTAGCACAAACAATGTTGCAAACTACCTCATCTGACCACTGATCGTGCCGCAAACTACTGTTATCAACTCTTGTGGGCACTAGACTTCTCATTGGCCACTTATCTATAAGAGTGATCCAAAATTAGGCCACACGTACAAGACACTCTTGGAGGGTACACAAGTGATCTGAAATGTGAGAACTTCTTATTTCTAATACATAGATGGACTGTAGGGACATTTACAGGATATGTCACCTTTAAAGAAAGGATGAGATCTTGAAGCTTTCTGGACCTTTACAGACTCTGCCTAAAGAAATAATAGAAGTAATCACTAATGATATGATAATGAAACTACTTGTTTGCTGGTGCAAGGTATTCATTATCCATAAACTTATGTGTGCAAACTGTTTAATGTGTTTTAAAATTGGAACAAAATGCTTTTGGTGAATTTATGACTCTTTTTGTGTGTAGGAGGCTTATTGCTTTTTATTTTTTAACATATTTAACTCTGATAAAACACAGAAAATAAATTGTAGAATATAACATAGCATATGATAAGGTAGTTCACCCCTCCTGGGCTACATCTGTCGGGTCCAAGGCCCCGAAATGGGCATGCCCTTGCTCTTATTATGCTCAAAATTAGTAATACAGTGTGAATAAAGCCTAAAAAGGAAAAAATAGCTTTATAACTGAGTTTAGAACACTGAAAAAAAAGTAAATATAGGCTATTGTTTCACCTCCAAAGTTTAACCATATCCCAATACAGCTCCAACACTCCCTAGGCCCTAATGGCTCTCCAAGCTTCTCTAATGAAAAAGTACATGAAGATGATCTCTGTTGCGTCTAGAACCTACACCATTAGCTCGGGAATTCTCAAATTATTCAAAAAGGACTTTTGGTTAACCTCAAATGGTTAACCATAGCTCAGCACAACATCAACCCCAAAATGGCCCTAGTGGCTCAAAAATATTCTCCGAATCTAAATAGGCTAAAGATCAGCTCCAATGGCTCTGAAACCTATCTCAGTGACTTCCAAATGCTGAGAAGACCCAAAATAAATAAAAAATTCACTCCAAAAGGACTCTCCTAGCAAAAGTTATGTCCAACTGAATTTTTTGCCCAGTTTTCCCTAAAAAACCTCCACTAATTGTGGAGAACTGGAGTTAACTCTAGTTAAAATAGCAACAATGCCAAACTTGGAGAGCATGCTCCAAATTTATCGGGCGGTTAAGGGATAAAATGAAATGTGAGAGTTAACGTGGCCACATGCATCGGCATTTTATGTGGGTCTAACGATTTTAAAATTGTAACAACAAAGGTCCGAGCCCTTTGCCGTTACATGTGACCTGTTGCATAACCATAACACTACCGCCGAAGTGTTTAGCTCTTAGACCTGAGTGATAGGTCTTGTGTTAGAGGGGGATGGCCCCCTTACAGCCCTGCCCAAACCCATTTTGAAATTCAAATATGACTTTTATCCAATTCATATTTAGAACCAATGTCGTGGCTCATTGGTAAGTCATGGGTGTGTTGAGCCGCAGGTCATGGGTTCGATTCCGAAATAGCCACAAAATTTTTTGAATATAAAACTTTGGATTCTTGGGGCCATGTGATGGCCTCCGGGAAAGCCACTTGGTGCCCGCTCATTGGTCCACCTAGAATATTCTATAGAATATTCTGTGGAATATTCTTGAAATATTCTATGGAATATTCCATTTTTTAATATTTTTTAATCCAAAGTCAAACTGAGTCAAATTGGGCTTTTTGCTTGAAATTGAGAAACTTTAAAGTTAAATGTCTTCCTCATACAGAATCAGTTTTCAGTGCTGTTCATGACTACAGGATCATTTTGACGATACCTTCCCCATCGTTCTGGTTTGAACCAATTCTGAGAAAAAAAAAAAATGAGAATTTTTCCAATTAGGACATGATCACCTGATCACACCTCCCAAAAGGGAAGCTTTTGGACACAAAAAATCTCTCTGATTATAGAAAATGAATATGAGGAGACTGATTCTCCACTCTTCAAACTTTGAACCACTAAAATCTTCCTGACTTCATCAAATTGAGCTTTTCATAAAATGATAAATTTTTCCTTGAATTCACTGATCGACCGTTGCTAAAACTGACTGAGTCATTATGCAAATTCTTAAAATTTGTAGAACAACAACTATATTTTTCAGAATAAAAATTGTTTCTACAATGATCAAACTTCAAAGAATATTGAAAACGAGATTCACCTTTCGAACTGTTCACATGGAAAAATTTTGTTGTGTGAGCCATGCACTTGTGCCGAATCTTGACCAAGTTTTCTCACCATACAAATCTGCCATTCTGAAACCAACATTGACCCATGCTAAACGGTGTGCCCTCTTTTCTTGCATGCCTTTCCATCTCATGGACTCTTGTACTTCTTTACATTCACACTTCATCCTCTATAGCGATCGACACCAAAGGTACCTTGTGCAACATAATGTCATCTTCTTTCAAAGATGAATTATTATCAGACTGAGAAATATCATTAGCAATATCATGAAAAGGAAAATGTACAAAACCTTGTCATTTCAACGTCAACAAAGTCAGATTTGACTTGCATTAACTAGCCTTTTCAATTGACCTACATGGACTAAAGAAGATTCTAGCTTCTTCTTATGTGCTCTCACAATGTACTCTTTTCCATCCTTGAACAAGCGGCACTTATTCTCATGGCGATATAATATTTCCTTTCTGTCATATAAATATGGACTACCCAACACAACACCTATTATTTGAAGCGGTACTACATCCAGTTCAACCCAATCAACATACTGAGTTGTTATGGCAAAGCGCAACATGCACTTTCTTGAGACTTGTATGTTTGCATCCTTGCATATCCACCCAAGAGGATAAGGCTTTGGATGTGGAACTGTCTCAAGTTTCAGTTGTTTGACCAGTTCTTTTGAAATGAGATTAGCTTGAGACCCACTATCAAAAAGTGTGTCTATCTTTGTGTGGTTTGATATTATCCTCACATGAAATATCTTTATCCTCCTCTTTTCATATTGAGTTTCTTTGTGATAGTTTAATGAGCTAGAACTTGGATTTGATTCTTGTACAACCTCTTTCCCCTTTATGTCCTTTAATACCATGGCGATAATTTTTGTCTCATCACCTGATTATGACCCTAAGTCCTGTTCAATAGTTGCTACAGTTTTCCTCTTTTCTTTGGTCTTTTCTTTGTTTTTATATTTCTCTGGTTTCAGCTCAGGATGAAGCTTCCAATAGTGGTCTTCATCATGGCTTGTTTTTGAACAGTTCTTGCAAAATAATTTACCTTTTTCCTTTCTGGAATTTGCAACCCTTTTTCTTCCTTTGCTTTTAAAATCATTATCCTCATTTAGTGCATCAAAAATGTTTTTCCCTCTAGCCTCTAAATGCGTAGCTTGTACAAAAACTTCGTCTAGACTAGTAGGATTAAACATAAGAATAGTGTGTTGAAGGTAAATGTGCAAACCACCTGTGTACTTTAACAAAGTATCTTGGCTTTGTAAATCTACTTGAAGTGTTGGCAATATGATGCAGAGTGTTGTCCTTGATGGCAACCCACTTGATAAAGATGATGGCAACACTTGAAGAAGATGATGGCAACCTACTTGATGAAAGTTGTAATTGATGGAAATTGACTTGATATACTAATTAATGATGTAAATCTGATGTGTCTGTAGAGCAGCTCAGATGTAATGATGAAAGGAATTCCAGTATGTGCTAGACCAATGATCAAAAGTGTGTGTCTCAAGGCATACGCGGGTTTGTCTAGGAGAAGTAGCGTATGCAAGCGGGAAAGTACGTGCCAAGTCGCGTATGCTCAATTGCGCTCTAAAAGTGTAAAACCAGGGGTTACTACCATGGTATTGACCCATTGTATTGAGCGTTGGGTTGTCTATTTGATCCCGTCCAGGAATACCATCGGAAGTGGTGTGGTTTTGGCTCATGGTATTGATAAAGGGTAAACCTATATAAGGAGAAGAAAATCATTGTGCAAAGGGTGTGCAAGTGTCTGGGCTTTAATGAATATTTCACTCTGAAGTATATCTGCATGATTGAACTCTACTCTTAATTGATAGATCTGAATCTATGATGTATCTATGAACATGATGAAGGATCAAGATCTCTAGATCTTGAAATGATGAATCTCTTGGATGATCTGAAAAGAAGTAATGAAGACCTGGCGCAAATCTGGTGAAGAAGTTGAAGAAATTTGGGTAAGTTCATAGATCTGGTCTGTTCTGCAAAGTTTATCTTTTATAGATCTATACGCAGGTTCGTTTCATGGACGGCGCGTGTATACGCGGATCTGTTTCAACAAAGTCGTGTATGGACAGTTAGGGTTGTTCTGATAAATGCACAGATCTATACGCGAGTTCGCGTCATCTAAAGCGCGTATATATGCGGGTATGGTTAAATAAAAGCACGTATGATATCTGATCAAATGGTTGCTCAAGGTTGAATGTGCTTCTGCATACTTGTTCTGAAGTCTGGGATATCTCTGATATTCTGGTTACAGTGGTTTCATTGTTCTGTTTGAAGCATTGGGAAAAGTATGTTTGTTGATAAGTGAAGGGTTGAGTTGGAGCTGTTGGATCCAGTTTGAAAATTGATGAAACGTGGTCTGCAGTGGATCTGAGGGTTGAAGCCTTCAGTATGTATGTAGAAGCTTTCTGTGTGTAGAAGCTGGAGTTAATATCAGGGGGTAGTAGCTCCCTTCCAGGAGAGGCTGGTAAACGAGTGCAGGGGGTTGTAGCTCCCTTCCAGGAGAGGCTGGTAAACAAGAGAAGGTTGTAGCCTTCTGCAGGTGGGTGCCTGCGTGCTGGTATGAGTCTGCGCCAGTACATGGTTGTAAGAAGTTTTCTTTATATAATAAAAATTGAAGACTGAGACGACGGTAGCGGTGGTTTTCTCCCAAATTGGGTTTCCACCTTAAATCCTGGTGTTCATGTGTGTGTGATGATTTATTCTGTTCTTACTGCTCCTGTTTACTATTTTCTAAATATCTGATGAATGAATGATGCAATGATTTGAGTTAAAAGATAAATGCATAATTAGATTTCTGGGAATACGCGAGTTTTCTTTCTGATATCCGCGTGTATATGCGAGTTTCATTCATTAAATTAGCGTATGGGTTTAAGAGAAGGAAAAGTAAAAAGTTTCTCTGTCTGCGCTAAATACTAATTCACCACCCCCCTCTCAGTATTTTTCCAACAATTGGTATCAGAGCAGGTCCTTCTAAAAAAGCTTAGACGCTAGAAGGAAGATCAAGCAAGATGAGCAATCAAGATGGAACAGCATCTATCAAGCCTCCGCTCTTTAACGGAAGTAATTTAATCTTCTGGAAAATAAGGATGAGATCCTATCTTTAGTCTATGGGAGCAGATATATGGGCCATTGTTGAACAAGGATATCAATATCCAGCAGCAGTACCAACAGATCCGACGGAAAAGAAGAATTATGAAACAAATGCAAAGGCGGTCAATGCACTATTGGGAAGTCTAACTGAATCAGAATTTGTCAAGGTTATGCAGCTGAATACAACAAAGGCAATATGGGACAAAATCATCCTAAGTTATGAAGGTGATGCAAAGGTAAAAAGTGCAAAACTCCAAACTCTCAGAATTGAATATGAAAACTTGAGAATGCATAATGATGAGAGTATTGCTAGTTTCTTTTTACGTCTTGATGATATTGTCAATCATATGAGAAACCTGGGAGAAAAAATAGCATAATCTACTTTGGTTGAGAAAATCTTAAGATCACTAACAACAAAATTTGAATCAAAAGTCTCTGCTCTTGAAGAAAAACAGGATCTTCAAACTCTTACTATGGTGCAACTTCATGGCATACTGACTGCATATGAAATGAGGAGAGGAGGACCATCTGAAGTCAAAGAAGCTGTTTTTAAAGCTTCTACAAAAGGGAAAGAAGTTCAAAAGGCAGAAGGATCAGGATATATCTCAGAAGAAGATGAGGCAAACTTTGTGAGAAGACTCCAACTAGGAACCGGAAGATTCAAAGGTAAGCTTCCTTTCAAATGTTTTGATTGTGGAAGAGTTGGTCATTATGTTGCAAAGTGTCCTTATAAAGAAACATCTGCTAAAGGGAAAGAAGTAGCAAGAAGGAATAAGAACCGATCTAGCACTAAGAAAAGTTACTATACTAATGAAGACAGTGATGGGTTATCTAATAGTGAGGAAGAATGTGAACAAGATCTTAGACTTCTCATGGCATTTGAAAAATATTCTAGAGAAGACAAGGATGTTTTTATGGATGCTCTAGATGACAATGATATTCTTGATCAAAATAATCAACTCAAAATATTCTTTGAAGAAAGTAAAATAATCATAGAGACTCTGAAAAAGAAGAATGAAGAAGCGAAGAAACACAATGAGAATTTAGAATGTGAAGTAGTAAGTCTAAGAAAAGAACTTGAGAAAGAAAATACTCTGAATCTTAGATTTGCTAAAGGATCTGAAACCTTAGATGAGATTATCAAGGTACAACGTTCTCCTCTTATAAGTACAGGTCTTGGATATACCGGAGAATCCTCTCAGGCTTCAGCACCAAATTATCTAAAAGTAGCTGCAGCTAGTTTACTACATTCAACCACTCAGCAAGGGAATAAAGAATATTTACAGGTAAAGCATGATCATCACAATTCAAGGAACACTAACAGGGATGTATTTCAAAGAAGCTACAACCAACACGTAAATTCAAATAGAATATTTCATGATCGCAAAAATTTCTACTTCAATGGACAATGTTTCACATGTCACAATTTTGGTCATAAAGTTGTTCAATGTGTTGCCTATAAAACCATCATGACAAGAGAAGCAAGAAAGAAAAGGATGGATATTGAACCAAAGAAGAACACCTATAACAATTTTTCTCCTCTTCAAAATGAAGTTGAATGTACTTACTGCAATAACTTTGGCCATTTAGAATCTGAATGCAGGAGCAAAGTCCAGCCAAAACGGGATTTTCCTTCAAGTTCCAAAGTATGGAAAAAGAAGGAATTACAGGTTGAAAATTGTGGGATAGAGTTATTTGCAGAAGGTGAAGAAAATCAATGGTACATTGATATTTGATGCTCAAGACACATGACAGGTGACAAAAGAAAACTTCTTGCATATAATGCTCTAGAAAAAGAAAAGAAAGTTACATTTGGAAATGATACTCCTGTTGTAATTAAAGGAAAAGGGTCTGTGTTTCTAAAAGAAAAGGTGAAGGCTAATGATTTCATGTATGTGGATGGATTAAGGCATAACCTATTAAGTGTAAGTCAAATGTGTGATCAAGGAAATGAAGTTGTCTTTAGTTCAAAAGAATGTGTGGTTCGTGATCTTGATACAGGTAAAACTATTATAAAAGGGAAAAGAACTCCAAGCAACCTGTATGTATTGAAGAACTGCAAAGATCAATGTTACTTGAGCAAATATTTAGAAAATTGGCTATGGCATAGAAGGCTGGGGCATCTGAGCTTCTCTCAAATCAACAAATCAAGCAGACTTAAAGCTGTTCGTGGTCTTCCCAATATTACTCTACCAGAGAGTATCATATGCAAATCTTGCCAATTCGGTAAGCAGACCAGAGTGCAATTTAATGCCAAAGAAGGATCATCAATTAAGCCTCTTGAACTTATTCATACTGACATATGTGGACCTATGAGGAAAAAGTCACCACGTGGGGAAGAATACTATATCTTATTTATTGATGATTTCTCTAGGATGTGTTGGATTGGGTTGATTAAACACAAAGATGAAGCATTTGAAAATTTTCAGATCTTCAAAGCACTGGTGGAAAATGAATTAGATCTAAAAATCAAGTGTCTTAGATCTGATCGAGGAGGAGAATAAACATCAAATGAATTTCTTGAATTTTGTGAACAACATGGCATAAAAAGACATTTCTCTGTAGCAGGCACCCCACAACAAAATGGCGTAGCAGAAAGAATGAATAGAACAATTCAACAAATGGCTAGAGCTATGCTTGATGATTCTGGAACACCTGACATTTTCTGGGGAGAAGCAGCACATACAACAACAAACATTCTCAACAAGGCACATGTTCGGGTAAATAGTGACAAAACTCCATATGAACTCTGGTATGGTAATTCTCCCTCTGTGAAGCATTTTAGAGTTTTTGGAAGTAAATGCTTTATCAAAAATAATGATGAAAAGCTTGGCAAGTTTGAACCTAGATCAGATGAAGGGATACTTCTTGGTTACTCATCTACAAGAAGAGCATACAAATGTTACAATAAAAGGCTTCGAAATATTGTTGAATGTATTGATGTTGTCATTGATGAGTCTCCTGCAGCCCCTAAAGAAGAAAAACAAACGACAGAAGAAGATGATGGTGACTATTGTCCTTCTACATCAAATAGGAATGATATAGACAGTGGATCCAATGAAGAACCTGAAGATGATTTATCTGAAAAGGCTCCTTCCAGATATGTTCAAAAGAATCATCCAGAATCTTAGATTTTGGGAGATAAGGCATCAGGTGTACAAACAAGAAGGACTCTTGTAGGATCCTCTAGCTATCTGGAATTTCTATCCATTATTGAACCACACAATGTCAATCAAGCTAGAAAATATGAATGTTGGGTTCAAGCCATGAATGAAGAGCTTGATCAAATTGAAAAAAATGACACTTGGGAATTAGTACCAAGACCTCATAACAAAAATGTCATTGGAACTAAATGGATATTCAAAAACAAGTTAAATGAAAATGGGGATGTCGTAAGAAATAAAGGTAGACTTGTTTGCAAGGGGTATACTCAACAAGAAGGTATAGAATTTGAAGAAAATTTTGCTCCTGTAGCTAGACTTGAAGCCATAAGAATGTTTCTTGCTTTTTCAAGTTTTCAACAAATCAAAGTTTATCAAATGGATGTTAGATCTGCATTTCTCAATGGTGATCTAGAAGAAGAAGTTTATATAGAACAAACAGAAGGATTCATTTTGGGAAATGATGAAAATCTTGTTTCTAGACTTAAAAAGGCTCTATATGGTCTCAAAAAAGCTCTAAGGGCATGGTATTATCGTCTTGAAAAATATCTTCATCAACAAGGATTTTCAAAGGGGTCTGCTAATAGCAACTTATACACAAAAATTGAAAATGATAAACTATTGATTGTGGTTGTATATGTTGATGATATCATTTTTGGAAGTAATGAAGAATCTATGAGTCAGAAATTTGCTTCTATCATGCAGCAAGAACTTCAAATGTCTTTACTTGGGGAACTAACATTATTTCTTGGCTTGCAAGTGCATCAAACTACAGATGGTATATTCTTATCACAAGAAAAATACCTTAAGCAAATTCTAAAGAAGTATGGCATGGAAAAGTGCAAACCTGTAAGTACACCAATGATAACCGGATGTAATCTCAGTTCTCATGATGATTCTCCCATGGTGAACCAACCAGATTACAGATCTATGATAGGAAGTCTACTTTATCTCACTGGGACTAGATGGGACATTATGCATGCAGTTGGGATTGTTGGACGATTCCAAGCTAATCCAAAATAATCTCACCTTCAGGCTGTCAAAAGAATATTCAAATATCTGCAAGGAACTCAAGACTTTTGACTATGGTATCCAAAGAATGCTGATCTTACTCTTCATTCTTACACTAATGCAGATTGGGCTGGAAATGTTGATGATCGGAAAAGCACTAGTGGTGGTGCATTCTATATGGGGCCCCGGTTAGTATCTTGGTTCAGCAAGAAGAAAAGCTCTATTGCCTTATCTACAGTAGAAGAAGAGTATGTGGCTGCCGCATCATGTTGCACTCAACTTATTTGGATGATGCAAACCTTACAAGATTTCCAAATAAAATGTTCACCTCCTATTTCCATTATGTGTGATAATACAAGTGCCATCAGTATCTCAAAGAATATTGTTATGCATTCCAAGACCAATCACATTCCCATCAAGTATCATTTCTTATGTGAACAAGTGCTTGAACAAAAGGTGAAGTTGGAGTATGTTCCCTCCAAAGAACAAGTTGCTGATATATTTACCAAACCTCTACCCAGGGAAGTGTTCAAATATCTCAGACAGAAGCTAGGAGTAGTCTCTACCATGCAGAGGATCAGATCTTATTAAAATTCTGAATATTAATTTGGATACGCGGGTTTCCTGAAAGACAGTCGCGTATATATGCGAGTTCATACGCAGAAAACCGCGTATGTGTGGTTGCTGACAATTTTTCTGGGTCAGCATTTCTTCAGCACAAGCTATGGTGTTGTTTGGTATCTCTGATGCTATTTGCAGTCTCTGGTGGTATTTCGGCTCTTATATTTCTGTTTCATTCTCTGATTTTGGGTGAAGATGCCTTGATGATTTGTTGTTGAAAGTGTTCAAGATGCACAAGCAAAGGGGGAGCTTTGGTCACATGGAAAGGATGCATTGGATGCACATATTCAGGGGGAGCATTAGCCTTTATGAGAATAATGCATTGTTGGCATTATGATGATTCTGAATTATGATCTCTCTCTTGAGATCCTTTTGTCTTGGGTATAAAGAGTCATATTTGTAATTTGATGAAAAGGTCATGTTGAGACCTATGATGTAAATTGTAATATTCAGTCATGTAAGGACTTCTTCAATGTGTAAACCCACTTGGTTGGGTAGTTGGATCAAAATGTGTAAACCCACTTGGTTGGGTAATTGGATCAAAATGTGTAAACCCACTTGGTTGGGTAGCTGAGTCAAAATGTGTAAACCCACTTGGTTGGGTACTTGAGTCTCATCTGTAAATCCACTTGGTTGGATCTTTGATGTAAGTATGAGTCTTTCGTGATAGGAAGGTCATAGAGTCATGTACTTCATTGAAAAACATGTTTGAAGATCCGGCAGGAACTCAGGGGGAGCATGGTAACTTCAGTGCACATCAAATCTACAACGCTCTTCTTTCGACGTGAGGAGAAAAACCTTGTGTTAGTGTTGATCCGCCCTTTTCCCTTGATGTCAAAGGGGGAGAGTGACATGGTGTTTGAATAGGGAGAGAATATCATTATGCTTAATGTATCTATCTGTTGTGATCAAACACCATCGTGGTTGCCATCAAGTCCAAAGGGGGAGATTGTTGGCAATATGATGCAGAGTGCTGTCCTTGATGGCAACCCACTTGATAAAGATGATGGCAACACTTGAAGAAGATGATGGCAACCTACTTGATGAAATTTGTACTTGATACAAACTGACTTGATATACTAATTAATGATGTAAATCTGATGTGTCTACAGATCAGCTCAGATGTAATGATGAAAGGAATTCCAGTATGTGCTAGACCAATGATGAAAGGTGTGTGTCTCAAGGCATATGCGGGTTTATCTAGGAGAAGTATTGTATGCACACGGGAAAGTACGTGCCAAGTCGCGTATGCTCAATTGCGCTCTAAAAGTGTAAAACCAGGGGTTACTACCATGGTATTGACCCATTGTATTGAGCGCTGGGTTGTCTATTTGATCCCGTCCAGCAATACCATCGGAAGTGGTGTGGTTTTGGGTCATGGTATTGATAAAGGGTAAACCTATATAAGGAGAAGAAAATCATTGTGCAAAGGGGGTGCAAGTGTCTGGGCTTTAATGAATATTTCACTCTGAAGTATATCTGCATGGTTGAACTCTGCTCTTAATTGGTAGATCTGAATCTATGATGTATCTATGAACATGATGAAGGATCAAGATCTCTAGATCTTGAAATGATGAATCTCTTGGATGATCTGAAAAGAAGTAATGAAGACCTAGCGCAAATCTGGTGAAGAAGTTGAAGAAATTTGGGTAAGTTCATAGATCTGGTCTGTTCTGCAAAGTTTATCTTTTATAGATCTATACGCAGGTTCGTTTCATGGAAGGCGCGTGTATACGCGGATCTGTTTCAACAAAGTCGCGTATGGACAGTTAGGGTTGTTCTGATAAATGCACAGATGTATAAGCGGATTCGCGTCATCTAAAGAGCTTATATACGCGGGTATGGTTAAATAAAAGTGCATATGATATCCGATCAAATGGTTGCTGAAGGTTGAATGTGCTTCTGCATACTTGTTCTGAAGTCTGGGATATCTCTGATATTCTGGTTACAGTGGTTTTATTTTTCTGTTTGAAGCATTGGGAAAAGTATGTTTGTTGATAAGTGAAGGGTTGAGTTGGAGTTGTTGGATCTAGTTTGAAAATTGATGAAACGTGGTCTGCAGTGGATCTGATGGTTGAAGCCTTCAATATGTATGTAGAAGCTTTCTGTGTGTAGAAACTGGAGTTAATATCAGGGGGTAGTAGCTCCCTTCCAGGAGAGGCTGGTAAACAAGTGCAGGGGGTTGTAGCTCCCTTCCAAGAGAGGCTGGTAAACAGGAGAAGGTTGTAGCCTTCTGCAGGTGGGTGCCTGCGTGCTGGTATGAGTCTGCGCCAGTACATGGTTGTAAGAAGTTTTCTTTATATAATAAAAATTGAAGACTGAGACGACGGTAGCAGTGGTTTTCTCCCAAATTGGGTTTCAACCTTAAATCCTGGTGTTCATGTGTGTGTGATTATTTATTCTGTTCTTACTGCTCCTGTTTACTGTTTTCTAAATATCTTATGAATGAATGATGCAATGATCTGAGTTAAAAGATAAATGCATAATTAGATTTTTGGGCATACGCAAGTTTTCTTCTGATATCCATGTCTATATGTGAGTTTCATTCATTAAAGTAGCGTACGGGTTTAAAATCAAGGAAAAGTAAAAAATTTCTCTGTGTGCACTAAATACTGATTCACCCCCCCCCCCCCCTCTCAGTATTTTTCCAACATGATGTAAGAGTGCTCTTCTCCTAAATTATTTGGTATAGTCTTGACATTTGGTCCCTTAAGCTGTCTAAAGTTTTTCCAGTTCATTATAGACTTCTAAAGGTGAGCAAGAGGATAAAATTGCTTCTTAATTGCAGAAATAAATTCAACCCATGATAAAGTAAGCTTACCATTTTTCTTGATTTCCTCCCAGGTTTTGGCTTCCCACCTAACTAATGTTGCTCCATCCATCCTTAATGAGGCTAGCTGAATCTTGGTGTCATCATCATGCAGATTTTGAATCCTTAAATAGACCTCCAGTTGTCTGATCCAATTTTCTAATTTCTCTGCATTAACATCACCATTAAACATTGGCAATTCCAATTTTACATCAAGCTTTAACAAAAAAAAAATACCAGTTGTTTTTGTCATATGTGACTGATTTACTGAAGTTGAAGAGGATGATGTTGAGGAAGAGGATGACGATGGAGATGGTGGATCACCATTTCCTCCATTCCCTTTCTTTGACTTATCATTGTCCGTATTTCCTCCAGAATAATCTCCTCCTTCTCTTTGGTTTTTAGACCCTTCTCCAGCAATTCTATCATTTCTTTCTTGATAGAGGATCCTTACCATTTTAGTCATATCCAAGAAAGCTTTCCCAAAAACCCTTTCTTCTTCCTTGGGATCCATCTCTTCATGAGCTTCACCTTCTCTTGAAGACATGCTTGTAGCTACTTCTAGGGCTTTTAGAGGTGGTTCTCTGACCCTTCTTGGTTGTGGATTAGTTTTTACACTAACCAATTTTCCTTCACCTCTCTTGAGTTTTAACCTAGTAAGCATAAAAAATTGCAAACAAATGACTTAATCTTTGCACACAACAATGCTGAGCAAAATCTCTAGCTCAAAACCATAAGCTCAACCTATGCTCCGATACCAATCTAATATGAAATGTGAGAACTTCTTATTTATAATACAAAGATGGAATGTAGGGGCATTTACAAGATATGTCACCTTTAAAGAAAGGATGAGAGCCTGAAGCTTTCTAGCCCTTTACAGACTCTTCCTAAAGAAATAATAGAAGTAATCACTAATGATCTGATAATGAAACTACTTGTTTGCTGGTGCAAGGTATTCATTATCCATAAAATTATGTGTGCAAACTGTTTAATGTGTTTTGAAATTGGAACAAAATTCTTTTGGTGAATTTATGAGTCTTTTTGTGTGTAGGAGGCTTATTTCCTTTTACTATTTAACATCTTTAACTCTGATAAAACATAGAAAATAAATCACATAATATAACACAGCATATGATAAGGCAGTTCACCCCTCCTAAGCTACATCTGCCGGGTCCAAGGCCCCCAAATGGGCATGTCCTTGCTCTTATTATGCTCAAAATTAGTTATACAGTGTGAAGAAAGCCTAAACAGGCAAAAATAGCTGTAGAAATGAGTTCAGAACACTAAAAACAGTAAATATATGATTTTGTTTCACCTCCAAAGGTTAACCATTTCCTAATACAGCTCCAACACTCCCTGGGCCCTGATGGATCTCCAAGCATCTTTGCTAAAAAATTACCTAAAGATGATCTCTGTTTCCTCTGCAACCTACACCATTGGCTCTAGAATGCTCAAATTCATCAAAAATGACTTTTGGTTCACCTCAAATGGTTAACCATAGCTCAGTACAACATCAACCCCAAGATGGCCCTCGTGGCTCAAAAAGCTTCTCCAAAGCTAAACAGGCTAAACATCAGCTCCAATGGCTCTGAAACTGGTCTCAATGGCTTCACAATGTTGAGAAGATCCAAAATCAAAAAACATTCACTCCAAAAGGACTCTCCTAGCAGAAGTTATGTCCAACTGAAGTTTTTGCCTAGTTTGCCCTAAAACACCTCCACTAATTGTGGAGAACTATAGTTAACTCTAGTTAAAATAGCAACAATGCCAAACTTGGTAGGCGCGCTCCAAATTTATCGGGTGGTTAAGGGATAACATTATATGTGAGAGTGGACGTGGCCACATGCGTCGGAATTTTATGTGGGTCTGATGGTTTTAAAATCGTAACAACAAAAGTCCGAGCACTCCACCGTTACATGTGACCTGTTGCATAACCGTAACACTACCGCCGGAGTGTTTAGCTCTTGGACCCAAGCAATAGGTCTTGTGGTAGAGGGGGCTGGCCCTTAGGGGTTGGCCCCCTTACAGCCCCACCCAAACACATTTTGAAATTCAAATATCAATTTGATCTGATACATATTAAGAATCAACGTCGTGGCCCATTGGTAAGTCGTGGGTGTGTTGAACCGCAGGTCATGGGTTCGATTCCGAAATAGCCACAAAAATTTCTTAATATAAAACTTTGGATTCTTGGGGCCACGTGGTGGCCTCTGGGCAAGCCACATGGCACCCACTCATTGGTCAGCCTAGAATATTTTGCAGAATATTATGTGGAATATTCTATGGAATATTCCTTTTTTAGTATTTTTTTATCCAAAGTCAAACTGAATCAAATTGGGCTTTTTGCCTGAAATTGAGAAACTTCAAAGTTAAATATCTTCCTCATACAACATCGGTTTTTAGTGTCATCTACGGCTGCACGATCGTTTTGACGAGACCTTCCATGTCGTTCTAGTTTGAACCAATTATGAGCAAATAAAATTTTGAGCATTTTTCCAATTAGGACATGATCACCTAATCAACAAGTTCCAAATTTTCACCTCTAGGATGCATTGTTATGTCACCTATGACACCTTTGTGTTCCTTGAAGCAAGCATGCTAGGATGATTTGGGAAGCACACTATAATCGAATTTTTGGGAATTTCAGGGTCGAGGAAATAATGGTAGTACTGTAGAAGTATTTCTATTGGCCGAACCTTCAACAAGATGTTAGCAAGTACATGAGATCCTCCACTACTTCTACCATTTACAAACCAACCATCAAGAAGCAAGGCCTCTATACTCTGCTACCTACCCTTAGTCAATGTTGGCAATCCATATCCATGGATTACATGTCGGGCCTTCCTTCTACTAAACATGGAAACAGCTATGTTTCCATGGTCGTTGATATATTCTCGAAGATGGCCATTATGGTGCCCTGGAAGAAGAATATCACAGCAGAATCCACTCCTAAACTCTTCTTTGAATGAGTGTGGGCACACTTTGGGATCTCACAGTATATTATCTCAGATCGGGACAACAGGTTCCTTACCACATTTTGGTCCAACCTCTAGTCAATGCTTGACAATAAGCTCACCAAGTGCACAACTTTCTATCTCAAACTGATGGCCAAACAAAGGTTGTCAAGAGGATGATCATACACATTCTATGTATGTACAATTCAAAGCACCCACACACATGGGATGAGAGCCTTCCCTATGTACAACATAGTTATAACTGAACTATTCACAACTCAACCGACCATAACCCCCTTTAGGTGGGATTGAGATTCTAACCACCATGTCCCATTGGTGTAGCCATGCCATTTACGGCTACTCAGGCAGATTTGTCTCATATCCAGTCTGAAGCTGATAAAGCGAACAACTTCATTGAGTGCATTCAGCACATCTACCACAGGTTCATGACATATTGGATAGAGTTAATGCTATGTAAAAGAAATGACATGATCAACATCGGGTGCCACAAACTCCACGTGGGCAACAAAGTGTGGCTACATTTACAAAATCAATGACTCACTGGACAGCACCGCACACTTTTCCCACTACAATATGAGTCGTATACCATCACCAAGGCTATAGGGGTGAATTCCTTCGAGCTCAGTATTCCACCATTCCTTGGCCTACACCTAGTATTCAATGTGGACTGCCTTCAGCCCTACTTCCCAACTCTACTAGACACCTACAACATTGAAAAACAACTCACACCAAGAGATTTAAACCTATACTGCATGGAACACGCCACCATAAATTGTATTATGGACATGAAAATCAAGAACACTCACCAACAGAAGATCGAACTGTATTAGTTTGTCAAATTTGGCCAACTCTTACACCAAGGCAAGTGGTTCACCAGGGACCAAGTTTAGCAAAAGTTTCCTCATCTCATGGAGGAAATCAACACAATGGGGACCATTTCTTCCTAAGGGGGGAGGAATGATCTAGGTGGATATTGGTGGCCACCCACCTATTCCACTTAGGGCCCCACCATTTTTCTTTCAGTTTTTTAGTTTCTTTATTTGTAGTATAGTTTACTATTTTTAGCAGTTTTTCGGGTTGTGAAATCCGGAGCCATTTTGAGGCCCTAAATGATGTTTTTTTGGAAAAAACAAGAGAAACATGGAATTTCCTTTGATTTCTCTCACACCAAAAGCTTTATTCCTTGGATAGATATTTCTAACGAGGTATTTTTCGTGTCAAACAGAGATCGTATGCCAAAGTTACGTCCCCGGGAGTTGATGTACCAATTTACCCAAACGGGGCCCATAGTCTTGGCGCTTCATCTCCTAGGATTAGGTTTTTCAATGCCTAGGGTTTCTCATTGTTTCTCAATAATAAATAGGCCCACGAGCCTCATTGTCACATAGTTTAGAGGCTTATGGCCACCACATATCTTTTTAGAGATAAGCTACCAATGCCCTTGCTATTTTATTTCCATTGTATCTGTAAACAAATTTTAGTTCATTGATATTAGTGAAATGAAGTGTTATTTCCGCTGCATCTTTGTATTTATGGCTATATGTGTATTTTTTTGTGTTCCTACATAAATCTAGATCAATGTTCTATACCAGCAAGATTTAAATATCGCTACCACAACTCCATCCAAAAAAAGGCATCCTTTCCTTAGACTTTTTAGGGATAATGTTGTTGTATAATTAATTTATTAATGCTATCCAGATTCCATATTGAAGATCCTTGAATAGGTTTTTGAGATCTTAATTTTTTTTTCTGTGATTGATAGGGATTGTGTTTATGCTCCAAAGTTTCCTCCATAACTCCTAGCGACCTTAGATCCACCTCCACCATAATTTCTCCCCCAAAACATTATTTATAATTTATGTATCATGAAGATCGGGATTCCCTGCTATTTTGGGAATATATAATTTATCCCAGGCTACAAGGGCCATTTTATTTCCTATATATATCCTCCCTATAGATAATATCTATAGATTATATTGATATATTTGATAATTTCTTTAGACCCCACCAATGCAAATAGAAGATACCTAGCAAGGTTTGCATACTAATCTTCACAAGAGTAATCTTCCAAAAAAAATTACAGATATGAAGGTCGATTAATCTATTTCATTGAATATTTTCTATCCTAATTTGTTTCAGCGAATACTTATATGGGAGTTTCCTACCAAAGGCACATCCAGATATTTAACAGGGAGAGAACCGCATTGAAAAACTAATAATTTGGTTAGGTGCACCTCTAGTACTAAGTTAGTATTAAAGGAAAAAATATTAGGTTTAATTTTGTTAATGGATACCCTTGAGTCCTCTATGAAGTCCTCCAAGATATTATGAACTACTCTATATTCTCTTGTTGTAGAAACTCCCATTAATCTCATATCATAAACAAATTGCTAATGGGAGATGGGAATATCATCACCATATATATGGTATTAATCCTTTTATCTTTCCTTGTGCTACTGCTACCCTCATTTTTCATCCCAACCCTTCTACAAAAAGAATAAATTATAATGGTTAAAGAGGGTTTCCTTGTCGAATTCCATGTGAAAAATTGAATGTTGAGGAATGAGATCCATTCAAAATCATCGAGAAGAAAATGGTTACAAACAATGCTCCTGCCTAGTTAATCTAGTTACCTGAAAATCCAAAGGCAACGAGAAAACATAAGAGGTAATATGAACTAATTCTATTGAATTCCTTAAATAGGTCAAGCTTAATTAACATTCCTACATTTTTATATTTTTTAATTAATGGAGGACCTCGTGGGCTACTACTATTATATCAAGGATCTGTCTACCCTCCACATAACTCGTTTTCTCCATTGGAATTAGATTTGGTAGTAGTGGCTTTAAAATATTTCAATGACTTTTAAACAATATTATATATCACATTGAATAAGGGTACTATTTTGAAGCTATCAGGATCTTAGGCCATATCACACTTGGGAATAATGTTAATACTATGGCACTCAAGGCTAGAAATAAAGCACATACTATGAGATTCATGCACCAGGTCATGGATTTCTTTCCAAGGAACTGACAACAAGCATGGAAAAATATATGTTGAACCTATTTTCACTTAGTGTTTTTGTTTTTGGCATGGATATTACTACCTCTTCGAATTCACATAATATACCTTTTTTTATTAAGGTGTCATGATGATCTAGTTGAACCAATGCTCAAATGTTTTCTTTGAGCTTGAGAGTTAGTCTCTATCAACTTGGATTTGGTTCAGCTAAAACGAATCCATAATATCTAACCAATTATTTCTCTATATATTAGTGATATATGGCTTTTTTCCCTACCTCATATTTCAGTGAAAATATCCTATTATGATTTCGGATATTTATCATTGATTTATGAAAAAATTGTGTTCTTAAAGAATTAGGGGAATTTTGAGGTCTAAATTGGGCCTCCTAAGGAAATTATAAAATAATAGTGGAAATAATAAAAATACATTTGATTACATCAACAAATTTTAGAGGGAAGAAAGAAAAAAATTACTTTTTCAACTCATATTTTGAACTTATCTCCCTAAGGTTTTACTCAAATTTCGAGCAGGAATGTTGGTTGGACGAAAAAATTAATTCTTCATCCAAGAAGTACCCATGTTGCTAACTTTTGATGGAATATTATACAAAGAAAATGAGTAATACATGCAAAACGTGATTTCAATTACGGTTTTCATGTATTGCTCATTTGTTTTGTAGAAAGGTGCATCAAAAGTATGCAATATGGGTACTCCTTCGATGAGGAATTAAATTTTTCATCCAACGAGTACTCCCAGTAAAAATTTGTGTAAAAACTTAGGGAGATAAGTTGAAAATACAAGTTGAAAAAGTAGTTTTATTATTTTAGTATTTTTTAATATTTTTATTTTTTTACTCCAAAAATGGTGAATCACCTCCCATGGTTGACATTATCATATTGAATACTATTGGTTCTTATAAATTTTATTTTGGTTGTACATTTTTCTTAGAAGGCCCATTTTAGACCTCAAAATTCCCCTAATGCAAATGGATTATTCACTTTTTCCTCCGTAATATTTCGTTATGTTTCCTTATTTCCTCTATTTTTGTCAGTATTTCTCCTTCTTGTGTATCCATATCCTCAATTCTTCGCTCCATAATTATTTTTTTCAAACCTCTTGCATATGTATATCTAGCTCTTGCTTTTCCTGGAAAATATTTCCAAAATACTCTTTGTTCCATTTATTGTTTTTTGACTTAAGAATCTTTAGCTTTTGTCTAAACTTGGTCATGAAAGACCCTAGACTTGAATCCATTCCCACCATGAATCAGCCTTCTAAAGGAAGAATGTATCCTTAGGCCATAAAATCTCAAATGTGGAAGGACTATTTTTAGGGGAAAATTTTACATCTATTTCTAATTGAATTAGTGAGTGATCAGAACCTATCCAAGGAGTAATGGATGCTCCTAAGAAGATATCATCTTCTAAGATACATTATAAGACTAAAAATCTATCCAAGAACAATTCTATTTCATTCTTACTACCCTAATGATTTTTATAGGTGGATACTCTATTACCTTTTTCCACATTGATCAATTTAAATTGCTGGATAAACTATTTGGATTATTCGGAGTCTCTTCCCAAGTGGAAAATACCTCCTTTTTTTTTCCTTCATAGACATAAACGAGTTGAAGTCTTTGCCTAGAACACATATCTTGTGTTGGTGAAACTCTCTAATTCTAGCCAAGTTTCTAAGAAAGTTTTTTTTTCTTTATCAAAATATTTGGCCCATAGACCATTGTCATGCATCATGTTTATTTTAATCCTAGGTAGTTGAATCTACAGAACATTATCGTCAAGATAGCCATCTAATCCATACATTCTCCTTCGTCTAGATTCCATAAGATAATCAGTCCCCTTGATATACCTACAACATCTATTTCTATGGTTTGATATCCTCTCCAATAATGAGAGGTTATTGAGTTGAATTCATCACTATCAAATTTAGTCTCCTGTAACATTACTATTTTCATCTCCCTATGGATTTTGTATTTCAAGAGCCTTTGTTTTTATGAAAATTTAAGGCCTCTTATATTCCACAAAATTATCTTTTTTATGAAGGATGTTGGGTAGAGGAAAACACCTCCATTAAGAGATCCTCTTCTCTAGGATTAAAATCATATCCTCCATCTCTTCTATTAACTCTCTTTTTTTCCTTCCTCTTCTTTTTCCTTCTTCTTCATGCTTGGTATTATCTTTGAAGCTTTGTATTTTGATGATAATACTTTCTAGGGATGAGACTCATCCATGATCAAGAGATCATGTGTTTTTCTCAAAATTGTAAGTGCTCGAAGCTATACGAAACCTGAGCGACTGGAAAGGTCTCGTCGTTATGATTCTGGCACTGTGAACGGTTCGAAAAATTGATTTCATATGAGGAAGATATCGCGTTCTAATATTTTTCCTAAACAACTAAAATTTTTATGACAGGGATGACTGGGATGTACAGTCAGCAGGCAGGAATAGTTAGCAGGTGGCATATTCTAGGAATATTCCATTTTCCTGAGCTAACAGGATTTTTCCATGTGGCATGATGTGGATTGTTGATCTAGGATGTACGTTGTGTTTTGTTATAGCCAATTGGAGGGTGACATGTGGCCAACCCATAGGCTGCCACGTGTCCCCTGGAAAGTTGAACAAAATTATGGTTTGGGGTCTGGGGGGTTCGACCCCATGACCTCCGGCACACACACAATGGTCTCATACAACTCCCCTACGTTATGACTTAACCATATAAGTCGAATGGTTCTATTTGAAGTTGTATGGTTTTTAATTTCGGAGGGGGGACCGCCATTGCTCCCAACCCGCTGGTGGCCCCAAAGTAGTGGTCACATGACATTTTAAAACCCACAGCAACAAACTTCAAAACTAGTGGTTACATCCAACGTCTACTACGAAGGGTTCGGTGGATGCAGTCACATGTCATGTTGTGACATCAAAACTGCAATACGACGGTTATATAAAATGTAACCCCAGCAGAAAATAAGAGATGTCACATGGGCGCAGTTCAAATGGAAACTAATGCCATATTTTTCGGAACCCTTAAGACTCTGAGTTCCACTCCATATGTGGAGTTTTAAAAACAGTTAAGCTACAGATTTAAAGGTAGGGGGTCAGCATGTGACCACCCCGCCCAAACCATTTGATATTGATGCAAATAGTCTTATCCAGTGGAACTGTGGAGGCGCCCTGAATTTAGGGTTTTTACTATTTTTAGTGGCATTTAAGTGCAATCTCCACTTTCGGTGGACCTTTTCTAGCTGATATTGGGAAAAATGCATTGGGAGGTAAATTTTCGACCAATTTGGGTGAAACAATAGTCTACTTAGAATAATTTGAGCATTATGGAGCCACTGGTGCAGAGAGAACAACCATTAGAGGCTTATAAACACATGTATTTATCAATTTTGAGTATAATGACAAAGAGCGACATGCCATTGGTAGTTGGACCAGCAGATGTAGCCCAGGAGGGGTGAACTGCTTCATCATGCTTGCTATGTAAAACTTATGTGTGATGTTTATTCTCTATTATAAACTATTGTATAGTGTTATTTAGGCTCATTTTCATGCTTAAAGTTCACAAATTCATCTATGTTTCATGGTTAAAACACTCATTCATTAAGCAAACAAATGGAGACAAATTATACATGTTTTTAACACTGAAAGGACATTTAGCTCAATAAACTATACACTCCTTTAAGATCAGGTTGGTATCAGAGAGCAAGTTTAATCTCTATTTTTTTGTGTGCAAATATTTGTTTAACTGTTTGCAAGGGTTTTCATGCTTACTAGTCTAGCACTTAAGAGAGGAGAAGGCAAATTGGTGGAAGCTAGAGGTTCTCAAAGTGAGCCACAAAAAAGGAGGGCAAGATTTCCACATTCTCCACCACCTAGTTCACCTCCAAAAGAAGCAGAAAAAGAAATAATCATGCCTCCGGGAGAAGAAGAAATTCATGAAGAGGTGGATCCCAAAGAAGAGGAAAGAGTGTTAAGGAAAGCATTCCTTGACATGACTGAAATGGTGAGAGTCCTTTATCAAGAAAGGAATGAAAGACTAGAAGGAGAAGGATCCAAAATTCACAAGGAAGGTCAAGGATCATCAGGAGGTCACAATGATGAAGATAAATCAAAGAAGGGAAATGGAGGAAATGGAGGTAGTGGAAAGTCACCATCCTCACCCTCATCATCATCATCCTCTACTTTATCTTCAGTACACTAGTCACACAAGTCAAAGAACACTGGTAAAAGTCCTTTTATAAAACTTGATGTGAAGTCTAAATTGCCAATGTTTAATGGCGAAGTCAATGCAGAAAATCTTGATAATTGGATTAGGAAATCAGAGGTCTATTTGAGAATTCATAACCTTCATGATGATGATACCAAAATACAACTAGCTTCATTGAAACACGGAAGGTGCAGCTCTTGTTTGGTGGGAAGTCAAGACAAAGGAGGAGATCAAGAAGCATGGTAATATTATCCTATCATGGACTGATTTCATTACTGCAATAAAACAATAGTTTTATCCATTAGCTCACATGCAAAAAGCCATAATGAACTGGCAAAATTTTAGACAATTGAAAGGAAAAAATGTACAAGACTACACCCAATAATTTAGGAGAAGAGCTCTCTTATTAGGGGTAGATTTGTAGAGCCAAGATACTTTTCTCAAGTGCATAGGAGGCTTACATATCTACCTAAGACATACTATTCTCATGTTTAATCCTGCAAGTCTAGATGAGGTATGTGTTCAAGCCACACATCTAGAAGCAAGAGGGAAAAACATTACTGATGAGAATAGGAAGAAACATTTTAAGGGGAAAAAAAAGAGAAGACCTCAAAAGGTAAGGGAAAAATGAATGCATCTGTCAAGAAAGAGGGAGAGAAATTGGTTTGTAAACATTGTTCAAGAGAATGCCATGAAGAGAATTTTTTTTGTAAATTACATCCTGAAAAGAGACCCAAGTATAAAAATAACAAAGGGAAGCAGAAAACTATAGCTACAACTCAACATGACTTAGGATAGGATTCGGGTGATGACACTAAAATTACAGCCATCGGATTTAAGAACATGAAGGTGAAATAAATCGAAACAAAACCTAGTACTAGTACTTCAAACTATCACATACAAGGTCCAAATGAAGAAGAGAGAATTGAATTGTTTTATTTGAGGGTCATATCCAAACATACCAAGATTGACACACTGTTTGACCGTGGGTCACAAGAAAACTTAATCTCTAAAGGCTTGGTCAAGAAACTTAATCTTGACACCATTCCACATCCAAAACCATATCCACTTGGTTGGATTTGTAAAGATGCAAATTTACAGGTTTCAAAGAAGTGCATATTGCGCTTTGCAATAACTGCACATTTTGTTGACACAGTTGAATTAGATGTGGTTCTGATTGATATTACAGGTGTTGTGTTGGGTAGTCCTTACTTGTATGATAGGAAATCGATCTTCCATCGCCATGAGAACAAATACCATTTATTCAAATATGGCAAGGAGTACATTGTTAGAGCGCATCGCAAGAAGACAAATATTGCAATGGTAAATGCTGGACATGTAAAGAGGCTCATAAATTCAAGTAAGAATTTTGTTCTTCTAATGATTAATCCTAAATATGATGTTAATCATTAGTCATTTGAAGATTGTGATCCTATGTTGAAATCAGATTTATATGATGTAGTTGATTCACATCATGAGATTTTTCAGGAGCCGATAGGATTGCCCCCTAAAAGGGAGATTCAACATGAGATTTAGTTGCAACAAGTTTTTCCTCTTCCAAACATCGGCTTGTATCGCATGTCAATAATGAATAATGCTGAAATAAAGAGGAAAATGAAGGACTTGTTGGACAAGGAACTCATAAGACCAAGCACTTCGCCATGTGGTTCACCGATAGTCTTGATTTGGAAGAAATATGGCACTTGGCGCATGTGTGTTCACTTCAGAGTTTTGAACAAGATAACAGTAAGAATCGATACCCACTCCCAAGGATAGATGATTTTCTAGATTAGTTGAAAGAAGCAATGTTTTTCACTAAGTTAGATTTACGAAGTGGATATCATCAAGTAATAATTGTAGAAAGTGACATATGGAATACTACATTCAAAACCAAACAAGGACTCTTTCAGTGATTGGTTATGCCATTTGGTTTGTGTAATGCACCGGTGACTTTCATGCATGTTATGGATAATGTTTTGCATCCATTTCTTGATGACTTTGTGATTGTTTATTTATATGATACACTCATTTTCAGCAAAACAAGAGGAGAAAATGTCTTGCATGTGAAAAAGGTGCTTGATGTTTTGAGGAAAGAGAAATTATTTCTTAAGATGTCTAAGTGTGAATTCGGAAAGACTTCTCTAGTTTATTTGGGACACATTGTAGGAGGAGGCGAGTTGAGAACTGATCCTTCTAAAGTGGAAGCCATTGTGAATTGGCCCACTCCTAAAATAGTAACTGAGGTAAGAATTTTCTTAGGCGCAGCTCAGTATTGGAGAAATTTTATTGCTAGCTTTTCTACAATATCAGCTCCTATGCATGCAATGACAAGTGTGAAGAAAGGCTTCCAATTGGGAGGAAAACAGCAACAAGCTTTTGAAGCTTTAAAATACAAGATCAGTTCAGTTTCGGTCCTTGCATTACCTAATCTGAGACATCCATTCGAGATACAAACAGATGCTAGTGATTATGCCATGGGCGCAGTACTTTTGTAGCATGGTAAGCCTATCACTTTGCATTTTGAAACCTTCAATGGTGCTATAACTAATTATCCTAAATTTTAAAAAGAGTTGTATGCATTGGTACAATGCATCAAGAAGTGGGAACACTACATGATGGGTAAAGAGACCATTAATCACGATTAAAGTACTTGTAGTCACAAACAAAATTGCAGTAATCACGACATTTCAGGTGGATGGGATTTCTTTAATAGTTTCACTTAGTTATAAGGTACAAGAAAGGTATTTTCAATAAAGTTGATGATATGATTTCAAGGCAAATTATAAGTTCTTCTACTTTACTTAAAAATGATTCTATTGTACATGAGAGTTACATAGAACAATATGCATGTGATGTTGACTTTCAAGATATGTATGCTAGTTTGAGTGAAGGGAA
Source organism: Pinus albicaulis (assembly GCA_034641835.2). Taxonomy (NCBI): domain Eukaryota; kingdom Viridiplantae; phylum Streptophyta; class Pinopsida; order Pinales; family Pinaceae; genus Pinus; species Pinus albicaulis. Next base: position 1,214,565,099 of record CM076579.1, read on the forward strand.
TCAAGTTAAGGAAAATTATTATCACATGCATGAAAATTTGTTGTTTCATTTGGGAAAGTTTTGTATACCACAAAGAGAGATACTTAGTGTCATGAGAGAGGCTCATTTATCTCTTATTGCTAGACACTTTGGGGTAAGAAAAATAGTGGCAAATATACAAAGGTATTGTTATTTGCCTCGCATGATAGATAGTGTGTCACGTTTTATAAGAGGATGTTCTATGTGTGCAACAAGCAAGCCTAGCAATAGGAATATTGGGTTGTATATGCCACTACCGGTACGATCAAGGCCATGGGAGAGTGTCTCCATGGAATTTGTTGGAGGTCTACCTATGTCAAGAAAAAAGCATGATTATCTTTATGTATTTGTGGATAGATTCAGTAAAATGTGTATACTTATGCCATGTAAGAAAACAATTACTATTGGACAAACTGCTGAACTTTATTTTCAACATGTATGGGTTCATTATGGTTTGCCAAATTCTATTGTTAGTGACAAGGATTCCAGGTTCGTTGGGAATTTTTGGTCCAATATTTGGAAGATGATAGACACAAAATTGAAAAAGAGTATTGCTTTTAATTTTCAAACTGATGGCCAAAACGAGGTGGTGAAAAAAGTCATTGTGCATTTATTGAGAGGATATTCCAGCAAACATCCCAATTTTTGGGATGAGAAACTGCATTACATTCAACACGCTTACAACCCGACAAAGCACTCTTGTACAAATACTTCACCTTTTGAAGCCTCCTTTGGGTATTTGTTGAAATCGCCATTAAACTTCATCTTTGAGAAGGATGTTTCAATTCATGGGTAGATTGATATTGAAAAGGCTCGAAAGTTCATTAAGTAAATCCATATTATTCATCGACAAGTTCAAGAACAACTTGAGAATATTCAAAGAAAATACAAGCATTGGCATGAAAAACATAGAGTTGATCACAAGTTTCAAGAAGGAGATGAAGTATGGTTGCAAATAGGGAAAGAAAGTATGCAAGGAGAAGGTAAAATGCTCAAGCCCATTCGCTATGGTCCATTCAAGATCATCAAACAAGTTGGTAATAATGCATTTCAACTTTCTTTGCCTTTATATATGCAAATGTATTCCGTTTTCACTGTGGAAATTTTTTATGTTTGTATGAGCCTCCTTTGATTGATGATCAAGGGAGTGATACTCAGCTGCCATCTGTAGAATATTTCTCGCCAGAATTTCTGGACGAGCTCAAGGAGGATTCCATCCTTGACAGGAGGACACACACTTCTAAGAGGGGAAGTGTCGATTATCTTCGAAATGGGGTCAAGGGCAACAAACCAAGTAAGGTAAGGTGGATGGAAATGGAAAATCTGAGGGAGTTGTACCCTCATCTTCTCAATGGGCAATTAAAGTCTTTTGGGGCACAAAAGCTTCCCAATGGGGAGGTGTGATCAAGAGATAGATGTGTTTTGCTAAAATTTGAAAGTGCTTGAAACTATATTGAACCTAAGTGATTGGAAATCTATCATCATTGCGATTCTGGTGCTGCGAACAGTTCGAAAATCTGATGTCACATGAGGAAGATATCGCATTCTGATCATTTTCCTAAAAAACTAAAATTTTTATGATAGGCTGATTGGGATGCCCAGTCAGCACGTAGGTACAGTCAACAGGTGGCATATTTTGAGAATATTCTGTTTTCCTACACTAACAGGATTTCTCCACGTGACATGATGTGGATCGTTGATCTGGAATGTAGGTTGTGTTTTTTTATTGCCAATTGGAGGGTGAAACATGGCCAGCTTGTAGGTTGCCATGTATCCCCTAGACAGTTGAAAAAAATTATGGTTTTGGGTCTAGGGCGTTCGACCTCGTGACCTCCGACGCGCGCACAACGGTCTCATCCAACTCCGCTACGTTACGAATTAACCATATAAGTTGAATGGTTCTATTTGAAGTTGTATGGTTTTACATTTCGGAGGGGGGACCGCAATCCACTAGTGGCCCCAAAGTAGTGGTCACATGAAATTTTAAAACCCGTAGCAAAAAACTTCAAAAGTAGTAGTTACATCCAACGTTTACTTTGGCGGGTTCGGTGGATGTGGTCAAATGTCACGTTGTGACATCAAAACTGCAATGCAGCGGTTATATAAAACGTAAACCCTGATGGAAAATAAGAGTTGTCACATGGGCGCAGTTCAAATGGAAACTAATGCCATTGTTTTTGGAATCCTCAAGACTTTGAGTTTCACTCCATATATGTAGTTCTAAAAACAGTTAATCCATGGAGTTAAAGGTGAGGGCTGGGCATGTGACCTACCCGCCCAAACCATTTGGTATTAATGCAAACAGTCATATCTGGTGGAACTGTGGAGGCACCCTAAATTTAGGTTTTTTACTACTTTTAGTGGCAGTGAAGTGCAGTCTCCACTTTTGGTGGAGCTTTTCTCACTGATATTGGTAAAAATGTATTGGGAGGTCAATTTTCAACCAATTTGGGTGAAACAAGAATCTACCTAATCTAATTTGAACATTCTAGAGCCACTAGTGTAGAGAAAAGAACCATTAGAGGCTTGTAAACATATGTATTTTGCAATTTTGAGCATAATGACAAAGAGGGACATGCCATTAGGAGTTGGACCAGTAGATGTAGCCCAGGAGGGGTGAACTGCTTCAACATGCCTGTTGCATAAAACTTATGTGTGATGTTTATTCTCTGTTATACATTGTTTTATAGTGTTATTTAGCCTTATTTTCATGCTTAAGGTTCACAAATTCATCTATGTTTCATGGTTAAAACACTCATTCCTTAAGCAAACAAATGGAGACAAATTGTACATGTTTTTAATACTGAAAGGACACTTAGCAAGGAAAAATAATACACTCCTTTCATATCAATCCCTTTAAAGTAACATTACTTTTATCTTTTAGTCAAAAATAATTTTTTATAAACAATTATTTTTATTGATTTAATATATTTCTTGGGTCCTTATGTGTCCATTCTTCATTGAGGTCTAAGAGTGTGATTTCATCTATATCTATGTCCTTGGGTTCATCAACGGTCCTCATTAAATATAGTATAACAATTTCCTTTGTTGGTGCATTCTTTGTGGATTATTTTGTCACTATTTTGTTATGATCTTTTGCCTCTAGTTTTCCATTTCCCTTCTCTTTTTATGTTTCTTGACAATTCAACCAATCTGGAATTTTTTGGTTCTTCTCCAATCAATGCATCATAATGACTTTTGGACTGTAGGGGCTCCTCTAGTGTTGTTGCATTTTGTGCTCTAGGGTATTTCCGACGTGGCTATACTTTATGAAAACTCTCATGATACAATTTATATTTATTTATTTTTTCATTTGTGAGATTCAAGGGACAAACCATGGATAGATGGTTTTATTCATGGAACTTCATAAATCTAATCGGTACATGCTCATAAGCCAAAGGATGTTTCCAAAATTCATCATGGTAGAAAAAATTGATTGATAGTAGTAGTGGCTGTGAGATATTCATGTACAGAAATATATCCTCACATATGAGGTGTAACATCCTCACTTGGTCACTTTGAATAGTTTCACTGAATCTCTAAGCATATTTCCAATACAATCTAAGATTTCCTCCTCCTAAAATTATTTTAGTGGAGAAAATAGGGGAACCTAAATTAGGGCTTCCATGAATTTTTCGTTTTCTCACTTATACATTTCTTGCAATAATTTCATGAATAACCCCGCAATATTGAAAGCATATCGGTCATTCTTGAATAACCTATTTATGTCATACAATTTGGAAAAATCATTGTAAGGAACACTTTTCTCCCAACTTGAGGTCAATGAGTTCCTTTAGCTGCCATTTTTGTTGGATCCATCCAACCAATGCTCTCTCTTGGTCAAATGTTAGTGATCTTGCATATTAAGGTGTGATCCTTCATATGCTTGAGGTATCTCTAATTTTATTTATATTTTTTACTTCATATTTTGGATTCTTGACTACCTTAAGGAGGCATCTCAACTCACCCCTAGTGGGGCATCTTCTTTGTTTCTATCTACACAATAATTTAATATCCAAAAAAGACAGTCCCATGTAAAAATATTTAATATTCAAATTATTTGATTTTTTAATAATACATATGTTTAATAATATTTATAATTTGTAACTTTAATCCAAATATAATATACATTATTTACTCGTGAAACCATATAGATTAAATGGTTGGTGAAGTTCGATATGCACAACTTCATAATATACAACAAAACATTAATTTCACGATACAACTCACATTATTAAAATTTTAAGAAATCATAAAAATTAACTAAATTATAACTTTTCTTTAAATTATTATTATGGTTTCCAATACTAATGATTAAAAATTGATATATAATTTAAATATATATAGATTCAGAAAAAAAACATGTAACAAGTTTCTTAACCATGGATTCACCACCACTTTATCATGAATATTTTTAACCTTTAAATAGGTTTTGTTACAATAACATGGGACAATACCATGGCTTATCAATATCACATCTACAAAAATCCATAACTCATTTTATATGACCCTTGTTCATATCATATTTTTTTTAATTAATTAATTTAATTAAAAAGACAATAAAAAGGCATAAATTATTTAGAAATAAATCTAAATCTATGATTTGTGAATACTAATAAGAATATTATAAAATATTCCATGGAGATTAAATCATACAATACACCTACTAATTATTGATAGTTATTTAAAAATCCTAGAAAATTTCTTCCGAAATCGACGAACGTACCTATCACCATTATTATTAATTAAATTTTAAAAATTCATTTTAATCCTTTAATTAAAAATGTTGTAAATTAATTGTATTCATAATCATTTGAATATTTTTGATAAAATTTATTAAAATACTTATATTTCAAACAATAAAAATTTTTTTTTTGGTGGATTAGGGGTCTTCAACACCAATTCATTCTACAAGATCGAGGTCCTTGCCCTTGGAATCTAGAAAATTTCCTTTTGGGCATGTTTTCGTAAATTTTGTAACTTCGGTTATCATTAGACTCTTGTCCATTTTAGTTTTCAACATTAGTGTGATCATGCCTGTAGGTACATTGGAGAAAGCACATAGTCCAATCATTCTCTTCCTTAGGCTCCAACTCAAGTAGAGTCAATGACCACCCAAGCCCCAATTTCACAAAGCATGCCAATTTATTAAGAAAAATGGTTACCATCCACATGTGATAAAATACATTAATGGAGAAACTCTTAAAGGCAAGGCATGATGTGCTTATTTCCTTTGTGAATGACCTCCAAAGGAATTAGTGGCACATGTAAGATAGTCAAGCCTATCTGCAATGAAACTAATGGCACATGCACAAAATATTGGAACGACTAGTCTTCTTAGGCAATATAGCAAGTCCTCATTTGTCTATATGTGAGAATGTTTCTCTAACATTATGTGGTTGCTAATAACCATCCATTGTGTGTTGATCCTCGTGGTTTTTTGGTATTGTGTTCCTCTTAGTTTGTTAGGTCCCTATATTAATAGTATAGTCCCTTATTGTTGTTAGTGTAACCCCCTTATTGTTATTGTTGTACCCCTATAACCCCAATATTGTTATTATTGTTCCCTTACATTATTATTGTTAGGTCGGCTAGGATTATATTGTGACCCCATGGACTCCTATATATAGAAGGAGGTTTTGGTCATTTGTATCATCCAATAATTGTTCATTTATGTAATGTATTGGAGGTTTCCCCATCAAAGTGGCTATTTTCTAAGGCATTGATCTCTCTTTTCTTCTATTTTTGGAGCTGGTTTCATAACATTTGGTATCAGAGCTTTGCATTCTATGGTTTTGTTGCTCCAAACAAGTCATCATGGAATTTTCGCTATAATTTTTTCTGTGAAGGTTCAGAAGCTGAATTATTACAAAGCGAAGCCGAAACTGAGGAACATCGTGTAAAAATTTCAGATGTTTGTTCGCAATAGTTTCAGAGATATGATCTATGGAAGTTAGGGCTTTTTCGGGCCCTTGAATTTCACCTAAAACAGGTCATTGTGGAATTTTTGCCATAAATTTATTTCTATGAAGGTTCAGAAGCTGAATTTTTTACAAAATGAAGCTGCAATCCTGAGTAACCTCATGTAAAAATTTCAGATCTTGTTTCACAATATGTTCGGATATATGATTTGTGTATATTAGGTTTTTTAGGCTCCCTAATTTCATCTCAAAGAGGTGACCATGGAAAAATCCTCATAACTCTCTCTCTCTGAGCATCGGATTGGAATGATGTAAAATGTGGCTGCAAATACATGGATTGTATTTTCATGTGTATCAATTTCAGAGCCGAAGGAGGAAACAGTGACACGTGGCATGTCGTACAATTTTGCTCTACTGAAATAGTCCATAACTAAGTCATTGTGGGAGATTGGGCATAAATTTTCTTTGAAGAACCAAATCAGGTCAGACCCATGGCATTCAAAAGAAGATTCAAAGGGCTAATACAAGACTGAATTTCACATATTAATATCCAAAACCACGAAGATAATTTAGTATCAATATCGAGCTCCTCAAAATCAAGAAAAATGTGTGTATTGTTATTTCAAATTGCATAAGCCTTGTTTGAAAAATCAGTTTGAATTGATTCCAAGGGCATATTATAGAATAGATATCAGTATTCTCTTCTAAAACGCCCCCTAAAAGTATTCAGCACCAATTAATCCTTCAGGAGGCTCTAATATGACCCATGAGGATGAAGAACTGCAATATGACACGTCAAAATTACAAGAGCAAGTGCACCAAATTTCGCTCTCGCAAAGATCAACAAAAAATGAAATGGAAGTTTTGAAGAAAAGCATGGAAGCTAAGATGGATGGTTTGAAGAAAGGCATGGAAGCTAAGATGGATGGCATGGAAGCTGGCATGGAAGTTAAGATGGATGACATGGAAGCTAAGATCGATGAAAAAATGAAAGAAAACATGGAAAACATGAAGAATGATTTAAAAGCATACATGGAAAGTTTGAAAAAGTTGATACAAGAAATGTTTCCTAATGGTGAAAAGATAGTAGAGGAAACTCATGATGAGAATAAAATAAATGTTAATCATGATTTCATAAACTTTAATTTTGGATGGAAGAACCACCATATTCCAAAGATGGATATGAGGAAGTTTGATGGCAAGGATCCTGTAACATGGATACTACAAATGGAGCAATATTGTTATCTCAATAATGTATAAAACACAAAAAAGGTACGCATTGCAACTTTGCATTTAGAACAAAATAAATTTATATGTATCGATGGCTTTTCTCCTGTAAAAAATGTGTCACTTGGTCAATTTTTACGAAGGAAATGATAGCGCATTATGAGGATACAAAGAGTAAAACCTTATTTAGCCAATTGATAAATCTCAAAAAAAAGGGTTTGGTGGTGGAGCACATTGAGGACTTCCAAAAATTGAATATAAGGGTAACTGATATTCTAGAGGAACACGGGATCGATGTATTCATAGGGAATTTGAAGGATAACATCCAACATGAGATTCACGTTTGGGAACCTGATTCATTGGAGTAGGCATTCAGGTTGGAAAGAAAAATTGGATGTAAAATTATGGTGACAAGGAAGCCTACCACTCACATCTATAGGAATGGAAGTGTTCCTACTCCTAGACTTAAGCAACCTACAAGGTTGACACCACAGCAATTGGAAGAAAAAATAGAAATAGGGCTTTGCTATAGTTGTGATAGAAAATAAACTAAAGATCATAAGTGTGTTGAGAAGAAAATATTTTACATATATTGTAAAGAGGAGAAAGAAAATGAGCAAGAAGCTTCAAAAGAAGAGGATACACACCAAGAACCAACCCTAGAAGAAGAAGAAATGAGTCCGACCATATCGTGTAATGCATTGGCAGGAATTACCACTCCTCAAACTCTCAAGATAGAAGGACATACTAAGAAGAGAAAGGTATAGTTTTGATTGATTCGGGTAGTACCCATAATTTTATCCATTGTAAGGTAGCCAAGGAATTGAATTGTTTCCTATACCCAGCACCAGAATGTCAAGTGATGGTTGCAAATGGAGGAACTATAAATTTCTTTGGAACGTGCCATAATATCAAGATAACCATAGGGGAATATGTATTGAATAGTCCAATGCTTTCTATTCCAATGGGAGATGATGATGTTGTACTAGGATTACAATGGTTACAATATTTGGGGACAATAGCTTGTAATTTTCAAGAACTTTTCTTGAAATTTTTTTCGAAAGGAAAGGAAGTCGAATTACGGGGTATATCAGGGAAACCAAGAAATATAATAAGCTCTAATGTCATGACAAAGCTTCTAAAGAAAGAAAAACGAGGCATAATTGCATAATTATGCTCACTAGAAGTTCCAACATCAAAATAAATTATTTCTCCAGATCTCCAAAAAGTCTAGGACAATCATTCCAAGGTGTTTGAAACTCCCAAAGGACTCTCACCTATTTTTGATAATGATCATGCTATTCATTTGATTTCAGGAAGTGTCCCTCCAAACATTAGGCCTTACAGATATCCTTATGTCCAAAAGAGTGAAATTGAACGTGTGATTGTGGAAAGGTTAGAGGCTGGTATAACTCAACCTATTCAAAGTTCTTCTGTGCACAAAAAGGATGGATCATGGCGCATGTGTCCAGATTATAGGGAGCTCAATAAAATCACTATTAATGATAAATTTTCCATTCCTGTGATTGATGAATTATTGGATGAATTACATGGAGCAATTTATTTTACCAAATTTGATCTTTGTTCAGGATATCATCAAATTAGAATGAAGACTAAAGATATTCCGAAAACAACATTACAAATTCATGAGGGTCATTATGAATTTCTGGTCACGCCTTTTGGGCTTACCAATGCACCTTCTACATTTCAAGGGTTGATGAATTCCATTTTCAAACCCTTCCGTAGAAAATTTGTGCTAATATTTTTTGATGACATACTAATCTACAACTTGTCGTGGAAGGATCATGTTCAACATGTTGACAAACTGTTCTAACTATTGGAGGAGAAAAAATTATATGCAAAAAAATCCAAATGTTCTTTGGAGTACACAAGGTAGAATATATAGGACATATTATATCTCACAAGGGTGTTAAGTTAGACCCTAAAAAATTTAAATCCATTAAGGAAGGGAAAGTGCCCACAACCATAAAGCAGTTGCGAGGATTTCTTAGGTTAACACAGTATTATTGCAAGTTTGTTAAGGATTATGGGATAATATCAGCACCTCTAACAACATTATTAAAGAAAGATGCATTTTCATGGACTCCTGAAGAAACTAAGGCCTTTGAACATCTTAAAGAGGCAATGTGCCTAGCACCAGTCTTGGCTACGCCAGACTTCACAAAAACCTTTATTGTGGAATGTGATTCCTCAAGAAATGGAATTGGTGTTATTTTAATGCAAGAAGGAAGACGCGTTTCTTTTGAAAGTCATCCAATCAAAGGAAAGTATTTACAGAAACCTATTTATGAAAAGGAAATGTTGGAAATACTACATGCAATAAAGAAATGAGTACCTAATAGGAAGACACTTCATGGTAAAAACTAATCATGATAGTCTTAAACACTTTTTGGAACAAAGAATATCTTCAGAAGAGCAGAAAAAATGGGTCAGAAAGATTTTGGGTATTGATTTTGAAATCATCTACAAAACATTTAGTTTGAAAATGATTCATAAGGATACGGATCACTTATATATTTGGGTAAGAATTCTAACCAAAACAAAATATTCTTTTTGAATCAAGATTAATTTATCCTTTAGGAGGACACTCAGGATTTTTAAAAACTTACCACAAGGTGAAGAAAGACGTCAGATGGCCTAAATCGATATTCAAAATTTGCAGTAGAATGTTCTAATGTACAAGAAATATGTGGAGATAACAAGATCCTGGTTCTACAACCTTTATCCATTCCAAGTCAAAATTGGGAGGAGATTTCAATGGATTTTTTCACAGGTTTAACTAAGTCCGAAGGAAAGAGTGTCATCATGGTGGTATTTGATAGACTTACTAAGTATGCACACTTTTCTGCATTATCTCATCTATTTAAAGCAAGTACAGTTGCTACTGAATTTATGGAAACAATTCAAAAGCTACATGCAAACCCAAATATTATTGTAAGTGACAGAGATCCCATTTGTACTAGAAATTTTTGGACGAAATTATTTTCTTGTTTAGGTACTCAACTAGCTCATAGCTCATCCTATCATCCTCAACCCGATGGTCAAGCTGAGATATTGAATAAATTTTTGGAAGGATATCTTCGTTGTTTTGTACCTTATAAGAAAACACAATGGGTCAAGTGGTTAGTGAGTGGTTACCTCTCGCTGAATGGTGGTATAACAGTTCCTTCCATATGGCAGCAAAAATGACCCCATTTATGACACTTTATGGATATCATCCACCGTCCATCACATCTTATTTAAGACAAAATTCTAAGGTTTAAGCAGTGGAATATCACATCGACCATCAACAAGAAGTTCTCCAACTCTTAAAGGATAACCCAAATTTGGCACAAAATCAAATAAAACAACAGGCAAATCAACATCGCAGTGAGAGAAGTTTTGATGTAGGAGACTGGGTATTTTTATGGCTACAACCATACAAACAAATGTCCCTCAAGCAAGCTAAGAAAGATAACAAATTATCACCAAAGTACTATTGTCCTTACAAGGTGTTGCAAAATATTGGTACTATGGCATACGAATTGGAGCTTCCTGCGTCTTCACGAGCGCATCAAGTTTTCCACGTCTCATGCTTAAAGAAGGTTATAGGGGACAAAATTCCTGTTCAAAAAATATTTCCATAACTTGATGAGGAAGGAAAAATCATATTGAAACCTGAAGTAGTCACGGAAACAAGAACTCGACAGCTACGAAATCAATCAATTTCAGAGTACCTCATTAAATGGAAGAACTTACTCACTGAAGATTCTACATGGGAGGATGAGAATTTTATACAGAAGCATCTGGATCTATTCAAGCATTGTGGACAACACTTTTTTGAAGGAGAGGGGCATGTTAGGTCCATATATTACAAATATAGTCCCTTATTGTTGTTAGTGTAACCCCCTTATTGTTATTGTTGTACCACTGTAACCCCAATATTGTTATTATTGTGCCCTTACATTATTATTGTTAGGTCAGCTAGGATTATATTATGACCCCATGGACTCCTATATATAGAAGGAGGTTTTGGTCATTTGTATCATCCAAGAATTGTTCATTTATGTAATTTATTGGAGGTTTCCCCCTCGAATTTGCTGATTTCCAAGGCATTGATCTATCTTTTCTTCTATTTTTGAAGCTAGTTTCATAACATAGTTTGAAGAGTGCAAAATGTTTTTGTCTTAGTTTAATCATTTTTGAAAATTTTCTACTAGGAAGCAAACCTCATATTATGTTCCTCTTAGTTTCACAAGTGCAAAAGTTGTCTTAGTTTCATCATTGTCCAACAAACCTAGTAAGAGTGAAGTCGATAGAATTTTGATATTAATTGACAACAATGTAATTTTGCAATATAAATGAAAATTTTGAAATTAAAAAATAAAAATAAAAATTAAATATTTATTTTAACAAGAAAAAATATAATATTTAAAGAATTTCAATATTAAAAATAAACTAATTATTAAATAAACAAATTGTAATTTTAATAAAAAAATATCACAAATACTTTGTATATTTATTAAAAACTTACTATGAATTAGTATATATCCATTTTAACTTTGAATTTTCATGTGTCAAGTGGATTAGATAATTTTTAGTGCAAAAATTGAGTAAATACTTGTACCTCAAAATTTTTTGATTCCCCTCAACAGGATAGATCAAGAGTTAAAGTAAGTTTACACTAATTCCTATTAATAATATTTATATTTATATAAATTTCTAATCTCATCTAAATATTTTTATTTGTAAAATTACAAACCCATACGGGTTTAGTGGAAAGTAAGGAGTTTTTCACCACTAGGCAAGGTTTAATTTAGATAAGGAATTTCCTCAATCCATGAGGGCACCTTGAAGTAGTGGTCGAGTGTGTGATTGTGCCTAGAAAGATATATGTCTAAATATCTTATAAAATTGTAATTGGTTTTGTGAGCCATACACAAAAATAAGTGGATTAAAACACATTCCATATCCTTATAAGTTCAAGTCTCCATAAATATATAACATAAAAAATAAATTAATTTTATTTTTTATTATTATTTCAATTTAGCCACATTTGAATTTGAAATCACTTATAATCGGAATGTAAATTTTTTATGAAATTTTTTTAATACAAATATACGATTAGGATATTTCTACAAGATAACATTTACTATATATCCCAAAGCATTCTCAATTATATAATTAACCATTTTTGAAATTCCAAGCATAGATTTGGTTGATTTTTAGCGATATGTTCACAAGACACTATGCCAAAAGTGGAACGCTTTTGGATTCGATTTTTGAGTGCGAGACACCATTTCATTGGAAAACAGCTCTTTGGCGTGGGACAATGGACAGGCTTGGATCACATGCTTGCCTCATTCACACCGACTACCCAATATCTTATCCGCTTCCATTGCAATTTGCAAATTATCACGAATTAGTGGTCAGCCAGTGAGTCACTCGTGAAAGTAACGTGCAGAAACTGGCGAGGTAATGATTAGATGGTCCAAAATGCCCATTCATGTCCCACACGTTTTTCTATTTTAATGTGGATTATTACATACTCAAGCGTGTCGACGAATCCATAAGTTATAGTTAAATAAACAAATTTTGATTGCGAGAGTTTTATTTATAGTTTAATATAAAAGAATGTGTAAAAAATTTTATATTAAAAAATTATGTAAAATATTTTATGTCAATTGATTATACATTATTTATCATTTAAAAAATTATTTATATGAATAAAATATTAAATTTTTTAAATTAAAAAATGTATTTAATTTTATATATTTGTATTTAACATTTAAAAATACAATTTAATCAATAAAAATAATATATTATATTTTACATTTAAAAAAAAATTAAACATAAAAAAATTTAATACTTTCCATTCTATACTTGAAATAAATCTATAAGTCAAACCATACTTCAGGACTGTGCATCCACAAGACCATTACCAACAGCATTAATCCCTTGATAATTTCAGATGTGAACACGGTGAAAAAGCTTGGCGCTCTCCTAATTGGCTGATTCTTCTGGGCTTTAAATAAAGGAGTTGTTTATCTAGCTAACATAATAGTTTGGAGGGTAGTTTTTTTTGTTTAAATTTAGTAAAAAATATTGAAAAAATCAAGTGGTTGGAATGTTTGAATTAAATTTTTGATAATGGAAATAGATTCAGCACTATAAAAAAAACCCACTAAAAAAATCCACTCAAAATATTGAAGTTTCACAACTATAAACAAGATAAATCTTTGTCAATTTTTTTTCAAAATCTTTGTCAAATTCTAAATTATTCTCTAAAATTTTTAGCCTATAGCTTAAATAAAATGTAGGGATAAATGTCTTGCCGACCTCATGACGTGGGAATTGTCCACCCATCAAGTATTCCTAATTCTAACTGGTCCAATAAATTGACACCATTGCAGCGAACCAAACTTTTCGTGGCAATAGGAAGAGATGGCAGGCAGGAATACCTATTTGTGCCGTACTCTAATCCTTAACTTCCGGCTATGACGAGATGATATAGCAAAATCCCCCATAATTTTGAATATAAATCCTTTCCGTCTAGACTTGTTTGAGTAAGAAATTCTAAGATGCTATATGCATAATAGCTCTATATAAACAATTCCACTACACGCTATTATCGTAGGCGCTTTTCTACCCATTTCAGCGATAATGGTAGGAAATCGCAGTTCTTCACTGCCACGGAATTATTGCCTTCGTATGGTCTGTGCCCCCACAATTGTTTTCCGTTTTCCGATCTTGGGGTCCGCTTTCAGATCAACGGGCACTTCGCAAGCAACTGTTAGACGATAGACGATAGGGCACTTTTAAAACCATAGAAATCTTGTCTTAAAAATTTAATTTTTATTTTAGTTATTTAAAATTAAAATATAATTTTAATTAAATTGAGTGCAAAACCAAAAAAAAATGTTTTAAGACAAAATTTTAAAGTTAAGACAAATATTTTGAGACAAAAATATTTTAAGACAAAATTTTATATTTAAGACAAAAACAGTTTAAGGCAAAAGTTTAAGACAAAAGTATTTTAAGACAAAAAACTAAATTTAAGACAATTACACTTTGAGACAAACATATTTTAAAACAAAAACATTTTAAGACAAAACATTATATTTAAAGCAAAAACAGATTAAGACAATTATTTTAAGAGAAAACATTATATTTAAGACAAAAACAGTTTGAGACAAAAATATTTTAAGACAAAACTTTATATTTAAGACAATTAACAATTAAAATAAAAACATATCAAAAATATTATCTAACAACTTCAAATTAACTCTAAGAGTGTGCCCTAAGTCCACCAGCTTGTAGGCTACTACAATTTTGCGCCTATACCAAGGTTGTTATTTCACTTGCCATTCATGCTATCTGGTATAAAAACAATGATTTGTTGGGTTCTTCATTTTCTTGGGGTAGTCGACTCTTAAGAACGTGATAATTTTTCCTAACAGGATTTCCTGGACATCAATTTCTCTTGTGTCCCTTTGATTTCTGCTAATACAATTAGAGACAACACGTTTGTCGTTTCATTCGGCACTACTACATGGTGGGGGATTTTAAGACAAAAGAATATTTTGTCTTAAAATTTAAGTTTGTCTTAAAATTTCCAATACAAGGCACTAGTAAAAAAGTTAAAGGTAAAGGATTAGGGGTTTGTCTTGTTAAAGAAACAACAGTTAATTAGTTTCTCTTATCATGACATTATCTTATGATTATGATTATGTGTTCTTTTGTTTTATCTTTCATCATCAAGTCTAATGCCAAACAAAAAGAAGAGGACATAAGATGTAGCCACGCTACGAGGGAAAAACCCCACTCTTTGGGGAAAACCTAGTCAAAATTATTTCTTCAATAGGTTCAAGATGAGACGACCAAGGCCTTTAAACAATAGGCTTCCTCCATCAAGTTATCCCTTCACTTTGCAAGCACCAAGATCTCCACAACACCAAGATTTCTCTTGCTTGCACCCAAACTTCATCCTCATCATCTTGACTAAAGTTAAGATAACAACATAAAACCGAGCATCACAACACTTGAATGTGATATGAGCATCATTGATCATCATCATGCATCACTTGTGGCATCAAACTTCATGACTGATATAACACAAAACTTGTAGCACCGAGTCTATGTGTAGTCAATGTAACATACAACACTATGTCACTGAGCCACTATACTGTACCTTCTCCAAGTATAGAAACGAACCACCAAGATAAAGGTAACTGCAACTACAAAGAGCCATATTCACCGTAACTTCACCGAAACAAGGAGAGTGTAACTTCACTGAAACTGTGAACTGTTGTTACTTCATAAGCATGTAATCTGAGCCTTAATTACAGAGAAGTCTAAACTCTTTCACTGTACTTACCCATCGAAAAAATCAGAGAGACTTGTCCGAAATTTTTTGTCTTGAAATGCGAAATAAGTGGGGTATTTATAGTAGTTGTCCAATATTAATAAGATGACCTCTGCTGGATGAAAATATGCATCCATATAATAAGTCGACATGCCTTGTAGTGAAGTCAACTTGTAGGAGATTGATGGAGGTCGACTTGTATATCACTTGAGGACTTTTATTACTCATTTTTAAGGTTGCTTGATGAAAATGATTTTGCTGAAGCTTACGAGGATGAACTTGAAGAAGATTGCTTGATGGAGAAACCTTTTTGACAACCTAATGCTACATGATTTAAAAGCCCAAGAATTGGATCAATTTAAATCTATAACAACTAACCTAGAAGTCCACAATTCAGACCTTAATAAAAATATGACCTAAGCATGAAACCCATGCTTTAATAAGTCATTTAATAATAAATTCTTGTGACAAGTAGATTAATAATGAAGACCGAACCTAGTTACATTCTTCAACACTCCCTCTTAATTAGGGAGGCATTCATATATAAAATAAGTACATGGAAGACATCACTTTATCTATGAATAAGTTTAGGCATCGCAATTCCATGGACAATATTCCTGACCATGAAACTCTATCCATTAGTCACTCAATAGTTTAGGCACCATAATGCCATGGACTTGATTCCTGAACATGGAACTCTATATGTTAGTCACTCAACAGTTTAGGCATCACAATGCCATGGAATAGATTCCTAACCAGGGAAATCTATCTAAGTGCGACTAATATGGACTAAAGCTTTCAACCTCTATAGGTACCATCAGGCTTACTTACTAACCATCAACCCAGGGAACTAGGTGCACATCCACCCAATGCCACCCTCCCAACCAAACATCAACACAAAGTGTCGACCTGATGTCTTTCTAGGCTATGCTTCACTCACAAAGCCCAAACACACCTTGATCCAACATATCAAGAATAACCAATCTCTCCCAATCAAACTGATTGGTAACTAGCATGCTATCAAGTCGTTCGAGAGATTCACCTGTGCAAACGAAAATCCCAATCATCAATAATTTTAAATGTATAAATAAACTTTAGGGTTTTGAGGTTTACTTTCAAGTAAATTTAGTAGGACTATCAATAATATCATTTAAGAAAATATTCCTCTTCCTACTTCACATGTGGCAAAATATCTTTCCAGAATATATTCTCCAACCATAAACTTTGTTATGACCTCCCTCTTAACTAGGGGGAGTTCTTCTATCTAGGCTCCCTCTTAATGTAGGGAGATTTCTTCTATCCGGTGTTGGAGAATATTTTATGGATTCCATTCTTTTCATCATACTTATTAGCTTCTCATCTTCATCATTTGCCAACGTAACTTTAGACAACAATTACAACCAAAACGATAGAAGCATAAAGTTATCCATATCAGAATCACGAAAGTATTTTCAAACAAGAGACATATACTCTATGGACTTTTATCATTAACCCTAGATTACTTCACAATGTCTCTTATTCTATAAAGGGTTTCAATGTTTCTTCAAAGGTATAACATACCTTTCTACAACATATAGCAAACCCTAGAACCAATCAATATATTTAACGACCTTTAAAATTCACATGTTAGACTTTCCACTAAGAATACATACGAGTCCTAGATTTCATACAACATAGTTAATCAAGATTAATCACAACTCATACATGATCATATTTCACTATTGTTAATTACAGACTCTAGATTTCAAATCAATTATCAAAACATATCATAAAGAGCTTCTACCAATGTTTAATATAGATCCTAAAACACATCATAAGTAACTTCCACTAGGATTCGATGTAAACCCTAGATTCACCATCTACAAATTCTCAATACACATCATATAGATTCAAATTAACATACATACTAGAGAATTTAATCATCATCCTAGATCTTTCAAGCTTTGACCAGGGATTGTTTCCAAACCGTAGATTCTTAGAACCATTAGAAAAATAGGTCAACACACATATATAGGAGATCACCATTATAAGCACATCACATGTTATTCAACATTTATACATTAGACACATATCGTCCTAGACTAGATTAGGGATTTGATCAAGAGAACATATACCTAAGGTTTCAGTCCATTGTCACACCTTTATTATATCAAACTTCAAGGTTCGATATTTTGAACAACATCATCTTCACTCCAACAAGTTTAGAGTTTCCATGATCTTATCAAAATCCCAAACTCGACATTATCAATATATCAATAAATATAGTAATTTCTTCATTAGTAACCCTAAATAGGTTATAGGGTTTAATAAATTATCAACACACCCTAGGTTAGGGTTTCTAGAGAACCCTTTAGGGTTCCTTTTATGCAGACAATTATAGACGTATAAGGTGGGTAGATTCATCAGATGATGAATCACCCCAAGCAAGCATATTTTAAGATTCAAGGTATCTAAACATAACAAATGTTAGTAGTGTAGATCAAAGAGAATTAACAAAGCTTTCAAAATTTAAGAGATACCTTTGTTTCTTGACAAATCCTCTTGTGATTCCCTTCTTGATAATTAGTAATGTAAGTCATGATATACCTACAATACATATTATCAAGCAAGACCATGTGATAAGAGCATACCTTAATTTTCTCAAGTTAGATCTTTTATATAATGATGAGGTATGGAATTCTAAGATATCTAGGATTAACTTATTTTGACAACAAGATATTTATTTTATATCTGGATTACTTTTGTAAATCCTAGAGGGAGAGGATTAGGATTCTAATAGTATATTTCTGACCTTAGAATATATAGAAACAAGGATTATGCTTATATATGTACCTTATGATTTCATATCTTTAGTTTGTTGCATCAATACTTACTTGGTTCCTTGTATTTCACATCTTTAGGGAGACCTTTCTCCATATTATATTCTTGCCACTATCAAGATCATATGATATAATTCAAATTTCTTTATTGATGACATACATAAAATTGAGCTGATTGTATTATGGAAGCACCGAGACAGTGTTGATACTGAGATAGAGGTGGCATAACTTGGAGTGTTTAGGCTGTAACACCAAATCCTTTGTACTGAGGTGTATCACATATCCATATGACTGTAATTTCTAAACTTTTTTAATTTATTATGAGCCTCTATAGAGAAATCGAGGCTTCCTCCATGTTACTGAGACCTTATCTTTGTACTAAGGTCAATTTGATAAACTGAAATTTCATTCTTCTCAATGAACTGTGATGACACCGAATTAGTGAGAATATTCACTATAATCATTATTGTGATCCAACTGACCTCCTGTCACTGTAATCATCCTTGTGAAAAATATGAATTTTTGTTTCTATGGTATATCATCAAAGGTGTGCTATTAGTTGATACCTTGTCATATTACCGAGATTCTGAGATTCGACCGTGGCACTAAAATGTATATATATTATTTAAAACATCACAGTTATAACACTGAGACTTATACTACTATGGTATCACCAAATGTAGTTTTTGTGATTATGTAATAGCACTGAATTGAGGTTGTGTAGTCATTGAAATTGAAGTACTATCGAGATCTTTCTTCTCTAGAATTTCCCTTTCATAAGTTAGTCCTACATGATGCCTTTGAATCCTTTGCTGATATTCAATACAAATGTACTCAACTAATATTTAAACTTCCTTTTCTCATAACCTAGCTCTGAAACCATGTTAGAGAAATGAAAGTTAATTAGTTTCTCTTATCATGACATTATCTTGTTATTATTATTATGTGTTCTAGTGTTTTATTTTTCACCATCAAGATTAGTGCCAAAAAAATAGAAAAGGACACAATATGTAGGCACACTGCCAAGAAAAACACCACTCTTTGGGGAAAAACCAGTCAAAATTCTTTCCTATATAGGTTCAATATGAGACGACCAAGGCCTTTAAGCTATAGGATTCCTCCATACATTCATCCCTTTACCGTGTAAGCACCAAGATTTCCACGATACCAATATCTCTCTTGCTTGCACACAAAATTCATGCTAATCATCTTGACTAAGGTTAAGATATATTCATAACACCAAGCATCATTAATCATCATCATGCATTACTTGTGGCATAAAACTTCATGACGGATATAACACCGAACTTGTAGCACAAAGTCTATGTGTAGTCAATGTAACATAGAACACTATGTCATGGAGCCACTTTATTGTACCTTCTACAAGTATAGAAACGAACCACAAAGATAAAGATGACTACAACGACACTGAGCCATATTCACTGTAGCTTCACCGAAATAAGGAGACTGTAACTTCACCGAAAATATGGATTGTTGTTCCTTCATAACCCTGTAATCTGAGCCTTAATTGCAGAGAAGTCTAAACTCTTTCTTTGTACTTACCCACCAGAAAACTTAGAGAGACTTGTCCGAAATTCTCTGTCCTGAAATGCGAAATCAATGGGCTATTGATAGTAGTAGTCCCATATTAATAATATGAACTGTGTTGGATGAAAAGATGCACCCATATAATAGGCCAACATTTCTTTTAGTGAAGCTGACTTGTAGGATACTAATGGAGGCTGACTTGTATATCACTTGAGGAATTTATTACTTAATTTGAAGGCTACTTGATGAAGAATATTTTGCTGAAGCCGAGGATGATGACCTTGAATAAGATGAATTGATGGAGAAACATTTTTGACAACCTAATGTTACATGATTTAAAAGCCCAAGAATTGGACGAGTTTAAATCTGTAATAACTAGACTAGAAGTTCACAATCGGAACCTTAATCTAAATATGACCCAAGCATGAAACCCATGCTTTAATAAGTCATTTAATAATAAATTATTTTTAAAAATACATTAATAATGAATATCGAACCTAGTTACATTCTTCAATGCGTCTTTACGCTATTTATGGGTTCTTCAGGAAGCAGAGCAATGGAGGCCGAAATCAACTGATGGGATTTAGGGCAATCGAGACTGAAAATAGAGGTGTGCTTCGCAAGAGGAGTGATGGAGGCACTTTCAATGAACATGGATAGGAAGTAACATAGTTGGAGTACTTTTGAAGGTCTCCATCGATTGTGTTTCGATATGTGTTTTTGGAATATTTTATTTATTTTGAATGCTAATTTTATCCATTTGTTGTCGTTATCAACATATTGTTATGTTGGAACCCCTAAATGTCATTGAAAACATGGATTAGCTTCACCTAAAAGATTGTTGAAAAATGCAGCAAGAAATTTTGAATTTTATTTTTCCTTCATTAAATTTAGAAAAATTGAATTTCCACATCAACAAACAACTTGGATGCAGTTGACTTCTATGACATGGCTTGTGTCACCCAGTTTACTCAGAAAATTTGAGTTGGAGAAGTTAGAGTTAAATGAAGCATGTGTTATTTCTAATTTGTAGCAATAAAAATCAATTATCTCAAGTTTTTTTCAGTTAAACTACTTATAATTGTTGGAGGAACTAGTGGAAGGTCAATTGTATAGTGGGAATAGGGCAAAATACCAGAGATGGGACCTCATCCAAGGGAAAGGATGAAGAAAAAAATTCATTGGTTGGAAAGGGAAAGAAGGGAAAAGGGAAGAAATATCAAGCCACACCAAAATCCATCCAAGGAGGAAAGATGAAATATTTCTCAAGAATTTAATGCTTACATTGTCATGAATACATGCACTATGCCATGAAGTGTCCACAGAGAAAGGAAAGAAATAATACCTTAGGAGGAGCAATAGGTGAATCCTTGGCTTCACAGTTCGAGCTTGAATTTACCAATATCGCATGCATGCCCATCACAATTATGGAAACCGTGTGGTACTTGGACTTAGGCGCATCGTTCCACATGACAAGGTATAGATATTTTTTCAATGACCTTGAGGAGAAATATCTCCATATGCACATCAACCTAGGGAACGAAGAAAGATACAACATGAATGGTATTGGTATAGTCACCTTTAAGAGGGATTCAAGCTCCCCTCTCGGGCTCAAGGATGTCATGTTTATTCTAGGCCTAAAGAAAAATCTCATCTTCGTTGTGGTTTTGAAAGACTCTGGTTATGATTTGATCTTCAAAAAAGGAAAATAGTTCTTGAGACACATAGCCATGAGGCAGGTGAAGTAGATCAAGGTTTGTGTGAAGAACTTGTATAAGCTAGATGTGGAAGATTGTGATGCATTAAGCACTAAGTCAGAGAAAGTGCAGGGTCGCGATGCCGGTGAATTTTTGGCACTAAATACTTAGTCATTTGCATGATGACACCTTGAATATTATATAAAAAATAACCATGAGAATATTCCTTGTAATTGTAATTCATAGACCTTATGGTTATTAACTGTACATACCGTTGACACCTCATGAGGTTTTACATCACAATTTATCCTATGCCCAATTTCCCACTGTGGCTTCTTGATGCACTTTTTGAGGAAAAGAGTGATGGAAATTGCTCATCATAACTTGGTTCTTCTCAGATTTACATCCTCCAACCTAGATGGGTGTCTTTGCCTCCTAAAGTGTTGTATACAATGGTGCTTCATAGTAATAACTGAGAGATTTGATAGGGATCAAATGACCAAATTATTAGGAAATTAGCCATCATTTTCAATAAGGACAATAGGGTGCCTTGTTGAGGATCCCTTTCCCATTTGGATCTGAATAAGGGCATGAAGTACTAAGTAGCTTAACAACTATCTCACCGATGCCTTAAGATATGAGACTATTGTAATATCAAGATGCACACCAAATATGGCAAGAGAGTTTGGCTAATGTTCGAGTGTATCTTTATGTGTAATCATTATAATGACTGGTCATCTTGGTTCAAAATACTACTACATGATTGGAGCCCGAGAGAAGGAATATTTTGGACCATCATAAAAAATGAATTTATTAATTATATCTGAGAAGATATCAGAACAACAACTCTGTACGAGACATGGTTTTTTTTTTTAGATAGAACATTTGTTCAACATGCTTAAAGTACATAGACTTCAACCACCAGAGAAACCTATCTGTAAGGAAATACCTTAATTCCTTGGATCGATTTGTAATCCTGAAGATGAGAGAGTACCTAGCATGTATGGATCTCCTTTCTTTCCATGCTATAATATCAAGCCACCTCATGTAAAAGCCCATTTTTCACCAAGCCCATAAGATTTGTATTACTCAAGTGACAGTGATAATTATGGATATCCAAGCAACTAAAAAAATATTTGTAAGGAAGCATGGTGGGTTTTATTTCATGTCTATTCACCTGAAAATGAGTGTGACCATTACCATGGGGTTCCGAAAAAATCTCCACTCTGTAAATCTTAGGAGAGATTTTCAGGACAATTTAAATTACTAAGTGGAGGGTTTCGTTCTCCAAAGTAAAATATTAGTTTAAGTTTATGAATGAATATATGAAACTTAGAGCACTTCTCTAACTTTTGGTGGGATTTAACCCACATTTCCTAGAATCCATGGAAAATTTTAGATTTGAGATATGTAGTTTGTACAATTTATGAAAACATGTTACATTTCGAGAATATGCTTGAAGCTCTCTTGAAATCCTATAAATAAGAAAAATTTATCTCCATATGGGCATTCAAGTTTGTGTTTTTATTATGAGCTCTCTCTCTCTCTCTAAAGCTTTGTGTCATTATGTTTTTAGGCCAAGTTCGACAAGCCTGCGCATGTGCATTTCGATGCATATGTGAACCTAACTTGGTGGGACTCCTAGGTAGTATTGGGTTTGTCTGAGACTTTGTTAAGGTAGATCCATAGCTCTTAGCGAAGTTTGTAATATGTAAATGATATGTGAGACAAATTTTTGTAAATATTGTATTCTAATAGGCAAAGTCTACAACGAGCCAAGAAACCTTCAACCTCTAAACAATGTTAGATTCAAATTTCCTATTTTCAATGTGGCTAATAAATGTTTTTAAATTCAATCTCTATATTTATAATGTATTTGATGTAATACTTAAATGTGATTTTTTATACTCAAAATAAAATTTATTTTTTTGAAATATTTAATAGTTCTCGATTTTTTAGTAAATCCAAAATTAAATAAATTTATATAAATACTTACTTAAGTAGCAACACAGATTCAAAATACATCAAATTATTATTTCCATTATTTTACAATGATAATTACACTGAAGGTGTTATTCTATTAATTTGGCTGGGAAAACACTGTTTACCCAAGCCAATCCTGAAGCCCCATTTTCATCGTTCCATCAAGTTAAAAATCGCCAGGTTGAAAGGATTTGTCTTCTTCGTCAAGGGCCCTGAGTCGTTGAACCATGGCGGGTTGTTCGGGTCATCTTTCAAGCTATGGAGTGGTGTGGAAGGATCATATAGGCAAATGAGCATGCCCATAATATTGTGCTAGCCTCACAGAATTCATGGAAATCGATGTCTGGTTTGAATCCCCTTACATGAGATTAACGACATGCTTACACGTCGGGCTGCAAACAGATGTTGTGGATTACTCAAAGTATCTAGGTCAAACCATAGCAAGTGGAGCGACCCCATTCAACTTTCATCTCCATTAACAACTGAAGAACGAGTAGAAGTTGAAGTTGGAGTTGGAGCCAGATCAGGTCATCTTGTCTATACCCTTAATGTACCCACAACCCGAGTCTCTTCCATATCTTCGTCTTTTACAGAAGGAATCGATGATCAAGAATCGAGCATCCTTGCAACTATGGAGCCCACAAGAAGTGCAAAAGGGGGCAACCATTCCACAGGCTACTGGAGATCAGGAATCCCACGACAGGCCTTGACCACAGTCCAAAAAATAGTAAATTTTCATAACCTATGCTTTTCTCAATAGATTTGTCACATTATATTTTTGTATAATCATTGAACATATTTACATGAATTTTTGTTCTTGAATTAGGAGAAAGCCTAGAAATAAGGGTCTGAAATGAAACCGCGAGCCTAGATTTGCCTTCATGACCAAAAGAGATGTGGATTACTTGGAGGATGGATATAGATTATGCAGAAATCTATAAAAAGGGTGAAGCAGTTTCGCATCAATCCCATCAAGTCCTCCATAACAAAGTATATCTCTAATATTGAGTTGTTGTTGAAGTCCCATTCCATGGTGTCTGCAAATAACATGAAAAATGATTTGCTGGGAAATTGCAGTAAGCAGATGGTGATTGTCTCCTACTGCGTACTAGTGCTCTTCATCGCTACGATCACATCCCAGAAAGGGTGCATGAACAATTGAGAAACACTGAATGAGATTGCCAAGGACAGTTAATCTCCACCGGTGACAAATGTACATACGATCCAAACGTGAGCACTCACATTTGTTTTGGCACTATCGATGGCTCTGAAATAAGCACCTGCAACCCAGGCATGCCTCTGCAAGGAAGGAATCCCCCTTCCAAGGATGCCTACAACATAAACACTAGAGCCGAATGTTGCACCTCATCCTGTCGTTACACCAAATACAATTTTTCTCTTATAATTTATTCTTGCACACCTACGATTATCACCCTCAATGACTGTAGGACACTTTCCCAAGTCCCTCTAGGATGCTTGTCCAACCCATCCAATTAACTGATTCGATATGCTGGGTGATTTCTCTATTGAGGCAGGTGATTCTTCTACTATTTTGATAGTAATAAATGAAGTCATGATTAGGGATAGTGCACTCATGTGCCATTGTTGATGCTTTTTGGATAAGTTGTACAACCTTTTTAGCCAATCATTGACAACTAAATCCTTCATATTACTATCGCTTTGAGCTAAAATGGGAATTCCTCTCAACTTATTCAATGCCCAACAATACAAATCAATCTGGTATATAATAGGCTCAATTCTCGTTACCAGATCTCTCAGGGAATTCAACCCCTCCTTGTAAAAAAGTGCACTTCTAACATTATGGAAAATTTGGTGGATGGAAATGTCAATGGTCACACCAAAAAATATAGAGACAAAGGGAGGATCATGAGGCCACATGATGTGATTTTGTGAGTAACACAGATTCATAGTGCAGAGGGGTAGTTTCCACATGGAATCCCTCCCTTGTGTGTCTGACGCATGTATTCTATAAAAAATAAATAATGTGTCACTTTGTAGTATAATGTGGAACATGCTTACTACGCCAAGTTTCATTTATGGTGTCTTTTTGGAATGAATAAACATTCAAAAACCATGAGTGAAGCGCACACTGGATTCTTTTTTCACTGATATGTGCCTTGATAGGAAATCATTTCACCATTGATATCTAACTTCTCCCGCTTCTCTTATGTTTTCGGTATTTGACTTTGTAGATTTCCTAATTATGTGGCTTGGTTAACAAATATATCATGTATAACACTATAAATTCACCGATAGTTATAGCTAACAAGATTATAATGTCAAAATTTGCATCGATCCAATAATAAAAATTAAAATACCAAGATAAAAAATTTTACCATAGCAAATATAACACTGTAAAGATTTAGAATAGCTCAAGAAATAACAATACTCAGAATTGGAAATACAATTTCTTGAGATAATGCAACCGCTTCAGCATTCAAGAACAATTATAATAGAACCATACGATGCCAAATGTAAGAAAATTTTTATTTTATTTTCTAAGTGTATTATGTGACCATAAAAAGTAGCAATGAAAACCATCCAAATGTGATGCCAAGGGGCAATGTTAAAACTTTGAAATATAACATTCCAAGGGGAAATGATGAAACTTTGAAACATAACATGTGCCTTGAGTTGTATTTAGGTGTAAGAATGTGTCCAAGAAATTTATCATTTCCAAAGCATATTTATAACACACGATGTTATTCCAACCATCAAAGAAACAATTAAACTCATGAATAACAATTGAATCCTAGACATGGAATGTAAGCATCACGTGGTGGTCTTAGTATGCAAATGTTATTTATAACAGACGATGTTATTTCAACCATCAAAGCAACAATTAAACTCATGAATAAAAATTGAATCCTGGATGTCAAATGTAAGCAGTGGGTGGTGATATTAGTATGTAGATGTAAGGTTATGCATGAAAAGTATTCTTGCACCAATGAGTGGTGATCTTAGTATGAAAATGTAAGGTTATATATGAGAACCATTCTTGCACATTTGAGTTAAGAAATATCTATTTATCCTATATGTAGTACATATTTGGGTTAATAAATGTATTTTATGTTCATTACACCTTTAGGTTTCAAGGGTTATTTCATATGCAGTAATCAAGGGTTTGAAGGGTTTTGATTATTTTCCTATGCGCTAATCAAAATCAAAATTCAGATCACAGATAAACCAAAAAAGAGGAGGAAAAAGCATGTTGGACATTGGGTTCAACTATGCTCGTGTGTTTCGCGACATGGAATAACTGCCTCTCATAGATTCTAACTCTAGTGATCATAGCAGAGACTAACACCTACGGGTTTTGGTCTAACGGAAATCATGATTCCAACAAGTGGTATCAAAACGATAGGTCTCGAGTTGAAAACTCATCGAACTCACATTAGGGGGGATATTGTTAGACATTGGGTTCAACACTCCCCATGTATTTCGCAACATGGACTAATCGCCTCTTGTGGATCGTAACTCTAGCAATTGTAGCGGAGACTAACACCTGCGGGTTTTTGTCTAACAGAAATCGTGATTCCAAAAAAACTAAGTGTGCACCACAAGCCCACCTCAAAGGTGGAGGAGAAGGTGGGAGAGCACCATTTTACTGGGTTGTTCAAAGTTGTTGTTATCTAGAATCATACAAGTATTAAAGAGCTATGTTTTCATTATTTTTCATCATATTTATTTATTCTTTTCCATGATGTCGAGGGTTTGAGCACTGCTCTTTTCCCCATTGAATTCATCTATTTTGTTTAATCTCTGTATGTTTTGTTTGTTTAATCTCTGTATTTTCTCTCTTCAAAAGCGTGATATTTTCTCTCTCCACGATTCTTGTTCTGTAATTTATGAATTTATCTATTTGTGTGGTCTCTTTCGCAGAATTTGTACCTGTTACATGGAATTGGTTGGGATCCCAATGAATTCATTTTAGTTATAAAATAATTTGGATAAATGTTCACTTCATTAGGCTCTATCCTATAAAAAAGCATGGCTCTACATATTATTTTTCTTTTTTTTTTAAGAAGTGAGCTTATCGTATCAGGAAAATTAGAATATAAACATAACACAAGCTGGCTAATATAGGAGAAAAATTCAAAAGGGAAACTGTAAAAGGGCTTTCAGGTATCTGTGACGTTAAACACTTTTAGTAAAACAACTATATACTGTAAGTTGGACTGCCTCCCAATATAATCAGGGGAAAAGGAAACTATCAGAGATGCTCCATGAATATGGGAAGTGTCAAGCACCCAGAACATATCAATAGGTGGGATATTGTTCATCATTGTAATGTAAAATGTCATGTCTTTCTAGACTCAAAGGTCATGGTGGCCATGCTATTTCACAGGGGTGAACATATCGCACTTTGAGGGGAACCCTTTCTTAACCAATCTGTCAAGGATCCATGCTGGTAGGGGAATAAAAATTTGTTATCACCAACCTTGTTTGACCAACCTCTCAATGCTCCCTGCTAGTGGGAAAATATCTAGAAAAATTTGGAAACATCGACAAAAGGGAAAAACCCCAAAAACATAATAAATTACATTTTCATGTTGTCAAACAAGAAATTATGGTAACAATGTATGATAGTGAGAATATAAGCCTAGTGGAAGGCTTAAATATTTAGTGAACTAATTAATGTATTAACGACCCCATTAGCAAGCTACTAAAGTTGGTCAATATACAAAACACAACAAAATTTCAAGCATAAGAGCTTTGAGGAAACAGTTCAGAGACTTCCAGGAAATAAATCACAAACAAATTACCCCAAAAATTCCCATGAATATAAATCATGAAAAGACTACAAGTACAAACCAAAATTGTGTCCATTGGAAATATTGGAAGCCGACTGAGAAAGGCAGCCCTATCATGGCACATGGAGCATAGCTTAGATGAACTTCATAATGGCCAAATTTGACTTCTTACTGGCATTTCCAAAATTGGGTCAATTAAATTGGAGGTAAACTTCCATAATCTCAAAACTCTTTCTCTTGTAATCACTATTGACAACACTGATCTCATGGAGACACCAATCTCATACTCACCCAAAACATTTTAAGGGTTGTTCCCATGTTAACCTTGATGGATGACATTGGTTCCCTTTTCATGCCGTGTTGTAGGGGACAAAACAGCCTTCTTCCATAGAATGTAAAGATCCACATTGCACTCTCTAAACATGAGAGAAAAATCAAGCACATTTAGTTTGCAAGAGGTTGGACTCCATAAACCTTTCTTGCAACAGACAGAATCTGGTGGTCACAATAGCCTTGGTATCTATTACCATATAAGAAGAGGTTCAATTTGTGCTTATCATCAGAGAGAGCTTTTCGTGTTAGGTTAGGCTTCACAAAGGGATATGTTATCATGGAAGAAGCTTTTCCTTCCACAACTGGATCCTTCAACTTACAGCACACTTGAATACTTTCATGTGCACCCAACACTCAAAACTAAGTAGGGCACAGGTTTCCTCTTCAAGATGGAAAACCTTGGCTATTACATTTCCAGGAAGCCAAATTATTAGAGTTGAGTTTGTGTAAGATTCACCAGAAAATAATTTTGCTATGGGTAGCTATATAGTAGTCCCATTTCTTGTATTCACTATTGTTTGAATTTTGTAAAACTCAATATCTATGAATATGTCTGTCAGATGTCTGTTTAAATTGGATTTCCTCTGATTAATTCTGACAGACTTCCATTAATTTTCCAATTTTTTTGGTTTCTTATTTTCTTTTTTATTTATTGCATTGTGAGGGAAACTTAACCACCCAATGCACTCTCAAAATTTCTTCTTCACAAGAAAAAACCAGGTTCCTTTTGTCACCCCCTCACTTCCAAAGACAACTAGAGGATATTTTCTTTGATGATCTGCATCACAGACAATGGTGTTGATGATGAAATTCAGAGTTCTCTAGACAGATTCCCAAAGATGCCTCTCATCTCAAAGCACATGCGGTACATTTTTCCATTTCTTCATATCAAATGTTTATTCCCAATGTATTTGAAATGAAAGTAGGAATTGTGGATTGCATTAGATAATGAATCATTATTCTTGGAAGTAATGCCTTATGCTTTCATTTACCTTGGTGGTCATCATCAATATCCTAGTTAAGTGTTCTCACTCTTTGACAGAAGGGTACTACTGGGGAACTATGATAATGGTAATGTGCCCACACCCTTTCCCATACATAACATGATCCCTCTATCCCTTTTATATTGTCCTTCCTTTTGGGTTCAATGTTACATTCCCCCAACAGTGTCCATGCTTCATAATCCCATGAGAAGGGTATTGGATGCTTGAGGTTGATGCAGTTTTATTAAAACAGCTGACCGAATATATGGGGGCTTCCTAGAGAACAGTCGATTCCATTAATTACAAATATTTAGGATCCCTGATATAGGAGTCAAATTATGGGAGGTCCCAAGGGGTTTGGAGTAGATTCCTCTATCACTGAATGAACTTACTCAAAGGCCTTTTAGTGGTCAATTAAAACTATAGGGTTATATATATATATATATATCTATATATATATATATATATATATATATATATCAAAAAAAAGGGAGAGATGCATATACATTGTAGTAATAATGTGAGAGGGGTGTTACATTCTTCGTCAGGAATTAAGGGTATATTTTTCATTTGCAAATATAATTTTGCTATTAGAGTGTATAATAATGTGAGAGGGTTGTTACATTCTTCGTCGGGAATTAATGGTATATTTTTCATTTGGAGATATAATTTCACTGTTAGAGGCATTCTAATGGATCCAAAAAAGAAGAGCCATTACATAGATCCATTTCCAAATGGTTGAGTTATAGATAGTATTCAACCATGGCAAGATGGAATTCTATAGGCTGAATTAAACTCTAGGCGCATTTTGGCTAGAGACTTGCAAGAAATTGGCTAGTCAACCCACCCATGATTATATATATATATATATATATATACATATATTCTCCATGTAATTTATTTAGTGTCTTTGAGTTAGATTTTTAATGTATTTTCCCATACTAGCTAAAATAATCTGTAATCTCTTAGTAGCTGTTAAAATATGTTTTATGCACCTCAACATCTATTAGACAAGGATTTTATTTGGTTGGTTCTAAAATCCTTTTGGACATCTTGGTTAAAGGTGCCTCACTGCCCACTAGAATTGTTGACTAAAAATGTGGAGGAAGCACTACATGCCTGCAGGGCATAAATTTCTTCCAGTATTCATTTGATGACTTGATTGGTGCTAGATCTCTTACACTTGATCTGAGCATGTCTACTTGGTGGAGGTTTTGAAGTTTTCGTTATATACTTCCAAGATGCACATTCTGGCGATGCCTCTACAGTTGTATTTCCTATATATCCCTATGCATTTCAGCTAGAAATGAGGCTCCCTTTGGATCACCTTCTGCTTCCTGAATTTCCATGATGGCCTTTGTCATTATACATTCATAGTCAAATAGAGGTGGATTGTCTGGTTAAATAGGTTCAGTCATCCTCTTGTGTTTCCTATGTCTATCACCATGGATTTCATTTCATCATCTAGAATTTCTTCGTTAACCTTAGTGTTCAGGTCTCTTTCCCATCCTGATATCAGTGATTTTACCTGAGCCGGCGCCCCAAATACATAAGCATGCATCAAGTTCTACATGTTTTCTTGGTTTGATTTCCTACCTGGTTTCCATTGAGTTTTTTTTTTGTTGATGCCTTCTCTTTCTGTTTCATTTTTTCTACATGTGCAGGTTGACATCCCTTCCCTCCGCTGCCTTTTCCTGCTTGAGATTTCACCATTTTCCTTTTTCCTAGGCCCCCCTGCAACTGTACCTACACTCGAATCTACGACGGGGCTCCCACGCACCATGCAGAGTCGAGAGAGATAGAGAATCTAGGAGGACCTGTAAAATCAAAACAAACAATTTTATTAATCAATTTCTGAGAAGGCCAATTTCTCCTCTCATTATTGTTTTTGTTTGCTTCCCATCCAACCACCCCCTCGACTTTTTCATTACTTGTTTTGCATCTCCTCTACCAGAACGAGCCAACATTATTTTGGCATTGCTAGGTGTCCCCATCCCACCATCAACCCATTTAGACCAACCACACTCATTCCTCGGGTAGTGGATTACCGAGGGCTTAACAAACTCATGGTTTTGTTGTATACCGTGCCTCCTGTTAGGCATCCCCTCTAGCCGGATATTCCTACCATGGCTATAACATTCGTGGAGGACTTCCCTGGCACCTCTTTTTTCCCTTACTCTCTTGCACCGCGGAGCTTGAAAAACTTCTACCCTTCCCCTACTCCAATTTCCCTCTATAAGAAGAGTGTGGTACCATTACTCACCTCTCCATGATGGCCCCCTTCCCTTCCCACAACGACCATCCTCATCAAGTCTTGTGTAGCCAGAGGGATCATAAAATCCACCCTTAATTGGCCTTGTAGTCCTGTAGACCCCTAAGAGCAGGTGACCATCCTAGTGCAGGAATAAATAGTGCATTTTAACCATTTTGGTAGCCAAATGACTCTCAGTAACTAGATAAAGATACCAGACCAAGCCCACTTGGGCCCTATTTCTTTCATTCCACCAGGGGTTTGACATAGACTAGGTAAGCATGTTCGATTCTGACTCTTCATCACCATCCCTAGGAATCAAATCCTACAACCTATGTGGGTCGTGTTCCCTAACCATCCCTATGAACTTCATAATCACTAACAGGTAAGACGAGTTTACATACCAGTAGCTGTGCAGGTCAAATTCTGGATATTTTTCCTTCCTCCCTCGCCTTCACACTTGCAAACCCAGTTCTTCCTTCACTGATATCTCTCGCTCAATGCCAACCGTCCTACCCGACAGTATTATTTTCCCTTTTCCTCTTACCTTCTGTCTCCAATGCTGTCTCACTTCCCAACGCTTTTATGACATATCTTTTTGTCTGCACTAGCCCTCATTTACTCCCGACGCATCGTGGCATGGGCGATTCACCCACCAATTGTGCCTTGTGGCATTCAAATCATGTCGTATGTCCGTCGTGACGAATACCCTCATCATCTCTCCCTTCTCACCCCAATCGGGGGCACGATGTGTAGTGTTTTTTAATTGAAGCATAACTATGTATTTTTCCATTATGAAAACAAGCAGCACAAGATTCTGAGGTCAGTTGGACAATTGAATTAGAATCGTAAGGGAATTTTAGAATTGCTCCATCTATCAAAACTACGGTAAAATTTTCTCCATCTATGGCATCCACCTCTTAGTTGGACACATGTCTAGAATAAAATCTACCTGAGACTAGGGACCTCTCTTTATTGTACTATTAAAAATTTTACTCCTTATTTGGTGTTAAATACTTGGTGGGTATTTTATGAGTACTGCATCTTTCAGTGTGCTTGTTGAAAGATATTGAGAAGGTAGCCCATATTTATAAATTTCTTATTATGGTGAAATGGAAAGGCTAATGCATACCATGGCTTGCATAAATCCATATATTTTCATGCAAGGGAAGGAAGGTTTTAGTACGTTGCTGTCAAATCCTAGCTTGAATCGTTGGTCAACAATTTGAAATATATTCTCATCCCTGCAAGGCACTAAGGGATTGAGTTTTAGCTAGAGTAATTGGAGGGCGAGTAAATGAGGGAAGCAACTATAATGATGTTGACTAGGTTACATACATTGATGGATGAAATTTAATGAAAGATTATGTCTTTAATATTTGTGGGGGAAAATAAATTGGTGTAGAAGATAATACTCTGTTGCTCGACCATGTCTAGAGGAAGAGTAAATGGAGTTTTACCAAGTTATAAAGGTCTGGAAGAAAATCCAGAAATAGGTCATTTGATGGCTGCTTTTATTCATAGTGTTGTACATATTCCATCAATTGTAACACACAAAATTAGGCATTGTTAGTATGGTTAATTTTTAATCCTTGCTTGTAACAGATTATGAAAGCAGACCAACAATTTCACAGATTCCAAACTCACAACATATTTTGAGGGGATGCTCTTCCTTTACAGTTAAATTCTTTGTTATAGGTTGTTCCATTTCTTTCCTTGTAATATGGTCTATAAGTTTTTCTAGGGGTTTCTCTTCCTTTACATTTATATGATTTTTTTATAAAGTGTACCATTTCCCGCCTTGTAAGATGGTCCACAAGTTATTATATGGAATCATTGAAACCTACATCTAGAAAACTAATATAGATTGATCAATAATATCACAAAAATATAATTACACTTTTATCAGAATTGAGGTTGAAATTTATATAGGGAAACTTTAATATTTATCCTTGATTGAACTGTAAACATTGATACTGTAACCCACTACTAAAAATGAAAGAACTAATCAACCAAGAACGAGACACCAGAAGAGTTATACCTACATTGTCAAGACTCAAGAGGATCAATCTCTCGAGAAACATTTTTTGGCAGGCACAAAATTGCAAAATATGTAGCTATAATTAGATATGCAGTGATGTGTGGGATAGCTATATTTCCACCTTTTCCTTCTATAACAACTTAAAAAATTCCTGACCCTCCCAAAATTGTTCCTGGGCTTTGATGTTATAGTCCCAGTTGAATGAATAGGTGTAAAATGCATTTCAAATCTAGCTTCTGCATCTCCAAGTGCACCTTCACGAATCGCGTGAGGAGTACCTATGCCTCCTTATCTGGTAGGTTGAAAAATAAGTCTTACAGTTCCCTTCAAAATTTCATGGCAAAGCAAAGAAATATTTACATTACTGAAATGGGAAGTTGTATTAGCACGAAAACCCATATGAAATTAAATAATAGTAAACTACAACCAAATAGATTTAAAACATGTTGAGGAATATAAAGCATCATATTAAGTAGGTCTAATAAATGAATTACAGTAAATATATGGCCATAATGAAAATTGTATACTCCAAGTAAAACTTAAACTCAAGTAAGAAAACAAATTTCTATCCATCTGAAAATACTCTATTGCTTGACCAAGTCTAGACGCAGACTAAATGGCCCTGTACCAAGTTATAAAGGACTGGAAGAAACTCCATTAATAGGTCCATTGATGGTTGCTTTTATTCATAGTGTCTTACATATTCCATTAATTTTAACACACAAAATTAGGCATTGTTAGTATGGTTAATTTTTTATCCTTGCTTGTAACAGATTATGAAAGCAGGTCAACAATTTCATAGATTCCAAAATCACAACATATTTCGAGGGGATGCTCTTCCTTTATAGTTACATTCTTTGTTATAGGTTTTACCATTTGCTTCCTTGTAAGATGGTCTACAAGTTTTTCTAGGGGTTGGTATTCCTTTACATTTTTATTGTTTGTTATAGAGTGTACCATTTCCTGCCGCATAAGATGGTCCACAAGTTATTATATGAGATCATTGAAACCTAAAGCTAGAAAACTGATATCGATTGATCAATAATCTCACACAAATATAATTATACTTTTCTCAAAATTGAGGTTGAAAAGTTATATAGGGAAACTTTAATATTTATCCTTGATTGAATTGTAAACATTGATATTTCAACCTACTATTAAAAATGAAATAACTAGTCAACCAAGAACGAGACATTAGAAGAGTTATACATACACTGTCAAGACATAGGAGAAACACTCTCCCGAGAAACAAAATTTCACAGACACAAAATTGCAAAGGATGTTGCTACAATTGGATCTACAGTAATGTCTAGGATAGTTGGATGTCCTCCTTTTCCTTCTATAACAACTTCAAAAATGCATGACCATGCCAAAATTAGCCCTAGGATTTGATGCTATAGTCCCAGTTGACTGACTAGGTGTAAAATGAATTTCAATCTGGCTTCTACATCTCCAAGTGCACCTTCACGAATCATGTCAGTAGTACCTCCACCTCCTTATTTGGCAGGTTGAAAAATAAGTCTTACAGTTCCCTTCAAAAGTCATGGTAAAGCAAAGAAAGATTTACATTAGTGAAATGTGCAGTTGTATTACCCAAAAATCCATATGAAATAAAATAATACAAAACTACAACCAAATATATTTAAAATATATTGAAGAATATGAAGCATCAGATTAAGTAGGTATAATAAAT
This sequence comes from Pinus albicaulis, assembly GCA_034641835.2. Lineage (NCBI taxonomy): Eukaryota > Viridiplantae > Streptophyta > Pinopsida > Pinales > Pinaceae > Pinus > Pinus albicaulis. The sequence continues at coordinate 1,214,600,753 of CM076579.1, forward strand.
GAATTACAGTAAATCTATGGCCATAATGAAAAGCGTATAGTCCAGGTAAAATTTAAACTCAAATAAGAAAACAAATTTGAATCCATCTGACAATACTTTATTGCTTGACCAAGTCTATTCCTTAAGTAAATTTCCTTGTACCAAGCTAGAAAGGACTGGAAGCACCTCTAGAAATAGGTTCATTGATGGCGGCTTTTATTCATAGTGTTGTACATATTCCATTAATTGTAACACACAAAATTAGGCTTTGTAAGTATCGTTGTTTTTTTATCCTTGCTTGTAATAGATAATGAAAGCAAACCAAAAATATCATAGATTCCAAACTCACAACATATTTCGAGGGGATGCTCTTCCTTTAGAGTTACATTATTTGTGATAGGTTGTACCATTTCCTTCCTTGTAAGATGGTCTAGAAATTTTTCTATGGGTTTATCTTCCTTTACAATTATATCTCTTGTTATAGAGCGTAACATTTCCTGCCTCATAAGATGGTCCACAAGTTATTATATGGGATCATCGAAACCTAAAGCTAGAAAAATGATATAGATTGATCAATAATCTCACAAAAATATACTTATAATTTTATCAAAATTGAGGATGAAACGTTATATAGGGAAACTTGAATATTTATACTTGATTGAATTGTAAACATTGATACTGTCACCTACTGTTAAAAATGAAATAACTAGTCAACCAAGAATGAGATAACAAAAGAGTTATACATACACTGTCATGACTCAAGAGGATCACTCTCTCAAGAAACAATTTTTGTCAGGCACAAAATTGCAAAGGATGTAGCTACAACATTTTCCTTCTATATCAACTTCAAAAATGTGTGACCCTGCCAAAATTGGCCCTGGGATTTGATGCTATAGTCCCAGTTGATTGAGTAGGTGTAAAATGCATTTCAAATCTAGCTTCTGCATCTCCAACTGCACCTTCACGAATCATGTGAGCAATACCTCATCCTCCCTCTTTGGCAGGTTGAAAAATAAGTCTTAAAGTGCCTTAAAAAGTTCATGGTAAAGCAAAGAAATATTTAAATTAGTGAAATGGGAAGTTGTATTACCCAAAAATCCATATGAAATAAAATAATAAAAAACTACAACCAAATAGATTTAAATATATTGAAGAATATAAAGCATCAGACTAAGTAGGTATAATAAATGAACTACATTAAATATATGGCCATAATGAAAAGTGTATAATCGAGCTAAAATTTAAACTCAAGTACGAAAACAAATTTGAATCCATCTGAAAGTGCATTATCCTTTAGTTTAAAGTTTGAACTATTTATCACTTGCATCTAGTGTATGACATTAACATATAGAGACATGTTAAGCAACTGACATTTATATTTGTGTTTATGAAGCAATTTGGAAGCTCCTAGAAGCACAATAACATGTGTATCATGCCCACAAGCATGTATTTTTCCAATATTCACACATTTGTTCTCTCAACCCACAAGCTCCTTTACATTATACATCAGATCACTGAATTAGTCATGGCCAATTAAAAAAGAAGGAAGAAATAGTATTGAAAACATAAAAATGACTACGATAAATGAAGAATAGTGAAACCAAACATAATTCAAATATTTCACTCATTCGGTTGTGGGATGGAGGAATTTATGTTCCTTTATAATTATCACACAAGGTTGCCTCAAGACTCACGAGTCATGTACCTAGTCTTCTTGTGAGAGAATGGTTAGGAATGGATTCATATTAGGATGACCTTTGGCATATTTGTAAATGTTTTTTATAGGCCCGAAAGTGTTTTCGAAACAATTATTGGTACAAAATACTACTATATCCATAAAATTTCCTTGGAATGAATGTCGAAGTTTTTTTAGGGAGCACAGTATGCACCTTGAGCCACATTTCATTACCAAGTTTTTTGTATCATTTTAAATTAAGAAAAATTACAAATTTATCCTTGGAAATTGTCTAGAGACTTATTCTACTCTCTGGGATGTGTAGGGAAATTTCACCCTTGCAAATGAGATTTTTTTGGAGGTGGTAATAACCAGTTGAATGGATTTTCTATCTCTCACGTGACAGTCACCCCGATTTTTTATCTTGTTGTTGTCAGCTACTTGATTAGCACATGGTTGCAAGTTTCTTGTGCCAAGTTCCTTCCTTGTTAATGTTGATGGCCTAAAAACCAGGTCTGTGTGGGGGAATCCATCTCCTGGTATGGTTCCTTATTCCTTCCTGATGAGAATGATTACCTTGCTCTGAGCACTTGAAAATCTATGTGACGTTGGGTGTTGATTCATATCCTTGCTCTATAGCAGGCCCTAAAGGGTGGCTAGGATTTAAAAATACTCTAATTACTAGACATCACTCTCATTAGGGCTCAAAGCCTCAAAATCTATTCTATTTTCTTGTTAACAATTACTTACCTAGGAGCTATACCTTAGCCTCCCAAATTTTTATAAGGTTGTGTTGATTTTTGTTTTTTGCGCACCTTGAGAAGCTACCACTACTTGATGTAGTGCAGGTGGGCGTTGAACCAAAAGATAAAGGAACTTCACACACATATTGAATAGGAATACAAAGTGTAGATTCATATGAAAATGATGTTCTCTTGCACCATTCTTCTTTATTAAGCTCAAGTTCATCTTTTACAAGTTCAGAGCTCAACTATCCCTACACCCTTGAGGTCTCAAGGTCAAAAGATCTACAAGACCATTTTTTACAGTCCCAAGGCTCACTCACAGGAGCCCCTACCTTATTTTTATTTCTATCCACTGTCCATGCCAGTCTAATCTACTAAAGTAAATAGGAATAGTCCAACTCTAAATTTTACTAAAACAATGAGCCCGACTAAGGTAAGTGACAACCCATACCTTTGGCAATATTTGGAATCTAATTGCATTGCATTAAATTCAATGTCTCCTCAGATATATAATGTCATATCTTTCAGATCTCAAATCGAATGGTATATATATTTTTTGTTTCAAGAAAAAAATTGTAACTTTGTAAAAATAAAAAGTATTCACATTTTGTGAGTGCTACTAGTCACATATTCAGTCAAGCAAAAAATAACTCCTAAGCTAACTTCAATTTGAAATATTTTACCATCTCTTACACACAAAAAGGTTCTAGATTTGAGGCTTCTGCGATGAGTATTTTGTATAGAGAATTTTTCTGGTTTAATCGCATCCATTCTTATCGATTTCGACATTTCAAACCCAGCCAATGAGGTTCATCATCATGAGCACAAAAAGGTGTTTCTGCTTATTATAGGGCCCTGAAAATTTCCAAGGAATCAACATAATGACCATCATAACCAACAGAATGTATGTCTGTCCCAGTTTTAGGAATATATAATGAAAAACATCATATAGAGCACGTATTCAAATAATAACATCAATAGAAAGAAAATAGGAGAGATATTAAGGCTAGATGAGAAAACATTTGGGATTTTTTGGATGATCCCCTTCCTCCATATGTTCTACAGCTTGGCAGCTCCAATAATTCTATAACTCCAATAACTTGTTTTAAAATACTGTCAGCCAACACATTGTGTTTCCTGTAAACATGTTTGAGAGAGATACTATTGAAACTACCAATTAGAAGTCTAATATATTCTAGAAATGGATGAAGGTATATACTATATACTATATACTATGCATCTCTGCATACTGTTTGATCCAATTAATGGTCAAATTTGAATCTCCAAATACTTTAAGACAATCGATCCTTTCTCCACTACAACTCTCATCAGTGTAGCCAATGTCCTATGCTCTGCCCATTTATTAGAGCCCTTTCCATGACCTAGTTAAAGAATAAACTATTGGTATCTAAAGAGAACAAGACACCTCCAGCACCACATTTGCCAAGTTTTCCTTGGTTTACTCCATCAAAGAACTCCATGGATTGGTTTTAACTTTTATCTAATCATCTCATAGTTGAATCTAAACAATGTTCTTTAATTTCATTTGTATGCTCATATTCATCATAGATAAGACTGGATTCGAAACCCAAAAAATATGATATTCATTTTCGTTGCACAAATAATCAATCCGGATCAAGTCTGTATCAGGGCTACTGTGTTATTCTTCTTCTAGATCTGTAGTAGGCTAGTAACCTCTTAAATAATGCCAAAAATGATAAATTCCTCAAAGTTTGAGCTCAAAACTTTATTCATATCAACAACAACATCATCACAATATAGATATTCACCCTCTAAATTGTTTTCCTTATCTACATGATCATCATGTTGAAGGATATGAGGAAGATCTTCTTCTTACGATACCTTTTCATCTTCATCCATTCCTTCGCTTAGCACCATAGGGTCTTCTTCCTCCATAATGATTCTCTAAAAACAATATATCCACCCATTTTCACCCACTGTACCATCTTATTTTCTAGTTTGAATACCTTCAAGATCTATCAAAAACAAAGAAAAATTCAAAATCAAAACTATAAGAAGTCAATGATGTTAATGAAAAGCAATATTTTTTTGTAAATATCTAAACATAAGGCAATACAAAAAATACACATGAGCCTGGTGGCTTTAATCGTCCAGTAAAATATGTGCATCAACTTTATGGCATTAGGTAACTTCAAAATTTAAGGTGTAATCTAGTGATTCCAACAAAAAAATAACATGAATCTGGTGCCTTAGAAAAAAAAAAACCAAGACATGGATATTGTGCATCTACAACCTTTTAAATTTTACTAGTAAGTTGTCCCAAGGGAAAATCTTAAGAATACAAAGCTCAAGCTCAAAGTTTCATGAATTTGATTCCATATCACAAGTCATGATAGTAATATGAAAATAAAAAATGGATGCCAATGCAGTGGGGGATAGGGGGTCGCCTGGAAAATTCCCTGGAACTTGACAATACTACAAGCAATGAGGTGGAACCACTTACTATTTTTCACAACCTCATCACTCTCGAGGAAAAAGCAGCCCATAAGGTTTTTGTGGTTGGAAATTCCATAATAATTATAAGATCCCTATATTATCATTCAAACCCTTGCATAATCAAGAGTTATATGATGGCAGAGGTTACTCTTGCATTTGGGATGAATCAATCAATCAATGGACTACTACCAGCCTTCTCTGATGAATTTTTATTGAGCTCTGTTCTCCATGGTTTTGGAAATTTGAATCTCAGTAAAGGCAAAAGCCTCTTTGTATCACTCCGTTGCCTATGCAGGATCTCCATCAGGAATTAATGCCAACAAAACTGACACTATGACACTTGCAAATGAAAACCCATCATTGCAGGTGGACCTAAACACTAAAACTGGTTCTGGGCATTCAATTTCTAATTTTCACTTTCCAGTTTAGAACATGTGATTTTTTGTTGTGACTAGGCCAATATGTGAGGCAATACACCTGCGGACTCGTTGGTGGTACTGGATGAATAGTTCTAGTACCTTTTTGGATGGATTACATGTAACTGAAGACTCTAGGTTAAGGCTTGTCAGATCTACCCTCCATTTTGTAAACCCCCATTGTACAGTTTGTCCACAATAATTTTAATATAAATTTTCATCCATCATTATCTTCATGGATGCCATCATTTCCTACAAAATGAAAAAGGTGGCCTTCCTAGTGTAATGTTGCCAACAAGTGTTGGTCATGATCATCAAATTTAAGAAATCTTGGGTGACAAGTTTGAGGAAGCTTTCAACTAGATTTTTGAGAGAATGTATGCTATTTGGGTTGAAAGAATGTTTGAACCAACCATTATTCTATTATCCCAAAGAAAGTATATATAATATGATCATTACACCTTCATGTCTTTCTTCGAATTCTAAGATATACCTCATAAATGCCCAAACATGTGGAAGATCATTAAGAGAGTTCCCTCCAAACTCCTAAAGATCCTTTCCATAGTTAGTATGGTTCCTACTTTCAATATCCAAAGTTGGAGATCCTTGATAATTTATGATTTCTCTTCTTTTCCATTATATCATTTGTGTCATTGATGAGTGAGCAGGAGTGCAGAGAAGTGGTATTATCGAATTTTCAGAGTTGATCTCTATTTTATGAACTTTTTGGATATATTTTTTATGCTGGTAATGCTTAGATATCCCTGTGGTTATCAATTTCAATATTTTATGTTGAACATGTAAGATTATGGTGCTCTTATTATTACTTACTTCTCATTATTATTTTCATATTCATCTGCAGGAATAGAACTTAATAAGTTCACGTAGAAGATTTCCATTCTCTTTTCTCCATCAGTCGAATCCATCAAGGCACCAATCCACATGTGATAGGAAAGTGTTTACCACTTTATCGCATATTTTATCAGTTCCTTGTTTATTATAATGAATTCATATCCATAACAGACCATTGAAAATTAAACTTCCTCGTAACAGATTTAAATGAGAACTCAGTTCATCAGATTTACCTTAGTGTTTGTCTACTACCTAGATTTATGATTTTAATTTCCTAATTAGAAACATCAATGAATTATTTCATTAATATAAGGTCTAATTTATGAACATCAATGCATATCTAAGAGCTAGAACCCCTAGCAACACCTCCCCCCCTACGCTGGAAAATGACCAGCCCATAGTGAGATGAAACAACCAAGGTGACAACGTGAGTATATTTCCTAATGTTACATTAAGTTTCTTTGTCATTTTTGTTACAAAAAACTTACTCAATTTGAAGTGCTAATAGACGTATATCTCATATCAGCAATAAAAAAAATGATTTGGAGGGTTTTCATTGTGTTTCTGGTCAATTTTGTTAGTTGTTCAACAAATTTTATCCCACAAACAAAGGGATTTTACATAGAATTTGTGAATTTTCTGTGTTATTTTGACATGTATAATCACTCGAAAGTTTGTTATCCTTGATATGAAGAGAAAAACTATAAATTTTGATAATATTGTTGAAGATCGACAAGTTTTATTGTAGATTTGGATTGCAAATTTCTCCTAGGAATTCAAAGTGCAAGCCTTAAAGCATCCAGGGAGACCCCCCTCAAATTGATATCACCAATTCTGAAGTCATAGGAAGTTTCATTAGTTAGAGGAACTTAGTTCCCAATAGTTATCCTTACTTTAGCTCTGCCCAGTAATGGATTGAGATTAATCATTAGATAATAATCAGTACCAAGGAGTCTAGATAAAGTTAATGCTCTTGCACATGGAATTTGTTTAAGGTGCTCTTAGTATCCTGGACATTTGAACAATTCACTTGCTTCAAAAATATAACTCTTGACTCTCTTTTAGGTGAGAGGAGTTGTATTTAAATTTTCTTTGTTCACCTTTTGTAAGTTGTAGTTTACTAGCAACAAATATTTTTACAAATCTTTTTGGGTTTCATTTGACCAAAATGAACAAATTCTGGTTTCTTAATAAGAACTTGTTTTATTCAATTTCCAAGGATGGTGGATTCTCCAGTTACAGAATGGACTGATGAGAAGAATATTTCATACATGGACTTAATTGAGGCATCTTTTGTCAAGAAAATGTATGACAAGGAGTATTGTGCCCTTGATTTGTGCAGCGATACTCCTAAAGAGCTAGAAAATCTCAATCTAGATAGTGTTGAATCAAGGATTAATTTTCCTTATTTCAATGAGGTAATTTTATATACCATGATAACTATGTTTGATTTCGTTTTGGATTAATATGCATACTCTAGATGACTAATTAATTTATTTAATGGGATTTTATGTTTGGACTTGTTTAATTTTTTTTTTTGAAGTAAAGTGTGTGATACTTATCTTTATAGTGATTCTCCTTTCTCGAGTTCAAGGTTTGGTAGAAAGGTTGTTATTAGAAGCCACCCAAATTCGATGAGGGTCAACAATCAGCTATTCCAATAGTTCTAGGATGCCCTTGGGTACAACACTTTAAAAAAATGATCTCTTCCAATAAACAAAGAGTGCCATTTAGTTCTGTTAATGAATTTGGGAGCAGTGGGGCATGAAAAGGAGCATTCATATTAAAACATCCAAGTAATACTAGTACAACCTTAGATAAATATCCAAATGTAGGTCAAAGGACTTGTGCCTGACATCACAGGTTGAAGAGCAACTATACTAGTTTTCCTAGTTGTTTTGGCAAAAAGGAGTTGAGTGTTGTTTATAATAAGAAGTTCAATGTTTCTTTCACTGAAATCACAGGTGAGACTGAATGAATGTCATTTTTATTATCTTTTTCATTATGTAAATGTTGATGGGGGTTGTAGCTCCCACAGGGACAAGGTATTCTTTTAAATGCCACTTAAATAAATTTGTAAAATATCATATTGTCCATGTTTTTAGTATTTTATTTTACTTCTTCCTTATGTCAGTTTATTCATGATTGGATATATTTTTAAATTAATACTTTAAACCATGTTTTAACTTTAGGTGGTTCCATTTCTTGGGATTCTTAATTTCGAGGAAGCAGTGGATTGAAATTATACTTCCAAGGTTCAAGGTTTCTTTGCTGATACAAGTCAATAATTTAACGATTAAATCATTTTCTTACCTGCAACATTAAAAAATTGGATATATTTTCTCAAACATAAGCAACTATAATGAAATATTGGTGATTTTACAATGGATGAATCTTCAATATAATTTTTAATTGTGAGTGCAAAAAAGGGTGTGGCAAACTATCAGTGGAACGAAGTAAAGAGAAGAGAAAGTTGTGATAGTTTCTCAGCCATCAGAAGGATCTAGAATTTATTTGGTGCAAACCCTTTACTTGTAGGAAATATTAAGACAAAAAGTTATTAAAAATCGATCATTTTGAAGAGCTTCAAGAGTAATGATATCTCTACTGGTGGAATTTTTACCTATCTATAGATTAGGCTAGATTGTGTACATATCTTTGAATATTGTTTTTCTCTTAATTGAGAAAAGAAGGTTGAAAGTAGATCAAAGGTATGTTCGAAATATAATTTTCATGTATTTATTCTTTAGATCTTCATGCAATTACAAATTTTGAAATAACACGGGAAAGTTATAATAGTTAAAATTGAACAAAATTAAACACACCCATTTTGTGGGCCTTCTTCTCTTTTAAGTTGAAGTCTAGCAGAAGCGACCATCATGCATAAATAGCATAATGTATGCATAGGTATGTTGAAATTCCAATTATGTTAGTTCCACTTGGTTAGCTTTCCTATTTGAATATTTTTCTGCATGCGTTTACTATCATTAGTGTAGGGTCAGATCTCCTGGACAACTAAGGTTCTTACGACCACGACGAGCAGAGTCATCAAAATCTGAGGTGACAAAGAGGTCGGTTGGTGCTAATAAGTTTTCTGGTTCAAGAATAACAATCTTACCTTCATTGTGTTATATGACTCTGATGGTTCGAGTGGCAGGTGGCTCCTATGTATACCTAAAAGCCGAAGGAGGGATGACACATATGCTCCCTGCATAGGCAAGATCAGATCCAGTTGAAGTAGCACTAGGACTGGTGGCTAAGACTAAGGCAGAGGCATCAAAGCTAACATCATCAGAGGTGTAGGAGCAAGTGTTACACCAATTTTTGGTTATCTAACTTGTTACTATTAGATGGACCAAAATACACCATGTAAGAGCAATTTTACCCTAAGTAAATTTGCTTTCACTATGAAAAATAACTTAGCAATCCATAATTTATTAAGTTTTTTATGGTATAAACATGAAACCCCGTGAGGAAATATTGAATAAATCCATATTTGTTTGATTTTACTCAAGGAATAATTAGTTAAACGATAGTTTAATTAATATTCCTAGTCATATTTAAACCAAAACAAGAAAATTAATGAGATAAATCATTATTTATCTTATTATTTTCTAGGAATACTTATGTAAACATTACTTAACTAATATTCCTTGTTAAATTTGACTAAATCATTTATAAATAATTGAATAAATCACTATGTATTTAATTATTACTCAACCACATCCTTCAAATAATAAATAAATCATTTATTTATTTATTATTCACAAATAAAGGGATTTGACCAAATTCAAATTCTTTTTCCCTCCAACATATATAATAAAATATTCCATAAAAGTTGGATCTAGAATTGGTTAATAATATTTTAATTATGCACCAATATCTATAATAACTCAATATTTTGTTATAAATAGAAGGGTTTTTCCATTCACTCACTACCTTTTGTTGCCTAAATATCACTCTGGATATATACTTTTGGTCTAACTTTGATCCTCCATTATTGTCATATTTTTCTATCTTTTTTCTTGTGAGCTACCTTTGAGTTCCATTTTTGTCTGGGTTTCTACACCATCAAGAGAGAGAGATCTTAGATATGAAGTTCTAAGGACATACAAGAACCCATCCCATTGAGGGGCACTAGTAACATATTTCTATGTTCCCTTCCCAGGTGTCATAAATACAAAAATTCTTTAAAAATATCCTTGTCCTGTATATTGGATGCATGGAGCAACTCTTTCTTTTATTTTCTTCTTGATGACTTTAACTGCATAGATCTAGATTTTGTAGCATTTTTCTTGTTCGAATAACTACATATCTAAAGAAATTGGCATCCATCTTTGATGTTAGGGCTGCTTGTTATGCACAACTAAAGCAAGCTTTTTTCGTACGCTTGCGATTAGAATTCACACTAAAAACTGGAAACTCCACAAGGTTTTACGATTACGAACTCTGTTGTTTTTTAGATCCCTACATAAATAGCTGCTTCAAACCCTAGGTTTTTTCTTCAACTTATTTTTTTTCTTTTCTTGATGTTTTTTTTAACCTATAAAACCCCAAAAAAGTAAAAATTCTAATGTCTATGTGTTTCTGGACATATTGCGTAGGTAACAAGCATCAGATGCAGCTGAGACAACACATTTTTCTAAAACATGTTCCCAAGAGTGTCAGAAGTGAAGGTTGCATTTTTTGGGCCAAAACTTGTGACCTCAACTTTCAAGCTGTAGAAAACTGCCTAAAACCTGCAACCTCTACTGAAAATAGGTCAGAAACTGTGACTTGTACTTTTTGCAGGAGTTTTTTTTTGAGATTTTTGTAGGTTTGTCTGGGCTACTATTCAGGGTTGTCTGACCTCCATCTCTTCCCATTTTGGGCCCATATTTTCTATATTTTACTCGTCGAAGTGGGAATCTAGCTCCCTAGGGCTTCTGTACAGTTCTACCTTTCTAGGACGAGTTTAGCTGAAGCAGGTCGTCTAAAATTTCAGTGTGTTCAGCCTTTTTTCAGATCTGCTCCTGTACCTTCAGATCCATTTCAGATTGGTTATCAATCCATCCAAAACACCTCTTTTCTTTTTTGTTTGGTCCTCTTCTAGGGGCCCCCCTATTTTCCTTCAGGTTGTAGCCTTTCGCTACCTCATTTACAACACTTTTCCCTCTGGTTTGTTGCTATTGTCTACACCTATTTCAAGCAGATATGACCTTTAGATCATTTTCCCTCTCGACTTTAGATCCATTGGCTATTTTGGTGTATTTTGACTAGAATTTTTTCCCACCTACAGAATAGTTGTTGAGAAGCCCACCTCCTTGGGTTTAGATTGATGCATATTTAGCTATTTATTTTCTGTTATATTTAGTTTACTTTACTATTATTTGTAGATTTATTTACAGTTATACAACACACTTTTTATTTTTTCTCTACAGATGTCTAAGTTTAAAAATAAAAATTAACACACTGTGTCACACACACCCTAGGTGAAGAGCGCCCGGTTTACACTGTCAGGAAAAGGCTATAACACTGTAATCATTTAATCCCGCACCTCTCCACCCTTGTTTCGACATAGTAATCATTTGATCCTGCACCTCCTTACCCTTGTTGGTCTCTCTTCCTTTTGTGATCCATGTTTTTTCTTCCATCATTGCGCCCCCAAGGCGTTTATCCCAGAGAATTCTTGGCCTTCATCCTCAGTTTAAGTTAGGAAGACTTACTCCTCTGCGTAGGATTCAAGTTAGTCCTCCACTGACTCCCCATTACCACTCCAATTCTAGTTCATTGGGTTACCCTTCTAGTTATATCCCTGGTTCTCCCCATGTCACCTTCACCATGTATGATTTAGCACCTAATGCTAGTGGTAGCCCCGGCCCTAATGCTGGGAATACTACTAGTGGGACCGCAACAGGAACTATCCTGGCTGCTCCCTTGCTCCCTTATATGGCAAGACTTTGTATTCCTGATTTTAACTAGTTGATCAATGACCCCATACACCATGATCCTAGTTGGCCTGCTATGCCAACCAAGATCCCTTCCGACATCCCCAAGCTTGAAGGTTTTGCTGGAGAAGATCCTAAAAACTATGTTCGATATTTCCACATGTGGTGTTCGTCTAACTCCATCACCAATGACTCTTTCCATCTTTGGTTGTTCCAATGTACGCTTACTGGAGAAGCTTCTAAGTGGTATGTTAACCAGGCCTCCTCCTCTCATACTACTTTTGCAACTCTTTCCCAGGCTTTTGTTTCTTACTTCTAGCTCCCACTTATGACATTGGTACCGAATTTTTGACCTCTTTCTATCAATTGTCTATGACCAGCCTATCCGATCATGTCCAAGAATGGTGTAGAATAAAGAGCCTATGTCGAGCCCCTACCTTCGAAGATTGTGACTACATGGACTGGTTTCTCAGATGTCTTTTTCCTGTTATAAGAAAATATATGACATCTCATTTCCCTCAGACCGAAGAATTTTCTCTCCAGATTGCATTAAAATATGACCTGATCTACGCAAAGTTTGGTTATGTTTATACCATCTTACCTAATCTCCCAAGACACGGTCTTGCTAACGCACTGGGGGCATCCCAGGCTGCCGATGATATCATTGGAGCCCTTTCTCATCCATACACTCATGCTCCCATGGGTTATGGTTTCCCTCAGGGAGGGGCCAGCTCCTCCAGCACTTTTCCCCATCCCGGTAGCATGTATCTAGGATATGACATGCCTCCTCCTTCTTCACAACCTATTTACCACAATGTTTCCCAACCTCCTTATTACCCGTATCCACAGCTTGGTGCTCCATCTCGTCTAGCATCAGCACCCCTGCCTCCCTTTCCTTCTCAACCCTCACAACAGCAACCACCACCTCGCCAGGGGGAGGTGTATGCAGAGCAGGGCATGACTAATCCTCCTACTTCCAAAAAGAAGAGGAAAGGCACCTAAAATAAATCTACCCCAGGTAATCCAAGACCTAATCCCCAAGGGAATTTACTTAATACTACTAACTATCAAGAGGGCACGCAGCCCAAGTAGGACAGGCCTATTCATACGAATAAGCCTACTTCTTGTTGCGGTATCTATGGTAACTACATCCACGATTGTCCTCTTTTACCTTAGATGCATCAAATGTGGGAGAATCAATAAGCATCGCAAGGACAACAAGTCTCCCCTTTGGTTCCTCCCAATGTTACACCTATCTTTCCCACTGTGTTTACCAATCCTTTACCCCGATAAGGATTCATGGCTACCCAATCCCCTGAATGTCAGGCGACCACTCAACCTCCTCCATCTGGTACCTCTGATTACCATATTTTGATGATGAACACTAACCAACCCATTACCATTGACCTAAACCTTCAGACTCGGTCCCGTCAGTATAACAAGCCTCCTACTACATCTGCCCCTGAGCCCACTTCTTCAGGTTCCATGGAGCCTCTTTCGATAACCAATGGTCCTCTACAGATCCCTCAGCCTAAGGGAGAGGTTCATACCAAGATCCCAAAGGGACCATTACGCCGAAATGCTACTTTTGGAAAATTTTCCCATTTGTATAGTATAGTAGATGATTTGGCGCAATCCCTTATTTCCATCTCAACACTAGAACTCCTCCAGTCGTGCCCTTCACAACGAAAAGATATACTAACTTCCATGGGAACTGTGGATCCTTGAGATGATCATTTTATCGTCTTCGATGTTGACCAGTCAAAAAATCCTCCCCTTCCTACTTTCGTCACCTTCCAAATCCTCATCAAGATTCAAAATGCCAATGTCTCCCGTTGTATCATTGATGAGGGGGGCATCCACCTGTGTGATTTCCGCTTTGTTTTGGAAGAAACTCGGATCTCGTGAGTTGGCCCCTTCCACTATCACCCTTAGAGCGTGGGATGACCACTCTTCCCAACCCATTGGCCTGTTCTTCCATTGTCCTATTACTCTTGCGGGCAAGAGTGTTTGTGTTGATGTAGAAGTAATTGATGCCCCCTTAGATTACAACATTCTATTAGGTCGTAGCTACACTTATGTGATGTTTTTTGTCCCATATGTGGTTCACTCTAAGATGTGATTTCCTCACAACAGAAAGATTGTCACCATTTACCAGTTGAAATTTTACGAACTGAAGTCTCAGACCTCCTCTGAGTCCATCATCTCATTGGTGGAAAATAATCAAAAAATTGAGCCTCTGACCAGCTTTTCACTAGGAGTCTACGAAGACTCCTCTTTTCTTGGTTCTTTCCCTATTATTTCTCCTCCTATATCTCATCCCAGCTTTTCGAACATTTGTATGATGCAATCGTCTTGGGCTGCCCTCAAGCGACCCGCTTTGACTAGTCAGTAGCCTCGCCCTCCGCAACCTGATCCTAGCACCTTGAATCAACCTTGAAGACCCCCTACTCAAGGCCCCTCATCTACAGCTGGTACCCATCAGCCTTAGACCTTCCCTGATTTCATCATCTCCTCGGCGGCCAATAAGCAAACAGTCGAACCTTTGACTAGTGTTTCACCCGAAGTCTACAAATAGTCCTCTTTTCTTGGTTCTTTCCCCGGTTTTTGTCCTCCTATCTCTGATCCCATATTGTCGAATGTTTTCATGATGCAATCATCTCGGAATACCCTAAATCATCCCGCTTCAACTATTCAGCAGCCCTACCCTCCACAACTTGCTTCTAGCACCTCGACTTAGCCTTCAGGACCCCCTCCTTAAGGTCCCTCATCTATAGCTAGGACCCATGAGCTTATCTACCCTCCTGGCATAGTTCCTCCCAGCCTTAACCATATCGGACCTATCCCTCCTAGCCATCACCCCTCAAGTCAGATTCCGTTCCTAGATCCCCCTCCTAGAGTGTTTTCGATACCTGTTATGGATACCTTATCCCTTACGAACCTAACCTTGGGGATCCCAGTCTAGTACATTGATCTCCCAACCACTATCCCGCCAGGTCAACCAAAACCTTATCTTACATTGACCCCAGTTCAACCGGTCCCCATGACCCCTCCCTCTACTACCATGCCTCAAGCACCTCAATAGGAACCTACACCTGTTGTGACAACTTCGGGTGAAGGGGGAAAAGATCGCAAGAAGGCACCTAAAGACAAGGCTGCCCCAAAAAAATGTGCTCCTCCTCAGCCTCCAAAGCATACCCCTCCATTTGCTTTGTTGATGTTGTCAGTCATGCCACCCATAATTGTCCTGAATTGCTTCTTATCAAGCCCATGGTCAATGTAGCATTCCCTGAGTCTATGGTCCCTGAAGGCTCTGTTTCTTCCTTGACTACAGCCAAGAACCCCAATACTATTCACACCAACCAACCTTGTGGTTTGTGTGATCTCCGTTACCATTATACCCACCGTTATCCCCACCTCACGCATTACCGTGCCTCTTTGGAGGTATTTCGAGAGTATGAGATTGAACAGAACTAGTCCGCGTCGCCCCTCCTTGCGCAGTATGCTTCAGGCCAACTTGAGCATTTACCTACTCCCATTGACATTCCCCCTCCTAATTTTTAAATGATGGAGCCTGCAGCCACCATCCTCTACCTATCATCATTCATGAGATCCATGGTGGAAACTCCCTCTCAGACTTCCCCTTCTGTTTCGCTCAACCTCCCTTCAGCAATCACCCTGGGCTCAACATCAATGGATCCACTATCTCCTTGTTCTTCCATCACCTTCCGTGACAATGTGCATGTGAACCTGTCTTCTCGTGATGATGATTTAAGTAGATTCGACGTGTCATGTGTTCTCCCTTCCTCTAATGACCCCATATTCTACTTTGATGATGACATCATGGAAGTCGTTTCCACCCCTGACTTCATCTTCCCAGCCCATAAGCGGGATGGCACCATATATGTCTATGGTGACCTTCGTACCTTGATCAAAAGCTGCCCCCAAGGAAGCTCCCACACATCCCCTACCCATCAGTGTGTGGGTAGTAGAAATTCTACCCAGAACACTCCCTCTAGTAGTGTTTGTTTGATTTCTACTTTACGTTCAGGTTTCCAACATTGTTCATCATCTTCTCATTTTTTGTCTTCTAGCACCTTTCAGATGGACCCCCTATCCACACCTTATATCAGTTATGCCAATGGTGCAAGTCGCTACTCCTGGAATCTAGCCTTGGGAGGTTGGGCCATTTTTACCCCCTTACATTCGCTTGTTCTCTCGAATGGTGTATGCATTGGTACTGCCACCAATAATCAGGTCGAATATGACGTGGTGTGAGGTTTATTAGTCGATGCCCTTTCCCATCGCATCCTCCACCTTCATGTTCATCTGGATTCCTTACTTCTTTTCATGCAATTGAATGGTGTCTATCGTGTGCATAATCCTATCCTTTTTAGAAGATATTTATGAGTGAATATTTTGATGTGTGAATTTGAAATCATTACATTCAGTCATGTAACTAGAGCAAAAAATCACTATGTAGATAACATTGCAAACAATATTATGGATTGGCACTTAGCACATGCATTCAACACAAGATAATAACACAAAACCATCAAAACAATGCATATCCATTATATGTGTCATATAAAATGTTTTAGAGTCCATTAACTCTAATACATATGACATGCCCATAGCATGTTAGAAAATATCAAAACTGGGGCCACCACATGCCCCTTCACCTAATCACTATTTGGAGGATCCCGAGCCAAAGTCTTTGCTCCTGCAGCTCGTAGATCACACATCCCCTGTCCGGCCATCGCCATGCACTGCATAACCCCTCACCACTCTGAGGGTAGACCAATACATGCCTCTATTTACTGGTCATCCAAGTCTTGCCAGCCACACTCTGAAATACCAGTCCAAAGCCTCTCACATCTACAATGGATGTCCTCCAAGAGGGCCACTACATCCTCATTTTGTGGTGTTCTCGATCCACCAGGTTCTACAACTCCTGAGACTGCAGGCCATCCCATGTACTTGAACGATTTTACCGGTGTTGTATCTGCATACAAAAAGTGAATGAATCAGTACCATATACAATATTCTGAAAATTTAAAAGGCACATAAAATATTAGCAACTTTTCACTTACAATCAGGCCCCCATACTTGACTAGGCGGCAGTGGCAAGTCTGGGTCCCGACGTTAACTCAACCCACTATAGGGATAGTCATCTATGTACAGTGGCATATAATCCCAATGAGTGAAAAAATTGGATCAGAACAATTTTTCAACTACCCCACCTCCCCCTCTGCATAATATCCTCCCCTAGCATCACATCCTGTGCTCTCTCGGGCCCCCATCTTAGATCTGTATGTGAGGTCGAAGTGTCGGGATATTCTCAAAGAAGAGTGAGCACAACACTATGTCATATGAAAATTCATGGTTCACTTGTCACTTACATCGTGAAAGATATCTTTTTAACGATGAAAACATAATTTGGGCCCACCCATAGTAGGTCCCTCTCAACACACTCTCAACAAGCATCATTTGACCCACAGTGATGTGGTGGAGTGCCTGGTTGCCCAGGATCCACAAGACTGCTGCAACCACAACACGAGTCTCTAGCATCTCTAGATCCCCGATCGGTATCCACGTCCCCTTGACCTAGAGACCTGGTCGACAATGGCCCTCTACAAACTCCATGATGTTCCACCCTCGCGGTAGCACTGGATACGTATTCCCCACCATCCAAAGTGGTTGGAGACCAGTCAGGAAATATATGTCTTAGACCATCAACTCGATCTAGTTCCCCTGCACTATAAATACCTCATGGTTCGGATCCCAATAACTCACAATCTGGGCCAACAAGGGCTCTACAGCTCTCATCAGAGGGTTATCCACAAAATTCAAGACCCCAAACTTGGCCAATGCAGTATGAACATCATGATCCTTTTGGATCTCTGACCGTAATGTGTCCAGGTCTCTCTCTCTCCAGTCGATCCTCAATTTTTCCATATCTTCACAAAAACATCATATGTGTCAGCGTACAGAAAGCAAAGACTTCTTTCAACCACAAAAACCTAGCTCTCAGCCAAGAAAAAACACTGTGATACCCCTCTCTATCAAGTTGCACGTTTCAGGAGAAATCATGGGACAGGTCATAGTTTTCTGCCCAAAACTTGCTACCCAGGTCCCTTATATTTCCCCAAAAGTGTGACCCAGCCATGAAACAAAGCAGGGGTCTCTTCCTAGGCTCTAGGCACCTAAAATGAACTTTCAATCCACTGAAATGAAAGAGTAGGGTTAGGCCTCTTACCTGCAACTGACGAATCTTGATTCCAATGGTATGTTTTTCTTCTACAATCACTACAAGATTTAGAGCCTTTCCACTCTCTACATTCACCACAACTACACTTTCAAATGAGTGAATTTCGAGGGGAAATGCCTTATTAAAAGAAAAACCCCAGATTTTTCTTTTGCCTACTGCAGCCAAACCGTAGCTTAGTTTGATAAACCATTTGTACCATTGGATATCTCTCACCGAGCTCTAAAGTGAGTATATGTTAGTTTTTTATGACTTGATACTTCACTAGGACACATTTTTTCCAGGAAGGGTTACTTCCCCACTCCTCCAAATAGAATTTCTTCACTTGCAACACTTGTACTTGGGGCACCACTTTGCCTTCATACTTGTCCATGCTCGGGTCAATTTTCGTCATGAGTAACCACCTTGTACTCATTTTTTTATGGTCCCCACAAGGCCTATTATGTGTGGTAGAATCACTGAGTCGCCCTTGTTTAAAGCATCCGAGTTGAGTCATCATCGCATTGATGGACTCTATCCTGAGTGCCTTTGTGTCCCATCATAGTCCTCCATCCTTCATGGCTTGTCCCTCTCTCGTGTCACACACTTTGGCCTTCAATCATACAGTCCCCTATCCCCTTTGATGTTGTGTCAGTTGTTGCGAGGTCATCCATGCCCTTCATGCTCTAACAAGGGAAGTCGTAAACCCGCTACTCAGTACCCCCATTCAACCATCATCCTTGGTGTCAGTCTATCAGTTGCTCTACTATTATCTCTCGTGCCTTAGTTGAGGACCCTTTATTGCCTCATCTATGGCGGACTTCTTGCTATCGACATCAGATCATTCATTCCAGAAGATAGGTGTAGAGGGTGATGTACCTTGGTTCCAGCTCCCACTCTTGTTCGGTGCCTCAGATCAGTCAAATGTAATATTAATTTCCCTTTTACTTGATTGATTCTCATCTCCAGCTCCTTACAACATAATTGATATCCATATACTCAATGGTTTAGTGATGTAGTAGATTATATCGATGATTCTCGATTATATGTGAATTGTTTCAGACCTCATGAGGGGGTGGTGCTTCAGGTAGCCCCCCACATGCCCAGATGACCTCTCTATTGCAGCCTTGGATGCAGCTCCATAGATTTGATGGTGTCGGCCTTAGAAGCTTGTAGTGTCTCTTTAGTTTGCATGTATCACTCAGATTTTCAAAGCCCTCTCCTATTGACAAGGCCTCTTTGGTTGTACTTATATCTCATGTACTTAGAAAGTATTGTATAAGTCTTGGCTGTTATCCCAGGAACAATATGTATGTGGGATTCATTATCATGTTTTTATCTGGTTCATTTCCATTCCAACATGTACTATATAGTTCAGTCCCTTGTTTAATTGACGCATTATTCTTTGTACTTTGTCTCGCCAGGCATAGGTATGCCTCCCCTGCCTCTTGTATCACAAGTACTCACTCATAAAATATACTTGTCGCACCTGTAAATCTCACCTCCTCAGGGTATTTTCCTCTACAGCTCTGGTCTACCTTATATTTCTCTCTCTTTGACTTTCCCTTTGGTGTCTAGTGATTGAGTTCTTACAACGTATTTCGGTCATACGATTAGCTCCTAACGGTCGCATGTTGGGGGGGAATATGTTACACCAATTTTTGGTCATCTAACCTGTTACTATTAGATGGACCAATGTAGACCATGTAAGACCAATTTTACCCTAAATAAAATTTCTTTCACTATGAAAAATAACTCAGTAATCCATAATTTATTATTTTTTTTATGGTCTAAACAAGAAACCCCATGAAGAAAAATTGATTCAATCCATATTTGTTAGATTTTCATCAAGGAATAATTAGTTAAAAAGTAGTTTAATTAATATTCCCGGTCATATTTAACCCAAAATAGAAAAATTAATCAGATAAATCATTATTTATCTTATTATTTTCTAGGAATAATTATTTAAACCTTATTTAAATAATATTTCTTGTTAAATTTGATTAAATCATTTATAAATAATTGAATAAATCACTATTTATTTAATTATTATTCAACCACATCCTTAAAATAATAAATAAATCGTTTATTTATTTATTATTTACAAATAAAGGGATTTGACCAAATTCAAATTCTTATTCCCTCCAACAAATATAATAAAATATTCCATAAAAGTTGGATCTATAATTCGTTAATAATATTTCAATTATGCACCAATATCTAGACTAACTCAATATTTTTTTATAAATAGAAGCATTTTTCCATTCAGTCACTACCTTTTGTTGCCTAAAGATCACTCTGGATCTATACTTTTGGTCTGACTTTGATCCTCCATCATTGTCATATTTTTCTATCTTTTTTCTTGTGAGCTCCCTTTGAGTTCCATTTTTGTCTGGGTTTTCTACACCATCAAGAGAGAGAGATCATAGATTTGAAGTGCTGAGGACATATAAGAACACATCACATTGAGGGGGACTAGTAACATCTTTCTATGTTCCCTTCCGAGGTGTCATAAATACAAAAATTATTAAAAATATTCTTGTCTTGTCTATTGGATGCATGGAGCAACTCTTGCTTTTATTTACTGCTTAATGTGTTTAACTGCATAGGTCTGGATTTTGTAGCATTTGTCTTGGTCAACTAACTATAGGTCTAAAATTGGCAGCCATATTTTATGTTAGGGATGTTTTTTATGCACAACTAAAGTGAGCTTTTTTCGTACGCTTGCAATTAGAATTCACACTAACAACAAGCATCTTAAATGGATCAATAGTCAAACATCTTCAAGCACCTACATGCTCAAAACATCAATAATCATCAATTGATCAAAACATCAATAGTCATCAATTTCTCAAACATCAGTATTTTGTGATCCTCTGATATATAGTAGCAACATGCACACACCACAACAGCATGCACACACCACAGCTGGAGCATGAATATACCACTTGGCACTAATGACTTTAGTCTTTTTCTATCTTTTGTAGATGAAGAATCCATGAATAAAATTAATGAGGAATCTGAACAATAGGTTGTAACATACCTTTCAGATCTATGGAAGAACACATTCACTCAGGATGACAAGTGCATGATGGGAGAGGACCCTGATCTCTGCTATATTTAGAGAAACATATTTTTTTTATTTAAATCATAGAAAACTCGTAACTTTCCAAAGTGATATGGGCCAGGACTGGGATCAAGTAGGTAATAATTTTTTATCACTACTTTTTAGGATGTTGTCTCTTTTTTAAAGAAATTTTATACCAAGTCTTAGTGTTTGGAAATACTTTACAAAATCTGTAATTGAAGCCATTGAATCTCTTCCTTTAAAATGGTAAACTGGTTTCACCTTTTCCTTCACCACTGTTTGTGATTTTGTTTTATTTAAGAGTCTTGGATAAAAGTTGTACATCTAGTTGAACAAGATACTGGTCCATGCCGATCAAGTAAACCAAGTCAAGTAAACCAAGTAGCCAATTCTGTGGTCATGCAATCAGATGAAGCACCTCTCTGACACAGTCATATTTTTCAGAGTCCACAAGGTGGTAAGCCAAGCTTTTAAAAGAAACACATACTCAACAATTCTTATTTTATTATTTTTATTATTATCATACTTTTATTTTTTGTCATGAGAGGCATATTTTTTAAAGGTAATTTATATTTTCATCATATGATTTTGATTTTTGAAATTATATTTTTGACCTAAACACATATAGGACATTGGACATGTTCTGGATTTACATGTTCATTCTAAATTTCATGATGGTTGAAAAAGGTTATTTCTAAATCACATCCATTTTTCAAAGTGATTTTAATGATGGCTGGAATTAAATTTATTACAAATGTAGCCTTTAAACTGCTGTAGATATGTTCTCTTGGTTCGAGCATGGTTTGAAAAGGCATTAAGAAGGATTGAAAGTGCAGTAAGAAAGAAACTTCAGTGCATTCTTTCTTCATTTGCTTCGTAGGGCTACAACAATTATCAATGTCTATTTATTTGGAAGCAATGATCAATTCCTCTTCAATGGTCCCATGAATGTGGTATTGATATCAGTATTACATAACACTGTATTACCATGCATATGTGACTCTATCACTTATTCTATTGGATTCTAGTTTCAGATAAACAATTTGCATTTATATTTCTTTGGTAGGTAATTGTTGCCTCACAGCTTCCCTTGTTATTATATGCATATTGACAGGTATGCATTATTTGTTGCTACTGATGGATTTCAGGAAAAAGTGACATTGAGCTAACTTCATTGAGTTTTTTTTATCATGTTAAAAATAGGGTTTGCATGATTTTATATTTTACAAATATTACGCCATTTTGTGTCATGCATTTTTTTTATAATCAATGCCTATGCATGAAATTTCAATGACTACCATAACTCTCACATAATTCTTTAAAGGGTGCTAGCTCAATGGAAGAGAACCTACTTTATAAGCACGAGGTCGGTGGTTCGATTCCACTGTGTCCTAATATGAATTAATCAATGATATTGTAGTTTAATTTTAAATAAATACTTTTAATATCGATTTATTTCAATGGTGGGACATTTTTCTAGGTTCATTATTTTATATTGTCTGTAAAGAGAAAAGTGATATTATTTTTTAATGTAATTTTTTATTATCTCTAGAGAGACAATAATTAGGATCAAGACATTGTCTCTTTAACGACAATATGTCTTTAATCCCAAATAGTTTCTCTAGAGAGACAAAAATGAAACTTTCTATGGAGAGACAAAAATGAAATTGTCTATGGAGAGACACACATTCTTGTGTTATATATTGTATTTATAGAGGAAATATTTTAAGACAATTTAATTTGAGACACCCACTTAAAGAAAATATTTAAGACAATACATAAGTTTTCTTTTGTCTCAAATTAAGACAATTTACCCAAAAATTGTCTTAAATATTGTCTTAAAACTCCCCTTTATGTTGTAGTGACATGAGCTTGAGTCTCTAAAGGATTCCAATCATGTTGGGGAGCGAAAATGCTTCCATGACAAAGAAACATATGATTTTCTTTCTCAACTAGACAAAACCCTAGCAGAAGAAAAGGAAGAAGAAGAACATATTCCTAATGAGGAGTTGGTCAACAGATTCATGAGAAACTTGGAAGAAGAGATTGGCACAACCTTTTCCACTTCTTATCTCCCTTCCAACTCTGAATATAGTTCGGTGGCCTTAGAGATGTTTAGGGGGTCCAAAATCCAAACCCTAGATTCTAACACTAGGATTTATCTTTCATATCTCCTCGAGGCTTCAGATGATGAGCTCAGCATTCCTCCGAGCCCCGTTCTTGACTATGAGCATGAAATTTATCCACCTTAAAATGAAAAAACAAATTATTTGTCGGAGAACCCATATCTAAAATCACTCTAGGAAAATTTTCACTTCAATGACTGGTTTAATAATTGTCCACAGTTTGCATTATATGAAGATAAATGGGATGCAAGCCAACTAAAGGATTATATGAATAGAGATTTTGTTAGTCAAAATATGTTATTTGACGGGGATTTTTCTGTAGTTTGGAGATTAGAAACTTCCAGTAGCATGTAGCCATTGCAAGGGCTCATTACGACTGTATTGTTGGAATTACTCCCAACCACCACCATGAATAAATGTGGCAATAGCCCACGCTTCTTGAAATTTTCTGTGTAGAGAAGGATGAAGCATGGATTTCAAACCCGAAGAATTTTTCATGAAATCCACACAAAATCCAGAAAACAGAGTACCCAGCCTTACCTCTGTGTTTATTTCTTATCTGTCGCATCAACTTACCATTTTCCCCCAACTTTGCGCCCGCAACATTTTATGTTTTCCGATAAGTTCTGCAAGTTACGTTGTTTGAGTTGTGATGCGATATCGCCACCACATATCACAATCGGTGAAGTTTTGTTTACCGTTACATGCCCGCATGGTATTTTGTTTTCGATGCGATGCAACGTGCGCAATCGCATATGTTTTAGTTTCCAGTTAAGCACCCGCAAAGTTAATTTTTTTGCGATGCAATGTGATCATGCCACCGCACATCACAATCTCAAAGTCCTAAGGATTTCTATTATGGAAATGATTTAATTTTTGCACGATGCGAAGAAGGGCCATACGCGATGTGATTTCAAATATGAAACCGATAATATTTCAGGTCCCGACTTTTATGTTTTGTACAATGTTTCGTGTGAAAGCAGCAATGTGGCTCTGTGCACCGTTTAATGAAGAAATGGGCTTTGACAACAAGGGGATGATTGGTTGTTACTTGTCCATCCAACATTTAAATGCATTAATTTAACATGCTATGACCATTTATGTAATATATAGATATGTAATTTCATATGTTTTTATAGAAGAGTTGAATAAATTAAAAAAGTTCCTCTCTTATGCATTTTTTCTCTTTGTATGATTTTTTTTATTTCCACGCGTATTCTGTATTATATGTGTTGTGGGGGAAACACATCCCTCTGTGTATTGTTTATTTAGAATTTCCAACATGGCATCAGAGCAGGTCTAGGCTTTTAGTAAAAGAACAAGCTCTCTTTAGTGAAGAAGCTGAAAGGTTGATTTTTGGAGAAGCGGATATCTCCAGCAGTGAGAAGGTTTCTGTTTTATACAACAAAGAAGGTTGTTTGTTTACACAGTCAGAATGGAAGCAGCAGGCACGAGCTTGAAAAATACATAACCACCATATTTCAATGGTAAAAATTATGATTATTGGGCCATTAAAATGAGGGCCCTCTTTTCTTCACAATATATTTGGGAGCTGGTGGAAAATGGTTTTCTAGAACGAGCAGATGCAACAACACTTAATGATTTAACACAAGTAAAAAGACACTTTTTGAAATATAATAGGAGGAAGGACTCCAAATCCCTCTTATATATCTTCCAAGCAGTACATGAGAGTATTTTCCCAAGAGTTGCAGTAGCAGCAAAGTCCAAGGAGGCATGGGATATCCTCAAGATAGCCTATCAAGGCATGGAGAAGGTGAAGACAAAAAAAATTCAAATGCTGACGAGAGATTTTGAAAATCTCTGTATGAAAGAGTCTGATAACATAGACTTATTCTTCACACATGTGATTGAGTTGGTTACCCAAATCATGTCTCATGGAGAGACACTTAAGGAAAGGATAATAGTGGAGAAAGTGTTAAGAAGTCTACCATCAAGATTTGATGCCATAGTAGTGGCCATAGAAGAGACAAAGGATCTCTCACAATTTTCAGTGGATGAACTTCATGCATCACTGATGTCTCATGAGAACAGACTGAATAGAGAAATGAACTCCTCATAGGAGCATGCATTCAAGACAAAAATTTCACTTGGTCAAGGTAGAGGTCGAGGAATATCAAACTACCAAGGAAGAGGAAGAAGCCCACAAAGAGGTGGAAGAAGTAGCCCTACAAGCACAAGTGGAAGGGGCAACATCCAGAATCAAAGCGAATCCTTAAGCTAGAATCAAGCACAAGGACAGAGGTATGATGAATCTCAAGTCTAATGTCATTATTGAAAAAAATATGGGCATTATGCCAATGAATGTAGAAAGAAACAAAATGTCATGGGTAGTAAACCTAGTGTAAATTCTACAAGAGAAAATAAGGACCAAGGAAATGTGCTTTTAACTTGTATTGTAGCACAAGAAAAACAAGAAGATGTATGGTTTTTAGATTCAGGGTGTAGTAATCATATGACTGGAAAGATAGCAATGTTTGCCAATCTAGATGAGAGTGTGAAATCTAAAGTGACAACAGGGACTGATAGTAAGGTCTCTGTCATGGGGAAAGGAAGAGTAAAAATACTAAAAAGGAAGGGAGAAAAGAAGTTTGTTTCAGATGTCTATTATGTACTTGTCCTGAAATGTAACCTTCTAAGAATTGGAAAACTCGTGAATAAGAGCTACAATGTGTTTTCTAAGAATTATGTGTGTACAATCATGGATATACCTCCAAGTAGACAAGTCATAGAAAAGTGCATATATAGGATGTGTCCTCTCAAGATCAGAACATACTTGAAGGAAGGAGGTGTTATAGTAGTAGTCGCACAAGAGGCCTTTCAAGAAGAAGTGAAAGATTAGAAATGGTTATGGCATTTGAGATTTGGGCATCTCAATTTCGGAGGTTTGAACCTGTTGCATAGAAAAGGGATGGTAAAGGGATTACCACTCATAGAGAAACCACAAAGCCTATGTGAAGGATGCATCTTGGGTAAAAAACACAGAGAAACATTTCCAACAGGAAAGAGTATTAGGGTAAAGGCACCCTTAGAGATTGTCCACTCAGATTTATGTGGACCAATGCAAATGCCATCATTAGCTAGAAGTCATTATGTATGACATGTATAGATGATTACATAAGGAAGACATGGGTGTATTTTCTAAAACAGAAAAGTGAAGTGTTTGAAAATTTCTACCACTTAAAATCTCTTGCTGAGAAGTAAAGTGGACACTACATAAAAGTGTTGAGAACTGACAAAGGTGGAGAATACATTTCAAAAGACTTCCTGCATTTCTGCAGGGAGAACGGAATACACACACAATTTACCACAAGGTATACACGGCAGAAAAATGGTGTAGCAGAAATAAAGAATATAACCATCATCGACATGGTAAGAAGTATGTTTAAGGAAAAGCATTTTCCAAATGAGTATTGGGAAAAAGTTGTCAATTGTGCAACATATATTTTAAACAGATGTCCAACCAAAGTTGTTATGAATAGAGTTCTAGAAGAAGCATGGAGTGGAACAAAGCAGTTTTTCACTCGCCTGAGAGTATTTGGATGTGTGGCATATGCACATGTCCCAGATTAGTTAAGGAATAAGTTGGAAAACAAGGGGGAGAACTGTATATTTGTTGGATACAGTGATTAATCCAAGGCCTACAAGATCTATAATCCATCAACCAAGAAGGTAATAATCAGTAGAGATGTTCAATTCATTGAAGAAGAAGCTTGGGATGGAAGTTTAGAGAAGAATGTAAATGTGAAGACATGTATTTCAAATGAAGACAAAGAGGAATTCA
This sequence comes from Pinus albicaulis, assembly GCA_034641835.2. Classification (NCBI taxonomy): domain Eukaryota; kingdom Viridiplantae; phylum Streptophyta; class Pinopsida; order Pinales; family Pinaceae; genus Pinus; species Pinus albicaulis. The sequence continues at coordinate 1,214,628,089 of CM076579.1, forward strand.
TTGCAGAAGATAATTCCTCAATGGTGGCTCCTCCTCCACCTACAAAATCTCAACAGAGCACACCACAAGCAAGAAATAGAGAAACAATGCAAAATCAAGAAAGTGCTTATACAAGCACACCACAGGTATTGAACAACTCCCTCGAGTTCAAGTGGAACTCCAAGCACATCTTCAACAAATACAAGAATACCAAGATTAAAAAATTTGAGTGAAATTTATGAGAAAGAAGAAGAAAATAATAATGTTGGTCTAAATTATTTATTTTCTTTGTTTTGTCATGTTGATGAACCAATCCATTCCGAAGATGCAGTCAAAGAAGAAAAATGAATTGAAGCAATGAATGAAGATATTGGAGCAATAGAAAAGAATGATACATGGGAGTTAGTGGACCTCCCACAAGGTAAATAAGTCATTGGAGTGAAATGGGTCTATAAGACCAAGAGAAATATTGAAGGCAAGATAGAAAGGCACAGAGCAAGACTTGTTGTCAAAGGCTACAAGCAGCAGGAAGGAAGACACTATGAAGAAAGCTTTTCACTGGTTGCAAGGATGAAGTCAACATTCTTGGATGGAGTTTTCAAAGAGGAGGTATATGTTGAACAACATCCTAGCTATGAGATAGAAGGCCAAGAACAAAAATTATGTAATTTGAAGAAATCTCTTTATGGGCTAAAGCAAGCACCAAGAGCATGGTATAGCAGGATTGATGCTTACCTTATGGATAATGGGTTTGAAAAGTTTGATGGTGGACCCACACTCTACATTAAAGAAAATGACGTTAAAATCCTTATTGTTGTTTTATATGTAGATGATCTAATTTTTATAGGAAATGATGTTTCTCACATTTCTAATTTTAAAGCAGTCATGAAAAGTGAATTTGAAATGACTGAATTGGGTTTATTGAGATACTTTTTGGGGATAGAAGTAAAGTAAAATGAAAAGAGAACTTTTATGTCCCAAGTAAAATATATTGCAGAAGTTTTAAATAGGTTTAACATGCTGAATAGAAAATCATCAGCAACTCCAACCATCATGGGGTTGAAGTTAAGCAAAGAATATTGTAGCAAGAATGTTGACCCGACATTGTACAATAGCATAATTGGAAGTATAATGTATTTTACTGCAAGTAGGCCTAATATTATGTATGCAGTGAGTTTAATATCCAGATTCATGGAGACACCCAAGGAGACACATTGGCAAGAAGGCAAGAGAATTTTAAGGTATGTGAATGAAATGAAGGAGTATGGTGTTCTATACTCCTCAACTGATAATTTTAAGCTGATTGGTTACACTGATAGTTATTGGGTTGGAAGTGTAGATGAAAGAAAGAGCACATCAGGGTATGTATTTCATTTTGGATCGGAAGCCATTTCATGGGCTTACAAGAAGTAGCCCATAGTCTCATTATCAACAACAGAAGTTGAACATGTAGCCGCAACAGTAGCAACATCCCAAGCTATTTGGATGAGAAGGATGGTGAGAGATTTATGTCATGATCAAGATAAAGGAACCACAATTTATTGTGATAACAACTTAGCAATTACATTTTCAAAGAATTATGTTTTCCACAAGATAACAAAGCATATTGATGCAAAGTATCATTTTCTAAGGGAATTGGTTAAAAATGGTGAAACTATTTTGCAGCATTACAGGTCAGAGGAACAATTTGTTGATACCTCAGAAAGGCATTGGGACAAATATTTTTTTTTTATCTCAGGAATTGTTTGGGAATGATCGATGGCAACAATTATGATTAAGGGGGATTGTTGGAATTACTCGCAACCACCACCATGAATAAATATGGGAGAAAGCCACGCTTCCTCAAATTTTCTATGCAGAGAAAGACAAAGCTAGGATTTCAAACCCAAAGGTGATTTCATTAAATCCATGCAAATTCCAAACAACAGAATACCCGGCATTACCTCTGGGTTTATTTCTTACCTATCGCATTGACTTACCATTTCCCCGCAACTTCGCGCTAGCAACATTTTATGTTTTCTGATAAGTTCCATAAGTTATGTTGTTTGAGTTGCAATGAAATATCATCGTCGCATATTGCAATCGCTGAAGTTTGTGTTTACTGTTAAATTCCCGCAGGGTATATTTTTTGGATGTGATGCAACGTGCATAATCGCATATGTTTTAGTTTATAGTTAAGTTCCTCCAAAGGTAAATGTTTTGTGATGCGATGCGATCGTGCCATCGCACATCGCAAACGCAAAGTCTTAAGGATTTCCGTTATGGCAATGACTTAGGTTTTGCGCCATGTGATGGAGGGTTGGATGCGACATGATTTCAAATCCGGAACCGATAATATTTCAGGTCCATAATTTTATGTTTTGTACATTGTTTCGAGTGAAAACAACAACGCGGCTATGTGCGTCTTTTAATGAATAAATGGGCTTTGAAAACAAAGGGACGATTGGTTGTTACCTGTCCATATGGCACTGAAATGCATTAAGTTAACAGGCTATGACCATTTTTGTAATAGATATATATGTAATTTAATATGGTTTTAGAGAAGAGTTGAATAAATTAAAAAGGTTCCTCTCCTGTGCGTTTTTGCTCTCTGTTTGTGTATGATTTTTTTTTTTATTTCTGTGCATATTTTGAATTCTCTGTGTTGTGGGGGAAACGCATCGCTCTGTGTATTTTTTATTCAGAATTTCTGACATGTATAGCTTGTGATTCTCAAGCGCAATCGAAAACTTTTTATTACTGAAAATGGTTGGCTCATTTTACAACAAAATTGCCAAGTTTGATCTTTACAATTGAACGCCTAATGAATTTCAAGTTTTTTTAAGTTGAATCATAAACATGGGTCAAATAAATCATCTTGATCTTCCAATTGAGAGCCTAATTAATTTAAAAACCTTTTCAAATAAATCAATTTCATCTTCCTATTGAGTACCCAACGAATTTCAATATATATATATATATATATATATATATATATATATATATAAGTTGAATCATAAATATGGGTAAAGCGTAAAGTAAATTGGAATGAATTTAAAGATTAATTTTCTTTGTTTGCAAAAACATCTATTTAAAATGAGCAAATGTTCGTTGGCTTATCTACAATACAATGATTTAAAGCGACCACCTTTGAGTTTGCAGGGAAATTTTGTTAACGTCAAGGAACGCTTTTCATTCCCGATCAATCCTTAGTAGTGGATCCACTGGAAATTTTCCAACTTTATTGTTGAAGAATCCAAATCTTAACTCATCATTAATTTTAATGATCCCGAAAAATATGATGGGGAAACAAAAAAAATTATTCACGTCTATTTTAAAAAATATTCAAATATTCAAATTTATTAATTTAATTATAAATTGATTATAATTAACATAGTAAAATAATTTAGCTGGTAAATATTGATAGGCATCAATTCATAACTAAAAAAAATATATTAAAAAATAAGAGATACATTGAAGATACAATCATAGCTTTTGGTCTTTGCCACACGTATATATAAAAAACATCTCCAAATCACCACTAATTTTTTTTACATCCAAGACAGTGCCTACAACGAAACTATAAAACCAATAGCCTTCGTTGGTGAATACATTCACAAGAATAAAAGTAGGCATTATACAAAATGAAAATTTCCACCCTCTCCTTCCAGAGACCACACCAATTCACCTAGTGATCGTGGTGATCATATTGACCCACCTGTTGATAGTGTTCATGATCTTACCATTATATCTTGGCATCAATAGTAATCACAAATTTTCACTATTTTCATTTCCTTTTTGCAAATATGGTTTTCAGGACTATCGATGGACTTTTGGGGCTTTGAATGTGGATTTTGTTGGATGCATGATGACATTCCTGTTTGTTGTAGGTACTAACTATGTTGTTGTGCAGCTCAACAAATTTTGATGGTTTTGGTTTCAAACAAGCACGAAGAGACTTCTTTGTCCCTTTCTTGGAAATTGGGTTGCACTTGGAGAAATTCTACCTTTCTTTTTTGGATTGTCTACCTGTTGGAGCTTGGTCGCATCTCCTCTATGATATGAAGATATGTTCTAGTATGGGGTTTTTTTAACATGGGCAGAGATGGGATGGATCTAGTTTTTCTCATCCACATTATTGTTTATATGGCAAGCATGGTTCATGGTTCAAGATTTATGCAAGGACTTAAGGATGTGCTATGTGTATTGGGTACTATGTTGGATTGTTTGTTGTGGGTATTTTATTATTCAATAATTTGGGACTTTAGATGTTTGGTACACCATCTAGTTGGGGGTGCTTCCTTCCTCACCTTTTCTGGTGCGGTTTTAATCCAACACAATGAATCTTTCACCCAATTTAGCCTTGAATCAACATTATCCAAATAAAACCTTATATTTCTCATCATGCATTTCAGATCCTCCAACCCAAAGAATAGGTTGTAGTGATCAAATTTCTTGTATTTAAATATTAAATGTAGAAAAGTTTCCATTTTCTAGTGCAATACAAGAGAGTATATGAAATGAAGCCTCCTTTTGTGAAATCTAGGTGGGTTTGGGACCCTTTGAAAATCTATAACTGTCTCCAAGATTTCGAAATCAGAGTGTTAGTGGTGGTCATTGAATTCTTTAGCCTTCAAAAGAGATATTTCTCTCCTCAATTCAAGAGGAACCACATTAAAAAATGGACCAACCGAGTCAAACACAAGGGTCCGAGAAAGCTTGAATCCCACATTACCCAAACCTCCCCTTCGACTCATCATTCATTTTTTAGGAGGCATGCTGATTGCCATAGGAAAACAAACTATACACCTATACGACCCATGACCAGAAAAATAGGAATACAAACAAACTACAAATCCTTGATCCCCTAAGTGAAAAATAAAAAAATTGTCTCCCCATCCCCACTCCAAAGGCCTAAATTCTAATAAAATTTCCAATTCTGGATATCTCATAGACATAAGCTTCACCAAATTAAAAGGAGTATACCAAAACAAAAAATAAATAATGCCCAGTAACTAAAATCCAATAAACACTAGAAGAGAAATCTACATAATTTCCCCAACATATTCGACCCTTTGGCACTCAATATAATTTTACCACAACTAAAGAGAGTCCAATTGGAATTCAAATATACTAGAATATTAAACCTACTACGATGGAAAATATTTCACAGAAAGAGCAGAACAATAGCACACAAGAGCATAATATAATTAAGGACTAAGCCACAGAAGATCAGAACTAAAATACTAGTAATAAATGAAAATCTATAGGATGTGAGGTAAAAGCCTCTCCATGCCATAAAAGGATGCCCACATGAGTCACCTTTGACCCAAGTAATGTAAGTTGTTGAACCAGCCAAGATGTACCCTCGTGTAGAGAAAAATCAGAGAATTGTGGTACCAAATGAAACTACGAGAAGGAGGGAAAGGATATAGCCTCACCTTCTCTCACACAAGGAACATACCTCCAGCACCTCGGATCCATAAGAAACCATTTAAAATTATGAGACTTGTGGATCACATCGCATTGTTCTTCACTTCCCTTATGACATGCCATTAGAAACTTCATGACATATGTACAAAACACTCGATACAAGGATACTCCTTAATCACTCCTGTTAACACCTGCATTGGGTGATTAATGATAAAAATAATTAATATATAAGTGAAATATATATGCATTCAATAAAACAGCTAATAAGATTCATAATCATGGATATTTGTCCCCATTTTAATATGGATATTCTTAGCTTATAACTATTTTTTTTTTATAATATCATGAGAAAATACTATGGCTAATCAATACCACATGTTAGAAAACTATGACTCATTTCATATGGCAAATGTTCATATCTCAATTATTTAATTAATTAATTTAATTAAAAGGGTGAAAATGCATGTATACTTTTGAAATAAATATTTTCCTTTCATTTGTATATAATACTAATAATATTATAAAATATTCTATGAAGATTAAATCCCTACCCTCCACCTGATTACTATTTATAGTTAAATTAAAATTATGAAAGGCCAATTCCTAAATAAACATGCCTATCCTCCATATGCGGTTGCTAACAGCATATGATGGGACATACGTCCCTCATCACCTCCTGAGGTTGTACCTTGGCACTGGCCATCTGGCCTCCCACACTCGAATTGACGGTGGCATTCAATTCGCCACCCCACGTAGTCTTAACTGCATTTTCTTGAACCATCGCTACAGTGAGCTCTCCATTTGGTTTACTTCGGCTCTTGGTATGGATTGTGATCTTCTTCATGGTGTTTTCCCTGTCTGCTCTGCAATTTCAATTCTCTGTGCTTCCTTTCCGGCTGCCTGCACTGTCCCTAGCGCTTGAACGCAGACTGGTCGTAGGTGCGAGCTCTTGTGTTGTCTGGAGACTGTCTCGAAATTCCACCATTCGCACAGTCAGTTTTGTTGCTCGAACTCTCTGCATAGTCCTCCTGGCCCTCCATTGTGTCTCCTCCTTTGTTTTTTTCATCCGCCTCTCCACCCTACCATGCCTCGACTACGCCATCGTATCCGATGTCTCCATGGCTCCAGTCGTGGGCGGGCTTATCGTTCTCAGTCTTCTCCCACCTCTAATTCCTCCTCAAAAGATCACCCCTGCGACCACATTCTGGATTTCAGAAGTCACAGGGGTAGGCCTCGCGGCCCTGGCTCTGTTCCACCCTTCGTGCGTCCTCTGCCTCCTTACGTCTTCTCCCTTGTGCCTCATATCCTCCCTTCTACTATTCCATCCATTCCCCAACCGTCTTCCTCTTCCTCCCTTCGCCAAACTTCCCAGCACGCGGAGTTTACTTTTGAATGCATGTTTGAAAGACTGGTCCTCAAAGCTCATGTCATAGTCAGTGTTTGTGAAGATTCTTCCCACCTGATGCCTCCTCCATCTGCGCCTCCTGGTCCCTCGTCCGCTTTTGATGGCCCCACTGAGCCCAACCCCACCTCTGCTGAAATCGCCAAGGATGCCTTGGCCCAGTTAAATATTGTTCCAAACGTTTCTATGCAGGTCCAGAACATGGAAGGCGTGGGAAAAGATAAATTTCTCCCCTCAACTACTGAAGGCAGGAGCAACGACGAGTTTGGGTGCGGAATTGTTGAAGAACCACCCTCCCCAACCAATGAAAAGTAGTCATAAGCTGCCCCTGAGGTTTTGGTTCTCCATGAACAATGTATTTAAGTTATTTCTGGTTTTCTTGCTTCTTCACCCTCTGCTTACATAGAGGTCTGCTATATTTTTTGTATTTTTGTCAAACAATTTGAATGTATGGCCAGTTTCCCCTATGAGGGCGGCAACTGTCAATCTGAAAGGGACTAGTTTCCCCTCGGTGGGCAGTCCAAACTATGATTTTTCATGGCAGTCAAGCCCTGTGCTCAGGCTTCCTCAGCTGAGACAGTGGCAGTTTTGTACCATTATGTTATAAATTAATAGATTTAGTGTTACTTAGAAAAAAGAAAAAAAAATAAACATGCCTATCAACAAAATTAATATCATAACCCCCACACAAAAACATATATATATATATATATATATATATATATATATATGTAAGTTTTTTTTTTGTGCATTATGATATTAGTTATGTTGATAGGCATGTTTATTTTTCATTTGAGAAGCACTTATATAATTGTAAGATTTTGTGTTTGAATTATGATATTAATTATGTGGATAGGAATTCTTATTTTAGAATGAGACTTTCATTTTTTTTTTAATTCTAAATGATAATTGGTAGTTTAATATATCTGTATCTATCTATCTATATATATATATATATATATATATATATTGATTTTTTTTCTTTTTATGTGTGAGGAAATATCCTAAAGGTTAGACTTATTAAAAAAGCCAAACTCCTAAGACTTCCAAGAGAATTGACTCAATGAGATTCTATTAGCCAATTATTTTTGGGAACACGAACTTGACCAATTAAACTAACCTCAATACTTATAAGTAAATAAATTATGAAAGATTTAATTTTAATTTTAATGGAAGTATATACTTGCATCTCCTTTTTCACATAACGAATGTATTAACTGATATAAATTAATATTTGTGTTAATAATATCAAATGAAATTAGTATAACCAAATTTATGGGTGTTCTCATTATTTATGTAATTTTATTACATGATTGTATTTTATAAATTTAATAATATTTATAATTTGTAATTTCTGCCATAAATGAATTTGCATCATTTATAGTTAATTAAATTTGAAATAAAATGAAGTTTTATTTATAAAATGTATTTATCATAAGTTTTATGATAAAAAGTTGTAGAAACACATACATTTTAGATAATTCAAATTATGTTCCCTATCCACTTAAAAAAAAAAAATTATATACTAGCACAACCACATTATTAAATGTGGTTGATATACTTGAATAGGAATATACCAATCACATGCACAACCACATAATAAAATATGGTTGATATGAGCCGATAGGCACCAATGCATAAGGATTTAGTATTAATATTATTATTCATATTAATAAAAGTTAAATAATAATGCAATAATAATAATTATATTATAAATAAGCCCAATGGATTATAAAAGAAAGTGATATATAAAAACCTAAGGAAACAATAGATGTAACAAATCAATACTAAAAACACATGGAAATAAGATTATATTTATAATAATTATGTTAATAGTAAGAATTCCATTCATTTAATTTGTTTATATAAATCATTCATATAAATTTAAATTAAAAAATGATGATGATGATGAACGTCCACTAATACAAATGCGGCCTATTGTACCCCAACAAAAGAAAAAAAAAACTTAAGTGTGATTCTTCAAAATCTTGCTTCTATGATCAAAGAGAAGGGAAATAAGTGCTCCAAGATTGCTATATATGGGCTTGCTTAATAAGTCAAGAATACTGGAAGTGTGGCAGATGTTAGGGAATTGAGAATGGATGTGAGCAAGAGTCGTGCAGTCTAAAAGGAAGTGCTTTTCATCTTCCACATGCTTAGTATCGCAAATCTGACAGATTCTATCATTCTAGGGAGTCTGGGAATAAACCACCTCTGCATCTCACTTCAAAGCTCATGAGAATTAGTTATGATCCTAGCAATTTATATTTTTTTCTTAGTTCTCGTCAACACAAAGAGATAATTCTGTTTATCAAGGGTGGGGTTGATCACCTCCTTGCAGTATCTTAGCTTCCTTTTACCCTCCAACTCCTTATCCTCCCACAACTTGTCCTTAAAATTGGAGGCAATGTATACTTGACTCCATATTTTCTTCCCATACTAATCTCCTTCTTAATTCCCCAATGGTTGAGTAAAGACTGGGCATCCTTATGCCACTCGCGCTTGAGGCAAAGGTGGGACTATTGGCTTGTTGGAGTCCATGTTGTAATGCTTCTTCTTATATATTATATATCTAAACATAGTCGTAATTTCAATGGGGGAAAGACCATCTTCGATCAATAGGATAGGATAAGGAGTATTTCCTTTGATCTTTAGGTTGTAGGTGATGAATTTATTTTGAATCATCTCAATCTCCTTCCATGACTATCTCGATATACTGAAACCGCAAACTTCACAAAGTATGATTCTTGAACTTAAGGAGCTCCTCTAGTGTTGTCTAATTTTTTGTTCAAGGGTTTTTCCGAATATCTTGGACTTTATGAGAACCATATGTATATAATTTCTATTGATTTTCTTTTTCATCCATTGTGAGACTCATGGGACAACCCGTGAAGAGATGGTCGTGTTCATGGAACTTGCTGCATCTGAACAATACATGCTCATATGCGAGAGGATGTTTTCAAACTTCATCATTGTAGGATACTTGTATTAATTATGAGAACATATTAGAGATATTCATATACACATATATTGTCACATATGAGGTGTAGCATCCTCTCTACATCAGTTTAAATATTTTCGTTTAATCTCCAAGCACATTTCCAATACCTTATAAGATTTATTCCTCGATAAATTCTTTTGGTAGAAAAAATAGGGGACCCTAGATTAGGGTTTCCATGAATTTTTCATTTTCTCACTTGTACCTTTCTTGCCAAAATTTCATGAATAACGCTACATTATTGAAAATATACAATAATTTTCTGAATAACCTATTTATGTCTTCCAATTTGAAAAAAGCACTATAAAGAAACCCTTTGCTCCCAACTTGAGACCAATGTGTTCCTTTAGCTACCATTTTGTTGTATCCATTGAAACAATGATTTATCTTCACCAAATGTAAATGAGCTTGCATATTAAGGCATGATATTTTTCTCTATCTTCACCAAATGTCAATGAGATTGCATATTAAGGCATTATATTTCATTAACTTGATGTAGGTCTCATTTATTTTTTATTTTTTCTGATTTTATTTGATATTTTTTATTCCTTACTACCTTACAAAGGAATCTCCTTTGCATATGGATTTTCCAAATCACCCCTATTGGAGGACCTTCTTTGTTTCCATTTCCACAACATTGGCCCAAATTTGATCAATGGGATGGTTGCATCTCATGGCTTGAACGAGAACCTCCATCACCCTTGACTGCATTCTTGAAGGAGGGGTTTGAACTAACCCCTCAATCACTTGTAGTAAATTCTCTCACACAACGTCAAATGGGTTAAAATCATAACAAATATGGTGGTAACCTGAAGCAAATTACTTCTGTGCAATATCATATTTTGGCTCTCCAAATATCCTAGCTAATTTACTACAAAGACCTAAGAGAGATCAAAACAAAGATGATACCATGACAAACTATTTAAAATCATAACCAAATTATTGGATTTTTCAATTATATATTATTCAATAATGTTTATAACTTGTAAATTTAATCTTAATAGAATTCACATTGTTTACTAGTGCATCCATATAAATTAAATGGTTGGTAAATTTCTATGAGAATCAATTCATAATAGACATTATAACACTAAATTTATGATATCTCACATTGTTAATATATTAAAAAAAAAACTAATTGAATTATAACTTTATTTTAAATTTAAATTATGATTATTAGTAATAGTGATTAAAAAATTAATATAAGTTAAACATATATACATTTTAAGAAAATATGCAACCATATTCTTGATCAATCAGAGTTTATGGGTTAAAAAGGTCTTTGCAATGCGATTTATGCAATCGGATAGGGGAAAAGGGTGTTTATAAAGGAAAGATTAAATTTTTGTGAAATAAAGTTTAAGGCAAAAATGGAAAAGGGGTAGGGTTTAGGCTATAGGAGACCTTCTTTCACTTAGGCATAAATTTCAGTCCAGGAGTCATTTTTGAGGGTATAATATACCGTTGGAAATCTCTTTCCAAGCTCTTTCTGATGGAAATACTTAGAACATGATTTGACACTAAAAATGTTGTGGAAAACTTCTCTGAAGGGAAGGGTGGTGAATTTGTGGAGATAGTAGCTTCTGAATACATGTGAAGACATAAAATTAAATAAAAGATGGCAATGAAAGAAAGTACCATGTTTTCACCTCAAAACCAAGATGGTAATGAAAGAAAGTACCATGTTTTCACCTCAAAACATGGTTTTGAGGTGAAAATTACATGAAGCTTAATAAAACATTTCTTTGATCTTCACAGATGCTGTGACTTTGAGTTTACTTGACCTCCTCATGACTTTGCTAATACTTATTGACACTTGACTCATTAATTTGACCATGGTGAGACCCTAGAACCTAATGCGACCCATCCTATGACCTAATAATATGAATTGGAAAGTGAAAGTGACTCATGACTAAAGACCATAGAGAGGAGAATCAGTAAGTTTCACATGAGGGAAACTGACGAAAGACCACTACCATCAATGAATCCATGACCTAGTGGAATAATGAAAATTTATGATATGGGACTCCTAATATGCAAATGCAAAAGAGAAATTTTGATCACTGATGGTAGTATGACTAGACTAACACTAACATTAGCTCTAGTGGGGATGGTAGCTCCTTGGAGGTTCCAAGAACACCGTAGACCAAGTAGCCTCATCCATTAGGCATGGAGTCAAAAATACTAAAAACTAACACAATGCAGACTGGCTCTGACTCAAGACTAAAACTAAAACAAAACCAAACTTTACACATATCATCCAAGTTTTATAGCCTTCACCTCAGGCCCCAAACTTCAATGACTGTGTACTTGAAATCTGACCAAAAATAACATGGTATATACAATGATTGTGACATAGTTTCTGATCCATTGTCTTCAACAGTGGTAGTGCTTCAAAAGCCTACCATTCACTGCTCCTCCAAGGCAATCTTGGCCATCCATCTCTGAAAGCAAGAAATCATTTTGTCCCCTGTATGCTGAAATCTTGTATAGTCCTTTCCATAGGTTGTAGAACTTACCATGCTTCCCTTTGTCCTCATTCCTTGCATTCCATCTCAACACAACATCATCCAACTAAAAATTTTCTGCTTTGGTCTTTTGGTCATAGATATTCTTTATCTTCTTCTACAACTGAGTAGTGTTCTAAGACACTTCCTCCCTTGTTTTCTAAAGGTGGATCATTTGATTGATCCTTCGCTAATTATCATCTTCTTCACTGCCAGCCTCTTGTAACAATATCATGACCGGGATTATAAGCGATGTAGGAAAAATAGCATCAGTACCATAAACCAATTCAAACACTGACATACCTATGGGTTTCTTACCGCTAACTTTGTCTACCCACAAGGCGTTGATGAACTTTCGATGCCAGTTCCTTTTGTTTTCCTCCAACATTTTCTTGATTATTTTTATCAGAGACTTATTAGACGATTTTGCCAAGCCATTGCCTTGTGGTTAATACTTTTTTCAATGGCCCAAAAAAATATTGTATTTATTGCAGAACTCCACCATCTTCTTAGTTTTGAATGCTGCTACGTTATCTGTTATAATTTTATGAGGGAAACCAAAACGAGATAAGATATTTGACTCTAAAAATTGAATGATTACTGTATCCGTAGCCTGCCTTGCTGGAATGGCCTTGATCCATTTGGTGAAGTAATTTGTACCTATCAAGATCCATCGATGTTGTGCTGATGATTCGGGATGGATGTCTCCTATGAAATCAAGTCCCCACTGCTGAAAGGGAGAATTTATTGCAACTGGTTTCAAGGGAAGAGGAAGCAATTTACTTTTCCCCTGGAAAATTTGACACTCGTGGCAGCTCATCACTGTTTTATACAAATTTGAAAATAAAGTGGGCCAATAATATCCTGCTCTCAACACTTTGTTAGCTATAGTTTTCCAAACCAAATGACCACCACAATCACCTTTGTGGAAATCATGCATCACTTGAGCCTCATCTTCAACCAAACAATTAAGCAGAATACCTCCTGGATCTTTCCAATAAAGAGCGTTGTTTAGAATACAAAACTTAGCAGATTTAAGTTTCAATGATCTGCCTTTGCTTTTATACATCCCTGAAGGTCATGAAAGATGATGAAGAACATAAACAATATTTGAATAGCATGGATATTGTAGAAAAATGTCTGAAACTGGAACAAGCCAACCTTCATCCTCATCTTTTGACATTGCTGTTATGATATTTATATCCAGGGCATGCAGGTTTGATTGGGCCATTAATTTTTCCAAACCTTGTCCTTTGATCAGTTATGGGCTTGATCTCCAAATCATATTCCAACATTGCTGCCATCCCCTTACATCTTCGACCTTCTAGATCTGTTTGCATCAGGACGTCCTTTACTACCGCATTAGGAACATATGCTATAGTATGTGAATGCAGAATATATACTCTAAAATCCTTCAATGTCTTTATAAGATCCAATGCTTGTTTCTCAATGATATTATACTGCAAGGAAGCATCTCTAATAGTCCTATTGAAAAAAGCAATTGGCTTTTCAGTCTGATCTCTCTTTTGCATCAAAACCACATCCATAATATGCTCTAATGCAAATGAAAAGATAATGAAATCTTGAGTATAATCAGGACTAATCAAGACTGGGGCATTGGACAAAGAAAAATTTACTAGATTAAATGACATGATAGCTTCCTCACTCCATTTGATAGTGCTATCCTTTTTTAACATATTATTCATTTCTCTTAAGTGTTCAGCCAAATTGGGTATAAATCTGCGCAAGAATTTCATCTTACCATTGAATGCTTGATTCTCCTTTTTGTTCCGTGGAAGATCTATGTGTTGAATTTCCTCCACTCTAGATGGATCAATGCAGATGCCATCTTTAGTGATGATATGCCCCAGCAACTTGCCTTCATCCATGGCAAAGAAACTCTTCTTTGGGTTAAGAAAAATCCCAAACTTTTTGCATCTCTGAAAAACAACTCTCAAATGGTGCAAATGTTCATCATCAGAACTAGAAAACACTGGCAGATCATCTAAATAAACAACAAGAAAAACATCATTTTCATTGTCAAAATCAATGTCCATTGCTCGCTGGAAAGTGGCTCCAGCGTTCTTCAGTCCAAATGGCATTTTGGCATATTGGAAAGTTCCCCAGGGTGTTGTGAAAGTAGTTTTGTCTTGGTATTTTTTAAAAACCAAGATCTGAGTATAGCCTGCGTAGCCATTGAGTAGTGACATCCTTGATGCTCCAACTACTCTCTGCAGAATATGGTCCATCTTTGGAAGTGGATAATTATCCTTTAAATATGCTTTATTCAGATTCTGAAAATATATGCACAACCTTATTTCTCGTGTCTTCTTACGTATCGCGACCAAATTTGGAATCCAGTCAGAAAATCTAATTGGAACAATGATACCAGCTTTATACAATTTGTTTACCTCTTTTTCAATGGATGGCAGCAGCTTTGGGTTGATTCTTCTCAGCTTCTGTCTAAATGGCTTCTGATCCGACTTGATGGGAATAGTATGCTGAATTATGTTTTTGTCATACACTTTCAAATCTGAATAATCCCATGCAAACACATTAGAAAATTCAGAAAGAAATTTAACATACTGATCCTTTACCTCAAGGGACAATGCCTTTGATAACTTCACAAGCTTGGGCTTGTCAGGTGTCCCAAGATTCACATCTTCAACTCCTTTATTAGTAGGCACCAAGCTTGGTTTCTTTGCAACATCATCCTGATCAAAAAGCTCCTCTAAAGGTATGAGTCCTCTATGAATTACATTATCTTTCAGCTGCAATATGTCCATCTGATTTGTTTCGATTTATTGATCATAAACTTCATAATCACCTTCTATGGGAGTATCTTTTAATTTTCCTTCACTCTGCAAGAAAGCATTGATTTCATTGTCATCCCAAAACACTTTCCAATATCTTAAATTGTCAGGGATAGCATGCCTATGTTTGACATAAATTTCAAACTTATTGCTGGAGTTCGTTGGAATTTTCAAGTTGCTTACAGTAGTGGCAAGAGAATCAACAATAATATTCTGCATTGTGGGTACTGATGTCAAAGTGTACTCTGAAAATTTCCTCAAAATTTCTAGGACTGCATTTTTGTAGGCCCTCAATCATGGATGCTTAGCTTGGTACTCTCCTTTTACCTGTTTTATTATCATCTCTGAATCTCCATAAACAAAAAATCTTTTTGCATTCAGCTTCTTCAAAATTTTCAGACCTGCAATCAAAGCTTCATACTCTGCTTCATTGTTAGAGCAGTCAAAAGCCAAGTTATAAGCACATACTCTAACATTACTAGGAACCTTTTCAAGATGGAAAACTGGGCTCCGAATCCATATTCCTATACCAGCACCATCTTAAACAACAGCTCCATCAAAGTCTATGCTCCAAAGGCCTTCCTCTTCTTCTTCTAAATGCTGAAATTTTGCTTCTTTATCTACTTTATCTTGACTAATTTCCACATCTTTCTGCTGCTCAATGTCTTTTTTCCGCTGGCAGGCAGGAGGCTCAGAAGTTATTGTTGCTTTATCTTTTTCCTTTTTGAGGACTTCCCTAAAATTTTCTAAAATCTCAGGTATCTCATCTACTTGTACCGACTGAACATTTTCATCATTCAAACCACCATCTAAATATAATAAAAATGAATCTAAATCTGTGTGGACTGCATTAATGGGATGATTAACTAGCTTCTCTTTGCTAGTGATCATATATTTCATTTTCTTCTCCCTATATAGTTTTCTCAACTGACCAAACACGGGAATGGTGGCATAAGAGAAATCAAGTTGCATGGTTCTTTTAAGTTTTTCACCCCAAGACCTAGATAGGAGCATTCCAAACCGTGGTGGAACATCGGTAACAACTACATCCATAAAAACATTCTTGGTTGGGATTTGATCGAAAGATACTAGCAAATCTTTGATAAGACCAATACAATGGACCCTACCTGAGTCAAAGGAATACAAATCATGGTATTCGAAGGTAATATCAAGTCCTAACTTCTCCATATGGCTTTGGGCATCAAATTATGTGAGGCTCCAGAGTCCAACATAGCATTATGTAAGATGAACTCATGTAATCTAAGACTCAGGTAGAAGGGATGGACTTCACTTTCTTCAGATTGATCTTCTATGGCTGGACCAAAAATGAGTTCAAGGTAATCATCTTCAACATTTACCATATCTGAAACAGAGTCTATTTGAAAAATTCTAGACACCTGATTTTTGTAAGTGTTATTTTTCACCAACTTAGTCAAGGGCATGGACACCTTCAGCTTAGAAATTAGTTTTCTAAATTAAAAAAAGGAACTTTTTCTACCTCTTTGATGGGAGGATCTTTCTTCTCTACTTGCTCCTTTGCTGCGCTCTGGTGGTTCTTTTCATTTGTAGTGTTAGTCGCTGAAGATGTCTTACTAGGGGAAGGATCGGTCGGCGCTTTTCCTTTTCTTTGAGTATTTGAAGAATTGTTCTTCGATTGCATGTCCTTTCTTTTCTGAATGGTACTGATCGGCACATCTCTGCTCCTCAAAGAGTACTGCCTCTGTTGCGTTGATAAGGCACTCATATATCCTTTTTGGTAGTCATTGGACTCTTCTTCTAATACTGTATCATTAGCCAATATGAAATCTTTGTCCCTTTGAATGTCTGCAATCACTGTGTATTTTTCATCTTCCGTGAGAAAGATGGGAGCACCGTCAGCTGTGAAAAAATCATTGGCTTCAATCACAGGATCATCATCATCATCTGTTTTCGTTCCCTGAACGTAATTTTGCTGCAATGGAGTTTTGATCTGTTGTTGTGGCGGTGCTTGGTCCTACGCTCTCTATTCTCTTTGTTTAATTCTAAATTACGGCTGCTGATGTCCTCTAAAATTCAGATTCCTGATTTGTGCTTCAGGCCTGTCTGAAATTGTTAGCCAATCAACCATCTTTTCGAATTTTTGGATTAAAGTATCCATCTTACTGTCTGAAGGAGAGGATTCCTCTTTCACAGATACTCTCTTTTCAGCCTTTTCCCTAGCTCTTCTGTCCAGTAGATTTTCTTCTACGCTCACAGCTATCTTCTACGTGTCTTCAAGTTTGGTAGGATCTCTTTCTCATAGCTGATATGCCATATCAGCATCGAAACCATCTGGAAACTTGAGCAAGGATAATCCCACAGGATTTTTAAGATTGGCCGGAATAGCATTATATACGGCATTAAATCTTACACAATAATCCTGTACAGTTTCGCCCACATTTCTTTTAATATTTTCATATTCAGAAAAAATTTGGAGTGGATTTTTCTTTACCTCCCACTGGTCTAAGAACTGTATATGTAACTCCTGTAAAGTGTGGATAGAGCCTATTGGTAAGGCTCTGAACCACTTTCTAACTTCACCTCCAAAGCTTTAGACAAATAAACTTGTTGTTACATTCTCTGCCTCTACTTCATGAAGATTAAAAAATTCATTCATCTTATCAACATGCTGCTGGGTTGTGATGCTTTAAGTGCCATTAAAGATGGGAATTTTACTTTGATAATCAGCAGGCATATCATTCAGGTTCTGAGGTAAAACCAGGGGTGCATACCATTTAGCCATGACTCGGGGTGGATTTACAACAATGTTTGTGCTACTGGGATTTAAGGGAGGTGTTGATGGAGGAGTTGAAGGTTGAGAACTGACTGATGGGAATGCTGATGAATTAAGGGGAGGAAACACTACTCCTGATGGCTCTGAAGGCTCATGGATATTGGTTACAGTGATAGATGACTGAGGGGAATTCAAAATATAATAATCAATTGATGTATTTGCCCTTTGAACTTTGATATCTACAAGAAATTATGGATCTAAAACTGTGTCATCAAGTGCAGTTTCAGACTTACTTCTAAAAAAAGAAAGCTCAAAACACTCATCAAAAGAAAGATCTTCTAAAAACAACCACTCACTGGGCCAAGTGTGGGATCTGAAAATGGGTGTAGGACTTAGTGATCCCTCTTGTCTTTCGACTATTCTTGGAATAAGATTAGGATTTTCAAACACAGGGGGAGGACTTGAATCTGGATTGGCCCTTGTGTATATTCTTGAAGCCAGTGTGGTCAAATTTCTATTTTAAAATGTTTTATTTCAGCCTAGAAAACTCTGAATATCATCATCCAGAGTCCAGGGATTTATATTGAAGATATTACTGGGGTGATCAATCTTTTATGCTAAATATTCCCGAGTATGGTCGCCAGAAATTTTATCACCTAATTTGAACCTCAGGCTGAAAAAGGCAAATTAGGGTAACCTCAAACCATGCTCAGCCTTGTAGCTAGCCCTACAAGGTTGGGAGAGGGCTCTCTCCGTAAAATGATATTCAATGAAGTATAAGAATAAACTGATTTTAGGCTAGGTATAATAATGGGAAATATTTTAATGAATTTTCAGGGTTGTATGGAAAAGATGGGGCAATTTTAAACTAGGGAAATTAAATCAGGGATACAGAGTATTTCATGGGGCAAGGTAGGCAGGAATTTTAACAATTAAGTTTAAATAATGATGTGATGGTAAGACTGGTGAGGAGCTAAAAAGGGCATAGGAGATGGATCCTTTTCAACCAGAAGAAAACATAGAATATTGAATGATTTCCCAAGGTAGAAAATTTAACAATGGATTCTACCTATCTATCTTGAAATAATTCAACCAGAAATGTTTATGAATGTATGGTGAACATAAAAAAATTACATATGAACACAGAGGAGAGAACAAATGCTAAAATTCATACCACATGGATCCCACAAATCAGAGTTTCATATCTTATTAATTCCCCGTCAAACTGTTATAATGGGAGCGCAGAGTGTCCTCCTTGATTTCCACATTGTTCCCCTTACTTACTGCCTTTTTACAAATGACTAAAAATTACATTAAATAGGCAAAAATCTTAGGGAAGTAGGTCCACAGAAAGAGGAGATGTTTCACTAGCTCAGGAACCAAAATCTCATCATAGGAAAGAGACCAATAGTTTGTCCCTGAAAAGAAGGAGCAACAATACATTTTTTACCATCCGGAGATTCGTTGTTACATCCAAGAAATGAGAAGAAGAAACTGTAGAACCAATCCCTTATTAATCGTTTGCTGAAGATGTGACTGTTTCATAATTAGTTTCTCGGCCTTTGACTGTTTTCTCTAATTTTCTTTCTTGAAGAAAATCCACTTTTGAAGAGAATGCCTTTGAAAAAATGAAATTATGCGTTAAATTAAGTAAAGTCCGTTTTTTTATGGAAAAAGACAAAGGAAAGGATGGTGGGACCCATATGCGATTGCAAATCGCAAATCAGAGGAAGGGATGGGGAGTATCATATAATGGAGAGATGCAATGGAAACACGTGATTGCGATTAGTGTATAAGGGAAATGGGGGAATCATGATCACAATTGGAGATCGAGTGTAACACATGGCAGAGAAAATGAAACATGCGATGCGAAGGAACAAAGGTTCATACAATGAGAAATGGGAGAAATCCTTTGAAAATCCATATACTTTAAAATTTCCGCTTACAAAGGAACATACCCTTTCTTATTTGAAAAAGCGGAAGGGCTTTAGGTGGGACCCCAAAGGGGAAACACAATCGCAAGTGAAAGATCAGAGGGTGGGTAGGGCGGAGGGTTAAAGACATGTGGGAGCACCGATTGCGATTGGCGATGTGTGATCAATCGCATCAGCGGGGGGGTAAGCACGGAGGTTTTAAACACTTAATAAATCCTTTAAAATGCATTTAGCGGATTTACAAAGGGAAAACCCCTTTTTTGAAAGAAGCAGGGTGTAAAGGTTTTTAAGGTGGGACCGAAAAGGTCAATCGGGAGTGATATGATGCAATTGGATCAGAAGTGTAGGGTTGTGATTGGAAGAGGGGATTTACATAAAAAAAATTTAAAATTTTATTATAAAGTTTAAGGGAAAATGAGGAAAAATGGTTTATTTAATCGCATCGGAGTTTATGGGTTAAAAAGGTCTTTGCAATGCGATTTATGCAATTGGATAGGGAAAAAGGAGGTTTATAAAGGAAAGATTAAATTTTTATGAAATAAAGTTTAAGGGAAAAATGGGAAAGGGGTAGGGATTAGGCTATAGGGTACCTTCTTTCACTTAGGCATTAATTTCAGTCTAGGAGTCAGTTTTGAGAGTATAATATACCATTGGAAAGTTCTTTCCGAGCTCTTTCTGATGGACATACTTAGAACATGATTTGACACTGAAAATGCCGTGGAAAACTTCTCTGAAGGGTAGAGTGGTGACTTTGTGGAGATAGCAGTTTATGAATACATATGAAGACATAAAATTACATAAAATATGGTAATGAAAGCAAGTACCATGTTTTCACCTCAAAACATGGTTTTGAGGTGAAAATTACATGAATCTGAATAAAACATTTCTTTGATCTTCCCAGATGTTGTGACTTTGAGTTTACTTGACCTCCTCATGACTTTGCTCATACTTATTGACACTTGACTCATTAATTTGACCATGGTGAGACCCTAGAACCTAATGAGACCCATCCTATGACCTAATAATATGAATTGGAAAGTGAAAGTGAGTCATGACTAAAGACCATAGAGAGGAGAATGAGCAAGTTTCACATGAGGGAAACTGATGAAAGACCACTACCATCAATGAATCCATGACCTATCGAAATGATGAAAATTTATGGTATAGGACTCCTAATATGCAAATTCAAAAGAGAAATTTTGATCATTGATGGCAGTATGACTAAACTGACACTAACACCCACCTAATAACTATTGTTGATTAAATTGAAATAATAGAAATCAGATTCCAAAATACACATGCCTATCACATTATTAATAATTAAATTAAAAGTTTATTTTTAATATTTATAAGGGATATAATCATCCATTTGATCATGGAAATTTATAAAAAAACTTATATTTATAATTAATTCAATCTTTTATTATTATTTAATATTTATTTTAACAAAATAATTTTATAATATATAAAAATTTTGTAATATAAAAATTGAATTATAATTTTAATAAAAATAATATCACATACATTTCGTAATTTTAGTAATAATTTAAATTATTATAAATAAGTATACATCTATTTTAAGTTTGGTTTTTTGAAGATTATATAATTTTTAGAAAAAAAGTTGAGAAAATGTTTACACTTAATTTTTAGATTCCTCTTTAGATTTTTCTAAATATTTACTTGAAAAATAAAAATCAAACTTAGATTTTCACTCATTTTCAATAATATTATTTATATTTATATAAATTTCATATATTTATTTCTATAGATTCTTATTTATAATTTTATTAAAATTTCTAATTAATATATATATATAACTTAAAAATTATTTGGAATATTATTAATAAAAATAAAAGAGGTTTGGTGGAAAGCTGAGTTTTTTTTTGTGAAGGCTCAATTTTGATGAGATTTCTTGGAATCATAGGGTACCCTGAGGTTGTTGTATGTCAAAAGATCTTGTCTTCAATGGTTTGGTGAACAATTTGTTTCCCCAAGTCCATAGTTCAAGTTCTTAGAGACAACTTGTAATTGGTTTTCTAATGTGTACAGAGTGAATTAAAACCCACCCTATATCCTTGTAAATTCATGTTAAAAAAAAATACAATATAATAAATTAATTAATTTTATTTTTTATTATAATTTCGATTTAGCAACTTTTGAAATTTTTATACACAGATAAGATATCATATTTTTTTTTCATATTTCTATAAGTAAATATTTAAATTATATGTATATATCTATGATGGATTAGCATCTTATTTTACATTAATATTTAAAATATATCTCAAAGCTTGCTCAATTATAATAATGAACCATTTTTAATATTTCAAGCATATATTTGGTAAATTTTTCGCGATATTGTCACCGGACACGAAGCAAAAAGTGGAAGGCTCTTGGATTCAAGTTCTGAATCCTAGACTCCATTTCATTGGGAGACAGCTCTTTGGCGTTTGGGATTACATGCTTCCGTCATTCACAGCAACTACCCAATATTTTATCGCCTTCCCTTGCAATTTGCAAATTATTGCAAAATAGAGGCGAGCGAGTCACTCATAAAAATAACGTCCATAAATGCGCGAATCAATTATTAAATGGTCCAAAATACCTATTCATATCCCACACATTTTGCTATTTTACTCTTAAATTGTCTTTAACTATGTAAAGCAAAGTGCGTTATAAAAATTCATAAAAATTATGTATATT
Organism: Pinus albicaulis; assembly: GCA_034641835.2. Classification (NCBI taxonomy): domain Eukaryota; kingdom Viridiplantae; phylum Streptophyta; class Pinopsida; order Pinales; family Pinaceae; genus Pinus; species Pinus albicaulis. The sequence continues at coordinate 1,214,650,589 of CM076579.1, forward strand.
TTTAATTCAGGTCGAAGATTGTCGTACGCTTGGAAAGATTGTCCCCAAGATAAACTGAATTCTTACATGATTTAAGTATGTAATATTTGTTATGCCCTCCAACGTTACATGGATAGACACAAACGTCTTAATGGTTTATCCAATGCCTTCAAAATTCAAATGTTGACCACAGTTATATATTCAAATGTTCACAACAGTTATATGCTTGCATTGTCATTCCTATGATCTTTCTTAATAGTAAATTTTCAATAAACTTATTTTAAAGTTGATTATTACATACTCACGTGTGTCAAACAATACTTCAGTTATAATAAACAAACGGTACGGTCAAAATCATAAATGTCGCTTATGTCGAGCCGTAATTTATGACCGTCCATCGACAACATTCCAAACGAGATACCCCTTAATAATTGGCGGAGTGAACACGCCAAGAAGGCGTCGCGCTCTCCTAAACCCTAAACCTAACCCTGGTTCTTCTGGGGCTCAAATCAGGATTAAATAAAACGCAGGATAAGTGTCTTGCCAACCTCATGACGTGGAAATTCCCCAGCCATCAAGTATTTCCAAATCGAACTGGTCCAAGAAAATGACACCATTGAAGCGAACCGAACTTTTCGTGGCAATAGCGTGGCAATAGGGAGAGATGGCAGGCAGGAATACCTATTCGTGCCGTACTCTAATCCTTAACTTCCGGCTATCCAGCAAAATCCCTCATAATTTTGAATATAAATCATTTCCTTCTATAGACTTGTTTGAGTCAGAAATTCTAAGATGCATAATAGCTCTATATAGCCAATTCCGCTATCTGCTGTTATCCTAGGCGCTTTGCTGCCCATTTCAGCGATAATAGTAGGAAAAATAGCCTTCCTATGGTCTGTACCCCACAGTCGTTTTCAGTTTTCAGATATTACGGGGCACTTCGCAGGCATGTGTCAGACGCTCGGAAAACGATAACGTGAGCCTGAGTCTCTGCAGGATTCCATTGATGTTGGAGATAGGAAACGCTTCCATAGCAAAGAAACTGACGGTTTTCTTTCGCAATTAGGCAAGACCCTAGCAGAAGAAGAGGAAGAAGAAGCATGGGCTCCTAATGACGAGGCCGTCAACGGATTCATGAGAATCCTGGAAGAAGAGATTGCCCCGACATGTTCCACTTCTTATCAAACCCTAGATTCTGACACGGTGATTGATCTTTCATATCTCCTAGAGGCTTCAGATGATGAGCTCGGCATTCGTCCGAGCCCCGTTCTGGATTTGAAGCACGAAATTTATCCATCTCCAAACGAAACAACGGAGGATTTGTCGGAGATCCCCTATCTGAAATCACTTGGGGAAAACTGGCACTTCGATGACAAGTTTCATAACTGTCCACAGTTTACATTATATGAAGATACCTGGAATGCAAGACAGTTGGAGGATTATATGAATAGAGATTTTGTCAGCGAAAGTATGTTATTTGACGGGGAGTTTTCTGTGGCTTGGAGATTAGGAACTGCCGGTAGCATGTAGCCAACGCAAGGGCTCATTAAGACTGTATAGCTTGTGATTCTCGGGAGCAATCGAAAACTTTTTTATTACTGAAAACGTTTGTCTCATTTTACAGCAAAATTTCTAAGTTTGATCTTTACAATTGAACACCTCGCGAATTTCTGTTTCTTTTTTTTTTTAAGTTGAGTCATAAACATGGGTCAAATAAATCAGCTTGATCTTCCCATTGAGAGCCTAATGAATTTCAAAACTGTTGGAAATTAATTCCAATTGCTGAAGTCAATCAGCAGTAACTGCAGAAGTGAAAGATTGCAGCACATTGATGCCAAGGCAAAGGCGGTTGCCGATGTCTTGAACCAATTGCAAAAGGATTGGAAAGCCTCACAGGTGCAGTACAGAACAGATGGGATCGGTAGCCGTTTTGATTAACAGCAGACTTAAATGCCAAAGACTTTCGTGGCTTCACAGCACGGAAGAACAGATTTATTAAAGACAGTCTTTACGGGCATTTAAAACCCTCAACAACTAAAAATGAATGAAATTGTTTTCAAAACAGGCAGAGGACTTAAATATCTGAAGAGGAGGAAAAGTGGTCCCCACCACTTGAGCGCAAATCGCATATCGCAATGATCAAGTTTCAAATGTCTTGCGGATGAGGTAGAGCCGCGATGCGATCGCGCGATCGTGCCATCGCGCACATCGCAAATTGCACCGTCGCAAGTTTTTATTGTTCCGCCATATGTGTTGATCGCAGAAATGTGCGATGCGATCCCATCGCACATCGCGACATCGCGAAATTGGAATTTCATTCGGTCATGTGTTATGTTTTATCAGCGCGGACCCGATGTTTTATGTTTTATGTTTAATATTTTTATAATGTGCGTGCCACTTATAAAATAAAGGCCCAAGAGCCTGTTTATACACAATGTTTTATTTTTAAATAGAACAGAGTCGTTTTTATGCAGAACAGTGCGAATTAGAAGGAAATACACAGCAGCGTATTTCTGAGAGAGAGACAGAGATTTTTTTTGAGAGGCGCTATGTCTGTAGCAGTCAATCATATTTTGTAAATCCCTCTGTGTGAGGAAGAACTTGTAACAACATTTTTTATGGAATAAAAGTTTGTTTTCTGAGTTGAAACTCTATTTCCAGTGAGAAATATTTTAATTTCTCTGTGTTAGAAGAAGGAGTTTATTCTCTTCATTGTTATTTCGGAATTCTTCAATATTCCAACAAAAACCTTGTCAAATAAATCACTTTGATCTTCCAATTGAGTACCTAACGAATTTCAATATCTATATATGTATACGATAAACATTGTTAAAGTAAATCGGAACGAATATGAAGATTATATTTCTCTGTTCGAAAGAACCTCGATTTAGAATGGGCAAATGTTCACTTATTTATCTCCAATGGAATCATTTAAAGCGACCAACTTCGATTTTGCATGGAAATTTTGATAACGTCAAGGAACGCTTTATGTTCCCAATCAATCCTTAGTAATGGATCAGGAAAGTGTCCAACTTTATTTTTGAAAAATCCAAAGCTTAATCGTCATTAATTTTAATGATCCCGACGAATATGATGGGGGCAATAGAAAATTATTAATCACGGTTATTTTAAAAGATATTCAAATATTCAAATTAGTATAGCCAAATAAATTAATTAGTTCGTAAATGTTGATAGGCATTAATTCATAGCTAAAAAAATTTATATCATTGAAGTTATCATCATAGTTTTTGGTCTTTTCCTACAGGTAAATATAAACAACATCTCCAAATCGCCACTAATTTTTTTACATCCAAGACAGTGCCTACAACCAAACCATAAAACCAGTAGCCTTCATTGGTGAATACATTCAAAAGAATAAAGTAGGCCTTATACAAAATGAAAATTTCCACCCTCTCTTTCTAAAACCACACCGATCCGCCTAGTGATCATGGTGATCATACTAACCCACCCACCTAGTGATCGTGGTGATCATATTGAACCACCTATTGATACTATACAAGATCTTGGGATCAATATTAATCACAAATTTTCACTATTTTCATTGCCTTTTTGTAAATATGGTTTTGAGGACTACCAATGGGCCTTTTTGGCTCGTAATGTGGATTTTGTTGGATGTATGATGGTGTTCCTGTTTTTTGTAGCTAATGACTACGTTGTTGTGCATGTAAACCACTTTTGGTGGTTTTGGTTTCAAATAAACACGAAGAGACATCTTTTTTCCCTTTCCTAGATATTGGGTTGCACTTGGAGAAATTCTACCTTTCTTTTTTGGATTGTCTAGCTCTTGGAGGTTGGTCGCATCTCCTTTGTGATATGAGGATATGTTCTAGTATGGGGTTTGTTTAACATGGCAGGGATGAGATGGACATAGTTTTTCTCGTCCACGTAATTGTTTATATGGCATGTATGATCCATGGTTCAAACTTTATGAAAGGACTTAAGGATGTGTTATGTGTTTTGGGTACTGCATTGGATTGTTTGTTATGGGTTTTGTCTTATTCAAGAATTTGGGACTTTATATGTTTGATATACCATCTAGTTGGTGACACTTCTTCCCTCGCCTTTTCCGGTGCGGTTTTAATTCAACACAATGAGACTTTCACCCAAGTCTATCTTGAATCAACATTATCCAAATAAAACATTATATTCCGCATCATGCATTTCAAATCCTCCAACCCAAAGAATAGGTTGTTTTGATCAACTTGCTTGTCTTTAAATATTAAATGTAGCAAAGTTTCCATCTGCTAGTGCAATAGATGAGAGTATATGAAAAGAAGCCTCCTTTTGTGAAATCTACATGGGTCTGGAACAATTTGCAAATCTATAACCATCTCCAAGATCTTAGAATGAAAGTGGTAGGGGTGGTGGCCTAATTATTTAGCCTCCAAGAGAGGATTTCTCTCATCACTTCAAGAGGAAACACCTTAAAAAATGGACCAACCGAATAAAACACAAGTGTCCTAGAACGGTTGAAGCCCACATTACCCAAACCTCCCCTTCGACTCATCATTTATTACCGAGGAGGCATGTTGATTTTCACATGAATACAAACTCTAAACCTATATGATCCATGACCAACAAAATAGCAATACAAAAAAAATACAAATCCTTGATCCCCTGAGTGAAAAATCAACAAATTGTCTCCCCATCCCCACTCCAAAGGGACCAATTCTACTAAAATTTCCAATTCTGGATAGCTCAGAGACATAAGATTCACCACATGGATAGTTTTCCCCCCCTCAACAAAAGGTATCATCTCCAAATTTGAATCTAACCAAATTAAAAGGAGTAGACCTGAACACAAAAGGAATAATGCCCCATAAATAAAAACCAATAAAGCCTAGAAGAGAAACAAACATAATTTCCCCAACATATTCGACCCTTTGGCACTCAATATAATTATACCACAATCAAAGAGAGTCCAATTCAAATTCAAATAAACTTGAAGAGTAAACCTACTACGATGCCAAATATTTCATAGAAAGGGAAGAACAATAGCACATAAGAGCATAATATAATTAAGGACTAAGACACACAAGAGCGGAACCAAAATGCTAGTAATAAATGACAAATCTAGGATGTGAGATAAAAGCCTCACCATGCCATAAAAGAATGCCCACACTAGACACCTTTGACCCAAGGAATGCAAGTTGTGGAACCAACCAAGATGTACCCTCGTGTAGAGAAAATTCGAAGAATGGTGTTGTCGAACCAAACTAGGAGAAGGAGGGGAAGGATGTAGCCTCACCTTCTCTTACACAAGGAAAATACCTCCACCAACTCAGATCCATGAGGCACCATTTAAAACTACGAGACCTATGGACCACATCCCATTGTCCTTCACTACCCTTATGACACGCCATAACAAACTTCATGCCATCTGTACAAAACACTTAATACAAGGATACTCCTTAATCACTCCTATTAACACCCACATCGGGGGATTAATGATAAAAATAATTAATGTATAAGTGAAATATATATGCATTCAAAAAAACATCTAATAGGATTTTTAATCATGGATATTCGTCCCCATTTTATTGTGGATATTCTTAGCTTATAACTAGTTTTTTCTTATAATATCATGAGAAAATACTATGACTAATCAATACCACATGTTAGAATAATATGACTCATTTCATATGACAATTGTTCATATGTGAATTATTTAAATGATGAGTTGAATAAAAAGGGTGAAAAATGCATATCTACTTTGGAAATACATATTTTCCTTTCATTTTTATATACTACCAAGAATATTAAATCCTTACCATCCACCAAATTATTATTTATAATTAAATTAAAATTATGAAAGCCCAATTCCTAATTAAACATATGTATCAACAAAATTAATATCATAATCCCCACACAAAACATATATATATATATATATATATATATATATATATATATATATATATATATATATATATATATATATATATATATATATAATTGTAATTTTTTGTGTGGGAATTATGACATTAATTATGTTGATATACATGTTTATTTTGGATTTGAGCACATATATAGCTGTAAGATTTTGTGTTTGGATGGCATTCTTATTTTACAATGAGACTTTCATAGTTTTTATTTAGTTAGAAATGATTATTCTTAATATATATATATATATATATATATATATATATATATATATATTTGATTTTTTTTTTGTGAAGAAATATCCCAAAGGTTAGACTTATTAACAAAGTCAAACCAATTGATTCAATGAGCTTCTATTGGCATTTGGCGAGCTACTTTTGGTAACAGGGACTTGACCAATTAAACTAACCATCGAGACTTATAAATAAATAAGTTATGAAATATTTAATTTTAATTTTAATGGAAATATATATGTGAATCTCCTCTTTTCACATATAATTTTATAGACAATATAAATTAATATTTGTGTTAATAATATTAAATAAAATTATTATAATAAAAGTTATGGGTGTTCTCATTATTTATGTAATATTATTATGTGATTAGATTTTATATATTTAATAATATTTGTAGTTGAGAGTGCAAGATTCTGTGATCCATAACATTTTAAATATAAATCTTCCAAGAAATCACATAATATATTTTGGAACTGACACGTTTCGAACTACCAACTGTAGTTCATCATCAAGAAGATTTATATTCAAAATATTTGTAGTTTTTTAATTTCTTCCATAAATAAATTTGCATCATTTATAGTTAATTGAATTTGAAAAGCTGAAGTCTAATTTATAAAGTATATTTATCATATGTTTTATTATGAAAAATTGTATAAACACTTTCATTTTAGATAATTCAAAATAAGTTTCCTAGTCACTTTAACAAAAAAATTATATACTAGCACAAGAATATTATTAAATGTGGTTGATTTACATCAATAGGAATATACCAATAATATGCGCAACCACATAATAAAATGTGGTTGATATATGCCGACAGGATGCAATGCATAAGGATTCAGTATTAAAATTATTATTGATATTAATAAAAATGTAATAATGATAAAATAATAATAATTATATTATAAATAGACACAATGGATTGTAAAATAGAAAGTGATATATAAAAACTTAAGGAAACATTAAACGCAATGGATCAATACTAAAAACACATTGAAATACTATTATATTTAGAATAATTATATTATTAATAAGTATTTCATTCATTTAATTTGTTTATATAAATCATTCATACAAATTACAATTAAAAAGTAAAGATGATGATGATGATGATGATGATTAACATCCACTAAGACCAATGCGACCTATAAAACCCCAAAAAAAGAAAAAGAAGAATAATCTAAGGGTGATTCTTAAAAATATTGTTTCTATGATCAAAGAGAAGGGAAAGGAGAGCTCCAAGATCACTATATATGGGCTCGCTTAATAAGTCAAGAAGATTGGAAGTGTGGCAAATGTTAGGGAATTGAGAACAAATGTGATTAGGTTCCTGGAAGTATAAAAGTAAGTGATTTTCAACTTCCACCTGCTTTGTATCATAAATCTGATAGATTCTATCATTTCAAGGAGCCTTGGGAATATACCTCCACCCAGTCTCACTCCGAAGCTCATGAGAATTAGTTCTTATCCTAGAGTTTTTCATTTTTTTCTTAGTTCCGGTCAACAAAGAGAGGAAATTTCAGTCATCAAGGATGGGGTTGATCACCTCCTTGTAGTATATTAGCTTCCTATTACCCTCCCACAACTTGTCCTTAAATTTGGAGGTAATAATATCTTTGACACCATCTTTTCTTTCCATACTGATATCCTCCTTAATACCCCAATGGTTGAGCCAATACTGGGCATCCTTATGCCACCTGTGCTTGAGGCAGAGATGGGGGTTTTTGCTAAAATTAGAATCATTTTTTGGGAGCCTGTTGGAGTCCATGGTGTAATGCTTCTTCTTATATATCAGATATCTAAACATGGTCATATTTTCAATGGGGGAAAGACCATATTCAATCAAGAGGATAGGATAGGGAGTACTTCCCTTGAGCTTTAGGTTGTAGATTATTAATTTATTTTGAATCATCTCAATCTTCCTCCATGAATCTCTGGATATAATGCAACCCCAAACTTCCAACTGTATAAGACAACAAGGTTGATAAGAGTATCAAAGACGAACCTCTTTTTACTCTAAATGTAAATATCAACTGACATACAATTTTTTTGAGCTCATAATAAGCTTTCTAGTCTCCAATAATCCTCTTCTCAATGTTATAATTCCAGTTGAGTTAGTGAGGATATTCAATACCAAAATATTTAAAAGAAGAAACTTGTTGTAAGCACTATTTATTATAAACGAAACTACCATGAGTGATATTTTTGGATTTAATAATCATGACTTTAGTATGGTTGGTATCAACTGTCATACCCATCTTGGAGCAGTAGACAAGAAGAATCTTAAGCTACTTGTCTAGGTCATTATGGATTTTTGCAAGGAGAATGATATCATCGGCATAAAGGAGAAGAGTAATGATTACGTTAGTAATCTCAATGCCCTTCCATCCAACAGTTCCTAGACATTCCTCTAGCTTATCTATGTATATTCCAAAAAGGGTAGGAGATAGGGGACACCCTTCCTTAACTCCAAATTTCATTTAATGTCTTTAGACCACCCTTTGGTTTTCTTAAGCTTTGCAATAAAAATCTGGAAGAGGAAGATCAAAAAAACCCTCACCTCGGGAGGAACCATGATCTCTGCAAGTCTCTCCCAAAGCTTATCTCGAGGAACATCATAGAAAAATTTTCTAAAGTCCAGAAAACAACAGAAGAGATAGACATTACTATTGCGACATTCCTCTACAATGATTCTGAGAGTGAAAATATTGTCAATAGTCGAGTGATGTCTCCTAAAACTAACTTTCCCTTTAGCTCTTTCACCCTGGCTTCCAACCTAAAGGATAAGCTTCCTTTTCAAAATTAGCCCATATATCTTGGTTAGGATGTCGCTAAACATAATGGTCCTATAGTTAGAATGAACAATTTTGTCCCAATTTTTAAAGATAGGCACAATAAGGCTTTGCTTCCAAAGCTGAGTGAAGCCATTAACAACAAAATTGATAAGCTTGCTGAGATGAGGAATGAGTATATATCTTCCCATTTTAAGGATCTCAACTCGGCATCCTTCAATATATTTAGGTTTCCCATTACCAAGATTATTGATTCCATACTCAATGAATTCCATAGAAAATACATCCTCCCTAATAGGAGTTTTTAAGGTGGTGCCCATAGTTTCTAGAGAGTCTTACACTATCTTAAGTTAGTTGTCCCAATTTTCTAAGGGGAAAAAATGATTCTATTTGGTTTTACAAACAAGCACATTCCTTGAAAAAAGTTTGGGCATGACTTTAGAAAGGTGGAGAGTATGATGTTGTATTTTATTAATATAAGACCTCTTCTCCATCTTGACGAGATATTTGTATATATTGATATTTTGGAGCTTAATGATTTCATTAGTAGCATATCTGATCGATTTCCAGACAATTTTACAATCCTTGTCATACCATGGATTGGAAGTTATATTATTCTGCTTAAACAAGGTCTCATTAGAGAACTTTCTAATGGCCCTGTGAAGGATAGTAGTGATATAGTAATAGATTTGGTCAATGTTTCTAATATAAGTCATGGAGCCTAAATCTGTTTCTAAATCATTTAAGAAGAGGTCGACCTTACTTCTATTGAAGCGAATGTGTCTTTTTCTTGCATTGATCTCCTGCATGTGGGTGGTATGCATATCAAGATTAAGGGATAAAGACAAAGGTCTATGGTTAGAGTCATATGAGGTGATCAACCACATTAAATATTAAAAAATAATTCTAATATTATAAAAAATTAATAATATAAATAATAATTATCTTAATAATAATAATAAATATAAAATTAATTATTAATAACAAATATTTTAATAAATAAGAAATATTAATTATAAAAATATTAATAATAACACATACTCTAATAAATATAAATAAAAATATTATTAAATATGGTTGATAAATAAAAATAATTAAAAATATTATTAATAAGCACGTCAAGAAAGTTATGTCTCTTGTGATTATCACAAAAATATTTCTGTAAAATATTTATGGGTCACAGAAGCCAAAATCCAAATATAAATAAAGATATCAATAAGTAGACAAATATTTTAATAATTATTACCTTAAATAAATATTAATAATTATTGTTATTTAAAAAAAAATATGAGTAATTATATTAATAATATCCATGGGGTCTTGGATATATGGTGATCGAGGGCTTTGTTAAGGCACTCCTTGATGTGAAGTCACTGGTTCAATTCCCCACACAGTTCGAGGTGATATATTGAAAATAATGAAGTCTTAGTCCTACCAAGCTTACAAATAACCAATTATATATATATATATATATATATATATATATATATATATATATATATATATATATATTGTCGGCCAAATTCTGGATTATAATATCATATCGGAAACAAAATTTACAGTAGCATTCATCATCGTTGTACTACATTCAGTAAACCTAGAAGGCATGCATTTCCTATCAGGACTTGGTTTCTTGCCAAGGCATTCAAAGATCTTGGTTATTTGTCGCACAAAATTATAGAACAAACATACTGAAACTATCATCATAGGGGAGGGTGCGGGGGGCTATGTGGAGGAGACGTGAAGAGGCAAATGGTAGTTGAGGTGATCCACTTAGGTCTCCAGGGCTCGGAGGTGGTCTTGGGAGCACCTCAGTAAATGGTACAGACTCTCTAGAACCTCACGGGTCTTCGTCTGTAGGTTTTGAGCAACATTGATGTAGGCCACTAATTTGTTTCGATAATCATACCTTTGTTCATGCAAGGTGTCCATATTCAGCTAGATTTGTTGGAGCTGAGCAGGAATGGCTTCAAGGGTGGCCGGAGCCTCAATATGGCCTTGCGATTAGGTCGGAGAAACTACCATGGCCTCTACGGATTGTTGGCTCTGAATAGAGTTTGAGTGGGAGATCAAGCCTCCGAGTACCTAGTGGTTGTCCATGCTACGCCCAATACCACCACGTCGTGCCCGACATACCGAAACTATCATCATGGGGGAGGGTGCAGGGGGCTAAGCGTAGGAGCCGTGAAGAGGCGAATGGTAGTTGAGGTGATCCACTCAGGTCTCAAGGGCTCGTAGGTGGTCTTGGGAGCACCTCAGTAAATGCTACATACTCTCCAGAGCCTCACGGGTCTCCATCTGCAGGTTTTGAGCAACATTGATGTAGGCCACTAATTTGTTTCAATAATCGTATCTTTGTTCATGCAGGGTGTCCAAATTGAGCTATATTTTTTGGCGCTGAGCGAAAATGGCTTCAAGGGCGGCCGGAGCCTCAATATGGCCTGGCAATTGGGTCAGAGAAACTGTCATGGCCTCTGCGGATTTGACAGCAACAAAATCGAATGTGGCCCCCAAGGAGAGCTGGTCTCTAATTTCTATTCATGAGCCCCCTTTATTTAGCTTAATTCAACACAAGAAGTCTTCTCAATCTCTTTTACAAATTTATTTATCAATTTCAGAGAAATTGAAAAATAAATACCATAACCAACTTTGGTTATATGCCGCCTATATATTTCTACTTGTGCTCTTTAATCCCATGCACACAGTCATATACATATAAAAATTCTATTGTATTCATTCCAATGTTAAGACCTTTGGCATCATTTAATATGCTTACAAACTTCAACTCTATCGTCAAACCTTATAACTAAGGTTACCACCTTCGGGAATTTATATCAATAGCATGACTCAATTCAACCAAAACACTTATAACAACCCTTAGGCCTCAGGCCCACCTATACAATCGATGCAATTCAATTTAATTCACGTCCATACCTTGGCTTATCCTCCGAGCTCTTTTGAGAGCGATCACCATTCGATGAGCTAGCCTCCGATCGGACGACGTATGTCGATATTGTGCTAAGTCCACAGTCGATAGTTAACGTGCGATGGCACACGATGAGGGTGGTATTTCCAAACCAATTAATGCCACGTGTCAGCCTAAGGCATAGATCGCGTCCAAATTGGAAATACAACTTTCCTTTCAAAGGCGGTGTGATCAAACTACTTCCGTCTTTTGAACAACAGGTGACTGTAGGTTGAACCGGGGTTAACACCCTTCTTCCTATACACTCCAGTTCACTAATCTCAAGTTTGACTCTCAGAGCAACACTGTTAGTTCACAACCGAACTTATTCCTCTGTAAGCGGGGTTTCACAATGAGAGCTTGCGACAAACATCCTTACGGATTCCTTCTCAGAGACGGGTTGGATACAATGTAAGTTTGTTATGAGAATTAATTACATCCAAATATGGCCTCTACCTGGGATTTAATACAAAGAGCCTATTCTGACGATTCAAGAGAAATCTACGATCAACAATGGACAGAGAGGCATGGGGAGATTACACAACAACTATATTCAACAATTATACACAGAACAGTGTTCAACCACCTCGTAATTAAACAAATCCCCTCACAAAGATCATTTCAAGACAATTTGAAAATCAACGAGCACCAAAATTTATTCAATTGGAAGCAATTGCTCAACACTCAGGTTTTACTGCAGAAATCTCCTCCCCTCAATGCATCCGGGGAATACAATTTATATGTATTATTATGTGTCTCTTCGGCTCCTCTCTGAGGACCATTTATAATCTAACAAGAGCCTAATTACATCCATTCGAATAACTGAACATGACAGATGGACTGAACTTAAAGCTTTTGGACTTCTACTAACTCTAACTGACCTAAATGCAACAGGAAGCTAAGGTATTGACACCTTGCTATTACAATTTCAAATGATTTTGATCCCTCCTAGCCACAACATGTGGAGAAAAGTCCTACATTCCTGGCTAGTGTCTAATGCCCCTGCATCAGACTCCCGAGGGCAATTTTCTTCATGGACTCCTGTCCATGAGGTCATCCAAGTGGCATCTTCCTCTGGCTGGTCCTTCCATTTGATTAAGTACTAAAAGTACTCTTGTCCTCTGGTCTCCCTGAACACTCTTTTGTCCAATACTTTTTCTTGTTGTAATGGTTGTGCTGGAGGTAGCTGCCTTGCCCACTCAATCTGTTCCTTGTCTGCTGGTCCTTCTTCTGCACCATCACCTTCATACTTGTACAAATCTGAAACATTAAAAATGGGATATATTCCAACATCAGGAGGAAATTCAATCTCATAATCATTAGCAGAAAACTTTCTAAGTATCTTGCATGGCCCAATGTTTTTAAACTTCAGTTTGTTATACTGCTTCTTTGGGAATCTCTCCTTTCTCAAGTGTGCCAAAACTAGATCTCCTACTTCAAAATGGACTTCTCTTTTGCTCAAGTCTGCTCTTCCCTTGTATTTGATGTTGCTTCCTTGTAGCTACTGTTTCACTTGTTCATGTATGGCTTGGATTTCTGAAGCAAATTCCTCACCATCAGCACTCCTCAGCTTTGCCTTTCTCATATTTTTTAACTCTAATATTCCTCTGGGGTGCATTCCATAAACAATATGGAATGGACTCCACCTTGTGCTTCTGTTTGGTGAGTCATTATATGCATATTCTTCCTAGGGAAAAATATGATCTCACTACTTGGGATGCTCTCCTGGAAGACTTCTCAACAAATTTCCCAAACTTCTATTCACTACCTCAGTTTGTCCATCAGTCTGAGGATGATAAGTTGAGCTGAAACTCAGTTTGGTACCAAGTTTCTTCCATAGTGTCCTCCAAAAATGGCCCACAAATCTCGTGTCTTTGTCTCAAACAATACTCTTGGGCAACCCATGCAACCTAACAACTTGTTTGAAAAACAAGTTAGCAACATGGGTGGCATCACTAGTTTTATAACATGGAATAAAATGTGCCATTTTGGAAAATCTGTCCACTACAACAAAGATTGCATCATTCCCTCTCTGAGTCTTGGGCAATCCTAGAACAAAATCCATACTCACCATGTCCCAACGCCTGTCTAGAATAGGCAAGGGAGTATACAATCCTGCATTCTGGCTCCTTCCTTTGACATATTGATAGATTTTGCACCTTTTCACAAACTTGTCCACTTCTTCTCTCATATTGGGCCAATAATAGAAGTGACTCAGCTGTTCATAAGTTTTATCGGTACGAAAGTGCCCAACAAGTCCACCATCATGCTTCTTCTTGATCAAATTTTCTCTCATGGAGAATTTTGGTACACAGAGTTGGTTTCTCCTGAATAGTAAGTCCTCCTGCAAGAAATAATCCAGCCACTGGCTTCTATCTGTTAGAACAGGGTTACAACATGCTTCAAATGCTCCTTAAAATCTGAATCTGTTTTATATAGTTCTTTGAGAAAATCAAATCCTACAACTTCAAAATTGGTCTCTTGAACAAGCATGTGCCTCCTACTCAAAGCATGAACTACTTTATTTGCTTGGCCACTTATATGTTTCAAAAAAAAGTTAAAAATTTGGAGGTACTCAACCCATTGGGCATGCTTATGATTTAACTTGGGCTGTTGTACAATGTACTGCAAAGCATGATTGTCAGAGTATAATACAAATTCTTTGGACATTAAATAATGCCTCCACTTTTTCAATGCCTAAACAACTGCACATAACTCCTTCTCATAAGAGGAATAATTGCTTCTGGTGTCATTCAACTTTTTACTAAAATAAGCTACAGGCCTATCATCCTGACTTAGCACAGCTCCAATGGCTTCTCCACTCGCATCAAACTTCACTTGAAATGGTTTAGGAAAATCAGGCAGAATCAAAACAGGCTTCTCAGTTATCTTTTGATTCAAAACTTTAAAGCTTCTTTTCGCTTCAGTAGTCTATTTAAATGTTTGTTTGATATTTTTTATTGTCTCAATTATGGGTGCATTAATCTTACTGAAGTTTCTTATGAATTTCCTGTAAAAACTGGCAAGTCCACGGAAACTTCCTACCTCAAAAACATTTCTCGATGAAGGCCACTCCATAATTTCCTAGACCTTTTCTGGGTCCATCTTCAATCCTTGTGCAGAGATAACAAAGCCCAAATACACCAAATATTCCTTCATGAATGAGTATTTCTTTAAGTTAATCAGCAGTTTCTCTTGGTGCAGTTTCTTCAAGACATAGTTAAGGTGCCTTAGGTGCTCTTCTTTAGTTTTGCTGAAAACTAATATATCATCCAGATATACTATCAAAAATTTACCAATGAATTCTTTCAACACTTCATTCATAAGTCTCATAAAAGTTCTAGGTGCATTAGACAAACCAAAAGGCATTACCATCCATTCATACAGTCCTTCATTCGTTTTAAAGGCAGTTTTCCATTCATCACCCTTCTTTATTCTAATATGATGATATCCACTTTTTAAATCCAACTTTGAAAAATATTTGGCACCACTCAAACAATCCATTAAATCCTCAACTTTGGGCAAATGGAATCTGTACCTGATTGTTATCTTATTGATTTCTCTGGAATCAGTACACATTCTCCAACCTCCATCTTCCTTTGGGCTCAATACTGCTGGCACTGCACGTGGACTCAAACTTTCTCTGATCAATCCCTTGTCCACCAATCCATGTACTTGCTTCCTGATTTCCTCATTTTCTGTGGGAGTCATTATGTAGGCTGCCTTTTTTGGTTGATTTGAACCAGGGATAAAATCTATCTGATGGCTGATCTTTCTCACAGGCGGCAGCTCATCAGGTAAATCATCCACAACAATGTCACAATAACTGTCTATTATCTCTTGAATTTCTATTGGCAAATCAGAAATCTTTGTAGAAGTAAGAACTAACATAGGCTTGCAAACTAAAGTAAAGCTTACCTCTTCTTCTTCAATCTGTTGTAGATATTCCTTCCCACTCAACAACAAGGTCTTTGGATCAACCACTCTACTTGAAGGTTCTCCTTCTTCCATGGGTATCAATGTATGATGTACCCCATATTTGAAGAACTTGTAAGTGTTCTTCTTGCCATCATGCACTACTGCTTTGTCAAACTGCTAAGGTCTACCCAGCAGTATGTGACACACATCCACGGGCATCACATCACACAGGAATTTTTCTTTGTAGTTTCCCATTTGCAATTCTATCTCACGCTATTCTTTTACAATCAGCTCGTGCCCTTTATGCATCCAGGACACCATGTAGAGAGTTGGATGCTCCCTTGTCTTCAGCTTCAACTTCTCTATCACCTCAGTGGAAACCAGATTGTTTGTGCTGCCACTATCAATGACTAGCTGGAAGCATTTCCCCTGGACTTTGCATATGCTCCTAAACAAAGTCTTCCTTTGTGTAGGCTCAGTGACCTCTTAGGCTTGTTTCAACAGGACCTTATTGACCACCAAGGATTCTCCCCTCTCTGGTAGTATTTCTTCTTTAATTTTTGCCTCTTCTCCATCCTGAGCAACAATAGCATATCTTGGACCGGCACCCATATTCTCTCGGCACTCATAGTGCTTGTGTCCCACTTGATGACATCTATAGCACCTCAATTCTCTACCTCTGCCTCTGCCTCCTCTTCCTCTGTAAGAACCCCTTCTGCCTCTTGCATCACCCTCTGTAGATGCATTCTGAGGTGAGCTACTGTTAGCTCCATATCTAGGTGTAGCAGGCTTTCCTCTACCACCCTGACTTTCCTTTCCATGAAAAGTACCTCTCCCTTTGGCAGAATTATTTCTTAGGAGTTTCTCCTCTGCTTTCAAGGCCATCAGGTAGGCATTTTCAAATTTCTTAGGAGACAGAAGACCAATTTCATCTTGGATCTCTAGCTTAAGACCATTCACATATCTGGAAATCTTCTCTGGTATGTCCTGAAACTGGCCAACTCTTATACTTACTCTATAGAATTCTTCTGTGTATTCCTTTACTGTCAGCAACCTCTGTCTTAGGTTCTGAATTTGCCTAAACAATGTTAGCTGATAATCACTGGGCAAGAATTTACCTTTTAAGTTAGCCATCATTTTGGTCTAGCTTTTGATAGGCTATTTTCCAGCTCTGCTTCTTTCAGCTTACACTCCATCCCACCAAAGTGCAGCATGTCCCTTCAGCTTTGTTACTGTAAACTTGACCTTCTTATCTTCGCTCATTTCTTCATAGTCAAAGCACTTTTTCATTTCATTAATCCATTCCACCAGCTCTTTTGGATTTAGTCCTCCTACAAAACTTGACACTTCAATCCTAGGCTTAAGTGCAAACCCTAGAACAGTTCTGAGGAGCCTCATGTAAGGAGGAATCTCAACATTTTCTCCAGCTTCTTCTAATTCAGGTTCACTGATGTCTTCATGATCTTTGGGCTGTCCTAGCTCCATGGCATCCATTCTTGATTCGAACCTATGCAAGGTCAACAACATTTCTGCATTGGCAATAGGTCTGCCTCTCCTTCTGCAAGCACCTCTACCAACTCGTATTGCCATGTTAATTCTTTGCAAAAACAACTCAAAAAAAGCTCTGATACCACAATTGACAGTAGAAAAATCGAATCTGGCCCCCAAGGAGAGCTGGTCTATAATTTCTGTTCATGAGCCCCCTTTATTTAGCTTAATTCAACAAAAGAAGTCTTCTCAATCTCTTTTACAAATTTATTTATCAATTTCAGAGAAATTGACAAATAAATACCATAACCAACTTTGGTTATAAGTTGCCTATATATTTCTACTTGTGCTCTTTAATCCCATGCACACAGTCACTTACGTATAAAAATTATATTGTATTCATTCCAATGTTAAGGCCTCTGGCAACATTTAATATGCTTACAAACTTCAACTCTATCGTCGAACCTTATAACTAAGGTTACCACCTTCGGGACTTTATATTAATAGCCCGAATCAATTCAACCAAAACACTTATAACAACCCTTAGGCCCCAGGCCCACCTATACAATCGACGCAATTCAATTTAATTCACGTCCATACCTTGGCTTATCCTTCGAGCTCTTTCGACAACGATCACCGTTCGATGAGCCAGCCTCTGATTGGACGGCATACGTCGATATCGCACTGAGTCCACAGTCAATAATTAACATGTGATGGCACGCGATGAGGGTGCTATTTCCAAACCACTTAAGGCCACGTGTCAGCCTAAGGCATAGATCGCGTCCGAATTGGAAATACAACTTTCCTTTCAAAGGCGGTGTGATGAAACTGCTTTTGGCTTTTGAACAGCAGGTGACTGTAGGTTAAACCAGGGTTAACACCCTTCTTCCTTTTCACTCGAGTTCACTAAACTCAGGTTCGACTCTTGGAGCAATAATCTTAATTCACAACCGAACTTATTCCTCTGTAAGCGAGGTTTCACAACGAGAGCTTGCGACAAACATCCTTACGGATTCCTTCTTAGAGACGAGTTGGATACAATGTAAGTCTATTACGAGAATTCATTACATCCTACTATGGCCTCTACCTGGGATTTAATACAACAGAGCCTATTCTGATGATTCAAGAGAAATCTACGATCAACAATGGACAGAGAGGCATGCAGAGATTACACAACAACTCTATTCAACAATTATATGTAGAACAGTGTTCAACCACCTCGCAATTAAACAAATTCCCTCACAAAGATCAATTCAAGACAATTTTAAAATCAACGAGCACCAAAATTTATTCAACTAGAAGCAATTGCTCAACACTCAGATTTTACTGTAGAAATCTCCTCCCCTCAGTGCATCCGGGGAATACAATTTATATGTATTATTATGTGTCTCTTCGGTTCCTCTCTGAGGATCATTTCTAATCTAAAAAGAGCCTAATTACATCCATTTGAATAGCTGAACATGACTGAACTTAAAGCTTTTGACTTCTACTGACTCTAACTGACCTAAATGAAACAGGAAGCTAAGGTATTGACACCTTTCTGTTACAATTTCGAGTGATTTTGATCCCTCCTAGCCAGAACATGTGGACAAAACTCCTACATTGTTGGCTAGTGTCTAATGCCCCTGCATCAGGATTGCTAGCTCTCAGTAGAGTTCGAGTGGGAGATCGAGCCTCCGAGTACCTAGTAGTTGTCCATGCTGCGCCCAATACCACCAAGCCATGCTTGGCCACGTTCGCCTGACATGCAGTTACCCTCCACGCCTACGCGTTGTGTTAGGCTGAAGCGCCAAGTCGCCCCAGTTCTCACAGCCCATGAAACCCACGCTCCACCCCTGCACCCTCAGTTGAGCTTGTCGTTGACCACATCCCGAGCCCCATAGACAAGACACACACGACCACCACCAGTTGCCACACTGCCATTCGAAGAGGTGCAGAAGCTCCTCCACCCGCATATTTGAGTTGCAGGACAACCTCAATGCTCTGTGAGCCCAAGGAAGAACCACCCTGGATCTTCGCAAAGGAGGAATTGTTGCTGCGCAGTTCGCAGACTTTGAGAATGTGCCCGGGTTAAGTACCAAGACCTCACGTCTAGAGACACTCCATCCACAATGAATTCACCTCCACCACCTTCGTCTGCCTCTTGGTGCAACGTGCTTGTTCCAATGCTGTGGCTAGGAGGCCTCTCGACTGCCAACCTCTTACCACTGCTACCCAACGGACCTATCACCATCCTTGTCTAAAGCCGAGAGAGCTCAAGCTAGGGCTTGAGAGCCAGCAACTTTTTATCTGCGCAATATAGAGCATCAACCTTCACCATCTCCTGCGGAAATCAAATTCCCTGCAAGACGTCCGTCCCGCTCTTAACAGCTAGCTTACTTGTCATAGGGTTACTTGCCCCGAGGCCCTTCACCACTCACAAGTAAGAGGGTGATGAGTCGGCGAGTGTGTGTCTGAGGACCATGCGTGCCTTAACTACCCACATCTGACTTGCCCCGGTCATTGGACACCGCCAATAGGGACAAAAAAAAATTATATCAATAATAAATATTAATATTAATAATAATAATATAAATTATTATAAAAAATAAGATAATTAATATTCTGTTAATAATATAATTGGAGTCGAAGCTTTAATTATTAATAATTAATAATTAATAATAATTAATAATTATTTTTAATATAAATTAAGAATAATTGTTATTATTAATATGAATTAATAATTATTATTATTAATTTATATTAATTATTATTAATTTAGATTAATTATTATTTAATATTAAATGTTGTTTGATAAAATTATTTAATTTTAAATTATGTAATATAAAATTATTTTTTAATAATATTAAATATACAATTAAAAAAATACATTAAAAAATAATAATAATAATAAGAATAATTAAATATTTGTTATTATTAATATTGTTAAGATAATTTCATTTATATTATTATTTTTTAATAATATTATAATTGATTTTAAATATTTAATGTGTTTGTTATTCATATTCATTTTTATTTTTAATTTATATGAATGATTTGTATAAATAAATTAAATGAATGGATTTCTTATTAATAACATAATTATTATAAATATAATATTATTGTCATGGGTTTTTAGTATTGATCCATTGTTTTTATTGCTATTTTATGTTTTCTATACATCACTTGCTTTTATAATCCATTGGATTTATTTATAATATAATTATTATTATTATTTTATTATTACATTTTTATTGATATTAAATCCTTATGCAGTGGTTCCTAACAGCCTATATCAACCACATTTATTATGTCTTTGTGGATGTGCGTGGTATATACTTATTAGTATATATCAAATACATTTAATAATTTTGTTGTGCTAGTCATATTGAGACAATCTTCGTCACAATGCGATGCTGGACCATGGTTGACCATTAGTGATTTTCATATTAAGACAATCTTCATCACAATACGATGTTGGACCATGGCTGAGCATGATTAACCATGCTTGACCATGTTGATATTCATATTGAGACAATTATTTTCACAATGCGATGTTGGCCCATGGTTGTCACAATGTGATGTTGGACCATGAGAAAATATTTGTCACAATGCGACCATGGTTGACCATGCTTCAATTTCATATTGAGATAATATTCTCTAGAATGTGAGTTGGACCATGGTTTATGATGGTAGACAATGGTTGATTTTTCATATTATTTTTCTCAATGTCATGTTAAACCATGGTTGACCATGATTGACAATGGTTGTTTTTCATATTGAGCATTATTGACCATGGTTTACCATTATTGATTTTGATATTGAGACAATCTTTGTCACAATGTGACATTGGACCATGGTTGGTGTTGACCATGGTCGACTACAATGGATTTTCATATTGCGAGACTCTTTGTCACAATGTGTCATTGGACCATGGTTGACCATGATTGAACATGGTTGATGATGGTTGAACATGGTTGATTTTCATATTGATACAATCTTTGTTGCAATGTGATGTTGGACCATGGTTTACCATGGTTTTCCATCATTATAAACTCAAAGGATTTATATTAAACCCTATGACTAATATTATAAACTCTATGAATAATATTATACCCTATGAATATGAACACTGAGATTAATAAACCAAAAGGATTGATATTATAAACCCAAGGGACTTATATACCCAAGGTATTAATACTAAAAAAACAAGGGATTATAAACCCAAGGGAATAATATTAAACCCAAGGGATTAGTATTATGAAACCAAGGTATGTAAACTGTAATATCAATATTATAAACCCTAAAAAACATGGTTGAGCATGGTTGTTTTTCATATTAACAAAATGTTTGTCACAATGTGACATTGGAAGATGGTCAATCATGATTGACTTTCATATTGAGACAACCTTTGTCACAATACAACATTGGACCATGGTATCCCATGGTTGATTTTCATATTGAAACAATATTTGTCATAATGTGACGTTGGACCATCGTCGACTAAGGGCGACCATGGATGACCATGGTATTCACAATTTGATGTTGAACCAAGGTGTTATAAACCTCATGAAATAATATTAAACACAAATCATTAATTTTATAAACTCAATAAATTATTATTATAAACCCAAGGGATTAATATTAAGAATCCAATGGATTAATTTTGAGAACGCAAGATATTAATATTATAAACTTTTGGGATTAATATTGTAAATGCAAGCAATTATTAATATTATAAACCCAAGGGATTAATAAACCCAAGGAATTTATATTATAAATCCAAGGGATTTATATTATAAATCGAAGGGATTTATATTAAATCCAAGGTATTTATATTAAACCCTAGGATTAATATTATAGACCCTATCATTAATATTAGCCATAGGAATATGAACTCTCATATTAATAAGCCCAATATATTGATATTATAAACCCAAGACAGTAATAAACCCAAGGGATTAAAACGAAAAAACCCAAGGGAATAATATTAAACCCAAAGGATTAATATTGTAAAACCAAGGTATGTAAACGTGAAGATAAATATTATAAACCCTAAAACAAACATTGTTGACCATGGTTTATATTCATATTGAGACAATATTTGTTACAATGTGACGTTGGACCATTGTCGACGATGGTCAACCATGATTGATCATAATGGACCATGGTCGACCATGTTTGATCAATTTTGACCATGATTTATTTTCATTTTGAGGAAATCCTTTGATAAGCAATAAGATAAATATTAGAAACAAAGGTATATAAACCCTATGATAAATATTCTAAATGGTATATAAAGATGGTTTACCATGGTTTATTTTCATTTGAGACAATATTTGTCACAATGTGACATCAGACCATGGTTGACCATGATTGATTTTGATATTGAGACAATGTTTTTCACAATGTGACATTGGAACATGGTTAGTTATGCTTGACCATGGTTGAATTTTATATTGAGACAATCTTTGTCACTATGTGACATTGGACCATGATTGACCATGTTTGACGATGGTTGACCATGGTTGATTTTCATATTGAGACAAAATGGTTAACTTTTACTACCGGCATAATACGAAACTTTGGATAAGGAACTATGATATCATTTATCATCCTTTGTCTTATATTATCATCCTTGATATTCCTCTTTCAGTATCTTATAGTTGGGTCTTGAAAGTTGCTATGAAAAAGGGCTTTGTGAGCACTCTAGCTGAGGTAACTTTGTGCACCTTGCAATGGTTGTTATTGATTTATGCAAGTTTTTTGAGCTTACTCGAGCACAAGGAAATGATGAAGATCTTACCCAAAATTTCATTGTTTGGTTGCCTTCACTCCATGGCAACACTACTATATCTCCAAAGAAGCATAATGAGCCTTTCAAAGGTGCTCTAAACAATAACAATAAAAGGTGACGAACATGAGCCAATTTCTATCAATTTTTTTGTTAAAATCCTTGAAGATGAAACTAAGGCCTGGTATAATAGCCTTCATTATTGTTCTATAAAAGGTGGGGATGACATGATTAAAGCCTTCCTTACTACATGGGAAGTGGAAGTTGACAACAAGTTCCTGTTAAATCATTTGCATGAAATCAAGAAGAAGGAGAATGAAATGAGAACTTTGGGTGATGCCTAAGATAAAACCAAAATACTGTCACTATAACATGAATATGTGAGGGTCAAGATTAAGCCAAGTTTCTTCCATAATAAAAACAATATTCTGGACTAATCTGGGCACCTACCATGACAACTCCTAAGCTAGATATACCAACACCAAAATTATGGAGTAATATGGGAACGAAGAGTATATCCAACAATAGCCCCTAAGCCAAGATAAACAAGGAACCCAACCTGTGAAATTTGAAACTGGATGGAAATGATATGTAAGGTAAATATATAAAATGAACGTAGTGGGTCAAAAATGTCCCCATATAATTTGAAACGGAATGGAGAAGTTAACATCCTATTTTTCCAACCACTTTAATTTTCTCCCATATAAAAATACATTTATTTATTCATCTATTAATTGAAAATTATTAATTGAACATTGATTGACTAATTAATTGAACATTGATTAAATAATTAGGAAGACAACAATGTTATGCTAATCTCGTCAAACTATCCCCGTATCCATTACTCCTTTATATCCTTGCATTAGAATACATTTATTTATTCTTTCTTTGGTTGAAATTTGATTAACACATTATGAAGACAACGATGTGATGCTCATTTTTTCAAACTCTTCCCTATATCAAATACTCCTATTTATTCTTGCATTCATTAATGGGATGAATTCTTCAATGTCTCTGACCGTTACTTAATCATCTCCTCACAAGATCCTTCAATGACTTGAATTATTCATGGTGTGGCAACCTACATGCACACCTTGCTGCACTTATGCATGCGACCATGGTCTATCACTATCATCATATTCCATTACATATTATAGATATTAATAGGGTAGGAAATAAAATCAATTATTAACTTGATTTCATTATATTGTAAATTTTGAACATTGAAAAAGGTTTTACTTTATTCGTGATACATTTTAAAGGTTTTTTTTATATATTTATGAATATAATTGGTTTAGAATTAGATATAGATTGTTAAATTTCTAAGTTTTATTTGTGAATTCTCTATCACCCCTATGTTCTAAGAAGTTTTTAGGATGTTGAATCTATATATGCAATCAAAAACCTATTTTAAATAACTAAGAACAAATCTGACCTAAAAATAATTTTCCAAAAATTAGAAAAAAAATCAAGTATTAACTTTAACTTAGAAACATAAGTTCAAATCAGACATTCTCTACTTGGAATCAATTTTCAAGTAGTCTGACCCTTGTTCTTGGAAAATCCATAAAAATGAGGTATAGTAGACTTCCATTACATGATCAAAAATTTGCATATTCCTCATCCAATCAATTGTGGTCTACTTTCAAAGTCCAAAATGCAATATGAACTCGACAATTGCATCAATGAGGTTTGTAATTGCAAAGAACATGAGAGGAAAAATGCATTAGAATTTCCTCTCATGCATGATTGATCTGCTCCAATTTCATTAGCTCTAGCTCGTAGTAATGGTATCCTACAAAGCAATGATAAATAAATGGTATCTCAAGAGATAGAAGATATAGCTTATCTATGGAAGGTTCAACTTATGATTAACAGTGCCATGGTCAATTAAATGAACCAATGTTTCATGATGGGCACTCGGTACACCTCGAGTCTCACTTACTTTTACATAAAGGCATTATATAAATTAAAATATATATGCATCAATCCCTAAACTAGTTTATCTTTACAATGTACATAATGCATCCACGGAATACTATACAATGCCTAAACCTCTCCTCAATACGATACACTATCATGAAATTAATACCAGCGCAACTTAGGAGCAACTCGGTATGTGAATCTTTACTTTTTGTTCTAAGCAACAAAACATTGCAATTTATTAAGTCGAAATTTGTTTAAAACGAAATATATATATATATATAACGATATTTGTTTAAAAAATGTTACTTTATGCAAATAACCATGCGATTAATTTCCTCCCTTTCCAATAGAATGAGAGTGTGAAATAATCATATGACAGAATGGTAAAATAAATAACCAACATAATTTTTCATAGATTCATGTTCATATGAAGTGAAGAAACCCTAGGTTATCCTATGATGACAAAACAAGAACCCTCGAAAGGGGATCAATTACACCTTCAGAATTGTGCCCCTGTGCCATTGAAGGAGTCGCATTTGATGTGGGTTGCATAGGCACTAGAGGCCTTAAACCAAGTCATAGCCCTACTCGTAACAGAGAAATCTGCAATAAATAAGTGCCTTAGACTTTAATCAAAACGAGAAGAATTTTTATGTCACCAATTATCAATGAATCTTAACCAGACCTTTGTTTTCATAATTCCTGTATGTTATAACTTTAGGAACCAGATTCTATGATTTTACCTGCAGAGAATTAGAAAATCCTACACCTGAGACCATAATGAAAGAATATTTGTTAAATGATGAAATATCTGAGGAAAAATATTGTAAATAAGCATATAAAAAAAGTAACGATTAAATTCTTTACCAAATAAATGGCCATAGGTTGTGGTTGTCCCAGAAATAATTAGAACCATAATAAAGGTAGCGTTGAGGCTGACCAATGCTGAGAAGAATGAACGATACCTTTGCTATATTCTAAAAATCAATTAGCGGTGAGGAACATGATAAGATAAGGGTTTGAAGAGGAACTTTTTGTGACAGCCAAACCTCCAAATGACCTTATGGAGTGGCCAAAAAACTGGGTCATTACCCAAAAACCAATGGATGCAATTGGAATCATTGGATGTGCGAGGAAAAATATCAATGATTGTGGTAAGCTCAGATGTCGCCTGGAAGCTCTCATGTTGCACTGACGAGAATACTTAAACCCAAGTAAGAAAGATTCCCGGGAAAAATTCCATCAAACATTAACTTGAAATAATTAAGCCCTTATATTGAACTCTAGAGACTCGAACCATGGGAACCAAAAACCCTCCTCTGCAAAAAATAAAATCTACTCGACACTTAGAGAGTAATGAGGGATGGTTTAAGAAAGCATGGAAACTATCACAATTCAAATTAATGGGTAATGATAACCCAATCGTGTAACAAAAGATCAAATTTCACATATTATGACAGGAAGGAAGCGAGGGGAGTTATATTCAAAGAGGGAAACCTTACAACGTAATTACCGAATTTGGTGGTAGCTGGAAAGGTGTCTGACTACGAAAATTAATCCATTTTGTTTATGCTATTGGTAAACCAGAAATACATCGAATGCAGTTCACTTTAGTTTTTGCATTCCATGTTTCACTTTATTGGTAAGTTGGTTGTAAAGTTTGGAAATTTTTCGAAAAATTAATTAACAAAATTCAGCTATATATATATATATATATATATATATATATATATATATATATATATATATATATATATATATATATATATATATATATATATCCTAGTAAAAAAGAGAAGCTATTACAATTTTAAAATCTATAATATTACTGGAAATGTTAGGTGAACTTATGACAAAATTTCCAAGTTTGATCTTTCCAATTGAACGCCTAACAAATTTTTGTTTCATTTAAGTTGAATCATAAGCATAGAAATCAGTTTTATATTTCCCATTAAACACCTAACGAATTTAATTTTTTTCTAAGTTGAATCATAAATGTGGGTCAAATAAATCGGAATGAATTTAAAGATTATATTTTTCTGCTCGCAAAATCCTAGAATTGAATGATTATATTTCCGATAAAGGAGGATCTTGCTACCAAAATTCCTTTTTTAGGTAATGGACGGGTACTAGAGAAGATTTTGATTACTACCCTATTTTCATGGAGCTAAAATGGACTAGCAAGACCCTTGGTCCACCCTTTAAATTTAACTCCTCATGGCTTAAATATTTGACTTTTGGCAACTTAGTGAGAGGTATGTGGAAAAGGAAAATGAACTAAGGGAGGAATTTTTCTTTAGAAACATAGAGAAATAACTCGAAGGAAAGGAAAGTATGGAGGGGGACAGTTACGAGTCGGTGGAAAAAAAAAAAAGAGGATAATTCAAATGGATGCAGAAAAGAGAATAATTTTAAGGGTACTGAAGATAAGTGGAGGCTAAAGAGTAGGGCTTGATGGCTTGAGATAGGAGAAGAAAACTGAAAATTCTTCCAAAATTATGTTAAGGGGAGGAAAATATCTAAAAATATTTGGGAAATTGAATAGGAAGATGGTGGAGTGGCAAAATCTTTCGAAGAGCTGGTATCTCTCAAATGTTCTCATTTCAAAACCTTGTTTAAGGTTGCACCTGAAGCCACCATAGCTGACGCAATACGGGTGGCCCAAGTATTCCCTATATATGGTGACGAGGAAGAGAAATACATCCTCATGGTCCCTATAAAAAAAGGGGAAGCATAAGTGATTCTTAGATCCATGTCGAAAGAAAAGATTCTAGGTCCTCATGGATGAACAGTGGATTTTTTTCAACATTTATTTGATATTTTAGCCGATGATATGAGAGGAGTGGTCAAGGAATCTTGGCTCAAAGTTTTTTTTCATGAGCTCCTCAACTCTAATTTCTTGTGTTTAATTCTAAAACTCGTTGATCCCCAAAATCTTGATGATTTTAGACTTATCTCCCTTTGCAACTGTACTTACAAAGTCATTGCCAAAATCATTGCTTCTTGCCTCAAACCAATTCTTCATAAAAACATATCCAATGAATAGTTTTCCTTTATTAATGGACGAGATATTCATGAAGCCATAGGGGTGGGTCAGGAATCACTGCACAATATCAATAAATTAAACAAGGGAATGATTGTCAAATTTTACCCATCAAACGCCTATGACAAGATTATTTGGTTGTGTTTACACCTTTTGTTGACTCATCTTTGTTTTGGCATTTGATTCATTAAATGGGTTATGAGTTGTATAACTAATGTAAGCTTTGTTTTCCTCATCAATGCGGCTCCATCCCCCATTTTTCACAGCTAGCGTGGTATAATATAGGGATGTCCTATGTCTCCTATTCTATATCTCATCATTGCTATAGGGCTAAGTAAAATAATACATGCATCTTCAAGAAGGGGGGAGTTCAAAGTAATTGAAGTGGCAATAACTACCTTCATTACCCATCTCCATTTTTTGGATGATATCATTTCATTTCGTGTTGGAACAAGGGGTGACTTACACTTTTTGAAATTGGTTTTGGAATTATTTTTAAAAGCCACATGGATGCTCATCAGATACCAAAAATACTGAATTGTTTATAATGGTCTTGTGGGAGTGGAGGTCAGTAGAATTCAAACAATATTTCCTTATGAGGTAAAATCTATGTCAGAGAGTATTAAATATCTGGATTTTCCATCAAAACAAATTCCTACAAAAAAAAATGATAGGAAATGATTGGTAGATAAAATGGAAAATCAAGTTAAACACTTGAGTTTCAAATGTCTTTCAAGAGTTGGGAGGTTGGTCCTTATAAAATATGTCTTAATTGAAATCCCTATCTATTGGGTGGCTCTTGCCTAGGTCCTGAAAGTTATCCTTACTCAAATCTGAAAAGTGTGTGGTCGTTTCTTATGGGTGGGATCGAAGGAGGATGATGGACTTCCATGGGTTGTGTGCAAGAAAATTGTGCACCCAAAGGATCAGAGAGGCCATGGAATTAAGGATATTCCATTGTTCACTAACTCTTTGGCAAAAAAATTAGGTTGGCGATTATTAACAATGGATAATCTCTAGAAAATAGTGATAAAAAGGAAGTACATAGACCTGATTCCTATGGATGACTAGTTGTAGAATCCCGATAATAAATTCAAAAAATGATCTATAATTTGGAAGGCCACCATAAAATATTTCGACATTATTGTAGATGGTCTGTCATGGCATGTTAGAGATTGAAGAATGCTTATAGTGGGTGTGGATCCATGGGTGAGATTTAATGAGGTCTACATCCTTCTAAGAGAACTGTAATATTATCTAAGTTCTCAGGGACTTTATACTCTCAACTAAATTGAAAATGGGGAAAATACAACATTTTGGAACCAAGGATGGAAAACAACTGAGTACCTTCTTCTTGCACCCTATTGGGGTGAAGTTTGGCAAGCTTATATCAGATAATTTCAATGACCAAATATTAGGATCAGGGATAAAAAATATGAGCTTTAGTCGGTACATGCCCCCATTGGTCAATATGCTCCAAAATTTGGTTACAATCTGCAAATGGACAGGTGGGCAAGAGGGGATCAATCACAGTGGTATAAGATACTTTGGAAACTAAAATTCCCTGCAAAATCCAGATTTTTTTTTGTGCATCCTTAATAAAAAGGTTCCTACTTAGGATAATCTTCATAAAAGGAACAAACATGGGCTGGGATGGTGGACATTATGTAACAATTCTGAAGAATCTACTCATCACTTGTTTGTAAGTTGTCCTTTTACCATTAATACTTAGGAAGCCATGTTCAATATTCTAGGAATTAGACTCAACTGGAATGGCACTTCTATAGTGGAAGCATGGAAAAATTGGTGGTCTTCCTCAAATGACTATCATACAAGAAACATCCCTTCGATCATCTCCTAGGGAATATGGTTGGCTCAGAACAATGGTTTGTTCTAAGACAATGCCACGACTTTGTATACTAATGTTTGTTGAAAGTGCCTCCATCTATGCTTTTCTACCTCAATCTTCCCACAATTTAAACACAAGGATCATAAAAGAGGAACATATTAGGGCCAATTTCCCATGGGCCTATTTCGATGGTGCCTCAGACTCACACGACAAATGTGGGGTAGGAATTATTATACATGTAAACCAAAGAAGGTCCCTAAAATATTTTTTTCCCATTGGTACAGGATCAAACAATTATGCTGAACTTAAAAATATGAAAATTCGCTTGTGTTGGTTGAGACAGTTGTGGATAATCTCTATTCAAATTTTCGATGATTCCTTGAGTGTTATAAATTGGACGAACAATGTGCAGAGATGTCAAAAAAAAAATTTGGTTCCTATTTTAGAAGAAATTACATGTTTAAAATCTGGTTTTGTTGAATTTACTGTTTGTCATATCTATAGGAAGCGAGATGCCGACATGGAATTCCTTTCTTAGAAAGGTTTACAAAAGGTTATGGATATCTATCATATAGTTCAATCTTTGGATGGAAAGATGTTTGAGCTAGATAGCCCACCAGAAAATGTTTAATTCTCAACTTACATTTTTGTGTTTTTGCTCCTACAGTTTTTGGTCTTTTCTCGGGATGTCGGGTCCCAGTTAGAAGAAATATGTTCATATTTATTTATGGATTTGGCCTATGTTTATCTGAAAAATACTCTAAATTACCAACAGTTTATAAAATTTTGATACTCGATGGGTAGCTTTCTCTTGTTTATAAAGTAGAGGCGTAGTAGATGGATTTGGTTTCTATGTGATTTATGTTTTGAGTAAATGATATTTTTTTCTCATTCTTCCTATTCATTTGTGCTCTCTTTCTACGTTATTGTGGATCCACAGTTTGATGAGGAGTGCTTAATTGCATCTAAACATGTAACTTTTTATCCACTTAATAAAACGTTCAATTTTTCCTTTCGAAAAAAAAAACTTAAATCATTGGTATATTAATTCCAAACTATAATAAGTATAAAGACTTATTTTATTATACATTTCAATTTTTAAAATTTCAAAAATTTCAAAATAATTAAATTATAAGGTTATTTAAAATAATAATAATAAAATATATATTTATGAAAACATACAATAATATTAATCATGGAAATCGAGTCTACTTTATTTTGAAGATTCATAATTAGTAAATAATTTTATTACAATATTATGTACCAATACCATGGCTTATCATTCCCATATGCCCAAAAAATCAAAGGAAACTTTTTCATGTAATATTTTTGTTAATTAATAAATTTAATTAAAAGGGAAAAAAGGACATAACTACTTTGAAAATCAGGGGATGTTACAACTATCAACATGCAATAAACTATGACAGTGAGGAAATGGTGAGAAACATAAGGTGGTGGTTTCGAATGTTTAATCCATGTCATGTAATAAGTGGTTAACACCCTTCTCAATATGTTAAATTCATGGTTACAAAACGCTTACTCTAGGGTATCTCCGGGAAAAAGTAGATGGTGGAGGAGAAGTTTGCTTCACAGGTGAAAAGGGCATAGTGACAAGTAGGTGGTGGAGGAAAAGTTCGCTTTGAGAGTGATAAAGGAAAAGTCGATAGATGCATGTAGAAACAATTAAAGGCCTTCAAATGCAGTGAAATTAATCCCTCAGTTGGAATTTGATTGGGCGTCAATTGGAATCATCCTCTAGGGTTTGCAGCACTAACCAAAAAATGGGTATTATAATGTTATCTCTTTTAATTTTGTTGTTTCAATTAGTTTCGATAGTGTATAGGGTGGTCAACATGGTGTCCTGGTGGGGACATGGTCAGGGATTTATCACTATCACGTTTAGTCTTCTGTAACATTACTATTATAGGGAGTACCCTACACATTCTTTCTTTCAGAATCCTTTGTTTTCCTCAACATTTAAGGCCTCTTATATTCCACAAAATTTCTTCATTTGAAAGGATGTTGGGCAGGGGAAAGCACCTATGTTAAGAGAGTCACTTATCCATAATTGATAATCACATTCACCATCTCTTGTATTTGGTTTTACTACCTCTCCTTTTACCTTCCTTTACATCTTTAGGAGTATGTTTAAAGATTTGTCTTTGGATTCCAATACATGCTAGGGATAATCTTACTCCCTTTAAAGAAACATTCTTTTTTATTTTTTAGCCATAAATGTGTCTACCTAAACAACCTTTTTATTAATCTAGTATCTTTCCTCTGAACTTACCTATCCATTCTACATTGTACTCTAATAGTGTGATTTCATCCATATCTATATTCCTTAGCCCTCAAAACTCCCTCTTCCTTATACATGTAGCATAAAAATTTCCTTTATTGCTGCATCGTATGTAAATTCCTTTGGCACTTTTCTCTTATGAACTTATTCATTTGGTTTTCCATTTCCCTTATCTTATTCTATTTCTTGAGCATGTAAATGATATGACACCTTTTTATATTCTTTAGTTAATGAATAATAATTATTCTTGGACTAAAGGGGCTCCTCTAGTGTTTTCTAATTTTTTGTTTAAGGGTTTTTTCGACTCACAGGGATTTTATGAAAACCATCATGATATAATCTCTATTAATGTTATTTTATTGCATCTGTGAGATTCGTGGGACAATCCTTGAAGATATGGTCATGTTCATGGCAATAGCTACATTTTAATGGTACATGGTCATATGTGAGAGGATGTTTCCAAAATTCATCATGGTAGGAAATTTGATTAACTGTGGAAAAAAAAATGAGAGATACGCATATACGCATATATTGTCACATATGAGGTGTATCATCCTCTCTTGGTCACTTTATATATTTTCATTAAATCTTCAAGAACATTTCCAATACGTTCTAAGATTTCTTCCTCCATAAATTCTTTGGTACAGAAAATAGGGAACCCCAAATTATGGCTTCCATGAATTTTTCATTTTCTCACTTGTACCTTTCTTACCAATTTTATGAATAACCCCACATTTTGAAAATATATAGGCTATTCTTGAATAACCTATTTATGTCTTCGAATTTGAAAAAAACCACAAAAAACCTTGTTCTCACAACTTGAGACTAATATGTTCCTTTAGCTACCATTTTTGTTGTATCCATTGAAACAATGCTACCTTACGAATGCATCTCCTTTGCATATGGATTTTCCAATTCACCCCAAGTTGAGGACCTTATTTGTTTCTATTTACACAACTTGGGCCCAAAGTCTATTAATGGGATGGTTTCATCTCATGGATTGAATGAGAATTCCCCTATTGGAGGACCTTCTTTGTTTCTATTTGCACAACTTGGGCCCAAAATGGATCAATGGGATGGTTGCATCTCATTGCTTGACCCATAACCTCCATAATCCTTGACCACATTCTTGAAGGAGGGGTTTTCACCAACACCCCTAGGCACCTTTCATGACTTCTCTCAAACCACACCAAATGTATTAAAAACAAAACAAATACTATGGTAACCAGAAGAAAATTACTTCTTTGCAATATCATATTTTGGCCGTCCAAAAATAAAAGATAATTTACTACAAGTACCTAAGAGAGATCAAAACGAAGATGATGTTATGTCAAACTATTTAAAATCATAACCAAATTATTGGATGTTTCAATTATATATTATTTAATAATGTTTATAATTTGCAACTTTTATCATAATAGAATTCACATTATTTACTAGTACATCCATATAAATTAAATGGTTGGTAAATGTGGATAAGAATCAATTCATAATAAACATTACATGATATATCTCACATTGTTAAGATAATTAAAAATAAATAAAAAATTATAAATTTATTTTAAATTATGATTATCCTTATTAATAATAATGATTAAAAAATTAATATAAGTTAAATATATATATTTTAATAAAGGGTATAACAAGATTCTTGAGCATGGAGATTCACCCCACTTTATTATGGATATTTTTAATCTATAAATAGGATTAGTTATGGTTTATTAATTACACACCCTCAAAAAGCCATAGAGCATTTCATATGACACTCATTCATATCATGTTTTTTTAATTAATCAACTTAATTAAAATCAGAAAAGGGCATAACTACTTTGGAAATAAATCTCAATCCATGGAAGTTAAATCTCTAGCATCCACCTAATAACTATTGATGATTACAATTCAAAAATACAGAAATGGTATTCAAAAATACATATTATTAATTAAATTAAAAAATTCATTTTAATATTTGTTAGGGATATAATCATCCATTTGATGATGATAATTTCTAAAATAATTATATTTATAATTCATTCGGCTTTTTAATAAAAGTAATCAAATTAATCATTAAATATTTATTTTAACTAAAAATATTTTATAA
The DNA here is from genome assembly GCA_034641835.2 of Pinus albicaulis. Lineage (NCBI taxonomy): Eukaryota > Viridiplantae > Streptophyta > Pinopsida > Pinales > Pinaceae > Pinus > Pinus albicaulis. The sequence continues at coordinate 1,214,684,859 of CM076579.1, forward strand.
TATATAAATTTGTTATAATATAAAAAAATAATTATAATTTTAGTCCATTAGGTCTTGGATAGATTGTGATCAACTGTTTTGTTCCTGGAAATGTGGGTGACATATTGGACATGCTGAGATCTATTTAACTTTGGGTTTGCAAGTGTCAAGAAGATCATATAACTTTTAGAGAAAAAAATAAGAAATATTTACACCTCAAAAGTTTAGATTCCTCTAAATACTTGATAAATAAAAAAGTAAAAATAGATTTATACTAGTTCTTAATAATATTATTTATATTTAGATAAATTTCATATATCTAGTCACATAGATTAGTATTCATAATCTTATCAAAACATATATATATATATTAATTTAGAAATTAATTGGAATATTATTAATAAAAATAAGAAAGGTTTGGTAAAAAGTGAAGAGTTTAATTTCGATGAGAGCTTCATTGGGATAATGGGTACCTTGAGATAGTTGTCAAAAAAATCTAAAATTATTAATTTTTATTTTTATTATAATTTCGATTCAGCAACCTTTTGAAAATTTTATCATTATTTTGATATTTCTATAAGTAAATATTTAATTTATATGTATATCTCTATGATGGATTAGCATTGTATTTTAAATTAATATTTAAAATATATCTCAAAGCATGCTCAATTATAATAATGAAGAATTTTTAAAATTTCAAGCATATATTTGCTAAATTTTCGCGATATCGTCACCGGACATAATGCCAAAAGTAGAACGCTCTTGGATTCAAATTCTGAGTCGTAGACTCCATCCATTGGCAAACAGCTCTTTGGCGTGTGGGGTTACATGTTACCGCCATTCACAGCAACTGCCCAATATTTTATGGCCTTCCCTTGCAATTTGCAAATAACTGCAAAATAGAGGCGAGCCACTGACTCACTCATGAAAGTAACGTGCATAAATCTGCGAGTCAATTATTAAATGATCCAAAATGCACATTCATGTGCCACACGTTTTGCTATTTTACTCTTAATTTGTCTTTGACTATGTAATGCAAAGTGCGTTATAAAAATCCAGTTTCGACTTTTAAAATTATGCATATTTTTAATTCAGGTCGAAGATGGTGTACGCTTGCAAAGAATGTCCCCAAGAAAAACTGAATTCCTACATGATTTACATTATGTAATATTTGTTATTCCCTTCCAACGTTACACTGTTAGACAGAAACGTCTTAATCGTTTCTTCAACTTGGACATAGCTTCAGGATATCCAATGCCTTCAAAAGTCAAATGTTGGCAACAGTTATATGCTTACAGTGTCATCCCTATGATCTTTCTTAGTAGTAAATTTTCAATAAAGTTATTTTAAAGTGGATTATTACATACTCAAGTGCGTCAAACAATACATCAGCTACATGTAAATAAACAAACGATAAGGTCAACATCATAAATATGGTTTAGATTGAGGCTTCTATAGACCGTTATTTTCTAGGCTATAGGTTATTTAATATCCACAATGAGATTTAAATTTAAAAGTAAGCATATACTATCCATTAGCACTAAACAACCTATAACGTACCAAATATTAAATAACCTACATCGACAACATTCAAATGAGAAACCCGTTCATAATTGGCTGTGTGAACACGCGGAAAAATCCTCGCTCTCTCCTAATCCCTAAACCTAACGGGGATTGATCTTTCATACCTCCTCGAGGCTTCAGATGATGAGCTTGTGATTCTCGGCGGCAATCGAAAACAATTTATTACTGAAAATGTTTGCCGCATTTTACAGCAAAGTTACCAAGCTTGATCTTTCAAATTGAACGCCTAAATAATTTCAATTTATTTTTTATAAGGTGAATCATAAACAGGGGTCAAATAAATCAGTTTGATCTTCCAATTGATTGGCGATCAAAATTTCTGTCAAATAATTCAGTTTGATCTTCAAATTGAGAATCTAACGAATTTCACGCCTTTTTTTAAGAGATTTTTTTAATAAGTTGAATCATAAACATCGGTTAGGTAAGTCGAAACGAGTTTAAAAATTACCCATACCCCCTAAGGATACAAATCAGCGATTCCAGGAGTTTTGTGCTTGAAATCGATTTGAAAGTAGTCTTATAAGTGTTCAAATCTCAATGTTGTGAAATTTTTGAATGCAACCAGAGAGAGAAAATGCGTTTTCCCAATCACACAGAATACAAACAAATGCGGAAATTAATAGTCACATATATACAAGCAGCGTAAAAACACAAGAGAGGAACAAACTTTCAGTTTTCTATTCCAATCTCACTCTTGAAAACGAATGAAATTACAATAGTTATACAAAACGACTCAAACTTGAAAACCTAATTTAATCAATGCTACTTCAATGTTGTGAACCAAAGTTCAACAACATTCGTCCTTGGGCCCTCAAAAGACCCATTTCTGCATTTAATCGACACGCAGGCCGTATTCTACTCATACACAAAAACATGTGAAAACACATTCAAACACACAAATTGGTGGACTTCAAAATTATGTGATTCGGCTTGAGTCCTCATTGCATCCGGCTCCTCATCCAGATCGCATATTGGTGAGCTTAACTTTTATCTGGTGCAAACATGGATAAACATAAAAGGTTGTGGGTGCGATGTGCAATGGCGCAATCGTGTCGCAAAACAAATAGCAATTGCTATGACACTTTATGGGAAAACATAAACGGTTCCGAATGCAATGTGTGAAAGGTAAGTCATAAACAATGTGAAATGTGCTCTGCGGTGCAGCTAAAACAAAGGTAAGTGCGAAGTGCAAAATATAATGGAAATGAACAAAAAACAAAGTTTGGTCCATGTTGTAATGTATAAGGTAGGTCCCGCCAGATATCGCATCGGTGGTAAAACAACATATGGCAAATAGATTAAATGGTAAGACAAAAGACTGTGACTTGCGCGTTGCGAGGAAAAAGTTAAGTCAATGCGGTAGATGGAATAAAACGTAGAGTTTAAGGTTCTGTACTCTGTTTTGATCTTACATGGATTCATGAAAACCCTCCAGTTCTCGGATCTACTGTTGCCCTTATCTGCTTGTAAGAATTGTTGGAATTGTGGGATGCTGCCGCTTCTCATTCATGGCAGTGGTTGGGAGTAAAATTCCAACACTCCCCCTTAATCACAACTGTCGCTATCGGTTATTCGCAGACATCTTCTGAGATACTCAAAATTCTTCTATGCTAATGGTTTTGTGAAGATATCAACAAACTGTTCCTCTCTCCTGCAGTGTTGCAAAACAATCTCACTATTTTTAACCAATTCTCTTATAAAGTGATATTTTGCATCAATATGTTTTGTTCTCTTATGGAAAACAAAATTATTTGATAATGCTATTGCTGAGATGTTATCACAATAAATTATGGTTCCCTTGTCTTGCTCATGACATAAGTCTCTCAACGTCCTTCTCATCCATACTGCTTGGCATGTTGCTGTTGTTGCTGCTACATATTCGATTTCTGTTATTGATAAAGAAACTATTAGTTGCTTCTTAGAAGCCAATTAAATGCCTCCTAATCCCAAATGAGACACATAACCATATGTGCTCTTTCTGTCATCTACACTTCCAGCGCAATCTCTGTCAGTGTAACCAATCAACTTAAAATTATCAGTTGAGGAGTATAGAACACCATACTCCTTCATTCCATTCACATACCTCAAAATTATTTTCGTTTTTTTCTAATGTGTCTCCTTTGGTGTCTCCATGAATCTAGAAATTAAACTTACATCATACATAGTATCAGGCTTAGTTGTAGTCAAATACATCAGGCTGCCAACTATGCTCTTATACAATGTCAGATCGAAATTCTTGCTACAATATTATTTTCTTGTAGTTACTACTGCTTTGTTATGCTACATGTTAAACCTCTTCAAAAATTTTGCAACATATTTTGCTTGGGAAATAAAAATTCCCTTTTCATTTTTCTTTACTTCTATGCCCAAGAAGTATCTCAATAAACCCAAATCAGTCATTTCAAATTCATTCTTCATGACTGCTTTCAAATCAACAATGAGAGAAACTTAATTTCCAGTAAAGATTAAATCATCTACATATAAAACAACAATCACAATCTTACCATCATTTCCTTTGATGTAGAGTGTAGGTTCACCATCTCATTTTTCAAATCCATTTTCTGTCAGGTAAGCATCTATCTTGCCATACCATGCTCTTGGTGCTTGCTTCAGCCCATAAACAATTTTATTCAACTTGCACACTTTGTGCTCTTGGCCTTCAATCTCATAGCATGGAGGTTGTTCAACAAATACCTCCTCTTTCAACACTCCATTCAAGAATGCTAACTTCACATCCTTTTGCTAGACTTTTCACTTTTGTTGTGCTGCAATGGACAACATTGTTCGCACTGTCTCCATCCTTGCAACAGGTGCAAAGATTTTTTCATAGTCTCTTCCTTGTTGTTGCTTGTAGCCTTTCCCAAAAAGCCTTTCTTTGTGCCTTTCAATCTTTCCTTCAGCATTTCTCTTGGTCTTATAGACCCATTTTACTCCAATGACTACTTTACCTTGTGGGAGGTCCACTAACTCCCATGTGTCATTCTTTTCATTTGCACCAATCTCTTCATTCATTGCTTCAATCCATTTTTCTTCTTTTACTGCATCTTCAAAATGTATTGGGTCATCAACATGACAAAACAAAGCAAATAACGAATTCAGAATATTATTATTATCAACTTCTTGCACATAAATTTCACTCAAATTTTTGAATCTTGGTCTTCTTGGTGTGATTGGAGTTCCACTTGAACTCGAGGGAGTTTCTGATCCCTGTGGTGTGCTTCGAGAATCATTTCCTTGATTTCTCAAGGCTGTTATGTTTCCTGCTTGTGGTGTGCTATGTTGTGCTTGTGTAGGTGGATGAGGAACCACCGTTGAGGAACTATTTGTTGCGGTACATTCCTCTTGATCTTCGTGAGACACACATGTCTTCACGTTCACTATTTTCTCTAAGCTTCCATCCCAAGCTTCTTCTTCAATAAACTGGACAAATCTGCTGATTATAACTTTTTTGGTGGATGGATTATAGAGTTTGTACGCCTTGGAATCATCACTGTATCCAACAAGGATACACTTCTCCCCTTTGTTTTCCAACTTCTTCCTTAGTTGATATGGGACATGTGCATAAGCGACACATCTAAATACTTTCATGTGAGTGAGAAAATCCTTTGTTCCACTCCATGCTTCTTCTAGAATTCTGTTCATAACATCTTTGGTTGGGCATCTATCCAAAATATACGCTTGATAATTGACGACTTCTGCTGAATACTCATTTAGAAATTATTTTTCCTTTAGCATACTTCTGACCATGTTCATGATGATCCTATTCTTCCTTTATGCAACACTATTTTGTTGTGGTAAAATTCTTGTATATGTCATTCTCCCTAAAAAAACGTAGAAAATATTTGCAGATATATTCTCCACCTCTGTCAATTCTCAGAACTTTGATGTAGTGCCCACTTTGCTTCTCAACAAGAGCTTTGAATTGGCAGAACTATTCAAACAATTCACTATTCTGTTTCAAGAAATACACCGATGTATTTCTAGTGTAATCATCTATGAATGTCAAAACATAATGGCTGCGAGCTAAAGATGGTGTTTTCATTGGTCCACACAAATTTGAGTGGAGAATCTCTAAGGGTGCCTTTGCCCTTATACTATTCCCTGCTGGGAATGCTTCTCTGTGTTGTTTGCCCAAGATGTAGCCTTCACATAGGCTGTCTGGTTTCTCAATGAGTGGTAATCCTTTTACCATCCATTTTCTATGCAAGAGGTTCAAACCTCCAAAATTCAGATTTCCAAATCTCAAATGCCATAACGAGTTTTCGTCTTTCACTTCTTCTTGAAAGACCTCTTGTGTGACTGCTGCTATCCCACCTCCTTCCTTCAAGTCTTTTCTGAGATTGAGAGGAAACATCCTAGTCTTTGTCATGTGCACTTCTGCAATTACCCTTTACTTGGAGGTATGTCCATGATAGTGCACACATTATTCTTAAAGAATACATTTTAGCCCTTATTCATGAGTTGTCTAATGCTTAGAAGGTTACATTTAAAGCCAATTACATAATATACATCTGACAAAAATTTCTTTTCTCCCTCCCTTGTGAGTATTGATACTCTTCCTTTTCCCTTTACAGAGACTCTACTATCAGTCCCTGTTATCACTTCAGATTTCACATCTTCATCCAGATTTGCAAACATTGTTATATTTCCAGTCATGTGGTAGCTACAGCATGATTCTAAGAACCATACATCTTCTTGTTTTTCTTGTGCTACATTACATGTTTAAATCACATTACTCTGGTTCTTATCTTATTTTTCAAAAATAACATTTTTCCTATTATTCATGTCATTTTTTTTCTTTTTACATCCATTGGAATAGTGCCCATAATTTTTACAATAATGAAATTGGACTTGGGATTTTTCATACCTTTGTCCTTGTGCTTGGTGTTGGCTTGAGCCTTCACTTTGATTCTGATTGCTGCCCCTTCCAATTGTGCTTGCAGGGTTGTTTCATACACTTGTCTGTAGGCTTCTTCCTTTTCTTTGGTAGTTCGATATTCCTTGACCTCTACATCAACAAAAAGACATTTGTCTCTTGAAAGCATGCTCCAATGAGGAGCTCATTGTTTTGTTCAGTCTATGTTCACGAGACATCAGGGATGCACAAAGCTCATTCACTGAAAATTGTGAGAGATCATTTTTATCTTCTATTGCCACTACTATGGCATCAAATCTCGAGGGTAGACTTCTCAAGATTTTCTCCACTATTTTTCTTTCCTCAAGTGTCTCTCCATGAGACCTTATCTCAGTAAGAAACCCAATCACATATGTGAATAATGAGTCTATGTTATCAGACTCTTTCATAGAAATAGTTTCAAAATCTCTCCTCATCATTTGTAGCTTTGTTTTCTTCACCTTCTCCATGGCTTGATAGGCTGTTTTGAGAATATCCCATGCCGCCTTAGGCTTTTTTCTGTTGCAATTCTTGGAAAAATACTCTCATGCACTACTTGAAAGAGATAGAAGAGGGATTTGGAGTCCTTCTTCTTATTATCTCTCAACAAGTTTCTTTATTCCGCTATCAAAGTAGCTAGTACTAATGTGTCTGCTGGTTCTTAAAACCTTGTTCTGATTCCTGTGCCTTAAAAAAAGAAAACAAGGCTCATTGTATTTAAACGTGTAATTATTCGTTAAGCTGACGGTAGTTGAAAGTTTTCAAGCTTGTTCTGGTGCAACCATCGTGAACGTGTTCGAACAATCTTCTTGTTTTGTATCGCTTCGGCTTTCTCACTCTGGAAATCCATTTCAAACCAATCTTCGCTTAGGTGAGCGAGCTTGTGAAGATTTCATCGAGAGCCTACACATGCTCTAATACCATGTTGTGAAATTATGAATGCAGTCAGACAGACTAAATCGTTTTGATCAAAGAAAATAAGAAACAAGTACGAAGTTAACAGGTCACATATGTCTACGGGCGGCATTAAAAAAAAAACACCAGAAAAAGGAACAAACTTTTAGTTTTCTATTCGAATCTCACTCTTGAAAACGAACGAAATTACATTAGTTATAAAAAATATCCAAAGACTGAAAACTAATCTAATCAATACTACTTCAATGTTGTGAACAAATGTTCTAGAACATTCATCTTTGGATCGTTAAAAGACACATTTCTACATTTAGTTGACATACAGGCCATATTCTACTCAGACACAAAAACACGCGAAAACGTGTTCAAACACGCAAAATGGCAGACTTCAAACTTTATGTGATTTGGCTTGAGTCCTGATCGCATCTGGCTGCTCATCGCAAATCGCATATTGACGAGCTTAACTTTTATCTGAAGCGAACATGGATGAACATAAAAGGTTGCAGGCGCATTGTGCGATGTCACAATCTTATCGCAAAACAAACAACATATGTTATGGCACTTTATGGGAAAACATAAACGGTTGCGAATCTGATGTGTGATAGCACGATAGCATTGCTTGTCATATAACTTAACTTTCAGCTGTGGAAAGGTAAGTCATAAAGAATGTGAAATGTGCTCTGTGGTGCGGCTAAAAACAATGGTAAGTGCGAAGTGAAAAATTCAAGGGAAATGAACGCAAAAAAAAATTTGGTCCATGCGGTAAGGTATAAGGTAGGTCCCGCTAGATATCGCATTGGCAGTAAGAAAACATATGGCGAATGGTTTAAATGGTAAAACAAAAGACTTGCGATTTGCACGCTGTGGGAAAAAGGTAAGTCAATGCGGTAGATGGAATTAAACGTAGAGTTTAAGTCTTTGTACTCTGTTTTGATCTTTTTGTGGATTCGTGAAAATGCTTCCAGTTCTCGGATCTACTGCTGTCCTTCTCTACTTGTCAGAATTGATGGAATTGTGGGATGTTGTCGCTTCCCATGCATGGCAGTGGTTGGGAGTAAAACTCCAACACTCGGGAGGTGTCACTCATATGCCTGTAGTGCCGATAGACCTGTAGTGTGTTCAAATATTCTGATATGTCACTCATATGTCTATAGTCCCCATAAACCTTTAGTGTAAAAAGATACAAGAAATATAAAAACAACTCTTATTAGCAACCCTAGCATTTGAAATTTTGGTATTTGGAATCAATTTGCAAATGCAATCTAATCGGAAAATGTTAGCTAGATTATCTCCAATACAATGATTTAAAGCGACGAACTTCTAGTTTGTAGGGAAATTTTGTGATTTCTTAACATAAAGGAACGGAGAAAATCTTACGATTTGTTAACATAGAGGAAAGTTTTCCATTCCCGATCAATCATAAGTAATGGATCCACACGAAAGTGTCCGACTTTATTTTTAAAAAATCCAAAGCTTAAGGATCCGGACGAATATTATGGGGCCCACATAAAAATATTAACAGAAGTATTAAAAAAATTCTCAAGCTTACCTATTAGCATATTTTTATAATGGGTACAAATGTAATCACCTCTATTTTAAAAAGTAATCACTCCTATTTTAAAAAATATAAAAATATTTAAAGCTTCAGTTTACTTATTATAGTATACTGAGATAAATTAATTAGGTGGTAAGGATAGGCATCTATTCATAATAAATATCAAAAATCTTACTTTATTTTACAAATAATTAAAATTAAAAAAAGAATCATAAAATTAACTAAATTATAATTTTATTTAAAATAATAATTATAATTACTAATAATAAAAAATTTGAAATCATAAAATTAACTAAATTATACTTTTATTTAAAATAATAATTATAATTACTAATAATAATAAATTATTAATGATAAAGATAGTTCAATGCCCGTGTGATAAATACTAAAAATTTAGAACTAAGATATATTTAAAAAAAATCATAAAATTAATTAAATGATAATTTTATTTAGAATAATAATTATAATTACTAATAATAAAAAATTTAAAAATCATAAAAATTAACTAAATTATAATTTTATTTAAAATAATAATAATTATTATTAATGATAAAAAAAATTTATTTATTTTATTTTGTTTTATTTATTTATTTTTTATTTTTTATTTATTTATTTTTTTTAAATTTTTTATTATTTATTAAACTAGTGCATAAAATTTGGTATTCTAAGATACATCAAAGTTACAAACTATAAACAACATAAAAACTATAAAAAACATCTCCAAATTGCCATGACAACATTGATTGGCTAGAAAATTATCGTTTACATCCAAGACACTGCCTACAGCTAAACCATTAAACCAATATCCTTCATTGGTTAATACATTAACAAGAATAAAAGTAGGCATTATACAACAAGTTATATCTATGTCCGACAAAATGAAAATTTTCTCCCTCTCCTTCTGGAGACAACACCAATTTGCCTGGCGATCCTCATGATCATATTGACAAGAATTGAGAACTATAAAGAAGTGGAGAAGAGGATTTCTCTTCTCAAGGTTATGAATTAGTTAAATAGGATTACATTGGAAACAAAAGTAATAAATAACTGGAGTGTAACTCGACTAAACTGGACTAACTCAAACTGAACTAGGACACTTGGAATGATCCAGGTGGATATTGGTGGCCACCCGCCTATTCCACTTGGGCCCCCACCATTGTCTCTTTCAGTTTTTCAGTTTTGGCATAACTTACTATTTTTAGCAGTTTTTCGGGTCCTGAACTTCCGGAGCCGTTTTGAGGCCCTAAACGACGTTTTTTGGGTACTAAATTTGTTGCGATTTCGATCATCAAAATCATCACAAAAGTTGTAGTCCTCGGATAGAGCTTTCTAATGATGTATCATGTGCGTCAAACGGAGATAGTATGCCAAAGTTACGTCCCTGGGAAGTTGAAACACCAATTTACCCAAACGGGGCCCATAGTTTTGGCGCTTCATCTCCTAGGGTTAGGTTTTTGGGATGTTGGGGGCTCTCCATTGTTTCTCAATAATAAATAGGCCCTCGAGCCTCATTGTAACTCAGTTCAGAGGTCTGTAGCCACCACATCTCTTCTCAGAGATTCGCTACCAGCACCCTAGCTATTTTATTTCCATTATGTCTGTAAGCATCTTTCTGTTATTTGATATTAATGAAATGAAGTGTTATTTCCGCTGCATCTCTGTATTTATGGTTATGTGTTTATTATGTTGCGTCCCTGCATAAATCCGGATCAGTGGTATCAGAGGGGTCTGCTTTTTCTCGATCCTTCTTTGCATGTCCCCAACGAGGTCGGGGTATAAGGAGCTAGGGCTTGATCTGGTGGAACCTTTGCAAGATCAGCCTCGTAAACCTCGACGAACGCCCATGGGGGACGAAAAGAAAGATGAGGGAGCAGGAGATCCTATCAAAATATTGCTCGAGGAGGCCCTCGAAAAACAAAGGAACGCGATGATGGATAGCTTTGCTCAGATCCTTCAACGGCTGCCCACCGGCGGCGCATCTGCATCCAGTAGCCACTCTGGAGTTGCGACTTCCTTTAAGGTACAAGTAAATTTTTACATTCCCATATTTGAGGGTCAAATAGACGCAGATGCCGTAGATAGATGGTTGAATCTATTAGAAGGATATTTCTCTGTTCATGACTTTTCAGACCGGGAGAAGATTATTTTTGCACTCCTCAAAGCTACCCCCATGTTAAGGACTGGTGGGAAACCTACTGTGAGAACAAGGACCAGACAGAACCCTCTCTGTTCTCGGCCGTACCAACTTGGAATTCTTTCCGAGACGCCGTCAAGGAACAATACTATCCCGTGGGGAGCTATGAGGACAAGTACATACAATGGACCACGATGCGACAACAAAGGGATCAAGATGTGCACGAGCTGACGAATCTGTTCCATACCCTGCGCACAAAGTTGGGTATCAAAGATTCAGAGAAACATTTGGTGCTAAAGTATCGCGGTTGTCTGCACAGATACATTCAGGAGGAAATGGAGTTCCTCGACATCTCCTCGCTTGGTACGGCATACCGGTATGCTGCCAAGATTGAGCAGAAATTCAAACAGAAGAAGCGAGACTTTGGATCTGCGAATCAAAAGCAAGGAAAAGGTGCTTCCAAACCACAGAACAAAGGACAGAGCATGGCGGCTAAGGACAACCCGTCAAAGCCACAAGACAAGAACAACACCGTAAAGCCAAAGAAGGACACGGGAAAGTGGTGTGAGTTCCATAAGAGCTCCACTCACAACACAACTGAGTGTCGGGCCAGGCAGTCGCTAGTGGCCGATATGAGGGCTTCTGAGTTAGATGCATGCTCTGACTCCGAATCAGAACCTGAAAAGGGGAATGAAAAAGGGAAACAGATTATTGATGCAGAGCCCAACGCCACTGTTGCCACTACAAAGGTCCAGAAGGAGGAACCCGAAGATCCAGAGGAGGAGGAAAGTCTCTTCCACTCCCAGATGTGGGTAAAGGGCTCCCCTGTACAGTTCATTGTCGACAATGGGAGCCAAAAGAACCTCATTTCAGCAGACGCCGTGAAGCGGTTGGGCTTGCCGACCACAGCTCACCCACATCCATACACCATCGGGTGGCTTCACCAAGGACGAGATCTCCGCGTCAGCCAGCAGTGCCGCCTTCCCTATAGAATCAAGCCCTTCACGGATGAGGTATTATGTGACGTTGCTCCTATTGATGTTTCTGATGTATTATTAGGACAACCATACTTGTGGAAGCGTCATGCTGTGTATGAGTCTCGACCTCGTGCTGTTATTATTACTTTGGGAAATAAGTTGTACGGGATACCAGAGGTACCACCTCCTACGACTATCTCTTTGGTTACTGCAAAACAATGTAGTAAGCTCATTTCCCAAACCAGGAAATTCGTTTTCCTGATGATCCGCCCCAGGGCAAGAAGAAGACTGTGGCCACGACCTCCAGACAGGGCCCCTCTGCACGACAACAACAAATGGATAAGGTCGTGGAGGAGTACGGGGACATCTTCACCTCACCCACAGGGGTTCCTCTGCACTGCCAGGTCAAGCACCCGATTGATCTGACCCCGGGTGCGCCACTACCCAATGGACCGATCTATCGACGCTCTGTTCTGGAAAATGATGAAATCAAGAGGCAGATTCAGGAGCTGTTGCAGAAAGGTCACATCAGACCAAGTTCATCGCCCTGTGGGAGCCCGATCGTGTTGGTACAGAAGAAGGATGGGGCATGGAGACTCTGTATTGATTATCGGGCGCTGAACAAGATCACTGTCCGGAATAGGTACCCAATCCCACGGATTGATGACCTTCTGGACCAACTCCAAGGTGCAAAATATTTCAGTAAGATCGACCTGAAGTCTGGGTATCACCCGGTACCAATTGAACCCTCTGATGTGTGGAAGACTGCCTTCAAAGCTAAGGAAGGCCTTTTTGAATGGCTGGTCATGCCTTTCGGGTTGAAGAATGCTCCCGCAACCTTCATGAGGATGATGGACGACATCTTGCGGCCATTCACCAACTCATTCGTAGTGGTGTACTTGGATGACATTCTGATCTTCAGCAAGACTTGGGAAGAGCACCTTCATCACATCCGACAAGTCCTCCAAACACTGCGGCAGCACAAGTTGTGTGCCAATTTGGAGAAGTGCACGTTTGGCATGACCCAGGTTCAATATCTGGGATACATTATTGATGAAAGGGGGGTGCATGTGGATCCGGCCAAGATCCAAGTCATTCGGGATTGGCCAGCCCCGACTACTATAACAGAGCTTCGCAGCTTTCTGGGTCTTGCTAATTTCTACCGTAGATTCGTGTTGGGATTCTCTCATGTCACTTGGCCCTTGAGTCAAGTCACCAAAGGAGGAGCGAGAGCAAAATTCTTTTGGTCGGAACCTCAACAGAAGGCATTCAAAGAATTGAAAAATCGCCTCTGTTCTGCCCCAGTGCTCACCTTACCAGACTTGCAGCGGCCATTTGAGATCGAGACAGATGCCTCTGACTATGCTATTGGGGCAGTTCTTACTCAACAGGGACATCCAGTGGCATATCACAGTGAGACATTGTCTGAGACAGTTCGCAAGTATCCCACCTATGACAAAGAAATTTATTCCATTGTGCAAGCCTGTCGACAATGGAAGCATTACATTTTGGGGAAGGAAACAATCATCCACACAGACCACCGGCCCCTGCAGTTCATACAGACACAAGGGAAGTTGCAGAATGATCGCCATCAGAAGTGGTCCACATATCTGCAACAGTTTCATTTGAACATCAAGTACAAGAAGGGTAGCACCAATAATGTTGTAGACTGCCTCAGCCGACCACCGATCGTGGCGCTCACCACCGTGCTCAACTCTTGTGGGTACGAGACTTCTGATTGGCCGCTTCTCTATGAGAGTGACCCAGAATTCGGCCACACTTACAAGGCACTCTTGGGGGGCACACAAGTTCCAAATTTTCACCTCCAAGATGCACTTTTATGTCACCTGGGACACCTTTGTGTTCCTTCAAGCGAGCGTGCCAAGATGATATGGGAAGCACACTACAGTCGAGTCGCTGGGCATTTCGGGGTCGAGAAATTAGTAGCAATACTACAAAAGTATTTCTATTGGCCGAATCTTCGAAAGGATGTCGAGAAGCACATCAGATCCTGCACTGCTTGTGCCATTGCCAAACCGACCATCAAGAAGCAAGGCCTATATACTCCACTACCTACCCCTAGTCGACCATGGGAATCCATCTCCATGGATTACATGTCGGGCTTGCCTTCTACTAAGAATGGAAATGACTGTGTTTTCGTGGTCGTTGACAGATTCTCGAAGATGGCCATTATGGCGTCCTGTAAGAAGAATATCACAGCAGAAGCCACTGCTAAACTCTTCTTTGAACGAGTGTGGGTGCACTTTGGGATCCCACAGTCTATCATATCAGATCGAGATAGCAGGTTCCTCAGCACATTTTGGTCCAGCCTCTGGTCGATGTTGGACACAAAGCTCACCAAGTCCACAGCTTTCCATCCCCAAACAGATGGCCAGACAGAGGTCGTCAACAGAATGATTGTACACATTATGCGCATGTACAACTCAAAGCATCCACGCACATGGGACGAGAGCCTCCCCTATGTACAACACAGTTATAACCGGGCTCTCCACAGTTCAATTGGCCATAGCCCCTTTCGGGTGGGCTTGGGATTCCAACCACTATGTCCCATTGACATAGCCATGCCGTTTGCAGCTGCTCAGGCCGATTCAGCTCATGTCCAGTCTGAAGTTGACAAAGCAAGTAGCTTCATCGAGCGCATTCAGCACATCCGCCAACAGGTTCATGATATATTGGACAGAGCCAATGCGAAGTACAAACAGCGCCATGATCAACACCGAGTGCCACACCACTTCCAGGTGGGCGACAAAGTATGGCTACATTTGCAGAAGGAGCGCCTCACTGGACCTCACCGCAAGCTTCGCCCGCTCCGATACGGGCCGTACACCATCACCAAGGCCGTAGGTAACAATGCCTTCGAGCTTAGTATTCCACCATTCCTTGGTCTGCACCCAGTCTTCAATGTGGATCGCCTTCGTCCTTACTTTCCACCTCTACTGGACACCTCGGACATTGCATAACAACTCACACCAACAGAGTTAAACCCAGACTGCATGGAACAGGCCACCACAGATTGTATCATGGACATGCAAATTAAGAACACTCGCCAACAGAGGATCCAACTGTATCGGGTTGTCAAAGCTGGCCAACTCCTGCACCAAGGAAAGTGGTTCACCAAGGACCAAGTTCAGCATAAATTTCCTCATCTCATGGAGGAACTTAACGCAATGGGGACCATTGCTTCCTAAGGGGGGAGGAATGATCCAGGTGGATATTGGTGGCTACCCGCCTATTCCACTTGGGCCCCCACCATTGTCTCTTTCATTTTTTCAGTTTTGGCATAACTTACTATTTTTAGCAGTTTTTCGGGTCCTGAACTTCCGGAGCCGTTTTGAGGCCCTAAACGACGTTTTTTGGGTATGAAATTTGTTGCGATTTTGATCATCAAAATCGTCACAGAAGTTGTAGTCCTCGGATAGAGCTTTCTAATGATGTATCATGTGCGTCAAACGGAGATAGTATGCCAAAGTTACGTCCCTGGGAAGTTGAAACACCAATTTACCCAAACGGGGCCCATAGTTTTGGCGTTTCATCTCCTAGGGTTAGGTTTTTGGGATGTTGAGGGCTCTCCATTGTTTCTCAATAATAAATAGGCCCTCGAGCCTCATTGTAACTCAGTTCAGAGGTCTGTAGCCACCACATCTCTCCTCAGAGATTCGCTACCAGCACCCTAGCTATTTTATTTCCATTATGTCTGTAAGCATCTTTCTGTTATTTGATATTAATGAAATGAAGTGTTATTTCCGCTGCATCTCTGTATTTATGGTTATGTGTTTATTCTGTTGCGTTCCTGCATAAATCCGGATCATGGAATGACGGTTTCAACACCTAGCAGGTGGTTGGAAGTAGCTATACTAACTCAAACTGAACTGGGACACTTGGACTGATGGTTTCAACAACTAGAAAGTGGTTGGAATTAGGTTCTCCAACACATATTGATCCTCATCTTGATAATGTTTAGGATCTCACCATTATATATTCAGATGATCATGATTGATCACATATTTTCACTATTTTTATTTCCTTTTGCAAATATAGTTTTCAGGACTATCGATGGGAATTTTTGGCTATGAATATGGAGTTTGTTGGATGTATGATGGTGTTCCTGTTTGTCATAGGTACAGACCATGTTGTTCTCCAACTCAACAACTTTTGGTGATTTTGGTTTCAAACAAGCATGGAGAGACTTCTCTGCCTCTTTGCTGGAAATTGGGTTCTCATGCAATAGAGAAAGTCTAACTTTCTTTTTTGGATTATCTAGCTTGTCTAGCTCCTGGAGCTTTCTCACAACTCCTCTATGATACGAAGACAGGTTCTATTACAACGTTTGTTTAAACTGGGAAGGGATGGGATGGATCTAGTTTTTTCCATCCATGTAACTATTTATCTAGCAGGTATGGTTTGTGGTTCAAGCTTTATGGAAGGATTTAAGTATGTGTTCTTTGTTTTCAGTAGTGTGTTGTATTTTTTGTTGTGGGTATATTTTGATTCAAGCATTTGGGACTTTATATGTTTGGCAAACCATCTAGTTGGTGGCACTTCTTCCCTCACCTTTTCTTGTGTGCTTTTAATCCAACACAATGAATCTTTCCACAAGAGCTGATCTTGAATCAACATTATCCAAACAAAAGCTTATATTTCCCATCATGCATTTCAGATCCTCCAACGCAAAGAATAGGTTGTAGTGATCAACATTCTTGTCTTTGAATATTAAATGTAGAAAAGTTTCCATTTGCTGGTGCAATGCAAGAGATTATAGGAAATGAAGTCTTATTTTGTGAAATATACCTGGATTTGGGATCCTTTGCAAATCTATAACAATCTCTAAAATCTCAAAATTAGAGTGGTAGGGGCAATAATCCAATTCTTTTGCATCCATAAAAAAATATTTCTGTCCTGACTTCAAGAGGAACCACATCAAAAAAAAAAAAATACACCAATAAAATCAAACGCAAAGGTCCTAAAACCCTTGAATCCCACATTACCAAAACCTCCCCTTTGACTCATCATTCATTGCCGAGGAGGAATGGTAACTGCTAGGAAAAAAAATACTATACACCTACATGACCCATGAGTAGTAAAATAGGAATATAGACAAACTACAAATCCTTGATCCTGAGTGCGAAATCAACAAATCGTCTACCCATCCCCACTCGAAAGGGTCATGTTCTAATAATTTCCAATTTTGGATAGCCGAGAGACATAAGCTTCACCACATGGATATTTTGTGCCCTCAACACAAGGCACCGTATCCAAATCTGAATCTAACCAAATTAAAAGGAGTAGAAGAAAACCAAAAAAGGAATAATTCCTAGTAACTAAAAGCCAATAAACCAAGATAATTTCCTCAACATATTCGACCTTTTGGCACTTAATATAATCTTACCACAATTAAATAGAGCCCAATTGGAATTAAAATAGACAAAAAGAGTAAAACTACTATGATGCCAAACATTTCACGGAAAGTGAAAAATAATAACATAATACATCATAATATAATTGAAGACTAAGACACATAGGAGATGAAACAAAATACCGTTAACAAATGGAAATCTCTAGGATGCGAGATAAAATCCTCACCATGCCATACCATGCTGCCCACACGAGACACCTTTGACCTAAAGAATGCAAGCTCTGGAACCAACCAAGATGTACCCTCGTGCTGATAAAATTGAGAGAATTGTGGTGCCAAAGCATACTAGGAGGAGGGAAAGGATGGGGCCTCACCTCCTCTCAGAAAAGGAACAAACTTACACCACCTTTGGATATAAGGATGCTCCTTAAGCACTCCAATTAACACTTCATTTCGGAATTAATGATAAAAAGAATTAATATATAAATGAAATATATACGTTCAAAAAATTATCTAATAGAATTAGTAATTATGGATATTCTTCCCCATTATATTATGGTGATTCTTATTTTATAATATCATGAGAAAATACTATTTCTAATTAATACAACATGTTAGAAAACTATGACTCATTTCGTTTGACAATTGATCATATGTTAATTATTTAATTAAAATAGTGAAAATTTCATATCTACTTTGGAAATAAATCTTTGTCTTTCATGTGTATATACTACTAAGAATGCTCTAAAATATTCTATAAAGATTAAATCTAGACCATCCACCTAATTATTATTTATAATTAAGTTAGAATTATGAAATCCTAATTCCTAAATAATCATGTATATGAATATAACTAAAATCATAATCCCTACACAAAAACTTATATATATATATATATATATATATATATATATATATATAAGTTTTTGTGCAAGGATTATGATATTAACTAAGTTGATAAACATATTTATTTTGTAATTGAGCACTTATATAATTGCAAAAATTTATATTTAAATTATTATATTAATTATATCAATAAATATTTTTATTTTAAAGTAAAAATTTCATAATTTTTATTTAATTATATATAATGATTCATAATTTAATATATATAATTTTTCTATTTCAAAATTTTAGGCCTATTAACAAACAGAGACTAATTGCCAAGGCTTCCAAGAAAATTGCCCTCCAGAGTTATAAATAAGTAAATTACAAAACATTTAATTTTAATTTTCATGAAAATATATACATGCATCTCGTTTTTCACATAACAATTGTGTTAAACAAATTAATATTTTTTTTAATAATATTAAATAAATTTATTATAATCAATTGATGTGTGTTCTAATTATATATAATATTTTTAATTTTTAATTTCTGCTATATATGAGTTTGCATCCTTTATACTTTATTAAATTTGAAAAAAATTAATTGAATTTATAAAGTATATTTATCATTCGTTTTGTGATGAAAAGTTGATTTAAAAATATATATATATATAAAATATTACATTTTTAAATGTTAAAAAATAACTAGTTATAAGATAAACCAGTTATAATATCAATAGAAATAAAAACCAAATTTTAAATATGCATTTGGGATATAAATCAAACCGCCATATTTTAAAATCCTAAATATGTTTTTTTATATTTTTTTAGAATGGTTTATAAAATTTAATATAAAAAAAAAATATAACAAAGTTTAAGTTATTTTTTTATAAATAAGATGTTTATATTTTAGGGAAATGTATATATTTTTTTTTTTTACTTAATTTGGAATTAACAAGTTTTGTTATTGAAGAATTCAATTTTCTCTCAATTATAAAATAATGTTAATTATAATTAAAAAGTAAAATGAATATATATGTGATGTATCAAGCATTCAAGAAACACAAATCACAATGTTATTCACAAAGCAAAGAAACACCCTTATTCACAAGGCAAAGGAAGATGGAGAGCATGTTGTAATGGGGAATTTGTGTTAATTAAATTATTTTTGGGTGATACATTTAGTATAGAAATTGTTATTTTTTATAACTATAAGTGACTTTAACAAATGCATCATAATTATCTAATTAGTTCTAACTATTTTCTCAACCATCTCTAGTAATATCTTCCTAACTATCTCCTAAAATATCTCCACAATATCTCACTGATCCTCTCAACAATATTCATCCCTACATTCATTCATTTATCCTGATTATCATCCTTTCATATACTTTCTAAAATAAATGTACTTTATAATATTTCCATGATATTATTCATTAAACATTTAAAATAGAAATTAGTTCTTTATATCTCCTCTTTAATGACACTTCTTCATTAAATTATCCTTTTCTCTATCTTTTCCTTTGTCATCGTTTGTCTTCACATTCAATTGATCTTTGGCCTTCTTCCTTTTTGTACATGTTTCATCAACCATTCTTTTATTGCACTCTGAATACCTATAACTATTACTCACTCTGCACCACCATCATCAATGGCATCATCCTCATTCTCATGGATTCTTAAGTGACAAATAACCTTGTTGTTGAGGCTCCCACATCAGTCTCCTAAGGAACTAAAACTCTTCATGGACTCTTGTCCATGGGCCCTGTAACCCTTGCAAAATTTTGCATCATAGTTTTCTCTCCTTTTTCATATTTTCAATGATCATTCTTCTTCCACAAAAGTCCCTTTTTATGACTTGAAATCTTCCTCACTACTTGCTTGCTAAGATCAACAACTCTGCTAGTTTCGGAGCCCCTCAAATCAGTGGTTCTGCCCATATCAAGTTTCTGTCTAAATGATCATACCTCCTTTGGTGCTTTATTCTTATGTTATGACAAATATTTTAAATACGTTTTTTTTTGTACCATGAACTCTATTGACTTAGATCCATACAATTTCAATTTTTTTCAATCTCTTACCAAGATCATTATTGAAGGCATTATCCAAGGACTATTTCTTACTAATATTTTTCTTCATGGATTTATTATATATGCCTCTCAACGTACACACAATATTTTTTTTATACCTTGCCGTGTTTGCTTTTTCTTGGTTAACGATGTTTTTTCTACTTTTATGTGTCCATATTATTTTTATTTTCTTCATTAGTTTCCACCTTTTTTACCTCTCATTGCATATGAGCCCATTTTCTTCAACTATATTTCCATTTTATTCTATCGTCGATTATATGTCTTCTTTCACTTTCTTTTTTCTTCCTTTTGAACCATTTACTTGTCTATTTAAATTCATCTCTTTGCCTTTTTCCTTATATGAGCTTCTCCATGCTCACTGTGAGTTGCGAATGTCCTTTGCAGTAGCAAGTCTATTTCAACCTACTACATGATACCTCTCAAAGATCCTTCCTTGAACTTGGCCTTTTGGTATTCTTGGTTCCTTATGCTAAAACCTTATGAGCCTCGTCTACTCTTAAACTACCATAGCTATTGGATTATGCACCTTCTCATTTCCTCCGAAGAACTTTTCCTACTCTTTTTGTCTATGCAACTCTACACACATTTGCAACTATGGAGTTTTCGCAACAACTTCTACCCAAACAAAACTAGGATTTGTTCTTCTCTTTGTTACATATTTCTTTCTATACGGGTTTCTACCACAAATCTTATTTTCAAATCATATTCATGAATTATGCAGTCTTTTCCTCTTTTTGCATCAATCTTCTTTCATTCTTCTTCCACTTGAATACTTGTATAAAATTGTTTCTTGTAGACGACACCTCTCCATCAATAAGATAACTACAATAATTTTTATTCACCTTAGAAAATATGTTTCTTGTAAATTATCCAACAATATAACCTTACTTAGTCACTGAATATTTTTATCTTCATAATGTTTGTTTCTTGCAAAAAGACAAAAAAACATATCTATTTTCAGAATGGATGGTTCCAACATAAACCCTATTATGTGTAAGAAATAACCCCACATTTCTTTCACTTAGAAATATAACAATGACATATGACTATAAATCTTCCAGCTTCTATTCATATTCTAAACTCAAAAACTTTGACAAATTAAACTACTTTAAATACTTACATTAAAAAACTCTTATATAGTGAGTTGACCATACATCTAAATTTGGGTGTGTGGCTACCACTAATCATGCACCCTCACACATTCAATGACCCTAAATTATAATGAATTCAATAACCCTAACTTAGAATGAATTCTCTATTTTTCTTTGGATCATACTTCTACCAAGACTCAGTTACTCTTAAATTTAACTCATCCTTAGCCATTTTTAATTTTTAATCATACTTACTTTTTCTCTTCAATTTTTTTTTTTTTACTCCAAATTCATTATATTCCAACATTTGTACTCTTTTATGGAATTTTACATGTGTCCTCAAATATAGACATCAACATCGTTCACATACACATACATTTATTTTACACTTGGATATATCATTCTTCTTTTGACTCCCTATAGCGGTTAAAATAATGTGTTATTACTTCATCACCATTTCTAAAAATAAAATTCATAAATTTAATGCTAGGGTATGGCATCAAGTCATTTGATTTAAATGTTTGACTTCCACCCGATTTTCCTTGCACATACCATTTTTTTCACCATTAAACTTTCTCCATAACGCTACGAGGGTGACATCGTTGACTACGAATCGCAAAAAAAAAAAATTGTGAAGTGCCTCTTCGACCAATAGTAGCCATTATATTGTATCAAATAATACCATGAAAATCTACCATGATTGTGCCAAATTGAAAGCACTTGGTATCCACTTTGTTAATTGAAACTCAAATCCATGTTTCTTCAACTTGTAAGTGGAAATCTAGAGATTGCTTATATTTTTACGACGATAGGTATTTTTTTATTGGAATTAGGCAATTTAATGATTTAATTAATTAATTTTTTTGATTGAATGGATTAAATTTAAATAGGTCACTATATTTTCGTCATTTTCACTATATCAATAGATGGAATTCACACTACCAAGTTCCTTGCATATTTAAATCATATGTTTAAATTATATTTAAATTATTTTTTAGTAAAGTAGAAATAAAAATTTATTATACAAATAATTTATCACCACGTGTTAATTAACCCTCATTGATTGCAATTTAACAAAACGGTGAATATAGTAACTTAGCTTTAAAACCTATTTTAAAATTGTGTGTCCAACTAAAAAAATATAATAATAATTTTCACTTTTACCATATTAATATGGTTTTGTTTTATTTTAAATGAAAAGAAAAAACTTATGATAGTGATTTAACCAATCTTAACATGGTTTTGATTTTGATTTATGTGAAATGAGAAAAAATAATGATAATACTTTTACTTTTCAAGATATAATAATGATATAACAAATGGTTATAAGTTTTAAGTTTAATTATGGTTTTATGTTATAATATGTAATATATAATTTAGATAGGTTTTAATTTTAATTTTAATTTTAATTTTAATATTAATATTAATACTAAGTTTAATATTAATATTAATATTAATTTGAATATTTATTATTAATATTAATATTAATTAATATCATTAAGAATATTAATATTATTTTAATATTATTAATATTTATAAATATTAACTATTAAGATTAATATTATTAATGACATTAATATTATTACTATAAATAAGATTTACATTTAGTATTAACAAATATTAATTTTAATTTTAATTTTATTATTAATATTAATTAATATCAGTAAAAATATTAATATTAATTCTTATATTATTAATATTTATAAATATTAATATTAATTAGTAATGTTAGGTTTAAGACTTTTGTGATCTATAAATTAGATAAATGTCTTTCGGATTAATCACATTGTTAGTATTCTAGGAATCTCAATAAGGATGATCGTTGGAAATTGAGTAGGAATTGGATTCCTTCCCTCTCGAGGTGATTTCCCACCCCTCTTACTCTCAGTCTTGGTTTTTTTTTTTTCTTTCTTTTTTTTCCTTTTTTGCCCTTGATATGATATTAGCCTATATATTATATTAATTGAATTATACATGTATTATTTATTAATTGTAATCCTTTAAATTAAAATTTTAATTCTTTTTATAATTTTTATTAATTTATTAAATAAGTAATTAAATTAACGACTAGTTTTTAAATGGTTAGTTCAATGACTAGTTTTCGAACGACTAGTTCAATAGCTAGTTTTCCAACAACTAATTTCAAGAAATGATGCATCCATACTATTTATTCATTAAGATCCATGAGCATTTTCACCTTATCCTGAGGATGAACCACATTATTTGATTCAAAACGTCGACCAAATCCTAACAATGTGATTAATCCGAGAGACATTTTCCTAATTAATTATTAATACTAATAACATTTAATTAATTATATTAATATTTTAATGACATCAACATCATGGCTATAAATAATATTAATATTAATATTGATAAATAATATTAAAAGAATGTGTTAACAATAATATTAATAAATTTTAATTTACAATATTATCATTATTTAGTATTATTATTTTTTTATTAATATTAATTAATAAATTTTAGTATTAATAGCATTAATATTAATAAAATTAATTATTGATAACATTTTAATATTAAATTTTAATATTATTTATTAATATTAATATTAATTTAACTATTAATTATTAATATTAATATAAATTAATTTGAATACACACATTAATATTAAATTTAATATTATTAATATTTATAGTAATTTTACTGTTAGTTATTAATATTAATAATATTTAAATTATTATTATAATTCATATAAATATTAATACCGATAAATAATATTAATAAAATTTGGTATTAACAATAATATTAATAAAATTTTAATTTACAATATTATTATTATTATTATTATTATTATTAAATTTTAATATTAATATGATTAACATTTTTTTTTGGTAAGCCAGAGGAATCAACAACATCAGACAACTTTCACATGTGAGGCGCGAGGTCGAACCACCCGGCTTGCACTATAACCTCTCCGCCCAGCCTGCAAGAACGGTACCCGGATAAGACGAAGCTCGAACTCGTGACCTGCTTAACAACACGAATGCCTTAACAATGTGTCCGCTACCCACTAGACCATGCCCCTGTGAGCTATTAATATCATTAACATTAATAACATAAAAATTTTATAATGTTTTAATATAAAGTTTTAATATTATTTATTAATATTAATATTAATTTGAATATTAATTATTATCAATACAAATATTAATATTATTAAGATTTATAAATATTAATTTTAAAATTGATTATTAATATTTATAACATTAAATAAAATTATCATCGTCAACTATGGTCCAACATCGCATTATGACCAATATTGTTTCAATATAAAAGTCAATCATTGTCCAACATCACATTATGACAAATATTGTCTCAATATGAAAATCAATCATGGTCCAACTTCAAATTGTGAAAAAGATTTTGTGAATATTAAAATCAACCATGGTTAATGATGGTCAACCATATTTATTTTAGGGTTTATAATATTTATTTAAATGTTGCATTGTGGGTAATTTTTTTTCAATATGAAAATCAATCATAGTCAACCATGGTCAATCGTGGTCAATCATGGTCAATATGAAAAACAATCATAGTCAATCATTGTCAACCATGGTTCAATGTCATATTGTGACAAATATTGTCTCAATATGTAAATATGGTCAACCTTTGTAGACCATGGTCAACCATCGTCGACCATGTTCAACCATCGTCGAACATCACATTGTGACAAAATATTGTCTCAATATGAAGATCAACAATGGTCAATCATGATAAACCACGGTCACCATTGGTCAATAATCATGGTCACATGCAACGAAGATTGTCTCTTGGTCCAATGTCACAGTATGACAACCACGGTCATCCATGGTTAACCATGGTCCAACATTGCATTGTGACAAATATTGTCTCAATATGAAAATAAACCATGGTCAACCATGGTCCAATGTTGCATTGTGACACATATTGTCTCAATATGAAAATCAAACATGGTCAATCATTGTCCGACATTGCATTATGACAAAGATTGTATCAATATGAAAATCAACCATGGTAAAAAATGCTTAACCATGTTTATTTTCTGGTTATAATATTTATCTTAGGGTTTATATACCTTGGGTCTATATTATTAAAACTTTAGGTTTAATATTGCTATGTTGGGTCTATAATGCCTTAGGTTTTCAGTATTAATCACTTGCATTTATTAGTCCCTTGGGTTTATAATATCAATCTCTTGGGTTTATTAATCACAGGGTTCATGTTCCTAAGGTATAATATTACTCATAGAGTTTATAATATTAATCCTAGGGGTTAATATAAATCCCTTAGGTTTGTAATGAAAATTCTTGAACAAAGACTTGACTAGACCCCTACTAGCCGTGATAGGCATTTCGTCAAACATGTCACAAAAATGTATTCTACAGGTCATAATAACAGATTTGAGCATATGGGTCTCATGCTTATTTGGTAATCTCTAAGAAATACTCATTCCTTATCACATTAGTTGTATTATCATCTATTAGGCCATGTACTCATTGCTCATGCATTTACAATTCAAAACATGATGAGAACCACACATTTTCACTATCATAAAACATATTCATAACCAACATACAAGAAACATAATTAATGAGTATAAAATAGCCATAAATGGCACATATCACACAATATAGTTATCCATAAAATACAAAGGAAAGGAACTCTTATTAATTAATACAAAATCCAACCCAGTATGGGACTACCACATTCCACCCGACAATAAATTGGGTGAGCTAAATATCTCTTCAGCCAATCACCCGTGTGCCATATTCGAAGAATGCATGTGGGTCTGATAACCAACCGAAAAGAAACAACTGAGCATGGATGCTACCAGCGTTCTCCATATACACCATGAGGAATTTTACTACATCCTAGTCTCTAAGATTTACCACAATTCGTAGTCTGATAAAGGGACCACAAGGCCATTCTCGATACAACACCCTCAAGGATTTACTGTAATCTGCACTAGATCACATGACATGACCAAGGGCACACACCTTTTGGATTTACTGTCTATCATGTCATTCACTCCTCGAGGATCCCTAGGCCCACTAAGGCACACAATACTTCGCTTTACCACAACACATAGGTTGGGTTAGGGATTACTAGGTCAATGGCTTTACCGCGATCCACAACCCGGTTCAAGGGTCACTAGGCCATGTTTTTTTTCCTTTTATATATCCATGTCACTCAGTTTCGAATCCATCCGATAGTCCAGCTCAACCAAAACATGAGAACCCCATCACACCATGGCTATCCAAAAATGTCAAGGAAAGGCTGAGGAACACTATAACACCTAGAAAAACCCATGCCAATGACATCAAGAGAGCCAATATGACACATGCATAACCATGCATGCCAAATCTATCAAGGAAATCACACATGCAAATCAATACTTGCATGTAAACCCATTGTAGCACCTTGATATTTCTCTTCCTTTCTTTAGCTTTACTTCGTATTTGCCTTATTTTCCTTTCTTGATTCAATTATGAGGTTCTCCAAGAAAACTATAGGTGTCCAAGGGTGAGAGGGAGAGAGAATAGAGAGAGAGCTCCAAAACTTAAAAGGAAAAAAGTACCAACTGATCCTGAGAAGCCTTTTTATCAATGTGGCCTCTATTTTCTTAATTTTCCATTATTTTCCTTCATTTTACTCCTCACGTGTAACCTACTACATTTCACCTTCATTTTCTCCTAATTCCATTATTTTCATAAATAAAATGCCAATTTACGCCACTTTTGCTTTCCAAATCCTTTGTCATTTCCTTTACTATAATAAACCAAATGAATACCCACACTAGGATGTATTTTCCAAACATTTAGCTTGGAATAAGTGTCCCATTATCGTGGTTATTATTTTTTCTTTATTAATTTTATTACATGGAATTTTCACCACAGTTGTTACAACTAGCACCTTTAGTGTTACAACATTTTTTTCTTCAGGGTTTTTCAGATGAGGTTGGACTTTATGAAAACCGTCATGATCCTATATATATATATATATATATTCCTTCGTGAGATTCATGACACTTGCTACATCTCATCGGTACATGCTCATAATCGAGAGGATGTTTCCAAACTTTATCATGGTAGGAAATTTTGATTGATTGTAGTTTTGGTTGTGAGATATTCACATACACATATATCCTTGTGTATGAGGTGCAACATCCTCACTTGGTCACTTTCAATATTTTAAATGAATCTCCAAGTGCATTTCAAATACATTCTAAGATTTCCTCCTCCCAAAGTTCTTTTAGTAGAGAAAATAATGGAATCCAAATTGGGGTTTCCATGAATTTTTTATTTTCTCACTTATACCTGTCTTGCGAGAATTTCATGAATAACCTTTCAATATTGAAAAAAATTAGGTCATTCTTGAATAACCTATTTATGTCATCCAATTTGAAAAAATCACCATAAAAAACCTTTTTCTCCTAACTTGAGATCACCATGTTACTTTAGCTTCCATTTTTGCTCGATCCATCCAACCAATGCTGGTTAAATTATAGTGAGCTTGCATATTAAGGCGTGAACCTTCATATGCTTGATGTATATCTCGATTTTGTTTGTTTTTACTTCAATTTTTAGATTCATGACTAGATTAGGGAGTCATCTCCCTTTCATATGATTTTTTTAATTCACCCCTAGTAGAGTATCTTCTTTTTTTCTATCTACACAACTTGGGCCCAAAGATTACTGATGGGGTGCTTGCATCTCATGGTCTCAATCAGAACCTCCATCTCCCATCACTACCTTTTGTAAGGAGTGGTTTACACCATGCCTTGACGCACTTGCCATGTATTCTCTCATGCCAGACCAAATAGGTTAAAATCCAAACAAATGCGGTGGAAAAACGAAGAAAATTAATTATAATCATTTTTCATCCTTACAAAAACCCTAGCTCATTTAATCAAAAACCTTATAAGAGAGATAAGAAAAAATATGGTGCCATGTCAAACTATTTAATATCATAACAAAATTATTGGATTTTTTAATTATATATATTTTTAATAATATTTATAATTTGTAACTTTAATCATAAAATAATCTAGATTATTTACTAGTGCAAACATAAAAATTAAATGGTTCATAAATGTGGATATGCAATTGTTCTTAATATAAAACAAAACCCTAATTTCATGATAGATCTCACATTTTTTAAAAAATTTAAAAACATAAAAATTAACTAAATTATAACTTTATTTTACATTATTATTATTGTTTTCTAGTCCCACTAGCACAATTGGTTCAGGATGGGCTCCGTTAGCAAGGTGACCCATGATCAAACCTCATGGGGGGTGGTTGTGCCCTATGCTAAGGGTATGATTATTGTTAAAAACATCCAGTCAGCTTAGGGATAGTGTGGCCTAGGCTGGGTGCCATCCTCGACTGAATTTGACTGATTAGATGCCTGTGGGTCACAGTTTCTCAAGGCAGAGGTCAACCCTCGAAGATAACACACAATTTGACCCAAAAAATTATTATTATTATTATTGTTGCGAAGAATAATGATTAAAAATTGATATATAAGTTTAATATATATATTTTAAAAAAAAACATGTAACAAGATTCTTAACCATGGAGATTCAACCCACTTTATCATGGATATTTTTAATCTTTAAATAGATTTTGTTACAATACCATGGGCTAGTACCATGACTTATCAATATCACATCCCAAAAAATTTATACACCTTAATCTTTTATTTGTGAATACTAATAAGAATATTCTAGAATGTTCCACAGAGGTTAAGTCCATATCATCCACCTAATAATTATGGATATTTTTGTTAAAACCCTAGAAATAATATTCCAAAATAAACATGGCTATAGATTTAATTATTAATTAAATTTAAAAAAAATCATTTTAATCTTAATTAAAAACATACTCATTTCCATCCCATTGATGATGGAATGTTGTAAAATAATTATATTTATATTTATTTCAATATTTTTAATACAATTATTAAAATAATTTGATTTCAAATAATAATATTTTTTTTGGACGAATTTGGAGTTGGCGACAGTGGTTCATTCCTTGGGACCATGGTTCTTTCCAAGGAATATGGAAAATTTCCTTTTGGTCATTCTCTGGTAAATTCTAAAACCTCGACTATCATTGGTCTCTGGTCAATTTTAGTAGCCATGTAAGTTTGGTCGTGCCCATAGGTGCATTGGAGAAAGGGAACAATATAGTCAGCGTCTTCATCAGGATTCATCCCAAGCAGAGCCAACAACCACCCAAGTACCAATTTCATAAAGCATGCAAGATGCATATTTCTACTTGTAAGGGCTAGAACACTGAGACAGGTACTCTATATAAGATTTCGACTTATTAAACAAAATGGTTACCATCCACATACAAAGAGATGACATTAATGGAGCAACTTTTAAAGGCAAGGCATGATGACTGAAATGCACTTATTTCCTTCATGAAATACCTTCAAAAGAATCAGCGGCACATGCAGGACAACTTGGCCTATCTCTAATGAAACCAATGGAACATGCAGGAAAGCTTGGAACGACTAAATGTTTGATTGTGCCATACGGAAAAACATGTTCATTGTGAATTTAAGCTGCGAACTCCTCCTAGTTCTAGATTGGAGAATCCTACTCTAACTTTATGTGGCTACTAATGGCCATCCATCGTGTCTTGCTCTTGATGTTATTTCGGTGTAATGTTCCTTTTCAATTTAGGAGTGAAAAATGTTTTGGGCATAATTTAATTATTTTTGGAAATATCTTATTGACCAACAAATGTGGTAAAAGTGAGACCAATATAATTTTTCTAATCAATAGGCAACGATGTAATTTTTTCATATAAATTAAATATTTTTATTTATAATTTTATTAAAAATATTTTTTATCTTAAAAAAATATTTTGAATAATATTAATAAAAATAAAATCACAAGACCACATGGGTTTGGTGGAAAGGAAAGAGTTTTATACCACTCCATAAGGTTTATTTTAGATTACTTTTGATAAGGGTTTTACTCCCGCCATGAGGCACCTTGAAGTGGTTTGGTGAAAAAGTATCTTTGTGAGTTAAAATATCCAAAAACATATTGTATAAAATGAAAAATTATAAAACTTAATTTATTTATTATTATTATTTCAATTTATCCACGTTTGAATTTCAAATCACTTATAATTGGAATGTAAAATTTTTAATACCAATATGAGATTAGGATATTTCCATAAGATAATATTTACTTATTGTATATTGCTATGGTGGATGAGCGTTATATTTTAAACTCATATTTAAAATACATCCCTAAGCATGCTCAAGTATATAATTAACCATTTTTAAAATTCCAAGCATATATTTGGTTAATTTTTTACTAAATTTTTCACGATATGTCCACTAGAGACTATGCCGAAAGTGGAACGCTTTTAGATTCAATTTTTGAGTTGTGGACACCATTTCATTTGAAAACAGCACTTTGGCGTGGGACAATGGACAGGCTTCGATCACATGCTTGCCTCATTTACACCAACTACCCAATATTTTGTTCGTTTCCCTATCAAATTTGCAAATTATTGCGAATTAGTGGTAAGCCAGTCAGTCACTCGTTAAAGTATCGTGCGGAAATTGGCGAGTCAACTATTAGATGGTCCAAAATGCCCATTCATGTCCCACACATTTTTCTATTTTACTTTTAATTTGTATATGAATTTATAAATCAAAGTGCGTTATAAAAATCCAGTTTCGACTTTAAAAAATATACATATTTTTAATTCATGTCGAAAATGGGGCACGGTTGGACAGATCGTCCGCCAAATATACCGAATCCTTTTAGGTATATATATATATATATATAATTCCCCTCCAACATTACATTGTTCGACACAAATGTCTTAATCGCTTATCCAATTTGGCCATAGCTTCAGGATCTGCGATGCCTTCAGAATTCAGAAGTTGGCAGCAGTTCTATGCTTACAATGTCGTCGATATGATCTTTCTTAATGGAAAAATTTCAATAAACTTATTTTAATGTAGATTATTACATACTAAAGCGTGCGAACAATCCATAAATTATATGTAAATAAAGAAACAATAAGGTCAAACTCCATAACGAGGACTGCAATAAATATCAAATCAGGTTTAAATAAAAGCCAGGTCAAATTGTGCACCGATCAAGTCTTTCTAAATCGAACTGGTCCAATAAAATGACACCATTGCAGCCAACCAAACTTTTCGTGGCAATAGGGAGAGAATACCTAGTCGTGCCGTATTGTAATCCTTAACTTCCGGCTATGACGGCTGTTGAAATTTTATATTCAACCACTGCCATGAATAAATAGTGCCGTAGCCCACACTTCATCAATTTTTTGTTGCAGAGAATGATAGCGGCAGATCCAAAGAGCCGGAGGCATTTTCAGGCAACACAAAAAACAGAGTACTCGAGCCTTTAACTCTCTATTTATTCCCAACCACTGCATTGACTTACCTTTTTGCCCGCAAGCGCATGTCACAACAATTAGCATTTACCCACAGCCTTTTCCATTGATAAGTTAAGTCTCCGTTGATGCGATATCGGCAGGACCCAACAAATCTTTACCGTATTTGGAAACCACTGCAATCCTTTGTATTTTGCATTTTGCACTTACCGCACTTACCAACCTTTACCGTTGCCTGCCCATCGCAACTTTTATTGTTTAACTCTTGAAGCCCGCATGTTATGTTATTTTACCACCGATGCGATATCAGCGAGACTCGCCGTTTAAGCCACACGCAGAGCGTAAGTCGCAAGTGTTAAGTTTTACCTTTTATGCAGCCCACAAGTTATTTAGTTTGTTTGTGATGTGATTGCAAGAATAGGCACATGTCAAGCTCAGGACAACAACGCTTTTCTCACATCACAAATTTTACCACTTACCTTTCTGAAGCCACAAAATTTTGTTATTTGATTTGCGATGCGATATCGCTATTGCATATCGCAATCACAAAACTTTAAGTTTATCGTCGAACCACCGCAAGATAAATTATTTTGGTTGCAATGAGATAAGTGCCACGTCACTATCGCACTTCACAACCCACAAATTTTAATGGATAGTGCCATGAGTTAAAAGTTAAAATCGTTGATCTGTGCGGATGCGATGTGGACCAAAACCATATTGCATAAACTTTGAAATTTTCCAATTTGTGTGTTTGAATGCGTCTTCGCATTTTTTTGTGTATAACCAGAATACAACCTGCATGTCGATTAATGAAGAAATGGGTCTTTTTGATGGCCCAAGGACAAATTTTGTTGAACGTCCGTTCAACATTGAAAAAACATTTATTAGAATTAGGTTTTTAAAGGCTTCTACCATTTAGATATAAGATATTTAATTTCCATATGTTTCAAAGAGAGAGAGAGAGAATGGAATAGAAAACTGAAGTTTTGTTCCGCTCCTTTGTTTTTACACTCCTTGTGTACATGTGACTATTTAATTCCACATTTTATTTTGAAGTCTCTGTGTTGTGGGGGACCATTCTTCTATTATTGATTTCATTCAATATTTTCAACATGGTATCAAAGCAGGTCTAGGCTCTTAATCAAAGAAGCATGAGCTCGTTTTCTTTGTTGTAGAAGCAGTAACATTGATTTGAAGAAGCGTATTTCTCTAGCAGTGAAAAAGCTTTTGTTTTACACAGTCAAGAAGATTGATTTGGTTAACAAAGTTATGATGGAAGCAGCAAGGACTTGCCTGAAAAATTCCCAACTACCAGAGTTTAATGAGAAGAATTATGATTATTGGGCCATTACAATGAGGGCCCTGTTTTTTTCACAAGATATATGGGAGCTGGTGGAACAAGGTTTCCAAGAACAAGCAGACGCAGCAGCGCTGGCTACTTTGACAACAGTAGAAAAAGACTTGTTGAGAGATAATAAGAAGAAGGACTCCAAATTCCTCTTCTATCTCTTTCAAGAAGTGCACGAGAGTATTTTCCTAAGGATTGTAGCAACATCAAAGTTTAAGGGGGTGTGGGATATTCTCAAAACATCCTATCAAGGCATGGAGAAGGTGAAGACAACAAAGCTATAAATGATGAGGAGAGACTTTGAAACTCTCTATATGAAAGAGTATGATAACATAGACTCATTATTCACACATGTGATTGGATGGGTCACTCGAATAAGGTCTCATGGAGATACACTTGAGGAAAAAAGAATAGTGGAGAAAATATTGAGAAGTCTACCCTTAAGATTTTATGACATAGTAGTCGCAATAGAAGAGACAAAGGATCTCTCATAATTTTTAGTGGATGAGCTTCATGCATCCCTAATGTCTCATGAACATAGACTGAATAGAATAGTGAACTCCTCATTGGAGCATGCTTTCAAGACACAAATGTATTTTGGTCGAGGTAGAGGTCGAAGAAGATCAAACTACCGAGGAAGAGGAAGAAGCCCACATTGAGGTGGAATAAGCAACCCTGCAAGCACAAGTGGAAGGGGCAGTAATCAGAATCAAAGCAAAGTCTCAAGCCAAAATCAAGCAAAAGGACAAAGGTATGAGAAATCCCAAGTCCAATGTCATTATTGTAAAATGTATGGGCATCATGTCAATGAATGTAGAAAGAAACAAAATGACATGAATAATAGCAAAATGTAAATTTTGCAAAAGAAGATAAGAACCAGAGTAATGTGCTTTTAACATGTAATGCAGCACAAGATAAATATGAAGATGTATAATTCTTAGACTCAGGTTGTAGTAGCCACATGACTGGAAACATATCAATGTTTGCCAATATGGATGAAAATGTGAAATATGAAGTGATAACAGGGACTAATAGCAAAGTCTCTCTCAAGGGAAAATGAAGAGTATCAATACCCACAAGGAAGGGGGAAAATAAATTTGTTCCAGATGTCTATTATTTGCCTAAAATAAAATGCAACCTTCTAAACATTGGACAGCTCGTGAACAATGTGTTTTTTAAGGATGATGTGTGTAATATCATGGACATACCTCCAATTAAAAGGGTCATTGCAGAAGTGCACATTACAAAGAATATGATGTTTCCTCTCAAGCTCAGAATAGACTTGAAGCAAGGAGGTGTGGTAGCAGCAGTCACACAAGAGGTCTTTCAAGAAGATGTGAAAGACGAAAACTGGTTATGGCATTTGAGATTTTCACATCTCAATTTTGGAGGTTTGAACCTCTTGCATAAAAAAGGGATGGTAAAAGGATTACCACTCATTGGAAAACCTAACAGCCTATGTGATGGCTACATCTTGGGAAAACAACACAGATAAGCATTTTCAACAGGGAAGAGTATAAGCGCAAAGGCACCCTTAGAGATTGTTCACTAAGATTTGTGTGGACCAATGCAAATGCCATCTTTAGCTGCAAGCCATTATGTTTTGAAATTTATAGATGATTATACAAGAAATACATAGATTTATTTCTTGAAACATAAGAGTGAAGTGTTTGATAAATTCTACCACTACAAAGGTCTTGTTGAGAAGGAGAGTGGACACTACATAAAAGTGATAAGAACTGACAGAGGTGGAGAACATATCTCCAAAGATTTCCTACGTTTTTGTAGGGAGAACAACATACACAAGAATTTTACCATAAGGTACACACCACAGCAAAACAGTGTTGCAGAAAGAAAGAATAGGACCATCATGGACATGGTCATAAGTATGTTGAAGGCAAAACATTTTCCAAATGAGTATTGGGTTGAAGTTGTTAATTATGCAGATTACATTTTGAATAGATGCCCAATGAAAGTTGTTATGAACAAAGTTCCAAAAGAAGCATGGAGTGGAACAAAGAAGTTTGTCACTCACATGAAAGTATTTGGATGTGTGGCTTATGAACATGTCCCAAATCAACTAAGGAAGAAATTGGACAAGGGGGGGAAGT
Organism: Pinus albicaulis; assembly: GCA_034641835.2. Taxonomy (NCBI): domain Eukaryota; kingdom Viridiplantae; phylum Streptophyta; class Pinopsida; order Pinales; family Pinaceae; genus Pinus; species Pinus albicaulis. Next base: position 1,214,720,135 of record CM076579.1, read on the forward strand.
GTATCATTGTTGGATACAATGATGAGTCCAAGGCATACAACCTCTATAATCCATTCACCAAGAAAGTTATAATTAGCAGAGATGTGTAGTTTATTGAAGAATAATATTGGGATGGAAGCTTGGAGAAAACAATGAACGTGAAGACATGTCTATCTCATGAAGAGCAAGATGAATGCACAACAGCAAATCATTCTTCCACAATGGTTCCTCCTCCATCTACACAAGCACAGGAGAGCACACCACAAGTTGGAAACAGAACAACCTTGAGAAATCAAGGAAGTGCTTACGCAAGCACACCACAGGGATCAAAAACTCGCTCGAGTACATGTGAAACTCCAAGCACACCAAGAAAACGAAGATTTATAAATTTGAGTGAAATTTATGATCAAGAAAATGATAATAATAATGGTATGAACTCTTTCGTTGCTTTGTTTTGTCATGTTGATGACCCAATCCATTTTGAAGATGCAGTAAAAGAAGAAAAATGGATTGAAGCAATGAATGAAGAGATTGGTGCAATTGAAAAGAATGATACATGGGAGTTAGTGGACCCCCCACAAGGAAAAGAAGTAATTGGAGTAAAATGGGTCTATAAGATGAAGAGCAATGTTGAAGGCAAGATTGAAAGGCACAAAGCAAGACTTGTTGTGAAAGGCTACAAGAAGCAACAAGGAAGAGACTATGAAGAAACCTTTGCACATGTTGTAAGAATGGAAACAGTAAGAACAATGTTGTCCATAGTAGCACAATAAAAGTGGAAAGTCTACTAAATGGATGTGAAGTCATCATTCTTGAATGTAGTGTTGAAAGAGGATGTATATGTTGAAAAACCTTCAGACTATGAGATTGAAGGCTAAAAGAAAAAAGTGTGCAAGTTGAAGAAATTTCTTTATGGGCTAAAGCAAGCAGCAAGAGCATGATACAACAGGATATATGCTTATTTGACAGAAAATGGGTTTGAAAAATGTGATGGTGAACCCACACTCTACATCAAATAAAATGATGGTAAGATTGTTTCGTTGTTTTATATGTAGATCATTTAATCTTTACTAGAAATGAAGTTTGTCTCATTGTTGATTTTAAAGCAGTCATGAAGAGTGAATTTGAAATGACTAATTTGGGTATATTGAGATACTTTTTGGGCATAGAATTAAAGCAAAATGAAAAGGGAATTTTTATTTCCCAAGAAAAATATGTTGCAGAAGCTTTAAAGATGTTTAGCATGCAACACAATAAAGCAGAAATAACTCCAACTATCATGGGGTTAAAGTTAAGCAAATAAGATTGCAGCAAAAATGTCGATCCAACATTGTACAAGAGCATAGTTGGAAGTCTAATGTATTTGATTGCAACTAGACCTCATATTATGTATGTTGTAAGTTGAATTTCTAGATTCATGGAGACAGCAAAGGGGGCACATTGGCAAGCAGCCAAGATAATATTGAGGTATGTGAATGGAATGAAGGAGTATAGTGTTCTATACTCCTCAGTTGATAATTTTAAGTTGATTGGTTACACTAAAAGTGATTGGGCTGGAAGTGTAGATGATAGGAAGAGCACATATGGGTATGTGTTTCATTTGGGATCATGAGCCATTTCATGGGATTCCAAGAAACAACCAATAGTTTCTTTATCAATAGCAGAAGCAGAATATGTGGCAGCAACAGCAGCAACATGCCAAATAGTATGAATGAGAAGAATTTTGAGAGATTTATGTCATCAGCAAGACAAAGGAACCACAATTTATTGTGATAATAGCTTTTATTTGCTATGCGATATCACTATCACATATCACAATCACAAAGTTTTAAGTTTACCGTCAAACCACCGCATGCTAAGCTATTTTGGTTGTGATGCAATAAGTGTCATGTCACTATCACACGTCGCAACCCGCAAAGTTTAATGGATAGTGCCATGAGTTAAAAGTTAAAATCGAAAATCTGCGCGGATGCGATGTGGGCTAGAACCATATTGCATAAAGTTTGAATTCCGTGAGTTTGTGTGTTTGAACGTCTCTTTGCGTGTTTTTGTGTATAAGCAGAATACGGCCTGCATGTCGAGTAATAAAGAAATGGGTCTTTTTGACGGCCCAAGAACAAACGTTGTTGAACATCCATTCAGCATTGAAGCGACATTGATTAGAATTAGTTTTTTATAGGCTTCGGCCATTTAGATATAAGCTATGTAATTTCCATATGTTTCAAAGAGACAGAAAGAGAATAGAATAGAAAACTGAAGTTTTGTTCTGCTCCAGTGTTTTTACGCTCCCTGTATATATGTGACTGTTTAATTCCACATTTTATTTTGAAGTCTCTATGTTGTGAGAAAGTATCCATCTATTATTGATTTCGTTCAATATTCTAAACAACACCCTGATCTAGCAAAATCCCCCGTAGTATTGAATATAAATCCTTTCTGTCTATATACTTGTTAGAGTCAGAAATTTTAAAATGCATAATAGCTCTATATAGCCAATTCTGCTATTCGCTATTATCGTAGGCACTTTTCTACCCATTTCAACGATAATAGTAGGAAAAGTACCAGTTCTTCCCTGCCGCAAAATTATTGCGTTCCTATGGTGTGTGCCCCCACAGTTGTTTTCCGTTTTAAGATATTACGGGGCACTTCGCAAGAATGTGTCAGATGCTCGAAAAACGAGAACGTGAGCCTGAGTCTCTGAAGGGTTCCATTCATGTTAGAGAGCGAAAATGCTTCCATGGCAAAGAAACTAACAGTTTTCTTTCCCAATTAGACAAGACCCTAGTAGAAGGAGAGGAAGAAGAAGAATGCGCTCCTAATGAGGACATCGTCAATGGATTCATGAGAATACTGGAACAAGAGATTGGGATGAGATGTTCCACTTCTTGTATCCCTTCCAACTCTGAGGATAATTCGGTGGCCTCGGATATGTTTAGAGGGTGCGAAAGCCAAACCCTAGATTCTGGCACGACGATTGATCTTTCAAATCTCATCGAGGTTTCAGATGATGGGCTCGGCATTATTGCGAGCCCCGTTCTAGACTTGGAGCACAAAATTTATCCATCTCCAAATGAAACAACGGAGGATTTGAGAACCCGTATCGCAATTCACTTTGGGACAACTGGCACTTTGATGACAAGTTTGATAACTGTCCCCAGTTTACATTATATGAAGATACTTGGGATGCAAGCCAGCTGGAGGATTATATGAATAGATATTTTGTTAGCCAAAATATGTTATTTGACGGTGATTTTTCTGTAGTTTGGAGATTAGGAACTGTCCGTAGCATGTAGTCAACGCAAGGGCTCATTAAGACTGTCCATCTTGTGATTCTCGGGCGCAATCGAAAACTTTTTATTACTGAAAATGGTTGTCTCATTTTACAGCAAAATTTCCAAGTTTGATCTTTACAATTGAACCCCTCACGAATTTCAGTTTTTTTTTTTTAAAGTTGAATCATAAACATGGGTCAAATAAATCATCTTGATCTTTCAATTGAGGGACTAATGAATTTCAAAACCTTGTCAAATAAATCAATTTTATATTCCAATTGAGTACCTAACAAATTTCAATATATATATATATATATATATATATATATATATATATATATATTATTTATTTTAAATTTGAATCATAAACATCGGTAAAGCTATTATATTCCTCTGATCGCAAAAACCTCGATTTAGAATGGTTTATCTCCAATACAATGATTTAAAGCGACCAACTTCGAGTTTGCAGGGAAATTTTGTTAACGTTTTCCGTTCCCGATCAATGTTTAGTAATGGATCCACAGGAAAGTGTCCAACTTTATTTTTGAAGAATCCAAATCTTAACCCATGATTAATTTTAATGATCGCGAGGAATATGATAGGGCAACAGAAAAATATTAATCACGTCCATTTTAAAAAATATTCGAAGTTATTAATTTCATTATAAATTGATTATAATTAACATAGTAAAATAAACTAGCTGGTAAATATTGATAGGCATCCATTCATAACTACAAAAATTATGTTAAAAAAGAAAGGAAATATATTGAAGTTACAATTAGAGTGTTTGGTCTTTCCCACAGTTAGATATAAACATCTCCAAATCACCACTAATTGTTTGTACATCCAAGTCATTGCCTACAACCAAACCATAAAACCAATAGCTTTGTTGGTGAATACATTCACAAGAATAAAAGTAGGCATTATACAAAATGAAAATTTCCACCCTCTCCTTCTAGAGACCACACCGATTCGCCTAGTGATTGTAGTGATCATATTGACCCACCTATTGATAGTGTTCATGATCTCACCCTTATATCTTGCCATCAATAGTAATCACAAAGTTTCACTATTTTCGTTGCCTTTTTGGCAAATATGGTTTTCATTGCCTTTTTGCAAATATGGTTTTATGGACTTTTTAGGCTTTGAATGTGGGTTTTGTTGGATGTATGGTGCTGTTCCTATTTGTTGTAGGTACTGAATATGTTGTTGTGCATCTCAACCGCTTCTGGTGGTTTTGGTTTCAAACAAGCACGGAGAGACTTCTTTTTCCCTTTCTTGGAAATTGGGTTGCACTTGGAGAAATTCTACCTTTCTTTTTTGGATTTTCTAGCCGCTGGAGCTTGGTCGCATCTCCTCTATGATATGAAGATATGTTCTAGTATGGGATTTGTTTAACGTGGGCATAGATGGGATGGATCTAGTTTTTCTCGTCCACGTAACTGGTTATATGGCCAACATGGTTCACGGTTCAAACTTTATGCAAGGACTTAAGGATGGGTTATGTGTTTTGGGTACTGTGCTAGATTATTTGTTGTGGGTATTTTCTTATTCAAGAATTTCCGACTTTAGATGTTTGGTACACCATCTAGTTGGTGGTGCTTCTTCCGTCGCCCTTTCTGGTGCGGTTTTAATCCAACACAATGAAGTTTTGACACAAGTCAGCCTTGAATCATCATTATCCAAGTAAAACATTATATTTCTCATCATGCATTTCAAATCCTCCAACTCAAAGAATAGGTTTTAGTGATCAAATTTCTTGTCTTTAAATATTAAATGTAGCAAAGTTTCTATTTGCTAGTGCAATACAAGAGAGTATATGAAATGAAGCCTCTTTTTGTGAAATCTAGGTGGGTTTAGGACCCTTTTAAAACCTATACCTCTCCAAGATCTTAGAATCAGAGTGGTAGGGGTGGTAATCGAATTCTTTAACCTCCAAAAGAAAGATCTCTATCCTCACATCAAGAGGAACCGCGTTAAAAAATAAACTAACCGAGTCAAACACAAGGGTCCTAGAAAGCTTGAATCCCACATTACCCAAACTTCTCCTTCGACTCATCATTCATTGCCGACGAGGCATGGCTATTGCCATAGGAAAACTAACTATACACCTATATCACCCTTGAACAGCAAAATAGGAATACAAACAAACAACAAATCCTTGATCCCCTAAGTGCAAAATCAACAAATTGTCTCCCCATCCCCACTCCGAAGGGCCAAATTATAATAAAATTTCCAATTCTAGATATCTCAGAGACATAAGCTTCACCACATGGATAGTTTTTTCCCCTCAACACAAGGCACCGTCTCCAAATTTGAATCCAACCAAATTAAAAGGAGTAGACTAGAACAAAAAAGGAATAATGCCCAGTAACTAAAAGCCAATAAATGCTAGAGGATAAACCAACATAATTTCCCCAACATGTTCGACCCTTTGGCACTCAATATAATTTTACCACAATTAAAGAGAGTCCAATTGGAATTCAAATAGACAAGAAGAGTAAACCTACTATGATAGAAAAGATTTCACAGAAAGGGCAGAACAATAGCACAGGGGAGCATAATATAATTAAGGACTAAGACACATAAGAGCATAACCAAAATAATAGTAATAAATGACAATCTCTAGGATGTGAGGTAAAAGCCGCACCATGCCATAAAAGGATTCCCACATGAGACACCTTTCACCCAGGCAATGTAAGTTGTGGAACCATTGAAGATGTACCCTCATGCAGAGAAAACTCAGAGAATCGTGGTGCCAAAACAAAATAGGAGAAGGAGGGAAGGGATGTAGCCTCACATTCTCTCACACAAGGAACATACCTCCACCTCCTCGGATCCATGAGAAACCATTTAAAATTGCGATACCTGTGGATCATATCCCATTGTCCTTCACATGCTTTATGACACGCCATTACAAACTTCATGCCATATGTACAAAACACTCGATACAAGGATACTCCTTCATCATTCTGGTTAACACACGCATGGGGGATTAATGATAAAAACAATTAATATGTAAGTGAAATATATATGCATTTAAAAAAAATTTAATAAGATTCGTAATCATGGATATTCGTCCCCATTTTATTATGGAGATTCTTAGTTTATAACTAGATTTTTCTTATAATATCATGAGAAAATACTATGGCTAATCAATACCACATGTTAGAAAACTATGACTAATTTCATATGACAATTGTTCATATGTCAATTATTTAATTAACGAATTTAATTGAAAGGGTGAAAAATGCATGTCTACTATTGAAATAAATATTTTCCTTTCATTTGTATATACTACTAAGAAAATTCTAAAATATACTATGAATATTAAATCCCTACCCTCCACCTAATTATTATTTATAATTAAATTAAAATTATGAAAGCCCAATTCCTAAATAAACATGCCTATCAACAAAATTAATATCATAATCTCCACACAAAAAGTTATATATATATATATATATATATATATATATATATATATATTTGGGCATTAAGATATTAATTATGTTGATAGACATGTTTATTTTGGATTTGAGCACATATATAATTGTAGTATTTTGTGTTTGGATTATGATATTAATTATGTAGATAAACAATCTTATTTTAGAATAATACTTTCATAATTTTTTTAAATTATATATATATATATATATATCTCAAAGGTTACACTTGTTAACAAAGCCAAACCCTTAAGACTTCCAAGAGAATTGACTCGATGAGATTCTATGGGCTAGGTACTTTTGGTAACAGTAACTTCACCAATTAAATTAAACTAACACTCGATACTTATAGATAAATAAGTTATAAAAGATTTATTTTTAATTTCAATGGAAGTATATACGTGCATCTCCTTATTCAGATAAAAATTGTATTAACTGCTATAAACTATTATTTGTGTTAATAATATTAAATAAAATTAGTATATTAAAATTTATGGGTGCTCTCATTATTTATGTAATTTTATTACATGATTATATTTTATAAATTTAATAATATTTATAATTTGTAATTTCTGCCATAAATGAGTTTGCATCATTTATAGTTAATTAAATTTGAAAAAAGAAAGTTTTATTATAAAATATATTTATCAAAAGTTTTATGATAAAAAGTTGTAGAAACATATACATTTTAGATAATTTAAAATAAGTTTCGTATCTACTTTAACAAAAAAAATTATATACTAGCACAACCACATTATTAAATGTGGTTTAAATACGTCAATAAGAATATACCAATCACATGCACAACCACATAATAAAATATGGTTGATATAAGCCCATAGGAAACAATGCATAAGGATTTAGTATTAATATTATTATTGATATTAATAAAAATGCAATAATAATAAAATAATAATAATTCTATTATAAATAAGCCCAATGGATTATAAAAGAAAGTGAGATATAAAAACCTAAGGAAACAATAAACTATCAATACTAAAAACACATGGAAATAATATTATATTTATAATAATTATGTTATTAATAAGAATTTCATTCATTTAATTTCTTTATATAAATCATTCATATATATTAAAATAAAAAATTGATGATGATGATGATGATGATGATGGTGATGATGATGATGATGAATGTCCACTAAGACCAATGTGGCCTATCGGACTCCAAGAAAAGTAAAAGAAAAGGAATGTAGGTGTGATTCTTGGAAATTTTGTTTCTACGATCAATGAGAAGGGAAATAAGCGCTCAAAGATTTCTATATATGGGTTGGCTTAATAAGTCAACATGATTGGAAGTGTGGAAGATGTTAGGGAATTGAGAACAGATGTGAGTAAGAGTCAAGAAGTATAAAATGAAGTGCTTTTCATATTCCACCTACTCAGTATCGCAAATCTAATAGATTCTATCATTTCAGGGAGTCTTGGGAATAGACCACCACCCCGTCTCACTTCGAAGCTCATGAGAATTAGTTCTTATCCTAGCGATTTCCACTTTTTTCTTAGTTCTCGTCAACACAGAGAGATAAATTTGGTTATTAAGGGTGGAGTTGATCGCCTCCTTGAAGTATCTTAGTTTCCTTTTACCCTCCAGCTCCTTATCCTCCCACAACTTGTCCTTAAACTTAGAAGAAATAGTATATTTGACACCATATTTTCTTCCCATACTGATTTGCTTCTTAATTCCCTAATGTTTGAGCCAAGACTGGGCATCCTTATGCCACCAGCGCTTGAGGAAAAGGTGGGACTTTTAGCTATAATTAGAAGCAAATTTTGGGAGCTTGTTGGAGTCCATGTTGTAATGGTTCTTCTTATACATCATATATCTAAACATAGTCGTACTTTCAATGGGGTAGAGACCATCTTCTATCAATAGGATAGGATAGGGAGTATTTCCCTTGATCTTTAGGTTTTCGGTTATGAATTTATTTTGAATCATCTCAATCTCCCTCCATGACTCTGTATATATACTGAAACCGCAAAGTTCATAAATTATGATTCTTGAACTTAAGGAGCTCCTCTAGTGTTGTCTAGTTTTTTGTTCAATGGTTTTTCCAAATAGCTTGGAGTTTATGAGAATCATTTTGATATAATTTCTATTGATTTTATTTTTCTTCCATTGTGAGACTCATGGGACAACTCGTGAAGAGATGGTCATGTTCATGGAACTTGTTGCATCTGAACAGTACATGCTCATATGTTAGAGGATATTTTGAAACTTCATCATTGTAGGAGATTTTGATTAATTATGACAACGGATTAGAGATATTCATTTACACATATATTGTCACATATGAGGTGTAGCATCCTCTCTGGCTCACTTTAAATATTTTCATTCAATCTCCAAGCACATTTCCAATACCTTCTAAGATTTATTCCTCCCTAAATTATTTTGGGAGAGAAAATAGGGGACCGCAAATTGGGATTTCCATGAATTTTTCATTTTCTCACTTGTACCTTTCTTGCCAAAATTTCATGAATAACCCCACATTATTGAAAATATATAGGACTTTCTTGAATAACCTATTTATGTCTTCCAATTTGAAAAAAGCGCTATAAAGAAACCCTTCGCTCCTAACTTGAGACCAATGTGTTCGTTTAGCTACCATTTTTGTTGTGTCCATCAAAACGATGCTTTATCTTCACCAAATGTTAATGAGCTTGCATATTAAGGCATGATATTTTTCTCTATCTTCACCAAATGTCAATGAGATTGCATATTAAGGCATTATATTTCATAAACTTGATGTAGGTCTCCTTTTTTTCTTTTACTTGATATTTTGGATTCTTGAATACCTTACGAAGGAATCTCGTTTGCATATAGATTTTCCAATTCACCCCTATTGGAGGACCTTCTTTGTTTCTATTTGCACAAATTTGGCTCAAAGTTGATCAATGAGATGGTTGCATCTCATGGCTTGAACGAGAACCTCCACCACCCTTGACCGCATTCTTGAAGGAGGGGTCTGCACCAACTTCCCTAAGCACTTGTTGTAAATTCTCTCACACAACATCAAATGGGTTAAAAAAAAACAAATATGGTCGTAACCCGAAGAAAATTACTTTTGTGCAATATCATATTTCGGCTCTCCAAATATCCTAGCTAATTTACTACAAAGACAAAGAGAGATCAAAACAAAGATGATGGCATGCCAAACTATTTAAAATGATAACCAAATTATTGGATTTTTCAATTATATATTATTTAATAATGTTTATAACTTGTAAATTTAATCTTAATAGAATCCACATAGTTTACTAGTGTATCCATATAAATTAAATGGTTGGCAAATGCGAAAGAGAATCAATTCATAATATACATTATAACACTAATTTTATGATATCTCACATTGTTAATAATAATAAAAAAAAAAAACAAATTAAATTATAACTTTATTTTAAATTTAAATTATGATTATTAACCATAATGATTAAAAAATTAATATAAGTTAAATATATATAAATTTGAAGAAAACATGCAATAATATTCTTGATCATAGATATTCACACCCACTTTATTATGGATATTTATAATCTATAAATAAGATTCATTACACTATTATAGGCCAATACCAGACATTAAATCATTTCATATGACACTAGCTCATATCATGTTTTTTAATTAATCAATTTAATTAAAATTGGACAAAAAAAACATAACTGCTTTAGAAATAAATATCAATCCATGGAAACTAAGTCTCTAGCTTCCACCTAATAACCCTTGTTAATTAAATTAAAACTGTAGAAATCATATTCCAAAATACATATGCCTATCAAATTATTATTAATTAAATTAAAAGAATAATTTTAATATTTATTAGGGATATAATCATCTATTTGATGATGGAAAATTGTAAAATACTTATATTTCTAATTAATTCAATCTTTTATTATTATTAAATTATTTATTAAGTATTTATTTTACAAAAATATTTTATAATATATAAAATTTTTGTAATATAAAAATTGAATTATCATTTTAATAAAAATAATTTCATATACATTTTGTAATTTTAATAATAATTTAAATTATTATAAATCAGTATAGATCTATTTTAACTTTGGTTTTCTAAGTGTGGGGACGATCATATAACCTTTCTAGAAAAAATTGAGGAAATGTTTACAACTAATGCTTAGATTCCTATACCTGAAAACTAAAATTAAATTTGCATTCATTCTAAATAATATTATTTATATTTATATAAATTTCATATATTTATTTCTATACATTCTTGTTTATAATTTTATTAAAATCTCATATATATATATAACTTAAAAATTATTTGGAATATTATTAATAAAAATAAGAGGTTTGGTGAAAAGGGCTTAATTTTTTAATGTTGGTGTAGGCTCAATTTTGAGGAGAGATTTCTTGGAATCATGTCGTGCCTTGAGGTTGTTGTATGTCAAAAAATTTTGTTTTGAATGGTTTGGTGAACAATTTGTTTCCCCCACTCTATGGTTCAAGTGTTTAGAGACATCTAGTAATTGGTTTTGTAATGTGTGCACAAATATAAGTGAATTAAAACCCCACCCTATATCATCTCCTTGTAAATTCATGTTTCCATAAACATGTTGGAGAAAAAAAAACAAATACAATATAATAAAATAATTAATTTTATTTACTAATTTTATTTTTTATTATAATTTTGATTTAGCAACCTTTTGAAAATTTTATTGCACAGATAAGACATCATATTTTTTATTTGTTATTTCTATAAGTAAATATTTAAATTATATATATATATATATATATATATATATATATATATATATATATATATATATATATATATATATATATATATATGGAGGAAGTGGAAGGATAAAAATCACTGGCAGGAAGCTCCGGAAACGCAGCAGTGGGAAAATCTGGCAAAAGAATTGAAGACTAGAAAAATCATCCATGCGCATGGTCCAGACATCCTTCGCTGGGGATATTTGACTAAAGGGAAATTCACCATTAAAGAGGGATATGATCTTCAAGCTCAACAAGCGCACAATGATATGCGACCAGTCTGGAAAAAAATCTCGGCGATGAAACATTGGCCTAAGGTGGCATACTTTCTATGGATGGTTAGTCATCGAAGAATATTAACCTGGGAAAATCTATGGAAACGAGGGATGGTAGGACCCTCTCAATGCTCCCTTTTTCAAAAGGATAGTGAAACAACAAAATATCTTTTGAACTCGTGCTCAATGGTGCAACAAACATGGAGGAGCCTGGCACAATTGTTTCGGCAAACAGATCAAAATCATGATAGCATTGTGGAAACCATATATAAATGGCGCAAAGGAAAGTTCCATTGTCAAGTAATTAACAGGGCCTGGACACTATCACTTGGATTCATTCTCTGCCATATTTGGAAGGAAAGGAACTGTAGGATTTTCTAAGATATTCACCAACCGATGCAGCACATTTGGCAACGGTCGATAGATACTATTCGAGAAACCATTTTAACAGAAAGTTGGACAGATGAGGATTGGCAGACCGTAGGCTTTGAATCCCAGATATTAGAATCTTTAAACCTCAAACCGCAGATATTGTACAAAAGCTTATGGAAATACAGACCACCACATCAATCAAGTTAAGAAACATGGCAGCCTCCCCATCTAGGATTTATTAAACTAAATTTTGATGGAGCCTCCAAAGGTAATCCGGGGCAAGCAGGGTCAGGAGGGCTTTTTCGTAACTCACAAGGGATAGTCTGCCGGTTTTATGCCTTTGATCTGGGCCATGCAACTAATAATGAAGCCGAATTGCTCGCAGTCAAGCACAACTTAGCCATTGCAATTAGAGAAAACTATCAGAGACTTATCATTGAAGGTGATTCAGAAATGGTTACAGGAGTTCTTCGTAAGCTCCAGCAAGGAACCCCTTGGGAAAAAATTTCTCATAGCTAGCGAACATATGCTCTCATTGAGGAAGTGAGCCAACTTTTGAAACAGCTCCAATACCTGATCCCTTAACATATAAGGTGAAAAGGCAATGCGGCAGCAGATTATCTCGCTAATTGGGGCTATAAACAGGTGGAGCGTTGTATTGATGCTAGCCCCATAGATGCTATATGGGATGTGGAACTCCATTCTCTCCAGCTGATAGCAAGCAAAGATCTTCAACCCCCCGATCGGGGTGTACACCTGTCCTAGCGCATTCATGAATCAAGGTAAGGTGGCGGTTTGTGGGCTCCCATATCCATCATCTCTTATCATGCGAAATGGCAACTCCACCTCCCTGCAGTACGAGATAAGCCGATCTTTACTGAGCACGCAAGGTGGACAGCCTGTGCTGTCAGAACGCCAGAGGAAAGTTTTAAATGAGGTAAGTCGGCCAACTCCCTGTTTTCATTCTTGCACGCATAGGTCTTTGCATGCAAGAGCTTGGAGGATTCAGAGGAGGGCGCCGGACACAGGTTATTCGCATAGGTGGTGGTATGTATCCAGCCTCCTTCTAAATATAATGGTTTTTAACGCAGTGGTTTCAGTCTCAGTGATGTTTCAAAGGGTAATGCAGATTCTTTTACTTGTATTTTTTTCTGCTCCTCCAATGCAAGAGGTTCTCCCCTGCTTTCGCGACCCCCCCTGCCACCTGTTCCATAAGTTTAATATCCCAGTATTCAATTCATACAATCTTGTATCTACAGTCCTGCTTTTTTGGATTAATACCCCGACGGATATGCGCTCACAAATAGTTAACAAGGTTTGTTGTTGTAACCACTGTCTCCTTCCACTCCTGTTAGTGACACATCAGTGTTATTTGGGTTGTAGAGGGGTTTCTTGTCTCGGGAGTCTTTCTTTTCCTCCTTGGCCGTCAACTGGACTACTCCATTTTCTTATGTTATACCCGGTAGATAGGTTGAGGAAGTCGTGCGACTGTAGGATTCATTTCAATGCAGGAAAGCATTGCCGACCATCATCACCTCTGGTGCATTCTCCCTGTAGCTTGGGTTGTAGTTTCTAGAAGATTTATTTTCCTAATTGTTGGTCTACTGCTCTAGTTCAATCACTTCTGTTAAACCCTGTAGTAGACCACTCGGGTCGAGCAAACGCTTTGTTATGCTTCTGCCTTACTGCATCGCATACAGCCTGCATCCACAGTGATATTGTTGGGCCCCCGCAGCTCCAGGCCTTCGAATTGCTTTGTAATCATAACAAAGATGATAAAGCGCTGCTTATTGTGAGGTTCCCTTATGCTGACTTCATTTTCATGTGCACTGCTGTATGTCTGTCTTGTACACCAGGTCCTTACGTGCCATGGGAAAGAAACAGGCCTCAACCCATACTGCTAAAGGGAAGCAAAAGATTGAAAATGAATCCACTTCAAAGAAGCGTGGTCAGAAGTCGAACCTGGAGACTCTAGAGAACTTGGCAGCCAGCTATGTCATCGAAAACTCTTCCAAGATCCTCCAGGAAATCTGTGGGTGGGAAAGGGAAATACAAACAGACCCTGAAGACCTAGAAGCTGAAACAGAAATCTTAGACTTTATCACTGACCCTGGCAACACCAGAGGACGTCTTACATCATTTAACCAGACAATCCACACCTATTGGATCCTGAAATGTCTTCTTGCAAAAGCCATGCAGAGCTTTCCCCCAGCTTCGGTGCAGCCAGAGCAACCACAGTTAGATACTAGTTTGAAGGCCATGCTTCACGACATGCAAGACCAGCTATACCACATAAAAATCACCCAGTATCAGGCAACTGACCGTATTAGCAGAATTGATGACTGTGTGAGACGTATTGAGAAGCAGCTCCAGCAAATCCAGCAAGTGGAAATGCCAAGGTCTACTGGAAAATACCTGGCTCCTGTCTCCTCCTCAGATGCTTAATGGTTCCTGCTATGATGCTTTATGAAATATACATTTTTGTATAGTCTAAGTTTTTATTTTCTACAAGTAGAGCAGTATGGCATAGAACAGTTAGCTGATGAAGCATATAGACAGATGAAGACATTCCAATTTTGGTTTGCTTTCAAAGCACTGAGATGGCCAACAGAGCTGGTTTCCTCCGGGCAAGTTGAGGCCATCGAATGGTTTTATAATTTTGTAACGTGTTTCGATATTATAAATAGAAAATAGAAGTCCCTACCAAGTTCAAAAAAAAAATATGATGGATTAGCATTGTATTTTAAATTAATATTTCAAATATATCTCAAAGCATGCTGAATTATAATAATGAACCATTTTTAAAATTTCAAGCATATATTTGGTAAATTTTTCGCGATATGGTCACCGGACACAATGCCAAAAGTGGAAGGCTCTTGGATTCAAATTCTGAATACTAGACTCCATTTCATTGGCAAACAGCTCTTTGGCGTGTGGGATTACATGCTTCCGTCATTAACAGCAAATACCCAATATTTTATCGCCTTCCCTTACAATTTGCAAATTATTCCAAAATAGAGGTGAGCCACTGACTCACTCATGAAAGTAACGCCCATAAATCTGCGAATCAATTATTAAATGGTCCAAAATGCCCATTCATATCCCACATGTTTCGCTATTTTGCTCTTAAATTGTCTTTGACTATGTAAAGCAAAGTGCGTTATAAAAATCCAGTTTTGTCCCCAAGATAAACTGAATTCTTACCTGATTTACATATGTAATATTTGTTATGACCCTCCAACGTTACATTGTTAGACACAAACGTCTTAATCGTTTATCCAATGCCTTCAAAATTCAAAGGTTGACAACAGTTAGACAAATGTTCACAACAGTTACATTCTTAGTTATAATAAACCAACGATAAGGTCAAAATCATAAATGTCGCTTATGTCGAGCCGTACTTCATGACCCTCCATCGACAACATTCCAAACGAGATACCCCTTAATAATTGGCTGTGTGAACACACGGAAAATGCCTCGCGCTCTCCTAAACCCTAAACCTAGCTCGGGTTCTTCTCGGGATCAATTCAGGATTAAATGAAACGAAGAATAAGTGTCTTGCCGACATCATAACGTGAAAAATGCCCACCCATCAAGTATTTCCAAATCGAACTAGTCTAAGAAAATGGCATCATTGAAGCGAACCAAAATTTTCGTGGAAATAGGGAGAGATGGTAGGCAGGAATACCTATTCGTGCGGTACTGTAATCCTTAACTTCCTGGTATGATCCAACAAAATCCCTCATAATTTTGAATATAAATCCTTTACGTCTATAGACTTTCCGCTATCCGCTGTTATCGTAGGCGCTTTGCTACCCATTTCAGCGATAATAGTAGGAAGAATAGCAGTTATTCACTGCCGCCGAATTATTGCCTTCCTATGGTCTCTGTTGGAATTTCTGAATATTCCAATGACACAGAGGAAGCAAAGTTCCTCAACTAAACACAGAGATTAATGGACAGAGATATGTAACAAAAAACTATTTCATTCAATAAAAAAACTCTGTTGCGAATGAAGATTTCTTCAGAACTTCATTGTTCTGGATTAAAAAAAAAAGACTTCAGTTTGACTGCTACAAAACACAAAACACAGTGCATTTTAAACTTCCTGTCTCACTGTTTTTCTTTTCTGCTTTCCGGCCTTTTTCTTCACACTGTCAATTGCACACACAGTGCTCTCTCTATCTTTGTATTGCTCACTACATAGAATACACTTTTTCTGTTTCAACACAGAGTCCTCTATGTTGTTTCACTACCTTCAGGCATATATATGTATTGTCCTTTTTTTATATATTTCATTACAATCCATATATATTATAAACATTTCTGTTTATAATATGTATGTTAAATCATATACAACCTGAGTTTAGAACTAAAAACATATTACGGCGCATATAAAACAAATAAAACATTAAAGTAAAATCCTAAAGTTAAAAACCTTTTAAAAACATTTTTCGCCGATTTCAAACTATGAGTCAAAATTCATTTTCATAGTTTATCTCATCTTTTTATGGGTGTGCTCACTGTGCTTTAAAATGTGCGATAGGGCTGCCATTAGTTGGAAGAGTGTGACATGGCAGATTTCAAAATTCTATTCAAATCTACTTTAATTGCTTATCGCATCCAATTTTGGATGAGTTGATGTCGGC
Source organism: Pinus albicaulis (assembly GCA_034641835.2). Classification (NCBI taxonomy): domain Eukaryota; kingdom Viridiplantae; phylum Streptophyta; class Pinopsida; order Pinales; family Pinaceae; genus Pinus; species Pinus albicaulis. The sequence continues at coordinate 1,214,736,883 of CM076579.1, forward strand.
TTGGGTTTGTGCGATAAGAGCGTCATTGGTTGGGGCTTAATGAGGTGGATCATGGGGACCACACGGAAGTTGACGTCAGTTCATTCAAAATAAATCAAATCAAATGGCGAGGTTAATGTGGTTGGTGCAAGGTGTAAATGCGGAGGTAGCGTGGAGTTGGAGCCACGACTTTATACAAATGAACAGGGATACGACCATATCCAAAAACTAGAAGTTGCAGGTGGCTTCAATGCGCGATGGAGTGCTCAACACATTAAAAAACGCTACTGCAATGTCCTCTAGCTCAGTCCCGCAGTTGGAATTAAATTCCAACAACCCCTTTAATTACAACTGTTGTTCTTTTCCATACCTAGACATTTTCTTAAGTAATTAAAAATTTTCTGCCCTAATGGATTTGTCAATATATCAACAAACTGCTCCTTTGTTCTGCAATGTTGCAAAACAATTTCCCCATTGTTCACTAGCTCTCTGATGTAGTGATACTTGACATCAATGTGTTTCATTTTCTTATGAAATATTGAATACTTGGATAAAGCTATAACTCAGCTATTATCACAATAAGCTATTGTGCCTTTTACCTGTTCATGACACAAACTTTTTAACATTCTCCTCATCCATACTGCCTAACATGTTGCTATTGTAGTTGCCACATACTCTGTATCTGCTATTGATAAAGCCACAATTGGATGTTTATTACAAGCCCATGAGATGGCTCTTAAACCCATATGAAAAACATATCCAGAGGTGCTTTTCCTGTCATCTATACTTCCAGCCCAATCACTGTCAGTATATCCAATCAATTCAAAATTTTCTGAAGTGATGTATAAAATTCCATACCTCTTTGTTCCTTTCACATACCTAAGAATTCTTTTTGTTGCTTGCTAATGTACCTCCTTTGGCCTTTCCATAAATCTATAATTTAAACTCACAGCATGGATAATGTTTGGCCTAGTTGCAGTCAAATACATGAGGCTGCCAACTATGCTCTTATACAAAGTTGGATCAAAATCCTTACTGTTGTCTTCTTTGCTCAATTTCAATCCCATCACTGTAGGAGTAATTGCTACCTTGCAATCCTGCATGTTAAATCTTTCCAAAATTTCTTTCACATATTTTTGTTGAGAAATAAAATTTTATTTTCATTTTGCTCTACTTATATCCCTAAGAAGTATCTGAGCAATCCCATATCAGTCATCTCAAATTCATCCTTCATGACTATCTTAAAATTCTCAGTGAAGTAAGAATCATTACCTATGAATATAACATCATCGACATACAAAACAACAATCGACATCTTACCATTTTTTTCCTTGATGTATAATGTGGGTCCTCCTTCACATTTTCAAAACCATTTTCCAGTAGATAGGCATCTATCCTACTATACCATGCTCTTGGTGCTTGTTTCAGCCCATAAAGAGATTTCTTCAATCTGCATACCTTGTGCTCTTGGCCTTTTTTATCATATCCCATAGGTTTTTCAACATAAACTTTCCGCTTGTGTTGTGCTACTATGGACATCATTGCTCTTACTATTTCCATTCTTGCAACCGGTGCAAATGTTTCTTCATAATCTCTTCCTTGTTGCTGCTTGTAGCCTTTGATAACACGTCTGGCTTTGTGCCTTTCAGTCTTACCTTCAACAATTATCTCGTTTTTATAAATCCATTTCACTCCAATTAGTTCCTTACCGTTTTGGAGATCAACTAATTCCGATGTCTTATTTTTATTTACGACATTTATCTCTTCATCCATAACATCTATCCATTTCTTATCTTTTACCACTTCTTCAAAATGAAATGGATCTTCTACATCACAATATAATGAAAATAAAGAGTTCATACCTTCATTTGCTACCTCTTGCTCATAAATTTCATTCAGACTTTTGAATTTGGTTCCTCTTTCACTTGCTGAACTTGTGCTTGTAGAAACACTCAAATATTCTCCTTGTGATGTTTTTGGAGAAGCATTGTCATCACTTCTCAAGGGTGTTCTCATACCTGCTTATGGAGTCCCTTGATGTCCTTGTCTTGGTGGAGGTGGTGCTGCTAATAAGGGATGTCTTTCAGCCATTTCTTCCTCATGTTTATCATGAGACAAAAAACTTTTTGCATTCACTGTTTTCTCAATCCTTCCATCCCAATCTTCTTCCTCAATAAAATTTACATCTCTTCTTATCATAATTTTCTTTGTGGATGGATTATACAATTTGTATGCTTTGGATTCTTCACTGTATCCAACAAATATGCACCTCTCCCCCTTACTGTCCAACTTCTTCCTTAGCTGATCTTGAATGTGTGCATAAGCCACACAACCAAAAACTCTCATGTGGGTGACAAACTATTTTATGCCACTCCATGATTCTTCTGGAACTCTGTTCATTAAACTCTTTATTGGTCATCTATTTAGCACATATGCTGCACAATGTACAACTTTAGTGCAATATTCATTTGGCAAATGTTTTGCCTTCAACATACTTCTTACCATATCCATGATGGTTCTATTTTTTCTTTCAACACCTCCATTTTGCTGTGGTGTATACCTTGCTGTAAATTGTTTACGAATCCCATTTTATCTGCAAAAACGCAGAAATTATTTGGAGATATATTCTCCTCCTTTGTCTGTTCTTCAGACTTTAATATGTTGCCCACCTTGATTCTCAACAAGAGCCTTAAAGTGGTTGAATTTCTCAAACAATTCACTCTTCAACTTCAAGAAATAAACCCATGTTTTTCTTATGTAATCATCAATAAAGGTCAGAATATAGTGGTTGCCTGCTAATGATGGTTTTTGCATTGGTCTTCAAAAATCTGAATGAAATATTTCTAAGGGTACCTTTGCCCTTATGCTCTTTCCTGATGGAAATATTTCTCTCTGTTGTTTTCCCAAGATGCAGCCTTGACATAAGCTGTCCGATTTTTCAATCAATGGTAATCCCTTTACCATTTCTTTCCTATACAACAAATTCAGACCTCCAAAGTTGAGATGTCCAAATTTCAAATGCCATAACAAGTTTTTATATTTTACTTCTCTTTGGAATGTCTCTTGTGTCACTATTGCCATTGCAGCTCCTTTTTTCAAATCTGCTCTCATCTTGAGAGGAAACATTCTGTTTCTTGTCATCTTCACCTATGAAATCCTCTTCTCGCTTGGTGGTATGTCCATGATGGTGCATACATCATCTTCAAAGAAAACATTGTATCCTTTTTGAATGAGTTGTCCAATGATCAAAAGGTTACACTTCATACCAGTCACATATTAAACATCTGATATGGATCTCTTTTCTCCTTTATTTGTCAAGACACTTACTCTGCCTTTTGTCATGACAGAGACCTTACTGTCTATCCCCAATGTTATTTGAGACTTCACATTTTCACATAACATGGAAAACATAGAAATGTTTCTAGTCATATGGTTCCTACATCCTAAATCTAGAAACCATATATCTTAATTCTTTTTTTCAGCCATATTACATGCTAAGAACAAGTTCTCTTCACTGATATTTTCTTTGGTAAAATTAGCACTAGGTCTATTACCCATGTTACTTTGTTTATTCCTACATTCATTAACGTAATGTACATACTTCTTACAATAATGACATTGGAATTTGGACTTATCATACCTTTATCCATGTGCTTGATTTTGTCCACCTTGATGGCTGTTGCCTTGGCCTTGGTTCTGATTTTGATTGCTGCCCCTTCCACTAGTATTTGCAGGGCTATTTCTTCCTCTGTTTCGGCTTCTACCTCTTCCTTTTCCTCTGTAGTTTGTTCTGCCTTGACCTCTTCTTCTTTTAAAAGACATTTGGGTCTTGAAGGCATGCTCCAAAGATGAGTTTGTTGTTCTACCCAATATTTGTTCATGTGTCATCAATGATGCATGAAGCTCATCAACAGTAAACTTTGAGAGATCCTTTTTCTCTTCAATGGTTGTTACTATCATATCAAATCTTGAGGGTAAGCTCCTCAACATATTCTCCACTATTCTTCTCTCTTCTATTGTCTCTCAATGAGATCTCATTTAGGTAACCAACCCAATCAACAATGTGAAGAATGAGTCTATTGTATTAGACTCTTTCATGTAGATGAATTCAAAATCTGTTCTCATTAATTGAAGCTTTGTAGTTTTTACATTCTCCATTCCTTGGTAGGCTATCTCGAGGGTATCCGATGCATCCTTGGACCTCTTGGCTACTGCGATCCTTAGAAATATGATTTCATGCATTGCCTGATAGAGATAGAAGAGGGCTTCTGAGTCCTTCTTCCTATTACTCTTCAAAAAATCCTTCTCTACCTGTGTTAAGACATTAAATGCTTATTCATCCACTGATTCTTCTTAACCATCTTCAAATAGATCCCATAAATCTTGAGAGGAAAACATGGCTCTCATTGTGATTTCCCAATAGTCCTAGTTCTTCCCATTTAACTGTAGGAGTTGAGTATTTCCCATTCTTGTGCTTCTGCTGGCTCTTTCCATGGATAGTTTTTAATAAAAAACTTGATTTTATTTCCCAACAAATTGTCTCTTTGCTGAGAGATAAACTTTTTCTCTTAAAATACTTCTCTGGACTGCACATTTTAAACAAACACAAAAAAAACTCTGTTTTGGTAAACACCTTGTCTTGCTGAGCCTTCACATTGCTGGTCAAAAGCTTCAACAACTATTTCTTCCTTCATGTTCTTCGTCAAACGCAAAGAGCCTGGACCAGCTTTGATACCATGTTGGAATTTATGAATATTCCAAACACATAGAGGAAGCAAAGTTTCTCAACTAAACACAGTGATTAATAGATAGAGATATGTAGCAAAAAATTATTTCATTCAATAAAAAAAAAACTCTATTACAAATGAAGATTTCTTCAGAACTTCATTGTTCTGGATTACAAAAAAAAACTTCAGTTTGAATGCTACAAAACACAGTGCATTTTAAACTCTCTGTCTCACTGTTTTTCTTTTCAGCCTTCGGGGTTTTTCTTCACACAGTCAATTGCACACACACTGCTCTCTCTGTCTTTGTATTTCTCATTGCATACAATACACTTTTTCTGTTTCAACACACAATGTCCTCTATGTTGTTTCACTACCTTCTGGCATATATATGTATTGTCCCTTTTTTTTATATTTCATTACAATCCATATATATATATATATATATATATATATATATATATTATAAAAATTTATGTTTATAATATATATTTTAAATCATATACAACCTAAGTTTATAACTAAAGACATATTGTGGTGCATGTAAAACAAATAAAACATTAAAGTAAAATCCTAAGGTTAAAAACCTTTTAAAAACATTTTTCGCGGATTTAAAACTATGAGTCAAAATTCCTTTTCATAGTTTATCACATCCTTTTATGGGCATGTTGACTGTGCTTTAAAATGTGCAATAGCACTGCCATTGGTTGGGAGACTTTGACGTGGCAGATTTTAAAATTCTATTCAAAACTTCTTTAATTGCTTATCGCATCCAATTTTGGATGAGCTGACGTCGGCTTCAATTTGTGCAATAAGAGCATCATTGACTGGGGGTTTATGACGTGGATCATGGGGACCACATGGAAGTTGACGTGGGTTCATTAAAAATAAATCAAATTAAATGGCATGGGTTAATGTGGTTGGTGCAAGGTTTAAATGCGGAGGTAGCGTGAAGTTGGAGCCATGGCTTTACACAAGTGAGCAGGGCTATAGCCATATCCAAAAAATTGAACTTGCAGGTGGCTTCAATGTGCGATGGAGTGCTCAACACATAAAAAGAATGTTGTTGTAGTGTCCTTTGGCTCAGTCGCATAGTTGGAATTAAATTCCAATACTTTGTGCCCCCACAGTTGTTTTCTGGCTTCTGATATGAAGCTGCAGTTCGCAGGTATGTGTCATATGCTAGGAAAACGAGAATGTGAGCCTAAGTCTCTGCAGGATTCCATTGATGTTGGAGATAGGAGATGCTTCCATGGAAAATAAAGTGACATTTTTCTTTCGCAATTAGACAAAACCGTAACAGAAGAAGAGGAAGAAGAAGAATGGGCTCCTAATGAAAAGGCCGTCAATGGATTCATGAGAATCCTGGAAGAAGATATTACCGCAGCATGTTCCACTTCCTATCTCCCTTCCAACTCTGAGGATAATTCGGCAGCCTCGAATAATTTTAGGTGACGCAAAAGCCAAACCCTAGATTCTCACACGAAGATTTATCTTTCATATCTCCTCGAGGCTTCAGATGATGATCTTGGCATTCCTCCGAGCCCCGTTTTGGGCTTGGAGCACAAAATTTATTCATCTCCAAACGAAACAATGGAGGATTTGTCAAAGCTCTCGTATCTGAAATCACTTGGGAAAAACTGGCAGTTCGATGAAATGTTTGATAACTGTCCACTGTTTACATTATATGAAGATGCTTGGAATGCAAGCCAGTTGGAGGATTATATGAATAGAGATTTTGTCAGCGAAAGTATGTTGTTTGACAAGGATTTTTCTATGGCTTGGAGATTAGGAACTGCTGGTAGCATTTAGCCAATGTAAGGGCTCATTAGAGTATATAGCTTGTGATTCTCAGGTGCAATCGTAAGCTTTTTATTACTGAAAATGGTTGCCTCATTTTACAGCAAAATTTCCAAGTTTGATCTTTACAATTCAACGCCTCACGAATTTCAGTTTTTTTTTTTAAGTTGAATCATAAACATGGGTCAAATAAATTAGCTTGATCTTCCAATTTAGAGCCTAATGAATTTCAAAGCCTTGTCAAATAAATTAGTTTGATTTCCAATTGAGTACCTAACGAATTTCAATATATATGTGTGTGTGTGTGTGTGTGTGTGTCTCTATGTGTGTGTTAAGGCTCAATCATAAACATTGGTAAAGTAAATAAAAAAAAAATTGAATATTGTATTTCTCTGTTCGCAAAAACCTCGATTTAGAATGGGCAAATGTGCACTTGTTTCTCTCCAATACAATGATTTAAAGCGACCAACTTCTAACTTGCAAGGAAATAATTTTAACGTCAATGAACGCTTTCTGTTCACAATCAATCCTTAGTAATGGATTAAGAAAGTGTCGAGCTTTATTTTTGAAAAATCCAAAGCTTAATTGTCATTAATTTTAATGATCCCGACAAATATGATGGGGGCAACAGAAAAATATTAATCATGGCTATTTAAAAAAATATTCAAATATTCAAAGTTCTTAATTTATTATAAATTTATTACAATTAGTATAGTCAAATAAATTAATTAGATGGTAAATGTTGATAGGCATCAATTCATAGCTAAAAAAAAATTATATTCTAGAAAAAGAGATACATTGAAGTTAAAATCATAGATTTTGGTCTTTTCCCAGAGGTAGATATAAAAAACATCTCCAAATTGACACTATTTTTTTTACATCCAGGACAGTGCCTACAACCAAACCATAAAACCAATAGCCTTGATTGGTGAATACATTTACAATAATAAAGTAGGCATTATAAAAAATGAAAATTTCCACCCTCTATTTCTAGAGACCACATGGATCCGCCTAGTGATCGTGGTGACCATATTGACCCATCCGCCTAGTGATCGTGGTGATCATATTGACCCACCTGTTGATAGTGTACACGATCTCACCATTATATCTTGGGATCAATATTAATCACAAAGTTTCACTATTTTCGTTTCCTTTTTGCAAATATGGTTTTGAGGACTATCGATTGGCCTTTTTGGCTCCTAATGTGGATTTTTTTGGATGTATGATGGTGTTCCTATTTTTTGTAGCTAGTGAATATGTTGTTGTGCTGATCAACCACTTTTGGTGGTTTTGGTTTCAAACAAGCACGAAGAGATGTCTTTGTCCCTTTCCTAGATATTGGGTTGCACTTGGAGAAATTGTACCTTTCTTTTTTGGATTGTCTAGCTCCTGGAGGTTGGTCGCATCTCCTCTGTGATATGAAGATATGTTATAGTATGGGGTTTGTTTAACATGGCAGGGATGGGATGGACCTAGTTTTTCTCGTCCATGTAACTGTTTATATGGCATGTATGGTCCACGGTTCAAACATTATGGAAGGACTTAAGGATGTGTTATGTGTTTTGGGTACTACGTTGGATTGTTTGTTGTGGGTATTGACTTATTCAAGAATTTGGGAATTTGTATGTTTGGTAGACCATCTAATTGGTGAAACTTCTTCCCTCGCATTTTCCGGTGTGGTTTTAATTCAACAAAATGAAACTTTCAACCAATTCTACCTTGAATCAACATTATCCAAATAAAACATTACATTCCTCATCATGCATTTCAAATCCTCCAACCAAAAGAATAGGTTGTAGTGATCAAATTTCTTGTCTTTAAATATTAAATGTAGCAAATTTTCCATCTGCTAGTGCAATAGATGGAGTATATGAAACAAAGCCCGCTTTTGTGAAATCTACATGGGTTTGGGGCTATTTGAAAATCTATAACCGTCTCCAATATATTAGACTCAAAGTGGTAGGGGCGGTCATATAATTCTTTAGCCTCCAAAAGAAGGATTTCTTGCCTCACTTCAAGAGGAAACGCGTTAAAAAATGGACCAACCGTGTAAAACAAAAGGGTCCTACAACAATTGAAGCCCACATTACCCAAACCTCCCCTTCGACTCATCATTCATTGCCGAGGAGGCATAGTTATTTCCACATGAAAACAAACCATACACCTATACGATCCATGACCAACAAAACAGGAATACAGAAAACTATAAATCCTTGATCCCCTAAGTGCAAAATCAACCAATTGTCTCCCCATCCCCACTCCAAAGTGACAAATTCTACTAAAATTTCCAATTCTGGATAGTTTAGAGACATAAGATTCACCACATGGATAGTTTTTCCTCCTCAACACAAGGCATCATCTCCAAATTTGAATCCAATGAAATTAAAAGGAGTAGACCTGAACACAAAAGGAATAATGCCCAGTAACTAAAAACCAATAAACCCTAGAAGAGAAACCAACATAATTTCCCCAACATATTCAACCCTTTGGCACTCAATATAATTATACCACAATTAAAGAGAGACCAATTGAAATTCAAATAGACTAGAAGATTAAACCTACTATGATGCCAAATATTTCACAGAAAGGGAAGAACAATAACACATAAGAGCATAATATAATTAAGGACTAATACACACAAGAACGGAACCAAAATGCTAGTAATAAATGACAATATCTAGGATGTGAGATAAAAGCCTCACCATGACATAAAAGGATGCCCACACCAGACACCTTTGACCCAAGGAATGCAAGCTGTGGAACCAACCAAGATGTACCCTCGTGCAAAAAAAATTCAAAGAATGGTGTTGTCAACCCAAAATAGGAGAATGGGGGGAAAGATGTAGCCTAACCTTCTCTCACACAAGGAACATACCTTCACCACCTCAGATCCATAAGCCACCATTTAAAACTACGAGATCTATGGACCACATCCCATTGTCCGTCACTACCCTTATGACATGCCATAACAAACTTCATGTCATCTTTACAAAAAACTTGATAGAAGGATACTCCTTAATCACTCCTCTTAACACCCACATCAGGGGATTAATGATAAAAATAATTAATATATAAGTGAAATATCTATGCATTCAGAAAAAACATCTAATAATATTTTTAATCATGGATATATGTCCACCATTTTATTGTGGATATTCTTAGCTTATAACTAGGTTTTTCTTATAATATCATGATAAAATACTATGGCTAATCAATACAACATGTTAGAATAATATGACTCAATTCATATGACAATTGTTCATATTTCAATTATTTAATTAATGAGTTTAATTAAAAGGGTGAAAAATGGATGTCTACTTTGAAAATACATATTTTCCTTTCATTTGTATATACTACTAAGAATATTCTAAAATATTCTCTGAATATTAAATCCCTACCATCCACCTAATTATTATTGATAATTAAATTAAAATTATGAAAGCCCAATTCCTAATTAAACATGTGTATCAATAGAATTAATATCATAATCCCAAAAAACCTCCCCACCCCCACACACCCCGCGAATATATATATATATAATTGTAAATATTTTTGTGGGAATTATGATAGTAATTATGTGGATATGCATTCTTATTTTAGAATGAGACTTTCATATTTTTTATTTAATTTCAAATGATTATTCTTATATATATATATCTATATAATTTATTTATTTGAATTTTTTTTTTGTGAAGAAATATCCCAAAGGTTAGACTTATTAACAAAGACAAACCCCTAAGACTTCCAAGATAATTGACTTAGTGAGCTTCTATTGGTGACGTACTTTTGGTAAAAGGAACTTGACCAATTAAACTAACCCTCGAGACTTATAAATAAATAAGTTATGAAATATTTAATTTTAATTTTAATGGAAATATATACGTGAATCTCCTTTTTTCACATAAAAATTGTATTAATAGATATAAATTAATATTTGTGTTAATAATATTAAATAAAATTATTGTAATAAAATCTACGGGTGCTCTCATTATTTATGTAATATTATTATGTGATTAGATTTTATAAATTTTATAATATTTATAATTTGTAATTTCTTCCATAAATAAATTTGCATCATTTATAGGTAATTGAATTTGAAAAAACTGAAGTTTAATTTATAAAGTATATTTATCATACGTTTTATGATGAAAAGTTGTATAAACACTTACATTTTAGATAATTCAAAATAAGTTTCCAAGCCACGTTAACAAAAATATATATATACTAGCACGACCACATTATTAAATGTGGTTGATTTACGTCGATAGGAATATACCAATCACATGGAAAACCACATAATAAAATGTGGTTGATATATGCTGATAAGATTCAATGCATAAGGATTTAGTATTAATATGATTATTGATATTAATAAAAATGTAATAATAATAAAATAATAATAATTTTATTATAAATAGAACCAGTGGATTATAAATTTGAAAGTGATATATAAAAACGTAAGGCAACAATAAACGCAATGGATCAATACTAAAAACACATGGAAATAATATTATATTTATAATAACTATATTATTAATAAGTATTTCATTCATTTAATTTGTTTATATAAATCATTCATACAAATTACAATTAAAAATTAAATATGATGATGATGATGATGATGATTAACATCCACTAGGACCAATGCGACGTATTAGACCCCAAGAAAAGAAAATGAAAAAGAAAATAAGTGTGATTCTTCAAATTCTTGTTTCTATGATCAAAGAGAAGGGAAAGGAGAGCTCCAAGATCGCTATATATGGGTTCACTTAATAAGTCGAGAATATTGGAAGTGTGGCAGATGTTAGGGAATTGAGAACATATGTGATTAAGTTCTTGTAATAATAAAAGAAAGTGATTTTCATCTTCTACCTACATGGTATCATAAATTTGATAGATTTTATCGTTTCAGGGAGTCTTGGGAATAGACCACCACCCTGTCTCACTTCGAAGATCATGAGAATTAGTTCTTATCCTAGGTTTTTTGATTTTTTTCTTAGTTTCGATCAACAAAGTTAGATAATTTTGGTCATCAAGGGTGGGGTTGATCACCTCCTTGTAGTATATTAGTTTCGTGTTACCCTCCCACAATTTTTCCTTAAATTTGGAGATAATAATATCTTTCACACCATATTTTCCTCCCATACTGATATCCTCCTTAATTCCCCAATGGTTGAGCCAATACTGGGCATCCTTATTCCATCTGCGCTTGAGGCAGAGATGGGGGTTTTGGAAAAAATTAGAATTAATTTTTGGGAGCCTGTTGGAGTCCATGGTGTAATACTTCTTCTTATACATCATATATCGAAACATAGCCATGCTTTGAATGGGGGAAAGACCATATCAATCAAGAGGGTAAGATAGGGAGTACTTCCCTTGAGCTTTAGGTTGTAGATTATGAATTTATTTTGAATCATATCAGTCTTCCTCGATGGCTCTCTGGATATACTGAAACCCCAAACTTCCAACTGTATAAGACATCAAGGTTGACAAGAGTCTCAAAGAGGAACCTCTTTTTACTGAAAATGTAAATATCAACTCACATACAATTCTTTTGAGCTCATAATAAGCTTTCTAGTCTCCAATGATCCTCTTCTTAATGTTATAATTCCACTTGAGTTGATGAGGAAAGTCAATACCAAAATATTTAGAAGAAGAAACCTGTTGTAAGCACTAGTTATTATAAACAAAACTACCATGGTCGATATTTTTGGATTTAATCATCATAACTTTAGTATGGTGGGTATCAACTGTCATACCCATCTTGGAGCAGTAGGCAAGAAGAGTCTTAAGCTACTTGTCTAGGTCATTATGGCTTTTTGCAAGGAGAACGATATCATCGGCATAAAGGAGAAGATTAATGATTACATTAGTAAGCTGAATGCCCTTTCATCCCACAGTTCCCAGAAATTCCTCTAGCTTATCTTTGTATATTCAAAAAAGGGTAGGGGATAGGGGATACCCTTCCTTAACTCTAATATTTCGATTAATTTCTTTAGACCACCCTTCGTTGGTCTTAAGCTTTGCAGTAATAATCTCGTAGATGAAGATCACAACAATCCTCACCTCGATAGGAACCATGATCTGTTCAAATATCTCCCAAATATTATCTCGAGGAACATCGTACAAATATTTTCTGAAGTCCACAAAACAACATAATAGATAGACATTACTATTGCGAAATTCCTCTGCAATAATTCTGAGAGTGAAAAGATGGTCGATAGTCAAGTGGTGTATCCTAAAACCATCTTGCCCTTTAGCTATTTTTTCCTGGCTTCCAACCCAAAGGCTAAGCTCATTTTTTAAAATTAGCCATTAAATCTTGGCTAGGATGTCCCAAATCATAATGGTCCTATAGTTAGAAGGAACAATTTTGTCCCAATTTTTAAAGATAGGCACAATAAGGCTTTTCTTTCAAAGCTGAGGGAAGTTATTAACAACTGAATTGATAAGCTTGCTGAGATGAGGAATGAGTATATATCTTTCCATTTTAAGGATCTCAGCTTGGTATCCTTCAACATCTTTAGATTTCCCATTAGCGAGATTATTAATTCCAGACTCAATTTCTTCCATAGAAAATACATCCTCCTTAATAGGAGTTTTTAAGGTGGTGCCCATAGTGTCTAGAGAGTCATACACCTTCTTAAGATAGTTGTCCCAATTTTCCAAGGGGACAACAAGATTCTCTTTTGTTTTACGAACAAGCACATTCCTCCAAAAAAGTTTGGGCGCGACTTTAGAAAGGTGGAGAATATGATGTTGTCTTTTATTAATATAAGACCTCTTCTTCCTCTTGATGAGATATTTGTATATATTGATATTTTGGAGCTTAATTATTTCATTAGAAGTGTATTTCATCGATTTCCTGACAATTTTACAATCTTTGTCATAACATGGATTGGAATTTCTATTATTATGCTTAAACAAGGTCTCATTAGAGAACTTGCTAATGGTCTTGGGAAGGATAGTAGTGATATAGTAATAGATTGGATCAATGTTTCTAATATAAGTCATGGAGCCTAAATCCGTTTCTAAATCATTTAAGAAGATGTCGACCTTACTTCTATTGAATCGAATGTGTCTTTTTATTTCATTGATCTCTTGCATGTGGGTGGTATGCATAACAAGATTGAGGGATAAAGACAAAGGTATGTGGTCAGAGTCATACGAGGTGATCAACCACATTAAATATTTAAAAAAAAATTCTCATATTATAAAAAATAATAATATAAATAATAATTATCTTAATAAAATTAATTATTAATAACAAATATTTTAATGAATAAGAAATATTAATTATAAAAAAATATCAATAATAACACATATTTTAATAGATATAAATAAAAATATTATTAAATATGGTTGATAAATAACAATAATTAAAATAATTATTAATAAGCATATCAAAAAAGTTATGTCTCTTGTGATTATCACAGAAATATTTATGTAAAATATTTATGGATCACAGAAGCCAAAATCCAAATATAAATAAAGATATCTATAAGTAAAAAATTATTTTAATAATTATTACCTTAAATAAATATTAATAATGATTATTTAATAATTATTATTAACAATATTTATTATTATTTTTAAAAAATTATGAATAATTATATTAATAATATCCATGGGGTCTTGGATATATGGTGATCGGGGGTTTTGTTAAGGCACTCCTTGATGTGATGTCACTCATTCAATTCCCCACATAATTCGAGGTGATATATTGAAAATAATGAAGACTTAGTCCTACCAAGCTTACAAACAAACAATTATATATATATATATATATATATATTGTTGATCAAATTCTTGATTATATTATCATATCAGAAAAAAAAATTATAGTAGGAGGCATCATGGTTGTATTACATTTAGTAAACCTAGAAGGCGTGCATTTCCTATCAAGATTTTGGTGCTTACCAAGGCATTCAAAGATGTTGGTTATTTGCCGCAAAAAATTATAGAATAAACATACCGAAACTATCATCATGGGGGAGGCTGCGGGGGTCCAGGTAGAGGATCCATGAAGAGGCGATCCTGATTGTGCATGTGGTAGTTGAGGTGATCCACTTAGGTCTTCATGGCTCGGAGGTGGTCTTAGGAGCACCTCTGTAAATGGTGCAAACTCTCCAGAGCCTCAAGGGTCTTCGTCTGTAGGTTTTCAACAACATTGATGTAGGCCACCAATTCCTTTCGATCATTGTACCTTTGTTCATGCAGGGTGTCCAGATTGAGCTAGATTTGCTAGAGCTGAGTATAAATGGCTTCAAGGGTGGCTGGAGCCTCAATTTGGCCTGGTGATTGGGCCGAAGAATTTGCCATGGCTGGTGCAGATTGATAGCTTTCAGTAGACTCCGAGTGGGAGATCAAGTCTCCGAGTACCTGGAGGTTGTCCATGCCACGTCCAATACCACCACACCATGCCTAAACATGTTCACATGACATGCAGTCATACTCAAGGCCCACACACTGTGTTAGGCTGCAGTGCCAAGTTACCCCAGTTCTCGCAACCCATGAAACCCACACTCCACCCCTGCACCCTCGGTTGAGCTTGTCATTGACTGCATCCTAAGCCCCATAGATAAGAGACACATGACCACCATGAGTCGCCACACTATCATTTGAGGAGGTGCAAAAACTCCACCACCCATATATTTGAGTTGCAGGAGAGCCTGAATGTTCCGTGAGCCCATGGCAAAATCACCTTGGGGCTTCGCCAAGAAGGAATTATTGTTGTGCAGTCCGCAAACTCTGAGCATGTGCCTAAGATGAGTACCAAGACATCCTATCTAGAGACGCTCTCCACACTAAATTCACCTCGACCACCTTCACTTGCCTCCTGGTGCAGTGTGCTTGTTCCAGTGTCGTTGCGAGGAGGCCTTCCGACTCCCAACCTCTCACCATTGCTACCCAATGGACCTGTCATCGTCATCTTCTAAAGATAGCAAAGCTCAAGCCAGGGCTTGAGAGCCAACGATTTCTTATTTGTGCAATCCAGAGCATCAACCTTCACCATCTCCCACGAAAATCAAATTCCCTACAAGACATCTGTCCCGCTCTTAACAGCCAGCTTACCTGCCATAGGGTTGCCTGCCCCGAGGCCCTTCACCACTCATGCGTAAGAGGGTGATGAGTCGATGGGCGCGTGTCTAAGGACCATGTGTGCCTTAGCTTCCCACATCCCACTTGTCCAGGTGATTGGACACCCCCAACGGTGACAAAAAAAAATTATATTAATAATATTAATAATAATATAAATTATTATAAAAAATAGTATAATTAATATTCTGTTAATAATATAATTAGAGTTGAAGGTTTAATTATTAATAATTAATAATTAACAATAATTATTAATATTAATAAATAATTATTAACAACATTTATTAATATTAATTGTTAATTATTAATTTAGATTAATTACTATTTAATATTAAATGTTGTTTACTAAAATTATTTAATTTTAAATTATGTAATATAAAATAACTTTTTAATAATATTAAATATATAATTTAAAAAAACATTACAAAATAATAATAAAGGTGAGCTATACTAACTATAAGTATGACATACTTAGTAAAACCTCAAGTCTAAAAGGAACAGGAATATTTATAAATGAAGATCTCATTCCAGAAGATCATGCAGAATTAAGAAAGGAGGTTCAAAAGGTAAAGGAAGCTAGGAAGGAAGGAAAATGGGCAATAATCAGAAATAGAAAAGCCATTATTTGAGATAGAAACCAAAAATATAGTAATAAATAGCAATTTAACATGCTCTGAATTCTTTCTTGGAACTGTCGAGGCTTTCCATGGAACAAAGGCCCCAAGATAAGTTGGATCTCAAATGATGTTGATATTATATTGCTTGTTAAAACTTGGGAGCATGAAGAATATAAGGTCCCTAACATAGATGGCTTTGCACTATGCTCTAACTAGAACAAGCAATCCTCCTGTAGAGGCATTGGGAGCATAGCTTGCTACATTAAGAAGAACACCTCCCCCCATGCTAGGATTTATAAAAATGACCCTTACAACCAGTATAGTTGGATTGAGATTACTGACATTTTTGATAAAAATACCTACATAGCAATCTGTAATTTTTCCCCATTAATTTTAACTTCATAAGAAAAAGAATCTAGATAAAAATAGTCCTTACAATGGTTTAGAGAATGATATTTCTAGCCTAAGGAATGAAGGTAATATCCTTTTAATGGGTGACTTTAATGCTCTAACTTCAATAAACCAAGCTATTATTCTAAGAAATCATTCCAACCCCAATCCTATTTGGTTAGATGAAGACCTTACTCTGGCTAGCCAATACAAAAGGAGCTCTGAAGACCTCGGGGAGAATTTGATTGGGTCAGAGCTAGTTAAGCTCTGTAGTGCTCAGGATCTCATAATTTGTAACGGTCTAAAGAAGTGGCCCAATTCTATCCAAATGACCTACATCCATGGGCTTGGCAGTAGCGTGGTAGAATATATTATTTCTTATCTCCCTTTATACAATGAAATAATAAATTTTGACATCTTAGACGACCACAAGCCTGACTCTGATTATAGGCCTTTACTCATAAATCTCAATTTTGTCATGCATAGAGACCCCATAGAAGATAATCATTATAGTAAAAAGAACTTAATCTTTGATAGAAATAAAAATGATCTCTTTCTAAATGAATTAAAAACTAATTTGCTTCCTTTATCTACTATAGAAAACATATATGACCTCTATCATAATTTTACTACAACCCTCTCATATTCTATTAAAAAGTTCTCAATTGAAGTCTCAAGTAATAAAAGAAATAGCAAAACCAACCCATGGTATGAAAAATATTGTAAAAGTGTGAGGAGAGAAATTAAGGAAGCTATTGATGAATCTCTAAAAATTGACAAGAAAAAAATCTAAAAAGCCTTAACTAAAAGGGGAAAAAGGCAATATATTCGTAAAGGACAAGAGAAGCTCTCACACCTCTCTAAGGTGGCTCCTAAGAAATTCTGGAGGCAGATTATAACTAGGAAAACTAAAGATAATAATAAAATTTCTTTACACGACTGGAATTCCTATCTTAAAAAGCTTTATGAATCTCCAAATGCCAGGGATAACTTTGAAACCCTGCTCATAGCGAAAGAAGTTTTCTCATTAGAAGACATTAATTTTGGGGTTAAATTCCTAGGAAATGGAAAAGCTAAAGACATCAAAGGTTACGAGGCATAAATATTAAAAATTGGAGGTCCTATCCTCATCCCCCACATCCACAAGCTTTTCAACCAACCATTCAAGCAAGGGTTCCCTAAAACTTGGACTCAGAGCCTCATTATACCTATTTCTAAAAGTGGGGATACAAATAACCCCTCTAATTATCAGACAATTATGATCATTCGTCTCTTAGCCAAGTTATATGGTATTATTTTGGAAAAGAAGTTGAGCATTTGGTTTGAAAGTGAAGGTAAGCGGGCTAAAGGCCAAGTGGGTTTTAGAAGGAAGTACTCAACAATGGACCACCTCATTACACTTAGGATCATTGTGGAGGAATGTCGCAATTATAAATCCCTTCTCTTCTATTGCTCTGTGGACTTTAGAAAGGATTTTGATATGATTGCTAGAAACAACCTATGGAATAGATTATAAGATCTAAATGTTCCTTTTGCGCTAAGAGCGGCCACTATAAGGTTATATGAGAATGTAATTTCCAGGTTAAAGAGACATGAGGGGTGGTCGAAAGATACTAAGTGTAATATCGGAGTTAAACAAGGTTTCCCCCTCTCCCCTACCCTATTTGGAATTTACATCGACAAGCTAGAAGGTTTTTTAGAGGAAGAAGGATGTGTTGGCACGATCTTAGCTGGGATAGTCATCATCCTTCTTCTCTATGCTGACGATAGTTTTCTTCTCATAAGGTCCCCATCTGATCTTGATAAGAAACTTACAATTCTTAAGGATTTCTGCTCTACCATGGGTATGTCTGTTAACACTGAAAAAACAAAAGTTATGATTATCAAATCCAAGAAGGACACTTACGGTAATTTTATGTATGACAATAGTAACTTTGGAGGAAGTGTCTTCTTACAAGTACCCAGGAATTGATATTCATCACAAGCTCAACTGGAACTATAACATTGAGAAAAGGATTAATGGGGGGTGGAAAGCTTATTTTGGTCTTGAAAATAATTGTAAAATGACAAACCTTGTAACGTGGGATAGAAATAAGTTCCTCTTTGAAACTTTAGTCACTCCTGTTATCTTATATGGATGTGAGGTTTGGGGTTGCAGCATCTCTAGAGAATCCTAGAGAAATATTGAGCAAATTCAGAAGCGTTTTATAACGTATAACCTTAAAATTAAAAGAAATACACCCTATCCTATTCTCCTTATAGAAGTGTGTCTTTCCCCTATCGAGAGCCTAGCTATGACTAGGCTTCTATTGTACAAGCACAAGCTCAATAGCATAGGAGACCATAGAATTCCTACGCTAGCTTTAAATTCTAGCCAAAACCACCTAAGGATTAAACAAGGTTAGTAGAATGACACCGGGGCCTAGTTAAACCATTGGGAGATTGGCGAGAATGTTGCATTGAAAAACGTTAGTACCATTAAAAAAATTGTTACTTCTAAGTTCAAAGAAAAAATGTGGTGTGAGAAAGATCTAGCAGCTAAAAGAAAATTAATATATTATAAGGAGGTCATCGATCGCACCCTAGAAGATAAAAAGTATCTCTTTGTTTTGACTATCTCAAAGAAGAAAATTATTATAGCCAAGATTAGAACGAACTCTCATGAGCTCCATAGTGAAACATGTCGTTGGATAGTTCCTAAAACACCATGGATGGAAAGGATATTCCATCTCTGTGAGAATATGAACATTGAGGATGAAAATCACTTCCTCTTTGAGTGCCTCGCATACAACCACATTAGAGCTCAATTTCATAATTTTTGTTGCAATACTGACCTTCCTAGCCTTTTAAGATGTCAAAATTATAGTGAACTTGGGAGGCTTCTCTCCAAGCTTTTTGAGAATAGGAATAAAATCTTAAACCAAACTAAATAACTCTTTCCTTGAGGTTCGATAGACGAAAGATTGGTCTTACCGAATGTTAACCATCATCATCATCATCATCAATAATAATAATAGTAATAATAACTATTATTTAATTAATATTTAATTAATATAATTAAATATTAATATTTGTTATTTATTAAAAGATTTGTTATTATTAATATTATTAAGATAATTTTTATTTATATTATTAATTTTTAATAATATTATAATTGATTTTAAATATTTAATGTGTTTCTTATTCATATTAATTTTTATTTTTAATTTATATGAACGATTTATATAAATAAATTAAATCAATGGTTTTCTTATTAATAACATAACTATTTTAAATATAATATTATTGTCGTGGGTTTTTAATATTGATCCATTGCGTTTATTGCTACTTTAGGTTTTTTATATATCACTTGCTTTTATAATCCACTGGGTTTATTTATAGCAGAATTATTATTAATTTTTTATTATTACATTTTTATTAATATTAAATCCTTATGTAGTGGTTCCTATCAGCCTATATTAACCACATTTTATTATGTGCTTGTGCATGTGCTTGGTATATTCTTATCGGCGTATATCAAATACATTTAATAATGTTGTTGTGCTAGTCATATTGAGACAATATTCGTCATAATGCCATGTTGGACCATGGTTGACCTTGAATTATCTTCATATTAAAACAATCTTTGTCACAATACGATGTTGGACCATTGTTGGTCATGATTAACCATGCTTGACCATAGTTGATATTCATATTGAGACAATTATTGTCACAATGCGACGTTGGCCCATGGTTGTCACAATGTGATGTTGGACCATGAGAAAATATTTGTCACAATGCGACCATGGTTGACCCTGCTTCAATTTCATATTGAAATAATATTCATAGAATGCGAGTTGGACCATGGTTTATGATGGTAGACGATGGTTGATTTTTCATATTATTTGTCTCAACATCATGTTAGACCATGGTTGACCATGATAACCATGGTTGTTTTTCATATTGAGCATGATTGACTATGGTTGGCCATTATTTATTTTGATATTGAGACAATCTTTATCACGATGTGACGTTGGACCATGGTTGTTGCTGACCATGCTCGACTATTGTGGATTTTCATATTGAGAGAATATTTGTCGCAATGTGTCATTGAATCATGGTTGACCATGATTGAACATGGTTGATGATGGTTGAACATTTTTGATTTTCATATTGATACAATCTTTGTTGCAATGTGACGTTGGACCATGGTTGACCATGGTTGGCCATCATTATAAACTCAAAGTATTTATATTAAACCCTCTGATTAATCTTATAAAACATATGAATAATATTATACCCTATGAATATGAACCGTGAGATTAATAAACCCAAAGGATTGACATTATAAACCCAAGGGAATAATATTAAACCCAAGGGATTCATATTATAAAAACAGGGTATGTAAACCGTAAGATAAATATTATAAACCCTAAAATAAACATGGTTGACCATGGTTGATTTTCATATTGACAAAATATTTGTCACAATGCGATGTTGGATGATGTTTGATCATGGTTGACTTTCATATTGAGACAATCTTTGTCACAATCAAACATTGGACCATGGTATCCCATGGTTGATTTTCATATTGAAACAATCTTTGTCACAATGTGACGTTGGACCATTTTTGACTAAGGGAAACCATGGATGATCATGGTATTCACAATGTGATGTTGAACGAAGTTGTTATAAACCTCATGAAATAATATTAATATTTAATCATTAATATTATAAACTCAATATATTATTGGTATAAACCCAATGGATTAATATTAAGAATCCAAGGGATTAACATTGAGAACCCAAGGTATTAATATCATAAACCTTTGGGATTAATTTTGTAAGCACAAGCGATTATTAATGTTATAAACCCAAGGGATTAATAAACCCAAGGAATTTATATTATAAATCCAAGGGATCTATATTAAATCCAAGGTATTTATATTAAACCCTAGGATTAATATTAAAGACCTTATCATTAATATGAACTCTCACATTAATAAGCCCAAGATATTGATATTATAAACCCAAGGCACTAATAAACCCAATGGATTAATACGAAAAACCCCAAGGGAATAATATTAAACCCAAGGGATTAATATTGTAAAACCAAGGTATGTAAACGGGAAGATAAATATTATAAACCCTAAAACAAACATTGTTGACCATGGTTGATATTCATATTGAGACAATATTTGTAACAATGTGACGTTGGACCATTGATAACCATGGTCAACCATGACTGATCATAATGGACCATGGTCGACCATGTTTTACCAATGTTGACCATGATTTACCATGGTTGACCACAGTTGACCATGATTTATTTTCATATTGAAGAAATCATTTAATAAGCCATAAGGTAAATATTAGAAACGAAGGTATATAAACCCTATGATAAATATTATAAACGGTAATAAAAATATGGTTGACCATGGTTTATTTTCATATTGAGACAATATTTGTCACAATGTGATGTCAGACCATGGTTGACCATGATAGATTTTGATATTGAGACAATCTTTATCACAGTGTGACATTGGACTAGGTTTAGTTATGCTTGACCATGGCTGAATTTCATACTGAGACAATTTTTGTCACTATGTGACATTGGACCATGATTGACCATGTTTGACGATGGTTAAGGATGGTCGATTTTCATATTGAGACAAAATGGTTAACTTTTACTACCAGGATAATCCACAACTTTGGATAAGGAACTATGCATACTGGTCATCATCCTTTGTCTTATATTCTCATCCTTGATATTCCTCTTTCAATATTTCATAGTTGGGTCTTGAAATTTGCTATCAAAAAGGGCTTTGTGAGAACTCTATCTGAGGTAAATTTGTGCACCTTGCAATGGTTGTTACTGATTTATGCAAGTTTTTTGAGCTTACTCGAGCACAAGGAAATGATGAAGCTCTTCCCCAAAAGTTCAATGTTTGGTTGCCTTCACTCCATGGCAACATTGCTATATCTCCAAAGAAGCATAATGAGCCCTTCAAAGGCGCTCTCAACAATAACAATTATAGGGATGACGAACATGAGGGAATTTCTATCAAATTGTTTGTTAAAAGCCTTGAAGATGACCTTAAAGCCTGGTACAATAGCATTCCCTATCATTCTATAAAAAGTGGGGATGACATGATTAAATCCTTCCTTACTACATGGCAAGTGAAAGTTGACAACAAGTTCTTGTTAAATCAGTTGCATGAAATCAAGAAAAAGGAGAATGAAATGAGAACTTTGGGTGACGCCCAAGATGAAACCAGAATACTGTCACTATAACACGAATATGTTAGGGTCAAAATTAAACCAATTTTCTTCCACAATAACAACAATATTCTGGATTATTCTGGGCACCTACCATGACAACTCCTAATCTAGATATACCAACACCAAAATTATGAAGTAATATGGGCACGAAGAGTATATGCAACAATATCCCCTATGCCAAGATAAATGAGGAACCCAACCTTTGAAGTTTGATACTGGATGGAGAGGATATGTAAGATAAATATATAAAAGGAACACAGTAGGTAAAAAATGTCCCCATATAATTTGAAATGGAATGGAGAGGTTAACATCCTATTGTGCCAACCACTTTAATTTTCTTCCATATTAAAATACATTTATTTATTCATCCATTAATTGAACATTAGTAATTGAACATTGGTTGAATGATTAATTGAACATTGATTAAATAATTAGGAAGACAACGATGATATGCTCATCTCTTCAAACTATCCATGTATCCATTACTCCTATTTATTCTTGCATTAGAACACATTTATTTATTCTTGCTTTGGTTGAACTTTGACTAACTGATTATGAAGACAATGATGCAGTGATCAATTTTTCAAACTTATCCCTGTATCGATTACTCCTATTTATTCTTGCATTCATTAATGGGATCAATTCTTCAATGTCTCTTACCATTATTTAATCATCTCCCCACAAGAGCCTTCAATGACTTGAATTATTCACGGCGTGGCAACCAACATGAACACCTTGATGCACTTCTGGGTGTGAGCATGGTCTATCACTATCATCATATTCCATTACATATTATAGATATTAATAGGGTAGGAAATAAAATCAATTATTAAATTGATTTCATTATATTACAGACATTTAACATTGAAAAAGGTTGTACTTTATCCGTGATACGTTTTTAAAGGTTTTTTTTATATATTTTTGAGTTTAATTGGCCTAGAATTAGATATATATTGTTAAAGTTCTAAGTTTGAGTTGTGAATTCTCTATCAAACCTATGTTCTAAGAAGTTTTTAGGATACTGAATCTATATATGCAATCCAAAAACCTATTTTAAATAACTAAGAAAAAATCTGACCTAAAAATAATTTTCCAAAACATAGATAAAAAAATCAACTATTAACTTTAACTTAGAAACATAAGTTCAAATCAGACATTCTCTAGTTGGAATCTATTTTCAGGTAGTCAGACCCTTGTTCTTGCAAAAGCCATAAAAATGAGGTATAATAGACTTCCATTACATGATCAAATATTTTCATATTCCTCATCCAACCAGTTTTGGTCTACATTCAAAGTCCAAAATGCAATATGAAATTGACAATTGCATCAATGGGGTTTGTAATTGCAAAGAACATGAGAGGAAAAATGAATTATCATTTCTTGTCATGCATGATTGATCTGCTCCAATTTCATTAGCTCTAGCTCGTAGTAATGGTATACTACTAAGAAATGATCAAGAAATGGTATCTCAAGTGACAGAAGATATAGCTTATATATGGAATATTCAACTTATGATTAACAGTGCCAAGGTCAATTAAATTAACCAATGTTTCATAATGGGCACTGGGTACCACTCAAGTCTCACTATATTTTACATAAAGGCATTATATAAATAAAAAAATATATGCTTCAATCCCTAACCTACTTTCTCTTTACAATGTACATAACGCATCCACGGAATACAATACAATTCATAAACCTCTCCTCGATACGATACACTGTCACGAAATTAATACCAACACAACTTAGGAGCAACTCGGTATGTGAATCTTTAATTTTTTTACTAAGCAAAAAAACATTGCAATTTCTTAAGTCGAGGTCACCCAATTCTAAGTATATTGCAATCTCAACTAGAAATTTTGATAAGTAATGTAATGTAAAATATACATCCACATATTTTTTTTTTTAACGTAGAATCATCTCAACCACTATACATCCAAATCGTCCTAATGAATCCCTCATACCTCACACAAACTTTGGACTAACCTCCTTCATGAGCCAATCTTTATAATACTAAATATTGTTTTATGAGGCCTTACCAACCCATTGACGTGGAATGGAATTTGAACAACATGGAAATATAATTAATCCGCTTTCCCTTATTTATTTACCAAATGGTAATTTTGACTCAAATACATTACTAAATTTTATGTCTTAGTGAAGTCCTTTTAATAAAACCATTTAGTTATTATGTTGACTCAATTTTACATTTGAAATTTAAGGGAAAACCAAAAAATGTTGACTGATGTAAATTACTAAAAAAAGATTATTTTTGAGTAACTAAATGAGTAAATATTAAAAAAACACATATAGCAATATTCCACCCTGTGACTTGAATCTTGAAGTTATCAATTTCCATCGTCATATACATAGTGACATGTTCTAAAAAAAAATATGGAATTAAATTCAATTTTCCATCTTTATATACTATAATAATGTGGAGACATTGTTCACAATCATATATTTAATAATGAGAGAGATGGTCACCAACATAAATATCATTCTTGACTTTGTCACTATAGTGGATGTCACTGCATTCTTTGTTTAAGCGTAGAAAGAAAAAGGGTTAAGTTCTTTACCAGATAATTGGTGACAGGTTGTGCCTGTACCAGAAATAGTTAGAACCATAAAAAAGGTAGCGTTGAGGTTGACCAGTGATGAGAAGGACGAAATATACCTCTGCCATGTCCCATAAACCAGCACCAACCCCTTGAGCTTAATCGATCACAAGAAATGATGAATCTCTTCCCCAGAAGTTCACTGTTTGGCTGCCTTCACTCCATGGAAACACTGCTATATCTGCAAAAAAGAATAATGAAGCCTTCAAAGGCACTCTCAATAATAACAATAACAAGGCTGATGAACATGAGGCAATTTTTGTCAAATTATTTTTTAAAAGTGTTGAAGACGGTGCTAAGTCTTGATACAATAGCCTTCCTCGTCATTCTATAAAAGTGGGGATGACATGATTAAACCCATCGAACGAAATGACACATAACAAGTTTTAGTACAAATTTAACCTTAAGGCATAAACACTTCCACGCAAGGGAAAAACAGAGGAAAATATAAATAAAGATGTAGCATATATATATGTAACGATATTTGTTTAAAAAATGTTATTTTATGAAAATAACCATGCGATTAATTTCCTCCCTTTCCAATAGAATGAGAGTGTGAAATAATTAGATGATAGAGCCGAAAATATTAGAATAAACACCCAAAAATGTTTTTCATAGAGTCATGTTCACATGAAGTGAAGAAACCCTAGGTTATCCTATGACGACAAAATAAGAACCCTCGAAAGGGGATCAATTTCACCTACGAAATTGTGCCCCCATGCCATTGAAGCAATCACATTTGAAGTGGGTTCAATAGGCATTAGAGGCCTTAAACCAAGTCATAGACCTAATCGTACCAAGGCAATGTGCAAGAAATAAGTGCCTTAGAATTTAATCAAAACGAGAAGAATTTATATGGCACAAATTAGCAATGAATCTTAACTAGACCTTTTTTTTGATATTAAATGTAGGTTATAACTCTAGGAACAAGATTCTATGATTTTTCCTGTAGAGAATTAGAAAATCCTACACCTGAGACCATAATGAAAGAAGAATTGTTAAATTATGAAAGATCTGAGGAAAAATATTGTAAATAAGCATAGAAAAAAGGTAACAGTTAAATTATTTACCAGATAATTGGCCACAGGTTGTGCATGTCCTAGAAACAATTAGAACCATAAGAAAGGTAGCATCGAGGCTGATCGGTGCCGAGAAGAATGAATGATACCTCTTTCATATCCTAAAAATCATCCAACGGTGAGGAACATGAGAAGATAAGGGATTGCAGAGGAACATTTCGTGACAGCCAAAACTCTGAATGACCTTCTGGAGTGGCCACAAAACTGCATGAAATTGGAATAGTTGGACGTGCAAGGAAAAATATCAACGATCGTGGTAAGCTAAGATGTTGCTTGAAATCTCTCATGTTCCACTAACGAGGATGCTTAAACCCAAGTAAGGAAGAGGCCCAGGAAAAATTGCATCAAACATTAACTGGAAATAATTAAACCCTATTCAACTATAGAGACTGGAACCATGGGAACCAAAAAACCATCTGCAAAAATAAACTCTACTCGACACTTAGAGAGTAATGAAGGATGGTTACAGAAAGCATGGAAACTGTCACAATTCAAATCAACGGGTAATGATAACCCAATCATCTAACAAAAGATCGAAAGGCACATATTATGACAGGAAGGAAGCCAGGGGAGTTGTTCTCAAAGAGGAACACCTTACAACATAATTACTGAATTTGGTTGTAGTTGGAAAGGTAACTGACTACAAAAATTAATCCATTTGGTTTATGTTATTGGTAACCCAGAACTACGTCGAATGCATTTCACTTTAGTTTGTGCATTCCACGTTTCTCTTTATTGGTAAGTTGGTCGTAAATTTTGGATTTTTTTCAAAAAATTAATGAGAAAAATTCAATTATATATATATATATATATTTATATATATATATATATATATATATATATATATATATATATATATATATATATATATATATATATTTATAACTATTATAATTTTAAAATGTGGAATATTTTAAAATCTATAATATTACTGGAAATGTTTGGTGAATTTACGACAAAATTTCCAAGTTTTATCTTTCCAACTGAATGCCTAACGAATTTCAATTTCTTTTAAGTTGAATCATAAACATAGAAATCAGTTTGATCATTCCCATTAAACACCTGATGAATTTAAAAATTTTCTAAGTTGAATCATAAACATGGGTCAAATAAATCGGAACGAATTTAAAGATTATATTTCTTTGTTTGCAAAATCCTCAAATTAAAAGATTATATTTCTGATAAAGGAGGATATTCCTACAAAAAATTCCTTTTTTAAGCCAATGGATGGGTACTAGAGGGGATTCTGATTACTACCCTATTTTCATGGAGCTAAAAGGGGCCAGCAGGAACCTTGTCCCCCCTTTAAATTTAACTCCTCGTGACTTAAATATTTGACTTTTAGAAACTTAGTGAGAGGTATGTGGAAAAGGAAAAGGAACTAAGGGAGGAATTTGTCTTAAGAAACATAGAGAAATAACTCAAAGCAAAGGAAAGTATGGAGGGGGACGGTTATGAGTCTGTGGAAAAAAAAAGGAGAGGATAATTCAAATGGAAGCAGAAGTGAGAAGAATTTTAAAGGATCCTCAAGATAAGTGGAGGCTAAAGAATAGGGATTTATGGATTGAGGTGGGAGAAGAAAACTCAAAATTATTCCAAAATTATGTTAAGAGGAGGGAAATATCTAACAATATTTGGGAAATTAAATAGGCAGATGGTGGGGTGGCAAAATATTTTGAAGGGTTGGTATCTCTAGGATGTTCTCATTTCTAAAGCTTGTTTAATATTGCACCCGAAGACACCATAGCTGATGTAATATGGGTGGCCCAAGTATTCCCTACATATGCTGACGAGGAAGATAAATACATCCTCATGGCCCCTATAAAAAAGGGGGAAGTAGAAGGGATTCTTAGATCCATGTCAAAAGAAAATATTCTGGGTCCTGATGGATGGATAGTGGAATTTTTTCAACATTTATTTGATATTTTAGCTGATGATATGAGAGGATTGGTCAAGGAATCTCAGCTCAAAGGTTTTGTTCATTATCCCCTCAACTCTAATTTCTTGGGATTAATTCCAAAAATCGTTGATCCTCAAAGTTTTGATGATTTTAGACTTATCTCCCTTTGCAATTGTACTTACAAATTCATCGCCAAAATAATTGCATCTCTCCTAAAACCTATTCTTTCTAAAAACATATCCAAGGAGAAATTTGGCTTTATTAATGGACAACAGATTCATGAAGCCATAGGGGTGGCTTAGGAATCCATTCATAATATCAATAAATTAAACAAGAATGGAATGATTGTCGAATTTTACCTATCAAAGGCCTATGACAATATTAGTTGGTTGTATTTACGCCTTTTGTTGACTCATCTTGGCTTTGGCATTTGATTCATTAATTGGGTTATGAGTTGTATAACTAATGTAAGCTTTGTTTTCATCATCAATGGGGCTCCATCCCCCATTTTTCATAGCCAACGTGGTATAATATAGGGATGCCCTATGTCTCCTATTCTATTTCTCATCGTTGCTAAAGGGCTAAGTAAAATAATACATGCATCTTCTAGAAGGGGGGAGTTCAAAGGAATTGAAGTAGCAATAATTGTCTTCATTACCCATCTCCCTTTTGTGGATGATATCATTTTTTTCCATGTTGGAACAAGCGGCGACTTATACTTTTTGAAATTAGTTTTGGAATTATTTCTAAAAGCCACATGGATGCTTATAAATTACCAAAAATACTCAATTGTTTTTAAAGTTCTTACAAGACTGGATTTCAATAGAATTCAAACAATATTTCCTTATGAGGTAAAATATATGTCAGAGAGTTTTAAATATCTAGATTTTCCCTCAAACCAAAGTCCTACAGAAAAAAATGATAGGAAATGATTGGTAGATAAAATTTAAAAGCAAGTTAATCACTCGAGTTTCAAATTTCTTTTGAGATTTGGGAGGTTGGTCCTTATAAAATTTGTCTTAATTGCAATCCCTATCTACTAGATTTCTCTTACCTAGGTCTCGAAAGGTATCCTTACTCAAATCTGAAAAGTTTGTGGAAATTTCTTGTGGGTGGGATTGAAGGAGGATTATGACCTTCCATGGGTTGTGTGCAAGAAAATAGTGCGCCCAAAGGATCAGAGAGGCTAGGGAATTAAGGATCTTCTAGCGTTCACTAACTCTTTGGCAGCAAAATCGAGTTGGCGATTATTAACAGTGGATAATATGCGGAAAACAATGATAAAAAGGAAGTACATAGACCTGATTCCTATGGATGAATGGTCGCAGAATCCTGATAAGAAATTCAAAATATGCTCTATAATTTGGAAGGCCACCATAAAATATTTCAACATTATTGCATGGCATGTCAGATATTGAAGAAGGCTTATAGTGGGTGTGGATCCATGGGTGGGATTTAATGAGGTATACATCCTTCCAAGAGAGCTACAATATTATCTAAGTTATTAGGGACTTTATAATCACAAATAAATTAAAAATGGGTAAAATACAAAGTTTTGGAAGCAAGGATGGAAAACAACTGAGTACCTTCTTCTTGTGCCCTATTGGGGTGAAGTATGGCAAGATTATATCATGTAATTGCAGTGATCAAATGTTAGGATCAGGGATAAAAAATATGACCTTTAGTGGGTACATGCCCCCATTGGTCAATATGCTCCAAAATTTGGTTACAATCTG
This sequence comes from Pinus albicaulis, assembly GCA_034641835.2. Lineage (NCBI taxonomy): Eukaryota > Viridiplantae > Streptophyta > Pinopsida > Pinales > Pinaceae > Pinus > Pinus albicaulis. The sequence continues at coordinate 1,214,767,086 of CM076579.1, forward strand.
CAAATGGACATGCATGCAAGAGGGGATCAATCATGGTGGATAAGCTACTTTGGAAACTAAAATGCCCTTCAAAATATAGACTTTTTTCTGTGCATCCTTAATAAAAAGGTTCCTACTTGGGATAATCTTCATAAAAGGAACAAACATGGGCTGAGATGGTGCACATTATGTAACAATTCTGAAGAATCTACTCATCACTTCTTTGTAAGTTGTCTTTTTACCATTAATACCTAGGAAGCCATGTTGAATATTGTGGGAATTAGCCTCAGCTGGAATGGCACTTCTATAGTGGAAGCATGGAAAAATTTGTTGTATTCCTCAAATTAAAATCATACAAGAAACAACCCTTCGATCATCTCCCGGGGAATATGGTTGGGTTGGAACAAAGGTTTGTTCTAAGACAATGCCATGACATTTTATACTATTTTTGTTGAAGGTGCCTCCATCTATGCTTTTCTACCTGAATCTTCCCACAATTAAAACACAAGGATCATAAAAAATGAATAGATTAGGGCCAATGTCCCATGGACCTATTTCGACGGTGCCTAAAACTCACATGAAAAATGTGGGGCAAGAATTATTATACATGTAAATCAGAGAAGGTCCCTAAAATATTTTGTGGCCATTTGTATAGGATCAAACAATTATGTTGAACATAAAAATATGAAAATTCTCTTGTGTTGGTTGAGAAAGTTGTGGATAACCTCTATTTATATTTTTGATGATTCCTTGAGATGTCAAAATTTTATTTTGGTTCCTATTTTAGAAGAAATTACATGTTTAAAATCTCATTTTGTTGATTTTAGTATCTTTCATATCTATAGGGATCGAGATGCTGAAGTGGAATTCCTTTATAAGAAATGTTTACAAAAGGTTATGGATATCTAGCATATAGTTCAATCTGTGGATGGAAATATCTTTGAGTCACATAGCCCACCATAGAAAGTTTAATTTTCAGCTTACAGTTTTTTGTTTTGTCTCCTATAGTTTTTGGACTTTTCTTGGGATGTCGGGTCCCAGTTAGAAGAAATATGATCATATGTATTTATGGATTGGGCCTATGTTTATATGAAAAAGACTCTAAATTACCAACAATTTAAAAAAATTTGATACTCGATGGGTAGCTTTCTCTTGTTTATAAAGGAGAGGCCTAGTAGATGGATTTGGTTTCTATGTGATTTATGTTTTGAGTAAATGATCTATTTTTCTCATTCTTTCCAGTCATTTGTGTTCTCTTTCTATGTCATTTTGGATCCAAAGTTTGATTAGTAGTGCTTAATTGCATCTAAACATGTAAATTTTTATCCACTTAATAAAAAATTAGATTTTTCCTTTAGAAAAACAAATTAAATCGCTGGTATATTAATCTCAAACTATAATAAGTATATAGACTTATTTTACTATACATTTCAATTTTTTCAATTTCAAAAATTTCAAAAATAGTTAAATTATGAGGTTATTTAAAATAATAATAATAATTAATAATAAAAAATATATATTTAAGAAAAACATATAATAATATTAATCATGGAAATTGAGTCTACTTTATGATGAAGATTCATAATTAGTAAATAAATTCGTTACAATATTATCTACTAATACCATGGCTTATTATTCCCATATGCCCAAAAAATCAGAGGACACTTTCTCATATAATATTTTTGTTAATTAATAACTTTAATTAAAATGGAAAAAAAAAAACATAACTACTTTGAAAATCAGGGGACTTTGCAACTATCAACATGCAATAAACTATGACGGTGAGGAAATGGCAAGAAACATAAGGTGTTGGTTTCGAATGTTTAATCCATGTCATGGAAGAAGTGCTTAACACCCTTCTCAGGATGTTAAATTCATGGTTACAAAGCGGTTACTCTAGCGTATATGCGGGAAAAAGTAGATGTGGAGGAGAAGTTTGATTCACAGGTGACAAGGGCATAGTGACAAGTAGGTGGTGGAGGAAAAGTCTGCTTTGAGAGTGATAAAGGAAAAATGAACGGATGCATGTAACAAAACTGAAAGGCCTTTAAATGCAGTGCAACTAATCCCTTAGTTGGAATTTCATTAGGGTTTGCATCATACTCTAAGGTTTGTAGCACTAAAAAAAAATGGGTATTGCAATGTTATATCTTTGAATTTTGTTGTTTCAATTATTTTGGATAGTCTATAGGGTGGTCAACATGCTATCCTGGTGGGGACATGGTCAAGGATTTATCACTATCACATTTAGTCTTCTGTAGCATTACTATTGTAGGGAGTACCCTACGCATTACTTCTTTCAGAATCCTTTGTTTTCCTCAACATTTAAGGCCTCTTAAATGCCACAAAATTTCTTCATTTTGAAGGATGTTGGGCAAGGGAAAACAACTGTGTTAAGAGAGTCACTTATCCATAATTGATAAGAACATTCACCATCTCTTGTATTTGGTTTTCCTAACTCTCCTTTTACCTTTGCACGTTTAGGAGTATGTTTGAAGATTTTTCTTTGGATTCCAATACATGCAAGGGATAATATTACTCCATTTAAAGAAACATTCCTTTTATTTTTTAGCCATAGATGTGTCTATCTAAACAAACTTTTTATTAACCTAGTATCCTTCCTTAGAACTTACATATCCATTCTACATTGTACTCTAATAGTGTGATTTCATCCATATCTATATCCATTAGCTCATCAACACTCCCTCTTCCTTATACATCTAGCATAACAATTTCCTTTATTGGTGCATCCTATGTGAATTCCTTTGACACTTTTCTCTTATGAGCTTATTCATTTGGTTTTCCATTTCCCATATCTTATTCTATTTCTTGAGGATGTAAATGATCTGACACATTTTTATATTCTTTAGTTAATGAATCATAATGATTCTTGGAATAAAGGGGCTCCTTTAGTGTTTTCTAATTTTTTGTTCAAGGGTTTTTCTGACTCACTGGGATTTTATGAAAACCATCATGATATAATATCTATTGATGTTATTTTATCTCTGTTGTGAGATTCATGGGACAATCCCTGAAGATATGGTCGTGTTAATGGTAGTAGTTTCATTTTAATGACACATGGTCATATGTGAGAGGATGTTTCCAAAATTCATCATGGCAGGAGTTTTGATTAATTGTGGAAAAAATGAGAGATATTCATATATGCATATATTGTCACATAAGAGGTGTAGCATCCTCTCTTTGTCACTTTATATATTTTCATTAAATATCCAAGCACATTTCCAATATGTTCTAAGATTTCTTCCTCCATAAATTATTTGGTAGAGAAAATAGGGAACCCCAAATTATGGCTTCCATGAATTTTTCATTTTCTCACTTGTACCTTTCTTACCAAAAAATTATGAATAACCCCACATTTTGAAAATATATAGTCCATTATTGAATAACCTATTTATGTCTTCCAATTTGAAAAAAAAATCACAATAAAGAAACCCTTTTTTCGCAACTTGAGACCAACGTGTTCCTTTAGCTACCATTTTTGATGTATCCATTGAAACATTCCTACCTTACGAATGCATCTCCTTTGCATACCGATTTTCCAATTCACCCCACGTTGAGGACCTTATTTGTTTATATTTGCACAAATTGGGCCCAAAGTTTATTAATGGGATGGTTGCATCTCATGGATTGAATGAGAACCCCCCTAGTGGAGGACCTTCTTTGTTTCTATTTTCACAACTTGGGCCCAAAGTGAATCAATGGGATGGTTGCATCTCATGGTTTGACCTAGAACCTCCATCATCTTTGACCACATTCTTGAAGGAGGGATTTTTTCCAACCCCCCTAGGCACTTTCCATGACTTCTCTCAAACCACACCAAATAAAAACGAAACAAATACTGTGGTAACCTGAAGCAAATTACTTCTTTGCAATATAATATTTCGGCCCTCCAAACATAAAAGCTAATTTACTACAAGTACCTAAGAGATATCAAAATGAAGATGATGTTATGTCAAACTATTTAAAATCACAAGCAAATGATTGGATGTTTCAATTATATATTATTTAATAATGTTTATAATTTTCAACTCTAATCATAATAGAATTCACATTATTTACTAGTACATCCATAGAAATCAAATGGTTGGTAAATGTGGATAAGAATCAATTCATAATAAACATTACATGATATATCTCACATTGTTAAGATAATTTAAAAAAAATTATATATTATAACTTTATTTTAAATTATGATTATCATTATTAATAATAATGATTAAGGAATATAAGTTACATATATATCCGTTTTAATAAAAGGTATAACAAGATTCTTGAGCATGAAGATTCAACCCACTTTATTATGGATATTTTTAATCTATAAATAGGATTGGTTATGTCTTATTAGTTACACACCCTCAAAAAGACATAAAGCATTTCATATGACACTCATGTTTTTTTAATTAATCAACTTGATTAAAATTGGAAAAGGGCATAACTACTTTGGAAGTAAATCTCAATCCACGGAAGTTAAATCTCTATCATCCACCTAATAACTATTGATGATTACGATTAAAAAATATAGAAATGGTATTCAAAAATACATATTATTAATTAAATTAAAATACTCATTTTAAGATTTGTTAGGGATATAATCACCCATTTGATGATGATAATTTGTAAAATTATTATATTTATAATTAATTCAATTTTTTTAATAAAAGTAATTAAATTAATAATTAAATATTTATTTTAACTAAAAATATTTTATAATATATAAATTTGTTATAATATAAAAAATTAATTATAATTTTAGTCCATTAGGTCTTGGTTAGATTGTGATTAGGTGCTTTTTTCCCCCGAGATCGGGGTGATATATTGGACATGCTGAATATGGAGTCTTCCCAAGCTTTATATATATATGCATTATGCAATTTTAATAATAACTCAACTTATTATAAATTATTATAGATCTATTTAACTTTGGGTTTGCAAGTGTCAAGAAGATCATATAACTTTTAGAGAAAAAAATAGGAAATATTTAGACCTCAAATGTTTATATTCCTCTCAATACTTGATAAATAAAAAAGTAAAGATAGATTTGTACTAGTTCTTAATAATATTATTTATATTTAGATAGATTTCATATATCTACTCGCATATATTAGTATTCATAATCTTATTAAAACACACACACACACACACACAGAGAGATATACATATATATATATATATATATATATATATATATATATATATGATGTTTTTAACTTAGAAATTATTGGGAATATTATTAATAAAAATAAAAGAGGTTTGGCAGAAAGTGAAGAGTTTAATTTCGATGAGAGCTTCATTGGGATAATGGGTACCTTGAAGTAGTTGTATGTCAAAAAAATCTTATTTTGAATGGTTTGGTGAAAAATTTGTTCCCCCACTCCATATTTCATCTTGTAATTGATTTTGTGAAGTGTGCACAAATATAAGTGGATTAAAAGCCACCCTATGTCTTCCTTGTAAATCCATCCAAAAAAAAATAAAAATAAAAAATATTAATTTTTATTTTTATTATAATTTTGATTTAGCAACCTTTTGAGATTTTTATTATTATTTTGATATTTCTATAAGTAAATATCTAATTTATATGTGTATCTCTATGATGGATTAGCATTGTATTTTAAATTAATATCTAAAATATATCTCAAAGCATGCTCAATTATAATATTGAAGAATTTTTAAAATTTCAAGCATATATTTGATAAATTTTTTGTGATATGGTCACCGAACACAATGCCAGAAGTGGAAGTCTCTTAGATTCAAATTCTGAGTCATAGAATCCATTCATTGGAAAACAACGCTTTGGTGTGTGGGATTATATGCTACCATCATTCATAGCAACTACCCAATATTTTATCGCCTTCCCTTGAAATTTGCAAGTAATTGCAAAATAGAGGTGAGCCACTGAGTCAGTCATGAAAGTAACGTGCATAAATCTGTGAATCAATTATTAAATGGTCCAAAATGGCCATTCATGTGCCACACGTTTTGCTATTTTACTCTTAATTTGTCTTTGAATATGTAAAGAAAAGTGCATTATAAAATGTTGGAAATAACCCCAACTGCAAATTGAGGAAACTAGACAAAGATGTAAATTTTGATTTGAAGTAGAAGGATGGGAGTAATAGAAATTAACTTATGAACAATAGCAAATTTTTAAGGTTCTTGCACTCAACCTCTGCATTCAATTTTTTGGTTTAATTCTTCTGCAAACAACCGCATTTCCACAGCCCCTCGTATTTGAATAGATTCATTTGAGAATTTGTAAAAACCCCTGCCATAACTTGTTCACCTAACTGCATTGATTTACTGCGCCATACTGTTTGAATTCAAAACCTCCCACGTCATTCTTTTGTGGACCCCAATAGTCCACGTCATCCATCCATCGTCCAATCAAACGATATCGCAAGCCCCGGTGCTCCCGTTACCAGTCTTTGCAATCGCGCAATAGCGCAACCCCACCACTGACAACTCAAACTTCGGTAGCCAATAGCACTTCACCGCATCAATCGGAAGCCCAGTCATCTTGCACAGTTTTTGATGCGATAAACCATCGCAAAGTCTTTCGATGTTCACTTATTGTGTCGTTTGATGCTGACGTCAGGGGACACGACTCCCCATCTGATAAGTCTATTGCATTAATATTTGTATTTTTTTTTTTATATGGTTTGTAATGGCACGACGACATAATTTTCATTTTGTATATTTTTTAGACTTAGGTTATAGTTTTTATTTAATATTGTGGCTATGTCATATTGTAAACATATATAAATATATGTGTATCTATTTGCACATGGATGTAGCAATACAGTGTATGAGTAGAGAAGTGCAGTGTGAGAGTAGTGAATAGACAGAGAAGAATAGGCAGTGGAGCAGAGTGAAAGAGTAATCAAGAACAACAGTTCCGAATTTTGAAGAATGTATTAGCTGAAAGTTGGTTAATGAAAAACAAAGTTTAACTCCACACTGTGTTTGTGTATTGAATTAATGCTCCATCTGCAGTCTTGTTAATGTACTTCTCTTTGCTATAGAGGAAAATAAATTCCTCTATATTGTGTTAAGGATTTCTCAGAAAATCCGACATGGTATCAGACCTAGTCCAGGCTCTCAGCAGTTGCTAAAGAAGCTGAAGGAGAAGAACATTTTTGAATCATTTCTCCAGCAGAGTGAAGGTTTTCAACAAGTTAGGTATTCGGACATTAATATTTACTATTTGTTTAAAATATACAGTAGAGTTACTCCTTATTTAAAAATACAGTTCAGAGAGCTATAAAAAGGAGTGTTAAGAGTCAAATTTTACCTCTCCAGTAGTGAGAAAGTTTTATTTAAGTTACACAGTCAAGCTTTGTAGTTCTGCAAGTTAGAATGGTAGGAGCTAGCACAAGCATGAGTATGAGAAATAATCAACTCCCACAATTCAATGGGAAAAACTATGATTATTAGGCAATCACAATGAGAGCCCTGTTTTCATCTCAAGATTTATGGGAACTGGTTGAATATGGATTTCAAGAACCAACTGATGCAAATGAGTTTAATGCCTTAACATAGGCAGAAAAGGATTTGCTGAAGAGTAATAAGAAGAAGGACTCAAAAGTTCTCTTCTATCTCTATCAAGCAGTACACGAAAACATACTTCCAAGAATCACAATAGCAAAGAAGTCTAAGGAGGCATGGGATACCCTCTAGACAGCCTATCAAGGTATGGATAAAGTAAATACAACAAAGCTTGAAGTAATGAGAAGAGAGTTTGAAGTTAATTTCATGAAAGATTCTAATAGCTTAGACTCATTATTCACACAGTTGAGTGGGTTGGTTACCAAAATGAGATCTCATGGAGACACACTAGAAGAGAGAAAAATTGTGAAGAAAATATTGAGAATTTTACCCTTGAAATTCGATGTGATAGTCACTACTATTGAAGAGACAAAGGATCTCTCAATATTTACAGTTGATGAGCTTCATGCATCTTTTATGACACATGAAGAAAGGCTGAATAGAATAGCACGCTCATCTTTAGAGCATGCCTTCAAGACCCAAATGTCCTTTGGAAGAGGAATAGGTCAAGGTAGATCAAAATACTGAGGAAGAGGTAGAGGCAGAAGTCAGAACAAAGAAGGAAACAACCAAAATCAGAATCAAAGTCAAGGCAATAGCCGACAAGGAGCACAAAATCAAGCACATGGACAAAGGTATGATAAATCCCAAGTCCAATTTCATTACTGTAAGAAGTATGGGCACTATTCCAATGAATGTAGAAAGAAACAGAGTGACATGGATAACAGACCTAGTGGTAACTTTACTAAAGAAACTCAAAGTCAAGAAAATTTGTTTCTAGCATGTAATATGGCAGAAGAGAAGAATGAAGATATATGGTTTCTAGATTTAGGATGTAGCAACCATATGGCTATAAAAATCTCTATGTTTTCCATGTTGGCTGAAAATGTGAGGTCTCAAGTAACAGTGGTAACAGACAACAAAGTCTCTCTCATGGGGAAAGGCAGAGTAAGTGTTTTGACAAGGAAAGGGAACATGAAATCCATATCTAATGTATATTATGTACCTAGTACGAAGTGTAACCTTTTGAGCATTGGATAGATCATTCAGAAAGGATATAATGTATTCTTTGAATATGATGTATGTACCATCATGGACATACCACCAAGCAATCAAAGGATTGCACAAGTCAAGATGATAAGAAACAGAATGTTTCCTCTCAAAATGGGAGCAGATTTGAAGAAAGGATTTGCAATGAAAGATGTAACTCAAGAGACTTACCAAAGAGAAGAAAAATATGAAAACTGGTTGTGGCATTTGAGATTTTGACATCTCAACTTTGCAGGCATAAATTTGTTGCACATATAAAGTATGGTAAAGGGATTAACATTAATTGAGAAACAAGACATCCTATGTGAAGGCTACATCTTGTGCAAACAACATAGAGAAAGCTTTCCATCAGGAAAGATCATAAGGGAAAAAGCACCTTTAGAGATATTCCATTCATATTTGTGTGGACCAATGCAAAAACCATCTTTAGGAGGAAACCACTAGATGTTAAATTTTATTGATGATTACACAAGAAAAGCATGGGTGTATTTCTTGAAAATGAAGAGTGAAGTATTTGAGAGTTTCTACCACTGTAAAGCTCTTGTTGAGAATCAAAGTGGGCAGCACATAAAATTTCACAGAATTGATAGAGGAGGAGAATATATCTCCAAATATTTTCTGCATTTTTGTTGAGAAAATGGGATTCATAAGCAATTTATAGCAAGGTATACACCACAGCAAAATGGATTTGTTGAAAGGAAAAGTAGAACAATCATGGATATGGTAAGAAGCATGTTAAAGGAAAAAAAATTGCCAAATGAATATTGGGTTGAAGCTGTACATTGTGCAGCATATGTCTTGAATAGATGCCCAACAAAGAGTGTGATGAACAGAGTTTCAGAAGAATCATGGAGTGGTTTAAAAGAAATTTTCACCCACATGAAAGTATTTGGATGTGTGGCTTATGCACATGTTCCAGATTAGCTAAAGAAGAAGTTGGACAGTAAGGGGGAGAAGTGCATATTTGTTCGGTATAGTGAAAAATCAAAGGCATACATATTATATAACCCATCCATCAAAAGTTTATTATAAGAAAATATGTACAGTTCATTGAATAAGAATCTTGGGATGGAAGCATTGAAAAAACAGTGAATGTAAAGACATGTATGTCTCAAGAAGATGATGAGGAAGAAATGGCAGAAAGAAATCCCTCATTAGTAGCACCGCATCCACCAATACAAGGAAAACAAGGGACACCACAAGATGGTATGAGAACACCCTTGAGAAGTGATGAGAGTGCTTCTCCAATCACAACACAAGGGGAAGATTTGAGTGCTTCTACAACCACAAGTTCATAAAGTGAAGGAAGAACCATATTTAGAAGCTTAAATGAAATCTATGAGCAAGATGCAAATAATGAAGGTATAAAATATTTATTTTCTTTGTATTGTAATGTAGAAGATCCTATTCATTTTGAAGAAGAAGTAAAAGATAAGAAATGGATAGATGCTAGGGATGAAGAAATGAATGCAATAGAGAACAACAATACATGGGAATTAATTGATCTCCCAAAAGGTAAGGAAGTAATTGGAGTAAAATGGGTTTATAAAACCAAAAGAAATGCTGAATGTAAGATTGAAAAGCACAAGGTCAGACTTGTTGTCAAAAAATACAAGAAACAAGAAGGAAGATATTATGAAGAAACTTTTGCACTAGTTGCAAGAATGGAAATAGTAAGAGCAGTGTTGTCCATAAAAGCACAACACAAATGGAATTTTTACCAAATGGATGTGAAATCAGCATTCCTAAATGGAGTATTGATGGAAGAGGTTTATGTTGAACAAACTCTGGGCTATGAGAAAGAAGGCCAAGAGCACAAGGTATGCAAGTTGAATAAAGCTCTATATGGGTTGAAACAAGCACCAAGAACATGGTACAGTAGAATAGATGCCTATCTACTAGAAAATGGGTTTAAGAAATGTGAAGGAGAACCTACATCGTACATCAAAGAAAAATATGGTAAGATTCTCATTTTTTTCTTATATGTCGATTATGTGATATTCACAGGTAATGATGCTTACCTCGTTGAAAATTTTAAGACAATCATGAAAGAAGAATTTGAGATTGACTGATACGGGATTGCTAAGATACTTCCTAGGAATATAAGTAGAGAAAAATGAAAATAAAATTTTTATTTCTCAAGAAAAATATGTGAAAGAAGTTTTGGAAATATTTAACATGCAGGATTGCAAGGTAGCAATAACTCCTACAGTTATGGGATTGAAGTTGAGAAAGGAAGACAACAACAAGGATGTAGATCGAAGTTGGTAAACGAGCATAGTTGGCAGCCTTATGTATTTGACTGCAACTAGGCCTGATATTATGCATGCTATAAGTTTAATTTCCATATTCATGGAGAAGCCAAAGGAGACACATTGGCAAACAACAAAAATAATTCTAAGGTATGTCAAAGGAACAAAGGGGTATGGTATTCTATACACCTCTTCTGAAAATTTTGAGTTAATTGGATATACTTACAGTGATTGGGCTGGAAGTATAGATGACAGGAAAAGTACCTTTGGATATGTTTTTCACTTAGGATCAGGAGCCATTTCATCGGCTTCTAAGAAATAGCCAATTGTGGCTTTATCAACAACAAGGGCAGAGTATGTGGCACCTACAATAGCAGCATGTCAAGTTGTATGGATGAGAAGAATGCTGAGATATTTGTTCCATGAACAGGTAAAATGCACAACAATTTATTGTGATAATAGCTCAGTAATAGTCTTATCCAATATTTTAGTGTTTCATAAAATAACAAAACACATTGATGGAAAGTATCATTATATTAGAGAATTTGTGAACAATGGAGAAGTTGTTTAACAACATTGTAGAACATAGGAACAGTTTGCAGATATTTTGACAAAACCATTTGGGCAAAAAAGGTTTAATTATCTCAGAATATGTCCGGGAATGCAGGATGGCAGTAGTTGTGATTAAGGGGGAGTGTTGGAAATAACCCCAACTGCAAATTGAGGAAACATGATAGAGATATCAATTTTGATTTGAAGTAGAAGGACGGGAGCAGCATAAATTAAATTATGAGAAGCAGCAAATTTTTAGTTTTTTTTCACTCAACCTGTGCATTTAATTTTTGTTTTAATTCTCCTACAAACAGCCACATTTCCACAGCCCCTCGGATCTGCAAAATCGTTGTCTAAACCACACAAACCCCTTCCATGACTTATTCACCTAACCACATTGATTTACCACACCATACCATTTGAATTCAAAACCTCCCACATCATCCTCTTGTGGACCCCACCATTCCACATCATCCGTCCATCATCCAATCAAATGATATCACAAGCCCCAGTGCTCACGTTACCACTCTTTGCAATCGGATGATAGTGTGACCCCACCACTGACAACTTAACCTCTGGAAGCCAATAGCGCTTCATCGCACCAATCTAAGTAAGCTCGCACAATTTTTGATGTGATAAACCATCACGAAGTCTTTCACCGTTCACTTATTCTGTCATTTTATGCTAATGTCATGGGACATGACTCCCCATGCGAGAAACCTATCGCTTTCATATTTGTAATGTTTTTGTTATATAGTTTGTAATGTCGCGACGACATAATTTTCATTTCGTATAGTTTTTAGACTTAGGTTATAGTTTTTATTCAATATTGTGGCTATGACCTATTGTAAACATATATATATATATATGTGTGTGTGTGTATGTGTGTATTTTTTTGCACACAGAAGTAGAAATATAGTGTATGAGTAGAGAAGAGAAGTGTGAGAGTAGTGAATAGACAAAGAAGAATAGGCAGCAGAGCAAGACTGAAAGAGGAATCCAGGGCAATAGTTGTGAAGACTAAAGAATGTATTAGCTGAAAGTTTGTTAATGAAAAACAAAGTTTCAATCCACACTGTGTTTGTGTATTGAATTAATGCTTCATATGTAGTCTTGTTAGTGTATTTCTCTGTGTTATAGAGGAAAAGAAATTCATCTTTATTGTGTTAAGGATTTATCATAAAATATGACATAAAAATCTAGTTTTGACTTTAAAAACTATGCATATTTTTAATTCAAGCTGAAGATGGCGTACACTTGGAAATAATGTCCCCAAGAAAAACTGAATTCTTACATGACTTACATATGTAATATTTGTTATTCCCCTCCAAAGTTACATTGTTAGACACAAACTTCTTAATCATTTATTCAACTTCGATGTAGCTTCAGGATCTCCAATGCCTTCAAAATTCAAATGTTGGCAACAGTTATATGCATACAGTGTCATCCCTATGATCTTTCTTAATAGTAAATTTTCAATAAATTTATTTTAAAGTCAATTATTACATACTCAAGTGTGTCAAAAAATACATCCATTATATGAAAATAACAAATGATAAGGTCAACATCATAAATATGGTTTAGATCGAGGCTTTAATAGACCATCCATTACTTTCTAGGCTATGGGTTATTTAATGTTCATAGTTAGATTTAAATTTAAAATTCAAATTTAAAAGTAAGCATATACTATTCATTAGCAATAAATAACCTATAATCTACCAAATATTAAATAACCTACAGAGAGGATCTAAGAACAGAGAGGATATAAGAATGGAAAGGATACATGCTGAGTATGAAGAATACTCTAGAATATATATTTAGGTGCAAACCTTGAATTATAGACTTAGAATTTTTCAAGTGACTGATAATTTAATCACAGAGAGGATCAACATGAAGCTGCAACCTATGCAATCTAGCATCACTCTATGAAGAAGAGGGGATATATAAAGTTGACTAATTACCCGAAACACTTGAAAAACTTAGTGTGAGAAATAACAGGGACACAACCTCTCTTTTATAACATACTTACTCTGTTTCCTGGTGACTTAAAACTGGTGACTTCATTTAAAACATGACATAATATTCTACGCAAACAATTTAGGGCCCACTCATGCTTCCAAAAGCTAATTGGTCCCAGTTGCTTCGCGGGTGAGTATATCAAATAAACAATTAAGCCATCCCAGCTTATGCTCAATGTTGAAGTCAAAGCTTTCTAACCATGCATACCATCTCATTACCCTTGGATTCTGATCTTCTGCATTTTTTATTTGGCTAAGCATTTCTAGCATGAATTTTAAATCAGTTCGAACAAGAAACTTTATAGGCTTGAGATAAAGCAAAAAATGGGCTATACTTCTTTTTACTGCAAGAATCTGTTTATGGCTGTTAGGTCAATTTAGCTCAACATTCTAAAAATACCCAGATGAATAAGCACAAATATGTTCTTGTAGAATGGATCTTTTCTAGTAGGACACTTCCCCATGCTTTATCAGATGCATCGGTTTTGAGGATATAGGATCCTTTGTTTGTGGGAATTTTGAGAGAAGATAGAGTTTGTACCTTCTATTTGATGTTTTAAACCACTATGGTCATGGCTTGATTCCATGGAATTGGTTCCTTCTTCAGGCGTTGTTAGAGAACTACAAGGTCATTGGCTTGTCCTTTGTAAAATGGCCGAATGTAATTCAGACTACCCAAAAACCTCTGTAATTGGGTTTTGTTAGTGATCTACTCTGGAAAATTTTGTAAGTTGATGAGTACGTGATCCTAGAGCTTTATAAGTCCATTGCTGAACTTTAGTCCCACAAACTCAGTTTTTTCCTTTCTTATCTCCATCTTTGTTTTTGAGAGAGAAATACCATCTTTAAAAAAATTCTCATAGAATATTTGGAGATGTCTGTGGTGTTATTGGATATTCATAGAGAAGACTAGAAAATCATCAATATAAATGATTAGCTAGTCCAAACCTCTAAACACATCCTCCATAAGTTTCTCGAATTCACTTGGAGCATTCTTGAGGCCAAATTGCATCACCTTCCACTGATATTGTCCATGTGGAACAATGCAGGCTATCTTGAAATGATCTTCTAGTTTTATCCCAACTTGGTAAAACCCTGACATTAAGTCAAACTTGCTAAAAATGGTGCATCTTTTCAGTTTTTGAAGAAGAGAGGCCTGGTTCGGAAGAGGATAGGAGATATTTTTCAAAACATAATTCAATGGTTTTTAATTGATTACTAGTCAAGGCCTACCTATTTTGATTTCATTATGTTTATTTACATAAAAGGCTCTGCAATTCAATGGGCTACGAGCATGTTCAATTAAACCTTTTTCTAAAAGAGCTTTGATCTCTTTCAGACAAAATTATTTTTCAGAAGGTCTCATTAGGGCTACAAAAGCTTTATGTGGACTGGCCTGTACTTCATCTGCATAAGGAAGATCAATGACATATTCTTCTCTCTTCCAAAATGCATTTGGAATTTCAGATGAAAAATCTTTCTTAATTTTATCTCAAATGTCTTTCAGATACTCATCATGTTGAGCTATAGAAAAAGAAATGATTCTTTTCTTTTTCTGCAAGTCACAGTCCTTTGGCTTTTTATCCTTCTGTTTTTTGGGAACAATGAATTCTTCAGAAGTCTTAAGAGGGAGATATACAGGCTTTTGGTTAATGGTAAGCATAAAGGTCTTCTTTGGATAATCTATATAGATAGGAGACCATCTAGTATGTAACACCACTAGTTTATGTTTTTTTCAAAGTTAGACATTTGAACTTTATTCCAAGGGGAGTGGACCCCAATGGATAAGTATTTGGTGGATGTAATTATATATTTCATTATAGAAATTAAATAGGTCTGAACTCGTAGGCCCAGTACAATTGCAAGAATTGCTGGATAAGGGTTATATCAGACCGAGTGTGTCTCCTTGGGGAGCACCGGTGTTGTTTGTGAAAAAGAAAGATGGAACTTTTAGAATGTGTATTGATTATCGTCAGCTAAATAAGTTGACAATTAAAAATAGATACCCTTTGCCCAGAATTGATGATATTTTTGATCAAGTAAGAGGGGCTTCAGTATTTTCGAAGATTGACTTAAGGACTGGTTATCACCAGCTCCGAATTAAGGAGGAAGACATTAGCAAAACCGCTTTTCGAACCAGGTATGGTCACTATGAATTTGTAGTCCTACCTTTCGGTTTGAAAAATGCCCCTGCCACCTTTATGTGCTTAATGAACAGTGTTTTCAACAAGTACTTGGATTAATTCGTACTAGTGTTAATAGACGATATTCTAGTTTATTCAAAAAGTGAGGAGGAGCACAAAGAGAACTTGAGGATAGTGTTGCAAACTTTGAAATAAAATCAGTTATATGCCAAGTTCAGCAAATGTGAATTCTATAGTGACAAGATACAATACTTGGGTCATATTATTTCTGAACAAGGGTTGGCTGTTGACCCTGAAAAGATAAAGGCTATTAAAGAATGGCTGGTACCAACTGATGTTTCAGTAGTGAGATCATTCATGGGGATTGCAGGTTATTATCGTAGATTTGTGGAAATATTTTCTGCAATGGCATATCCCATAACTTCACTACAAAGAAAAGGTGTCAAATTTGAGTGGACTGAAAAATGCCAAAATAGTTTTGAACAATTAAAATTAAAACTCACTACAGCCCCTATACTGAAGATTGCAGATCCTGATAAAGAATTTTTTGTGTGTACAAATGCATGTAGCGAGGGGCTAAGAGGAGTTCTGTTCCAAGAAAATTCGATTATTGCATATGAGTCTAGGAAACTTAAGAGACATGAACAGAACTATAATGCGTATGATTTAGAGTTGGCTACTGTAATTCATGCCTTGAAGATGTGGCGACACTATCTTCTTGGAAGGAAATTTACATTGATGACAGATCATATTAGTCTTAAGTATTTCTTTTCCTAAACTGAATTGAATGCTTCACAAGCTAGATGGCTGTCTTTTCTAAGTGAATTTTATATGGACATAAAACATATCAGAGGGAAAGAAAAAAAAATTGCTAATGCCCTGAGAAGAAATTCTTGTCAACACATAAATAGCATTGGAAGTAGTGCTAATTTTGATTTAGAAGATCTAGTGAAAAAGGTAGCAGACCAGGATCCAAATTATGAGACACTACAGGTGAAAATAATAAAGATGGAGATGGTTGAATACACTCAAAACCGAAAAGGGCTGATGTGCTACAAAAATAGATTGCATATCCCCAACATGGAAACTTTGAAAAAAGAAATACTAGATGAATATCACAAACAGCCGTATGCAGGGCATCCTGGATATCAGAAAATGCTAACAGCTTTGAAAAAGAAGTTGTTTTGGCCAGGAATGAAAAGAGATGTAGCAGAATATTTAGCTAGGTGCATGGAATGTCAAATAGTTAAAGTTGAGCATCAGCATCTTGCGGGAATTCTAAATCCTTTGTCAATTGTAGAATGGAAATGGGACACCATTTCTATATATTTCATAACAGGGCTACCCAAAACCAAATACCAACATGACTCAGTGATGGTAGTAGTAGAAACTTTAACAAAAGCTGCACACTTCACACCTGTGAAATCTACTTTTGGGACAGCCCAAGTAGCAGATGTGTTCCGGAAAGAAGTAGTAAGGCTCCATGGGGTCCCAACGATGATTGTTTCGGACAGAGATGCTAAGTTCACAACAGCTTTTTTGAAAGGTCTATTTGGGGGCATGGGCACTAAGTTGAATTTTAGCACTGCTTATCACCCTTAGACAGATGGTCAGACAGAGAGAACTAATCAGATTTTGGAGGATATGCTGAGAATGTATGTGATGGATAGGCCATCAAAATGGGAAGACTACTTGCATTTAGCTGAATTTTCCTATAATAACAGCTATCAATCCTACATCAAAATGAGTCCGTTTGAAGCACTCTATGGAAGGAAATGTTGTACTCCTTTGAGCTGGAGCCAACCTGAGGATAAGCTAATGTTGGGACTAGATGCTTTACAAGAGATGGAAAGAATTGTTAAACAAATACAAAGAAACATCAAGACAACACAAGATCACCAAAAAAACTATGCTGATAAGAAGAGGGTACATCAAGAATTTAAAGTGGGGGAACATGTGTATTTCCGTATTAAACCCAAAAAGAGCACACTTTATGCTGGAAGTTGTGCAAAATTGGCTCCTAGATATTGTGGGCCTTTTGAAGTGTTAGAAAGGGTGGGACCAGTGGCTTATAAGCTGGCCTTACCGCCCCATGTTAAAGTTAATGATGTGTTTCATGTTTCATTATTAAAAAGATATATACATGATGCTTCTCACATTGTTGATTGGAATGTGATACAGGTGGAGCCAGAAGGGGAGTTCCTTCTAGAGCCACTTCAAATATTGGAGCGGGAAGAAATTGAATTGAGGAATTGAATGGTAGCAAGAGTAAAGGTGCAGTGGAAGCACTTTACTGCTGAAGAAGCTACCTGGGAAAGAGAAGCTGAGATGAGGGAAAAATATCCAAATTTTTTTGGAAAAATGAACTCTAGTAGTTAGTTATCAACACCGAGGACGGTGTTTGCTTTCAGAGGGGGAATATGTAACACCCCTAGTTTATGTTTTTTTCAAAGTTAGACATTTGAACTTTAATCCAAAGGGGAGTCGACCCCAATGGATAAGTATTTGGTGGATGTAATTAAATATTTCATTATAGAAATTAAATAAAATAATGCTATGCAGATTGACCAAATGAGAATTGTGAGATCACTTGGTAAATCCATGAGGATGGATAGAGGCAAATACTTTCCCCAAAAATATTTCAAAAATAATTGAAAAAATTTATTTCCAAATTAGATTTTGAGGAAAATATAGTTTCCCCAATGAGGTGGAGAGTAGTTGGGAAGAGCTAAAAAGTTGTGAAAAGTAGAAAGCATCTTTAAAAATCCCTAAGAAAGGGAAGCCTAGGCAAACAGGAAGAAAAGCATCCTGAAATTCTGGACGCAGAATTAGAAACAGGCTTTGGGGAGCAAAAGCTTAAATAAACTAATTCCTGAACAGATTAGAGGTGGATCTATTCTAGGAGATGATATCAGCTCGGGGGTGAGTTTTGGAGGATAAAAGACCTCTAAGGTTGGGAGGCTGGTCAATTGCAGAAGTTGTATGTCTCTAAGTTGTATGACTGGTTATGTAATGATATTTCGTAAACTAGTTATACTTATTTTATTATTAGCTTAAAATCGATGGATTGGTTATTCTCTACATTTAACAGAATTGTGGTGAAGAAATAAATTCTCTCAATTCTGTATAGTTGTAGGAATAAAAATCTGTGGGAAGAATCCAGCAGAGTCTTTAAACCAATGTTGGTTTAAATCTGAGGATACATTTTCCCATAGATGATTTATCGATTTAACTTTAATCTTCTTCTGTGCTTATAAAATAACTGTGGAACATAGGGAAAGAAAGCAGTATAATGTTACAGGAACATACATCACAAAAATTAAACATACTGTTCATTTACTAAATGTAGGAAAGGATAGAAAAAACAAGATTCTGTGTTAAAAGCATAAATTTATGTAGATAGCAGAAAAATTGACATACTATCTTTTAGAAATTATTTTCATAAAGAAATGATGTAAGAATCAGTTACCGTGAAATGAACAGTACACAAGAACAGACTACACAGTGTTTTAATAGTTAAAGTTCTATTGAAAAGATACATGCACACATAGTTAACTTCTCAAAAGGCTGCAAGCTGAAACTATCCATGATTAGATATAATCTAGAGTGTACTATAGATTTTCCAAAAAAGAAAATTATATATATTTAAGGGAATGTTTAAAATAAACAGGCAGCAGAAGTTAATAATCTTCGGAAAACAACTTGCAGTTGGAGACTAATACTTTCAAGAAATAACACCCTCTTATAGGAGACAAAAAAATGAATGAGAATTGAGACAGGTGAAATTATACATGACAATAGTGCAAACCCCAGAACCTACAGTCGGTACTCATGTTATTTTAATATTAGGTGGAATACTAGACTATGACAGTGAAGGGCGAAAGAAGCTGCTATAATATAAACAAGAAGACCCTTCTGTTGTCGTAAAGTATATTTTATTCCGATTCTACAACAAGTTGACAATAGCTGAACTTCATTTGTCAAACTTATGTTCTGGTTCAAAAAGGATAGCAACCATTTCAAAGTAAAATTTATGAGAGTTGAAAAAAGGAAATTTTAACCAGGAGTAGTAATACAGTATCCTCTCATATCGCAAATATATGAAATTCCAACAAGAGATTTACGCATGTTCCAAAACGAAAACTGCAACCGCAATCCTACAATCTGTAACTAACTGTAGAATAATAAGGCATGGGGAAGTATGCATTTTAATGAAAATCGAGTATTCAAAAATGTCACCATATAGGTGCTCAGTCCAAATCCAAGAATTTAAAAATATGACAGTCCATTAAGGAAAAGTCGCCAATAAACCAGTAGAACTTATTCTATTACAAACTGAATGAGAAACCCTATTAAATTACAGAGGGCTATCTGTACAATATTTTGGAACAGTATAAAAAGCATTGAACCTGGAGGTCATACATAGCTGTGGAAAATTCGTACGAACCTGAACAGAGGAATACATATGATGGTAGCGATTAGAATAGTGATCGCACATTAAATTAGTGATTGAAGGAGTTAAAATAAACACCAAATCAAGGACGAGAATACCTACAACCAGAATAAAAATTTATGTAAGAAAAAATAAGTTGAGAATGATAGTATAAAACAAAACCAGCGAAGAGATTGATCGTCACCTTCACAGAAATCAGGACGTGTGTGCTCATCTGTCAAGAGTAAGGGTAACATACTATAAAGTAAATCAATACCCAATATAAAAAGAAATTTCACTGGAAATTCAAACAAACGTTAAAATGCATCACAGTTCACACCTCAGGGACTAAACCATTTCATTCAGTGCAAGGGCAGTAGTTCGACCGTATGGAAGTCACATGAGGAAGCGAAGAACCCTATAGAATATTCATATAGGACCTTGAGAAAGCACCATGAATCAAAGGATAAACAACCCTTCCAAAAACCCATAGGGATGCACCGAGATGCAGTGAGAACCCTCGATCACGAATTAAGGAGAAAACCCCAAGTTAAATTTTATCAATCTCCTACCTGTCAAATGAGAAAATTTAAACGTGTAAAAGGAGGCAAACATAAATATTATCAACGAAAACATGAGATATTTATTCCAGCTCTGGTAAGAGAGGAAAAATTCGTGGAAACGAATTGGGCTTCACAAGTGTAAATGTAAAACTTGATACGAGTAGTGGTGAAAGACAGAAAATAGACAAATAGTGTTGACCAGGGTCGAAAACTCGCATAGAATATTGATAAATAAGCTTAAGGAGGAATTATATGCTTACCAGAAGATATCATGGCCGAAGTCAAAATTAGAAACCAGGAACTGGCGCGAATTCTTGCCTTCAATTGCCAGAACGAACCAGAGTTACGCCATGGTGGAAAGAACACCGGGAAATGATAACCGAGTCGGTGAAGGACTCAAGTAGTAGAAAAATGTAGAAACCTTAGGGACGATCCGCCGTCCACGTGCTAGCTATTCACCCATGGCTACACGGATCAATGAGTTAAGCCATTAAGACGAACTGTACCACTTCCGTGGAATGAATGTCATGTCGGGAGGATGGGAAATTAAATAATTTTCTTCTATGGCCAAGGGGAAAAATAAATCTAGCCCATATCAATCTATTAAACGAACAGGATGATAATAACTACTCATTTAAGGCAGGGTAGTTGACAATAGCAGTGTGAACGATCAAAGAACTTAATAATATGTACAAAAAAAACCATATGTAGCCCAGACACAACATGTTTAAGATCTTTTGGTACGTAGTATATTTAAACATTTACATAAGAGCATACAAAATAAATGTTATTGGAGTTACATATTTGCTGTTGGATGTAAGGTAGCCTCTACGAGGCAAAGATATCGAAATCTCTACACATATGTATAAGAGCACAAGTACGAATGGAACAAGGTTAGTGCGACAAAAAAATTGATATCCCATAATATATCAAAACCAGTGATATAATACATGACTTGTAAGTGTATTGGATCCATAAGTAGGTTAGTTAGATGGGAAAATTATATATATATATATTTTCCTACCTTTATTATTATGTTACCACCTACAAGTATGAAAGGCATACAGTGAATTGATTTAATATAGTAAATTAAACAATTTTGGGAAGCAGAATTTTATGTATAGAGTTATGGAAAAAAAAAATTATTGGTTAGAGAACAATCATGGGGAGACAAGACATAGTAAAAAATTCAAAACTAAGAATGACATTCGCAGGGATATCATCTAACTCAAGGAATGTACAATATATAGAATGATGTTTGATTTTAAGGGGAAAATCTAAAACTTCGAGATCTAAAGGAAATAATGATCCAGTAATGGTGGATCCTCCTTCTTGTGGTTTATCCCAATAAATGGATGGAATAGAAAAATGTTTGGCTAAAGTTAACTAAGCTCCAGAATCTAACAAACAGTCTAAAGAATAAGGTTTAAGATTAGGACGGAAAAACTACAAAGATATATACAATTTAGGCTGACCAACAAGAGCTATGGATTTACCTGCATATTGAGATGAGTGAAAATCTGTTCCAAGGTATTCCCTTTGAGTGTATCCTATTTCTGCATCTTTTGTAAAGGTTTTAGATAAGGCTGTTGAAAGGTCTTCGTCAGAGGATTCATCAATTTCTCTTTCAATTTTTTCCAGTGCTATCTTAATTTCATGGACCTCTAATGCTAAGAGTCTGATTTTGTCTTTTTTGTCTTTGATTTGAGTTTTATAAGAATCACAAAGCTCTTTTTTCACCTTTTTCCGAACTTCATGCTTCTTTATATGGGAAGCATATTGTTTCTCTAGATGCCAGTCACTTGATACAGCATACCTGAGTTCTTTGTCCTTTTGTTTCTTTGTCATGTCTGAAGAAGATGGTTGGCTTCTGGCTTTTTTCTCTTCTATCTTCTATTGAAGATATGTCCTTAAACCAATCTGTAATGGCTGGGTATTTTTCAGTTCTTCTTCTAGATCTACAAGATTATCATAAGAGGAAAACATACAGAATTGATAAGATTGTAAACTTAAATTATCATCACTATCGTATTCTGCTTCTTGCTGATTTTCTTGGGGTTCTTCTTCTTGGAGATCTTATGGATAGAAGATTTTTCCTTCTGGTTCTTCATTTATGTCATAGAAGAATAAATCCTAGTGAGCTAGATCTAGTTGGTTGTCTAGGAGACTAGAAAAAGCTGTAAGTCTTCCTGCTTTTAATTTCTTAGGGGAGGCATTTTCCCAATGACCAATCTAATTATATATAAAACATCTGACTGTAAAAGTTGGAGATTTTCATTTCTTAAAAAATGCCTTTTTCTTTGGAAACCTTCTTTTCTGGTACGGTTTTGGAACTTGGGGATAAGATAGTGATTGATGATTCCATTTAGAAATCCATGGTTTGGAATTTTTTTTTTTACAACCTGAACATGAAGAATGTTTATCAGGTCTATTGAATTTACCCACCCCACAATCGGGGATTTGGCCGATTGTGCTGCAGACAGAGGAAGGAAACATTTTATCATAATGTTTGAATTATTTCTGCATTCTTTTTACAAGACATTGTTCTTGGATAACTGTCTTAATGTGATCGTGGGCTTATGAAAGTTTCATGCCTATAAAAGTGATATTGTTATCATGAAAATACTAGTTTATTGCTTGAGGCAAAAGCCCTGGCATGGTCTGGACATAGCGTCGAATAAAAGTTGGATCACTATATGTGTTTCCTTGGATTAACCAATCTTGCATTTGACAGAAGTACTTATCTAGGTATTGGACATTACCTAACTTATTGGATAAGAAGAGATCATAGAAATGGTTTGGATCTCTGTCAACTGAGGAACCGACAAACTGAACCCTTCGAGCTAAAAGTAACTGAGTAATAGGGCCAGCATGGCTAAGAATAACTTCTCTAGCTTCATCATTTTCATAATGCAACCATGTATGTGCCAAGCCTCAAAATCCATTAGAAATTTGCTGAGTGATTTCTCTTTTGGATCTGGTAGGGTCTTCTGATAACTATTTTGTTGCCAAACTACTTAACAAAACAATTGGATTTTCCATTTCAACTTTTGGTTGTAATTTGGAAATAACATTGGATCTGCAGGCATCTGCTGGATAGCTTTGCTTAATGTAGATAAACTTGTATTTTCTACAGACATAAGAAGAGCCTGAATTGAAGAAGAAGAGGCTCCTTGATCTAGATCCATGATTTATGGTTCGTTTTTAGGAAAAACTAGATATTGCTTATAAATATCCTGGTTAAATGAAGGTCCTTTTTCTTGCACTTGTTGCAAGAAATCTTGTGAGGTAGAGATGACCTCGTCCATATATTCAGTAGCCAATAACTAGCTTTTTCCAAAATTCCATGTAGGAAGTTCTGTACTTACCAGACTGAAATTGAAAGCTCATCTGAGTGAGGTTTTGGGATCATCTGTAAACAGTGCAGATGATTGAATTTTATCCATTACAACCGAATAATTGGGTTTAGGTTTGGCTTTTCCTTCTAATTTTTTTAGAAGTGGAATTTGCATGGATAACACTGTATTAATGGTGACTAACCTTTTTTCAATTTTTCCTAAAGATTCGGTTAAGTCACTCACTTGGTGATCTAGCAATTCTGTGTGTGCTAGAATATTTTCACAAACTATTTTTTCTTCATAGACGACTGTCTTTACTTTGAGTATGTCTCTCTGTAAGTCATCAATATTTTTAGCCTCTATATTAAGTTGGAGATTTGCATAATTAAGCTGTGAAGTATTTGTTGCTGAGGCTGTGCTACAAGAACAATACTGTAAGGGAGGAATTCCCTTTTCTTTGAACCATCATCATCATATTGTCTGAATGGTATGAAAGGAAAATTTCTTCCTGGGATTCATTTTGAAAGATTGTGATATATGGCTAGAGGCAAAAGGTTTGACCTTAGCTATTTTTTGCAGTTCTTGTTCTTGAGATTTTGCATAATGTTTATCATACTGAGATTCCCACTCAGTTGGGTATGTAATGCTAGTCCATTTGAAAGTAATGGCAATGGTTGTACTGCTGGTTCCTGATTCCACCTCGTTGATAAGCTGCGATGTATTTTTGACATGATGCTGAAGAGCGGGAAGAATATCATTTCCAAACTGAACAATGGTGAGCGTTTTGAGTTGGAGGATTAAGGAATTGACAGACATATCGAACCCTTGTGGTTGGATGTATTCTTGAAGAAAATTATAGATGTATGGATCATCTAATGAAACATAGTATTTTGGATAGATTGTGCCAAAGGCTTGGTCATCATGTAGAGGGCTAGAAAATCCGCCAATAATGGCGTCTGCAAACTGGTTGTGTCTGTTATCAACAACTACACACATACTGTTTATATTTATGAAAGGTCAAACAAGGGGATTCAGACCAAATCGTATTGCTCCAAGATGGCAATACTTAAAACCTTTAGATTTTTCCCAATCAATTTGGGATTTTTCCAAAAGAGGGATCTGGATTGGTTTATATTGGGAAGTAAATTCTATATTGATATAATTCTGTCCTATTTGTGATTTGTCTAAGTATTTATACAAAAGCATATTATAAACTTGATTTGGCAAAATAGGAGGAATTTGCCAGTTGGGATCTACAATAGGTTTGTTTATGGTTATGGTTGAAGCAGATGTGCTAGCTTCATGATAGGATCCTTTGCGATTAGATAAAGAAGACATAGGAACTGAGGCCATGATTTCGAATGAAGAAGTTTATGCCATACTCTGGTCCACTCTGCTACACCTAAGAACCTTGCTGTCACTGTGGGCTAAACGCTCAAACGCCTATCCTTCAGCTTTACGAGCTTACCAAAAACCTCACGGTTTGGTATGGGTCCGCTACCAAAATAAACCAGAATATGTAGAACAACAACATAAACATGGCTCCAAACAGAGAGGATTTGCATGAAGCTGCAACCTGCGCAATCTAGCATCACTCTATGAAGAAGAACAAAGATATAGAAATATGACTAATTGCTCGAAACACTTGAACAACTCAGTGTGAGAAATAAGAGGGACGCAGCCTCTCCTAATCCATAAATGTAATGGGGATTGATTTTTCATACCTCCTTGAGGCTTCCAATGATGATCTTGTGATTCAGGCGCGCAATCAAAAACAATTTATTACTGAAAATGTTTGCCGCATTTTAAAACAAAGTTACCAAGTTTGATCTTTCCAATTGAACACCTAACGAATTTATTGTTTTATTTTTTAAGGTGAATCATACACAGGGGTCAAACACATCAGTTTGATATTCCAATTGATCGCCAAATGAATTTCAAAACCTTGTCAAATAAATCAGTTTAATCTTCAAATTGAGAAACTAACGAATTCACTCCTTTTTTTAAAGATTTTTTTTAACAGGTTGAATCATAAAAATTAGTTAGGTAATTTGAAATGAAATTAAAAATTACCCATACCTCCTAGTGTAGGAGGATACACATGACCGAATCTAGGAGTTTTGTGTTTGGAATCGATTTGAAAGTAGTCTTATAAGTGTTCAAATCTCAGTGTTGTGAAATTCTGAATGCAACCAGACAAAGGAAATGTGTTTCCGCAATCACAGAGAATACAAACAAATGCATAAATTAACATTCACATATACACATGCAGCATAGAAACATAGGAGAGTAATAAAATTTCCGTTTTCTATTCCAATCTCACTCTTGAAAACGAATGAAATTACATTACTTATACAAAATGGTCGAAGCCTAAAAATCTAATATAATCAATGCTAGTTCAATGTTGTGAAAGGATGTTCAACAAAATTCATCCTTGGGTCATAAAACGACCCATTTCCACATTTAATCGACATGCAGGTCGTATTCTGCTCATACACAAAAACACGTGAAAACACGTTCAAACACACAAACTAGTGGTCTTCAAACTTTATGTGATTCGACTTGATTCCTCATCGAATTTTTCTCCTCATCACAGATCACATATCGGCAAGCTTAACTTTTATCTAGCGCGAACATGGATAAACATAAAAGGTTGCGGGCGTGATGTGCAATGGCATAGTTGCATCATAAAACAAACAACTTATCTTGCGACACTTTATAGGAAAATGTAAACGGTTGCAAATGCAATGTGTGATAGCATAATCACATCGAATTTCATATAAATTAACTTGTAGTTGAGGAAAGGTAAGTCATAAACAATGCGAAATGAACTCTGCAGTGCAACTAAAACACCGATAACTGTGAAGTGCGAAACACAAGGGAAATGAACACAAAACAAAGTTTGGTCGATGCGTTAAGGTATAAGGTAGGTCCGACCAGACATCGCATTAGTGGTAAAGAAACATATGGTTAATGGATTGAATGTTAAAACAAAAGACTTGAGATGTGGTAGATGGAATTGAATACAAATTTTAAGGCTTTGTACTCTATTTTGATCTTTGCATGGATTCATGAAAATGCCTCCACTTCTCGAATATGTTGTTGTGCTTCTCTTCTTGTGAGAATTGATGGAATTATGGGATGTTGTCGCTTCTCATTCATGGTGGTGGTTGGGAGTAAAATTCCAACACTCCCCCATAATCACAACTGCTGCCATCAGTTATTCCTAAACATCTTCTGAGATACTCAAAATTGTTTTGTTCTAATGGCTTTGTGAGGATACTAGCAAATTGTTCCTGTGTCTTGCAATGCTGCAAAACAATCTCACCATTGTTAACCAATTATCCTATAAAATCATATTTTTCATCAATTTTATTTTTTATCTTATGGAAAACATAATTATTTGATAATGCTATTGCGGAGCTATTATCACAATAACTTGCGCTTCCCTTGTCTTGCTCATGACATAAGTCTCTCAGCATCCTTCTCATCCATACTGCTTGGCATGTTGCTGCTACATATTCTACTTTTGCTATTGATAAAGCAACTATTGGTTGCTTCTTAGAAGCCCATGAAATGGCTCCCGATCCCAAATTAAACACATACTTAAATGTGCTCTTTCTATCATCTACACTTCTGGCCCAATCACTATCAGTTTAACCAATCAACTGAAAATTATTTGTTGAGGAGTATAGAACACCATACTCCTTTGTTCCATTTACATACCTCAAAATTCTTTTGGATTCTTACCAACATGTCTCCTTTCTTGTTTCCATGAATTTGTAAATTAAAATTACAGCATATATAATAGCAGGCCTAGTTGCAGTTCAATACATGAGGCTGCCAACTATGCTCTTATACAATGTCAGATCTAAATTATTGCTGCAATGTTCTTTGCTTAACATTAACCCCATGACAGTTGGAGTTACTGCTGCTTTGCTGTACTACATGTTAAAACTCTTCAAAACTTCTCCAACATATTTTGCTTGGGAAATAAAAATTCCCTTTTCATTTTTCTTTACTTCTATACCAAGAAGTATCTCAATAAACCCAAATCAGTCATTTCAAATTTACTATTCATAACTTCTTTAAAATTAGCAATGAGAGAAACTTCATTGCTAGTAAATATTAAATCATCTACATATAAAACAACAATAAGAATCTTACCATCATTTTATTTGATTTAGAGTGTGGGTTCACCATCACATTTTTCAAATCTATTTTCTCTCAGGTAAGCATCTATCGTGTTGTACCATGCTCTTGGTGCTTGCTTCAGCCCATAAAGAGCTTTGTTCATCTTGCACACTTTGTGCTCTTGACCTTCAATCTCATAGCCTGAAGGTTGTTCAACATATACCTCCTCTCTCAACACTCCATTCAAGAATGTTGACTTCACATCCATTTGGTAGACTTTCCACTTTTTTTGTGCTGCAATGGACAACATTGTCTGCATTGTTTCCATCCTTGCAACAGGTGCAAAGGTTTATTCATAGTCTCTTCCTTGTTGCTGCTTGTAGCCTTTCACAACAAGTCTTGCTTTGTTCCTTTCAATCTTGCCTTCAACATTGATCTTTGTCTTATAGTCCCATTTTACTGCAATGACTTATTTACCTTGTGGGAGGTCCACTAACTCCCATGTGTCATTCTTTTCAATTGCACCAATCTCTTCATTCATTTCTTCAATCCATTTTTCTTCTTTTACTGCATATTCAAAATGGATTGGGTCATCAACATGATAAAACAAAGAAAATAAATAATTCAGACCATTATTATTATCAGCTTCTTGCTCATAAATTTCACTCAAATTTGTGAATCTTGGTCTTCTTGGTGTGCTTGGAGTTCCACTTGAACTCGAGGGAGTTTCTGGTCCCTATGGTGTGCTTGGAGAACTAGTTCCTTGATTTCTCAAGGCTATTATGTTTCTTGCTTGTGGTGTGATCTGTTGGGCTTGTGTAGGTGGAGGAGGAACCACCTTTAAGGAATTATTTGTTTTTGTGCATTCCTCTTACTCTTCGTGAGACACACATGTCTTCACATTCACTATTTTCTCTAAGCTTCCATCCCAAGGTTCTTCTTCAATAAACTTCACATCTCTTTTGATTATAACTTTCTTGGTGGATGGATTATAGAGTTTGCATGCCTTGGACTCATCACTGTATCCAAAAAGGATACACTTCTCCCCCTTACTGTCCAACCTCTTCCTTAGATGATTTGGGACATGTCCATAAGCCACACATCCAAATAGTTTCATGTGAGTAAAAAAATTCTGTGTTCCACTCCATGCTTCTTCTCAAACTCTATTCATAACAACTTTGGTTGGGCATCTATTCAAAATATACGCTACACAATTGACAGCTTCAGCCCAATACTCATTTGGAAATTATTTTTCCTTCAGCATACTTCTGACCATGTCCATGATGGTCCTATTCTTCCTTTTTGCAACATCCTTTCGTTGTGGTGTGTATCTGGTGGTAAAATTCTTGTTTATGCTATTTTCCCTATAGAAACATAGGAAATATTTGGAGATAAATTCTCCACCTCTGTCAGTTCACAGTGCTTTTATATAGTGCCCAGTCTGCTTCTCAACAAGAGCTTTGAATTGGTCGAAATGTTCAAACACTTGACTCTTCTGTTTCAAGAAATACACCCATGTCTTTCTTGTGTAATCATCTATGAATTTGAAAACATAATGGCTTCCAGTTAAAGATGGTGTTTTCATTGGTCCACACAAATCTGAGTGGACAATCCCTAAGGGTGCCTTTTCCCTTATACGGTTCCATATTGGGAATGCTTCTCTATGTTCTTTTCCCAAGTTGCAGCCTTCACATAGGTTGTATGGTTTCTCAATGAGTGGTAATCCTTTTACCATCCCATTTCTATGAAATAGGTTCAAACCTAAAAAGTTGAGATGTCCAAATCTCAAATGCCATAACCAGTTTTCATCTTTCACTTATTCCTAAAAGAACTCTTATGTGACCGCTGCTACCACACCTCCTTCCTTCAAGTCTGTTCTAAGCTTGAGAGGAAACATCATCTTGTTTTTCATATGCACTTCTGCAATGACCCTTTTACTTGGAAGTATGTCCATGATAGTGCACACATTATTCTTAAGGAATACATTGTAGCCCTCATTCACGAGTTGTCCAATGCTCAGAAGGTTACATTTCAAGTCAGGTACATAATATACATATGGCACAAATTTCGTTTCTCCCTTCCTTGTGAGTATTGATACTCTTACTTTTCCCTTGACAGAGACTCTATTATCATCCCTGTTATCACTTCAGATTTCACATCTTCATCTAGATTGGAAAATATTGTTGTGTTTCCAGTCATGTGGTTGCTACAACCTAAGTCTAAGAACCATAAATATTCCTGTTTTTCTTGTGCTACATTACATTTTAAAAGCACATTATTTCGGTTCTTATCTTATTTTGCAAAATTAACATTTTTCCTATTATTCATGTCATTTTTTTTCTTTCTACATTCATTGGAATACTGCCCATAATTTTTATAATGATTACATTGGACTTCGGATTTTTCATACCTTTGTGCTTGTGCTCAGTGTTGGCTTGAGCCTTCACTTTGATTCTGATTGCTGCCCCTTCCACTTGTGCTTGCAGGGATGTTTCTTCCAATTGTTTGTGGGCTTCTTCCTTTTCCTTAGTAGTTCGATCTTCCTTGACCTCTACCTCGATGAAAAGACATTTGTTTCTTGAAAGAATGCTGCAATGATATGATTCTTGTTTTTTTCATTCTATGTTCATGAGACATCAGGGATGCACAAAGCTCATCCATTGAAAATTGTGAGAGATCCTTTGTCTCTTTTATTGCCACTACTATGGCATCAAATCTTGAGGGTAGAATTTTGAAGATTTTCTCCACTATTCTTTTTTCCTCAAGTGTCTCTCCATGATACCTTATCTGGGTAACCAACCCAATCACATGTGTGAAGAATGATTCTATGTTATCAGACTCTTTCATACAGAGAGTTTCAAAATCTCTCCTCAACATTTGTAGTTTTTATGTCTTCACCTTCTCCATGCCTTGATAGGCTATTTTGAGAATATTCCATGCCTCCTTAGACTTTTTTGCTATTGCAATCCTTGGGAAAATATGCTCATGCACTTCTTGAAAGAGATAGAAGAGGGCTTTGGATTCCTTCTTCTTATGATCTCTCAACAAGTCTCTTTCTATTGTTGTCAAAGCAGCCAACGTTGCTGGGTCTGCTGGTTCTTGAAAACCTTGTTCCACCAGCTCCCATATATCTTGTGAAGCAAACAAGGCTCTCATTTTAATGGCCCAATAATCATAATTCTTCCCATTAAACTGCAGTAGTTGGAGATTTTTCAAGCTTGTGCCTGCTTCTGCCATCGTGACTGTGTTAAAAAACAATCTTCTTGACTGTGTAAAAAAAAATCTTTCTCACTGCTGGAGAAATACGCTTCTGAAACGAATCTTACAGCTTCTGTAGTGAAGAGCAAGCTTGTACATCTTTCACCGAGAGCCTAAACCTGCTCTGATACCATGTTGTGAAATTCTGAATGCAATCAGACAGAGGAAATGTGTTTCTCTAGTCACATAGAATACAAACAAATGCGGAAATTATCTGTCGCATATACACAAGCAGCGTAAAAAAACAGGAGAGGAACAAACTTTTAGTTTTCTATTCCAATATCACTATTGAAAACAAATGAAATTGAATTAGCTATACAAAACATCTGAAGCATGAGAACCTAATCTAATCAATGCTACTTCAATGCTGTTAATGGATGTTCAACAACATTCATCCTTGGGCCGTCAAAAGACCCATTTCTGCATTTAATCGGCACACATATTCTGCCCATAGACAAAAACAAGTGAAAATGTGTTCAAACACATAAACTAGTGGACTTCAAACTTTATGTGATTCGGCTTGAGTCCTCATCGCATCCGTCTTGTCATCGCAGATCGCATATCGACGAGCTTAACTTTTATCTGGCACGAATAGGGATAAATGCCACAATCATGTCACAAAACAAGCAACATATGCTGTGACACTTTATGGGAAAGAATAAACTGTTGTGAATGTGATGTGTGATAGCATGATCAGATCACATGTCATATAACTTAACTTGCGACTACGAAAAGGTAAGCCATAAACAAAGTGAAATGCACTTTGTGGTGCGGATAAAACAATAGTAAGTGCGGAGTGAAAAATACAAGGGAAATCAATGAAAAAAAAAAATTTGATCCATGAGGTAAGGTATACAGTAAATTCCATGAGATATCGCATCGACGGTGAAACAACATATGGAAATTGGCTTAAATCGTAAAACAAAAGACTTTTGATTTGTGCACTGCGGCCAAAAGGTAAGTCAATCAAGTAGATGGATTTAAATGCAGATTTTAAGGCTCTGTAATTTGTTTTGATCTTTGTGTGGATTCATGAAAATGCCTCTAGTTCTCAGATCTGTTGTTGTCCTTCTCTACATGTCAGAATTGATGGAATTGTGGAATGTTGCCACTTCTCATTCATGGCAGTGGTTGGGAGTAAAATTCCAACACTCGGGAGGTGTCACTCATATGCCCGTAGTGCCTATAGACCTGTAGTGTGTTCAAATCTTCTGAGATGTCACTCATATGTCTGTAGTTTCCATAAACCTATAGTGTAAAAAGATACAAGCAATTTAAAAACAACTCTTATTACCCACCCCAGCCTCTGAAATTTTGGTATTTGAAATAAATTTTCAAATGAAAACTAATGGGAAAATGCTAGCTATATTATCTCCAATACAATGATTTAAAGTGACCAACTTCCAGTTTGTAGAGAAATTTTGTGACTCGTTAACATAAAGGAACGTTTTCCGTTCTCGATTAATCCTATGTAATGGATCCACAAGAAAGTGTCCAACTTTATTTTAAAAAAATCCAAAGCTTATGGATCTGGATGAATCTAAAGGGGCCCATAGAAAAATATTAACAGATGTATTTAAAAATCTCTCGAGCTTACCTATTAGCATATTGTTATAACGGGTACAAATGTAATCACCTCTATTTTAGAAAGCAATCACTCCTATTTTAAAAAATATAAAAAAATATTTAGAGCTCCAATTTACTTATTATAGTATAGTGAGATAAATTAATTAGGTGGTAAGGATAGGCATCTATTAATAATAAATATCAAAAATATTACTTCATTCTACAAATAATTAAAATTAAAAAAGTTCATAAAATTAACTAAAGTATAATTTTATTTAAAATAATAATATTAATTATTAAGGATAAAAATAGTTCAATACCAGTGTGATAAATACTAAAAAGTTAGAACTAAGATATATTAAAAAAAAATCATAAAAGTAACTAAATTATAATTTTATTTAAAATAATAATTATAATTACTAATAATAAAAAATTATTAATAATAAAGATAATTGAATACCCGTGTGATAAATATTAAGAAGTTAGAACTAAGATATATTAAAAAAAATTAAAAAATTAACTAAATTATAATTTTATTTAAAATAATAATTATAATTACTAATAATAAAAAATTTAAAAATCATAAAAATTAACTAAATTATTATTTTATTTAAAATAGTAATAATAATTATTATTAATGATACAAATAATTTTTAATTTTTAATTTTTTGTATTAAACCCATGCATGAAATTTTCTATTCCAAGATACATCAAAGTCACAACTATAAACAACATAAAAACTATAAACAACATCTCCAAATGGCCACACAAACACTGATTGACTAGAAAATTATCGTTTACATCTAAGACACTGCCTACAGCCAAACCATTAAACTAATATCCTTGATTGGTTAATACATTCAAAAGAATAAAAGTAGGTATTATATAATAGGTTATATCTATTTCCAACAAAATTAAAATTTTCTCCCTCCTTCTTGAAACCACATCGACCTGCCTAGCAATCCTTGTGATCATATTGACAAGAACTGAAAACTGTAAAGAAGTGGAGCAGAGGATTTCTCTTCTCAAGATTACGAATTAGCGAAATAGGATTACGTTGGAAACATCAGTAATAAATAAATGGAGTGTAACTCGACTAAACTGGACTAACTCAAATTGAACTAGGACACTTGGACTGACGGTTTCGACACCTAGCAAGTGGTTGGAATTAGCTGGATTAACTCAAACGGAATTGTGACAATTGGATTGATGGTTTTGAGACCTAGAAGGTGGTTGGAATTAGATTCTCCAACACATATTGATCCTCATCTTTATAGCGTTCAGGATTTCACCATTATATATTCAGATGATCATGTTTGTTCACATATTTTCTCTTTTTTTTTATTCCCTTTTGCAATATGGTTTTCAGGACTATCGATGGGTCTTTTTGGCTATGAATATGGAGTTTGTTGGATGTATTATGGTGTTCCTGTTTGTCGTAAGTACAGAACATGTTTTTCTCCAACTCAACAACTTTTGGTGGTTTTGGTTTCAAGCAAGCATGGAGAGACTTCTCTGCCTCTTCGCTAGAAATTGGGTTCTCATGCAATAGAGAAAGTATACCGTTCTTTTTTGGATTGTATAGCTTTTCTAGCTCCTAGAGCTTGCTCACATCTTCTCCATGATATGAAGATAGGTTCTATTACGACATTTGTTTAAAATGGGAAGGGATGGGATGGATCTAGTTTTTTCCATTCACGTAACTGTTGACATTGGATGCAAATTCTAATTATGCATCCAATGAGTACCCATTACAGATACTTTTGAGAAGACTCACATTGATAAATATTGAAGATACATTAAAAAAGAGTGTTCAACACATTTTATAATGTATCTTAAATTTTTATAAATGTGTGTAACCTCAAAAGTATGCATAATGGGTACTCGTTGGAGCGTAATTTAATTCCACATCCAACGAGTGTCTACACTTCAAATTTGAGTAAACATCTAAGGAGATAAGCCAAAAATAAAATTAAAAAAGGATGTTTTTCTTTTTTTCTCTCCAAAATATTTAGAAACACCTATTTTTAAATTTAAAGCATTTTGATCGGTTTACATATATGATATGGAAATTACGTAAAAATTTCATGAGCACTTTTAAGATAAAATTTCCTCTAATGTTCCATTTTCCCATTTAAATATATCTTACTATTTTCTATACTAATTTTTAACCATATAACTTCTCCTTCATTCCTATATGACCTTTATATTGTTACTCATTCTAAACCTGTTATCTTATGGACATTATCTACTCCTATAGGTCACGAGAAGTGCCTTTCTGATCTCTTGAGAAATTATGCTATTGAAATTGTGAAATTGTGATTCTAATCTTCATTAACTTTCCAAATATAAATTACGAGTTCTTCTTAATCCATATCATCACTTGTATTTGACACAAAATGTACTTCATCTTCTCAAAATATATTCTTCTTATAAAGAAGTACAACTAGCACTATATAATGAAATTATATATAGTTTACTTTCCAGAATAAAAAATACTTAAAAAAATCTCAATCAAATATATTGTACCATACATACATATATATATATATATATATATATATATATATATATATATATATATATATATCGCTTACAAACTTCTTTCTTAATAAAATTTCAATGTGAGATATAATTAATTATGAATCAGAAACTTACAATTTTTATTTTACTAAATTAATAACATTCATTTTTAAATATTTAACACGAATCATTATTAGTAATGAAATAACAACAAAATTGTTCATAATTTTTAAAAATATTATAAAATGTTAAATATATAAATATGAATGACTACATTATACAAGATGGACTTGCATTTTTTTCAAAATTTGAATATGCTTTTATAATAACAAAAATAACTTAAGCATAAATCAAATTGAAGCCAAAATATATGCCTAATGCGCCAATTATGCTTAATGATACAATTTTAATGTAGATGGACCATTAAACCTGATGCCACCTGAACATGAACAAAAATAATTCTATTATGAGATAGACGTCCTTCTTTTACTCTTTTAAAATATATTAAATATGGCTTAGAAGAGTAAAATCTTCTAAATATGGTTGAGATGAGGTGTGGTTATCATCATGCTAAGCTTTATTGTAACCATATGGTGATTATTTAGAACAATGAAATATTTTACCTAAGGAAAGTAGCATCTTGCATGAAAACCCTTTTAACAAAAAGCCATCGACCCTTTTAACAAAAATCCATCGAAAATGAGCATCCACTAACAGCTCTCCATGCTACTTGTCACAAAAGTAGAACTTCATGAGTTGCTGAAGGTATTGTTCCCTGGCTGGAGAGCTACTCGCCTTCCGCTTTTTGCATACGCTTTAGTGCGAAAGTGGAGCAGAATGTCGTGGAAGGAAATTACTATGATGTTATGATACTGGTCAAAGAACAAAGCTATTCTAAGAATTATAGCAAAGAAGGTATGGAGTTGAAAGGAAAAAAGGAACTATGTACTGTTGCTTTACGAAATGCACATGAAATTTCAGTGCTAATGAACATGTTGACAGAATCAATGTGAACTTACTGTCAGCTTTCACTACCATATGTTTCCATATTTTATAGCGTCGCATTTTGTTTGCGTGTTGTTGTGGAGGATCTCTGATTTAGTTATGGTGTGTGCCCTTGCCTTATCCTCTGGAATTTTTTCTGATAAAAAAAAATGTAGCCCTCTCATCATAGTAAAGATGTAGATCATAGTAAAGATGTAGATGTTGTAATGTTTAACTTTTGATTTGATCAAAATAAAATAGTATTAAAAAATATAAAATAAAATAATTAATAATTATAGCTATTAATAGCATATTTTAATTTATTCAAAATACATAAAATTAAAACTAAAAATAAAATAAAACAAGTGTAATAAATGGACTAATAATATTGGAGAAAAATAGAGATAAGGACATAGAAAATTTTGCATGAACATTAAACACAAAGTCATGATTTATTACAAAAGTTAAGAGATTATTGAAATGTGCTTTTGCATATTATATTCCATCTTTAACTTATAAAACCAAATAAAGAAGAGAAATTACAATGTCTAATAACTTATATATATATATATATATATATATATATATATATATATAATTAAAAAAAAAAACTATTTATTTAACTTTAACATTATATTTATCCTAGCAAATAAATAATCTATGGAAAAGATCAAATCGACATCAAGTATCTAGTGCCCTCTTAATGATGTGGCAAAGAATTCATATGTAATAAAATATCTAATATAAAAATTATAATGGCTCAAGTATTAGTGCAAAAGATTTCTATTTTTTTTTAATATTTTTTTTTAAAAATTTCAAGTTATGATTAAAACTGTGAAGACAAAAAAAAATCTCTTAGTGTGAGAAAGAAATAATATGTACTAAAATATTTAATATAAAAAATTTCAATCTTTCATATATTAAAATAAAAAATAAACTTATTTATTGTAGTGTTGACTTAAATTTGATTCTCTATATTGCATCACAATTTAAAATTGAATTGACAAAATATGAAATATAGAGAAAGTTTATTGAGGAAAATGATTGACCTAAAATGCATTCAATAATAAAAATAATAAAGGAAAAAATATGTTTAAAATTAAATTTCGAAAAATATGCAGAAGGAAAAAATACGTTTAAAACTAAGTTTGCAAAAATATGCAGTTATTTTTGTTTTTAAATCTGCTTGTTTTCATTGTTAGTAAAAGCTTGAAAAGTAATTGAAACTATTTTTTTTTGTCGAAAATAAAATATTAATTATGGAAAAATCCATAAATTTATATATATATATATATATAAACTATAATTAATTTATAGGATACTTGGGATTAGATTTTTTTTCTTTAAAATTTTAAAAAATAATTTTGAAAAATTGAATTTAAACCACATAAAATTAGACACCCACCAATTAAAATTAGAAATCTAAATTTTAAAAATTCAAAAAAACTAAGTTTAATATTTAATTTTACCAAAACATCAATAAATTTTTAAAATAATTTATAAACGTTTAAAAATTAATTAAAAATCGAAGTATTTTGACTCAAACTAATCCCTATATCTTCCACAATTATAATAAAATCATAAAATTATAATTGTTAATAATTAAATTTTTCAAAACTCTTCATAAATACAGAGTTAATTTGATAAAAATGAAAATTAAATAATGAGATTATATATAATGAAGTACAAAAGCAAGTCCAATCAAATCGTGAAAAATTAAACCTCTAAGGGTTAGACTCCGCCTTAACAATTTGTGATGTCAACCCACGAAAATTCCCCAAACCTAACCCTGCATATTCTCGGAACTCACATCAGAAGTAAATAGACCGCAGGATGACTATCTTACGGGCCTCGTAGCGAAATTTCCCTCCCATTATGTATTTGTAATTCAAATTTATCATTAAACTAACCTATACCAAAGTTATTATGATTAAATTTTATTATTTGTAAATATATTCAATGTAAAATTAATAACAATTTATCTAAAATAAGTGTTTTGCTGAATATGTTAATGATTGTTATTTAACTTATTATTAACTTGTCTCCTTGAATAAGTTAATCAAATCTTAAAGCTTTGTTTTCATATGAATTAATAAATTGGGATGTCTACACATTATATATATTATTTTCTATTTTCTTATTTAAACTCTATATATATACATGTGTGTTTATATGTGTGTGTGTGTTTTTTTAATGTTTCGTTTAATGTATAATACAAAATATTGAATTTTTTTTGTAAGCTTAGTAGTTCCTTACCATTTTATATTAATATAAGAAGCAGGCATAATAGATACAAAAATTAGGCCTCAACCTGCCTGAAGGAAACGAGGTATGTTGGCCATCTAAGTGTATTGTACGCCATCCAAAACTTATACTTCCTTAATCTCCTAAACAGAGTCTTAAGATAATTTATTTCAAAGTTTACTAATATTAACATTTACATAATAGATAACTAAGATTTACTAAATACATAAATAAATCTATCCGCTAAAAACTAGAACTTGGAGCTTTAATCATCATCTGACTCCACCGGGGCTGGGTTTTTGACACTGGAACCTGGTATTTCAACCTGTTGCATGGATTTTATATCTTTCTCCATTCTTCCAAGACGAGCATACTGATGCAGTTGAGACAGGTTGATTTCCTGGATGTTTCTGTTAATCTCTGCCAATGTGGTGACTAGCTTTGGCTCCTCTACTTCCTAAATTGACATTATAGCTTTTTCCAGCATGCATTCTACTGACCAATATGTTCTTATTGAATGCTGAAACAATCATATTCTCCCACGAGTATGACCCAGATCATCAATGATATGCTGCAATTCTTCCGCTG
The DNA here is from genome assembly GCA_034641835.2 of Pinus albicaulis. Classification (NCBI taxonomy): domain Eukaryota; kingdom Viridiplantae; phylum Streptophyta; class Pinopsida; order Pinales; family Pinaceae; genus Pinus; species Pinus albicaulis. The sequence continues at coordinate 1,214,806,277 of CM076579.1, forward strand.
CCAATTCATCCTCTTCATCTATTTGATTTGGGGCTTATGTTTCCCATCTGAAAAATACGAGATTTTAAAGGATTTCATGTGTCCTCTGCAAAGGTCTGAACTAAGGGCTACATGAGCTCTTTGGTAGATTTTCGGCCCCTCTTGGCTGGTAAGCATGAGATATATTCTTTTCCTTTGTCCAGTTTAGGCTTTCTTCCTCCTCTTTTCTTGACCATCTTGACTGGAAAGAAAACAAACACTCTTGGAGCAGCAATACGATAGAAAAATCCAAGACAATTTGTTTTCAGGTAATTGAAATTACAGTAGTTGGGTAAATCAGCAGGTGGATTGCAGACGTAGGCTCCTTGCCTCTTCATCAATGTAAAAACAAACCGGCCTTGCACCATAGCCTTCCTACCCACAACACGAACTACCCCACCCCAAGTAGAAGCATAGTATCTTGACAAAATAACCAAGGCGCATTATAGAACAAACAAAATAAAATCCTACCAAGAACCCAAATTCTGCAAGCCCACCCAATTTCTAAGCCCGACGAGTCAAAACTACTGACATCCCTAGGCAACAACAGATGATAATGCAAAGAGCCTTCACCTGAGAGTTCAAATATACCCTCCCAGACGCTACCCTCCCAAACATTCACATCATTCACCTTCATGCAGACCGTTTCCCAGGCAGACACAGACATTTTCGTCATGCCTTATAATTTCAAGAGAATGAAAGGTTGTAGTTTTAAAATTTGCTAGTCTATCAAAGATATGACAAGTCCTACCACTGGCTTTACTAACACTACCAACCTTGCAGACTTCACAAATATTGGAAAAACCATTATACAATAAATCTTAAAACACTAAAATTATTGCCTACATGTTGTGAAATTCTAATACCAACTTCATTTGCATAGCAAGGAGGGAGTCACATACATATCGAACCACCCATGTAGTCCACCAACTTCATCGACGACAGCTTTGGGAGGGAACGCAAGAGGAGCCGACTTCTTCACAACAGATTGAAATAATAAGGATGGTTAGAATGTCGTCGTTCTTAACTTCCCTCAAGACATTCCTCCTGCCCTTATGCCTACAAAATACTGACATCCTCGCTGGCTTTTCCATCTATTTCACATTCACATTTATTACCATAATTATGTTCTCGGTTGGGAACTGTCCTCTCCATTACCTCGCTGGCTATTATCAACCACGCTTTACATGCAGCGGCCACGTTATCGTCCTACCTCTCCACGCGACGTCGCCAATTCACCACCTTGTCCTATCAGCCCACTCCTTGTCGCTAGCCACCCCGATCGGGGGAATAACATCAAGATGTTATGTATTGGTTTTATCTACTCTCAACATGTCTAGATACATAACCCCTTGATCGGGCAAGGGAATTGAACCTGCGATGAGTTTTATAACAACCTGCCTCATCACTGTTTAACCAAGACCCCACAGGGCATTGTATTAAAATGATATCCTATTTTCACATGGCTAAGGAAACGATCAAATTCTATTAAAAATTTGGATGGTTGTCTTCACGTTAGTCTTTACCAACTAACGCATGTAAATAATATAAAATATTAATTTTCATGTACACTTTTGTTATAGTGATATTTATCATTTTAATATATATGTATTCCAAACAAATCACATTTAATTGTTTTAATATTTGAAACGTTAATATTAATATTATATTAGAGTAACCTAGATTAAATATATTTTTTTTCTATAAAATCCATCTAAATAAACATTCTAAATGTGTATATTCTCATCTCCTTGCAAATTTATATCATCAACATATAAATATCGTTCCTTAAATACTAAAATTTGAATTCAATCTTTACTCTATTACTATACCATGGCTATTTATTATTAAAATCTACATTAATAAATAAGTTATTTTTGTTCAAATAGTTACAATTGTTGAAATATTTGACTAGGTTCGGTCTTCATAATGACGTATGTAGTCATGATTTTATGTATTTAATGAAAAGAGAAAAATAAATTTATTATTGTGAGTCTTGAGGCATGGGTTTCATGCTCAAGAGAGTTTATTTTTATTGGTCAAGCACACATTGAGTGCTTCTAGGTTTTTCATAAATTACTTGAGTCATTTTCATGTATTAAACATCCATTTGGGTATGTTACATATTGTGAAAGAAAACTTATTAAGTCAAAAGACCCTCCAAGACTCACCATGGGACAAATATCATGTTTTCCTAAATCAGAATACAAGTCAAACTAAAGTAGCAATTTTACCTATTGAGAAGCCTATATAAAGAAGGCTTTGACCTCTTTTGAAGGACACACTTGAATCACACAAGTTCGATCACAAGGATGAAAAGAAGTGCATAAAAGAAGAGGATGAAGGAAGAAGAAGAAGTCGAGTTTTAGTATTATTTTTTGGTTATTTTTCTCCACAAAAGCAAATGAATTAGGGTTCATGTTGTGGCAATAAATCCTAGTTGCGTAATTGAAGTTAGGTCATTAAGCAGAGCTATTTTGGAAGTCGAATTATCTAGGAGAAAGAATCTACCCAAGTGAACAGGAGAGGAGAAGACATACACCCTTATTTCTCTCACGTGCAAGGGTTATAGTTTATGGAGAGAAGTTGTTGGGGAGGTGGAAGTTGTAGAAGAGGTTGATGGGCACGTTGAAGTTGCTGAAGAAGCTTCTAGGCAGGTCAAAGTTGCTAAAGAATATGCTAGAATTTAGATTCATAGAAGTTGGTAGAAGAAAGCTTTGACTTCACCCTGGAGGGTCAAAGGTTTTGGAATTTCTCAATTGAAGGTTTGTAAGAAGAGAAATAATTTTGGTGGGTTTCCCTCTCAAGTTGGAGAGGTTTTGGCCCTGTCCAATTGCCTACATCTTCTATCATGTTGTCTCATTGTTCTTTATGATTTGGTAGTTGTTTCATGATAGAGATCACTAATAAAAATAAGGGAAATAATAAGTTAATCAAGTAAAGTCAAAATACATCACAAGCAGTTGTCAAAGAAGAGAAATCACCTACAATGTAAGTTTTAAACCTATACAGAAATTACCTGCAAGCGGATTCTTAAAAACAGAAAATAGACAATGACGAGAACATAAACATAAAACACATATACACATATATTTTCCGGTGGCTCCAAAAACTGGGACTACCATATGGTTTTTTTAATTATGGTCCTTTCAATGTTACAATATATATATATATATATATATATATGTCTAAGAATTCATTAACCCCAATCAGTTAGCCTTGGAGTAAAACATAACCATATTTCCCTTGACCAAATCTACAAAATACCATGGACAAAAAACCATCATGCCCAAAACAATGCGCAAAAACCATGCACAACACCGTAGGTAGGTATTCCCACTTAATAAAGGGTCGAAAAAAATTTCTTGGGGCGCTGTCCTGGACCTTATCTAGGGGGGCTACTGCTACCCCTGTGACTCCCCCACATGCGGAAATAATATAACAAACACCCAACATTCTCCCACTTTTTGTTTTCTTTTCCACATAGGGGGTCAAAAGAGATCTTATTCAATGGTCTAGCCCTACAACACCCGTTGTTTTTCTACACCAATTCTTAGTTCTCATAGTCTTTACCGATGCATCTGCAGCATTCTTCAAAGTTTCCACCTTTACCAGAAACACCTTTTTTTCCTCAACCATTTCCCTCACAAAGTGATACTAAACATGAATATGCTTTGTCTTTGAATGATAACCATAGTTCTTTCCAAAGAAAATTTCAGTTTGGCTATCATAGTCTATCCTTATAGCTCGTTGTACCAAATCCATACTTGAACACAGTCTTTGCAACCAAACTGCTTCCTTGCCTACATGAGTGGCTCCCATGTATTCAGACTCTGTAGTTGAAAGAGCCACTATAGACTCTCTTTTTCTCATCCAAATGACTGCTCATCCAAATGATTTTAAACACATACATAGATGCAGATCTTCTCTAATCTATATATCAAGCCCAATTGACATTAGGAAAGCCATGGATTTTGAAAACTATGTCCAATCCTAGTATTCCTTGGTAACACAAACTATAATCATTAGTGCCACATAAATACATGAAAACCCGCTTCACTATTGTCCAATGTTCCTTCTCTAGTTTTGACATAAACCTACTCAATACTCCCACTGCATGTGCAATGTCTGGTCTAGTACAAACCATTGCATACATCAAGCTACCGACTGCACTCATTAGAGGAAATTTCACCCTAAAAGTGGCCTTCTAAAGAAAATAATAAAGTAATAGTAGTGGCCTTTTTTTTAATTGTATTTTTGGCTTATCTCCTTATAGGTTTACTCAAATTTCATGTTTAGACACTCAATAGATGTGGAATTAAATTCCACATCCAACAAGTAACCATTATGCATGCTTTTGCAAAAACCCACATTGATAAAATCTAAAGATAAATTAAAAAACGTTTTTAAACATGTTTTTTTAATGTATCTGTAATTTTTATCAAGGTGGGTTTTCTGAAAAGTATGCATAATGGGCACTCCTTGGATGTGGAATTTAATTTGGCATCCAACAAGTGTCTACACTTGAAATTTGAGTAAATCTGTAAGGAGATAAGTCAAAAATAAAATTTTAAAAAAGTAGTTTTTCTTCTTTTCCCTCCAAAATATTTACATGTACCTCTTTTAAAATTTAAAGAATTTTCATTTGTTTACATTTTAATAAATGGAAATTACATGAAAATTTTATGTGCACTTTTAGGCTAAAATTCCCTCTAATGTGCATATGGAGCACAAGGCTTGTCCTATTCCTCTTATTTTGCCTTGGGACATTGTTCAAAAAATAACTTTACACCTACAGGAATAGGATTCACCTTCATCGGTTTACTATCCTGCATATTAAACCTTTGCAATATTGTTTCAACATACTTCCTCTAGTTTAAACAGAGATTCCACTTTGCCTGATTTTGTTTATTTTCCATGCCCAAAATATAGTATGCAAAACCAATATCCTTCATGTAGAATTTGGAGGAAAATTGGGTCTTCAAATCCTGGATAATTACTTTGTCATTTCCAATCAGTAACATATCATCCAAATAAAAGACTAAATAAATAACACGGTCACCAATTAATTTAAAATACACACAATGATCTGCTTTGCTTATGTTGAAGAAAAGTCTTCGTATATATGTATCAAATTTATGATACCACATCCTTGGTGATTGTTTTAACCCATACATAGTGTTTTTTAACCCTCACACTAGTTCTTTCTTACCCTTCATAGCAAAGCCTTCAGGTTGTTTCATGTACATCTCATCTTCCAGATCCTTGTGAAGAAATTTTTTCTTCACATCCATCTGTTCTACCTCAAAATAAAATGGAACAATAACATATAAAAGTAATCCAATATAATCTACCTTGGAAAAAAGAAAAAAATATCACCAAAAATAATTCCTGACACCTAATAACAACCTTTTTCTACCGACTAAGCTTTTCATTTCTCCACCTTGCCTTTTGCATTCATTTTCTTCTTAAACACCCATTTTCTTCCAATGGGTGCCCATCCAACTAACAATTTGACGAGATTCCATGCCTCATTTTTGTGTAAGGACACCATTTCATCAACCATGGCCTCTTCTAGAGTTTTTCATCCTCTAAATCTACTCCCTCCATAACAGTTCTAGGATCACCATTAATGATATATAAAAAATTGAATAGAAGGTATATGGACTATATATTTCTGGTTTCCTTATTTCTTGAACAGATTTTCTCAAAGCTAGAGTTTGGGGCTCTTCCTCTTTTGATTCCTGTTATGATGTAGAGTCTGAATCTTCCTCCTTTAGCTCAAATTCTGTCTTCTCAAGTTCCTTTGGTAGGACTTCATGTTTAATAACAAATTTCACCTCTTTAAACACCACATATCAGTTGTAAATAAACTTCCTTGTTTTTTGGTTATAAATCTTATAACCCTTTAAATCAACCTTATACCCAATAACGATTCACATTTCAAATTTACTATCCAACTTGGTTCTTTTCACGTTTGGAACATGTACATATGCATCATAGCCCAATACACTCAAATGTGAAAGTGAGGGTTTCTTACCAATCCATACCTCATGTGGAGTGTTATCCTCCAACGTTGATGAAGGTGATTTATTAACTAGGTAACATGCAGTCTCCACTACCTCTCCCTAGAATTCTTGTCCTAACCCGGCACCACTGAGCATGCTTCTTCCCTTTTCCATCAAATTCCTGTTCATTCTTTCTGAAAATCCATCTTATTGAGGTGTGTATGTTGTATTCTTCTTCTATGCTATACCACACTTCTTATAGATCTCTTCAAATTCCTTCTTGCAGAACCCTCCACCATTATTTGTCTTCAACACCTTTATCTTTTTCTCTATCTAGTTTTCCACTAGAGACTTACATTATTTAAATCTCTCAAAGACATCATATTTCTTCCTGAGGAAATATATCCATGTATTCCTTGAGAATTCATCTATAAATGACACATATTTTATAGATTTTCCCAGTGATTTAACCAACACAACTCCAAACACATCACTCTGCACAAGCTCTAATATCCCTTTCACACTCTTAGCAGCAAAGTGGAAACTCACCCAATTCTCCTTCCCATATGCACAATGTTCACAGAGATAAAAATCCACGAGTGATATAATCCTTCCCCCTTGCAAATTTAGTTTGAATTTTCCATGTACGACTATTCTGACCTTCCTGTGATCCCCAAGAATACATCACCACCATAATATTTCTCATACTCATAGAACCACTCCCTATGGGAATTTAAGTGAAAGGATGCACCTAAATGAATCAAGCATGCATTATGATTTACAAGTGTACATGAATAATAAGCCATGTACACATCCCCACCTTCATCTGATGTGGTTTTTTCCTCTGTAGAAGGAGAAACATAAAATCCATTTCCTTTCTTAGGATATTTGGATCTACAACCCTTTTGATGTCCATTCCTTTCTGCATTTCCAACACACCTTTACAAGTTTTCTTGGAGATTTGGATCTCCCTCTATAGTTAGATCTCCCACCCGAGGACTTATTTTTGTTTCTTTTATAGGACCGTCCTATACAAACAAGGCATATCCATTCCAGACCTCCATATTTTTCTATCTCATCTCCTTTGATAACAAGGATGAGATAATTTCATTAAACTTGAAGGTATTTGTATTGATACCTATTGAAACACTGAGACTATCCCACAAATTTGTTAAATAACAGACCAAACTGATGTACTTATCTTCATTTGAAATTTTAATATCAATAGATAATAAATGGCTTACCACTGTACTAAGGCATTCGGGTGCTCTATAACTGAGATTCCATCCTTCATCCTTCATCCTCAGGTGATACATATTTTTCCATAGGAATAGTTTGTTCACCAGAGACTTGGATTGATACACGTCCATAACTTTTCCCATAAATCCTTCCTTGTATTTTCCCCATATACATTCAACAATGCCAAAACTAAGATACACAACCATATTGTGTTATTTATTTTCTGATCCAGCTTCACGTAGTTCTCATCCAACATTGTTGTGGGTTTTGTACTAGGATCTACCGCGATCGACTAATCTGTATCCACCACCAAATCCTCCATCTTGAGCTTCCACAAGTCAAAACACTGACCATTAAGTTTCTCGATCTCTATATTTCCACTGCTCACCATATTATTTCACCGCAATAATCGATCCTGCATATCTCCCACTAAACAGGGTCTACCACAGGCCCTAGCCAAACCCCTCAGCACCAAAGGTATATCGTTGAAGTGGAAACATCTTTGATATCAAATGTAGTTTTTAACCCTGTACAAAAATTACCTATAAATGAATTCTTAAAAACATAAAATAAATAATAGCGGGAAAATAAACATAAAACACATATACACAGAGACTTTCCCCTAGATCCCAAAACTAGGACTACCATATTGATTTTTCATTATATTCCTTTCAACTTTACAATAGATATATGTACATGTTGAAGAATTCATAGACCCCAATTCATTAATCGTGGATTAGAACATAAATATAGTTCCCATGACGAGATTTACAAAATACCATGGAAAGAAACCATCATGCCCAAAACCATGTGAAAATCCCATGCACAAAATCATAGGTAGGTCTGCCCACCTAATATAGGGTCCAATAAAAAATTATGGGGTTCTCTGTCCAGCACAATGAACAACGGGGACTATCGCCCCTACGCACGTGTGACTAGTCATGGAAACGATATAACACACACCCAACATACACTTGTTTCCCCTAGATTTGTCAAAAAAAATCACTCAAATTCAATGGTTTACATTTTTTTACACCTTCATCGCAACATACATAAAATGAAAATACTTTCATATAGCGATGCACAAGGGAAAACCACCTAACCATATGCCTTGATGACAATTTCATATCCACAATGTGATTTACCACCCTTACGCTATACTTGCATATATGTACAACAATTTTTCAATATTTCATGAAGAGATATTGTAGAAAGATATGCAGGTAGTAGAATATACATAATCAACAGAGTTTCTTATAAAATAGGTATTGAACCGAGTTCTCACTTTTAAGAGGTAGAAAAAAATCATTTCATTTTGAAAAATATTGGTTCATAATACATATTTTTTTTTTAAGCATATTTTTTAGACTTTAATTTTTCATATGCACTTGTTTTTTTTAAATGTTAGTGATTTTCATACCAATTTGAAAAGTCTTGGAGCAACATCAACCTCTCTTTTGGGGGGAGATTATTTTTTATACTTTAAATTGTTTGATATATTATATATGGATAATTTTTTTAAAATGTTGGTGATTTTCATGCAGGATTTGAAAATCATCCACCTCTTTTTTTGTTATAATTTGCAAGCTTTTCCTCAAGCTTTGCACTCAAAAAGAAGGTTTGCAACTTGTAATATTCCTAATTTGTGACAGCAAATTGGAATATTATATTTTGTTTATTTTTCCACCTATAGTTTGTAAATAAATAAAAAGTGAGTAAAGAGGGTCTAAACTCACTTAAATTAAATAAGACATCCACCTAGTTGCACAACGTTGTGACTTAAGTGGGAGTCAAGGGGGGACCCAACACCATGTGGAGAAGGGGGACTATGTACACTCTAGAAGTTTCTCCAAGCTTCTGCGCAGATAAGGATGAGAATGTGGATAAGGATGAGGATGTGGAGGAGAGAGAGAGGCTACATTTGGTTTTGGAGGGAAACCAACACTATATAATATGGAGGAGCCTCCTCATTTGGGACATGCTTGGATGCTTGGATACTTGGTTTATTGATTATTAAGTGAGAAATATTGTCTTCTTTGGCACGCTGGCTATTTAGCCCGTCTGCTGCACTGTTTAGTGCACCGAGTGTCTCCGTGCGGAGATCTCACCCTTAGCCCCGGGGGACTTTGAGTGCCTGCTCGGGAAAGGTTATTTTCTTAGCATCATCCTCCAGGATAGCATTATTGCTGCAGCAGCGTAATTCTATGTTGTAGGGTGTTGCCGGGGTGACTTTACGACACCACCTCCTTCTCTTGTTTTTCAGAGGGAGAGTCTCTCTTTCCTTTGCAGGATTAGATTGGGAGATATTGGAGCTTATTATCAGATCTTGGCATCAGGCCTATATGTTCTTCATGGTATACTGCACAGTTCTTTCCCTAGATCTAAATTATTGCTGAAGGAGCAGCGTTCCAAGGGTTTTGGCATCATTTTGGAGTTAGATCTCTGATTGAGGGTGATCCTTGGATTGGCGAACCAATCCAAGTATATTTCTGATATGATATTGATGTTTTCTTTAGAAATTCTGAATCATTCTTCAGATCTGCTGCAGTAAAACTCAGATCTGCTCTGGCATTCTCATGTATTGCTGAAATCTCCAAGGGGAAAGTAATAAAGAGCCCTTTGGGCATTTTGTCTCATTATAGATCTCTCTTTTCATGTATTTATCAGTTTTATATCTGTAATATGATAAATTTAAGATTCATCCTCTTGGAGAAAACGCTGAAGGGTTTCTTCATTAATCTCTTGTCTTGCAGCACCTCATTCTTGAGGGATTTTCTATGTAAACTGTTGTTTAACCTTTCTCAATGCCTTTTCCATGATCCTAAACTTATCCTCTGATTTTTCATAGTTTTTTACATCTCATACCTTCAGAAAAAACGTTTCCATTTCCTCAGAAAATTCTGCATACTCAAAGTCTTGGGAAATCAGGGTTTTTCTTGACTAGTCGGGAAGGGGGAACTGTTTAACATAATAAAACGCCTTTGTTTGAGCTGAAATTTGACATGGAAGTACCTATTAACCTATTATAACATATTTCAAAAGCTTGAGCCCTAATTTTACACAAAGTTTCTGATCCACTCATTTTAGGGCCAAAATCCTCACTTTTCCCCACCTTTTTTCCCTTAAAAGTTGAGTAAAGGTTGCTGCTGTTATTTATTTTGGTTACTGAGAATTATCAGACATATTATATGGTATATAAAGCCATCACACCTGAATAATGCTTTGTTTAGGCATGAGTTTCTGAGAAATTCATTTTCTGGAGGAGTTGCCATAGTTGCCGTATATTATTGTGTGTTCTAATTTTATACCACTTGGTGTTTTCATCTTCCACTCTTAGAAAAAGTCTGGAAAGGGCCAGATAGCCTTCGGATCTCGTTCTCTTTAGAGACGACATATCCGGTAAATGCCCTCCCAGTCAATCTCTGGTTGGAGTTTGCTGTGTTTTTGAGATATTCCTGAAAAAGGGATATTACAGTGGTATCAAAGCTTTTGAGCCATATAAATTTCCTATTGAGCATATTGGAAATATTCCTGAAAAAGGGATATTACAGTGTTATCAAAGCATACTTCTGGCTTAGGCTGTGGAGCTAGCTATCTATGGCAAATATGAGGATCACAATGCATACATTCTTACCTCCAGTACCGAGTGAGAAAGGGAGGAAACATGATCGTATACCCTTTGGATATTACTTCCAAGAATGGAAATCCAAGGGGGAAGACTTCAAAGCAGCTTTTCCCTTCAAATATTACTGTCAGCTCAGGCAGGATGAAGGAGGAAGGTACAATGAAAGGAACAATGGGTTTTCTACCATGCAGAGTTTAGATTTGCAGCGTACCACTGGGAGAACACCTCTTCCCATGCATGAGGGATCCACTAGTCCCTGTGAGTCTAAGCCGAAGAAGACCGGAGTGGTGAAAAAGGAGAGTTTATTCTCATCTCTTTTCAGATCCAGAGGAAAGGCATCCACCGTTGAGGAGGACAAGAAGGTTGAAGAAAAAGAAGAGGAAGTACCTTGCGCTTCCAATTCTCATCAAGAAGAAGAGATCACATCACCTCTTGAGGAGGCTTGTGAAAATGCTGTCCCACTCATGGATGAGCAGCCACATGCATCGACAGTTGGGGCAGCCAACACTTTTGAGGACGAGACTCTTGTAGACCAAGGGTCAAATCTCATTGCTACTATAGAGCAACCTGGTTGCACTGCGCTATGCAACATGGAGGAATCAAACCAACATTCTCATGAACCATTATTGGATTATACATCACATTGGAGGTTGGGGTTTGAAGAATTGAAGGTTGATGGTAGACATCTTGGAGTAAGAAACCTTTTCTCCCTTCAAGATGACACTTTCTCAATGAGCTTTTCTCAGCTCAAAGAGGAACTTCTACTTTCAGATCCAAGACCTCATTTGTTTTGGAAGACTATGGATGAAAGGGAGGTCTCAAGGAGAGATCTCATTGGAGATGCACTTCAACACACCATGGAATGCAATGATTTTCTTTCCTTCTCACAAGAGCAGATAGAAGATGGAGGACATCTTAGGATGGATAACATCTCTCATGCTTGTGTTGAACATCTCTTGATCCATGCACATCATGATGGGAGGTTTTTGCCTACCACCTATTTGATTCTTGACAGGGTCTCATTGGTCCTTGAGAAGTTTATATTTCAAAATCCCATGAAGTGAAAAGTCAGAAATTTGACTTGGGAGGATGGTAGCCCTCATGGGAGGAGTACCAGGATGAGAAGAAGAAGGAGGCATCCACAAGTGATTGAGTGGATGTGGTTGATGAGCAAGGAGCTAGGAGGCTACTTGTAAATCTATGATACCAGGCAATAGGAGGCTTGGCTACGCTGGTTACTCTTGAAGAAGTTTGGCCATCACTTGCAGAACTATGATACTGGGCAGCAGGAGGCTTGGCTGCACTGGTTTGGCCATCACTTGGAAAACACTCTTCCCAAGGGTAGGAGGATGGAGAAAATATGGTTGGATACTTGCATCATTGAGCGGCATAGAGTATGGATGCATGGTGTTGATATGATACTCATATCATTCATTGTGTCTTCATCACATTATTGGTATGATGGAAGTATGGGGAGGTAGAAAAATGTCTTGTTGCTTTGCCTGGGAGAGCAAGGGCAGATTTTCTCTCACACTTTGTATGATGTTGCAGGAGGAGGAGATGGCATTATCTCCTTGGTCTTTGATGATGGCTTGGAAGAACTTCCATCTTGGGAGGTATTCCACATTTGTTGCAGCATTATTGGAGGAGTCTTTTACAAGGAGCATGTCAAAGAACATAGCTTTGTATTGACAAGAGCTTACTTGCATGAGCTCACAGCGCTGTCACCGTGGAGCATAAATTTATGGGTGAAGTGTACCCGACAGAGATATAGTGGATCTGTAACCCATAGGTCCCAAGATCACTTCACATTTGTTGCACTTAATGGAAAAGGAGGAGGTAATGATGATAGAGACATCTATGGCATATTCTCCTTGACTTGGGTTTCCAAGCATCAGGAGGATTATCTTTTTGCAGCACATGGTTCATTCTTCTTCCTAGCATGCCAAAACGCTATGGAGGACTTATGTATAGACCCATGTACCATCTTACTTCCATCATATGGTGAGGGATTTGTTTATACATTCATTTATTTTCACACTCTTACCATTCTTATGTAGTGCATTGCTTCACAAGGGGGAAAGCTTGTCATATTGCTCCATGAGTTTTATTGGGCCATTCTACATGATGGAGGCAGCCATATCTTTTGTGGCCTTGGGAAAATGTGTTATCCCCACATGTATGTTTATTTTCTGCACTATATCATGCATATTATGAATACATGCATGATTAACATAAACATTTTCCCATGTACTTTTATCAAGCAGCAACTTGTAAAACTGCGCTGTACTTGTTAGGGAAGCTGTTGGTACCTTCTTGCACCACATGAAACCTTCAACATTCTCTTCATATTATTGCTGATCATGTCTCCACTTGCTGATATAGACCATATTTGTATGGGAGGCTTGACGACGAGGGAGACACATGAGCTGGATGTGTCTTTTAGTGGGAAGGATTCTCACATTTTCTATTCTAATGGGAGCATGGGAGGAGGCATGGCCACCACTAATACATATGAGTTCTCTTTTGAGGTGGGCCATGAGATTGATAGTCATCCATTGTACAACCATGGGCAAGTGTTTGGTCTTATGTCACATTCAGCCATTTACTATCCATTAGTAGATGTGATGGATCTTGTACATTGCTTGCCATGTAATTTTTTGAATTTGTAGTGGATGAGACTGCATTGTATCCTTGTGAGAGATTGTTTGCATCATGTATCATCATGTAAAACCTTCAGAAAACCTCTCATTAGGATGTTCCATGACGACCATGTCCTAGTCTTCATGGATGGTTTTTTTTGGGTCAGCTTGTTCTTCATTGATGGAGGAACCTTCTTTGGAGGATTGTTCTTCATTTTTCCATTGGAGGGAAATGATTTTGCAGCCCAGGATCAGCATACACTCTACACTTGTCATGAGTGGAGAGAAGGAAAACATGGGGTAAGCTATGATGCTTGCCAAGTTGAAATTTTCAGCCCACCCTCATTACCGGAGCTTGAGGTGGAAGGAGATTTTCAGGAGTTGCCTTGTTGGGAGGTGGCTCATTTTGTTTGGATGATTGCTTGGAGATGGAGGACCCACATGGAGGAGATTTTCCTCATTATATTCTAGAATCCATGCCTTGAGTGGAGAGCAGTGATGATTTTGTACACAGTCAATGGGATAGCCTACACCGTGACAGATACAACACAACAGGAGCCATGGTCTTCATTGGTTGGCTGGTACCAGGAGAGATCAGTTTGGGATCTTGGCATTGAGAGATCCCTTCATATCAGGATTATGTAGAGGATAGAGAAAATTCAGTGGCGCATCTGGGACCCAGGCATATTTTGTAGTATCGATGGAGAGTTGTTCAGGCAGTTGCTTGAGGGAAAGCAACATTTTTCCGGGGGGGACTGTAATATTCCTAATTTGCGACAGGAAATTGGAATATTATATTTTGTTTATTTTTCCACCTATAGTTTGTAAATAAATAAAAAGTGAGTAAAGAGGGTCTAAACTCACTTAAATGAAATAAGACATCCACCTAGTCGCCCAAACTTGTGACTTAAGTGGGAGTCAAGGGGGGACCCAACACCACGTGGAGAAGGGGGACTATGTACACTCTAGAAGTTTCTCCAAGCTTCTGCGCAGATAAGGATGAGAATGTGGATAAGGATGAGGATGTGGAGGAGAGAGAGAGCCTACATTTGGTTTTGGAGGGAAACCAACACTATAAAAGATGGAGGAGCCTCCTCATTTGGGACATGCTTGGATACTTGGATACTTGGTTTATTGATTATTGAGTGAGAAATATTATCTTCTTTGGCACGCTGGCTGTTTAGCCCATTTACTGCACTGTTTAGTGCACCGAGTGTCTCCATGCGGAGATCTCACCCTTAGCCTCGGGGGACTTTGAGTGCCTAATTGGGAAAGGTTATTTTATTAGCATCATCCTCTAGGACAACATTATTGCTGCAACAATGTAATTTTTTGTTGTAGGGTGTTGCCGGGGTGACTTTACGACACCACCTCCTTCTCTTGTTTTTCAGAGGGAGAGTCTCTCTTTCCTTTGGAGGATCAGATTGGGAGATATTGGAGCTTATTATCAGATCTTGGCATCAGGCCTATATGTTCTGCATTATATACTATGCAGTTCTTTCCCCAGATCTGTGTTATTGCTGAAGGAGTAGCGTTCCAAGGGTTTTGGCATCATTTTGGAGTTAGATCTCTGATTGAGGGTGATCCTTGGATTGGCCAACCAGTCCAAGTATATTTCTCATATGATACTGAAGTTTTCTTCAGAAATTCTGAATCATTCTTCAGATCTGCTGCAGTAAAACTCAGATCTTCTCCGGCATTCTCATGTATTTCTGAAATCCCCAAGGGGAAAGTAATAAAGAGCCCTTTGGGAATTTTGTCTCATTATAGATCTTTTTTTTCATGTATTTATCAGTTGTATATATGTAATATGATAAATTTAAGCTTTAGCCTCTTGGAGAAAATGCTGAAGGGTTTCTTCATTAATCTCTTGTCTTGCAGCACCTCATTCTTGAGGGATTTTCTATGTAAACTGTTGTTTAACCTTTCTCAATGCCTTTTCCATGATCCTAAACTTATAATATGATTTTTCATAGTGTTTTAGATCTCATACATTCAAAAAAAACGCTGCCATTTCTTCAGAAAATTCTGCATACTCAAAGTCTTCGGAAATCAGGGTTTTTCTTGACTAGTCGGGAAAGGGGAACTGTTTAACATAGTAAAACGCCTTTTTTTGAGATCAAATTCGACATTGAATTCCATATTAACCTATTATAACATATTCCAGAACCTTGACCCGTAATTTTATGCATATTTTCTGATCCACTCATTTTAGGGCCAAAATCCTCACTTTTCCCCACCTTTTTGCCCTTAAAACTTGAGTAAAGGTTGCTGCTGTTATTTCTTTTGGCTGCTGAGAATTCTCAGATATATTCTATGGTATCTACATCCATCACACCTGAATAATGCGTTTTTCAGGCATGAGTTGCTGAGAAATTCATTTTCTGGAGGAGTTGCCATAGTTGTTGTATATTATTGTGTGTTCTAATTTTATACCACTTGGTGTTTTCATCTTCCACTCTTATATAGAGTCTGGAAAGGGCTGGATATCCTCCGGATCTCATTCTCTTTAGAGATGACATATCCGGTAAATGCCCTCCCAGTCAATCTCTGGTTGGAGTTTGCTGTGTTTTTGAGATATTCCTGAAAAAGGGATATTACAGTGGTATAAAAGCTTTTGAGCCATACAACATTCCTATTGAGCAGCTTGGCAATATTCTTGAAAAAGGGATATTACACAACTAGAGAGATTTGATCCCTCTCGCAGCTTGATAGATAAGGAGTTAAGATGGATCTATGCTGGCTAGAGAAAATTTCCTCCATGGAGTCTAGGTAGATGAAAAGCTAAAAACAAAAAGGTTGAAAAAAAATAAAATGCATGGGCAATCGAAATCAAACCTAAAAATCAAGTGCAATTCTTACTCACACTAAAATCCTTCCCTCAAATATTATTTCCACTTGGCAGAGCTCCCAAAATACTTTGTCACAAATATTATTTCATTATTCACACTATTTCGACACTTCATTTTTTGTTAAATTTATATATTTAGGGATAGAACTTATTTTTCATTAACGTCGACATTAGATTAATTAGATTAAATTTTAAATCATAAATGTTAAACAATACTTTTAGATTTACATTTAGTTTTACATCTTTACATTTTTACCTATATGAAATTAGTGTACTCAAATACAAACCTCTTGAATCCAAATTTATTAAATTTAATAATATTAATATGAAGATTAAAATAAATAACAATAATACTATTAATCTTTTAATATTAATATTATGGTTAGTATTTTTATTTTGCATGGTATTTATAATAATTTGGACCATGGTATTTGGCTCATAGGCTTCACCTAAATAAAACCTATTTTTTTAGTGTTAGTAAATATAAAGAGGATTATGTAGTAAATATGAAAAGAGGTTTTATTTATTTCTCGTTTATTTATATTTTATTTATTGTACCATGACATTTGGCCCATATGCTTGCTATATAATTTGATGTTGATTTCTAATCCTATTTGATATATTTTTTTTTATTTACCATACCTCTTTATACCTCTTTTATAAATATAATATTTGACCCATTGTATTAAAATGGTATTTTCCCCATAGGATTCAACTAAATAAAACATTTTTTTTTAGTTTTATTTAAATATAAACAGGTTTATGGAGTGCATATAAAAGGAGGTTTTATTTATTTATGATACGTTTAGTTTATTTATATATTTTTTATCTACCACACCTATAAAAATAAGTTTACATGTTTATGTGTTTATATATTTACGTGAAGTATTTACCTTTTTGCATGAGATCTACCCCCAAACTGGGTTGAACGCTAAATGTTAAACATTACCTTTATGTTTATATTTACATTTATATGTTTATGCATGTTTATATTTAAACATTACCTTTATGTTTATATTTACGTTTACATGTTTATGTATATTTACGTTTAAGTGTTTTCATTTTTAAGTTTACATGTTTATGCATGTTTATGTTTAAGTGTTTTCATTTTTAAGTTTACATGTTTATGTGTTTGTGTTTACATGTTTACATTTATGTCTTTGAGTTTTACTTTACATTTACCCCATACTCGGCTTTTATGTGTTTACATGAGATTTTGCATGAGATCTACCCCCAAACTAGGCTGACATTCCCTTAAACATTACCTTCATGCTTACATGTTTATGCATGTTTATGTTTAAACATAACCTTAAAAATTACCTTTATGTTTATATTTAATTTTACATGTTTATGCATGTTTATGTTTAAATATAACCTTAAAAATTACCTTTATGTTTATATTTAAGTTTACATATTTATGCATGTTTACATGATTATGTGTTTGTGTTTACATGTTTACATTTACGTGTTTTATTTTTACCTTAGATTTACCCCATAGTGGACTTTTATGCATTTACATGAGATTTACTCCATACTCCGATTAACCAATTTAATTAAACAGTATAAAAAACAACTATTTTTGTGATAAATACAAACTTTATATTTGTGATTACGATTAATAATATTTTAAAACATTTTAATAATTAAATTTCCAATAAATCTGTACCATCACTTAACAATCAAAATAAAATTCTACAAACTCAATTCCAAAATAGATACACATATAAACATAACAAGCACAACCATATAAATTTAATGGTTGGTAAGCACAGATAGACGTGAATATAGCCAAGTTGAAAGAACATAAAACCATACAAAGCAATGTAATAAAAATGATAAGGAAAATGAAGTAAAATATTCTCCACAAAAATTCTTGTAAGGAAGACATGTAAACACAAAGAGTCAGATATACCAAAGAAACGTTATAAAGAAAACACACAATAATTGGGAAAATTCACTTCTCAAAGTATTTTTACAAAGAAGCCTAAAATGTTGTTAATGATTCCAAATATGGACATCTTCGAACATCAAAAATGACTTGTGTTTTAAATGAAAAAAAATTCTATAATGTTGATAATGCAATTATAACATATTTATCGATCAAATACCTAGGTAAATTCTTTTTTGAGCTAGCAAAAAAAACACCTGATTTTGAAAAGTGGTGATGAAAAATCAATGTTTTTTTAGAGAAAGTTCTTGGAAGTTTATTTTTGTTTTTTTTTATTTTGTTTTTTATGTGATGTTTTTCATGTCCATTTCGAATAGTTGTGGTGTATCATCACCCAATTTTTTTAGAAGGTTTATTTTGACACTATACATTTTATAATGTCTTCTTCTTCCCCGAGATCTTTATTTTTATGTGCGCTTATGTAATTGTGTTAAAATAATAATAATAATAATAATAATAATAATAATAATAATAATAATTGTCATGAAATCTTCATTTTTCCACAGATAATTTTTTTTAAAAAGGGTCAATATTTTAATTTTTATATTTTCTGTAAGTTTATGTAATATTAATTAATATTTCAAATCACATCAAATAATTTTCGCAAAAAAACCAATATTTTGAACCATATGAAAAAAAATGCACATTTTCAATATAAATAGAATGGAAAAAATACACTTCTACAGAGTTTTTGTTAAAAAAAACACTTTAAATAAACTAATTTGGTGGGAAAATCTTAATAGAAAAATTTAATAAAATAGCATTTTTTTTCAATTTTGTGTCAAAAAATAAGGATTCTTCTCATAAAATATCAAAATCTAAAAATTACAAGAAAAACTAATTAATATTTCTCAAAATTGAGATTTATTTGCAAACATAACTTAAGTATCATCAAAAATATCAATTAATCCATGTTCAAGATCTTTTGGAACATCATTAATGTCTTCTTCCACAACATTTTATGCTTCTTTTTGGTCATTTTCATCTTCTAATGTATCTTTCATGTCTGCAAATATTCCAAAGTGTCATTTTCCAATAATTCCATATAATGGTGGTTGAGGTTCCTTTGCTTTTTTTGACACACGTGACTCATTAAAATCCCCTTTCCTCAAACCAACTTCTTACTTCGCATCTGCAACAAATTGGAGAGTGCTAATTCTTTGTTGAATAAATTTGCATTGCACTGGGTATTTCTCAATGGAAATGCAATTTCTTCCTTTTTGTAAGCAACATGCTAGTGTTGTACCTAATCATCAAGTATAAAAGAAGTAAATAAGAAAAATAGTATAAACACATAAAAAGTAAAAAATAAAATATTTAAATTCAAATTTATATAATAAAACTTACCTGAACCTTAGAATAAATCCAAAACCCAATCTCGCTCATTTAAACATAGACCTATAATATAATTAATCAATGCTTGTGGTTTCTGATAAATGTTAACTATATCTCCTTTTGCATCTTTATCCTCATATGCTAGTTTTCTTACAACTGCATCATGAACCAATACTTCACTATGACTCTTCCCATCTACTCGATTCATAAGAATATCCTTATATATATTGTATTTTGTCCAACATTCAACATTGATGAACTCAAAATCATTTATAATAGGCTTATCTTCGAAAGAAAAAAGATTTGGCTTCTGTCTATAACATAACATAGTAAAAGCTCAATTAAATTGTACATAAATAAAAAAAATCAATACTAATAGAACATACAATTTCAAAGTCTTAACATGTAAGTTGCATACTTGAGTTTATTTTTCCCTTGAATCTTGTTAATAACATTGCAAACTTTGTATCTAAATGAAATGTCACAAATATCCAAAATCGTGATGTTGTGACTTCTTTAAAACTCGTAACCAATTTACTAAGAGCTTAATAACTATATGGTTCACTATCATATTCAATGTCTGGGAATTTGAAACCATGAGGAATATCTGCAATAACTAGGGCATATTCTCTTTTAGGTATTAGTTTTTAAATGTCTTCACAATCACCTTGTATTATTTGATATTGGATATTGTCAAGCCCATTCTAAATGAAATGATTAAGAGTAGGATCAAGTTCAACATTCATAAGATGCTTCTTTCTCATCTCATGCAACTTCATTTTTACAATAAAGATTTTGAAAGTATTTGGTACTCCATTTCCATTCTTCTTCGACATCTTTAATGACATAAAAAATATATATTTATAACTAATAAAATAAAAATATGTTACATATGAATAAAATGAATGTATAAATACACATACCTTCTTGAATGCAATACAAAAGTCTTTAAGTCTTGTTGTAGAACTTTATTCTAGGTAGTGGCACACAACATCATCCCAACAGTCTTCATTCAACATTTTAACCCTATGTTCTTGTATTTTCATATAAATCTTCTAACTAAATAAATACAGTTAATATTGTTAATATAGTGACATGTATAACAAATTATACCAACAACATTATGTTTTATTTAAAAGAAAATTATAATGAAAGGAAAATAAGAAACAATTCAAGAAACTTACTTTTTAAATTCTGCGTACATTTCATAAATTGATAATTCACCCAAATTCACACGGGATAGTACTAATTTGACTAGTTTCTCATCCTTTGCTCCTTGCGTTGTTCCCCAAGGTGTGATAATAATTTCCTCTAGAAGTTGCTTCATTTTAGGACCTGTATTACTGTTGGTACATATTATGGGTTTACTCTTTTTATCCTTACGACTTTTTATGGATATATTCTCCCACCGCTCAAAAATATCATCAATAAAATCCCATATCTCCCCAGTTCTAAATTCCAACTAAAAAATGTTATCCATGCTTCTGAATATATTTGAATGCATTTTTCCATCTTTTTCTTTGATTTTTTCATCAATTTGATACCCTGTGTCCATTAAACATTCCTTCCAAAATGTTAGACTGACTTGTGCCTTATCCCCACCACATTTTTCTATGAATTCATTATGAATAAATTTGACCATTTGGATGAAAGTAATTTTCATTATGTTCTCATTATCCTCATTATGACCCGATTC
Organism: Pinus albicaulis; assembly: GCA_034641835.2. NCBI lineage: Eukaryota > Viridiplantae > Streptophyta > Pinopsida > Pinales > Pinaceae > Pinus > Pinus albicaulis. The sequence goes on from CM076579.1 coordinate 1,214,827,639, forward strand.
CAATAAATTTGATTCTATTTCTATTAAACCAACGTAAATGATGCATTTCACTGTTTGAAAAAGATAGTTATTGGGATATTCCTCAATAAATTTTATTTTAGGCTCTGTCGAATGGTTCCCTCCAATTACATAATATTTATAATCAAAACATTTTGTCTTGTCAAATGCCTGTTTGTTGGGAACCTAATGTGGATTAGCAAGAACAACATAGTCCACCACATGCACCTATGGATTGAACCAGAACAATTTTTTCACAGTATGTACATGTAGGTGATGGGCCTTTCTAATTTGATAATGAAATTGTCTTTCATCTTGCCTATAAATTTAGTTGACATTAAGCTCAAATGTTTGGCCACCATAAATTAATTTATTCTTCATCAACTCATATCGATTGGCATTTTGTTTTGTTTTAATAATTATGTCCTCTAAATCAGCACCTCGTGCTATGATTTTTCTACTTCCTTTAGAGCTTTCAGTTTTTTCTTCACTGCTCCTCATGACTTTTACAGGTTGACCAAGATTTGATTTCTTCTCCTTATTGGTTAACATATCAGTTTTCTAAGAAACAAGCTCTTCATCATCAGGTAAAAGAGAGACATTTTTGGCCATTTTTCTTTTTGGTGTCTGATTTCTTCTCTCCTTTTGTAAAACAGTTTTAATGTCCTCCTTACTAATTCTATCCTAAATTTCAGTTTCATGTCTCACATCTTCAAAAGAAACATGTTTAGGTTTACTAGATTGACTCGGCTTAGTGACTCTTGGTTGATACCCTCTTTGTACTATTGCAATGTCACGAGCTATTAATATTTGCTTCATTCTCCTTTCCTCTTCTTTGTCTGTGTGGAAAGCATTGATCACAGTCCGAACATTTCTAATAAGAGGCTCAGTATTTTAGCTGAAAAATGAAAGTGTTCAGAATTTAATGAAACTACAATGAAAATGACTGGCCCATTGCAAGGAATCCAATGCAACTTGTTTCATTGAAAACTGAGTTTGAATGAAGGAGTTATGGTCCACTAATCATCTTTCAGAACAAGCAAAATTTTATTAAAAAATTTGCAGAACCGATACAAGCTCATGGCATGGAAGCCCATTCAATATTCATGGAATCTTCTTCAGTTTTTGTCTAATGGGATAGTGACAAGTGTCATTACAAGTTTCGCAAGTTTGGTTTGTGAAGGTAAATTTTTTGCAATAACCTCCTAAGGTTGAATTTTGGGTTTATGGATTTATGTGCTCGAAATCATTTTTTTATTATTTTAAGATTTTATATATATATATATATATATATATATATATATATATATATATATATATATATATTTCATATCAATTTTAAATCTTAATTAATATATACTATTCCACATATAATATGTTTTTTATTAAACCCCAAATAAACATTAAAATCATGGTATTACAAACCATATGGTCTATTGACAAACTATGGTTGAGGCAATTTATTTTAATGGTGGAGGCAACGTATTAAATCGGGAGGTGAATTACACTTACAAACCTTAGTCTTATGGTCCACATTTAAACATTTATATGGGGGTCATATATATTAATGTTGGAATGGCACATTATACGTTGCAAAGTATTTGATAAAAACATAGTATGCCAAGGTTTGTGGAGGGATATGTACTATTTATGGTGGATAATTAAATAGATAGAATTATAATTAATGTGACGAAATGTCAAAGGTTTTGAATGACAAAAAATTCCATTGCCAAAAATGTTAACAGGGGTCCAGGTTGGGTTTGAACATGTGACCTAACCCCCAACACTCCAGCACTTTCACTAATGTGTCACATCCCATTCCTTGAAACAATTGGCTACGAAATTATATGTAGAGACAATTGCAGGTTTCAAAGGCGGGAAGGAGGGGGCAAACCCTCCTCCATGTGATCGCACCCATGAAATCGAGAGCTAGTGCCTCCCACTAATGCAAATTAATGTGTGCTTATATACAGTTAATGATACTTATCTCTTAATTAGTTCATCTCCTTAATTAGCGGAAGAATTGGTGAATTTTCTATTTTTGGAGCTTCCACGAAACTTGTTGGAGTTAACTCCAGTTTTCCAGATTTGGAGGAGAAATTTGGGGACATGTTTTTTCCATAACTGAGTCAATTTTCGACCAAATTGTGCTCAGAAAGAGTCATTCTTGGCTAATTGGCATGATATGAATAGATTGAAATAGGTTGCAGTGGCAGATGAGCTCATTTACATAGGTTTTTTTTTCCTTGAATAATTTTGAAGCCTAGGCCCAGAATGAGGGCAGGCCATGCCTAGAGCATTTGGTTACCAAATTGAGTAAATAAATAGTAATTTTTGATATATTTCGACATTTTAAACTCATTAAAGTAGGTTCCAAGGGCATTCTATGCGTGAAACAGAAATTTGAACACAGTTAGGCCAATACAGAGGTGCAAGCTATGAAGCTCAACATAGGAGATGTAGCCCATGAGGGTTGAACTCCTTCATAAAAAACTTTGTTTTAATGGATCAATTATTATGGTTTGATTTTATTTATGTTTATGTTATTAAACCATTTAAATTCATGCTTTATCCTTTCAAATTCACTCATAAAATTCAGTTTTAATTACCTCTTTGACACACATAAGCAACAAGGGAACCTATACACCAAGCATAAGATGAGTAAATAAGTTATATATCTAAAAATGAAATTAGCACAACAAAAATAACATTCAAATTCATATCAATTTGGACCCATATAATAAATACCCTCAAACATGTTTGAAAGAGGTGAAACAAAATCCTATGAAACAAAATATAAAATGTCAATGATCAGTAATTTATAAAAAATTGAATGATCCTAACAATAATGCATAGCGGAAATGTAAATAAGGACACTTACAAAGTTATTTTCAATTTTTCTTACGATTTCTCTAGACAACTTTGTTAATATTTCAATTGTGTCATACTTGACCTTTGATTGATCATATCTAACCTTGTCACATTTATTAGCCATTTGTGCAAGAACATAAGTAGTGTTGTACTCAACACCAATTATATGTCTCACACTCTGCCCATCACATCAAATGATTCATCTAAGTCAATCATAAAAATTAGATAGATATGTTATCATACTCCATTTCATTGTGTTCAAGATACCATGAAAAATCATTTTTATTTATTTCCTCTAAGTTCTTCCAATCAGAAAAAAGTTTAAATGAATTTGGTGGGCCACTTGCTTGAGTTTTATTACGTCTTTAAATTTTTTATTCTTCAAAAATATGCATAGTGTATGCAACAATGTCCTTATTGCATCCAAAAATATCCATAGTGCATCCAAGAGTAACTTTAGATTTGGCAGTTGCTGCCTTAGGTATAGAAACATTCAAATAAATATTTTTTGATGCCATTTTCCTTATATATATATATATATATATATATATATATATGTATATGTATATGTTAATATGAAAACACATAACTTAATTAATCATTATTTTCTTAAAGTATACCAATATAAATTTAAATTTAATCAAAATTAATGTCTATAAAATAAAGTAAAAAAAAAAAAAGTAAATTGTAAAACTATATAAATTGAAAATAAACAAATAAAATTACCTATATCATTTTTTCATTTATATATATATATATATATATATATATATATATATATATTAAATAGACATTAAAAAAATAAAAAAAAATAAAAAAAACAAAAATTAATTCAAACTTATGTTTTTTTAAGTTAAAAATAATAATAATGTTAAATTTTATTTAATATTAATTAGTGATTTTTAAATATAACATTAATAAATTTATTTCTAAAATTTAAAATATTATTAATAAAATTAAATCTTTATTTTAAATTTAAATTTGAAAATAAAAAATTTTATAATACAATTTATAATTTTATTTATAATTTAAAATTTCAAACCTTATAAATATAAAATATTTTCAAAATTTTGAAATTTTAAAATATAAAATATTTTTTAAAATTTTGAATTTTTAAATATAAAATATTTTTAAAATCTTTAAATTTTATTATATTTTAAATTTATAAATATACAAAATATTTTAAAATTTTAAATTATATGATGAAATTATTATTATTTTTTTTTTTTTTTGAAAATTTTGAAATTTTAATTTTTATACGTTATTTAAAAATAATAAAAATAAATAAATAAATAAATTTCCACGTGCTGGGGGTTGGAGGCTAGCCGAGCGGCACTGTGGAGAGTTGCCTAGTTGGCCTCTAACCCCTAGTTGTGTAGCCCTCCATGGCACCACTCGACAGGCCTCTGACCCCCAACTGGGTGGAGGTCGATTCGAGAATCGACCTCCGCTCAGCCAGGGGTCGGAGGCTGGTCAGGGGCATCGTGAGGGGTTTTCCATCTAGCCTCTAGCCCCCAGCACATGGAAAAACTTAATTTTTTATTTTTATTTTTAAATAAAACAAATAAAATTAAAAACAATAAAAAAATAATATAAGTTTATTGTGTGATAAGTTTTTTTAATATATTAAAATAACATATAAAATAATAAAACAATTAACAAATTAATAAATTTTTAAAATAGAAAAAAAGAATAATAATATTTTAAATAATAAAATTAAAAAAAAAAATTAATATTTTAAATTAAATTTAAATTTTTAAGAAAATAATGACAAAAAGAATTAAAATAACATTTTTTTAAATATTAAAAAAACAAATAAAATAATAATTTTTTTTAAAGAAATTAAAAAAAAAACACTTTAAATAATAAAAGTACATTTTTTTTTAAATTTAACTTATTTTATTAAAATTTTAAAAACAAGAATAAAATATTAAAATTATATTAGATTTTTTTTTTTTAATTTACAAATATATAAAAACAAGTTTAATATAAACTAAAAGAAATCTGTATTTTCCTTCAAATTAAAAAAATATTTGTCCTAAATATAAATAAATTAGGGTTTTCGAACCTAAAACCCATAAAAAATAGTTTTGGAACATCAAAACCATAAAAAAATAGATTTTCCCCAAACTCATCTTCGAATGGATAAAATAGAAGGAAAAACAACCTTTTAAATGCAAAAAAATCCTATTACCAATGCAAACGCAACGCCTAAAATTGCTCCAACAAAAACTAGAAGATTTTGTGTGATGTGAGGAATAGAAACAATGATTGTTATTAGATAGCGAAGAATGTGTGATTGGTTTACCGTTTCGAAAATGTGGGATTAAAATTTAAAATAAAAAATATTTACATGTAGTTAATATTATAGGTTTACATGAACTTTTATTCAATGTCAGCCAAATAAGAAAACATAAATTTTAGAAATCTTTTATAATACGTAGTCAACGATAAATCATGCAAATGAGAATTTTTTTATAGTTTGGAATGCATGCATGAAAGGAATATTTTGTGGATATTTTGTGGATATCTAATTTAGTTTAGAATACATAAAAGAAATATTTTATGAAATATTTGAGGACCAACAGTTTATTAAAATGTTTTGAAATACATTTTAGAGAAATATTTTGCGCGAAATATTTGAAACAATTTTGGAGGGAAAGTTTTTAGCGAATTTTTTTTGGGGGGACATTGGAGGGAAAAATTTCAACGATAATTTTTTGGGGAGCATTTTTTAGGAAAATTTTCAATGTTTAAGCTATATATTGTATGTTGGAGAGAGTTCATTTGTATCATTCAACATCTTCTTGTTGAAAGCCATGGGTTCTTATCATAACAATTTTTTTCGTTCTACATCATCAATATCTTCGTCATCCAACAACTCTATTCAGATTGATGAATATAAAAAAATTCTGTTCACCATGAATAGAGAGTCAAAAAATCAACTTGATCATAATCCTAAGGATGTTGAGATAATTATTGATGAAGGGCAGAAAAAAGAAATTTCCATAAATTGAGAGTAAGTTATTCCACTTACTCTTAATTGTAAGGATTATGAAAGCACCAGTGATGAAGGGCATGATGAATAATTTCCAGATTCAAAGTTTTTACTTCGCCCTAATCCTAAGGATTATGAGGGAATGACTCATGAAGGGGGGTATGAATAATATCCACTTTGTCCTAATCCTAAGGATTATGTGAGAACCATAGATAAAGAGGGGAACGAAGAACATGCACATCCAAAATATGCACTTCATCATAATACTAAGGATTATGTGAGCACCACCGATAAAGAGGGGAATTAAAAATTTTTAAATTCAAAAGATCCACTCCATCCTAATCCTAAGGATAATGGCATCACCATTGACAAAGCGGGGAATGAAAAATTTCCACAGTCAAAATATCCACTTCGTCCTAATCCTAAGGATTATGTGAGCACCACTAATGAAGATGGGAATGAAAATTTACAGATTGAAAATATCCACTTCCTTCTAATCCTAAGGATAACGCGAGCACCACAAATGAAGAGGGGAATGAAATTTTTCCAGAGTCAAAACATCCACATCTTCCTAATCTTAACGATGATGGCAACACCATTGATAAAGAGGGAAATGAAGAATTTGCAGAGTCAAAATATCCAGTTCATCCTAATCGTAACTATTATGCGAGCACCACTGATCAAGACAAGGGTGAATTTCCATAGTCAAAATTTTCACTTCATCCTAATCCTGGAAATTATAAGAGCACCATTGATGAAGAGGGGGATGAATAATTCCAATAATTAGAGATTAAAGGCATTCATTTATTCCTAATCATAAGGATGATGAGAGCCACATTGAGGAAGGGTAGGGGTTTGATGAACAAATTCTAGTGAATACAGATTCAAAGCTTCCACTTAGGCATAATCCCGAGGATTATGAGAGCACTACTGAGGAAGGGGAGGATGAAGAGTTCCTTGAAAATAATAATTTTAGAGGCATAGATCTGAATAATGATTTTTCTCTAAGTGACCGTTTCAAAGACACTGATGGTGATGAAGAATTGAATCCTTCAAGGGGATAATTCGAAAGAATGGATCAAGATGGTGAATAATTTCATTTGAGTCACAACTACAAAAGAGAAAATGATTCTTGTGAAATTTTTTCTTCAAGTGAGGATTGTAATGAATATTTTCGAGGAACTAATGCTGATGAATTTCTTAACTATGCTGAGAATGATGATAGTGGGGATAATATTCCTCCTAATGGTGATGAAACTGCTTCTACAAAGGATAATGGAATGATGAAGCCATTTCAAGCAAATATTGAAACTAGGAGTAGGAGTAGACCTTTTCATATCAATCCAAAATATTCTAGTTATACAAGGGTGAGGACAACATATCTCACTAAAATAATCTCCGTCGTTCATTTGATTTCAAGTGAATGTTGTTGAAACGATTTCTTGAAACATATGAATTTCAAATTTTCTTTGGAGAAAAGAAAAATACATTTTTCAATGAATAAAAGCATGCAAAATTCATATTTAGTGGGTTGCATGAAATCTACACTAGCAGGTTATGATTATCATATTGGGAATGTATTTCTCTGCAGAAAGACTTTCAAAATGTTGCATTCAATTGGTAATTTTCGTTCGTCAAGAATCCAAGAAAAATTGCAAAAGGATCGAACATATTATTCAGAAGTACGTTATAAATGGGAGCTTGGGACATTGAAAATATTGCTATGTCATTGATGAAAGACTTCATTTCAAACCATGGAGAGTGTATGCAAAATAAAGACACAATATGCATTCCAGATAATTTCTCGAGACACGAAATATTCAAACTATACCAACATTTTGTAGAAGCTATTGAAGGAAGAATGAATTCAACAATGTTCGTATTCCTAGGAAGACAAGGATGGGGGTTTGCAACACATGTGCTTCTCTTAAAGAAAAAAGAGATAAATGTCGAGGGGTAAAATGAGGTATGTGTTCAAAACATTAATTTCAAAAATTGGATGGTTATCAACTATGAAAATATATTTATTCATATGTTTCTTTTATTTATGTACATATTTCGTTCTCAAAAGCTTCAAGAGCATCAAAATCAGCAAACAAGTGAAGGAAAAAAATTATATAAACATCAAAAGTAGTATTATGATAATACAAATAAATATTTGGGTTTGATAATTGATGGTATGGACCAAAAGAAAACACATCAGCTCCATTTTTTCTACATGCAAAAAAAATTACACGAGGAAAATTTCATTCAGTTTCACTTGTTTGGTTGTATGGTCTCTATTGAGAAGATGCTTCCAAGGGTTTTCTTCACAGATCCAAATATTCATAATGATGCAAATCTGACCATAACTATAATCCATGATTTGGTTACTCAGTGGTATGATATTCTTCTTGAAGTTTTGTATGTACAATTAGACAACACAAGCCATGAAAACGAAAATCAAGTCCTTTTTCGGTATCTAAAAATGCTCGTTGAATTGGGAATTTTTAAAAATATAAAGGTTGGTTTCTTTCTTGTTGAGAATACTAATGAGCATATTGATCAAATTTTCAGTCGTCTTTTAGTAACATTAAGGAGGAAAAGTGTTGGGAGACTTCCATCATTAATTGAATGTACTAAGAAATCCTACATTCCAGAGCCTATTTTTCATGTGTTGGAAAAAATGATTTACATGTGAAGGTTTATTTTGGGATCGGATGGTGAGGAGAAATGAATTGAACAACTTAATGACATTAGCTTCCAGCATCAATTTCATATCAAAAAAATTGATGGGATAGCACTTATATGGGGCAAGAAGTATTCAACTGCTGCAGAATGGGGGCCATCATCAGGTTTAGCATTTTTGAGGTTCAGTCTAGAGCGTCCAATTTTTTCATCAAATAAATTGTTATTACAGTCAATTATTGAACTCCATAATGCATGAAGGCACAAGCGAGACATAAATTATTGTGAATGTATTAGAGGAAATTAAAATATGTATTGGAGATACATATGAGTACTTTGATGTTGTTGATTCAGTTTGGTGGGAGTCTTTTTTCAATAATCAAAGTGATATGATTTCAAGGTCAATAAATGAGGATACGCTTTTGAACACTCCATTTTTTTTCCAAAAAATATGCCAAATGAACATAAGGAAACACACATTGTTGAACAAAAAAAATCTCCAGCTATTATTAATTCTCCACAGGTAGATTAAAGAGAAATCTATATTGGCTCTAGAGGATAATGTGCACAACCTGAAGCCATGAAAGACCTTTACAAGGTTTCTATGCAAGATGTTAAGGAGGGTTACATGATAGCAGTGTTAGTAGATGAAGATTCGCTTGGCTATCCATTATGGATTTCCTAGGTTATAAACATCATTACTGAAAATGAAGATATTATAGTTGTTGATGTACATTGTTATGCCGCAAGTACCCACCCTTTCAATGGTGTGTACAAGCAAGAGATGGTAGTTGAAAAAAAATCGGCAGAAGGAGAAAAAGAGATGGCACAACTATAAATAAGTGTCGCACAAATGTCTTAAAAATCGAGGATGTTGACATACATGTGTATGACGTCAATTTGAAAAAGAGAGGAACTGTTCATTTGAAGATCATAAATATTTTGAAGAAATTTCTACAAGAACAAATACGGCCGAGATGAGACCCTACTGAATGTAGTCGTACATCTAGAAGACTTTTGAGCTCTGGAATGGATGGCATGCATGTTGACTCAAATGGAGCACTAGTTTAAGAAAGAGAAGAATATGGATCATCTTCATCTGCATCGAGTCATTCATCTAAAGATGTAGGTTTTGATGGTGTGCCAAAACCAATGGTTGATTTTGAATAATCCTCTAAGACATTTTTATGTACTTGATGTTTTCATGGTAACTTGAAATAAATATTTTGACTTCTATATGATCTTTCATGAAGTTATGAGGCATTTCTACGTTTGTTGGATTATATTTTTTAATTATGAATAATTCATCTCTTTATAATATCCACAACACAACATTGAATTACAAAAATAATTTGTGTTTTATTCAATATACCAATGTTGATATTTTGATTAAAAGTAAAAAAAATAAATAGAAATTATTGTTCAATTTTTAGATTATGTAGTGATATTTCTGTGATATTATGGATTGTTACCATTTGGTATAAGATAATTTTAAAAGCCTCATTGAAAGGGGACACATTGTTTGGATGGTTGATTCTTAGGTTTTGGTTGCAATTAGATTTAAATTTGTCTTAGGCTAAGATTTAGAAAGAGATATATTTTTATCCTTTAAAATAAAAATTACACTTGGAATAATAAATCTTTCATCTACTTGTTTAGTTTAAAAAAAGTAAAAATAAATTCATATAATTTATCCATAATTTCATGGTTCAAGTATGTTGAAAACTTAAGATTTAAAAACTTGAGATTTAAAACTTGTCATTAAGGATTTTATGTGCTATGATAGTTTATCTTTAATGTTATGGTTGATAACAATTATAATTTTATGGTTTTCAGAGTCAAGATATTTTATATTTAACACGATGGACCCCTATTGTGGCCAACTTATATATGGAACACTTTGAGAAAAAGGCCCTTGCCTCATATCCCTTAAACCCATACTGGTCAAAAATATTTGTTGACGATACTAACATAAAGTGGGCTCATGGAAAAGAGAATTTGGAAAGGTTTTTTCATCACTTGAACTCCATTTCCTCAGAAATCAAATTTACCATGGAAACTTATGAAAATAGGTGCATTCCTTTTCTGGACGTTCTTGTCATTAGAAATGATGATGAAACTCTTGGGCACCATGTATAGAATGATATTTTCACACAATTTTCAGTAGCAGGGACTATTAGACAAAGAATGTGATCAGTTAAAGATGTTATAAGTCCAGAACAACTTAAAGGAGTTTGCAAAATTGATTGTTCATGCGAGAAAATTTATATTGGTGAAACCGGATGTTCACTCCAGAAGAGACTCAAACAGCACGGAGCTGATATTAAGTATGAACGACTTCGCACCTCTACCCTTGTGGAACACTCTTCGAAAACTAAGCACCAAGTACGTCTTGAAGATGCAAAGATCATTGCAAGAGAAGATCACTATTACAGAAGAAAAGTAAGAGAGGCCCTTGAGATTAAAAAACATCCTGAAAAACTCAATAGGGATGGGGATATGAAATTAGCGAAAATTGGCATCATCTTCTTCGACAAATCTGTTCCTCAAAAGCACATTCCTCCTAGGTATAATTTTTCAGGTAAAATAGTCTCAGGTTTGTCCCTTTTCTTTAGTGATGGTTTAACAAATAAGGAACTTACTTTTAATAATTATTCTCATTAATTAATTTTTATTTTATTTTATAAGATAAAAATTAATTAATTAATTTATAATTATTATTAGAAAATACTTATTTTCATCCTAACATTATTAATTTTATTAGATTAAAATATTAACTAATTAATGAAAAATAATAAATAAATTTTTAAAAATTAACTTTAATATTAGTTAGTAGAATTAACAATAAACCATAAATAATGTATTAAATCAATAAATTTCTACTGTATTGATAGTTTTTTACTTTTTAAATCAATATTAATACTTATTAGAAAAACATTGGTTTATTTATAAGATTTAAATTAATCATGGTTTATAAAATAATATTAATAAACATGATTAGTGAAATTAAATAATAATTTTAAAATAAGTAGGTTAATACAAATTTAATTAGTTACTCTTTAAATCTATTAAAATATAAATTAAATTAATTTATAAAATAAAAATTAAATTAATTTATTAAATTAAAAAACCATAAACATTATACATAAATTAAAATGGAATAGAATTTGAATTTTAACAACTTTGATGTAATAAACAATAAATTTAATAAGTTGATTGATAAAATTTATTAGTAAATTAATTCTTATATGTAGATTATTAGAGTCTATAATTAAAATTAAAATTAAAAAAAAAATAATCTTACCTTTCGCTACCTTTTTCACTATTAATGTATTATGACCTTTCTTCACTACCTTTTTCACTATCAATGTATTATGACCCTTCTTCAATTTCTTCATTCCATTGTCCTGAAGATGGATCCCCGTTGGGATTCGAAACGTCGACAAATGTTTCATGATACGGTGGATAATCCGGGAAGTTCTTCAGACAATGATAACCACGGGAACTTGAAAACCAAAATGATAAGACCCTCACACATGATATTATTATCTTTAACATCCTGTATCAAAGATTTTGAAATTTTACAAGTTTTCAATGTCCTAACATGTTATCTTGAATTCCATTGTTAAAATATGTCAAAATTGTGACAACTTTTTTTTTTTAGTTATTCAAGCATCAACTCGCTTTGTTTTTAGGGTGCTTTTCCAATCCTTTTTTCAAGAAACAATTTCATTTTTAGAATAATTTAAAAAAAATTGAAATATGACCTTGAGAAAAAAACAAATGTGTTTTGGAATACACACTTTTTGTTTTTGGGGTGTTTTTTCATGATTTTGAGTCTTTTTGGGCTAGAGTTCCCGTTTTGAGGTGATTGTTCCTATTTGATTGGTAACTATGTTTTATTCAAAAAATTAGGAATAAATTGTGAGAATGTGTTGACGGTGTTGGAAAACCTCCAACAAAGGGGGTTTCCCAGGTATGAGGCCCCAATTATACATCACATTGTTTTGAGTAGGAGCCTCGTCCGGACAATAGGCTCAATAACCATTATTCTTAGGGAATTTTCTTAGTTTCAATTGTGAACATAAGAAATTATGAAAATTATTTTTGAAACAAGCAAGTATATTTACACTTTGAAGCATACAATTGCAATGTATCTAATGTTTTTTCCTGAAAGGGGAAAGAATTTTGGCCTCTAAAAGAAAAGTAATAGTACGATTTTAAAGGAGACACACAAGAGTATGGCAATAATTGTCAATTAGCATAAAATGTAGTTCAAAAGATAATGATGATCATAAAATGAAGTAAAAATACACATTCAACAAGATGCACACTAAATCCAATGAAGTAGTTCATTTCCATTAGTATATCTAGATAGAAATATACACCACAAATAATGAAACAATATTCTTACAATTATTGACGACATATGCATGAAAGTGAAACGACACTAAGAGCTTCATATATTAAGTTAAAGTCGCAAAATACATGATTTCAATGATGTGACACTAGTGCCAATAGTTGAACATTATGTCACTTCTTGCTCCTGCAAAGAATCATATTATCTCCTATGCTATGTTAGAGAAGCCAAGGTGAAAATTCCAAAGCCATTTTCTTGATTTATGAGGGTGTATTTATAATAAATGAGGCGACTCTCCACCTCCCATGCAAATCTTTACCTCCATCATAACCCTTGAACTTCTACTTTGACTTTTTGAATTCCTATGTGACGTTTGAGTTCCTACATGGCTCTAAAATATTCTAGTGAATTTTTGAATTCCATGTGGAATCCTTGGGCTTCCATACATATTACATTTTCTCATTTTTTAGAAATTACATAATTACATTCCACAAGTGATGTGGAAAAATACATTGACACATGTCTCTTTTGTGGTGAGACTTTGAGAAGTCATGACATGATTATTGTGACATAAGACTTCATTGTATCAACGACAAGCTCTCGTATCATTGTTGAAATTAAGTCGACTTCTTCATGATGGATATTTTCTTATACTTTATCTTCATCTTCTAAAAGGTCTAAATAGCTCTTGGAATGTTCTAATTCAGCACGAATTTCCATTTCTTTAACTTGGTCCACTATTCCTTCATGTTGTGCATAATATCATCTGTGTGTCTTGTATCCATGAATGCCATTCATGTAACTATTTCCTGCTAACCTCCCTTCAGCAACACCCTACAATGATAATATGATAACATCTGCAAATGAATTCTAGTCATAACAAGCCAACATCTCTGTGAAAACCACCCTTTCTACCTTTTCTTACTCATAGAAGATGTTTATTATTAGGGGACTATGGGAAAGGGTTTTGAGAGAAAGACTTGTAATTGTGTATTTGGGCTTAACAATGACCAAGGCGTGATCATTTTTCCACTGGAACTATGCAATGCACATAAGGGGTGGCTCCTTCAAGGTTATGTGTAGTGGGAAATTCGAGGGGACAAGGGTGATGAGCTTGTTGACTGAATATGCACAATGCATAGTGTTCAATGAAGAGAAGGCATGGATTGTGCAGTTGATATTCATAGGGATTGAGGGATAACCCCATTATCCAATAGAACTATGCATTGCATAGTAGGAGGAAAGATAGGACAAGCTAGTATGCAGTGAGGGGTTTTAGTTAGCAGGAGAGATAGGAATAGCCACTATAACTGCACAATGCATAGTGATTGAGAAGAAATATCCAAGATTTCACATTTAAGATTTGTAGTTAACTATATAGCAACCTACTACCGGCTACAACTACAAAATGTGGAATAAGTGGATCACTTGTTGAAGGGATTGTGTAGTTTACTGTTGTATCCAGCAAAAGGCTCAATCACTATACATTCAGGATGCTCACTTCACCATGAACCAGATAGAGCTATTTTTCTATGCATTTCTCTTCAGTTGTGATTAGGACGAGGCTCCACTATCAACCAAAAGTATGTTATGTGCAATGGAGGTAAGCTTGATTTATTCTTAATTGAAATTTTCTATGGTAAGGAGGAAGAGATGGAGGGGTTTCAGTTTAATATTGCACAATATGTTTGTGGAATGGGTTTTCATAAGGATTTCGTAGTGAAAAATTTTAAGAGGTAAGGGATGCATCCTTTCTGGCTAAGGATGCTCAATGTGCTCGTCTAGTGTCCTAGAGTTCAAGTATACAAAAAGTGAAGAAAACGGAAAGCCCCAAAATGACTATGTTTTGGATCATTGCAACAAGAGAGAACACATGATGAAAACGAGTTCCAAAACATATTGAAAAAAATGTATATCTTCAAAAAAAGCCTAGATAATGCAAACTAATCAAGATCCACATACATACCTTCAAACGATAGAAAAGTGACAATTATTTCTAAGTGTGATAGTTGAAACATATCTTTCAGACACTCAAAATACAAGTTATGACCCAAGTGTTAATTTAAACCAGAAAGTGTGTTAGGTTGTGGTAGAGTGTTTAACACAAATTATTATGATATATAAGACAATCTAATGCAACAAGGTGAAACACATGCAAGAGTGAAAAAATAAAAAGTGGCGCTTGCAACAATAAGAATAAGTGAAAATGGCAGTTACCAAAAGATAAAGAAATCAAAAGTTCCACTTTCGAAAGAAAAGGAAAACAAAATTGACACTTGTGTAAGTGAAAGCAATAAAAAATGACAATCAGGAAAGTGAAAGAGACACTTATGAAAGCAAAATCGATAGTTGAGAAACTCACCCAAATGATGGTAAATTTTCAACTAAGAGTGAGGGAGAATGTCAACATAAATCATTCACTAGCTATCAACATGGATTGCGTAGTCACTATCCCTTTCAACTACAAAAGAATTATCATTAGGAAATGTGTTGTCTAATATCTACACATTGTCTTCCACTAAATACCTTGTAATTAATGGTACCAAGGACTGCACAAGAACTCTCTTCTAAGATTGCACAATTTCTATCATCAAAGGATATATGTGGAATGCATAGAAAGAGGTGCACTTGAAATTCATCAAAAAACTAAGAATGTATAAGGAGGTGGCTTCAATAGTTAGAATTTCAGAAGAATACTTCAACACTTAGTAAAATGTCAACCGACCATGAAGTGACTATGATCAACTTGCAACAATATTTCGTAAGAACATAAGGAGGATCCAAATTTCAAGCATAGGAAAAATTTTGGAGGGTGTTTGTAGTAGCAAAAACACTTGATGAAACATAGGAAGAAATCCAAATTCTCCAATTAGGTCTTCCTTTAACCACGAAATCCTACTCTTTTAGGAAGTTTTTATTCACCATTTGGGTTCCTCATTTATTCCAAATATAAGTTTACTATCTATTGTCCCATTTCTAGACTAAACACATTTACAAGGATTACCATACCTCAACTGTTTTTATCTAGAAAGAGGATTGTATATATTCACGAGTTCAATATTATCAAATTTTTAGTTCCATCCATGGTTTTGCTCTATTGGAAACATGCTTATTCAGTGCCCAGACATAGTCAGTATAGGAATAAAATCATTGGTTCGCTTCCAACAAGGTTGTTTAGTACCTCGATGAAGGTTCTTACTTCACTTCTTTAAGGAGGAAGCCTTTCTTTTCTTTCACCCTTTATTTTGTTTGCAATATGCTCATTGGAATTTTATCACCACTTATTTAACCATGGTGGAAGAGGTGTCTTGGATTATTGATATCAAGAGAGGTTATTTCTTTAGAGGTTGTTATACACCTCTGAAATTAATATTCTCACTCTTATTTTTCTCCTTTCCCTTCTCTACTTGATTGGATCGACAAGAAAAACAACATTCAATTATGATATAGACTCAAGGAATGAGGGTCCTAAAATAGATACGAGCATCATGGTTATGTTTATATATTTCCATTTGAATGAATCATATTTCCATTCACACATCATTGACCTTAAAATATATGTAAACACAAAAAAAAAAAATATCATAGACCAACCAAGCATTCCTCATCATTAAAATTTCCCTTTGAGATATTTGCCACATTTTATTTCGAGTCGAACACAAATAGTTTTAACTCATAGTATTATTAAACAAAATAATAAATAAATACCTAAAGAAATAAGGAAAACAAAGCAACAGAAAGGAAAAAAAAAAAGAGAGATTAAAATGAAAGGAAATACATGAAGGAATAAAATAAGTTGACTTCAAAGTCTGAATATATATAATAATGTAGGGTAGATACAATGCAAAAAAAAATCTAGAACTAGGCTAGACCTACTCCTAACCTAACAAACTACAAGTTCAAGGCTATGTGAAGTGAAATTTCCAATGCAATCAAAGAATTTTCTCTCGACGTATAAGTAGAAAGATACTAAAATTTAGTACCAATATAAAGAATGTGCAAAAATAATGATACAATAGTGAATGAATTGTATGAGAAATAAATGGTCTTGCCTACTAGTGAAAATATGTGCCATAATAACTAACTTTAACCAATATGTAGCCTTACCTTTTCGATTAGATATACAATCATACAAACCTTGAAATCTTCTCATTAATGTGCATTCATCCACTTTCTCATTCTTAGAAAACATCAAGGATTATTGAAACTTATTATTTTTTAAATGGCTTGCTAAGTAACATGTTTCCAGCTAATCATAGATTCAATCATAGAATTCAAAATTATCCTTTGAAAACTCTAAAACTCTTGGGAGAATGAACTTCGAATAAGCGTATTCAAATCATTGGAATAATAATGTAAATAAAAAATAACATGATGTTGTTTAGATTGAGGGCTTGACATAACCGTCAACAAAGGTTGAACTGCCTCAACTAATTAAGAGGTGTTTGAACAATGAAATAGATCAATGGGTTCAACAATATCAATCAATGTAAAACAAATATCATTAGATATGTTAGTGGGAAAATGATTATTTGATTGAAATTTGTTAGATCCAATGTTATGATAAGATTGGTGGCTTGAAATACAAGGTTCTTATACTCGATCAGTTCACTTTGTGTCAAGTTCTATACAAGACTAGTAATATGAATGCATGGAAAATTAAAGAAAAATTTTGGTCTTGTAAATCTGGGAAACTGATTAGAATAACATGTTGACAAAAGGCTAGAAATATATGTGAAATCAAATATAGTATAATATCAACATAGTGGTTTGTATCGATTAAACTATTTTAGACATGAATGCTATTGAAAATAATTTATTGGTCCAACATGAAAATTATTAGCTTCATAACATTCAGAGTAAATATTAGGAGCTTCTTGTTCACAAAAGCACTTCACATCTATAAAAGTTTTGGCAAATGGTTACCTTTATCTTGATAATCCAAATGAGAAGTTTCATACCTCTCCACATCCATGAAACATACATTCCAATATTTGGTTTAGTGGAAGAGATTTACATGAAGAAGAATTAACTAAAACAAGATTCCATATTAGATCAGAAGCCCAATATAGAAAATTATAAAAATTCTCTTGGAAAATCACAAAATATTTCAAGAATGAGATTGCATCTACTGAAACAATGTGGAGAAATGAATCATGCAAGAAATTTTAGATCTAACCTAGTTTGAGGACCTAATCAGGATTGCGGGAACCTAACATAACCATCAATGAGAGCTTAAGTGCCTCGACTCCCTAAAAATTCCAGAAACTTTCAAATGTTGAATAATTATATTTTGAGATCTGTGTCAGATCGTGAATTGCATGTAGACAAACAATATTTTCTATTTCAACATGATAAGTATTATCTAGATCGAAAGCATCTACATCACTCCTTTAATAATATTTTTCGACCAAAAGAAACATATTATTCACATCATAATATTATTTTGATTATGTCTATAAGGATGTATAGATCTGAGAAATCTCATGAGCAACCTAAATTAAAGAATTACCCTGATATAAGATTGGAAATTACAAGGCAAGGAATGGATGGCCTATGATTTCATTCCTTTATTCGTCATCATGTATGACCTCACTGCCTTGTGTCATTCTAAATTCCACCTCATGAGATTGTAGATTTGAAGAGCGTGGGGCATTTTCATCACAAGTTAACACATTACAAGTAATAGGACATAAGTTATAGTAAGATGAAGAAGAAGATCCTATACGAATATCTTATTGAGAAATCATAATATTGGTTGATATACCTGAACATTCATTAATGGGATCATAGTTATTAAAATGATTATTTTCTAAGGTTGTTTACTGGTTAAGAGCTTCGATTTCATCTGAGTAATTTCCAGGATGAAAAAATTCTAAGTAAACCAAGATTGAAGAAAAAATATATTAAAATTGAGGACTTTTAATTACGGAGGACAGGTCAAAAGTGTCTTCACCCTTCTACTCCTCTACCTATGGAATGTGACCACATCTTACTTTATCACCATTTGGACCAATAACATGAGAATCAAGAGTATCTAAAGGAATTTCTAGTGGAGAGTATGACAACATAGTTTAACTGGACCTTCAAAAGCGAGGGTGAATAATATACTAGCAACATCTTCCCAATCTAGTTCATAAAAATCACTAAACTTAAGTAATTTATATGTATACATGGCTATGGATGTTCCAACCTGGAGGAGAGAATGATTTTTTCTATTAGAAAAGTATCCTGAGATTATGATTTTCAAATTAGCCATTCAAGATACGAGATTCAAAACACACTCAAAAAGCTCAGTGTTTCATATGACCCTCCTTTAAGTTCCACTTCTTGACAGTGCTGGAAATCTGCCAATAAAGGGGGTCTCCTTGGTATGAAGTATTAAATATACCTCACATCGTTTGGAGTAAGAGAACCATCTGGATAGTAGGCCCAATCACCATTATTTGAAGGTATTTTCCCGGGTTTCAATTATCAATATAAGATATTATGTAAACAGTATTTGAAACAAGCAAGTAATTTGACATAGTGAGGCATAAAATTTCAATGTATATAACGGTATTTCATGAAAAGGAAAATAGAGTGCGCCTATAGAAGAAAAATAATATTACTATCATAAAAGAGGCACATATGAGTATGGAAATAATCATTGATTAAATTTCAAAGTAGTTCACAAGATAAAAATGATCGTAAAATCAAGTAACAATGCACATTAAACAAGAAGCCTACTAAAGCCAATGAAGTAGTCCATTTTCATTAGTATGTGCTAATATAAACATACATCATGCATAATGAAAGAATATTCTTGCAATTACTAACGACATATTAATGAAAGTGCAGCAGCTCTGGGAGCTTCATATATTGAGTGAAATTCCTAGTTGCATGATTAAAATGATGTGACAGAGCTTCATATATTGAGTGAAAGTCCTAGTTTCATGATTAAAATGATGTGACACTAGCCCCAATAGTAAAAAATTTAGTCACCGCTTTCTCCTCAAAAGAATGATCTTCTCTCCCACGTCAAGCCAGGGAAGCCAAGGTGATGACTCCAAAGTACTCTTCTTGAGCCATGAGGGTGTATTTATAACAAAAAAGGTGACTCTCCACTTCCCATGTTACTCCTAACCTCCCTCATGGCTCTTAAACTTCTACTATGACTTTTGGAATTCTTATATGACCTTTGAGCTCGTACACTAATGTAGAAAGTTTGTTGACTTTTCACATTTAATGTGGTACCCTTGGGATTCCACACATTTTACATTTCTCATTTTTTATAAATTGCACAATTTCATTCAACAAGTGATGTGGAAAAATACATTGACACATATGAATTTTATAGTGACACTTTGAGAAGCCATGACTTGGCGATTGTGACATAAGACTTCATTTTATAAATTCGAAGCTCTTTTTTTTACTACTATGACTTCGACTTATTCATGAAGGATCTTTGTTTGTACATCATATTCACCCTCCAAAGGGTCTGGATAGGTATTGGAACCTTCTAATTCAGCATGAGTTTCCATTTCTTTGTCTTGGTCAAGGACTCCTTAAATCGTGTCCTACATAATATCATCTTTGTGTCTTGTCTCCACGAGTGTCCATCTTGTAACCATTTCCTGCTAACCTTCATTAAGAATCACCCTGCCATGCTGAGATGATACTACCTCCAAATTATTCCCATTGATGACAAGCCAACATCAATTCAATAACCACATACTATACATTTTCTTACTCATGGAAGATGTTGATTGTTATGGGAAAGTGGGAAAGGGTTTTGAGAGAGGAAAACTAGGAATTTCATAGTTGGGCTTAGTAGTTATTAAGGGCTGACCATGTTTTCCACTATAAATACACCATGTGCAATAATGGGAGGTTCCTTTAAGGTTCTTGACATTGGGCAATTCCAAGGGACAAGGGTGATGAGATTTTTTACTGAAGATGTTCAGTGCATAATGCACAAGGAGGAGAAGGAAAGGATTGTGAAATAGAGCTTCAAAAAGATAGAGGAAAGACCCCATTATCCACTAGAAATATGCAATGCACTGTAGGGTATTAGACAAGACAAGTTATTGTGAAGTAATGGATTTTAGTGAGTAGGAGAGATAGGACTAGCCAATTTAACTGCACAATGCATAGTGATTAAGGGGAAAGATCAAATATTACAAATTTGAGGGTTGTAGTGAGATGGAGAGGGTCATGTTTCCCACTATAAATACAAAATTTTCAATAAGTGGCTCACTTAGTGAAGGGATTGCTCAATTGACTGGTATAATCAGCATAAGGCTAGGTCATTGTAGTGTGAAGATACTCACTTCACCATGAATGAGACGGAGCTTTTGGATTGTGTATATATTTTCAGCAATGATGATGAGGAGGATGCACTATACACTAGAACTATGATATGTTCAACGGAGGAAATAAAAAATCCACCTTTGACATAATTTTCAAGGGTAAGCAAGAAGAGACTAAGGGGCTGTAGTTCAGGATTACACAATGTGTTTTTGGAATACATTGCCCTTAGGATAGCACAATGCACAATTTTAAGAGGTAAGGGATTCATCCTTGCTAGCTAATAATGCACAATTTTCTCATTCAGTAGTTGAGAGTTTAGGTATGAAAGCGTGAAGACAAGGGAAATCCAAAAATGTCTAAGTATTGGATCAATGGAACAAGAGAGAACACATAATTAAAACAAGATCCAAAGAATATTCCCACATATGTATACCATCAAAAACAAGCTAAGAGAATGGAAAATACTCAATATTCACATGCATACTATGAAACAACAACAAAGTGACAGTTATTTCTAAGTGTGATAGTTGAAATGTAGCTTTGAGACACTTAGAGTACAAGTTATGACAGAAGAGTTGACTACAACTGAAATGTGTTCTAAGTTGTGGGTGAGTGTCTACTAAATATTATTATTATATATTAGATTATATAATGTATATCTGTGTACTAGAGCTACCTCTTGTGGTGCACCAAACAGTAACGCATGCAAGAGTGAAAACAATCAAAACACAATCAAAAGCAGAACTTGCAATAGTAAGAATAAGTGAAAATGAAATTTCAAAAGATAAAGAAAGTGAAATAGACACATGAAAAAAGAAAAAAGAAAATAAAATCGGCACTTGAAAGATTGAAAGAAAGAAAAAATGATAGTCATGAAATTAAAAGAGACACTTATGAAAGCAAAAGCCCGCAAAAGTGACAACTGAGAAACTCACCTAGATGATGATACACTTACAAGTAAGAGTGAGGGATATTGTCAACTGAAATTTTGCATTCACTATCCACATGGATTGTGTAGTCGTCCCTGTCAACTAAGAAATCACTATCATCAAGGGTTACGTAATGTCCAAGATCTGTACAATATCTACTACTAAATACTACACAATTACTATTACCAAGGACTTCACAGACACTATTTTCCAAGAATGAAAAATTCCTAACTTCAGAGGATAGACATGGACTTCTAAGCTTGCTAGAAATATGTGTTCTTGTAAATGCATCAAAAATTTAGGAATGTGTAAGAAAGTGGCTTGAATACTTAGAATCTTAGAAGAAGTCCTGAACACTTAGCAAAACATCAACCAACCATAAAGTTGTTAGTATATACTTGGAATAATAGATAGTAAGATCACGAGGAGGCTAAAAAATGAAAGTGTAGTAATAGTTTTGGTGGGTTTTTGTCACAATCAAAACACTTGGAAATACATAGTAAAACATCCAACTTCCCTACTTAGGTCCTCCTTTAAGCACGAATTTTTAGTCTATTATGAATTATTGATTCACCATGTGGATCACTAGAACTTCTCCATATATCTTAGATATAATCATAGTATCTCCTATCACCTTTATCGACTAGACATATTTACAAGGATTACCATATATCAACAATTTATATCTAGGAAGAGGATAGTATCTATTTGTGAGTATAAGATGGTCATAGTTGCAGTTCCATATATAGTGTTTCGCTACTGCCAGCAAGCCCGTTCAACATCTTGGTGGAGTCACTACAACAACACAAGAATTTCTTCACTTCCGACAAGCATGTTCAGTACCCCAATGAAGTTTCTTGCTTCACCTCCCTATGAAGGATGTCTTTCCCTTATATCACCCTTTATTTTTTTTGTAAATTCTTGTTGGAATTTTATTAATATGTATATTGCTAGTGTGAAATATGAATCTTGACATATTGAGAGAAATATATTATTCCTTTAGAGTCTATTATATAACTATGATATTAGTATGATTGATCTTAGTTTTCTCCTTTCCCTTGACTACTCGATTGGATCGAAAAGAAAAACACCGTTCAATTACCATAATGAGTCATGGAATGAAGCTCCTAAAAATGATATGCACATCATGGTTATACTTATAGCTTTCCATTTGAATGAATCATATTTTCCATTCAGAGGTGTTTTACCTTAAAATATATGTAAACACAAACAAGGAAGGGGATCATAGACAAGCCAATAATTCCCCTTCGTCAAAATTTCCCTTTAAAATATTTTCCACATTGTCTTTCTAGAAAAAATAATAATAGTTTTCATGCACTGTATTATTAAACAAAACATGAAACAATGGTATTTCACAACAAGGAAAACAAAACAATTATGAAACTAAAATGAAAGGCAAGATGGGAAGGAAGAAAATAAAGAAACTAAATACATTAGATACAAAGAAAAATGAAAGGGAGGTATAATACAAAAGTAAAGCTAAAATGTGACTAGACCTACTCCTAACCTAACCGGCTAGAAGGTCAAGGTTAGGAGAAGTGAAATTTCCAATGAAAACAAAGAATCTACCCCTCACCTACAAGTAGAAAGATGCAGAAAATTAGAACCACTATAAAGAAATGTGTAAAATAAAGATATGGTTGTGAATGACTTGTACAAGAAATGGAAGGTCTTTCCTACTAGCATAAATTTGGGCTATAACAAATAACTTCAACCAATATGCCACCTTCCCCTTTTTATTAGAACCACAATCATACATAACTCGAAAGTTTATCATGAATGTTCCTTCATCTATGTTCTGATTATTAGCAAACATCAAGAGAGATTGAAACTTATTATTAATTATAGAACTTGCTAAGTAATATGTTTCCATCCAATCATAAAATAGATCATGAAATTCAAAAAAATCCTTTTGAAAACCATGAAAATCTTGGGCGAATGAACTTTCAATTAGATATTCAAATCATCGGGAGAATATTGAAAGTAAAGGTAACATGATCCCATTAAGAATCCATGTCAAGATAGTGAGGGTCTGCGATAACTATAAGTAATGGTTGAAGTTCCACACCTACTTGAAAAGTATTTGAAAAATGAAATGATAAATCATAAACATCAATGGCTCCAACAAGAACAACCGATATAAAACAACTATCAACATATATACTACTAGGAAAATGATTATTTGAATGAAAATTTTTAGACAGAGTGTTATGATCATATTGGTGGCTTGACATGCAATATTCTTGATTCTCGATAAGTTCCCTCGGTGTCCAATTCCATACCAGACTAGTAATATGAGAGATTAAGTAATTAAAGACAATTGTTGGTGTTTTAAATTAGTGAAGCCAATTAATATAACATCCTGACAAAAAGTTAGAGGATATCTCAAATAAAATATAATATCCATATCAGTATGGGCGTTTTGATCAAACAAATTCTTTGAGCATTGAATGCTACGCAAAATAATTGATTAGACTAGAATTAAAATTATAAACTTCATAACACTCACAATAATTGTTTAGTGTTGATTGTTCATAAAGCAGTTAAGAGATAATAATTATTTAGATAAAGGTGACCTTTATCTTGATAATCATAATAAGAGTCTTCATAGCTTTACACATAAATGAAACATATACATTCTTGGGTTTAGTGAAAGAGGTTTACATGAATATGCATTAAGTAAAAAAACATGCTCTATCTGATTAGAACCCTAATCTTGAAAGTTATAAAAATATGTTGGAAAAAATGAAAATATTTCAAGAACAAGTTTGCATCCAGTGAAATGATGTGGATAAAAGAATTAGGAAAGAAATTCCATATCTGACCTAGTTCATGGACCCCATCAGGATTTTGAGAAAGTGACATAACCATCAACAATATTTGAGGTGCCTCAGCTCCCTCACAAGTCTCAAAACTTTCAAATGTTGAATAATTATATTTTAACGGATGATTTAGATCACAAATTGCATGCATACAACTACTGTCATTTATTTCCACAAAATAACTATTACCTAGATGGAAGCCATCTAGATCACTGGTTTGATCATATTTTTCAACATGAAAAAACATATTACTCACATCATAAAATTATTATTATTGTGTGTCTGTGTGTGTGTGTGTGTATGATAAATATCATGAGTGGACCCAGCAGTGAGTTAACGCATGGAGTTAAAGCACTTAGCCACAAGTGAAAACCACAGTCAAAGCATGGTTTAGTTACCATCGGTGGGTTTTAGAAACCAAAACCACCTATATTGCGCCGCTTTTGGCCGAGAGGAAAACTATTTCAAGAAAAATGTGATCCAGTGAGATTAGGGCACATCATCACCCAAAAACTGCCCATATCGCACAACTCTTAGCTGCTAAACCTTGGCCTTGGAAAAAACACGATATTCACGAGGATTGTCCGATCTGGAGAACATCAGATCCAACGGAAATCGTGCAGTGAAGTGCACACAAAATAATTCTTGGAATGATCCAGCGGTTGTATAGGATTTAATGTTATTTTATTCATAAAAATCCGAAAAATGAATGTGTGGGCCCCTGCTGAATGAAATATATGTCGCGCTGGTAGAATAAATCAGTTTTATGTGATAAGTTCGAAGGTTGATGTTTTTAAAGGAAATCACGCCATTGTAGGGTTCGCTTAAGTATTTTTAAGTGTATTCCCCTATGTCCCATTAAACTGTAAAGATTTACTCGCGAGGTCTGAATATTATTGCAAGCAGACATTGTCAAAGCACATTAGAAGGGAATATAATTTCAAGCACTTGTTCCAAATTCATAATGTATTTATGGTATCAAAGAAAAAAGTCAGATCACCCTAGTAATATCTTCCTTGGTAAAGAATGACAGAGTATCATATCTACATGTTGATGGTGAACAACAATCAGATGCATATGAAAGCTGAATTTTTCACCTGGCGACTCCAACTTAATGTAAAGACTCCACTGGAGGACCGACTCTTTCTGCAAGAAAATGGAATGATCTTACACAAAGTTTAGGTATTCAAAGTGGAATGGTATTCAGGATCCAATTTGTTTTCTTGTAAATTACTTCTTTGCTTTTCCTGAAGTTGTTGTGAAAGTTTTTCAGAATTTGCTGCATCATAAAGGTGACCAAAATCTTGGTTCTACCTATTCAAAAAAAATAAATACTGAGGTTCCTTTTGATCTTGGCCTCTGTCCCTTTTCCGAGGTTTGATGGTGAATGTGACAACATCAATGCTGAGCAACATGTGCAAAATGTTGAGAATTTCCTAGACCTTTTTGAATTTGATGAAGAAGATGTGAGGATTAGGCTTTTTGCTCTTTATTTGCAAGGCAAATTCAAGAGTTGCTTCAAAACCCTGCCTGATGCGAGCATCTCAGATTTCCAGCACTTCGTCAAAGCCTTCCTCAACAGATGGGTGGTCAAAAAAAACCCTTTACTGATTTTAGAAGAGTATGCCTAGCTTAGAAGATAGTCAGGGGAAACATTACAAAGGTTCTCTTCCAGATTAAATTGAGTTTATTGTTCGATACCTATCGATATAAGACCTCCTCCTAGTTCATCTCTCTTACATTACCTGGGTGCCTTTGATCCAGAAATGGAGTTTCAGCTGAGAGAAAGGAACTTAGAAACAATTGAAGAGATAAAAAACAGTAAAGTAGATGTAGAAGCTAATCTGTTGATCAGAAGAGAAAAGTTGAAGGAAGAAGAAAAGAAGAATGTTGCAGAGCACAAGAAACCTTCAGAGGTAAATCTTGACCTTTTGGTAAGTGCAGTGGAAAAAATGATGCGAAAAATCACTACAAGGAATGAAAACGACGTTCAAGAACAAATGGCTTATCCAAAACATTCTCTTTCTTATCCGAGTTTTCATCGATGTAACAATGACTGTGTTATAGAACATCTTGGAGATGATATATCTGTTGATATGACATGTATTCTTGATGATATGTTTTATTTTGATGATTTGTCAAAGTTTGATCAATATGATGATGATGATTATGTTTTCCAAACAAAATCTAATCTTGCAGAGCAATCGAAAATTGATTTATGGGAGGAAGTTCAGTTTCAATAGCTTGAAAACAGTAATCATCCAATGCATATCATCCAGGACAGTGATGAAGGAATTCTGGAAAGTATGGAAGTAAGTGGCGGATCTTTGCCTCTTTGTTTCGCATCAATTCGGTTCATCAAAGATAACTTTCATGCAATTAAAAATCAAAATTCTCTCAGTTTTAATGTTGAGGTTGAGACATATAGTGAAATTCATGGGCAAGTCGTCAATGAGAAATCTTCTCCTGAAATGGTTGATGAAATCATTTGCGATATAAAATCCTCCCTAGCTCTAGATTTGTAGCCACAAAACACAATTGAAGGTCAGATTACAGATAAAGGCTTGGAAGCTGAAAGACATGATCTAATGATGCAAGATGATTTGGTACCTTTATGTTTTGAAGCATTTCAGTTGTTAAAGAAAAATTTTCGTAATATCTCTAAAGAGAAAGATGAGCAGTTTGTAGAGTGTCATGCAGTCTCATTAAAATAAATAGATACATCGTAGCAGTATTTTCAAGTTTTTTATGACCCTATAGCTCATGTGTTGGATGATTTCTGCTGTAAAAATTCTTCTCCATTGGCTAAACATGTGTCAGAAAAGAGTGTTGACAGTAACTTTACTCGAAAGCCGACTTCATCGTCTTGTTCAGCAGGCATTTCATCACTCAGCTCATATCAAGGTTTGAAGTCATATGCCGAGACTAATGAAGAAGACTTTTGTTTTGCTTGGGATTATCAGTAGAGATTGGTTATTCACAAATTTCACGATCCTTTTGTCAAATTGCTACAAACATCAGAGAAAGACAGCACAGATGTTAAATTTTTTTAAATATCAAGATATGAAGATTACCTAGAGTAGAGCAGTGATGTATTAATTGAAATCAATAGATATTTTTATGAAGACCCTTTCACATCACTCTTGAGGTTATCCAGTCAACTAATGCTATGCAAGTTTATCAAGATTCAACTTGATTCCAAGTTTCCATGGAAGTTTCCTTTCACTTCTTCTCTCTACTTTCTCATTATAAAGCACTTGGGGAGAATTCAAACAGCAGCCAGGATGCTTACATGGTTGCATTAGCTATTCCATATCACTTGATCAGGCGATGAATAGAACAATTAGAGTAGGTTAGATGAATAAGTTCAATTAATAACATCTTTCTAGTTTGTCAATTGTGTTTTAGTCATGTCTTAAGTCAATTTGGTTTTATTATGATTTTCAGTTTTAGCCTTGAGTTAGAGTCAGTCTACATTGTGTCATTTTTTAGTGTTTTTGACTCCATGCCCAATGGATAAGGCTACTTGGTCTACGGTGTTCTTGGCACTTCCAAGGAGCTACCATCCCCATTGGAGCCAATGTTAGTGTCAGTCTAGTCATACTGCCATCAATGATCAAAATTTCTGTTTTGCATTTGCATTTTAGGAGTCCCATACAAATAAATTTCACCATTCCGCTAGGTTTGGATTCATTGAGGGTAGTGATTTTTTCATTAGTTTCTCCTCATGTGAAACTTGTTGATTCTCCTCTCTATGGTCTTTAGTCATGATCTATTTTCACTTTGCAAGTCATGTCAATTGGTCATAGGATGAGTCTTATTATGTTCTAGGGTATCACCATGGTCAAATTAATGAGTCAAGTGTCAACTAAATATCAGCAAAATCATGAGGAAGTCAATAAACTCAAAGTCACAGCACCTGGGAAGATCAAAGAAACATTTTATTCAGTTTGATGTAATTTTAACCTCAAAACGATGTTTTGAGGTGAAAACATGATACTTTGCCTTTATGATCATTTATTATGTAATTTTATGTTAGCATATGTGATAAGTCACAATTCGGAAGCTTCTATCTCCACAAAGTCATCACCCTGCCTTCAAAGAATATTTTCATAGCATGTTCAGCATCAAGTCATGTTCTAAGTAGATACAATAGAAAGAGCCCAGAAAGAGCTTTCCAATGGTATATTACACTCTCAAAACTGAATTTTGGATTGAAATTTATGCTTAAGGAAGTAAAAGTCCCCTATACCCTCAAATAATCCCTTTTCCCATCTTTCCCTAAACTTTATGTTATTAAAGTTTAATATTTTCTTTTTATAAAACCCTTTTTCCCCTTTCGATTTACAAAAAAGCATTTTAAATCATTTAAATTCATATGTGATTTATTCATTAACCACTTCCCCTCCATGCCGTGAAACTTTATAATAAAAATCAAAGTTTCATATTATAAGTACCACCCCCCGCCATTCCCAAACCACTTCCCCCCTCATGCTTTAAACTTTATAATAAAGTTCAAGGATAATTATAATCTCTGCCATTTTAACCACTTCCCCTCCATACTCCGTTGAAACTTTATAATAAACATTTTAAAAGTTTTTATTATAAAGCCCCGTTCTGATTACGTAATCATAAATCCCTTGTGCTTTAATAAACCACTTCCCTGCCACACCTTAGAACTTATAATAAAGTTAAATTCTTCGCGATCCATAATCCTTTCCTGATATGAAAAGCACAATCGCAACATTTAATTGTGTGTTCCGATTGGCCTATTATAAAACTCCAATGCGATTGCCTCGATTGAATATCTCTGATGGCAAAACCCTCGATGAAACTTCCTTCTGATTATATTCTGGCCGTCGATCTACCCATCTGATCGGACATGCCAGACTCAATCGACACCTCCAAAGACTCCCCCCAAATTAAAATCCTCTGACCATCCCTCCATCGTTGATATCATCATCCCAATTGACGGCCCACAGCTGACCAGATCATTGCAATCGGTGACCATATATAAAACTTCCCCTTCGCCCCCTCTGATCTCTGACGTTGATGGCTCTACGGGTCCCACCACTTAATTCTTCTGCCCGTTCATTATAAAAATCCCTTTCCCCTTTTTAAAATTGAATTTTGTTATATTTCATTTATACAAAAGGTTTTCACCATTGCCTCCTCCCAATCGTATCGGCGAAATTGTGTTGTGTAATGCACCTGCTCCCGATTCTGATCCCGATTTTCCCTAGGTCCCACCTTAAGCCCTCCGCCCAACCAATAAAATAATATTTTCCCTTATATATAAAATGAAAAATCATTTTCATTGGTTCTTAAAGGGATCTCCTGCTCTATTGTATATTTCCCCATCGGACCTATGCCAATCGCATCGGAACTTTTTGGGCTTTGTTTCAACTACATTCAACCCTCGATCCCAATTGCGATGATACCATCACAAACATGTATTGCAAATATTTTATTATATTATATCCCCTCTGCTCCATCTACTCTAATACTGATTGCGATGCAGACCCCATTGCCTCTCCCTTCCCTTTTTCCCATTCAAAATAAAATTTTCCCTTCACGAAGGCATAATTTCATTTCATTTCTATTTTCAAAAGCATTTTATTAAAGTCACTTTTCTTCAGCGAAAATAATGGAAACAGTGAGAGACAGTGAATAAGCCGAGGAACTAAATATGAAAAAGTCAGATATCTTTGGCAATGGTTTAAAGAGATATTTTCTACAGATTTTTCTTCTCATTCATTGGATATAACAACAAAATTTTCAGATGTCCCAAAATGTAATGTTGTCCCTTATTTTTAGGGGCAGATTGTTAGAATTCTTTTCTATCATTGCACTTCAGCTCTTCAGCTGTAAAAACAACTCCTCTTTCTATGGATCTATGTTCCCACATTTTAGCTTATTTAATGTAATTGTAAATCATTTGTAAAGAAGTCTGTAACTCAGCAGTAGGGGAATAGTGTGGAAAAACGCTATGCGCTCCATTGTGCAGTTTGACAGGAAATTAATAAGAGATGCAGCTCTGATTTGTGGGATCCATGTGGTATGATATTTAGCATTTGTTTCTCTCTTTTGTTTCATATGTAAATTTTTATGTTTCACCTCTCATCCATAAACATTTCCTTTTGAATGCTTTCAAGATAGAAAGGTAGAATCCATTTTATATGCTCTGCCTTGGGAAATCATTCATACTCTGTGTTTTTCTCTTCTGTTTGAAAAGGATCCATTTCTTATGCCCTTTTCATCTCCTCACCAGTCTTTCCATTCCATATTATTTCAACTGGATTGCTAAATATCTTGCCTATCTTGCCCCATGAAATACCTTCTGTCTTGATTTAATTTCCCAGTTTCATACTATCCCTTTTGTCCCACACATCCCTAAAAAATAATTTGATTTATTAAAATTATTTCCCATCATTATACCTAGCCTAATATCAGATCATTATTATTCTTTGTTGAATATCCATTTTATGGAGAGAGCCCTCTCCTGTCCTTGTAGGGTTAGCTACAAGGCTGAGCATGGCTTAATTGTTACCCTGTTTTGCCCTTTTTTAGACTGGGGTCCAGATCAGGTGTTAACAGGTAGAACTTAGGAATGGGTAATTTGGTAAAATAATTGTAGAGGAAAAGTTAAGGATGAGACCTTACCTACTAATTACCATTATCCATTGGAAGAGAGTTGGTAAATTAAATAACATGGAAACAAATTAGCAATATCTCTTTGGGCTATCGTCCTAAGAAGTAGATGTTAATAGTAATAAAAATCATAATAATATTATTATGATAGAAAATGCACCTACATCTCAATCATGGTCTAATGGCACAAGGAGTAAGAAATGTCGCTAACAGAAATAGAGGATAAAATATCCTTGACGATAATTATTGAACGAAAATTTGATAAGTAATTAGACCAGAGTATAGAAAACAAAATGTCTATTAAATAATGTTCATCATGATGTGATGAGACACATTAAGTCTGTTATATGTGAATGGCATTAATTCCATAAATAGAAAAAATTGGAAGCGGATTTGTTATATGTATCTCTGTGATTTTGGATCCCCAATATTTGAAATTTTGCTTTTTAGTAGAGCTCTGAGTCTTATTTGCAATGTCACAAATCAGAACTAGTTTGGATTCTTCAAGATAAGGTTATGCTCGATATCCCACAATGACCTAATTATGGACTCGTTCAGTAGAGATAAGTTGTATGGGGTTCCACATGTAATTGCTTCGACCTTTGGCCCTGAAATTGATACGCATGAAAATATTGTCCATTCATTTTCGACTGTTTTTTATAGAATGAAATTCAATGCATGAAATGAAAGTTATGATGATTTTCCCTTGGTCACCTGTTTGAGATGAAAATATAGAGCCTCCAAAAACTCTAACTTCCTCACATCATATCTCCGAAAATATAGTGAACCAAGATATGAAATTCTTACATGATGTTCCTCAGAATTTCGACTCCAAGTGATTTCAATTTCAGCTTCTGAAGCTTTGTAGAAAATTTTTTATAGCATAAATCATAATATTTCTTATTTGAAGAAGTGAAACCCTAGAATCCATAGCTCTAATACCAAATGTTATGCAACCAAATCACAAAATAGAAGAAAATATAGATAAGAGACTTATAAATCAGCCTCTTAGAGGGGTTAGCCTCCCTTATATTACATAAATGAAAAATTATTGGATGATACAAATATAAAAAACTACTTTCTATATATAGAAGTCTAAGGGGTCACAATATAATTAGAGCCTACAACTACAAGGAAAGTACCCTCTAGCTGATTTTTTTGAGGAACCCCTTATAAAAATACCCCAAATATCTGTTTCTAGAAGGGGTTACTAGAGGAGGTTGGTAGGTGGAGCTTTTTGTGGTTGTTCGTCATCTGGTGTGATTATCATCCTAAACTGCACCGGTGCATTCAAAAAGAGAAAGCACTGATGCACACAAAACATTGGCACACTGGACAATGTGCGCTCCATACAAACCTGCCCAGTGCATCTTATTACTGTAGCACATCGGTGCTTTACAAATATTCCAAACCAGTGCACCCAAAAACCCCACCAGTGCGCCTATAAAACCTTAAGAAAGTGTCAGGTGCAGTCTTAAGAAACCACACCAGTGCGCCTATAAAACCTTGTGCACCGAAACATGGTTAAATAAAAAATATTATGCAAAAAACCACATTTTTCACTTTTCTTGGTACTCCAGAGCTCTCAAGCACCAATGAAATTTATCTTTTTCTGAGCCGCCCTGATATCAATGCTCCCATTCCACCCATTGCACGCACTTCTTCTGTGCATTACCCACCAATCTCCAGCCTGAATTTTGCAAAATAGTGGGAAATTTTTCTTTTGCAAATTCTACAGCCAATATGCCTCCTCGACGGCCAAATGTGTAGGTATTCTTCTTTTTTTTCCATAATTAAGCCTTTTACGAGATTATAATTTAAAATTACTTTAAAATTAACCATTTAAAAGAAAAAAAAATTGCCGCACAATGCACTCGAGCTGTTTGGCTCGCACACTTCATAGTACTGCTTGTAAATTTAAAGTCCACACCGCAACTAGTGTTAATGGTATCTACACCAGTTTCGGGGTGGTATTGAAAGGCGCACCATGTTATTTTAAAATTTGAAAAAAAATGCGGTGTAGTGAGCTACCCGACTGCATCATTGACCATGTGGAATAGTGGCAATGCGGTGCATTGACATAAATATCCACCTTGGGGCAAGTATTTTTGTCAGTGAACCGCATTCCTCATTTCGACAGGGTCAACGTTGTGGCTTGGTAAAGGACCACACCATTGACTATGTAATGATGTTAGGAGTTCAGTGTGCTGACCGAACTATACGCCATGGGGCGTAGAGTTTAGTCAGCGAACCGCACTTTCGACATGGTCCATAGTCAATGGTGCACTGGAAATTTTGAAATGCACCGCCACTAGTGCGCTGAGTATTTTCTGGTGCACCGCCACCGCTACGCGACAAAGAAAGATGCACCGATACCGTTGCATGCTTGTTTTTTGTGGCGCATTGACTATTTATTTTTTCCAAATATATATATATATATATATATATATATATATATATATATATATATATATATATATATATATATATATATATATATATATATTCCTAAATACATGTGTCATTTAATAAAAATATTGTATTTAATATATCAATAATTCAGAGATGTGAAAGGAGAGAAGAGAGGGAACGTCAACAACAACTGGTGGATGAGTATAACATGGCTCACCTATGGGAGGCACAAGAGAGGGAGAGATATGTGTACCCTCGTTGTATTACAGCAACTACTGACTGGATCCTAAGGTAGGTAGGCGTCCTCAAGTTCTATGAGGAGGCTACTTCCCTAAAGCGTCATGGTTTGTTTTTTAGACATCTTATCCACAAGTGGAATGCCCAACGAAAGGCTTTCTAGGTTCGTCGTAACCAGTGGTATGCGCCCACTGAGGAGGACATATATTTCATTACTGGGCTATCGAGGAGAGGGGAGAATTTTCCCTCGTTCCGAGAGGTTCCAGTTAGCTATGTAGGAGGGAGTCAGCTTGTGTACTCCCATAGATACATTAGCACAGATATACTATTTCCTTTAGATTTTTAGGTCTTTGGAGGTCAGTTACGTATTGCTGCATTTGGTAGTGAGGAGGTGAGGTTCCTTTCAATGTTGATTTAGACCATTTCACACAACACCAGTGATGGGCAACACATTAGTTTCCCACTTCTATATTATGTTCATTCTTTAGTACAGGAGCCACAACTTGTCAGGTGGTTTGCCATTTTTTTGTGGCAGTTCTATACAACCTTAGATAGATCCCGTGCTCATGCACAAGGGATATTCAAATTCCCTTTTTCTTCAGTGATTTTTTGTTTATTTTTTGAGAGGTTTCTAGAGACAAGGCCTAATTTTGTTCGGCATCCTCGTAGGCCAATGTTGTAGGCACAGATGCACTTGTGGGGACAGATGATGCCCAAGAGGGGCAAGACTGAGCTTTCTGTGAGGATGTCGCATGATGCACTAGAGTTGTTAGCTAGTGTTGATGAACATCCCTTTCTTATGGTCCCCTGTCCTTATGCTGGTTTGGATTGGCGAGGGTGTGCCAACATCCTCTTCATAGATGATGAGCTGTTGGATGATAAAGGTAATATCACTATTTTATTTAAATATATTCTAACATGTTCTTTAACATGTTTTATTAAACTGTGTAATGAAATTTTCTAATTATTGTTCTGTACTTGTATATATTTTGGAGACATTGGGTATTTTGATGGTCAGGACATGGCAGCACCACCACATGATGTAGGTGTTGATCCTGATGACGATCAGGATATGCCAGATGCTGAGGATAATCAAGAGGCTAGTGCAGAGAGACCTGCTCCTGCTGGTGTGCTGGTACCACCTTTTTCTAGATGCGGTAGGTTTGATAGTAGATTGAGGATGGAGTTGGGTGACCAACTATGTGCAATGGTTTTTGAGGCGAGAGTCAGGCTAGCTACTATGAGAGACATATAGGCCAATGCTAGGCTGGTACATATGTGGAAAGGCATGTTCTGTGACATGTACATCCTGATGCGGCATGTTGTAGGAGCTATGACCTTAGTTACACAGTTGAGGAGGATCCTTTCATGTTATAGGCATGGTCGAGACGCAATATGTGATCGACAATCCACGAGTAGTGCCAAAACATCATCTTATGATCACCATTAGTGGAGTCATCATCATTCACCTCGTGCCGCGCCAGATGAGTAACCTCCACTAGCATTGAGGAGAAGTCATCATGGAGAGCAGGCTAGATGATTGACCATGTATATTCATCATGATGATCATGAGCAGGTTGGACCATCGACCATGTCCATTCATCATGATGAGGAGCCAAAAATTGATCCTGATCAGCATGAGGCACTAGTACTAGATCAACAGGCTCATGATGATTAGCATCTATCGACTGAGCTTGTCAAGGTTGCACCATTGAATGAGCAGGCCTTGAATAGTACTGTTATTGGTAATGTACCACCAGCTAATAGATGACATTTGTATTATAGTTTTATATTTTTGACATTATTCAGCTATATATATTTATGGTCCATGTATTTTATGTTCATGTTGCAGTTGTACATAATTTACACGTTGGTGATCATCATGATGTGTATTTTGTTAGGTAATGTTAGATATGTTCATTTAATGTGCAGCTTGTAGATAGATGTGTATGTGATTTGCAGTTATTTCACATGAGATTTATATTTGATGTTTGTGTTGTGATGATGTTATATAATGCTAATTATTTTTTTGTAGATGATTAGGATCACGATGATGTTAGCGAATTTGAATGTGTTTTTTAGTCCAATATGATGTTTGTACGATGGTTATCATGATCGTGATGTTCATTAATTAATTTAATATTAAATGATCATGATATTGTAAAATTGTAATATTTGTAATTCTAATTGTATGTAAAATTCTAAAATTGTAATTGTATTTGTATAATTCTAATTTTTATATGTAAAATATTTGTAAAATTTTAATTGTAATTGTAATATTTAATTTATTGTGAAATGATTGTAATTGTAATTTTAATTGTAATTCTATATATTTAAAATTGTAAAATTTACGTAATTGTAATTCTAATTGTATGTAAAATTATGAAATTGTAATTGTATGTAAAATTCTAAAATTGTAATTGTAATGGTATATATGTAAATTTGTAAAATTGTAATTGTAGTTGTAAATTTTAAATTTGTAAAATTGTAATTGTATATATGTAAAATTCTAATATTGTAATTGTAATTGTAATTGTAACTGTATGTGAAATTGTAAGATTGAAATTCTAATTCTAATTCTAATTCTATGTAAAATATTTGTAAAATTTTAATTGTATTACTTTGAAGTGATTGTAATTCTAAAATTGTAATTTTATTAAGTGAAATGATTTGATTAAAATTTTTAAATTTGTAAATTTTTAAAATTTTAAATAATTGTAAAATAATAAATCTAGAATAATATGAATTATTGTAACATAATTATGTTTAGAAAATAATGCAAATAAATTCATGTGCTTTAGAATTATCATTATTTTATTATGATCTTACATACAGGAAAAAAAGAACTTTATACAGTATGCCATTGTTTTTGAGATGAACATAGTTACAAATTATCAAGTGAAATATTCATTCTAACATTAACACAATGCAAATTACCAATTAATTCAAAATGCATATTAAAATATTTGGAAAAACTTATCTTTAAAATTATAAATGTTGATGATCAAATAACACATCTACCATATCACCCTTGGTTCTCATGATCAACCTCATTATCTTCCATCTTGCAAGGCATGATAACACTATTGTTCTCAAAAATATGTTTTGATCTAGGGTCATGTCTCAATGCGAACCACCAATCCCTATCAAACACATTTGGGTAAAAAAACACCTGGTTTTAGTGTTTGGGGAAAACATAGGGCTCCTTAGCTTCATCCTAGATCTTTCTAGAGTCGATACATATCAGCCTAATATCGCGATCTTCATTTACATTATTCCGATCAAAGGTGTCCCACCAGTTGCGCCTAAAAATAACCCATTGAAAAGAAGACAAGTCCACTTCAATGGTTTCTTGTATCTTTCCAACGTAACCTAACATCCATCGTACTAGGTTTTGATCATGGTGGATAGATCGACTAGATTGATCGAACATGACTTCCACTCCATAGTCTTGTGTGATGTTTCCAACATCGAATTTTTTTGTGTGAAAATGGTGTCCATATGCCAACATAGATGGGAAGAAATTCACTTATTATAAAAAAGTTAAAAAAAATCATAGTGTCATGTGTCTTATAATAACCCAACAGTTAAAATATGAAATATAAATGTATGATAAGTTTTAAATGTATATATAAATTAAATAGATTATTACCGAGTTGTTGCACCCAATCCCTACGTTTAATGCATCCTCTTCGGCACGTGGGTAATGACCAGCTGCGCCGTTTTTCTCTCTGAATTGGTCAGCAACTCAACTCTTGGGGCATATTTTTGGCATATCTTGTTTTAAATTATTGGGATAAGGCACACTTCTACCATTCAGCCATTTGAATTCTTTCCTATCACTATCCCCTTTCATCCTCTTTTGTTTGAATAATGCGACCCACGGTTGTGTCACTTCCAAATTGTAAAGAATGAATTTATTGATTGCTTCAATTTTTGCATTCACTGATGAAATCAAACCGACATTATATTGTACATAGAGATCAAAATATACATTATATATATAAGTTCAACATGAATATTTACTCTGTGTAAATTTGAAAACTTATAAGTCGCTTACTCTTTATCATGCGCTTTTTCCACTCATTTGGAGCAACTCCCCTTCTCTTTTGTATTCATCTCGTTCATCATCCCAAATCACCACACTTGGTCTGTTGTCGATCTGCTTGATGTACTCACTAGCATAATATAAAGACTCATATGATATGTACCATTCTACCATAGACCCCTCGGGTTTTTCCCTTTGTCGAACAAAACCTTTCAATTTTTTCATGTACCTCTCTAATAACAACATCCAACAATAAGAAACCACCACAAATAATTCAACATCATCTACTAGGTGGATTCGAAGATGAACCTACAAATCCATGAAACTCATCAGCAGTTGCTTCTCAAACATACAAACAATATCAACTATCTCTTGATGCCACCGTGGAATACTAGCCACAAGAATCTCCTTTGACGTGATCCAATGTACAAATGCAGATAATTTAGATATAGAACATACAAGGTCTTGA
Source organism: Pinus albicaulis (assembly GCA_034641835.2). Classification (NCBI taxonomy): domain Eukaryota; kingdom Viridiplantae; phylum Streptophyta; class Pinopsida; order Pinales; family Pinaceae; genus Pinus; species Pinus albicaulis. The sequence continues at coordinate 1,214,866,413 of CM076579.1, forward strand.
GGGAATTCATGTTTCACATGCCCACGCACGAACAAAGGATAATGACATTGCAAAGTTATAAACAAGTGCAATAATATACAAAATAGTTATTTTTTATGATCCTTGCATGGGATAAATTTTATTAATATAGAAAATAGTTGAATCATGCTTTTGACATTATACGTACTCTGAGAAGATTCAAATGGTCATGTGATTTCAACCCCGACAAATGATAATCCATGGTGAAACAATGCCATAGTGAAGACCCATATGAAGATGGTACCCTCACACCTATTATAACTTCCTTTGCCAAATAAAGATCATATTTTTTTTAAATCCATGGGACATCACCTTCTTTGAAATACCATGAATTAGAGGGACCAATGCCTGCCTCTGATCCTATACTTTCTAATCATCTTGGCCAATATTTCTTTTTAGTTTTTGAAGTAATAAGGTATTTCCTAATAGCCAATGTGTCACTTTGTTTCGATGATATGCTCCTCCATAAAGAAGACGAAACATTTTTAAATATATGAATGCGATCTAATAAGTGGGCAATCTTAAGATTCTCCCAATATGGGAGGTTAAAAAAAGATAGTTTTCCTTTTCATCCCAATGGAAAATTTCTCAACATAGGTGTCAAAGAATTCTGGATCATTAAACACAGGCTCCGCATTTGAATTGAACATTTCTATGAACTCCTTCTCCTTCTCTCTCTCAGATGCTCTAAGTCATTCAGCTACTGTCGTTATTGGATGCCTTTAGGTTCTCTCTCATTTACCATTGAAAGTGAATGTTGCTCTTCTGTAAGGGTCTTATTTTGGGAGGAATACCCTGGAGCAATCATACACTGGGTTTCGTAGGTCCTTGGACCATTTATCTTTTAGAGAAGGTGCACAACATTTACATCCAAAATACCTTTTGTTATAAAACCTGCGAGATTATTGTATAAAATTAATATGCATGACACGTTAAAGAATATCATGAAGATCATAACAATTATAATGAATTAAATAAAAAATATGTGACATAATATTGTTACGTATATAAAAAAATCAATAAATTAAACATGTGATTTACGAAAGAAAACTCCTAATCCTGGATAATCATGTGTCGTATAAGCACATATAACATACAACATAAAACTCCTCTCTTCTGCGATGGGTCTTGATACATCGTATACATTTATCCCATCCCATAATTCTTTCAATTCTTTTACGAGTGGTTGTAAGTAGACATCCATATTCTTCACTTGTCTTCTACGATGGACTATGAGAGCCAACATAAGATGTTCATTCTTCACAGAAAACCATGGGGGGGTATTTTTATTTATCACTAATACAAGACAAACATAATAGTTGGCATTCTGGAGGGAATATAGGTTGACGCCATCCATGGATATGCTGAGTCGTAGAATTCGTACTTCATCCTTGAATTTTCCAGCCATGTATCCTATATATGCTTCATGGCCATTGAATCAGTTGGGATTCCCATAACTCCCAACTCACTTCTATGTGAGGCATTCCATCCTTGCAACATAGCTAATTCTTTGCAACAAAAGAGCCTTTGAATCCTTGGAATTATAGGCATGTGCTTCAATATCTTAAAAGGAGGACCAGTACATGATTTACCCTTCGTTTTCGATCTATCATACCTGTCATGCCCAAATTTCTGACATATCTCTTTGTTTACATATTATCCTCTATATATAATACAATCATTTGGACATGCATGATATCATATGTACTCAACGCCCAACATTTTCAACAACTTCTTTCCCTCTTTGTAGCTACCGGGCAAGACAGTATCACTCAGATGAACCTTATCTTTGAATAACCTGTAGTTGGTGATCATGAAAAAATATATTAATAAATGTACATTAATGCCGATATAATTATTAACGTTCATAAAATTTACCATTTGTAGTGTTCATTGTACTACAGTGGTTGTATTTCTCAAATTTATATAAGGGAGGACTTTATGGTAACTCACCTCAAAATTTCCGAGAAACCTGCATTTGAAAAGCCAAAATTTTATTTCAAGTTGTACAGTAACATCGTTGTTTCCAAATGGGTAGACTTTGACTGATCGCTAGGTCCAAAGAGAGGGGTGATGGAAGAAAATTTAAGGCTTCCGAAAAAGGTGTCAGTGATATGAGCATCATCCCCTAGCTGGTCATCATTTTGGAATGCATCTAATAACATTGTCTCTATGGTAGTCGTATCCCTTAAGTAATCATCCATATCAACCTCTATCTAATTGCCTCCATTGCCAGCTTGTGAAGAACTACTATTGCTATATTCATTCCTAATTGGTGAATCTGGACGTGGTGAGAATTGAATCGGTGGTTGATTCAACCATTCTTGGTATCGTTCCTCTCTGATTTTTTCTCTTAATTCAATCTTCTCTCGATTTGGCATTGTCGTGGGGTGCAATGGAAGATGGTATGTAGGTCATTCATCATCACTAGAATCCTAATAATTAAAAAAAAAAAAAATTGAACATAATTAGTACATAATATATTATATCAATTAGTAACCACGTTGACAATATTGGATGATTAATTGGTTTGACATCGAAATAATTACATTAATAAATATACAAAACAATTATAATTATTACCATCATTGTCCCAGGATTGTGGCTAGAAGATGAAATATTGTTACAATTGGCAAGGTGAAGTAGCTATCCATTTTCATCTACCGAATGCGCCTTGCAATATGCTTCTCCTGATTAGAGTTTCTGACGTCTTGGAGCTTTTTGAATATTTTGTGCATCTCAACTTGATTCTGAATCTGCATGAACCTGCAAATTTGTATACATTATAAATTTAATTAATTTGTGCATGAATGACATGGATAAAAAACATAAATTCATTTAGATAATGAAAATATAAATAAAATTTGAAGTAATATTATGTCTCGAGATGGATAGGGAGAACTCTGCGATGGACTTTGAGAAATATTATGGAACAAGCTGGATTTTGAAGAATTATCCATTTGATATAATTATGATATTTTCTCCCTACATTTGAGCAAAATCAACAGTAAATTTTGGTGCAGACACCTAGAAGTAATTTAAGTTCCTTAGAAATGGACTTCTTGTTATTGGTGCTAATGTATAGATCACCGCACTGGTGCATTTTCATTACTGTGCACCAGTTCTAGGATATAAACGGATGCACTGGTGCGGTGACATTAAGTGACGCACTAGTGACGAATAATCGCAAACAAAAATACTGCAACTCTATTTTTTTGAGTAAAAAAAGGTGATAAATTGAAAAATGGGTGGCATAATATTTTCAAAAATCTAATCTCATAAAACAATTCTTTAAATACTAAAAAATTTTCATTATTTCACTATTTTTGCAAATATTTTCAGCCAGAGATTTGCAGGAGACATACCTGGAGAAACAGAGCATGAGAGCATTGTGGAGCAACAAAATGTGTTCGAAAATAAGTATTCAGACCATCAGAATTCCAAACCTCTACTGATTCAAACACTGGAGCATAGAATTTTAAATGATCTCGTGATTAAAGTTTATTGTTTTTTTTTAACTTTTTCTGCAATTTTTTAACGTAGTAAGAAAAAAATTTATATTTCTTTTTCATTTTCAAAAAAAAAATTAAAAAAAAAAAAAATCATTTTTACCCTATACCCTACATTCTTCTTGTTTCTGCCCTTTCTTCTCCCTATTTCTGTGATTTCAAAATCATGGATTTTCATTTTAGATTTATAGGGTTTGTATTACTATATATAGGCCTAAGACATCCAACCCACGGGATGATTTGTATAGTCGGATCTCAATCCATGTCTGACTTTGCGTGAATTTAAAAAATAAAAGATTTTTTTATCGGTGTGCCAGGCATAACCTAACGCATCAGTGTGCTAGATTATCGCAGTGCACCATGGAAGTACTGTGTGGTAGAAAAAGAAAATTAATCAGTGCACCATATGTAAAATATGGCACCGATGCACTATTTCATTACAGCGCACCGCACTTGTGCTATTTCACAGTTCCTTTTTATTGTGTTAATCGGTGCACCATGTAACGTATAAGACACTACACTAGGTCTCCTAGTTCACAGAGAGCACCATATGGTGGTCTCTTGTTTGTGTGTGGAGTTTATGCTACAAAAACTAACACTAGATGATTTTTAATATTTTGTCTGTGTAGATTGGTGCGACGGTTAACATGTAACACACTGGTGCTCCTTGTTGACACAAAGCACCATACGGTGAATTATACTATTTTAGCAGTGTGTTTATAAGACCACTAAGCACCAATGTCGGTGCGTACACCATGAATGTGGCACCTGTTTCTTGAGATTTTCTTTTTTGACCTCAAAAGTTGACAATTTATTTATAAAATATATTAAGGAATGATATGGTATAGGTTTCATATTGATAAAGAAATGGCTAACAAGAGATCAATAACAAAAATACTGATAACACATTGAGAAAATAAAAAAACGCAAATTATTTACAAAAATTATTATTTTTGAACTATATGTAAGATTAACTAATATGTATTGTTTACTGTATATCATGCAGAGCCACAAAATTACGAAGCTCGATAAGATAATTTCTGATCTAGGACCAGAAGAGCTTAAAATCTTGATGGAAAAATTGCAAAAGGATGAATCAGGTGAATGAAAAAATATTAATGATCAAATATCGGTTTCTTTTTTAATTTTCATTAATAATATACTTAAATTTATTAGATAACATGTGTCAAAAAATATATTAACTCACATTTGTTTAATGTTCTACAGGGACCAACAACTCAAGAAAGGAATGTTGTTCTAAGGAAATAAAAAATATTATAACATGCAAATGAAAATGAGTTGCTCTTTAGCTCATTTGGAGTGGTGCTAGAGGTTAACGAAAGGGGGAAAAAATTTACAAAATTTTGAGGGATCTAGTGGAACGAATGTATAGATGTTCTTTCAACTTAAAATACAAAAATGAATCCAATGATTCCAAGAACCAAATTTTATCTAAAGTACAGCAAGAGTTTCCAGAGAGTTGGTAAATGATACATGTCAGACTTTTAATAGCAAAAACGTACAACAACAAAAAAGAAGGAATGAAAAAGTAATATTCCTTTAAATGTTTGTCTAGAATTATTTATAAATATCACTTTTTTTATATTTAATTTTCATATATCAATATAAAAATTAGATAATTTATTGTCATGTTACATTTTCAGGAAGATTATGAAAATCTCAAAAGATGAACATGCTAATATCAGAAATATGGCAGTAGGAATTTCAAAAAAGGTGTACAAGGAGATGGTCAAATAAATGGAAAAAATTGCATTGTTGGAGGAGGCATCTCAATAAAAACATGCTTCAAATGTAATATGTAATCATTGAATTTTTCGATCATTAGGTAGAATAAATAAACAATTTAGCATTAAATATTAATTTTCAAGTCTTTTTTTTGTAAAAAAGAAAAGAAAATGAAACCCATTCAGCACATAAAATAGGATGACAAGGAAGAAAAGGGTTGATATCTAAGTTTGTGAGTTATTTTTGCTTCATTATAACAACTCAACTAGATTTCATTTTTTAATTTTTTAAGTTGTTTTACAAAAATCATCATTGAATGTCTTCAAACATGTGCTAACAAAAAGAGAAGAACCATCAGATGAATTGATTGACATTGGGTTAAATATGGGTTGTGAGTATATGTTGTCATATTAGAAATTAATTGTGGAATTTGTAAGCATCTATCGATACTGTTTTACTTAGCTCCGTCTATAATTAATAGAACAAAAAATTCTTTTATATTAAATATATGATTTTTTATGGGGTATAAAACTTGCAGGAAACAAAGTATGGAGCTATGGCAGTAGATGTAATCTTGAAAAATAGCACACTACATGGTTTTGAAATAATTTGTATATTTCATCAGTTGATTTTTGCTATGGTATGTCATTTATTTTTTATTTAAATTGATGTATATTATTTAATATTTCTATTTTCATATTCTCACCAACAGATATACACGCATTACAGTTTATTTTTATGTTTGTAGATGGAAGGTGAAGAAGAAGAAAACAATTAACACTGGGAACAAAAAATTGTTGAAAATAACCCAAGTCAGGGAAGTAGCTCTAGCAGTGACAAGAGTTCAAGCAAATACTGATGATCACTATGTTTGGATATCAAAGCAAGGCATTGTATTTTTTGAAATATTTGTCTGTGAAATCAGACATTTTTTTTAATCTGATGGACGTAGTGTCCCAATTGAAAGACAAATGGATACCAATAACTGTCCCATTTTGTATGAAAAAGATTATCTTATTCAAATATATATAATAAAATATGTTTTAATTTATTTTATTGGGTTCTCCATTGTCGCTGTGAAATGTAACACCACTGATTAAATATACGGATCATTAAATGTTATTATGAAGAGATGTGAAATTTGACGATATGATATAAAAAATTAATCCAAACATCACATTCAAATGCACTAATAAAAATTCAATTCATATAAATACTGTTATAAGGTATGTGTCATCTTTTGATGAATAATAGATTTTAAAAAAAAATCACAATAATTATGATATGATATAACAAATTAATCGAAACATCACATTCAAATGCATTAATAAAAACTTAATTAATATGAATACTGTTATAAGATGTGTTGACTTCTTATGAATAATGAATTTTAAAAAATCGCAATAATTGCACTGTCACAGGTCGATGTTTCTAAAAAATAAAAAATGAACACCAGTGCGTGTTAGTTACTGTACACCGATGCGTTTGTATATTACAGTACACCGGTGCATTTCTATGACCTATACGCACCGCAAAAATACCAATTCCAATTACAAATCTCAGTGTGTTTGTGCGATATTGAGCACTGGTGCATTTATGTGAGTCTACGCACTGGGGCATTTGTATGACCTATGGGCACCTCGCAAATACCAATACGAATTAGAAAAAATGTTGCATTTGTATGATATTTCATACCAGTGCATTTCTATAACTTGACGTACCGGTGCGTTTATACGACCTATGGGCACCGCACAAATCCCAAGACCAATTAGAACGGTCCCATGCATTATATCACGAACACTGCGCTCGGGTGTGGTTTTATACCTTGACGGTCCGGTGCATGCACCTTCGATTGCCTTAGGCCACCTTCTAGATGACACACACCAGTGCGTTGACACCTTAGTACCACACCGATGAAAAACACATACGTAATAACCTCTAGGCACCCAGTTTTTTTAGTTGTGTTGAAATTCCATTAAAATCTCGACCAAAACCTCCATAACCGTAAACGGATGTTGTAGCAAATGTGTTTTTGACAATTTTGGTCAATTTAATAACACTAAAAACCTCCTTTACAACCTCTTCTAGAGGGTATTTTCCTTGTAGTGTACATAACAATAATAATGTAAGGGGATAAGATTAACAATAGTAGGCTTCTATGGGGCACAATAATAACAATATGGAGACTACATGGGCACAATAATAACAATAAGGGGGCTACACTAATAATAACAATAAGGGATACACTAGTATTATAGGGGCCTAACGCTACCCCAATTTTATCATACCTTACACAAAATATTTGTATTTACAAAATATCTTGTTAAACATATTCTAGATGAATTTCATATTTCAAATGCATCAATGTTATCAAAACTTTAACAAAGTAGGAAGGTACCGGTCCTATTAATTTTCAATTACGTAAACATGTGTCATGCTTTAAGAGTAAGTATAGAAAATAATGTTACATCTTCTAGACAATTCCTTTAAAGGAATTAAAACAAAGTTTCCATACATATTTTTTCCACAACAATAGTTAAGGAAATAAGACCTTCTAAGAGATATATCCATTTTAATCAAAAAATTTACGTTCAAGACATGTCATGCACATGCATTCGATCATGAGTCAGTATGTAGCATTAATACTTAAAGTCAATCACATGTACTTTTATGCTAAAAGAAATTAGTAGTTTCAATCGATTCAAAATCCTCTCCAAATTTTGGTTAGCAATGATAATGAAGACACCACAATTCTACAACATAACGGACCTAACTAATTAGGTTGAATATGTAGTGTCACCAATAATACTCATAAAGGTATAAAATGCAATATTTGTTTAGATGCATGATGTATATTGATTCATTCATACTAACACCATCCTAAAATCATTAACTTGCAATAGTACATTTTGATGTATGTGGTTTGAGTGACTAATGTAATAAAAAACACCTAGTTCAAATTCGTTCTATAATTAAGTTGATATAACATACATAATCTATTTAATCTCATGCATTTCCATTATTGGAAAATATATTTCTAAAATATCAAATAATTTATGTTTCCTTATTACACCAGTTACCATTTATGCATTTTCATATGGAAGGGCACACACTTTCCTTTTGATTCTTATTATTGACATAACAATATATTTCTACTAAATCTGTCACTTTTAAAGACACTATTGTTATTGTGATACAAGTTCTTTGTAAAATTCAAAAACTTACATTCATGTGTATGCATTGTTAAAGAAATATTCATTTTCATAGCCATCATAGTTTCTTGCATACTATATTTATATGCATAAAAGCATACACAAAAATTTACTCATATAAGAACATTATTTCACCATTAGTACTTGCATGTCAATAAAAATAATGGTAATAATTTAGAAGTCAAAAATGGCTCAAACATGTATTCCCACCATTAAGAAAATAATAGGAGTATGGATTACCAATATCACATTGTTTACAACTTAACAGTGACCTTAAATAAACATATTTAATTATGCATATTGCAATATTCCTTCGAACATAAGTTCAAAAGTTGATCAATAGATCACACACAATTTATTAGTATTTCAATTACCAATAATGATACCATCATATGCTAATTCATGGGAGGTAGTGAAATATACTAAATATTCAATGTTACTAACTATTATAAACACAATCAAAATTCAAAGTAATTCCATGGTAGGACACAATTGACCATTAGACATTACAGTGAAGAACTACCACTTGACACTTTTTTTTTCTCATCATTCAAGGGGGTTGTTTTAATGTCTCTTCAAGCATTATATTATCCAATTCAAGGACCAATATTGCATTTTTATATTATTTCAGTATCACAATGTTTTCATTATTGAAAAAGAAAACATTCATTCTCTTCTTATAGGAAATACATTGCAGCTCTAAGAATTTTTTATTTAAATGTGCCATTAACCATTATCATGAAAGTATGCATGCCATGGCTTCTAGTTAATCCACACTATCACTATTTATAGTTTGATTATTACAATTTTTCCAAGACATAACTACAAATAATGTAAATGAATGTATAATTGACTATTATCCACATAAATTACAAAATTACATGAGTACAATTATTCTTCAAGGTATTCATTAATACTATCATTCTTCAATGAAATCATTAATACCATCATCCATGTCATATAAAATGCAGTCTACTACATACACTTCAATCTAGTTTTGTTAATTCCATACCTGAGCATATATCCAATAACATCATACCTGTACTCCTTGTTCTTATTGAACCCATAGGTGTTAGTGTTGTAAACCTTGCTTCGATAACAATTGTAACATCCCTTCGTAAAACTTGTGCAAAAATACACAAGAAAATATGTTTTTGCCATATTTACTGGCATGCAATATTCCCAACGAATTATCATATACTCAATTCATTATCAAATGTTAAAATCGCCATCTTAAAGTGAAGTAACCTTAGAAAAGGAATAACACATCTTGTGAAGAAATAATTATCGCACCGACTTGTTAACAAATTGCATTTTGTTGTGGCTTTGCATCATTACATTGGTCAATACATGAGTGCTTATATATAACATATTGAATGACGTAATTTCAAATATCATGCAATATAACAACATTATCAATATAACCATATAGAAAGAACATAATTAAACATTGATATAGCTTGGAAACCCCAAATGGAAAAACAAGAAAATGTTTATTTTATTAAAATTCCATGAGGGAGTTCACCCGTCATTCAATGACAATAAGGGAGCCCATCCCTTGCCCATTGTTAAAATTTTACAAAAGAACATAATATTTGATTCAAATATAATTAACTAGAGGTCAATACATTCAACATGATTTCATGTTTCTCAAACACTTTACCCAACATTCTTGACCATAGTACCTTTGTGGCATGGTTGTTTCCTGCAATAAATTATCCCTTGTAAATTGCATTTAACTATCCTTCACTTTGGATGAATCAATATCAACCATAATTACCTAATTTATTTCCATAGCTTTAGTTATCATCCATCTTTCGATTGTTGCAAAGGGGATATATTTAAAATTATCAATCCATTCGTTGCAGAAATCACATTTTTTTCCTGCAATTTCTATCATTCGTGACTCTAACATCATGATTAGGAAAAATCTCATTTTTTCAAAACCCAAATAATCAATATCCATGAGTTATCTCTAATACTATTATGTGTTATACATATTTTCATGGTTCACTTTCTTGCACATGCGTAATAACCTTAAAAAACATCATAAATATTTTACTTTAACATGCATCTCCAAGTGCAAGACAACTAAAACATTGGTTAATAATTTTCTAATACAACTAATTTTTTTTTCTTTTATTCTAATGTATTATGCCAATGCACATACTTATAGATGAATTTATAATCTTTTATATTTCCAAGGCATTAATAAATGCATCCAAAAGCCACATTTACTTATTTTTCATTAAATAATTATGTAAACTAAGAAAGCATGAATTTGTCTTCATATTATACATACTTTAAATATATGCGTATAATTATAAAATATTTTTTTCTTATCCAAATCAAAAATGAATTAAATAAAATGCACAAATAATATCAAGAATACATATTCATATAAATTAATTAAATGCATAAAATCTCCCTTATCAATCCTTATTTCAACCAAAATACCACCTTTCACTATATAATAATCACTTGCAACTTGCATGTGAATGAAGATCATGCATGTGATAATGAATTTTTATCTGCATCTCACATGCGAACAAAATTTATGTTAACTTTCATGTGAATAAAGAATGGGCATGAAATTACAAAATTTCATCTATTCAATAAACCACCATAGTTAACTTATGTTTCTATGCACAACAACATAGTTAACTTAGTTCTCAATTATTTTCAACAAAATATCACCCTTCACTTGTCTCTTTGAATGAAACATGGAAAATTTTCCAAGAAATTAATATGGTTATCTAATCTTTGTTCATAACAGTCCATGAAATATTTTTAAGAAATTTATATAGTTAGCTTATCTTTGTTCACAAGAATCCACAAAATATTTTCAAAAAAATAAAAATTTCAACTTATATTTCTGTGCGCAATAACATGCTATATTTTCAACAAAGTAAAGTTTTGAAATCAAGGAAGTTAACTTATATTGTTACGCACAGGAATCCACGTAGTATTTTAAAAAAGAATAAAATAGATTGTTATCTTTTTATGCACAAGATTCATATGAAATATTTTCAACAAAAATAACATATATTGTTATATTTTTATGCACAAGTTTCATGTGCAAACATTTTCAATAAAATAACATGTATTCTTATATTTTTATGCACAAGATTCATATGAAATCTTTTCAAGAAAAATAACATAGATTCTTATAATTTTATGCACAATATTAAAATGAAATCTATTGAATAAAAATAATATAGGTTCTTATCTTTATATGCACAATATCCATGTCAAATAATTTTTTATAAGATTAACACAGGAACCATGTAAATTAACACAATTATTCTATCTTTCCACACACAAAATAGTGTGATATTTTTCAAGAAAATGACATGGTACTTATATTTTATGCAAAATACTTCCCATATGAGGTCAGGTTCTATAATTTCCATCCTATCGCTTCTGTAGAACCAGTGTATAAATGTGTTACAATAGGTCCCAGTCCAATGACCATAAAACAAAAGAGCCTAGGGAATACTATCATATAATAAATCCATTGGACCAGATATCATAGGTTATCTAATCTTAAACATATAGGGCATGTTACCGTATAACAGTCTTGTTAAGCTAGCCTACTAGATAGGCTCTAATTTTAGAGAAGTATCTCCCCTCCATGTCTTTCCATGCCATTTTTATTGTAACTTGCATGAGTAACTCGATAATTGTGTCATTGGGGATAAGAAATTCCTAAGCACAGATGAATATTATTAATGGACCTCTAGAAAAAAAAAACTTCTATGCATGGGAAAATTGAAATCCCAGGTGCAAAAATCAGAAAATTAGGTTATTATATAGGGCATGAAAGACGACATTCCATTGATTCGGTCAAGCAATTGGAGGAAGAATGGAAAAACTTGTGCTTATGTATGGGTACATGCATATCATAAAGCCATTTTGATAACGAATTCTTGATTTTATCCATTGCATGTCGGGAGAATAACTGCACATCAACATTGCAAAACAATAATATTTTCACATGAAATTTTATTATGTGGTTTTATGGATATTACACAAACCTTTTTTGCTTTATTTCTAACCGGTGTTGTGATTATTTTAATTGCTTAGTCAATTTATCTACTATTTTTGTTAACTCTAGTTCACTAAATTCTTTCTATTGTTGAGATTACCTAACAAAAATTATTGCATCTTTATCATTCAAATTTATCTCTTTTAGAGGAAATTTATATGATGTTATCACAACTAGGAATTTTTTTTGCTATAATCTATGTTTCAAATGAACAACTTTATATTCTAGGATATTCATCTTCATATCACACCCCAAATATTGTGCTTTTTTCTTCCTCAATATTTTCTAGTTCAACCTCCCTATCTTAATGTCTTTATCTACTCTTTTCGTCATAATGCTAAAATTCATGCTACTAGGAAAAGGAAAACATTAGCTACAAGAATCATTGTTGCAGTTTCATTTTGCAATTCCTCCTCTCAAGTATATAAATCCTTAAACTCACCCCCTAATTTATTAGGATTTTTTCTTTGTATTAATCTTCCAGCAAATGTTGCATTAAAAATATAATATCATTCACCCTATATTTCAACATATTATATTGCATGAAAATGTTTTTTTTATTTTTTATGGTAGTTTAGACTAATCCTAAACCCATGGGTTTCGAACCGGTGACGTTGCAAACCGAGTGCCTCAATAGATATTGCATGAAAATGTTGTCACTACTACAATATATTATTTATCTACCTGTTCTTACAACCTTTAGTGCTCAAATTGTGAAAAATGATACATGAGGTTCTTTTCTACATCATAACTTGGAACATCTTTTTTCATCCTCCTGCATCAATTTATATGTTCTTCTATCCATTTTAAAATGCTAATTATAGTTCATTTTCATCTTATTAGCATTTTTTGTGTCTTGACATTGTTTCATTAACATTAAAAATATCAACAAAATCCCTTTTAATTTCCCACTGGAATTTAAGTAACATCTCATTATGTTGTTATAGACCCATTAGTGTCCAACTAATATTTATTTATATTCTTGCAAGCTTCGACTTAGAATCCTAATTTATTTAGGTCATGATGGTTACGTGGGTGAAACGTATCAGGTATGTTAGTGGGTTAAGATCGGTTATGTGGGATATATAGTTAGTAGATCATATGGGCCAATGGATTAGAAGGTTAGGTAGATTAATGGGGTGCATTAGAAGTTAGGTCGTTTAAGTGGGTTAGTGCATTATATGGGTTTGGATGGTTTTTAATATTTTGGGGTATATTAGGTAAGTAAGATAGGTCACTGGGGCACGTAATCTATGCTTTTGGGGTAGGTTATTAATAGGGAACTTATCCCTATAATTTTCATATGTAATCATTATCTCCAATTATTTTTTGTAATTGAAGATCATCATTATTTTCTTGGAGTGATGAACAAATTTTAGTTTCATATCCTTGTAACATTTTGAGATCATATCTGTAACTACATTTATTGTTGCATTTAATTGATATTCCTTAGCATCTTGCATAGTAGTTTGTTGAGTTTTTTTTTTCTTTTTCTAAAGCTTTTTAAACTTGTGTTTGGTTTATTGAAATATTAGCCTATGTTTTCAATTAACATTTTGTATATAAAATCTACTCATGAGTAGGATTTCCCATTTATTGATGCAAATCATGTTCCTTTATAGTTCATGGATCTATTTCAACTGCAACAGTCTCTTTCAACTAGACTCAACTCTAATGATTTTCTCATCCTCAACTAAAATTGTCCCTTTCATGTCTAAGTAATTAACTGATTAAGAATTTAGTCTTCATACTAGCATTATATTTAATGCACCTAATATTCGATTTATTGAAAATCAAGGCACTCCAAGCTACACAATTGTAATTAAATCTATGGTTGAAGTTATGACCTCTCTTTTCATATTAATTTTGAAAGCTTCACCCTCTTCTTTGGATTGTCATCAAACCCCTCTACATGGATCTAACACGCTCATCTCAACTATTTGTACCCTCAAATTCTTCATTCAATTTGGCCCTCTTCTTCATATAATTCATTATTTCCAAAGTAGAGTTTGTATACTTGTGGAACTTTGAGTAGTACCTTATCCAACGATACAATTTTCTTTTATGCCACTCCATGATTATAAGTTTTCCTCTATTGTTGCAACAATACCATGGTTCAATCCATCGCCTATGTCTTAGAAGGCCCCCTACAACTTGCACGACCTTTAGAGATAATGTCAAAGGAGCATGCAATGTACTTTCATCTTAATGGGAGCTTTATGCTTGATTCACTATTGTTTTTGGTTCAAGTTCTCACTAAAAGACTTGGCCTATTCCATTCTCACAAGTTACTTCTTGATTATTTTAATAATTGCATTATCAATATTATCAGAACCAATATGCAGGAAAATCAATGCATATTTCCAAGGGTATATTTGATATTTGATTCATTGGAATAGTGATGTTTTTCATTTAACCGACAATTCATTTTTGATATTCCAAGATGTCCATATTTGGAATCATTCTCCAGCGTTTTGGGCTTCTTTGTAGCACGACTTTGAGTAGTGAATTTTCCCAATTGTTAGGTATTTTCTTCACAAACTTGGTTTGGTATTTGTGACTCCACCAGTTTAGATGTCTTCTTTTGATAGTTTCATGAAAGCTGAAAATCTCCCCCACAGGAATTTTCTTGGAGTATTTGTTTTTCAACGGTCTTGTCATGTTGATCAGATTGCTTCTTATGGTTTTATGTCTTTTTAACAACTTCTTGTATATTGATGCATTGATGTTTATCATTAATTACCAATTATTTAATTTATATAAATGAATAAACAAATAGTGAAAATTTAATCTCCATAATAATATTTTAAAATGTTATTAATAGTAATCACAAATATAAAATTAACCATTATTTTTTATATTTTTAGTTATATTGGTTAATAAAAAAAATATCATGTGAACGTGAGTTTTATAAAATGAATTATAGTTATTTTTAGATAAATAGTATTGAAACCATCCTAACTTGAAAAAAACCATTTAGAGGTTAAAAATGTTGTGGTTAAGAATTTTATATTTTTCGATTACTGCTGTAGTAAAGTAATCAACAAAGTTTAAAAAATGACTTTCCACAAAAAGTAAAATGCATGCGCCATGAATCATCAAAGGTATTTTTGACGTATGACAACGTCGATGCCGAGTCAATGACAGCTATTTCAACCACAGATTTTGTAAATGACAATTATTTTCTGTTTATAGTTCAATGAAGTTCTTTTTCCTCGCATGAAACATGACGACACGCCTGCTTGTAATTTGAGGTTAGCCGAGAGGATGCTACCCGCGGAAAGCATACGGAGAATTTCAGTTCCTCATTCTGCTGATTGCATACACTGGTGTATATATATCGAGAGAGGGAACGATATTTCATTTCCCCGCACTTAACGGCCTTTCCATTTGGCAAGCTCACAGTCTCCATTTTTTGTAATAACACTGCAATATACCTATGTATTGTTGAGTTATTATGTTCATCCCAGCAGCTATCATAGAGATTGCGAGTCTCCAAATATCAGAAATTCGGGGGAAGTGCGAGAATGGGGGAAGTGCGTATCAGAAATTCGGATACCCAGATCCAGGGTCAAGATCTATCTTGCCTCTTACAAAACCGCCGAGCAGGCCGCCCGAGCCGTCGACGCTGCAATGTATTGCCTGAGAGGGCCCAACGCTAAATTGAACTTTCCCGATTCTGTGCCCACTATTCCGTCGGCCTTTTCTCTTTCCCATCAGCAAATCCAGGTTGCCGCTTCTAAGTATGCCTTCAACGAAATTCCTGGGACTTCGCCTTCTCTGCACAGTAATAATATAGAAGAGCCCTCACATCCCTCGCAGTCGTCTTTGGTATCTGACTTCGAACTGTCGAATGGTGCCCAGCATGAATCGGAGGACTCGGCGTTTTGGGAATCTCTGTTTGCGGAACCAGATAGTGTTCAGTACTTGAATTTGGAAAAAATTCCGTCCATTGACGAAGAATTGGCGTTGGAGCTCATTCCGACTTCGCAGGAGGAGAAGGTTGACATTTCCGTGGAATCCATAGCCCTGTGGAGCTTTGAAGAGAGTTGAGTTTCTGGGACGTGGAAGAATATAAAAATGGACTTATTTTTTTGGCAGTCTATGCCCAGTGCGTGGTATCTCGGTTTCTAACCTACCAGTGCCACTGGCATACCAGAATTGTCGCACTATTACTATAGAATTTGGTTTACTCATTAGTGGAGGATATTCGATCCTATTCCCTTTTCAATGACACGCATGTGTGTCTCAAAAGGAATTGGAATATTTTGGAAATTTGATAAATATGAATGAACATAACTTTATGGGTATCTATTAAAATTTTAAAATATTTTGCAATTATGAAAATATTTTGTAGTTATGAAAATAAGAGTGAATTTTTATTTTGAAATATTTTGTTTTTAATATAAAAATAAGACAAAAATAGTCATTACCATAAAAGTAATTTCAAGAAACAAATCTATCCATGTTTATTTGAAAGGAACTTGTTTTAATCATTATTGTGTATTTTTAATATCAAGAGTTGGTATGATGGAGCTAAACATCTACAACAAAGTAGGCTAACTGAGTGAAAAGTAAATTACAAGAAGGTAGATGTCAATATTTAATTTTAATATTGATTAAAAATATTTAAAAATTTGAAATTTTAATGATGGTAAATTAAAATTATTTTAATATATAGGTTTTGTGGTTTTATTTTTATATAATAATATAAAGTATTATTATAATTATCACAAATAGCAAATGAGTAAAGTGAAACATTATTTATGTCTATTATATTTTTGAATTTTTTTTTAGTGGACATAAAATAAATGTAAAAATGTCTATCACGGTAAAGAACAATGTTTCTTTGAGAAAAACAATGTTTGCATCATAATATAGTATTTTTTTTTATCATGAATGTGGTAGATAGATATGCTGGTGCTATTTCAGGAAACAACTATAAGGTAGGTTAATTGAAGTGAACGAAAACTAAATTGTAAGATTACAAATGTTACTATCTTAGTTGGAACCATGAATAAATTAAAAATATAGTTTTATTTTGGGTTGTATTTAACAAGTATTCTTATAATTATTATAAATTAAAATATAATGTTATAATGAAATTGAAATTAAAAAAAATAAAAATTCTTGAATTAAAAAATTAAAAATATATATTTTATTATTATTTTTTATAAATTTTAAATATATTTATATAATTTTTATATTAAATCTTATAGATAAGTATTATATATATATGAATTTTATTTTGTTTTATATGGAAATTGTTATATAAATCATATTTAAATGGTTGATGTTGTAAAAGTGAACATAATGCTCTATAATTTTGATATCAAGCTTAGTAAGACGAAAATAATTTAGATTCAATAATTTTGTAAATGTTAAAATTCTAGATATATTGACATCTCACTTAGTAGGTTAGGCATAGTACACATTACGAAGGAGGTATCTCAATTGGAGAGCCCAAGTTCCCCATGACCACGAAAAAATTCTTCCTCTGCTGACATGACGTTTCACCTCTTGTCATGAAGACAAAGGGGTTATTGGTAGATTGCAATGAGGTAGGGTGAGAATTTTTGTACAAGAAACAAATATAATTCATGTCACTATCACTTGACAACAAATTCATGGAGCCTAGGAATGTGTAGAAATCATATATAGAAACTCTACACCAATGGATTCAATCCGATCATGTAATGTACTAAAACAAGACACGGAATCCTTCTACTATATTTCAGGAATACAAAACATGATCGCTCAATCACATGAAACTAAGAGAAATAAATTGTCAATCACACAACACAAGATGTATCTCAGGAAAGAACCTGCTCAAAAACCATCTATCATATATTTTACATAGTCAAAGAATCATGAAACAATACAATTCTTTCTCACACCGAGAAAATTCTACACTCTACCAATCGTCTCACCTTGATCCTGCTCAAAATTCACATGCAATTCTTAGGAAAAATTGACCAACACTTAGCCAATTCTCACCCCCTACTTAGCCCAGGCCTGCTCACGAAATCCCTAGGAAATTAATCCATATTAAGTAGGATAATAAATCTTCCTTGACAACGCAATCATTCATGAGCCTTCCTCTGAATTTATAATTGCACTCGGGCAATTCGCTAAAAATACAACTGATAGTTAACTTCCCTTCAACCTCTATCTCAACTAGGTCGTCATCAGAATTGACATGCATGCAGCTATTAATAGCGAATCATTAGTTATATGACAGATCACTGCCTGTAAATTAAATCTAATTTAATTCACTTGACCTCTCACTAGTTCATCACTCAGTTAGAACTAGTTAAACTAGTTTTAACTCAATTAATTTGAGTTAACTCATTAAACATGCACCAAACTAATGCATTAGCTACAACTGGACCCCCAAAATAATAGAATCATTCTACATGCCCCACCTTTGACCCTCAACTCGAAATTATTGAGCTAACTCAGTCTTTCTGACTTAGTTAACTACACAAGTTTTTATGAGATAAGATTACAGTTTATTGTCTAATTTATTTAAGGGATAGTAAATTAGATGACCACATTTAGCACTAGTGTGTAACTGGATTCCTCACTCATGTGTGATTGGAACCCCACACCAGTTATGTGGTCAATTTTTGTCCTTTATGGATGCCAATTTAATTGTTTATTGTTTCAAATTTCAACACTCCCTCTCAACAAGAAATTAATTCAATCTACCCCAATCTGGTACCTTTGGAATGTTCGACATGCAACCCTTCTCTAGTGTTTTTTTCACCTGTAACTCCTGAAACTGAATAGCCTTAGAAAAACTGAATTAGTATAATGCATCTATCATCAGAGTCTTTTGACTTCTACTAGCTATTACACATGTCTATTGTACTCTCTCTGTTGTTGCTGACATTTTCTTCAGTGCCCTCTACATGGCTGCCAACTCTGATCTGCGCTATAATATCCAACATCTGTCACTCTAATTTCTTTCCTCCTTACATCTAACTGCATCAATCTAACCGATCATTTCTACTATTGCTATAGTGTGGACTCCTCGTAGCCAGGTTTCATCCATGAGACACACCATCTCAATAAACCCTGCCCAAATTTCTTCTTCAGATTAATTCTGCACATCACCCCACCTTAGTCACGGAGGTATAGTTTCATGTACTCCCTCCACCTTTCTGGCTTGAAATTTCCCACTCCTGGAGGTCTCTACTCGATTCGAGCCTTCCACTCGATCTCCTCTCTGATTCTCTGATTGTGGCTACTTCATAACCTTCTAAGACTACTTCTTAGGCTGCATGTTAAGAGATAACGGATACCTCTGAACAACGAAGTCATTAGACATTGCTTTTCTCCTCAAATCTTTGCATGCATCCTCAACCTCTAGAGCATATAGATTCTTGACTTTTGAACCGATCTGCTTCACTTGTCTCGTGGCTATGTGTTTAAGGAACACCTTTCCTTTTCTAAACATCACCTCATAGACACGGTCTTCCAATACTATTATGGAGACAAGATTCTTATTTAGGCTTGGAACGTAAAAACCATCTACTAGTCTGAGAGGGGAGCTAGACTCCCTTTGAAAGGTAACTGCACCTATGTCGATCACGCTATACCTCCTGTCATCTCCAAACTCTATGTTATGTTTTAGGTCCTTCTCCTCTAGGTCAATGAAGAGATATCTATTCCCCATCATTTGGAACAAGGCATCGCTGTCTACATACCACATGCACCCCATTACAGTGTCATCCATGCATGAAATGAGAGTAAAATCAACCTCAAATTGTGAAGTCAGTGCTTCAACCGCTGCAAGTGCATGCTCCTTCTTGCTTTCCTTTTTCTGTGGACAATTCAAAGAATAGTTCCCATGTTCGTGAAAGTGAAAACATTAGATCTTGGACAAGTCTCTCTTTCCCTCTCCGCCTTGGGATTTTTTTCCCTTAGCGTTCTTTCCTTTTCCAACTAGTGCACAATATTCTTCTTTGTTTGTGCTAGAGGTACCGTCTCTGGTGCTCTGCCTCATCTCTTCTATTACCAAGTTGGACGACAAACGCTCTTAGTATAGTAACTTCTCCATCCCATTCACAGAGTCCTGGTAACTCTGGAATCCCTTACGAAGACTTAAAAGCACTAGGCTCATCAGGTCATCATCGACTATGGTCATACCAACACTTCCAATCTCATCTCGACATTGAGTGAACTTCGCTAACTATTTTGGTACCATCTCACCCTCCTCCTTCTTGATATTTATGAGCTTTTCCTTCAGCTCCAACTCCCTTTGGTTGTTGTTGTTCTGAAACATATATTTCAAGGCCTTCCACATAACATATGGAGTTGCCTTTCCATTGATCTGAATGTAATTGATTAAGTGCTGAGGTAGTTTGATTATTTTGTCCTTAAGATTAATTCTTAACTGAAGAAAACCTTTTAAATGAAAGACGACATAAAGCAACAACAATGCATGATTAAATCATAGCATACAATAGAGAGAAGAAGAAGCAAATAGTTGATTATGGAGTTCGTCCCTAGTGGACTACATCTCCAGGTTCGCTTTCAAGTTGGCATCCACTTTATTAGGATTGATCTGAAGAAGTATTTTACACAGCAAAAGCTCCATATTGATTGTGCTTGCAGGAACTTCTGGATACTGTAAACATAAGTAATCTCTCTTACCTTTCCAACGCCTATCTCTACGCTCAATTCCGACTCCCGATGGTCGAGCAATGCTAAAAACAAAATCGCCTCTATCCTTATGAAATTGAACTCAAAAGCACTTAATATCTTCAATGTCCTCTTTAATTGTATTTGTCATGGATTTATAGGATGAACTCGAACCTCAGTTTTCTCCAATTAGAAATTGGTTTAGCATTTTGTGGGATAAGGGTCTCGAATCCCTATCTTTTACGTAAAACCCATTTTTAAAAAGTTTTTCCTGATGGTCAGCATTACTGTGCGGAAACTATTATCTTCCGGCATGTGAACAGGAATTTTTGGCTGTTTGTTTTCGGCAGTTACAATTAAATTCAGCGGTTCCAACTTACCCTTAGCTGCTGCCATGTTCACATAGAAAACTACCCGATGGTTCCGACGTGGTTTACAAGCCGCAGTCAACTGTTAACTGATCGTATTTTATTCTGCGGTCTTCAAACCTGTCATATGACTTTACTACTCCAACACAATCTTCTTCACAGTCAACGCATGCAGTCAGACTTTAGCACTATCGTTTTATATATAGTTTTATTAAAATGTATTTAAACCAAAAAAAAAATTAAAGCCCGAACTTTTAGAATAAGGTTAATATCATATTTTTTTTTTTTTTAAATATGGTTTAAACCATACTATGATCCAAACCTTAGAATAAGGTTTATGCAATGTTTTAATAATAAACCCAACTCTCGAACCCTTAAAGGTTTTTGATATAGTTTTAATATGATTTATATTTTTGCTAGGATTTTTTTACCATAGTTTTAATGTTTAGGACCTAGGCTATCACTTAGGTGTTAAGACTTAGGTTTATGATTAGGTCTTAGCACTTAGGCTTGGATTTTTAGGACTTAGATCATGTGTATAGGGCTTTAGGCTTAGGTATTAGGGTTTTAGATCTAGGTTAGATTTTTAACCATAGACCTTTACATTGTAAGGTATTTCACCCTTTTTGACCAATTTTAACACAAATTCGAATCACATGACAATTATAACACATCAATACATGCCATTAGCCTGACACTGAACCATGGATGATACTGAAGGGACTGGAGGATTGGAGACTGAACCAGACATCAGAATTCTAGAGTTGACTAGACTTCTCTGCTGAACTGTATTGAACAAGATCCTCCTGGATCAATCCTCTCCACTTGAAAGCTTTTGGACCACAAAAGCTTGATTTTAAGCAGAAAATAAGTGAGGATACATCTCCCTCACTCTTCCGATCTCTTTCCTCTTTGAATTACTTAGATTTATGGGCTTGAGTCTCACTCGAAGATATTCCACATCTCTTCGCCTAGAAGCATGAACTCTTCTGTCCAAGATGGTTTCTTCCTGCAACTCTGTCATGTACTCAGGTGATAAGTCGTAAATAGAAGGGATCTGTATATCATCCTAAGAATCAACAATCATTAGAGGTTCATTCAACTTCAGACTTTCAACATTCACAACTGATTAAATATGCATACAAGGTGGTAAATTTTAGCGGAACACATTATTATCAATCTTCTCATCAATTTTGAAGGTGCAATACCTGATTAACTTCAGTTTCTTACCTTTCCCTTTCAACCTGACTTTGCTGATATACAACCATACCTGTTCGCCGACCTGAAAATGATGATGGACTTGATGCTTGTCGTGGTCCAATTTGAACTTGACCTGACTCTCTTTCAACTGATTCCATACTGCCCTATGTATCTGTTGTATTCGAGAAGAATGACCTCTCTGAATAACTTGTGCTTTTCCTTTCTACGGTATACATAACTTAACCAAATAATATAACAACCTGTCATCAATATGATAATTGTTTTCTTTTATCTGAGTACTATGAGTTAGCGATTCATATTTTTCTTTGAAATTATCATCAGTTCTATAATTTTCCACATAGCTTTCATATTTCAATGAACTATTCTGTAGTACTATCGAAGCAATCAAAGACAGTCTACTCATTATATCGGCTACTTTATTTATCACATCCTTCTTGTTTTCAATTTCTAAGTGAATTTGTTGAATATCTCATCCAACTGTAGTAGCGAGATTGTTGCAACTTAGATTTGGACTAAATGTATTGAAGCGACTGATGATTTTTATGAATCAATTTACCCTTTGCATTACCACTAGCATCTATTTCAAATGGTTGTTGATGATTTAACATAACTGAGATTGATGTTGTGAATATTTTATTCTTAACTAATTTAAAAACTTTAAAATTGACACACATTCCCCATGTCCCGTTTTTCTTATGAGTCAAAATTATGGGTGAATCGTATGGAGATGAACTGGGTCACATGGATTATATCCCTGTAATTTTTTTCTTTATTTCTTTACACTCTATAACTGAATTGTGACACATTCCATTATTAGAGGCATCAAACATCAACTACATCTCATGTGATATTTCATTTTTATGAAGTAGATGTTTTGGTTCTTTAACTAGATCTTGAAATGAATCTACCTTTCTAATCAAATTACCTTCATACTGAAATTCACAACCTGCACAAGTATCATTAAGGTCCTTATGTTTCTCTTTTATCGACATGAGTATGTATCTCTTACTTGAACTAATTAAGCACTTCATCTGATTAGCATTAATTAAATTCAAGTGATTTTTAGTTTTATGTGCCCAAACGGTGTACTTAATCCCATATTTCTTGACATGATACATATGTTCCTTCCTATAAAATACTACATCACGGTCATACAGATAAGGGCTACCTAAGACCATTCTGCAAATGTCTAACGGTATCACATCTAGAGCCACTTCGTCGATATAGTTAACTGTGATTTGCAAATTTTAACTAACACTGTTTGGTAACATGAATTTGAGATTGTTCCTTTAACCATCCTAAAGGATATGGTTTTGGATAATTATGTGTTTTCAAACCCAATTGTTTAACTAATGGCCCAGAAATCAAATTTTCTTGTGATCCCGTATCGAAAAATGTATCTACCTTAGTATGCTTTGAAGTTACCCTTATATGAAATAACTCGATTCTTTTTCCTTCATTCAACTATGTGATATTAGAAGAAGCAGAAGTACTAGCTTCATAAATTTTACCTGTTGTAACCATAGCAATGGTGTTTCCTTCATCACCTGAATGAGATCCTAATTTCAAGCCTTGTTGGATTGTTGTTTCACCCTTCTTTTCACCCTTCTTCATTTGGAACTTCTTTGGCTTTAGTTCTGGATGAAGTTTCCAATACCTAGATTCATCATGGTCGATCCCTTCGCAATGTGTCCAAGTAGGTCTATCATCTTCCCTATGAGCTGTGGCAGTATTATTTCCCTTTGAATTGCCCTTCTTTTTGATATCTTCAGTTTCCATCTGCTTGGATGTCTTTGGTGTAAACTTGAATGGTCTACCACCTGATTCAACATGAATATCTTGAACAAAAACTTCATCAAAATCATTAGGATTGAACATTAACAATGTATGGTGCAAATATGAATGCAAACTGCCAACATACTTCAACAAAGTTTCTTTTGTGTCCAAAGAAATACCGAGTGCTAATGCTTTCTTTGTGAATTCCTGTGTGAACTCTTGAACATTCTGCCCCTTAACTTGTCGCAAGCGCTGCCAATCAATAATAGCTTGTTGTGTGTGACCCAACGGATAGAATTGTTTCTTGAGAGATTTTATAAACTTAGTCCATGAGGTGATAACTTTTCCTTTACACTTTAAATCTATCTGTGTCTTACTTTCCCACCAGATCAATGCAGTACCCCCCATTCTAAGAGTAGCTAATTCGATATTTGTCTTACCATCAGTAATATCCTGAATACGACAATAGAATTATAATTGTTTTACCCAATTATTTATTTTCTCAGGGTTTATTTCACCATCGTACACATGTAATTTGAACTTAACATCAAGTTTCAAAAGTGGACTCCTAAGTTTCTTTTCTTTTTCTAATTCAAAACTAGAAGTAGAAGAGGAAGAAGAAGATGATATAAATAATGGAGGAGAAGGAGGTTTATCTGCCTTTCCTTTACCCTTGTCATTCTTTGATGCCTTCGACAATGAGGCTACATCTCTCTTCTTTTTGTCTTCATATAATTTTGCCAACATTTGTTGCATGTTTAAAAACATCTGATGGATTTGATTTTCATCCATGGGTTTCATTTCAGTAGCTTTAGGAGTCTCAACGTTCTTAGTCCGTGTAATCCTTGATTGATGAACGACTTTCTGCTTTCCAATCTCTAGATCGAAATCCTCAAGCTCACCTTTTCGACGTTGCAATCCCAGCCTGGTTAACATCCACTGACAAACAAACTACAAATCAAAACCCACTCTGATACCAAAAATGATCTGAATGTGATCGATTAAGTGCTAAGGTAGTTTGATTAGTTTGTCCTTAAGATTGATTGTTAACTGAAGAAAGCTTTTTAAATGAAAGACGACACAAACAATAGCAATAAATGATTAAATCACAGCATAACACAGAGAGAAGAAGAAGAAAATAGTTGAATACGGAGTTCGTCTCTGGTGAACTACATCTCCAGGTCTGCTTTCAAGTGGGCATCCTCTTTATTAGGATTGATCTGAGGAAGTATTGTACATAGAAAAAACTCTAGACTGATTGTGCTCGCAGGAATTTCTGGATATTGTAAACATAAATTACTTTCTCTTGCCTTTCTGACACCTATCTCTGCGCTCAATTCCGACTCACGACGGTTGAGCAATGCTAAAAAACAATCGCCTCTATCCTTCTGAAACTGAACTCAAAAGCACTTAATATCTTCAATTTCCTCCTTGATTTTATTTGTCATGGATTTATAGGCTAAACTCGAACCTCTATTTTCCCCATTTAGCAATTGGTTGAGCATTTGGTGGGATAAGGGTCTTAAATCCCTATCATTTACATAAAACTAGGGATAAAGCACTACACCTAAGCACTGATTTAATTCAAAAACCCATTTTTAAACTTTGTAATAAAGTTTATCCCAATGGTCAGCATTACCGTGTGGAAACTGTTAACTTTCGGCATGTGAACATATTAACTTTTAAGATGCCGAAACAGTTAATAGTTAACTGTTAACCGATCATATTTTATTCCACGGTCTTCAAACCTGTCATATGACTTTACTACTTCGACACAGTCTTCTTCATAGTCAATGCATTCGGTTAGACTTTAGCATTGTGGGTTTATATATAGTTTATTATAATGTATTTAAACAAACATTTGTTTTAAAGCCCGAACTTTTACAATATGGTTTATATCATAGTTTATTTTTTAAATATGGTTTAAACCATACTATGATCTGAACCTTATAATAAGTTTTATGCAATTTTTTAATAATAAACCCAAGTCCCAAACTCTTAAAGTTTTTTGGTATAGTTTTAATATGATTTATATTTGCGCTATGATTTTTTTACCATAGTTTTAATGTTTAGGACCGAGGCTATCACTTAGGTTTTAAGACTTAGTTTTATGATTAGGTCTTATCACTTGGGCTTATATTTTTAGGACTTAGATCATGTGTATAGGGTTTTAGGCTTAGGTATTAGGGTTTTAGATCTAGGCTAGATTTTTAACCATAAACCTTTACATTGTAAGGTATTTCACACTTTTTAACCAATTTTAACCCAAATTCGAATCACATGACAATCATAACACATCAACACATGCCATGAACTGACACTGAACAATGGACGATACTGACGGAACTGGCGGATTGGAGACTGAACTGGACATCAGACTTCTGGAGTTGACTAGACTTCTTTGCTGAACTATATTGAAAAATATCCTTCTAGATCACCCATGGAGACTCGAGACAATATGATCTCGAGCTCCCTCTAACAAGATCCTTCTCGCCTTTTTTACCTTCTTCTACCATGCATCGAGAAGTTGGGCATATGCTGCTACGGGCTTTGGAATATCAGTATTTATGAATTAATTCAGCTTGTTGTCCTCCAACACTGCCTCCATCCCCTCCTTCGATGTAATATAATTCAAATTTCCCTCGAGTGAATATTCGAGTCTCAAGCCAATGAAAGAAATATTGATCTGCTGCTATCTCCAAAGAATGTATCTACAAATTTGAATACTGTTGAACACAAACTCAATTTGTTCTCCACTATATAGATTCCTAGTGCTCTAATACCATGTATAAATTATATATAAACTCCATACCAATGTATTCAATCTGATCATGTAATGTACTAAAACAAGATATTGAATCCTTATACTATATTTTCCAAATATAAAACATGATCGCTCAATCACATGCAAGTAAGAAAAATAAATTATCAATCACATAAGACAAGATGTATCTCGGGAAAGAACTTGCTCGAAAACCCCCTATCATATATTTTATTAGTCAAAGAATCATGAAACGACACAATTCTTTCTCACACCAAGAAAATCCTGCACTCTACAGGTCGTCTCACCCTGATCCTCCTAAAAAATGACTAGAAATTCTTAGGAAAAATTGACCAACACTTGGCTAATTCTCAGCCCCGTGTTAGCCCAGCCTTGCTCATGCAATCCATATTAAATAGGATAATCAACCATCCTTGACTTCATAATCCTTCATGAGCCCTCCTCTGACTTTATAATTACACCCCAAAAATTCACTAATAATACAACTGATAGTCATCATCATAGTTAAAATACATGAAACTATTAATAGTTAATCATTATTTATCTGATATATCACCACTTGTGAATTAAATCTAATTTAATTCACTTGACCTCTCACTAGGTCATCGCTCAGCTAGAACCAGTTAAACTGATTTTAACTCAATTAATTTGAGTTAACTGATTACACATGCACCAAAGTAATGCACTAAATGCAGATCAACCCCCAAAATAATATAATAACTCAACTTGCCTCACCTTTGACCCTCATCTCTAAATTATTGAGCTAACTTAGTCTTTCTGACTTAGTTAACTAATACAAGTTGTTATGAGATAAGATTACAATTTATTGTCTAATTTATCTAAGGGATAAATATATTAGACCCACACATTTAGTGCTAGTGTGGAACTGAATTCATCACTCATGTGTGACTGGAATCCCACATGAGTTATTTGGTTGATTTTGGTCCTTTCTGGATGTCGATTTCACTGTTTCATGTTGCAAATTTGAACAGAATGAGAGCTATTCTAGCATGCTCAAATAGGAAAGGTTTCCAAAGTGTTTATGGCTCAAAATTCAGACGTTGTAATGGATGTAAGAACCTCTTAACATGCAAAGCATGGTTTAAGGCTTAAGGGCTTAGCACAGTCACATTTGTGTCTACAGGTTGAATTGTAATGAAGGATCACAATGAAGAGGAGATGGAAAAGTAAACCAGTGCAAGAGTAAATGATGAATATGCGCTAAGAGACCTTATTGTATAAGTGGATATCACATCGGCATGGGAATTACTTTAAGTTGGTGCCATTGGTTGATAATGTAGTAATCAAGATCTATCCATAGAATGGTGAACCATTCTAGAGCATAGTGTTTGTACAATATTTTGGTTACAGTAAGGGGGATACATAAAAAATAATTTAAGATCTCTAGTTGCATGCCACAAACTCTCTTCTCAAATCCATTACCAACTCAATTATACACTTAATTAGGTTGTTAATTATATCAATATCTCAAGCCCGGTGATCCAGAATAAATTTATCTAATTAAACGAGAGTTTTGTTCTAAGTAGAGTGCACCATGTTAAAGGTCCATGAGCTCTGTTTGAATGAAATATGAACTTACATCGATTCTTGTGTAACAGATGAAAAAACATAAGAATGCAATGTGAGAGAGGGGGATGTTGCAAGGTGTGTGTGAGTGTGTCTATGAGAGTAAGCTATAGAGAAAGGGTGAGAAATCGTATGTGGAAGAGAAGTCCAAGTACTACTAATCATGAAAACTATATGAGGGTTGAGTGTATATGTTTAACACTACAAAGAGGGATAAGATCAATGTGCACTCCTAGAGAGAATTAGGCCATATGATGTTGTGTTTGTTATTGAGGAGATGATATTATTGAGTGTTGTTAGAGGTTGTGTTAACAACAACATATTAGAGCAGAGAACAAGTAAAAAGAGGTTGTGCATCATGTTTAGTTAGAGTCATTACAACGAATAGAAATTTCCTTTTGGGTGACAGGTTGGTGCCTACATAACAAGAAGGTGATGCTTCCATCATAGTGGGTTCTTGAAAAAATCCAATAATTTGCTGCTTCTATGAAGTTGATTAAGGTCCTAAAAATACAGAGTTGGTGCTTCTTGCTAGTGGGTGCTATAAAGAAAAATAAGTGAGTTTTTGTTTTATGTTGATTGGTGCTAGAAAAATAATTTAAGAAAATTGGTGCTTCCTATGACTGGGTTCTCAAGAAACATGATTTAATTTGAGTAGTGGCTTCAAATTCAGAGCATACCAAAAAAAGGTTTGTTATTTTCCCTTTTATGGGTTTACACGTTATATATCTGTGTTAATATGTGTATGATGCTCATGATGTTGTTGTAATTTTCATGTGTTGATTCTCTTTGTTTTTTACATAATTTTTTGGTGGCTACACAAATAAATGTTTTCCAAGTTTTAAAAAGTAATATAAATAGACAAATATTATAAAGTTAGCCTAATACACACTCCAAGACTAGCTAACCCAAATCAAACCCAAATCAATAATCTTTATGGATCAGTAGTTTTTAGACAATAGTTTTCGTAGTTCTCTTTGGTCATCCAAACAATGTCATTATACTTTCAATTTATATATAACATTTTTTTGTGTTTCATATGCTCTATTTAAAAAGCATTTCTATAACCTAGAGACTCGAAATCTTAACGTTTAGTTTCCCAGTATGTAGAGAAAAAATATTTTTTTAGACAATGTAATTCTTCTACGTGATAATATCAACTTATCAAGTACCCCATATATATATATATATATAAATAAGCTAAAATTAAATTAAATTAAAAATCTTATTTTAAAAAGTCTACTTACCATTATATTTCACTTTCTAAATTGTATATTTTCCTTCTCACATATTGAAATGCATTGTAAAACATAAAATAAGTCACACATATGACTTATTTAAATGGAATGGATGAATTTAAAATATTGAAGGTTTGTATAATAAATTTTACTTATCAATTTGGAAAAATATTTATGTTATATATATTTATTCTTATCTCATATATATATATTAAATATTTCTTAAGATTTATTTCTATACTCTTTAAATATATGAAGAGGTGCATACAAATTTAGATATTATATATATATATATATATATATAATTTAAATTTAAATTTAATTTCCTTACTCCATGATAATAGTTTCCAAATGTCCATGTGTATTGTCTTAAAATAAATTTGTTTTGTAGTTTATATTAAATTAACATTCCTTTCCAGACAACTCATCATGTATATGCATAACTTACGACTTACCATATTACTAACTTATTTTATATGGATAAAACCATATTTTCACTTAATATATTTTAAATGGTATTAATGATTTTAATTTGATTAGTTAACATTATAATAACAAATAACATGATAAATATCTTGTGAGTAATACGAATTTGTTCCATTATTATATTGATTAAATTTAATAATAACAAATTAAATAACCTTACTTCATTATAACACCACAAAAAACCAGCTAAACTCTTATTAGTCCCCGCTTTTAGCATAGCAGGGACTCTAGATATCGATAAGCGTTGACTCAACATTATTTATCTTTGATCAAACAATATATTAAAGGTTTAAATCAATGTTTTAAAGGAGTCATGCGCTTAAAATATTTTTAATGCAAAGTTTCTATTTTGACCTCTTGTTGTACGCAAAAGGGCATGATTTTCTCAATTCTAATTAAAAATTTGGATAGTAACTTCTAAATTTGAAATCAATCCTAGTTTAATGTCAGTTTACCGGATCACATTATCGGGTTAAAAGGAACTTGTGCACCCATGCATATCCAAACTTTTGAAAATGCCATGTTTGAAACTACCACGATTTAGCAACAGGCCACATGTCATTCTTTTCACTGCTTGCTTGTCACCTCTTCTATGCTCCTGAACCCATGCGTATCCAAAGTTTTCTATGATCCTAAACCCATTCATATCCATATTTTTGAAACTTCCATGTTTGAAATTTCCACGGTTTAGCAACAGGCCATATGTCATTCTTCTCGTCGCTTGCTTTTCACCTCTTCTATGCTCCTGCCCCGTCTTATAGTGAATTCCACCTCCCTGTTGCCCCCTCTTCCATCCCACTCTTCATTATATTCAATTCATCACACAAAATCCCCCCCCCCCTCTTCAATCCATCATCATATGGAATTTCACAAAAAACCTGTAGACCTGCAAAACAATTTTGTAGAAAAACCTACATACCTGCAACATAATTTTGCAGAAAACTAACATTAAAAAATGTAGTTTCTTTCATTTTAGCAGAAAAATGCAGAGTAGTAAACAAACAAAAGGTATCAACTTCATCGTGTTTTCCAACTACTTCCACTGTTTCAACAAAAGGTACCAGCATCACCCTGCTAGCTAACTTCTTCACTGCTTCAAGAAAAGGTATTGTTGGAGAATGTAATTCCAACCACCTGCTAGGTGTTGAAACCATCCATCCAAGTGTCCTAGTTCAGTTTCATTTAGTCAAGTTTTATTTTACTTTCACTACAGTCATTTAATTTTGATGTCTCCAATGTACTCTTATTTAACCGATTCCTAATATTGAGAAGATCAATCCTCTTTTTAGTTTACAATTTTTGTCATGGTATCAGAGCTAGTTTGCATAAGACCCTGGAGAGAGAAGCAACATGAGCGAAGTTGGAGTAGTAGAGAGAAGAGACAAGACTCCATAAGACTCTTTGAGAGAGCAGCAGACATTTCAATAAATTTGAAGACGCCTCCTACAAAGAAGCAACATGAGAATGAGGAAGCAAGTTACTACTAAGCCAATGAAGGCATCGATGAAAGGAATTGAAGAAAGGTAAGCTCAAAATTGGTTTAAAAAAAAATTGTTTCAGACTAACACACTGAGGCAATCAAAGTAGAGTGTTATTAACGCACACATAACTCTTTAGAACTGTGTTAGCCCTATCAGAGCCACGTTAATGCAGTCAGAGCGTTACTAACACACCAATCCAAAGCAAAAAAACACGTTAATACACCTTCCTTACGGCGTTTTCAATCACACGCAGCTCCTTAACAGTAGCTACTGCATTATAGGGATTTAGCAAAGCATGTGTCGGGCCAGGTATTTTTTTAATAAATTCACCACTCCGTATTCAAAGTTTTTTTAATGGAATAAAAATTATTTTTGAAAAGTAGATTGATTCATAAAATGGAGGAAGCCCATTATTTTTAATAAAGGGAGAGTGAATAAAAAGTTTTTATTTCAAAGTTATAAATAAAAAAAAAAAAGACAACTTAAATTGGTTGGAGAGTGAATAAGAAGTTTTTTTTTTCGAAGTTTAAAAAAAAAAAAAATGTCATAAAGATAGAGGGCTTCAAGGTATGGTTTAAAAAGGTTTAATAAATGCTTAAAATGCCTATAAAATTGATTATGGGCATTTCAATTTTTGAAAGAAAATAGTTTGCAAGAAGTTTTTTGTGGAAGCCAAGCAGCGACGTTATGTCTACAATTTGTGCTACTTGTTGAGTCATAGTGAGCCAACACTAAAAAAATGGGAAAATCCAAGAGGCTAAAGAGACAATAGGAGATTTTTTTGTGATTCCAACAACAAAGCTTACTAATGATGATTTGGTGATTCCAACAAGAGAGATTGCTAATGAAGATTTGGTGAATCCAACAACGGAGCTTGCTGATGAGAGTAAACTACTATGGGAAATCAAGTGATTAATATTGCTGATGTAAAATTTGATAAATAATTTTTGGATAATGATGATTGGTTACTAATGATGCAAAAAAAACATCATATAGCCATAATGTTATTTAGTGATAAAATCTCACTTAAGTCAGTGGAAGAGAACCTGATTGCAACAACAGAGGTTAGTGAAGAAGAGACGAAGAAAAAGACAAAGATAAAGACATTGACAGAAACAGAGATAAAGACAGATGCAAAGAAAAAAGTCCTCCAAGGGAAAGTAGAAACAGAGATAGAGGAAAAAGCAGAGAAGGAATCACAATAGGAGAAAGTTTCCATAGCAGAGCAGAAGGAACAAAATCAACAGACAAAGATAAAGACAAAGACAAAAACAAAGATAAAGGCAAATGCAAAGAAAGAAGTCTGCAAAGGGAAATAAGAAACAAATATAAAGGCATAATCAGATAAGGAAATGCAACAGGAGAAAGTTTTCATAGCAGAGAAAAAGGAACAAAACCAAGAGACAAAGATAAAGACAGAGACAGAAACAGAGATAAAGACAGATGCAAAGAAAGAAATCTGCAAAGGGAAATAAGAAACAAAGATAGAGGCAGAAGAAAAGAAGGAAGTGCAACAAAAGAAAGTTTCCATTTCATAGTAGAATGAACAAAACCAATGTGGCTTTGGAGATGTTTTTAAACTTACCATTGATTTCCAATGTCCTGGTAAACAAATCGATTATGAAGAAGAGTTAAATTTCCTTGAAACATGGCTTGCAACGCCATGTCTAGATTAGGTCTACACAGAAGCTTTTGATATGAATGTTGAAGACAACATGTATGATGATCACATCAATGAAATATTCAGGTATTGGAGTTTTGAAGAGATAACATATTATTCTCATATTATGTTGCATCATATTGATGATGAAAAGTGCACTATAGAAGACAATATGTGGCAATAACCCGCATACAAGTAATTTTTTGAAGAAGTCCAGGATATTCTTAGACAATCTGGAACAATAGAACACCTACACCAACAAATGAAGAAATAGAGTTTTGAAGAATACAACAAGAAGAAAATGCTGAAACAATTTAGAGGCTATAGAATGTGGAAGAAAAAAAGAAAAAAACTAAATCTAGTAGAAGTCATTTTTTTATGTGGTTTTAATTAAGGGGGAGTGTTGGAGAATCTAATTCCAGCCACTTGTTAGGTATCGAAACCGTCCATCCAAGTTTCTCAGTTCAGTTTCATTTAGTCCATTTTTAGTTGAGTCTCACTAAAGTCATTTAATGTTGATATCTCCAATGTAATATTATTTAACTGATTCCTTATATTGAGAAGAGAAATCCTATGCTACACTTCTTTTCAGTTTACAATTATTGTCAAGTACCATCTTCACCCTAGCCAACTACTTCCACTGCTTCAATCATCTGTGATATTTTTTTCAGTGTTGTTCGTAAGAGCTCGGAACAAAACTCAATTCATAGTACATTATTCCATCTACCCTCTCATAAAGTATTCAATTTGAAATGAGACCTAGATTATTTTTCATTTCATCATAATAAACTCTTTTATCTTTCATCATAACTCTTTGATAGGAAGGAAAGTACAAAATATAACAAAAATATTCTAAATCTTTTATTTCTTCGAAAAAACAAACAGGAATTTAACTAAAAATTATTAATCTTAAAAAAAACACACATATATTTCATTGAACATTATTAATTTCTATTTCTAGAGTTGCACCACTCAACAATATCAATTTAAGAATCAAGGAAACTATCAAAATTTTAAGAATATTTCAGTTTGTTCTCGAAAATTACAATGAGGGTAGCTGCAATTTGAACTTCAACAACACCTAGATCTAGAATATCATGGGTGTTCAAGGACAAATGTTTCCTTATCATGAGAGGAAAATACAATTTAACAACTTCCTTTTCACTGGCTTCTTCATCCAGTTTAGAAGTAAAACTTCCTCGCTTTCTGTATGGAAAGCAATATTCTAAAACATGAAGCTAATTACAACTAATGAATTATAAGTATGCGCGCATAATTATCTAGTAAAACCTAAATAACATATATTTGAAATGTGCCAATCTTGTAGTTATTGAATTAATACAAGTATTGTTTTACTCGGCTAGTACAACCAATAAAATTATATTTGAAACGTTCCAATCTTGACGTAGTTCTTGAATTAATAAAGTTATTCTTTTACTTGGCTAGTGCAACCAATAAAATTATATGAGTACTCTGCATATAAAACTTTCAATTCAAGGTAATGGTAAAATAGTTGTCTCGATAATACAGCGTACTGTTTTACTGCACTATTGCAACTAATTAAATTTATGTGTGCCTTCTATATCTTATTAGAATTAGTTAGGATTATGCTTACTTTAGTATATCTTGGATTGGGTTTGTTGAGGAAGTTGAGAGATTCTCTCAACTTCTCTCTCTAAGATTAGAATTAGTTTAACTATATATTTGATGTATCTATGATTATTATAATATAGAAATAATTATTTGTGTGTATCTCTGCTCTCTCCAATTTCTAATATGGTATCGGAGCAAGTTCTGGCTTGATTCCCTCACGGGAAGGCCAGGAAAATGTGAGAGCAATGATAGTCAAACTGCTGTCATAGAATAGTAGATAGTCTAGTTAATTTATTTTCTGAGTGAAAGTGTTTATTGTGTTTCGTGTGTTTGGTGGAGTTCTCATTATCGAAAGTGTTATTGCTGTAAGAGGCGTTGTTCAAAAAATAAGTCAGCGCAGAGTGTGTCTAAAGTTCAGATTCGAAAGAATGATTTCAGTTACAGAAGGGCGGAAAATGATTCAATTTACTTTCACTGCAGAATCCAAATTATTGCCCTCGTTCTTGTTCTTGCTACCAGTATTAGCATTAGTTCAGTTGAATATCCTTAATGAATTGCAGGGATCCAGTTGCTCTGGCAAAGTTATTATGCATGGCACTGAAAGGGAACTTGAAGGTGGTTCTCTGAAAAATAGGGTAATCATTAAATACCGTCTCAAAAACAGTAGAGCGGATGCCTCTCTGTTCAAGCGTGAGGGCACAGATAAGACCAGACATTCCACCTCCGATAACTACCATGTGTGGGTTGTCGCTCACGACAGTCGTGAACTTAACCTGCTCTTGAAGAGATGCTTCGTTAAGTCTGGTCCTCCTGGAAGAACCACGGGATTTAACACCTGGTCTGCCTTGCTTTCGATTCCCTGCGCTTCTGTTGGATTTGGCTTCATTTTCCTCTGTGGGCGCCGAGTCGTTCTCCGGTTTGGTTGCAGAGTTTGTGCATGTGGAGAATTTATTTCGATGGGAGAATACGGCGAAGTCGGAAACTTCATTGACAGTGGCATGAAAAGATTGCATAGTCCAGTATAGGGGATTCGGCCAAGTTGCCAAAGTTCTGGACATAGCTTTGTTTTAGCCTCAAGGCAAAGCTGAATTTCTTTTGTGATCTGGATGATAGGATTTTAAATAGGAGCCTGATTCTAATGTAAATGTATTTTTGAGTAAAAGATTATCTCGTGGAGTGGAGTTTTGGATTAGGGAATTTTATCTGCAGGTGTGAGATTTGTGTATTAGAGAACCAATTATTGAACAAATTAGCATTATTTAAATTAGTTGTTCTCTACGTTCTACAGGGACGAGAGAACAATTGGCTAATTGGATTGTGTGAATTTGTTATATGATGATCTTGTTGTGCTACGGGCCAAGGAGCATCAGTTACAGGTTACAAGTAGGTCAAGTTGTTAGATTAGCTCTTGAACAAATTCAGTATTCAGACCATTTGCCTAGCCACTGATGGATAACCGAAAGCCAAATATCTGACAAACGGTGATTGGTCCATAGGATGGTTCATCACTTGTCAGCTCTATCGCGAAAGCCCCGACGAGCCGGGTTGTCAATACTGTTGATCTTGCAAAGTTCATTATTGCTGGTCAGAAACAAATGTATTTTAAATGGGTTGAATGGTAGCTCGAAAATGGTGGAGAAAAGAGTGTTTCCTATGAGATCTCAGAGTGGGTACAAATGTTAATGAAGACCAGATCAGCAAAGAGACGAAAGTTCAAAGTGTTGTAATTGTGATTAATTATTATATGTTTTGTAAAGTAAGCATTAAGGGAGGGTATTAGAATTAGTTAGGATTATGCTTACTTTAGTATATCTTGGATTG
Source organism: Pinus albicaulis (assembly GCA_034641835.2). NCBI lineage: Eukaryota > Viridiplantae > Streptophyta > Pinopsida > Pinales > Pinaceae > Pinus > Pinus albicaulis. The sequence goes on from CM076579.1 coordinate 1,214,903,608, forward strand.
GGTTTGTTGAGGAAGTTGAGAGATTCTCTCAACTTCTCTCTCTAAGATTAGAATTAGTTTAACTATATATTTGATGTATCTCTGATTATTATAATATAGAAATAATTATTTGTGTGTATCTCTGCTCTCTCCAATTTCTAATATATCTAAACCTTAAACCTTTTAATTTAAAAGAATGGAAAAAATGGAAAACTAGAAGAAAATTTTAGATACGTTGTACAAGTAATTCAAATATATTCATAATATTTGCAAACTTTTCTTTTAAATATTTTGGACAAATAATTCAAATATATTCATGGGATTTGCGATGTTGTTATATATAGCATGTAACCAAGGAACTTCACTTCTAATATACACCTTTTTTCCTTTCAAACATAACCAAGTCATAACCTTTTATGCTTCTACCATGTCGTCCTTGAGCTGCCCAACGACCCAAAAAGGGCAATTCTCTTCCAACTTTATCACTTCATTGTCCTTCTGGTGTTTTACTTCTGAGTGTTACATGTTCGAATCTTAAATTTTTTCAGTCAAATCAATCTTTCAGAGAGAAAATGATCTCGCTTCTTTCCAAAATTAGGACACTAAAGGTTAATGTACTACAATGGTTTTACAGGCAAGTAGGAAAAAAAAGTGTTGGTCCTGTATCGTGCACCTTGCTTTCTCTTCTTGGCTATTTCCCAGGCGGGTATGTCCTCCTGGTGGGCATTAGGTTAACTGTAGTTGTGATTGGAGAAAAAGGGGGAGCATCATCAATATCATAAATCCAATCAAATAAATAATTGTTATAACCTTTAGAAGTCACCTACTTGATTTCTTTCTGTTGGACAGGTTTGATCCTCTGCATAGATTTACGTGCTACATCCAGGTTATTGGATGGAAGGGCTTGTGCTTTATAACCACCAGAACGAAGAGGTATGTTGGTCTGGTACACCTTGGATTTTCCAATTTCTCGACTGTCTTGAGAACATTAAGCCTTCTTCCCCCAGATAAACCAAGCCTAGGATCTGTAGATGCCCAAGCGAGAGCAGCCCAACCAAAGTTTGAATAGAGTGAGAGGCAAAGGCAGATACCCAATCTAGAGCGTAAGCAATAACAACTGTTTGCATGCCCTAGTTTCTAACAACTCCATTCTATATGTGTTGCTCTAATAGAATAATTTCATGCCAAACATATGGTGCCTTATAGGGATTTTTCGGCATTAATACTTTCACACTATTTTTTGTTTGGATTTTAGGCTTTAAATACTTTAGCACGCTATTTTTAGCTGTATTTTCCAAAAAATACAAGCATAAATTAATCAAATTTATTTGATTAGAAATATTAATTTAAATATCAATTAGTTTGGAGAACTATATAGCTACTAATACAATGTCAAGGAGGAAGGATGTTACGGCAAAGGCTGTCGCAAAGGCTGTCAGGGCAAGGAAAAGGGAATTTGAGGAAGGATTGGATGTTAGGGCATGGGAAGATGCTTTGGAGGTAAAAGGGCTGTCAGGGCAAGGGAAAGGGCGTTTGAGGGGATGTTAAGGTCCCTGCAGTTGAGAGGCAGTAGTGGTGTGTCCCGATACTAGAAAGGAGATAACCGAAGGTTGGGGTTGAGGGTGGGGTGATGGGGCAACCAAAGGCTGGGTGGAACCCATCCTTAACCCTTATCATCTATAAAGTTTATAGATGATCATATAAAATTTTATATATGATCATATATAAAATTTTATATGATCATCTATAAACTTTATAGATGATAAGGGTTAAGGATGGGTTCCACCCAGCTTTTGGTTGACCCCATCAACCAAAAGCTGGGTGGAACCCATCCTTAACCCTTATCATCTATAAAGTTTATAGATGATCATATAAAATTTTATATATGATCATATATAAAATTTTATATGATCATCTATAAACTTTATAGATGATAAGGGTTAAGGATGGGTTCCACCCAGCCTTTGGTTGCCCCATCACCGCACCCTCAACCCCAACCTTCGGTTATCTCCTTTCTAGTATGGGGACACACCACTACTGCCTCTCAACTGCAGGGACCTTAACATCCCCTCAAACGCCCTTTCCGTTGCCCTGACAGCCCTTTATATAAAATTTTATATGATCATCTATAAACTTTATAGATGATAAGGGTTAAGGATGGGTTCCACCCAGCCTTTGGTTGCCCCATCACCGCACCCTCAACCCCAACCTTCGGTTATCTCCTTTCTAGTATGGGGACACACCACTACTGCCTCTCAACTGCAGGGACCTTAACATCCCCTCAAACGCCCTTTCCGTTGCCCTGACAGCCCTTTTTACCTCCAAAACATCTTCCCATGCCCTGACATCCAATCTTTCCTCAAATGCCCTCTCAAATGCCCTTTCCCTTGCCCTGACAGCGTTTGCCCTAACATCCTTCCTCCTTGACAGCCATTAGGGGAGGCTACTCTCAGACAATTGACTTCACCCTAGTGTTGTAGGTGCTGCCGGAGGTGGAGCGTCTGGAACATCCAGAATAGAATAAACAGCTTAATTACTTAAACAGCTGGAACACCTGCCTTTGCTACTGTCTCTACTACTGTCTCTGCTGCTTCTTGAACTTCTCGTTCAACTGGATCTACCACGAGTGCTGTTTATGCGGAATAAACAATTGGATCTGCTGTTAGCTATGGCTCTGTATCTGTCCCTGTCTCTGCTTGCTCTGCTGTGACTAGATCTACTGCTGGGTATCGAACAGCTCGTGCTTCTTCATATGGACCCGGATCTACTACTAGTGCTAGATCGCCATAATCAACAGAGTAAACAGCTGCTTACTTTGTTCTATCTACTAGTATCTACCTCCTATGCCCGTGCTGTGCCTTTGCTTCTCATTGACTGGATAAACCGGATGGATCTGCCACGGCTTAATCAAAGGAATCAACTGCTTCTTAATCGACTGACTCAACTGGATTACCTGCATATGTTAGAGGACCTGGAACTGCAACTTAGTCAACCGAATCAACGACTAGCTACGATGCTTCCTTTGGTGCTATAGGTGGGTCTGGGTCTCGATCTGGACATGGGTAAACGGATAAGGTTGGATCTCGATCTGGAACACGAGCATCGGACTCCAAAGCACGATCACAAGTATTTCCACATTTTACCAATGTTTACAGATACTCTTTATCACATTTTCCCCATGTTTACGGGTACTCTCCGAACTCCTATCTACGGCTTTTTTGTTTAATTCTTCTTGTATTTCTGATTTCTAGATCAGAATTAGTAAATGACGCTAAACATTAAACCTATGAATGTGACTATCTTATAAAAATTTGCAAAATAGGAAAGAGAGCATCCAACGCTTGATTCATCTACGGTTGATTATTTATGAACAACCAGGTAATACACACTTTATTATCATAAAACCGTACTCATCCCCCTTATATGTAGTTTTACCCTCAGAATGTAACATAGGAATGATGAAAGTTCTGCGTGCATCGTTGACACTGTATTCATTGAAAAGAATTTGGTGTCGGAAAAAAAATTATTTTATTATGGAAGTGATTGAGTTCGTGATTGTTGTGTGAACATAAAGAGATCACATGGAGCCAAATCGACATGTATACCACATGGAATATGAATGCGTCATTAATTTATTTTTTAAAGCGACTGTGTGGTATTTATGTAAATATTCATAGGTTATAATTAACACTCTTGAAAATGTTTTTTTAGTGCGGTGGAGTTTATTTTTCACGTAAGTCAAAGAAGAGTCACCATGCCACCAACCTTGAATCTGAAATCGATAGTTTGGCTATAATCATAACTATCTCTAATGAAAAGCAAAGATCAAATACATTAATCAATTAATTATTAAAATATATTTCTTATATTATATATTTTTGAAATGATGTGAACTGATTACTTATTTAAATTTAAATGTCTTTTAATTTATATACAGCTTCCAAAATTGAAACAAATACTTATTTCTAGTTACGCTATTTATTTGAAAACAATTTCGTTTTTGTCATAATATTTTCCATTCAATCATTTGTTAGACGATTGAGTTAAGATTAATTTTTGATTGGAATATAACCGCAACAACGAATGTTGCAAGTTACTCTCGAAGATTTGAAAATATTTTTCCATCTGCCCAAACTACCCTGCATATGCATGTCATGGCTTCCGTGCGTCCTGCAACACTGGCCAGGACTCTGGTAGATGGATGCCATGGATTCCAACGAAGATAAGAGAACCAACCACCATTTAGACCAGCTTCATTGAAACGGAACGAAGCTCTAGAGGGATTCACCGATAGTTTCAATTTGAGGTGCTTACTGCTTTAATTGCAGAGAAGGATTGGGGAGATACGCGGAGGCTTGACTGTGCAAAATTTAAATGTACTGACAATTGGAATTACATTATCTGCAACTATGAGCCACCTGATAATTATGTTGGGTAGCGACCAAGAAAATGTAAGCACATAAATCGTCTTGTAGACAACTTTCACTGACATCTTATTATGGATGCTCTGTCATATAAAATATCTATAAATCGTCTGCATTTGGTTGCTATAGTATAGGAAAATTACATATCGTTGTATCTATTTAAAAGAGTACGTTGTGAAATATTCAATGACAGCTAAAAATTATAGATCGTTTTGCCTACTTGGAGTATGCTTTAAAATTTTTAATGCGAGATGCAACCTGCTAAGCTATTTATTATAATTCTCTCTATAAATGATATGAAGGCCAGGCATAAGCGCTTATGTCTTAAATTTTCAGAAGTTGTTCCTATCCGTTGCCAAAAGATTGAAAGGGCAGTGATGAGATTTTAGTGGTACTTCTTCTCGAATGGGTGAGTGCCTGTTTCAATTAAGCTCTTTATAACTTCACTTTTCATAAATTATAAGATGATCATTTATCACGTTGTATATCATGAATATTCAGATGATATTAATTCATTTAGTCGTCGTCGTCGTCCTCGTTATGGGTGAAGCACACCCATATATATCTAGCTCTGCACTCCCTTTAATCTGCTAGTTTCTTTTTACATCATAGATATCTAAAACCATTGGGTTACTGGCTTTTAACCCTATGTATTATATCATTTCATTTTCGTCTAATGAATGAATAAGATGTAAAAGAAATATACCCCTAAACTAAAATCTCTAAGGTGAAAAAAAGTAAATTGTTGGAGATGAGGTACACATATTTTAATATATATATATATATATATATATATATATATATATATATATATATATATATATAATTTAGTTTTAAAGTTATAACTAAATTATACATTAAAAGTATAACAGTTTACTAAATGTATAAGAGTTTATTAAAAGTATAACAGTTTACTAAATGTATAAGAGTTTACTAGTTGTAAAATAAGAAAGTATTGGTTTGTAATATATTATTTTTAAAATGGGTTAAAGATTGCCTTAGATTTTAGACTTACATATAATATATCTTAGACTGGCAAGTTTATGACGTGTGAATTTTAATCCTATGAAGTTTGATGTGGTTTGATAACATTTTATTATTTTTTGAAAAGTATATTTATATATTTAAATATATATTAGTTTACTTAATGGAGCTTAGTTGGTAATGAGATATTTATTAATATTTTATATAAAAATTATATATATATATATATATATATATATATATATATATAATTACTAATAGTTTTATTTTAAATTGTTATATATAAAATAGATCATCTCTAGTAATTTTAGGTGATAGTGATTTTTTTAAATAACAACATGGTCGTGAATAATTATTCTTTTAAATATTAATTTGATAACTAAATTATAATTAATTTTCTCATTGTGAAAAAAAACAAAATTATGCTTTCATTTTCTTAAATAAAACATAAAAATAAATTGAAAATATAAAAATGAAATATTGTATCTTATATAACTTACAAGTAAGAAATTTTCACAACTATTTTGAAAATATAAATAATTTTTTTTTATATTTCATAAAATTCAAATATTTAAATAATACCTTTCAAACTACACCAATTTAAATGTAGATGACCTTCCTCAAATAAATATTTTCCAATAAATTATTATGCGTGAGACTACTCATTAATCCCAAAACTACTTTTCTTGATGTAGAAATATGGAAATTCATGTACTTAAATTTATGTAATTTGAATCAAATTAATTAAAACTTGTAACCACATTTTTGAAATAGATGAATTAATATTTGAATCATAGAACTTACTTTTATCAGTCTGAGATGTGTGTATATGTCCCTTTCGCATTAATCTTTTTAAACATTGAAACCAAGCATGTGGGTATCTCAAATAACAACTTTGTTGAATTGTATCTTTCAATATAATAACTTTCATTGTTAATAGTTACCTGTTAGGAGGGAAGATGAGAAACAATGACCAAAGTGCCAAAAAGAGCAACCTATAAAAATAATTGTAATATTATGAATTAATAGAATCAAAAGGTTGGGGATTATTTTTGTGTAAGAACATTGTTGTAAGATACATGGAAAAAATAACCAATAGCTATGAGATAGTTACCGAAGTTTCCAATATAGTTGTGTTTCCAAAAATTCTGATTGCTTGTCCTTTTTCTTTGATGAATTTGTTACCTATTGGGAGGGAAGATGAGAACCAATGTCCAGAGTGCCAAAAAGAGCAACCTATAAAAATAATTGTAATATTATGAATTAATAGAACCAAAAGGTTGGGGATTATTTTTGTGTAAGAACATTGTGGTAAGATACATGGAAAAAATAACCAATAGCTATGAGATAATTACAAAATTTTCCAATATAGTTGCGTTTCCAAAAATTCTGATTGCTTGTCCTTTTTCTTTGATGAATTTGTGTATGCTGATAATCTTCCATTGTTTGATTGCCACAAGACTTAATACCTGGCTACTTGACAGAAGTGAATCGGTTGATATTCCATTTGTAATTTTCAACATACAGGGAGAATGGAATTTGGGAAGATGCATAATCGTATCAAGATATCATGTGCATAAGGATAATTGATATACAGACATGGTGATTTCCATTTTGATTCATTACAGGGATTCCCATCCTTCTAGTCTCATGGTTTGTTTGAGAATCCCAATTCTATATAGAAAATAATTTTGGATTTGGACGAGAAAATGAATGCCACTAGAAATGAGAATTTGAATTCATGTGGAGAAACATTGTTGGTTCATTAATCCCAGATGAAATGGAGGTATCATCATGTAGTGATGGTGTTGGAGGTTCCGTTATTGCTCATGCTCCCAGTATAGGAAAATCACTCATGATTATAAGTCTGCTACAAATTTATTTGACCTTTCTGTTGGAGGTTCCATTATTGCTCATGCTCCCATGATAGGAAAATAAATCATGATTATAAGTCTCCTACAAATTTATCTAACTTTCCATTTTTTCTCATGCTCCCATGACAGGAAAATAACTCATGATTATAAGTCTCCTACAAATTTATCTAACTTTCTTTCCAGCGTGCATATCATTAATCATTGCCCCAAAAAAGAATACTCCATACATGGAAAAGGGAGTTTAAAAAGTGAAATTTTAACATTTTCATTTATATTTTGAGCACATTAAGAGACTCAACAAAAATGGAGTCCCCTTTTAGAGGATCTATAATGTCTATGTCATGTAAATTACCCATCAATATTTATCTTGGGAAATGCAACCGAAAGGATGGTGCTTTGTTCTTTTGAATCCAACATTTGATCTACAACATTTTCAGATGATTGTGATTGATCATCCGTTTTGTTTCATGATTTTGTTTATGCTGATAGTATTCCATTGATTTATTTCCATATGACTCAAGAAACACAACAACACTTGGCTACCTGACGAAAGTAAATCCATTGATATTCCATTTGTACCTTTCAACGTATAGGGAGTATGTAATTTGGGAAGCAACATAAACATATCAAGCTATCAACTACAAAAGGATAACTGCTCTAGAGATATGGAAATTTCCATTTTTGATTCCTTATATGGATTCCCATTCTTGCAATCTCATGAATTGTTTGAGAAGCCCAATTATGTATCGAAAATAATTCTCGAATTGGACGAGAAAATGAATGCTGACCAAAACCGAGGATTTTAATTCCTGTGGAGAAACATTGTTGGTTCATTAATCCCAAAAGAAATGGAGGCGTCATCATGTAGTGATCGTGTTGAAGGTTGCATTATTTTTCATGCTCGTGCGGCAGGAAAATTACGCATGATTACAAGTTTCCTACAAATTTATCTTACTTTGTTTCGAGCATGCAAACCATTAATCATTGCCCCAAAAAGCATGCTCCATACATGGCAAAGGGAGTTTAAAAAGTGGAATGTTAACATTTTCGTTTATATTTTGAGCCCATTAAGAGACTTCACAAAAAGGGAGTCCCCTTTTTTAGGATCTGTAATGTTTATGTCATGTAAAGTACCCATCAATATTTATCTTGGGCAATGCAATCGGAAGGATGGAGCAGTTTATTTGTTCTTTGGAATCCAACATTTTATTCATATAATTTTTGGATGATATCAGTACACTATATAATCTTCAAAACCGGCAAAGAATAATATCACAGAGACTCAAGCAAGCACTGACAGCATTTCAAGCTATCAAAAAATGTCAATACAATTGTAACCAATTTCAGACATCCCAAAGACTGTAACCGTTAGTGATACACAAAAGAGCTCCATGAATTTCTTTTAGAGTGCACAATGATTACAAAATACAGGGGAAAAATGGCACATTTCCCACTACATAATACACGCGAAAAAATGGTACACTCTCCACTACATTTTTCCATATTTTGAAATAAATTTTGCTAGAGGTCGATACGAAAAATGGCATGGTTCCCTTCCTTGTGTTTGGAACAGTATCTCTGTAGCCACTCTCTTTAGCATCATGTGTCATTTTAGATGCATTTAGAACAGTGAGGATTTATTTTTTATGTGATGAGCTCCAATTTGCAACATGGTTGCTTACTAAAACAACACAATCTAACTAAACAACTTTCTTGTTTCCAAATAAACCTAATAAGCATCATATTTTAGTTGTCTCATTATTTTTATCACTTCATAGATATGCCACTCGCAATGGATACTTTCAAGGATTTAATATCTCACATGAAATTGTTGCTTATGATTTAAGAGAGTCTAATAACATTTTGTTTAATAATTTGAATTTATACCTTAAGGCGTTTCCTTTGCAACATCTAATGCAATTGCTAGTTATGTATATTTTCTAGTTATGTAATTGAGGGTAACCTTGATTGTTGTTTTTTTCTATTTTTCATATATAAAACTTTTCTCTTTTATTATTACTAAAAAGCATAATATTTACACTATAAATAGCCATTCGAGTAATAAGAAAAAGTATAATAATTTCCCTATGAAGAACCATTCCAATTGTCAACACATTCAATATATTCATAATTTCTTAATTTTCCACATGTTTAACCACCTTGTTGCTGACCTTTTTATAAAAAACTTTGAAAACAAATATAAACACTCTCCTATTTCAAGTATTTGGCATTGCCTTTATATCCCTATCCTAATACCAATCTAGAATTTAGCTAGCTTTATCAACACCTTTCTATGTGACTGGTTTATAAACAACTTGGAAAAAAAATATAAACACTCTCCCGACTCCAGATATTTTCATATAAGCCAAGTATTTCTCATTGCCTTTATATCCCTATCATCATCCCAATCTATAATTTAGATAACTTTAGTTGATAATTTATTCCCAATAGAAACCCGAGTTCGCTAGTTGTTAATTTTTTCTATCACAACATCCATTCTGCTATTCTGCTTTGGCTACTATGGGCAGGGACTTGCGACTGCATGCCGCCCTTGTTTTTGTAATTGCTTAAGCATTAGATGGTGTTGTATCTACTCTAACCAGAGGAATATCCACACACTAGTTACGATGAAATGTATTCGTCTCATCCAAAACCCAACCTGGAACTTACTACGTTAGTCTTGTATGGTCATATTTCATATTGCGCTCTAAGTGCATTCATACAGCAAAACCTCCTTTCTGTGATGGTTAAAATTACACTTAATAAATAAATAAATAATCCTTGTACACAAGTACAATCCCTACGCATTTCAAGTTTCAAGGTCAGTTAACCTCCTTTCTTTGATGGTTAAAATTACACTTAATAAGTAAATAAAAAATCCTTGTACACAAGTACAATTCGTACGCATTTCAAGTTTCAAGGTGAGTTTATTCTTAGGGGATCACAATTCATGATTGAAATGTTATAAAATGATGCGATAGAAGTTTATTAGTAATCATGGGCACATAATGGATAACTGTTATTAATTTTCGTTAATAATGGTTTTCATGAGCTTTAGCCATTATCTCAATCCATAGTGCTGATTATTTTTTCTATTTCGATTGTTCTTTACCATAGGTGTGTTCATTCTGAATTAGCTTTCCGCTTTCGATGATGTAGTGATGACAAACGAGATGTTGCGGCGAGGATGGCTAAACTTTACTCTGCTTTCTGGACTGGAGATTTTCATCTCAGCAACCTTTGAGGGCAACCAAATTCGACTAAAGTTGATCTCTTGTCAACCTTGACTTCGCAAACTGCATTGTGCTATTCACAACATTCGTACCTTGCATTGTGGGACTTGATATTTTGAAAGAGTGAATTCATTAGTATGTGGAAAAGTTTATTAATGTTTTTTAATTCAATATTTTAGGTTTTAAGGTGTTTTCATGTTTATTATATAATATATTGATGTCTATTTTTTATTATCAATTATTTAATTTATATAGGTGTGTGAGTTGCTTCTATATACAAGTATTTATTTTGAAATTGGACTTTGATCATTTTAATTTAATTATTGTAAAATATTTTTAATGGTGATCGCACATATAAAGTTAATATTTATCAAAAAATAATTATAATCTTTATACTCCTTTAATATGATTAATAAAAACATGTTATATAAACAAACTTTATGTAAAAAATAATTATATTCTTTATACTGTTTCAATTAATTTGATTGATCAAAATCATGTTATATAAACGAACATTACATTAAATGAATTATAAATTTTCAAACATGTGATATTAGTAAACTATAATATTCAACCCTGATAGTGTAACAAAAAAAACTTTTGATTTTAAATCTAAAATTTAACGATTTTTTTATTTTTTTTTTACGTGAATGTAAACTAATGCCATTAATCAACAAGGTTTACAAAATAACTTTTCACAAAAAGTAAAATGGACACCATCGATCATCAAAGGTATTTTTGACGTAGGACAACATCGATGGCCACCCTTATCCCGATTGCATATTCTCAATATATGCTTACCGGGTTTCTCTCGCCCACCTTTCTTTCTGTCTTGTGACCGTTTACATAGACGGATGTTAGAGTTATTAAGGGAAATATTTATTTGCATAGAAAGCCTATCCTATACCATGTATGTTGTTAAGTTTAATACTCGCCATTTCTACTCAAGTCGTGTAGTGCTTAGGTCAATGGAAAAGCCAGATACAATATCTCTAAGTTGTTTTTGGGATTTAGTAACAATAATTTTTCATTCAATCTTATGGAAACGGTCATTTTCATATGTTTTTCAATCAAATTATATTAGCAAGCTATATGAAATCTGTAAATGATAAAAATAGTGATGCTCAAATTTTCTGTATTTTTATGTTTGAGTTTTTTTGTGTGAGATGTATTCATTGTAGGAAGAAAAAAGGACTTAACAAAATAAAAATAGTTTTAATATATAAGCGAGTAAATATATATATAAATATATTTATATGTTAAGATAATAAAAAAATAATATATATATATATTTTGAGTGTAAAGAGATTGGGTTTGCTTGTAATTTGTTATAGGGGTTGGTCAAATTTGTGAGAATAATGAAACATTTTTTTAGGTTTTGCGATTTTTAATTATAAAATATAGTGCATATATGACAGTCATGTATAATTATTTTTTAGAGTTTTGAGATTTTGAATAAAACAAATATATTTCATATATTATATTTATTTATAATATATATAAATAATTGTTTTGATATATTTATATAAATACATTATTATGTTTTAAAATAATTTAGATAATTATTTTATATTAAATGTAGAATGTTGATATTTTAATGATAATTTTTTAATAATGTATAATAAAGTAAATTTTATTATTATTTCTATCTAAAATTTTATTAAGAGTGTAATATAATAGAATACTTATATCTATAATATAGGTGTTGATTTAGTGAAAACTAATATATTTTAGAAAATATGCAGTTAAATAAACTATTATTTTATAGAGGTTATTTTAAAATTCAAATGTTTTGAATAATAATAATAATCTATTCCTAAAGTCACAGTTAAAGAAATACCAAATAGTATGTGGAAATTTACATGCTCTTATTCAAATCCCATTGTTTATGAGATTAGTATGTGGAGATATCAAGTATAACTGTTGAGGTAAAAGAATCTATTTTTTTTTTTTTTAAATTATCCTCCAGCCCCAAACTTGGAGATGACTAAACCCCATTGAGACCAACTCGTTGGTCTACACTGATGGGTTTTCTTGCACTAGATTTTCAAAAATAAAATGGTAGGAAGTTGTCGAATAATTCATGTGTGCAAAAGGAAATAAACTATGTAGAGTAATGAGAAAATACCTTGCATAAAGTGTATGAATAAATGTTGCGAGAAATTCTATGATGAGACCTTAGGAAAGATTATGAAAAATTGAGAAAAGAAGTGAGAATCCACTAAGGGCACTCACATGAATATGATGAACCAAAAAGCGGGGAAAATTTTAAGGATGGGAAATTATTTTGAAGTTTAAAACATTGGCGAATCTCACTAGTCCCTAATATGAAAAATATAAAATATTTATTGATATATTTGTAAAATTATTCAAATTTATAATGATTTTATATATACTCCGTAGAAAATGTTGGAAAACTTTAAATACAAATAGTTTTATATTGTAAACTTTGGGCGGACCATTTTTATAAAAAATGGAAATTGGCAAATATTTTTGTTGGAAAAATCATGAAAAATTAGCCCACTTGTGAATATTAGCCCCTAAAATTTTCCATGCCAAAAAGTTACAATGGGGACATTAGAATCACATGCCCATAGCAATGTTTGTTCGTTCCCAGGAATGCACATGTGTTCCAAGGTGTCTAGGCTCATCAAGGCCCAAGATGCCAACTAGGATGCTATCTTGACATGGCTTAGAAGTGTGTTTGCATTCTTAAGAAATCTCTTTATGAAATTTGAAAACACTATTTTTGTGCAATATAAATTCCTTAGCTTTGGGGAATTTGAAAACCCTAGTACTGTGGAATGTGGAAAATCCAATATAGTGACTTGAAATTTGAATGTATCATTAGAAAATGTATGTAAAAACATGGCATATTGACTATGCATCACAAGTTGGAAACATTGGTTGATGAATATTATGTGGAATTTGATTGAATGGAAAATTTGTATGGATGGAGTTACTTTTATACAATTGTGACTAACTTATACCCAACACTCTCTATATTTTTATTTTCATTTACTTTTGTGTTTTTGTTTCTCTGTTCTACCTCCCTCTCTCGTTTTCCCACAAGAACGTCATCAACTCCCATTGAAATAGTTCTATGATATTTATTTATCGATGGAAGAATTTTCCTTAGAAGTTTAAGTATGTCAAATATATTACATTTTAGTGTGTGAATAAAATTATAAAAATTATTTGTAATGGAACTTTATTTTATTTTATTTCATTTTATTTTATTTTATTTTGCATTTTTTAAGAAAAGTGAAATGAAAAAATTATAGACATGTTCACATGTAAAAATATATGAAAAAATAAATGTAAACTAGTTCTCGATTTATCCCTTAGTTGGTTTTCTTTGACATCCAAATTCACTTTAGATGAATTCATTTAATCCCCATGATCGTTCATCTCAACGCTGCAATCCACATTCTTAGCCATGTTAGCGTGCATATTATAGTCCATCACTAGATACCATAGTACATTGGAACATTTTCCTTGAAAATTGCATTATGGAAACATGTACAACTCAGTATGTTCATAGCTATGTGTAACTACCAATTTAGTTTTCCCTATCAAAGATGTTTCTCATGAAATTTGAGCAATAACTAAAATACAAACTCGCCATTTGAGACATTAAAAGAAAATCTATTCTATCTTGTTACAAGAATGACCAACCCTATGAATGAAACCTTGAGTCTGAACAACAAATTTCTAGGTGGATATGAGTCTCAAGAATTTTAGTGATCATGAAGATATTTTTATATTAATAAGTTTGAATCACTTTGGTGATCTTGAAAATAGTATGCTTTGCCTCACAATAAAATTAGTACTAAAGAATCACAATATGTTAATAATTTAGTTCTTTTTACACCCTTAACACTTTTGGTGCTTCTGTCGTCTTTGATGTGCTGAGATTCATCACACAAAGAGCATTAAGTGTATAGCTTTTTTAAGCTACCAACCTTGTATTTCCATGTGGCATTGGCCTTTAATGTAAACAAAAAGAAAAACTAGGTTAGAATTGCCACAACATGTAAACAAAATGGAGCCATTTTACTTTAGAATCTATGCAAAAAAAAAATATTAAGATCAATTATTTAGAAACAATAAAATAGGGTTTTTAGTTGAATGAATTTGGCTATTTTTTTATTTGTATTTTTAAGAAAGCTCAATTCTAGAACTTTGATGAAATTGTAAGCGATTTTAGTAAAACATGAGTAATTGAATTCCACAAACAACATATAAGTTCAAAAATGGTGAATTAATTATTAGAATGTTACTCATGAAAATTCACACATTATTTTCTTATGACCGAGAGCCATTTCTAGTTGAATTTTATGCCAAAGGTAATAATGGTGTTTTTGATGCAATTGGACAAAGGTAGGAATTATCAGAATTTGAATTGTTGCGGACATATTTGGGATATACGCTTAACAACACTAAATAAAATAATCTCAAACATATAAGACCCAAATGCTGGCTAATTGTAAAGTTGTTATGCAAATGAAAAATAGAATATAAAATAAAAATAGTATAGATCCATCTTAACCATGGATCTAACTCAATATAAAATAAAACCAGTAGAGATCCATTTTAACCATGGATCTACGAAGAGCTCAAAGGGATCGAATGTTACTCAAAGTGAAACTGAAATATCAATATATCAATTTAGCACAATGAGAATGTGATTATTAATGTTTAATCATGCTTTTAATTAAAACTAACCCAATATGTATAATAATCTATTTTTTTTTTATAGAAGACAACGCTTTTTCATTTAAGATATGCTTATTTTTATTTTAAGTGACACATGTCAAATCCAAGTTGAGCACGAACCAAATTACACATCACCCTCATACTAGATTGTAAAATGAGCCTGTCATCTCAATTATTTTCAATTGTATCAAAAATGAAAATTAAATGAATAATATAGATATATTAATCTATAAAGAAACTAGAAATTAATATTTATTGTATTTCTGGTTATAATATTATTTACATTTGTAGTTAATTATATAAGTAATTGATGGAAATAAATATATATATATTTTTAGAAACTATCATTTTATCATATTATAGTTTGGGATATTGTTTGTATTCATAGCCAACCTCTTCCCATTGAGTAGCTCTTGGAAGGTTCATCAAACTCCTAATAAAGAATAAATGTGAAAAAGGCTAAATCTTGGCTATGTAAGCAAGCACCCTTACGTTTGAAAGGGGATGGATACTTTGACTGGGTCAACCTTGACCAAATATACAACATTGTCTTGGAGGAGTAGCCATCAATATGGCACAGCACAATTCTAGAAGGAGATGGTTTGTGTGAAAGAGAAGATTTCATTGAAGGTGGTTTAGGGTTTAAAAGCTCTTAATCTATATAAGGAAGGGGATGGAAACATTAAAGGGTTGTTGAATGATATGATATTTTGATATATTATCTGTTTAGACCATATATGTTTCTTTGGCTATTTAGCCTAGATTGCAAATTTTGTTTACCATTGGGATCTCCTGTTTAGGAATTCAACCTCTTCCTATTGAGTAGCTCTTGGAAGGTTCATCAAACTCCTAGTAAAGAATAAATCATGGCCAAATGTGAAAAAGGCTAAATCTTGGCTATGTAAGAAAGAACCCTTAAGTGTGAAAGGGGATGGATACTTTGACTGGGTCAACCTCGACCAAATCTACAACGTTGTCTTGGAGGAGTATCCATCAATATGGCATAGCGCAGTTCTAGAAGGAGATGGTTTGTGTGAAACAGAAGATTTCATTGAAGGTGGTTTAGGGTTTACAAGCTCTTAATCTATATAAGGAATGGGATGGCAACATATAAACGGTTGTTGAATGATATGATATTTTGATATATTGTCTGTTTAGACCATATAACTTTCTTTGGTTGTTTAGCCTAGATTGCAAATGTTGTTTAGCATTGGGATCTCCTGTTTAGGAATTCAACCTCTTCCCATTAAGTAGCTCTTGGAAGAATCTTGTATTGCATAGTCCACTATTTGGCTTAAGGCCAAGCTTCTCCTTTCAACTACAACGCAGATCCTATTGAGGGTTTGGTTGTCTTTGCAAGATGCAACAAGTGAAGGATAGATCTATTCAGATCTAGGAAATTTCAGTGCCCTTTTTCAGTGGAGGAGTCTTTTTCTCTATTGGGGGAAGTATATTGGAGTGATTGGGCATCATTTCTTGATCTTATCATGTTGCCAACTATTATCTATACCCTACAACGTAGTTTCTATTCCACATATGCATTATTCATGTAGGTGTTGTTGCAGGGAGTTTGGGTGCACCATTTGGAGATCTGGTTTCTGAGTGTTGGGGTTCTACCCTTCACTTTGAGATCCATTGAAGGAGATCGATACATTGTATATTTTAGATCTGATCTACATACTTCTAAATACTTTTGAATCATTGAATAGTTCTGCAGATCTGCATTCTTAGATCTCAGATCTACTACTTATACTTGGTGTAATGCTCAAAATCCCAAGGGGATCTGAAAGATGAGCCTTTACAGTGCATGGATCTGTTATCGATCTAATCTTTTAGGCACATATTTGATCTAGATCTGACATGTAATCAACAACAGTTTTCAACCTAATAAAATAATGTTGTCAAGGTAGCTTTAGTCCATACATGTGGTTGTAGCATCTCTTTTGAGGGATTTTATTTTGTTAATATCTTATATTTCTAACTATGCATCTTATGGGCCTCATTATACATCTATATTGCTGCAGTAAATACTATTGAAGAACATTTTATTGGCCTCCTGCTTTGTTTTAGATGAACTTCATTATTTTAATGCATGATTGTTTAGTATTGCCACATTTTCCCTTTTGGGATATTACAGTGGTATCAGAGCATCATCTTGGCACATATTGCGCATTATAAGAATCCAATATGTCTTTTCATGGAAATTGGTCAAACTTGACCTTGTCTACATGTAAATGACCCTTTTCACACATGAGGGTGTCAAATCCAGCTATTATAATGATCCCTTTTCACATCTTAAGGGATTTTATTCCTATTTTAGAAATGTATGGGCCTACCTATGCATTTATTATATTCAATGGTGACAATAGTCCCTCCATTGATACCAGCGTTGCTCTTCTTCTTGCTGCCCCAAATCAAAATGCAACAAGTGGTCATCCAACCACCTTCTTACTGTCATAAGCTTCTCCAAAGCTTGAAAATAGTAGAGGATAAGTTGTGTTAGCTGAATATGATTCAAGAAACACATATCTTGCCACAAATTATTCCATGCGAGAGGCTTCTCCCAAAGACATAAGTCACACATAGGGCCTCTTCAATAAAGAAACAAAAGATATAGCGCAACAACGATATAATGTCCCATCCTCCTCTTGAAGTATGAATAAATATGGGAAGTTTCATTTCCCATGGACACATCCATCCAATGTGTCATCCTTCCTATCATGTCCCTAACAAATATCATAGCATCATCATCATAAGGGATCGAAACTAGTGATACATGATCAATCAAATGTAATGATAGAAGTGGATCATATTCCTACATGTGGAACCAGCGCAGTGCATCTCCTGCCTGCCTTAGATCTAGATGTGGTAAGCGGTTTTCCCACCACTTACTTGCTGCCCATAACATCTCATCATGGATGAAAGTGGAGGATATATTTGGTGCCTTAGGAAAGCACCCATCATGCTGCAAAATCTCCCTTTGTCCATCAAGGGACTGGCCACAGTCAGAAATATTTTTGGCCCAAAGTTGGCCATGAATTTGATATGCTATAACACTCCTTTTTGGATTCATGGCCTACATATACATAGTAAAATAATGCATACAATTAGAAAATAAAACACGATTTACATAAGTATGCCCTTCACTTTGGAGATATGTTGGAGGAGATCACTTTATTATTTATATCAGATCAGATCCACTTTTCGGATCTGAATATTTCCATATATCTGTAGTCATAGAACTCGGATCTACACTTTGTGCATGGTGTATTGCTGAAAACCCCAAAGGGGATTGATAGAAGAGCTTGTGTAGTGCATGGATCTTCTATAGATCTAAATTTTTGTCCACATACTTTCTCTATATATGATGTATAACCTACTGCTATTACAGAGGTAATTAAATAACATTTTCATGGTATTCCAACTTTCATACATGGTTGCAGTCCCTATTTTTGCATGATTTTGAGCTATTTATGGCATGGGAGGTCTGTTTAACTATGCAATAGTGATTTGTTTATGATTTCCTTTTAGATCTAGTTTCTATAAGATCATATCTAAGGGATCCATGAGTTCCATTTAACTTCCATTGCATAAATTTCTGAAAAATGCATTATTTTGGCATGTATTGTTGAGTCTTCCCATTTGGGGATATTACAGTGGTATCAGAGCATCATCTGGGCATAGACTATGCATTCTAAGAAGCAAATATGTCTTTTCATGGAAAGAAAATACTAAAGAGGAATATTGATTACTTAGAAGACAAAGAAGACAAGGGTCAAATCCCTTTATCTGTTAGAATGAAAGGGAAATAGTTCTCAAAAAATCTGTTCCAAACTTTGCAGGAGCTTAAAGGAGAAATCAAATAAATGAAGAGGACAAGACATGAAGGTCCCTCAAGAAGATATTTACATGAAGGAAGCCCCAGTTCTTCATCTTATGTGTGCAAGCACTCATCTATAGAATCAGATCTACAATGTTATTCTATGCCCAGATTTACTGCAAGAGAGATGAAGGAAGAAGATGCACCAAAGCAGGATACTTTGAGTGATTATATTCAGTAGTATGAATCTAAATATTGGAAAATCAAGGAGCACTTGCACTTCCAAGTGTTCTTCCAGCTCAAGGAGGAAAGAATATCCAGCAAGTATAATAGAAGAAGAAGAGTTAGATTCTTTCTGCCAAATTTTTATGGATCCTCCACATGCACAGCCAAGGATTGGATAGATCAGCTAGAATCATATTTGGATCTACATCAAGTTTCAGAAAAAGAAGCCCTTAAGGTATCAACGCTGCATCTTAAAGGTAAATATTATGGTTGGTGGTTATTTGAATCCTTTTCATTGAAGAATGCAAATATATCTACTTATGCAAGATTCACTAGGACATTAGTGAAGATATTTCATGTAAAACAAACTAGAACACCTTTGATTGAGCTAGCAAATCATGAGCATTCAAAACCCTTGCATGAGTTGGAAAGATATGTTATACCAACTCCATTTCATATTTCTGTTGAGGAGGATAAAAATCTGTGCGATAATTTTCCAAGGGCAAGATCCCCATTGCATGAAAATATTTCTTCTCAAAAGGAAGTCATGGAGATTCCTCTTTCAAGGGAAGACCAAGATCTAGGGTCTCTCATTGTTAATGAGGTATCCTCAAACATTTATGAGGAGGAGGAGCATGAAGGCAGTAACAACGGTACCACTTCATAAGAAGGACCATCACCACATGAGGATGGGTATGAAGTTATTGCTTCAAGGGAAGGAGATTTTTCATATTTTCAAATGGTTCCCAAGGAGCATCATGTGACAGTCTTATTGGGCAATAAAACCTTTCTCCAAGGAGGAGGAGGAAGGATGGATCAACATCCAATGATGAGGAGCATGCACCCTTGTTTATTTCAAGGGGTTTCTATTCATGAGAAGGAGACTGATATATGTAGCAAGGAGAGGGACAAATCAATCCACTCATTCATACAGTCTACTTCAGATCTTGATGTCTCTTTACATGGAGGCATTCCACCAGGGAGGCCCCTTGATTAGAAGAAGAATAAATTTTTCTCTCAAATTAATGTAGTAGTGACATATTTGGATAAGGAAGGAGCCTTGGGAGAAGCTAGCACAATGCTGAGAACCATTGATGGGTTTCAAGGGGAGATGATCAAATTTCTGAGTTGGACATTGTATTTTCTTATGTTAATGTCTTGTATTTCTAGCTATGCATCTTATGGGCCTCATTCTACATCCATATTGCTATTGTAAACACTATTGAAAAAAAAATTATTGGCCTCCTGCTTTATTTAGATGAACTACATTATTTTAATGCATGACTGTTTAGTATTGATGCATTTTCCCTTTTGGGATATTATAGTGGTATCAGAGCATCATCTTGGCACAGCCTGTGCATTCTAGGAAGCCAATATGTCTTTTCATGGAACTTGGTCAAACTTGACCTTGTCCACATGTAAATGCCCATTTTCACACACGAGGGTGTGAAATCCAGCTATTATAATGATCCCTTTTCACATCTTAAGGGATTTTATTCCCATTTTTGAAATGTATGGGCCTCCCTACCCATTTATTATATTGGATCGTGACAATATTCCCTCCATTGAGACCAGCGTTGTTCTTCTTCTTGCTGCCCCAAATCAAAATGCATAAGTGGCCATCTAACCACCTTCTTGCTGGCATAAGTTTCTCCAAAGCTTGAAAATAGTAGAGGATAAGTTGTGTTAGCTAAATATGATTCAAGAAACACATGTCTTGCCACAAATTATTCCATGTGAGAGGCTTCTCCCAAAGAAATAAGTCGCACATAGGGCCTCTTGCATAAAGAAACAAAAGATATAGTGTAGCAACCATATAATGTCCCATCCTCCTCTTGAAGTATGAATAAATATGGGAAGTTTCATTTCCCATGGACACATCCATCCAATGTGTCATCCCTTCTATCATGTCCCTAACAAATATCAGAGCGTCATCATCATGAGGGATCAAAACTAGTGATACATAATCAATCAAATGCAATGATAGAAGTGGATCATAGTCCCACATGTGGAATCGGCGTAATGCATCTCCTGCCTACCTTAGATCTAGATGTGGTAAGTGGTTTTCCCACCACTTAATTTCTGCCCATAACATCTGACCATGGCTGAAAGTGGGAGATATATTTGGTGCCTTAGGAAAACACCCATCATGCTGCAAAATCTCCCTTTGTCCATCAAGGGAGTGGCCATATTTAGAAATAGTTTTGGCCCAAAGTTGGCCATGAATTTTATAAGGTATAACACTCCTTTTTGGAGTCATGGCCTGCATATACATAGTAAAAGAATGCATATAATCAGAAAATAAAACATGATTTACATAAGTATGCTCTTCAACAATAGTCCTCCTCAAACAAATCGAGTGGGGCATAGATCTATCTCCTTCCTGAAAAAGAGAAAGAGAGCACTGAGTTAACTCTTCCATAGAGTTATGTGGCTGCTCCATTTCCATATGGTACATGCATCTTTGATAATGATGATATAAATATTCTTCAAAGCCTTTCCACATGAATCCATTTAAGATAATATGGTGTGTTCTAATGAAATCATTGGGGGTAGAAAGCGAGATCTCATAGGCTGCATATAGTAGTTTGTCTTTGAGCCTTGACTCTTTATTCAAATAGTTTTTATTATGAGAGTAAATGATTCCATAAACCACTCTATACCTCCTATCTCCCATTTTCCCATCAAGAACCTTACATGTGAATATGTTCTTGGAATATTCTACCAAGAGTTGGTACTCCCAATATGGATCTAGGCTTCCCAACAATGACAGTGCTGTAAAATTCTGAAATGAAGTAGTTGTCACATCATCATTCTCCTCTTTGACATGCTCAATGTCAAAGTCACATGTTGGAGTGTTGTAGCTCCACCTTTGCTGCGTCTCTTGCAGCTGATATTTCTCAACACAAGATTGAAGCTCATGGAAGTCAACCTCCTTTTGAAAGGTCTCTTTCTTCAAAAACTTCCATAGTTTGGCCCATGCATACAAGAGTGTTGATACCCTCTTGTCATCTTCAGAAATCTTCCTTGTGTGTAGAGATATCATTTTCTGCCCCAAGACTATGGAGTGGAAATTTGACATCATGCTCATATCATCATAGATCTCTGAATCATTTTCCATCACAGATAACTGAGTGGGATATGGCAATGTCCAACTCAGAAAGTTGATCATCTCCCCTTGGAACCCATCAATGGTTCTCAGCGCTATGCTAGCTTCTCCCAAGGCTTCTCCCTTAGCCAAATATGTCACTCCTACATTAAGTTGACAGAACACTTTAATTTTCCTCCAATCAGGGGGACTGCTTGATGGAATGCCTCCATGTAAAGAGACATCAAGATCTAAAGTAGGATGTATGAATGAGTGGACTAATTTATCTCTCCTTGCTACATATATCAGTCTCCTTCTCATGAATAGAACCCATTTGAAATAAACAAGGGTGCATGCTCCTCATCATGGGATGTTGATCCATCCTTCCTCCTCCTCCTTGGAGCAAGGTGTTATTTCTGAATAAAACTGTCACATGATGCTCCTTGGGAACCATTTGAACAGATGAAAAAGCTCCTTCCCTTGAACCAATAGCTTCATACCCATCCCCATGTGGTGATGGTCCTTCTTCTGAAGTGACAACATTGTTAATACCTTCATGCTTTTCCTCCTCATCAATGTTTGAGGAGACCTCATTAACAATGAGAGAACCTAGATCTTGCTCTTCCCTTGAAAGAGGAATCTCCATGACTTCATTTTGAGAAGATATCTCTTCATGCAATGGGGATATTTCCCTTGAAAATGTATCACACAGATTTTTATCCCCCTCAACAGAAATATGAAGTGGAGTTGATATAACAAATATTTCCAACTCATGCAAGGGTTTTGCATGCTCATGATTTTCTAGCTCAATCAAAGGTGTTTCGGTTTGTTTTACATAAAATCTCTTCACTAATATCCTAGTGAATCTTGAATAACTAGATATATTTACATTCTTCAATGAAAAATATTCAAATAACCACCAAGCATAAGCTTTACCTTTAATATGTAGTGCTGCTACCTTAAGGGCTTCTTTTTTCAAAACTTGATGTAGATCAAAATATGAGTATAGTTGACCTATCCAATCTTTGGCTGTGCATGTGGAGGATCCATCAAAATTTGGCAGAAAGAATCTACCTCTTCTTCTTCTATTATACTTGCTGGATCTTCTTTCCTCCTTGAGCTGGCAGAACTCTTGGAAGCTCAAGTGCTCCTTGATTTTCCGAGATTTAGATTCATACTCCTGAAGATAATCACTCAAAGTCTCCTCCTTTGGTGCATCTTCTTCCTTCATCTCTCTTGCAGTAAATTTGGGCATAGAATAACGTTGTAGATCTGATTGTGTAGCTAAGTGCTTGCACACTTAAGATGAAGAACACCTTCATTTCTTTGATTTCTCCTTTAAGCACATGTAGATTTTGGAACAGATTTTTTGAGAACTCTTTCCCTTTCATTCTTCCAGATAAAGGGGTTTGACCCTTGTCTTCTTTGTCTTCTAAGTAATCAATCTTCTCCTTCAATATTTTATTTCCAGGAAAAGACATATTGGCTTGTTATAATGCACAGGTTATGCCAAGATTATGCTATGATACCACTGTAATATCCCCACATGGGAAGACTCAGCAATACATGCCAAAATAATGCATTTTTCAGAAATGTATGCTATGGAAGTTAAATGCAACTCATGGATCCATTAGAACTGATATTATAGAAACTAGATCTGAAATAAAATAAAAAACAAATCACTATGGCATAGTTAAACAAGCCTCCCATGCCATAAATATCTCAAAATCATGCAAAAATAGGGACTACAACCATGTATGAAAGTTGAAATACCATGAAAACGTTATTTTATTACCTCTGCAATAGCAGTAGGTTATACATCAGATCTAGAGCAAGTATGTGGACAAAAAGTTAAATCTATAGTATATCCATGCCCTATACACGCTCTTTTATCAATCCCCCTTGGGGTTTTCAGCAATGCACCATGTAAAAAGTGTAGATATGAGTTCTAAGAGTAGAGATCTATGGAAATATTCAGATCTGGAAAGTGGATCTGATCTGATATAAACAGTAAACTGATCTCCTCCAACAGATCTCCAAGGTGAAGGGCATACTTATGTAAATCATGTTTTATTTTCTGATTTTATGCATTCTTTTACTATGCATATGCAGGACATGAATCCAAAAAGGAGTGTTATACCTTATAAACTTCATGGTCAACTTTGGGCCAAAACTATTTTTGAATATGGCCACTCCCTTGATGGACAAAGGGAGATTTTTTTGCATGATGGGTGCTTTCCTAAGGCAGCAAATATATCTCCCACTTTCAGCCATGGTGAGATGTTATGGGCATCAATTAAGTGGTGGGAAAACCACTTACCACATATAGATATGAGGCAGGTAGGAGATGCACTTTGTTGGTTCCACATGTAGGACTATGATCCACTTCTATCATTGCATTTGATTGATTATGTATCACTAGTTTTGATCCCTCATGATGATGATGCTTTGATATTTGTTAGGGACATGATAGGAGGGATGACACATTGTATGGATGTGTCCATGGGAAATGAAACTTCCCATATTTATTCATACTTTAAGAGGAGTATGGGACATTATATGGCTGCTACACTATATCTTTTTTTTCTTTATGCAAGAGGCCCTATGTGTGACTTATGTCTTTGGGAGAAGCCTCTCACATGGAAGAATTTGTGGCAAGACATGTGTTTCTTCAATAATATTCAGCTAACACAACTTATCCTCTACTATTTGTAAGCTTTGGATAAGCTTATGACAGTAAGAAGGTGGTCAGATGGCCACTTATTGCATTTTGATTTGGGGCAACAAGAAGAAGAACACAAATGGTCTCAATGGAGGGACTATTGTCACCATCCAATATAATAAATGGGCAGGGAGGCCCATACATTTCTAAAATAGGAATAAAATCCCTTAAGATTTGAAAAGGGATCATTATAATAGCTAGATTTCACACCCTCATGATTAGATAATGGGATACATTTTGCCTCTTCGGATCATTGGGAGTATAACATAATTTTGCCTCCTATGTTTTCAGATGTTAATTATGGGAGTATAACATTATAAGGGATATTTCCAGTGGTCACATCTGTATCCCAATGATAATCTAAAACTGAAGTGGATATATAATTAGATATGGCCATCCCTCAAGTTTTATTAAGAGGTTGCAACAGCTGTTGATTACAACTTAGATCTAGAGAAAAATAATGCATGAAAAATCGGATCTATGACAGATCCATACACTATAAAGGCTCTTCTTCAAATAGCCCTTGGGGTTTTCAGAAATACATAAAGCACAAGGAGTAGATCTGAGATCTAAAAGCTGCAAATCTGCAGAAAAATTCATAATTACATGAATGTTCAATTTTGTTCTGTTGTATACAATAATATGATCCTCTTCAGTGGATCTCCAAGGTGAATGGTTGAATAATAGAACCAAATAAAAATTCAATAAGTGGCCATCCAAACACCTTATTGTTATCAGAAGCTTCTCCAAATCTTGAAAATAGCAGAGGATAAACTGTGTTAGCTAAATATTATTCAAGCAGCACATGTCTTGCCACAAATTCCCCAACACAGAATCATGCTAATTACAAGTTCATCCACACATCTAATGATATAGTTCATCCACAAATTCCCCAACACATAATAAGGGAATGGGGGTCTACATAGAAATATTTCAGTATTTAATTTGGACTTCACATGAAAACCTAGTCAAATGCATGAACAAGTTCAATTTTCATGGGAACATCATATAAACTTTGAGCATGGCCATAATACCCTGAATTTTGTTTTCAATAAATTTAATTTTCAAACATTTCATAAGATCAACATGCAAAGTCAACTACACAGGCTTCTATAAGTCACCCCACACACTAAAAAATAGCAAATGGAATTGAATTGTGAGTAGCATAAACATGTATGAGTGTGTATATTGCTGCAATTATTTCAGTCGTTCGTTTTAAAATAAAATTTTGTAAGAAAAAATATTATAAAGGAGGAGAATTATGAAATAGGATTTTGGAACTAGCTAAACCCTTGGATATTGGGTTTTCCTTCATGTCATCCCATTTTTACAATGACCCTTACCATGTGGGATAATCCCATTTTATTATTCTAAAATAGGTTCTTTGCCCACTTAACCTTAGAGAACAAATCACATTCACATAGGATCATTTCATTACATGGTCTAAAATTTTGTAATGGATAAATTTTGATGACACACTAGGAAATGTGCTAGTCCAATGAGTACTCATTTACCTCCTAATTTTTTGTCATTCCTTAGATTTTAATTTTTGAAATATATGTATGTTAAAAAATAAAAATCGGCCAACCGACTTGAGTAGGCTCAATTAGGCATGACGGCTTATCTAAATTGATGGGTATTTTTCGTTCATAACTCAAAACTATTATATATTTAGGTCTAAACACCTCATTCTAGCCAACAATTTTCAGTGAAGATTTCAGAGACATAATGAAGAAGACAAAAGGAGAAATAACCCCAAGGAGGAGATAGAAATTAATTGTTTGGGTTAAATTATGTTAGGTTATCAGTGAAGTTAGGACAACTTTACCTCGTCCTATGGAGACAAACTTAAACTTGAACCAATTTTTGTTGGAAAACTACCTGTTGGAGAAGGTCAAAATTGGATATGTGGCATCCAACGTGTGAACAATCTTGTAGCTTACCTTTGTTGTGGAGTGTCACCTCCAGAAGATCGGACAAAAAATAGTGAACAAGAAGGCTCAGACTGACAGTGAGCTAACTCAAGGTTCAATGGAGAGGGCTCGGTGTAGTGATAAAATTAAAGAACACAATACTGTGACGCTTAGACAGTCAATAGTAAGGCTTGAATCCTTGTATTATAAACTCGTGAAGGCTGATAATCTAGGGCTATTAGCAAGTGAATAGGTATTTTTGGTAGCATGCATTAGTAGCATAGCTACCTGTGGAGAAGACCCTCGACCTGTGAACAAACATTGTTGGAGGGTCATATTAGTAACTTACATGTGGACTTGACTTTCCTTCACAACCTAAAAGAGCTCAAACCTTGAGAACTGTTGCTTTAGCCAAAGTTTGAGAACTGTTTCCTTAGCCCAGGCTTGTAGTTTGTAGTGAAAAACAATAATATATTCATTGGCATGTGAAACACCCACATGGAAGATAAAATTTCATTTTTATTTGGTTCATGGTGTTGTGGCACTAAAGTAGAATGATGTGGCACACCCATGTGGTAGATGGTGTATCATCATGACATGGCTCATTGGTGATGTGGCGATGACATGGTGAAAACATTGCACTAACATGGCACTAACATAGAGAGTAAGTGGAAGGTGATGTGGAGCTAGGAATTAACCTATTATTATACTAGGATGTCGAGCAATTGATTCCAAGAATTTTGGAATCCAGTATTTGGCGTATCTCCCAATACTAATAGAACCTCAAATTTTTAGTTGACAAAATCATTGCACTCTATCAAATGACAACCTAAAATTGGATAAGAAGAAGTTTAGTTATCCTTCAGATCATTTATATATCCAAATATAATGTTAACTACAAGAATAAAATCATTATTCTATCAAAGCATTCATATCATATAGTCAATTATTTTGATATTTTTTTAAATATTATTTTGTTAGCGACGGTATTCCGACGATATAGTCTCCAACTTTTTTTTTTAATTCTTTTGTTATTGTCGGTATTCTGAAGTTTTTATTTTTAAATAATGTTTTACTTCTATTGTTATTTTGAAGTTTATTTCTTTTAAATAATTCTTTGTGCCATCAGTATTACGCCGTATAGAACCATCGCTCTAGCGATGTTTTGTTTTTTGTTTTAATGTTTTTTGGCATCAGTATTCAGACGTGTAGAACTGTTTCTCTAGGGGCGTTTAGTTTTTTTGTTAAAATGTTTGTGTTGTCGGTATTCTGATGTTTATAAGCATCAGACTAGCAATGTTTAAAAGCATCAGACTAGTGATGATTGTGTTCTTCGGACAAGCGACGATTCATGAAATGTCAAAAGAGAAACAGACAATTTGGCATGTCATAATTGCAACACCACCATAAAAACATTAGAGATAGCATCTCTCTACCAACTTTCAAGTGAATTTTTAGAAGTCCGACTTTAGGAGAACCCACATTTTTCCCCACCTCAAAGTGTCGCTCTTGGGACGCTTGTGTGTCGCAAGAGTGACATTTTGGCCATCGGAAATTGGGGAAAATGTGCTAGTGGCAGCTTGCTTTACCTTGTAGATCCATCTTGAACTTTCCACTGATTTTTCAACCGATCTTTGGAAAATTTCCCAAGCAATTTTTTTGACAATGGAGTCATACTCCTCCACCATTGCATGAACCCAAGTAGGATGCATCAGTGCTTCCTGAAAGGAATATGATTTAGTGACAATATATTTTCTCATAAGAGCCATGTATCTGGTTAATCGGTTAGGAGACTGTCTCTATCTGTGCTATCAAGTAGGGGCTCCTACATTCTCTACAACATCAAGTCTCAACCTATCAGCTTCTGTGGTGCATTTTCTACGATTTCTGATGGATGGCTCTGTATGAGTGATTTCCTCCACTCCATGAACCTCCTCATGTGGCTAATCCACATCTTGAGACTTATATTTGGGAACCAACATTTCCTCCTCCACATGTATGTCCAGATCCCTCTCAAGTGACAACCAGATGGCTTTCCCCTCGTCAAATTTTATATCCCATCACACAAAAGTCATTTTCTATTTGGAAAATACACGGGATAATCATGGGGTGCTTCTATGTACCCCACAAAAATACCAACTTCAGCATCTAGGTCAAGCTTCTTCCTGGCATCCTTGGTCACATGCATATAAAAAGACTAGCCAAAAATCTTAAAGTGTGAAAAAATTGATTTCTTACCACTAAAATCTTCTTCAGGTGTACTCATGCCAAGAACTCCATGTGGAAAATGGTTTTTCACATAAACCGTAGTGTTGCATGCTTCCGCCCACAAGTGCATTGGTAGGCCCTGATCATGCAACATCGCTCATGTTGAACCCACAATCATTCTGTTATTCCTCTCCCTGACCCCATTCTACTGTGGGTTATGAGGCACTCTGAGTTCTCTTTGAATTCCTCCTTTGCTGAAGAAGTTCTTGAATTCATTAGAGATGTATTCTCCACCATTATCGGTCCTAAGAGCCTTCACATCCTTCCCCAAATATTTCTCCACCAATTCCTTAAACTCACAAAACTTAGAGAATGTTTGATCTTTCTTTTGCATGAAGAAGATCTAGCATTTACGAGAAAATTAATCAAGAAATATTACATAGTACTTATGTTTTGCTATTGAAGCAACCGATAATGGTCCACACATGTTTGTGTGAACTCTCTCAAGTATCCTCGAAGCATGATTTTCCTTCTCATGAAAGGTGGACTTTATATACTTCCCCATGGCGCAACCCTTGCACTGATCTAACTGAGAAAGTGTTCCCATTAGATGTCCAGTAGATATTTTTTGTATGACTTTCAAGGCTTCATGATGAAGATGGCCCAATCATCTGTGCCATAATTCACCCTCATCCCATCTCACCACTTTCTCTACCTTGCCCACCATGGCAGCGCAACTATCTACCTCGAGCTTGCAGAGATTCTTAACTCAAATGATTATCCTCTTGGCTTGACCCATTGTTTTATGTCACAGGAAAGCTTTTCCATCACTAAAAACAACCTCATAGCCTCTCTCCTCCAACATTACTACTCAAACCATATTTTTCTTTAGACCTGGTACATGCATAACATATTTTAATTAAAATGGTTTACCTGAATCCCTCTAAAAGGTAATGGTACCAATATCGGTAGAAATGTACCTTCCGTCGTCACCTATCTCAATATACATCTGGATATATTTCTCCTCCAAGTCACTGAAAATTTCCTTATCTCCCGTCATGTGAAAGGAAGCGCCACTATAAAAATACAACACCGATCCCAATGGACTTGACACCATGCATGCAATCAAGGAGAAGTCAAGCTCAAATTGTGAGGAAAGGGCCTCACCAACTACAACTCCAGTAGCCTTTTTTTTCTTCTTCTTTTCTGGACAGTTAGTATAAAAATGCCTATGTTTGTGATAGTGAAAACACTTCACCTTGGACATGTCCTGCTCCTTTCCTTTAGATTTAGATTTAGAATGGAATTTCTTCCCCTTCCCCTTATTCACCTTACCATCCAAATAATAATCCTCTTCATCATCATGCCTTGATGAAGAGTCATTTCTGGAGTTCCGCCTGAACTCCTCCTGCACCAGATCCAACCACAGTCATTCCCAATCTAGAATTTTTCCCGTTCGTTGACAGAATCTTCGTAACTGTGCTAACTCTTAGGAATTCCTAGTAGATCCAAACTCACCAAATCATCATCAATGACTATTATTCCCACACTTCCCAGTTCATCACGACATTGGACAAATTTTGTGAGATACTTTGGAATGGTGTCGCCCTTTTCCATCTTGATCTTCCTGAGTTTATCTATGAGCGACAATTTCCTATGGTCGCTGCTACTTTGGAATAGATACGTAAAAACCTTCCACATATAATATGGTGTGGCTTTCCCATGGAGGCTTGAGACAATCTGGTCTCATACTCCCTCCAATAGGATCCTCCTCGATTTTTCCACTTTCTTTTGCCATGTATCAATATTGGCAGTATCTCCAGCATTTGGCTTAAGAACATCTTTTTTAATGAATTCCTTCAATCCATTATCTCCGAGTACCGCCTCCATCATATCCTACCAATAAATGTAGTTTTAGCTTCCCTCGAGTGCATACTCTATCCGCAAGCCATTGAAATCCATTTAGATCTTGAATCGATTGTATCACCAAGAAAGTATTTTTGCAAATTTGAATTCTATCACGTCACAAAATCATCTCCTGCTTCACTTCTACAATTTTCTGTGCTCTGATACCATGTAGAAATTATACAATATGCATGTATATCTTGGATTCACCCATTCTAACAATTTCATAAAGTTAAATACTGAATCTCTTCTACAAATCTTTGCAGAATTAAGAACACAATCGCCAATTACTTAAGCATGAAGAAATATCAATCACACACAACACAGATAATTTCTTGGGGAAAGCTTACAACTAAAAAACCCCACTATATTCTATTGTATATTATATCATGGATTCATGAAACAATTACATACAAAACTCTTCTTACAAGAGCTCTCACTACTTCAGCTAATTTTCTCACACTATCATACAATAATTGGAAAATCCCTTAGCCAATTTACTGTCTCTAGACAACCTCCCTTCACTGTGAAATACCTACTGAATGCAATCCCTGAATTGATGCAATCCTACCTGCCTTGACTATGCAAGTATCATAGGCACATCCAATGTGTGCAAGCGGATAATGTCACAAATGATAGTTATCTTCAATTTCACCTAGAACTCAACTGGGTCTCCATTGGATCTGACATGCATGTAGTTAATAATAGTAAATATTCAGTTGCATGTGAGATCAGTACATGTGAGTTAATTAATATTTAATTCACTTGATCTCTCACTAGTGTATCTTCAGTTAAAACTAGCATAACTGAGTTAACCTATTAAAAAATTTCACAAACTCATGCACCACTACACTTCCAACTCTGTTACAGCTAGAATCACTCAATTACAACTAGAATTACTCTGCATATCCCACCAACCAGCCTGTGACTCAAAAATCACTTAGCTAACTTATTTGCCACTTTGGTTCACTATTTTCAAGTCCACATTGAGAATATATTAGAGTTTAATGTCCATCTAAATTAAGGAATAATAAAAATAGACATGAACCTAAAAATAGCCCGTGGGCCCTACCCTAGTGTAGGTGCTTGATTTTCACTAGGATCATGGGTGCCAAAAAAATTTCTTGTTGACTCTCAACAAATTGAACAACAAAATAAAGGATATTTCGATTATCAAATAGAGGACTACAAGTACAATTTTCTAATAAAATCCTAATGAACTCAAATTCTTAAAGAAGCCCCTTCAATAAAAATACGTTTGAGATACCTTTGGTTTCAAGCCAACCAAGATAGCTTATAGATAAATAATTATTTTCCCTTTACACATGGTTAAATGCACTATGAAATTGTGATGTATTTCATTTTTCCAAACCCTAGCTCCAACCTCATTTAAGGGGAAGAATTGTGGTAAGGTGATTTGATTCAATTGGTTGTAAGGAATGTATTTTTAACTCCATTATCAACATCTACAACCACAAGATCAAGTGATTTAAATTGAAGAACTTTCTGACATACATGAAAACAACAAAAAATAATTCATAAGAAATGAAAATAATATGAACATCCTCAAAATCAAGGATGTTAAATTGATAATCATGAAAAATTATAATATGCATTCAAGTATAACTAATAAATTGTATCCAATACGTTTTAAGGCGAGTAATTTAAGGATTCAGTGTAATGGTGCATCGGACCACAAAGTTGCATGTAATATAACCTTAAATTATTCTGATTGAAAAGTAGGCCCCCACCATTTCAATGGACATCATTGCGACAACTCTTGACTTGGTACAAGAAGAATCTTTGACTGAGTACAACAGAAATGGAAATATCCCTTGACCACGAAAACAATGAAAGCTCTGTGCAAAATGGTTGGCAACCCTTGCGACAACACTGGACTTCATACAACGGTAACAAAAATATCCCCTGGCCATGACAGTAATGATCTCTCACTGTCAAATGGGAGGCAATCATTGTAGCAACACCTGACTGCATACTAGCACTACCATAAACTATGGGTGGTGATATTACTAGAATCATTACCCCAACTCTTTCATTCTGTTTTTATCCCACATTTGAACTGTTGCAAATAACAAACAAAACCATATCCACTCTTAACTCTTACTAAATATGGGAAAAACAAGAATACATAGAGAAAGTCCTGATTAATATCTGGATGCATTTCCACATGTTAAACCATTCTTTCAACAAGCTCTGTGTATAGATTATATTCACAGGGTTCACCGGTATGAGGATGGAATAGACCTAGAATTTTTCATGAATTATACATAGGGTAGATCAGAGGTAGCAGGGACAGTGGTCCATGCGCCAGAAAAATCGATTGCGGAAGTGACAAGCTTACCAAGATGAGAGAACAATGGTTTTCACCCCAAAAACACCAAGCTGGTGGTGTGTGGAAAATCCTTGAGGCAGGTGAAAATTTGCTCATGAGAGGCACAAGATATGACATGAAGTCATTAGTAGAACGCTGGAAGGATG
Source organism: Pinus albicaulis (assembly GCA_034641835.2). Classification (NCBI taxonomy): domain Eukaryota; kingdom Viridiplantae; phylum Streptophyta; class Pinopsida; order Pinales; family Pinaceae; genus Pinus; species Pinus albicaulis. The sequence goes on from CM076579.1 coordinate 1,214,937,201, forward strand.
TTTCATTCCTTTTCCAGATATTTTTGACCTACGAAGGAAGGTATGGCATTATTTATTGTGGGCACCTTTTCTTTTTATATCACTTGAATCATGGAAAGTTGGTTAACATGCCTTTATTTCTTACAAAAAACTTATACCAAATGGGTTGAGGTGTGGAGAAATCAAAGTGACCACTAGAAATATTGTCCCACCATTTCCTTGTTAAAATTTTGGTGGTTGCTACACTACAAAGAGAAGGGAGAACTTGGGTTGAACTAGTCAGAAGGTCATTGCTTATTGAAGTTTCCACCCTACCAGGGGTTGCGCTAATAGCTGCAACTCCACTCCATGACCGCCAAGGTACAACTCTGCCACATGACCCCCCAGCTGCAACTCCGCCCCATGACCTCCCACTTTCATAAATTCCCACATAATATTTCTGTATCGCAATTGAGCCTCCCATTGTTAAAACTACGATAATTTCTAGGGTTTATGATGCTAAATCCGCATATAAAGGACACAACCAAGATTATGATGATGAAGTAGAAATATTGGAGAGTAAATTTGCAGCTAGAAGATTGAGAGGACACGAGAAACACCTGGTAGTAGTGCCAAAAGCCAATAATAATGGGAGAAAGAGAGGTCATCTTGCTTTAGTTCCTAAAACCCTCCTAGTTGTTTCAAAAAAACTCCTAGAAGAGACAAAAGAAGAACAAGAGGAAGAGCAAGAGTATCAACTGAATGTATTGATTGAAGGAGTCATGGACCAAGGATGCATGCAACAAGGCTTCATGGAACAAGGATTAGGCCACCTTGCTGATACAAAAGAGCAAGCTGATAAGCTTCCCTCTCCTGATTCTGACTATGATTACATAAGAGTAGCTGAATGGTACAGAACAGTTGGCCTTGCCTGAATTCAAATTTTGTATGGGGTTGATTAGGAGGGCCAGCCAACTACACCACCAAAAATGTATGGGGAAAATGAGGAGTATGAATGAATTTCACAACCAGAATTGTATCGAGATGATGAGGAGGACCAACCAACTGCACCACCATAATTGACAAAGAATCACGTTGTAAGAGTAACTAACCCTAAAAATATTCCTTTGTATATTTCATTGTTAAGGAACAATAAGATTCTGTAAATGAAAAATAGACAAGTACAGATCAAATTTAAAACCCTAAAAAATGAGCTGAGACTAAAATAAACTTTTGATGGATTATATTTCTTGGCCCAATTTGTAGATTCCATACCCATTGATTCCATAAATACACCTTCTCGACGGTTCCAACAAAATATACCCCTTGGAAAAAAACAAAATCGTGCATTGTTGTGCAAACAAAGGGCCATACCAAAATAACATTTGTCCATACAAAGGAACAAGAATGACATATGAAATTAACAAAATAAATTGATGTACAAGAAGAGGAAAAACAACCACATATGAAGCTAACAAAGGATGAGGAAGAAGAGATCAAACTGACCAAAGAAATTGTTGTGAAAACAGAGGATGAGGAACCAAAGGGTAAATAGGAGTTCTGTAAATTCTCATATAATGGAAAACTAACACCTTACCATTTGCATGAAACTCACTTTGTAACCTTTGCAATATATGCGAAGAATATAAAAACAAAGTTTTACGAAAACATAAAAAAACAGTGGATGAGCTAGAAAGGAAGGTAAGAAAGTTGGGGAATGATAAGAAACAGATAATGGATAGTGTGATTCGTTGCAAGGCTCCTCCAACCAATTACAACATGTGCTTGATAGAAATTTTTTTATGTTTAAAAAGAATTCTATCATAAAAAATAAGCCTTTCCAGGTTGAACACAATGATAGTTTCATGGATGCATATATGGACTGCACGAATCTAGAAAAAGACTTGGTTTCTGAACTGTACCAACATAATTTTTTTGTACCTCTTAATATATTATGGAATCCCAACAATTTTACATGGGATGTCCAATTGAGATCCTTTGTATCGTATTTGAGAAATTAGTCCAGTTGGTTGGAAGCTCTTAAAATTTATATGCATAATTCCAAGAGCCTTCTGTGGATTAGAGGAGAACATCCCAAACATATGGAGATGATATAAGAACATCAATAGTTCGCTAATTTTCCAGAGGTAATAGTGGATATTGGTAAGAACAGGCAGAAGACCATTTCATATTACGCAAGAAAGATTCAAATATTGGAAAATGTCGCACAAGAAGGATGTAAATCAAGGTGGGATGTCTCGGAAAAACAATCCCGAAATAAAGATCCATTTAACTACCTAAAATTAAAGATATCCCTAATAATGGTTTCTGAGTATATTATTGCCATGGGACAATGTAAAAATAACTTGATAGGTCTTAGATTTCACTATCTAATTATCTAGCTTCCAACAAGGATATATAAGAAGAAAAATACCGTGAAGAAAAAAAAGAGTCTGAATGCTGGAATGTAATTATGGAGACAGGAGAGTATCCTCGTCCTGGTGAAGCAGGAAAAAGTGATTATTATATCAGCAATATTTGTGAACTTCCCCCACAGAAAAATTATCATATCATCAATAAACATCCCCCTTCATCCACAAATTTATATTGACAAACTGGCTCACCATTGGTGACACACCAACTCACCGTTGCTGACACACCGACTCACTGTTGCTAACACACTGAATCACCATTGCTTACACACTGAATCACCTATGAAGCAACTCATAGACATAAAACACATTATATTTGATGTTGTAATATATATTATTCTTCAATAATATATCACCAGTATCATTGAGCAGTTTTAAAAAACTAATAAAATTGTGTCTTGCATATTTTGTTACAATTTCATTGCATTTCCTCTAAAAATTTTGTTACCTTTCCATTGTTTTTATTCGAATTTATATATCATATTCATGTTTAGACACCAATATATGAAATTATAATTCAAGTATGCAGAACCACTTGAAATCTATCTTCCATGACTTACAAAATAATCAATATATTGAAAGTCTGAGTGTAAATGCATGGATTTATTTACTTCCCTTAAATGACAATTTCATCAAATTAGAAAAATCACCAAATGGATCCTCACCACCTATCAAACATGCATGGACATAGTAAAAAAAACCATAATACATCAAATACATATAATACACGAATAAATATTAAAACAAAATTGAAAACAAAATCATGCACAAGAAACATGGAAAAACATTCATTCTTCGAATGAGGATGATCTTTCTTTCTGAGTTGTTCAAAATCAAATGGTACATCTTCATCTAACGGGATATTAACGTCAATTTCCAATATTGCATTTTTTTTCTCCTTTTATTCTCTTTTTGGGGCTTAGGAAACTATTCTTCTTCTTCAAATATGACTCAAAAGCACCAAACCCACACATGAATTCATAATCCATAATATGAATATTGATGGCGTCATTGAACAATTTTTTAAACAAAGAAATCAACTATTCAGTCTTGGTCAAAGTAGAAGGAGGAATTTTTTGAACTAGGTCTATGTAGCTGAATAATTCCTCCTTGGCCATGTCAATTTGTTCAATATTTACATCAACATTGTGACTCATTATGGGAATTTTTGAGGTATAAAATAGGTCTCCTAATGAAATTATAAAATAATAGTGGAAATAATAAAATAACATTACATTAAATCATCAAATTTAAGAGGGAAACAATATAAAACTACTTTTTCCACTCATATTTTCAACTTATATCCCTATGGGTTTACTCAAATTTCAAGTGAGAAAAATTATACGATGTAGAATTTGATTCCTCATCTGAGGAGTACCCATGTTGCATATTTTTTATCGACCCTGCTACATGAAAAATGAGAAATAAATGAAAAACCTGATTGTAATCACCTTTTTCATATATTTCTCATTTTTTTTTCAGGAGGGTCCATCAAAAGTAGCCAACATGGTTACTCATTGGATGAGGAATTAAATTTCGCATCCAACGAGTACTCTCACTCAAAATTTAATTAAAACCTTAGGGAGATAAGTTCCAAATACAAGTTGAAAAAGTATTTTTATTATTTTTTAATTTTTTAATATTTTTACTATTTTACCCCAAAAATGGTGAATCATCTCCCTTGGTTGACATCATCATCTTGAATCCTATTGGTTATTATAAATTTTATTTTGGTTGTACACTTTTCTTAGGAATGATCCATGGAAGATGTGTGTACATCTTTACCAAGATTTGATATTGCCTCTATATTTATCTCAGGAGGGTAATTGTATGAATCAGTTGTGCTTTTATGATTTTGTAATTGGTTTGAAGCTATTGAATGAGACCACAACCAACACACCTTTATGACATGTTTGCATATGTTTCCACAAATAGACCATGGGAAATCACAAGTCTGAAATTTGTTTGATGCCAAGTGACAATATATAGCTTATTAAGTTTAGATTGACTCCTCACCCAAAAAGTAGGAGTCATTTGCTCATGAGGGTTGCAATCACTATCTACAGTTCTTTTTGCTTCATCCATTGATGATTCCAACTGTTTCTTTTTATTGTAATTATTCAAAAATCCTTTCTTTTTTAGAATTTCCTTAAACCGATAACAGGGTTCAACATTTGTTAGAAGAGCATATATATCAACCAATCCAGCATACAGGAACAATTCTTTCTTCTAGGAGATAGAAAGTTTGTCTTTAGGTAAGAGTGATATGACTCGAAATCATTGTTTGTCTCCTGATTTGCATGGGGAACATCCCGACAACCTTTCACCCACATCCCTAATTGCATAAAAGCTGGGTTAATGAAGATATTTCATCCATATAAAAACCAAAAAGAGAAATGTATCTAAGATTTTTTCAACTTACAAATCTTGTCACCAGCAACCCAGTACTTGTGGAAATAATCTAGTAAATTCTCCCCATTAACAATTTTGTTGAAGAAAGCATTAATTGCACTATTCACTTCAACACAGGAACAATAATTCATAATTAAACCCAAATCACTAAATATTTCTTTTGTTATTTCTGGACCACTGACCAATCGATTCACATTTTTTAGCGATGCTCGACCTATGTACCAAACACACAAGATAACATTACACCTTGTGATTCTCGTGCCACATTAAATTCATTTCAAGCATGTTATTTTTGTAATAAATGAAATTTGCACTCTAAAATAATAAGATTGAATTTACCTTAAAGAACTCATTTCAGTGAATGCATCATCAACCACGAAGACGTTAACTTTGCAAATATGATCAACTTGGTGAAACCTATGCATGAGTTGCTCCAACCATAGTGAGATGTCTTGTGATGTATTACGTGATGGCACCACCCATGAAATTGGCACCCAAATTTGTTTCTCATCAAATTCCAGGAGTGTGTACAACTGACACTATCACATTAAAAAAAAACACATGAATTCAACGTCACCGCATTCATCATTATTAATCAAATTATTGTACTAAATCCATCATTCTTAATAAACTCACCCCATAATTATTTGTGTTGAATGTTGAATACATGTCTATTAAGCTATTATTCGATAGCTTCACCATGGTCTCCAACATCCACTTCGTCTAAATTCCAACTATAAAAATGATATCTCTACCATTGGATTTTTTATTAAAAAAAATTAATGGGGATATTTCCTATACCAAACATTCACACTCATTTCATCCTTCTGAGTTGTTGTTCTAGAAATTCTGAATTGTCAAATATGGAGATACCTCCGTCGCAGGAATGAAACCATGGCCATGCTCAACCTAACGACGTTAGCGGACAAACATCCCAGTAATTTAAGGGAATCCGACTGCGAGAATGGGGGAAGTGGGTATCAAAAATTCTGTTACCAAGATCTATCTTGGCTCCTACAAAACTGCCAACCAGGCCGCCGGAGCCTTCAACGCTGCAATGTATTGCCTGACAATGCCCTACACTAAGTTGAACTTTCCCGAGAGTGCCCACTCCGACAACGTCTTCCCTTTCACCTTAGGAAATCAAGGTTTTGGCTTCCAAATATGCCTTGAACGAAATACCTGGGAGTTCTCCTTATTTGCACAGTAATAGCAAAGAGGATCCCTCACATCCCTCGTAGTCATCTTTGGTATCTGACATGGAATTGTCAAATGACGTTGAGTAGAAATCAGAGGACTTGGCATTCTGGAGGTCTTTGTTTGCGGATAAAATCCCATCTATTGACGAATAATTGGCGTTGGAGCTCATTCTGACTTTGCAAGAAGAGGAGGAGGTTGAGATAGGCCCATGAATATTTGAAAATATTTGAGTTGCTGGGAGGTGAAACAATATAAATATTTACTGAATTTTTTTTCAGTCTATGCACAATGCATAGTATCTACATCGGTCTCAAACCTACCAGTGTCACAGCATGTTTGAATTGTTGCACTGTTATCAGAATGGCTATTAGTGATGCATGCATTTGTGTGTCTAAACTTGTCTTATGTTGCAAACGTGTCTCTAGTAGAACGTAAGACTACATGTTAAATCCTTGTGTTATGCTGCAAATGTGTCGCTAGTAGAACGTAATGCTACATAATAAATCAGAGTTTGGGATAAATTTTAGCGAACATAAACTTGATTTTTCTATTAAAATTTTGAAATATGTTATGGTAGATATGAAAATAGATGTGAAAGTGTCTCTTACCATAAAAGTGGTGTTTTGAGAAAACAAAACTATCCATGTTTACTTGAAAGGAACACTGTTTAATTATTATAGTGGTTTTTATGTAGAGTGAGTGATATGTAGATATGGTAGACTTATTTTTGTTGGAATTTCTGAAGTATTCCAAAACACATACAGGGGAATAAAAATTATCCTCTTAACACAGAGAACACTTTAAAATTTAACTTTGTTGGACAAAGATTCACAAAATTCTTCTATTTCATTAAAATGAAAATCTATTACAAAATGATTCTTCCTTTATCAGAGGGATTTAAAAAATCTGGAACTGCTACACACACATAGTGTCCTGAAACTTCTCTGTCTCTTACAACAAACTTCAGCACACACAGTGCTTCCAAAATGCTTTGTTTTGCTCACTGTATTTTTTCCTTTGGGCATATAGTAAAAACATACACACATTCTTCTTCATTTATTGTGTTCTCTCATACTAATGAGTCTTCAGGATTTTTCTTTTATATGGCATAACATTAAAAAAAATTAAAACAAAACTATTTGAAATTATATATATATATATATATATATATATATAATAATAAACTTGAAAAGTTTATAATATATATATTAACCGAATATATATATATATATATATATATATATATATATATATATATATATATATATATATATATATATATATATATCTATGTCTAAAGTCATAAGACTTTTCATTCTCACCATTAATTAAAAAACATAACAAAACAATGTAATAAGGTTTTGAACCTTATATCATTCGTCGTAACATAAAACTTTATCCAAAGTTTATAAACCATTGTCGCAGATGTCAAACCGATATTAAACTGCATTGAAATCCTTTTCTCATACCAAATTGGCCTGACATCAGCGAGGGCCTAACCCGCGTGATCTCCATCCAATTGGCTGGAGATGGGACCCACCAAAATTCAAACAAAAACTAAACCGAAATTCATAAAATTATCGTATACCACTTTCTCCCAGTGACATCATCTCGATTTATGCGCGATACACTCCGATTGGTTATTGGTGTTGACCTGGCACATTCAAAAATTCAAAACTTTGGCGGTGAATAAAATGGTTGGTTGGTGAGATTCAAATGGCAGTGGTTGTTGGTTAATGGCATGACATGGAGGGCTTTGTGTGCTAGAGAGGGCATGGTTTAGAAACCAAGATCCTTCAATGCTTCTGCGTAGAGGTATAGCTACGGCCCATAATCAAAATTGTTATCTTACAGGTTTTACATGAGAAATTAAGTTGTTGGGTTGAGTGCATGTTTAAACAAAACAAATAATTTACGATTTGCTGCTTTCGTTGTCCTTCGTTGTAGTTGAAATTAATATTTCAACACTCCCCCTTAATTTCAACTGCCGGATTCTCTTCCATACCGAAACACTTCCTTAAATAATTAAAACTTTTCTGCCCCAATGGTTTTTTCAAAATGTCTGCTCCTCTGTTCTACAATGTTTCAAAATAATTTCACCATTGTTCACTAGCTCCCTGATGTAGTGATATTTTGCATCAATGTGTTTTTTTCTCTTATGAAACACCAAATTAGCTGACAATGCTATTGCTGAGCTATTATCACAATAAATTGTTGTGCCTTTTACCTGTTCATGACACAAACTCCTCAACATTCTTCTCATCCAAACTGCTTGACATGCAACTGATGTAGCTGCCACATAATCTGCTTCTGCTATAGATAATTCCATAATTGGCTATTTCTTAGATGCCCGTGAAATGGCTCCTGAACCCATATGAAAAACATAACCAAATGTACTTTTCCAGTCATCTATACTTCAAGCCCAATCACTGTCAGTATATCCAATCAATTCAAAATTTTCTGAAGTGGTATATAAAATTCCATACCTCTTTGTTCCTTTCACATACCTAAAAATTATTTTTGATTCTTGGAAATGTGCCTCCTTTGGCATTTCCATAAATCTAGAAATTAAACTCATAGCATGCATAATATCAGGCCTAGTTGCATTCAAATACATGAGGCTGCCAACTATGCTCTTGTACAAACTTGGATAAAAATCCTTGTTGTTGTCTTCTTTGATGAGTTTCAATCCCATCACTGTAGGAGTAATTACTTCCTTGCAATCACGCATATTAAATCTTTCCAAAATTTCATTTACATATTTAACTTGAGAGGTAAAAATTTTATTTTCATTTTGCTCTACTTTTATTCCTAAGAAGTATTTCAACAATCCCATATCAGTCATCTCAAATTCATCCTTCATGACTGATTTAAAATTCTCAATGATGTACGCATCATTAGCTGTAAAGATCACATCATCAACATATAAAACAACAATTAGCATCTTACCATTTTTTTCCTTGATGTATAATGTGGGTTCCCCTTCACATTTCTCAAACCCATTTTCCAGTAGATAGGCATCTATCTTACTGTACCATGCTCTTAGTGCTTGTTTCAACACATAAAGAGCTTTCTTCAATCTGCAAACTTTGTGCTCTTGGCCTTCTTTCTCATAGCCCAGAGTTTGTTCAACATAAACCTCTTCCATCAATACTCCATTTAGTAATGCTTATTTCACATCCATTTGGTAAACCTTCCACTTCTGTTGTGCTGTTGTGGACAACACTGCTCTTACTGTTTCCATTCTTGCAACTGGTGCAAAATTTTCTTCATAATCTCTTCCATGTTGCTACTTGTAGCCATTGACAACAAGTCTGGCCTTGTGCCTTTCAATCTTACCTTTAGAATTTCTTTTGGTCTTGTAGACCCATTTCACTCCAATGACTTCTTCACCTTTTTGGAGATCAACCAATTCCCATGTCTTATTTTTCTCTATGGAATTTATTTCTTCATCCATAGCATCTATCCATTTCTTATCTTTCACTGCTTCTTCAAAATGAATAGGATCATCTACATGAAAATACAATGCAAATAAGGAGTTCATACCTTCATTTTCTGCCTCTTGCTCATAAATATCATTCAAATTTCTGAATCTAGTTCCTCTTTCACTTGGTGTACTTGTGCTTGTAGAAGCACTCAAATATTTTCCTTGTGGTGTGCTTGGAGAAGAAGTGTTATCACTTCTCAAAGGTTTTGTCATACCTGCTTGTGGTGTCCCTTACTGTCCTTGTGTAGGTGGAGGTGGTGCTGCTAATGAGGTGTTCATTTTAGCCATTTCTTTCTCATCATCATCATGAAAAAAACAACTCTTCACATTCATTGTTTTCTCAATGCTTCCATCCCAAGCTTCTTCCTCAATGAATTGTACATCTCTGCTTATAAAAAACTTATTGGTGGATGGGTTATACAACCTGTATGCCTTGGATTCTTCACTGTATCCAATAAATATGCACTTCTCCCCCTTACAGTTCAACTTCTTCCTCAGATGATCTGGAATGTGTGCATAAGCCACACAACCAAAAACTCTCATGTGGGTGACACCTTGTTTTATTCCACTCCATGCTTCTTCCAGAACTCTGTTCATTATAGATTTGGTTGGGCATCTATTCAAGATGTATGCTACACAATGTACAATTTTAGTCCAACATTCATTTGGAAAATGTTTTACTTTCAGCATACTTCTTACCATGTCCATGATGGTCCTATTCTTCCTTTCAGCAACTCCATTTTGCTGCGGTGTGTACTTTGCTGTAAATTGCTTGTGTATGCCATTTTCTCTGGAAAAACGTAGAAAATATTTTGAGATGTACTCTCCTCCTCTATCAGTCCTTAAGACCTTGATATGCTGCCCACTTTGTTTCTCTACAAGAGCCTTAAAGTCGCAGAATTTCTCAAACACTTCACTTTTATATTTCAAGAAATACACCCAAGTTTTTCTTGTGTAATCATCAATAAAAGTCATCATATAGTGACTGCTTGCTAGTGATGGTGTTTGCATTGGTCAACACAAATATGAATGGACAATTTCTAATGGTGCCTTTGCCCTTATGCTCTTTCCTAATGAAAAACTTTCTCTATGTTGTTTGCCCAAGATGCAACCTTCACATAGGCTGTCTGGTTTCTCAATCAATGGTAATCCTTTTACCATTCCTTTCCTATGCAACAAATTCAAACCTCCAAAGTTGAGATGTCCAAATATCAAGTTCCATAACCAATTTTCATCTGTTGCTTCTCTTTGGAATTTCTCTTGTGTCACTGCTACCATTTAATCTCCTTTCTTCAAATCTGCTCTCATCTTGAGAGGGAACATTATGTTCCTTGTCATCTTCACTTGTGCAATGCATTGCTTGCTTGATGGTTTATCCATGATGGTACATACATCATCTTCAAAGAAAACATTGTACCCCTTTTGAATGAGCTGTCCAATGCTGAAAAGGTTACACTTCATACGAGGCACATAATATACATGTGATATGGATCTTCCTTCTCCTTTATTTTTCAAAACATTCACTCTTCATTTTCCCATGATAGAGACCTTACTGTCTGTCCCCAATGTTACTTGAGACTTTACATTTTCATCTAAAATGGAAAACATGGAAATGTTTCCAGTCATATGGTTGCTACATCCTGAATCTAGAAACCATATATCTTCATTCTTTTCCTCAGCCATATTACATGCTAAAAACAAATTCTCTTGATTGATATTTTCTTCGGTTAAATTAGCACTCGGTATATTACCCATGTCACTCTGTTTCTTCCTACATTCATTGGCATAATGGCCATACTTCTTACTGTAATGACACTGGACTTCGGATTTATCATACCTTTGTCCATGTGCTTGATTTTTTCCACCTTGTTGGCTATTGCCTTAGCCTTGGTTCTGATTTTGATTGCTGCCCCTTCCATGAGTATTTGCAGGGTTGTTTTTTCCTCCTCTGTTTTGGCTTCTGCCTCTTCCATTTCCTCTGTAGTTTCCTTTGCCTTGACCTCTTCCTCTTCCAAAGGAAATTTGGATCTTCAAGGCATGCTCCAAAGATGATTTTTATGTTTTACCCAATGTTTGTTCATGTGTCATCAATGATGCATGAAGCTCATCAACAGTAAACTTTGAGAGATCCTTTTTCTCTTCAATGGTTGTGACTATCACATCAAACCTTGAGGGTAAGCTCCTCAAGACTTTCTCCACTATCCTTATTTCTTCAAGTGTCTCTCCATGAGACCTTATCTAGGTAACCAACCCAATAACATGTGTGAAGAATGAGTCTATGTTATCATACTCTTTCATACAGAGAGTTTCAAAGTCTCTACTTAGCAATTGTAGGTTTTTTGTTTTCACCTTTTCCATACCTTGATAGGCAGTCTGAAGGGTATCCCATGCATCCTTGGACCTCTTAGCTACTGCTATCCTTGGAAACACACTTTCATGCACTTCTTGATAGAGATAGAAGAGGGATTTTGAGTCCTTCTTCCCATTCTCTTCAACAAATCCTTCTCTGCATGTGTCAAGGCATTAAAAGCATTTTCCTCTACTTGTTCTTCAAAACCATCTTCAAAAAACTCCCATAAATCTTGAGAGGCAAATAGGGCTCTCATGGTGATTGCCCAATAGTCATAATTCTTCCCATTAATCTGTGGGAGCTGAGTATTTCCAATACTCGTGCTTGTGCTGGTTCCTGCCATGGCTAGCACACTGAACTATGTTTTAAACTTGACTGTGTTTTTAAATAAACTATCTCTCTACTTAAGAGAAAAAATTTGTCTTCAAAAAGACTTCTCTGGACTACACTTTTTAAACAAAATCAAAACTCTGTTTTTGAGAAATACCTTGCTTTTTTTGAGCCTTCACACTGCTGGTCAAAAGCTACAACAAAACGCCTTCCATCAGCTTCTTCGGCAATCCTTCAAAGAGCCTGGACTAGCTCCGATACCATGTTGGAATTTCTGAAGTATTCCAAAAGACATACAGGGGAATAAAAATCCTCCTGTTAACGTGCAGAGAACACATTAAAATTTAACTTTGCTGGACAGAGATTCACAAACTGCTTCTATTTCATTAAAATGAACATCTATTACAAAATTATTCTTCCTCTATCAGAGAGATTTAAAAAATGTGGAACTACTACACACACAGTGTCTTGAGACTTATTTGTCTCTTACAACAAACTTCAGCACACACAGTGCTTCCAAAATGCTCTGTTTTTCTCACTGTATTTTTTCCTTCGGGCATACAGTAAAAACATACACACAATCTTCTTCTTTCACTGTGTTCTCTCATAGTAATGAGCCTTCGGGCTTTTTCTTTTATATGGCACAACATTAACAAAAATTAAAACAAAACTATTTCAAATTATATATATATATATATATATATATATATATATATTATAAACTTGAAAAGTTTATAATATATATTAACCGAATATATATATATCTATGTCTAAAGTAATCAGACTTTTTATTCTCGGTGTTAATTAAAAAACATAACCAAACAATGTAATAAGGTTTTGAGCCTTTTATCATTCACCATAACATAAAAATTTATCCAAAGTTTATAAACCATTGTTGCGGATTTCAAATCGATATTAAACTGCATTGCAATCCTTTTTGCATACCAAATTGGCCTAACGTCAGTGAGGACCAAACCCGCGCGTTCGGCCTCCCATTCGCTGGAGATGGGACCCGCCTGAATTCAAACAAAAACTAAACCAAAATTCATAAAATCATCGCATACCACTTTCTCCCTATGACGTCATCTCAATTTCTGCCTGATACACTCTGATTGGTTGCTGGTGTTGACCTGGCACATTCAAAATTCAAAACTTTGGTGGTGAACAAAATGGTTGGTTGGTGAGATTTAAATGGTGGTGGTTGCTGGTTAATGGCGCAACATGGAGGGCTTTGTGTGCTGGAGATGGCGTGGTTCAGAAACAGTGATCCTTCAATGCTTCTGCGCAGAGGTATGGCTACGGCCCATAATCAAAATTGTTATTTTATAGGTTTTACATCAAAAATTAAGTTTTTGGGTTGAGTGAGCGTTTAAACAAAACAAATAATTTATGATTTGCTGCTTCTGTTGTCCTTCACCGCAGTTGGAATTAATATTTCAACAATTTTAGCAAATAGCTACAATAAAGTAAGCTAAGTACACTAGTTGATATGAATGAAAAAGTATATTACAAGATTGTAAATGTTACTATTTAATTTTAGTAATGAATACAGATATTTTAAAAATGAGATGTTGATGATGATAAATATTATGTGAAGTTAAAGTTAATTAATTTAATTTTAGTAATGAATACAAATATTTTAAAAATGAGATTTTGATGATGATAAATATTATGTGAAGTTAAAGTTAATTAAAATATTTTTTTTTCTTTAATATATTGTTTTTAATCATTAGTAGTGTTATAATTATCATAAATAAAAATAAAGAGTATAATATTATAAGGAGATTGTAATTAAAAATATTTTTTAAAAATATATTATTAAATTTTAAATTTAATAAATGAGTAAACTAAAACATTATTTATGTCTTAGGAGTTTTGCTTTTGTGATCTATAAATGTATATAATATTTTTTTGGTAAAAATTACATCAAAAATATTTTGTCGACTCGTTTTGAACTAACTAGTATTGTTAATCATCATGAATCACACTAGCTAGTTTGAAACACATCGACAAAATATTTTTGATGTGATTTTTACCGAAATATTTTATACATTATTTATTTCTATTAAATTTTGGAAATATTTTTTAAGTCAAAAAAAATAACTGTAAAACGTCTACCACCATAAAAGTGTTTTAAAAAAATAAACTGTCCACGTTTATTTGAAAGGAACAACGTTTAATAACTGTAAAGTAGGTTAGTTGAAGTGAATAAAAACTAAAAAAGTATAGATATCACTATTTAGTTATAATATTGAAAACAATATTTTATTAGATAAATTAAAATTATATTATTATTATTATTATTAATAAAAATAATATAAAAATGAAGAACATTTTAGTTTTTGGGAATGTGAAAGAATTTAAAAATAGATTTTTGTTTTTTCTTGAAGTCTGTACTCAGTGTCTGGTATATACATAGGTTTCAAACCCACGAGTGTCACGACATGCCTGAATTATCACAATATTGTTATGGTATATGAAGTAAACGTTAGTGGATCATATTCGATCCTAGATACACGCATTTGTGTGTTAAGATAAGATACACTTTGTATATGAGTATTTATAACAATAAAAAAATCATTCTTCTCTTTCGTATAATTTTTTGGATTTTTAGAAGTAATCTCTTGAATTTTTTTATTTCATTTAGTTTATAATATTTATCTAAGGGTTTATATACATTAGGTTTATATACCTTGAGTTTATAACATTACTCCCTTGGGTTTATAATATCTTAGGGTGTTAGAATTAGTCCCTTAACTTTATAATATGAATTATATTTTAGTTTTTATAATATATATCATAAGATTTATATCTCTTTTTGTATAATATTTGTCCTAGGATTTATCATATGATTTTCACCATATCGAAATTAATGATGGTTAACAATGGTCCAATGCCACATTGTGACAAATATTGTCTCAATATGAAAAACAAACATGGTCAATTATGGTATAATGTCACATTGTGACAAATATTGTCTCTTGTTCCAAAGTCACATCGTGACAATTATGGTCATCAATGGTGAACCATGGTCTAATGTCTCATTATGACAAGGATTGTCTGGATATAAAATTTAACCTTAGTCAATCGTGGTCAACAATTGTCCAAAATCGCATTGTGAGAAGTCTCCATATTAAAATCAATCATGGTCAACCATAGTCCAATGTCGCATTATGACAGATATTTTGTCAATATGAAAATCAACCATTGTCAACCACAGTGAACCATGTTTATTTTAGGGTTTAAAATATTTATCCCTTCGATATAATATTATTCCTTTGTGTTAATGATATTTATCTTAGGGTTTATATACCTTGAGTATTTAGCATTAATCCCTTGAGTTTATATACCTTGGGTTTATTATTAGTTTACTATTATTATGAAATAAACAATTAAGTGATTAATTAAATAATTTATTTTTATTTTATTCATTATAAATTAATTCATCAAATAATTAATTAATACATTAATTAATTAATTCATCCACACTTAATTAAATATTAATTAATATTAATAATCATAATTATAAGTCTTCAGTATAAATCAACTACATTTACTAATGTGATGACGCATGTGATTCATATAGAAACTTTATTACTAAATATATAATGTAAATGATAGTGGATGAAATTTGATTCTAAATGCACATATTTGTGTGTTAAGACTCCTTTTGTTCTATAAACATACTGCAACATTCCGCTGGTACAACATCTACATGTGTCCATTGAATATTGTGATTAAATAGTCTACTGAATCATAATTTGGAACGTTTTAGAAATTTGATAAATCTAAATGAAATTGTTTATTGAAATTTTCAACCCTGTATTTGACATAAAAATTACTGTAAAGGAGCACTCTTTTATAATGGAACTAAAAGAACATAGTTTTAATGTTAGGAATTTTGCTTCTGTGATCCATTGTCAATGTCTTAAAGCTTTTCAAAAAGAAGAAAAAGGTCCTAAGGGTAAGAAAGATCCCTGTGATCGGTTATCGAGAGTTCACCTTCCGTTTATCGAAGGTACTACGGATAAAATCGCCAGGATTCTAAAGAAATATAATGTTTGGACTCAAACTTTAAGCCCTTCCACACCATTCGGAATTCGCTTAGATCGGTTAAGGACCCGATTTGCCTGAAGGATGGCAGGGGTGTTTACTTGATTCTGTGTTCCTGTGGGACCCCTTACATTGGTGAAAATGGTCGATCAATTAGTCAAAGAATTCAGGAAAATGTCGTTGACCTGAAGCATAGTAGATCACACTCCTCTGTGCTAGCGGAGCATGCTGAGAAGACAAATCATCACATTCGCATTGAAAATGTTGAGGTTATTGCGAGGATTGACCATTTTTACCACCGCAAGTTGACAGAAGCCCCAGAAATTGAAAAGAGGCTGGTTAACCCCAACAGAGATGTTGGGTGGATGATTAGTAGATGTTGGATTCCTGCCCTTCATTCCTTAAAAAAAAAAAAAAAAAACTTAAAATTAATTTAAAATTAATTTAAGATTATTTAATTATTTATTTTTATTTATTTGTTTATTTATTTATTTTATTATTATTATTATTATTATTATTATTATTTACTTAATTAAAATTTTATTTTTATTTTTATCTTTATTTTATTTCTATTTATTTATTTTATTTTTATTTATTTATTTATTTTATTGAATCTATTTACTTATTTATTTATTTCTTTTTTAAGATTAATTATCAAAAAGATAACTGTTTGATGAGTTTTGAATCACATAGCATTTAATTATTAAAAATAAAATAAATATATAAAATTAAAACATAAATATTATTTAATTATTTTTAACATTTAATTTATTCGATAATAATAAAAACAAATAAATAATTATTATTATAAAAAATATATAGATAGTAAACAATTATTTTATTCTTCAAAAATATATTAAATTATTAATTATTATTTTTATTAAAATAAATATAATTATATAAAATTTTAATTATAAACTTTAATAATTTGATTTTTTTATTGATTTTTTTTTTTTTTTAAATAACATATTTGAACTATTATTATTTGAGTCAAACTAGCTATTATTTTACAAATGGCTAGTGGGAGTTTTACTTTCTATTTAAAGGGGTTATTTGATTAGATTTTCCATCTTGTCCTGATGATGAATCACAGTAGCTGGTTCGAAATGCGTCGACCAAATCTATTTTGATATGATTTTTAACCGAAAGATTTCAATCACAACATAATTTTAATTATAAGAAAATTCCTTTACCATTATGTCTAGAAAGTGATAAGTTGATGTTTTAATTATAGCAAAATGCCTTTACCTATAAGTCAAGAGAGTGATAAGTAGATATAGTGGAGGTATTTCGGAAAATAGTTGCAACAAGATTGACTGGTTGAGGTGAATGAAAAGTAAAAGCAATTACAAGATTGAAGATGTCCCTATTTGATTTTAGTATTAAATAAATATATTTAAAATGAAAAAAATATATTTTTAAAATATTATATGAAATTGAAGTTAAATTAATATGAATTAAATGTATATTTTTTTTGTTTCTTTATTTTCGAATATTATAGTATAATGAGTTTAAAATTTAAAAAAAAAATTATTTATAAAAAAAATCAAATTTTAAATTAAGAATAAAAATTATAATATTATAATGAGTTTGAAATTTAAAAAAAAATGTTATTCCTTATAAAAACTATCAAATTTTAAATGTATCTAGTGAAAAGAAACATTATCTGTGTCTATTAAAAACAACTAAAAAAAGGTTAGTCACAATGTCTAAGTTTATGAAAAAGGAAAAATGTTTAAATTATTATCAAGTGTTTCTTATCTTATGAAATTAATAAAAATATATGCTCGAGTTATTTTAGGAAATAGTTGTAAGGTAGGTTAATGGACCAAATTGAAAACTAGAGTACAGATTACAGATGTTGATATTTAGTATTAATATTGGAGAAGGAGACTTTAAAACAAAAATAAGTTAAAAATATAGTTTTTTTCAAAAATTATAATGTTGTTATAATTATTGTAAATTAAAATTAAAAATATAATATTATAATGAGATTGAAATTAAAAACAAATATATTTTTAAAGAATTTCTATAAATGTTAAATTAGAAAATGAAATGATATATATTTTATTATTAATTTTTATAAAATATTATAAAATTAAAACATTTCTTTATAAATTTTATCTTAAATGTGAAATGTAAGTAAAATTTACCTAATAATATTAAATCCATGAATGAGAGGATATGACGTTTAGAAAATATTTGTTTGTGAAGGCGGTGGTCTTGAGTACTTGAATGTGCAGAAAAGACCACCCATTGACGAAGAATTGGCGTTGGAGCTCATTCCGACTTAGCAGGACGAGGAGTTTGACATCTCTATGGAACCCATAGGCCTGTGGAACTAGACTTGAAAGAATATGAAAATGGACTTATTTTTTGGCAGTCCATGCCAAATGCCAAGTATCGACATAGGTTTCAAACCTACTAGTATCACGTCATACCTGGGTTATTGTACTATTACCATATTATACAATGTAATCGTTAGTGAATGATATTAGATCCTAATTCCTTATCAATGGTCGCATGTGTGTTTTTTTCACTCCTAGAGACAGTCATGAGTTGCAGGAGACTAGTGCCTAGGACATCTTAAGGATAGGAGGTCTGCTTGTATTAAATTTCAATTTGGGGAGACCTCTCAAGATATAGCCTTTGTGAGATTTCTTTACTTGGTGGTTCTAGATAACAATGGGAGCAGAAATGGTGTTAACTCTGATTGTATGCTGGATATAACTTAGAATGGTCCTGATGATGTTATAAAGCTCAATTGTTGTAAATGGGCCGTATATGAAAACATTGAACAGTCTTTAGAGGTAAAAGAGCCGGTGAACGCTTGGAAAAAAGGGGAGAGGAGAGTTAGAGGGAGGCAGAGTTACTGAAAGGAAAGAATCTTCCCTTCGCACACTTAAAGAAGAAAATGATCATGATAATGAGTATGAAACAACAATCTTATGTCAAGCATAATTAAGGTGACCCATTGATTAAATTATGAGTACCATTTCAAGTAGTAGGAGAGAGGTAGATTCATCTATTAAACACTTGTGACCAGCATTCCGAACACATGATAATTGAAGAAACATTTTGTAAAACTGAGTAAGAAAAATAAACAAATACACAGAAAAGGCATACACACTATTCAAAGTCCCAGTTGGAATCCATTTGCAACTAATCGTTATTGTATTATCATCTCAAAAAAACTCTTCAAGATATGCATTAAGAGCTTATCCCAGACATTACAAAATGTGTTATACAAAAATGTGTACTCGAAAATTCCACAGAAATTAGAACCCCTTTTTCTTCACTGAGTTCGCTCTTTATAGTTTTTACTTTGGAGATCATCAACCAGATATTTCTCAGATTAATATTAGTTCTTCATCTTACTCTTTCCTATCAAAATAAAAAATGATGCGATGTAACTGCATCGCATCAAAAGCACTAGTCTTCGACACTGATTACAACATAAAATAACAATTAAATAGCACTTAGGGTGAAATTGATATTTTGACCTAATTTTACAACATAACTGAAAATAAAACAAAAAGGAAAATAAAAGGCTGTGTGGGCCTGATCATGATATCTTTAATGGGTACGACGAGGAGGGGTGGAAGTGATGGTCAAGTTAGAGGTCTGATTAACACTGAAAAGAGCGGGACAAAGGCTGGGGGAGGAATTTGATGATGTGGCAAGGAGGTCGGGACACTCGGAGATCATGATCAAGAGTATTTAGTTATAAGGAGTGGGAGGTAAATGCTATAATCTGTGATTTCCGATTTGCGGTGGTAGACAGGTGACAAGGTAAGGAGGTTGGGGCCACTTGCGGATCGTGATTGAGGGTATTTAGTTATGAGGAGAGGGAGGTAAATGCTATAATCTATGATTTACGATGTGTGGTGATGGAAATGTGACATGGGAAGGAGGTGGGGCCCCAAAATCATATCACAAATCGCAATGGGGGAGTTTAGCTATGAGAAGCGGATGGTAAGTGTTATGATTTACGAGGTGCGATGGTGGTAAGGTGACATGGCATGGGGGAGGTGGGACCCAAATAACATCACAAATAACAAGTTAGGGAGCTTTGTTATAAGGAATGGAGGATAAATTTTAAAATTTGCGATGTACGATTTGCGACGAGCAAAGAAGTTGGTAATGCGAAAAGGAGTGGTAAGTTTCTTTACTCTTTTGATTATGGGGTATATGCCCGACCAATGCTTTGAAGTGCTTGGCCTTCACTTAAGCTTCTCTTGGTGGTCATTTTCTTAGCTTCCCTTATTGCCTTATCATTCATAGAAACCACAAACCAACATCGGCTCCATTGGGGATGACGCACTCATTCGAGTGTGTCGAGAACTCGCAGACCACTTGCTTGTGTTCTTATTAATGTGCCTGGGATCATCGTTAGAGACATTTTCAAGCAACTTTAACCAAAAACAAAACAAGAATTCATACGAAAATAAGAAATGTCATATATACAATTTGAGGATATGTACAATGGGTTGTCATAGCCCGCTATTAGTGTTGGAAGTAAGTTTTAAGAAAATGTTCATTGAGATGCACCTCGAATATGTCTCCTTCCAAATTATCTAGTGCAAAATTATTGTTGCCTTTGACCTCGACCACCCTCAATGGAAAAAATCAAAGGGGGTTGAACTTCCCATGTTTACCTTTGTCCGACTTCCTAGCATCCCATTGCAGCACCAAGTCCCCTCCTTGGATCTCCTTGTCTTTTACTCGTTGGTCAAATAAACCCTTCATCTTTTCCTAGTATTATGTTAACCTGCTCCCGTGTTTCATTCAGTTCCACCAACTGATTCATTCTCCTTACGAGGTCATTTGGTTCTTCCTCACTTTCTTGTAAAATCAGAATGTGAGTTGAATGGGGAAGACTGTTTGTCTACCATACACTAGCTCATAAGGGGGCTTTCCTGTGGATCTTTTGGTGGTGATGCGATTCACCCAAAGAGAAAACTTAAGTTGGGATTCCTAGTTATTTTGGTTTTCATTGATGGTCTTTTTCAGAATCCTCACCAATCCCTTGTTACATGACTCTGCCAATCTGTTATCCTATGGGTAGTATGTAGTGGAGTGTCCTAGAATGATATTGTAATGTTGAAAAAAAGTTTACAAACTTAGTTGAATTCAAAGACTGGGCATTATTGGTGATGATCTTAGTAGAGCATATAAACCTAGCTATTATTTTCTCCTCAAGGAACTTCATCACTACTCCATCTGTGGCATTCCTTGCATGCAAGGCCTCAACCCATTTAGTGAAGTAATCTATGGAAGTGAGGATCCATCGATTTTGGTTACTAGAAGTCGAGCGAATCTCTCCATTGAAGTCGGTTCCCCATTGTTTGAATGACTCTTGGACATGTACTGGGATCAATGGGAGTGGCACAAAACTTTTCTTCTCAGTGAACGTCTAACACTTTTCGCAAACCTGGACGCGAGCATGTACATCTCCAAACAAATTAGGCCAAAAGAAACCTTCTCTTAGGATCTTATGAGCAGTGGAACACCATCTGTAATGCCCACAACATATTCCTTCATGGAACTCTTTCATCACTTCGTCAACGTCTTTCTTGGTTAAACATAATAAAAAAATCCCAGTTGGGTCCCTCCAATATAGTGACCCATTTGTCACAGTGTACTTTTGAGACCTTAACCTCAAGGTGCAATTCTTGGTCTTGTCATAGCTAGGAGGACATCTCAAGGTTAAAATGTATTCCAATATATCTTTATACCATAAGGATAAAATTTTCTTTACATTTTTCTTTTGTGTGGAAGGTGCTATGCCCTAATTTACCCCTTTGTCTTATAATGCTTCTCCTCCTCCCATAGACAGATTTATCCCTAGGGCTTGGCAGTTAGATTCAGATAGAATTTTTTCTAGTCACTAGCCTTTAATGAGTTTAGTAGGCTTTATCTCCATTTCTTACTCCTAAATCTTAGCTATCCACCTTCCCATCTTCCCTTCACTGTCGCCCCTCACCAGGATATCCTTCACCACTCAACTGGGAACGTAGGCGGTTAGGGCAGATTGTAACACATACACCCAGAATGCCTTTAGAGATTTGACCAAAGCATACACTTGGTTTTCTAGGATATTATATTTCAATTTGGCATCTCATAGGTACTCGCTAAAGAACACGATAGGTTTTTCAAGCCCTTCGCCATTCTTCTATAGCAGCACTGTAACTATTGTATGAGGAGAGGCAAAAAAGAAAATCATGAAGAGCTTCCCATAATCTGGACCCATCAGCACTGGATCTTCTGCAAAAGCCTGCTTGATTCTATTGAAAGAACCCCTCAATTGAGGATTCCATTTCACTTCACTATTATTTTTTAGCATTTCAGTGATGTTTCGGACGATCTCAGCATAATTTGGTATGAATCTTCCTAGGAAATTTATTCTTCCTAGGAATACTTGTACTTCTTTTTTTTTTCTTGGCAAAGAAATGTTGTTTATCATCTCCACCCATTTCAGGTCAATATTCACTCCTTCCTTAGTTACTATATGCCCCAGTAATTTTACTTCTTCCAGGGCAAACATGGATTTTTCGGGGTTCAGAGACAGGTCATACCTATGGCATTTGTCAAAGGTTCCTTGAATATGCTCTTTGTGTTCAACATAATTCTTCAAGAAGATGCTGATGTTGTCCAGATAAATCACCACAAATTTATTCTGATCTCCTACGAAGGCAATGTCATTGCGTGGTAGAACATGGCACGGTGTTGATTAGACTTAAGGTCATCAAGGCGTACATGAAGGTTCCTGAAGGCATGGTGAATTTCTTCTTCTTGTGGTCTTCAGGGAGCATTTCCACCTGGTTATATCCCGAGAAACCGTCTATCATGGACATGTGGAAGGATCCCACTACCTTTTGAAAGATGTGGTCCATCTTTGGAAGGGGGTAACTATCTTTGAGTGAGGCTATGTTCAGATTTCAGAAGTCCATGTAGAGTCTGATTTCACTGTTTTTCTTCCTCGCCGGAATGAGGTTGGCTACCCATTCTGAATACCTCAGAGGGACAATGATATTTTCCTGTAGTCGTCTCTTTATCTCTTTTTCAGTAGCTGGAAGAAGGAGAGGATTGATCTGCCTCAGCTTCTTCTTATGAGGCTTAGTGTCTCCTTTGAGTGGTATCTTATGTTGTATAACGTCAATGTCAAAAGTCTCTAGATCTTGGTATGACCAGGTGAAGACATAGTTATATGATTGAAACAACCTGAGGTTCTCATCTTGATATTCTTCAGGGACCCCCCTTGACAGCTTCACCACCTTCGGATCTTCCTCTATCCTAATTTTCACATCCCTGACAAGCTCGTTGAGGGTCATTTTGTTGGGGTTCACTCGGTTATCATTTTTGACAAACACTCTCTCCAATGGCATGAGACCCCTGGGAATGACATTTCCCTTTAATTGAAAAACATGGTGGCCAGCCAGTGTCTCTTCCCATCTAGTTTATGGCTCTTCACTGTCATCCTCGGTGATTGATTCGATCACAAAATTTGAGAGCTCACCCACCATTTCCATAAAATGCTTGAACTACTCTTCATTATCTAAGAGTTCCCAATGCTTTACGTTGCCTGGAATGGAGGGGTGGTATTGCACATCATCCTCATATCTAAGCAAGGGATTCTGCAGGGGGCAAAAATTACTATCTACCATAACTATTGAGTCGACCATTCTGTTCTTATCCCTCAGCATGAACTGAATTTTAAAAGTAGAGAAGAAGTTTTGAACCAAATCCCATACCTCATTCCTGCAAGCTCTGAGTCGCGGGTGTTTAGTTTGGCATTGGCTCCTGACTTGTGTCACTACTAGCTCTGAATCTCCAAACACCTTGCAGTTTTGTATGTTTATGCTTTGTGCTGCCTAAAATACCAATAGAAGGGCTTCATACTGAGCCACATTGTTTGTGGCTTCAAATTACGGCTTAAAGAAGAGGGGAACTAAGAAACGTTCTTGTGATATGGGGAGTACCTTGGCCCCGTTTCCTTCTTGTGAATAATCCCCATCAAACTGCAAGGTCCAAAATTTGTTTTCCATTCTGCTTATGTGATTCTCCTGTATTAGAGGATAGATCTTTGTTTCTTGTATGAAATTTTCATCCTCCTCGAGCATGATACAAGAGCATTCACCCTCCTTGCCATACAGCAGACAATTTGTCGAACCATCGACTTTGGTGACCATCGTCACAAACTTTGATTCATAGTATAATCTTCTCTCCTCCCCATCGAACAATGGAATAATGGTGTAGGTGAGGTCAAGTTTTATTGATCCTAAAAAACTTTGGAACCCTAGGATATGGACAGAAACATTCCAAATCGAGCTAGGATATATGCTACAACAATGTCCATTACCACAATTTTGGCAGGAATCTGGGCTAAGTTTACTACCAAATATCTTATCATACCCAAGCACTTCACCCTTTTGGAGTCAAAAGAATACAGGTCTTTATAAGGCCTTGTAATATGCAATCCCAATTTTTCCATTACAGACAAAGGTAACAGGTTGTGTGAAGCCCTAAAATCCAACATACAATTGTGCAATAATAAGTCATGTATCACCAGAGTCACATAGAATAGGGGAGTGGCCAAGTCCTACTCTTCTACATGAGGCCCAAAAACTACCATGGGTCATTCTTCTTGGAGACTGAGACTATCAGGCAGAGGGCTTACACCATGGGGAAGCATGATTTGGGACACTTGAGATTTGTATGAATGTTGTTTCAGGAGCTCGATCAAGGGAACTGAGATCTTGACTTTCTCTAATTCTTTCTAGAGGTTAAATTTCATGGGAGATTTTTCTATAATAACTTATTTTGACTTCTCTTTAGGATACTCAGGAAGGTTCAAGGTTACAGATGAGGACTTATCATTTTTGGGGGGATCATCTTCTTGCTTTGTGGATGTGGATTTAATGTCTTTATGAAGGGCTAACTCTTCTAATGGATTTTTCCCCTTATTAGAAAAACTAGGAGGGGTTTGTTCTCATGATATGGACTCTTCATTTTGTTCTTGCACTTAGGTTCTCTTCCTGGAGGACTTGAGATAATACTCCTTGTGGAGTTGATCTTGCATGAAATCAATGAAATTCCTGCGATAATTATCAATATGTCATTCTTATGGAGGGAATTTATTCTCATATTGCTCCCCTTGCAGGGTGAGTTCACCATCCTCATTATCGGAGTAAGTGAGGAATTGGTTCTCTTGGATGTTTGTGACTTCCTCGGCATGTTCCTCCAACTCTCCTTCCAGGTATATAGGAGGTCGGATGTGATCTTGTTGTTCCTTCCTTTCCTAATACAACAAATATAGAGGGGGCTTCTGATACTAGGGGTTAAAACCACGGTTAGGAATCATTTGGCTGGAATGAGGAGGGGAATTCTTGGCCTCAAATTCAATCTTAACCATCTTATTTGAGAGGTTCTTGATTAGCTTATTCATTTCTTCAATTCTATGCTCTTGTGATTCCCTCTCCTCATTAGAAGTAGAAGACTCCTATGTGTTTCTTATTTTGGCTTCATACTATGTATTCCCTTTGAATTTACCAGTAGAAGTGAAGTTTTCTTTTACCTCCAATGCATCAATCTAGATCTGATACAGAGATGTGGATTTTCTTTCTCTTAGGGTAAACCCAAACTCCGGTTCGAAATCTCCTGCGAAAACCACCTTAGCAACTTCTTGGGGAGGCTTTATCTCAAAAGGGAGATTATTATAGAGCTTATTAAACCTCTTCATGAATTTTTTTACATCCTAATTGTGTCTCTTTTTAAATGCATTGACTCTATGAGAATGTACCCATGATCCCTCTTTTCTCCTATTTTTAGTGTGAATAAATTCTCCATTTCTTCCCAAGTGGTGACTGTGTTATCGGCTAGAGACTTTAACCACTTACGA
This sequence comes from Pinus albicaulis, assembly GCA_034641835.2. NCBI lineage: Eukaryota > Viridiplantae > Streptophyta > Pinopsida > Pinales > Pinaceae > Pinus > Pinus albicaulis. The sequence goes on from CM076579.1 coordinate 1,214,963,324, forward strand.
GCCTCTCCATCTAAATATTGGACGAAAAGCCTTAACACCACATATAAGTGCTCTACATTCATATTTTCAACAAAGGCACAAGTTTCAATATGTACCTGAGCTGAAGTAGTATCTTCCCTCCTGAACCGAGGTAGGAGCTTTAGATAATATTTTGGCATGTCATTCAATACTTGATGTAGAGCTAATGGAGGATACTTGTTGAGGAGGAACCCAGGTACAACCATGAGGGGCAGTGGTAGGTTATGAGGATGAGTTGGCTCGGTTATAACTGGTATGTGACAAGTAGAGGTTTGGGTATTTATCTGTAAAAAGCTTTGGAGTAATGCAACTTCTTTAACTTCTTCTGCCTCGGGAGTATCGTGCAAGGGAGGTAGAGAAGTATCAGTGGATTCAAATTTTTATTTTATGGCTGAACTAGCTAAAGCAGAGGTTTCTGGAGGATACTCAAGTACACGGGTTGTGGAGCCAGGGCTGTAGATGTCAGCTTTCTGAGATGAGGAAGAAGAATTTTCTAAAGAAAATGGGGGTAGGTCAGCCTAGATAGGTTGCCTTTCCTTCCATATTCTATTAAATATGATCTTTTTAGGATCAGATACATAAGGTTTTTTCAACTGGGAAGTATCTCATCAAATATGAGGCCTTGTGAAAGCAAATATTACAACTGATTTGAACATTGATAATGGTGAAGTCACTAAGGTGAGGGCTATGTAACTCTCAACCCTTCGTGCCTACCTGATTGAAGGGTGAGGATAATTTCGTATCCTAGGGAAAATATTTTCAAATTCAATCCATGGAAATGGTTCCAAAAAGATGTTATCAGTCCTAGAGATAGTCTTGAGTTTCAGGAGACCGGTGCGTAGGACATCTTAAGGATAGGAGTTCTTCTTGTATTATCTTTCAATTTGGGGAGAGCTCGCAGGATATGGCCTTTGTGAGATTTATTTAATTCATGGTTATAGATAACAATGGGAGTGTAGAAATGGTGTTAACTCTGATTTTACGCTGGATATAACTCAAAATGGGCCTGAGGTCGTTATGAAGCTCAATTAATGTAAATGTGCTAGATATGAAACCAACGAACAGTGTTTAGAGGTAAAAGAGGGTGAACGCTTGGATGAATAGGGAGAGGAGAGTTGGGGGAGGCAGGCTTACTGAAAGGTAAAAATCTGCCCTTTGTAGACTTATAGAAGAAAATGGTCGTGATAAAGAGTATGAAAGAACAATCTTGTGTCGAGCACAATTAAGGTGACCAAGTAATTAACTTATGAGTACCATTTCTAGTAATAGGATGGAGGTAAATTCATCCATTAAACACTTGTGACCATCATTTCGAACACACGATAATTGAAGAAACATTCGGTGAAACTGAATAACAAAACTAAACAAATACACAGAAAAGGCATACACACTATTCGAAAGCTCAGTTGGAATCCATTTGCAACAAATCGTTATTGAATTATCTTCTCAAAACATCTCTTCAAGATATGCATTAAGAGCTTATCCTAGACATTACAAAATTATCTATATGAAAACGTGAACTCATAACTTCCATAGAAATCAGAACCCATTTTTCTTCACTGACTTCGCTCTTTATAGTTTTTACATTAGAGCTCACCAACCAGATATTTCTCAGACGAAAATTCCTTCTAGATCTTACTGTTTCATATCAAAATAAAAAATGATGCGATATAATTGCATCATATCAAAAGCACTACTCTTCGACATTGATTACAACAAAACCATAACAGTTAAATAGTACTTCGGGTGAAATTGAGATTTCACCCGATTTTACAACACAACTGAAAATGAAACAAAAACGAAAATAAAATGTCACATGAGCCTGATCATGATATCTTTAACGTGTACGACGAAGAGTGGTGGAATATATAGTGGAGTTAGTGGGCTGATTAGCACTGAAAAGAGCGAGACCGAGGCCAGGGGAGGACTTTGTAGATGTGGCAAGGAGGTAGGGTCACCCACAGATCACGATCGGGATTATTTAGTTATGAGGAGCGGGAGGTAAATGCTATAATCTATGATTTGCAATGTGCGGTGGCCGAAAGGTGACATAGAAAGGAGGTGGGGCCACCCATGCATCACGATCGTGAGTATTTAGTTATGAGGAGCGAGAGGTAAATGCTATAATATGTGATTTGTGATGTGTAGTGGCAGAAAAGTGATGTGGCAAGGAGGTGGAGCCCAAAAATCGTATCGCAAATCGCAATCAGGGAGTTTAGCTATGATAAGTGGCGGTAAGTGTTATGATTTGAGAGGTGCAATGGAGGGAAGGTGATGTTGCATGGCAGAGGTGGGACCCAAATAACATCGCAAATCACAGGTCGGGGAGCTTTCTTATGAGGAATGAAGGGTAAATGCTAAAATCTGCGATGTGCAATTTGCGACGAGCGGAGAGATTGGTGATGTGAAAAGGTGAGTGGTATGTTTCTTTCCTCTTTTTACTCAGGGGTGTCCACTAGACTCGCGCTTTGAAGTGTTTGGCCTTCGCTTTAGCTACTCTCACTGGTCATTTTATTAGCTTCCCTTGTTGCCTTATCGCTCATAGAAACCACAAGCCAACATGTCTCAAAACTCCTCGGCTTCTTCTGCAAAATTACTTCTCCCTAGCATAATGGACAATGATTAAACGATCCTACTAAACCAGAGTTTGGAATATTTTGGATACAAGTGTCCTATTAGAGTTAACATATTAGTTAAACAATCCTATTAAAACATATTTTTTAATATTTTAGAAATTTGATAAATGTGAGTGAAGTCAAACATTATTTATGTGTATTGAAATTTTGGATGACATGTAACATTTTTTGAAAAAACAAATCATGCACTTTCATTTGAAAGGAAATATATATATATATATATATATATATAGATATATATATATGTCAAGAGATATAGATAAATATAATGGAGCTATTTCAAGAAACAACTAAAACAAGGTAGGCTATGGAAATGGAAATTGGAAATGATTGAAAAGTATTGTCACTATTTAATTTTAATATTGAATAAAGATATTAACTACATTAGCTAAGTCATTCATGTATGATCATTTCCATGAGAGGTAGTCGTAACTAACTAATTCCTCATGTTTTTTTAATAGTCCACTTAACTCTCATTGCATCATGTGATTCTCGCATGGGTGAAGGAGTGGAATTGAAACTAGTGAAATGTATCACATAGCATCAATCATCACTTTCGGGGCTTGCACTTGGTAACCAGGATTTCGCGGGAGTTCACCCATCCCAGATCGCCTCTGGCTCAAGTGCGCTTAAGTGTGGAGTTTTCCCCACAATCAAGCCCATTTAGCTTGCTACCCTAATTGCAAAACCTTAAAAAGTATTGTGCCTCATGAACTATTCAAGTAGTGCTCCCTTTGCTATTTGTATTTAAGTATTGAGAGGTGGGTTTTCGCAGTGATATATAATATAATGCACTTAGAAAACCCCTCAATATTTAAATATTTTAAAGATTTAAGCTACTTGAAATGAATGAAAATTAAATTAGCAAATTATATTTTAATATTGAATAAAGATATTTTAAAAATGACATTTTGATGATGACTTCTATCATGTGGAATATTATGTGAAGTTAATCTTAAATCAAGATTAATTAAATATTTTATTTATTTATTTAATGATAATAGAAAGTATTTTTATAATTATCGCATATAAAAATAAAAATTATAATATTATATTTTTATATTATATTTTTTAATAAAATAATTTGTTAAAAAAATTATCAAATTTTAAATTTATCAAATGAGTGATGTGAAATATTATTAATTTCTATTATATTTTTTATTTTATTTTTTCTCGCAATAAAAGTGATTTAAAGAAACAAAATTGTCCATTTTGAGAGAAACTATATTTGACTTATAACAAAGATTTTATGAGAGTGAAACTGTGATATGTTGAAGATATTTTAGAAAACAATTATAAGGTAGATTAGTTGAAGTGAATGAAAACTAGATTCTAAGATTACATGTGAATGAAAACTAGATGGCAAGACAATAGATGACACTATATAGTTCTAATATTGAATAATCATAACTTAAAACATACATCGGCTAAAAATATAGTTTTTATTTTATTTTAATTTTTTTTTAAATTAAATTTTATGTATCATATGTAAGCCACATGTAGTCTAAAGATTTGTTTAAGTTACCGTAGTAACTATTTTATTTATAGACTTGATTACAGAACCTATAATAAATTAAAAAGACATATGAATGTTTGCAATTCATTTAGGTTGTGTTTAAATATAATAATATATTTATGGATTAAAAAAAAAAGATGGATGGTAACGAACTCAACACTAGACACTTGAGACAGTTGTTGAATAGTGACAACCACCCTCCTCATATTTATAGGAAATCTGAAGAGAGGAGGGGCTTGATTATGCCTTTCCGAAATGAGTAAGGAGAGATTTGGAAGAAGTAAAAAGATGTGTACCTGGGAGGACATTACACTGCCTATGGGGAGACTTCCGAGTTGGTTATGAGCCAGGGGAGAGCCTAGATTTGAATGGTTGTGAGACTGGAATTTTGTTATGAAGCTTTCAACAGATAATTTGTGAACCCTTTGTGAACCCCTGAAATTGTCTAGGAGGAGAAGCTTGGTGGGCAGAAGAAGACGTGATTTTCCTTCCCCTGGTTGGGAGGACCAACTAAGCTTATAAGGTTTTACAACATTGAAACCAGAAACCAGATAAGTATTATTGTGTAGGGTAATATTTTTATATAGAATGAAATTTGGATTATTATGCAGGCTTATGTGTTTATAGAAATTGAAATATACATTTGTATGAATGAAAACACAGAAGAATATTAACTAGCACATAGAAAATACCCTTACACATTCTGTTACTGGTAGTTAACAGAGTAAAGAATATTTCTAACCCTATAGAAATGTTGTAGATAGTACTTGAAAAGAAAAGACAAATATGATGAATGTCTAGCCTTAAGACATGTGACTTCTTAAAATCATATCTGAATTTCATACTGGAAACAAAAAAATAAAACTATAGACATTTTCTTGGTAAGTCACGGGTAGGTAATCTAAAGGGTTTAGCCAAACTCGGGAAAAGAAATCCTAAGGCTGCCATGTCCCCGCTATACACTTAAAATTTACTACAAAATACATAACTTACTTTCTGGAACCGTATTAAAACAAAACATGACAACTGGACAATCATCTATGTTTAGCAATAAGAAGTTCAAATGATGCAACTAGGTTTAGAAATATAGAGGAGGAAACAATAAGTCAAAAGACCTCCACAAGCAAACATATTGAAAACGTTCACTGTAATTATTCTATTCTCTCCTGTGTAAAACCACAATAAAACCCTTATAATTACATAGGTAAACCTGCATATGGGAAATGCAAAGATGGAGCTAGAGATAAGGGTAGATGTGAGTGTGTGAAACATGAGGAGAGTATTATCACCGCAAGTAAATTAAAATTAATTTGAAAAAGAATCAAACGGGAGAAATGCTCGAGGTCAAAACACTTCCCAGACAATAACGGAAAACTAAAACTTGACATACTGTTCATCTTTGCAATTGAATACATAGAGATTTGGGAGAAATACTACTGAACACAGTAGAAATATCCCTATTAAGGGCCACACCAAGCTATGAACCATAGTTGAATAACCCAGATAAAAACAAGTATTATATTCTTATGACGTGTAGCCATAACTGAAACTACTGTATATTATAGAAAATGTAGGTACTTAGGTCTTTGAACCCTATATCAAATCACAAAGATAATAACAGTATCGAATAGATATTTTAAACCATACATCATGTGAGAGAATACCAAATCAAATGGCTACATTCTCAGGGTCGTCAAAAAGACAAGCCCAACAATAAGATTAATAACATTTTCCAGTTTGACATTGAATACTTCAAACAAAGTTTAACAATATTTTCCAACTCAGCATTAGGCATAAACAATAGAAACCAAAAATTAAATAGACATCTCAGATGATGGCTTATGAGCCAAGGAACCCTTCACATGATGTCATATGTAAATCCTGCAAGAAGCCAAGAAGGGAATTGGCTCGAGACCCTTTAATGTTATGGAAAAATAAACGTAGGACTCAGGCATTTCCACTTACCTATTAGTCTGAGTGTGGTGACAACCTGTTGCCAATGAAGCCTTTAGGAAACTTTGAAATATGTAAAGATAGAGCTAGCAATAAACAAGGCTTTTAAGTTTCCAAAGACCTGAAACTTACAAACGAAATTTATACCATAGACTTGAAATTTCAACCAACAATTGAAGACCGGAGGGGATAATAACTATTATACCCATAGCTCTGATGGCGAACTATTGAAGGCCTCTAGTTGGGAAAGGTTCAGCGCATAGTAGCCCCATGAAAAAGGTTCGGCTGGGATGTATGTGCCTTGCGAAAACCAAAAGTGTTGGTAGAGAGGTGTGAGGGGAGGGGCTGAAGGCGACCTCTGTCAAGCGAGCCAGTCTTATATAGCAAGCGAGTCGGAATACATTATCAAGCGAGCCTAGTTTATTTGCTAACAAGAGAATACGAATTCATCAAGAGAACCATACCGATATAGCAAGCGAGCCAGATTTATCATCAAACGACCCTGATTACAAACTCAAACGACCCTGATCCACTTCAATCTGTACATGATAATCTCTAAACGAGACTCACAATTCATATCTTTTTATTTTGGAAGGTGGAAAAGGCAAACGGAAAGGGACAAGCGAGCCAGAGCTGATAATTCTGTTTTTTTGGTACCCCAGTTGGACATATGCAAGTGAGCATGAGAATCATATTATGCAGAAGCAACATATGAGATATCAATCAATTTTAAAAAACTTTATGTTACAAAAGTTGATTTGGCTTTTTATCCCTTTCTCGCTGTAATATGTGAACTAATATGAAGACACTCATATTGAATATTAGAAATGATGTTAAGATCCATAGGAGAAAAATAGTGGTCAATGAATGAAAATTCTGTTAAAATAGCAAGATGAAGAGAGGGAGTCCCCTTATGATCTTAGAAAATCATGAGTTGAATTATGACACATAGATGTTGAAAATGTACTAATTATACATAATATAATACAGTGGTTTTTTTCTTTCTAAAAAAGAAAAAAGAAAAAACAGTGGCCTTAAAATCTTTCACAGTAACACCACGACTGATAAATACCTTAACTAAGAAATTGAAAACCCCAAATCTGACATGAATATGATATAAAATAACCGCTTGAGTTGTAGAGTGGTTCGATGGAAGACTAGATGCAAAATGGAGGCGAAACCACGAAGTTAGGGTACGTAGTTACCCTAACCCTCACCAAAGAATTTTATACCATCCAATTATTTTCCATAATTAGGATTAATTATAATGGGGACCAGAGAACCGACAGATGCCGGTGAAATTTTTGAGAAGGTTCCCACCGCACACATCAGCCGTTGGATTGATGAACACTCAAAGGCTAGGATCTGAGGCACCAGTTACCAAAGCTTGGGAAGGAGTGCCTTGTGGTGATATTTCGATATGTCACAACTGTAATAACTAGCATTTGCACAAGCGTGTAAAGGGTACTCCAGAGCCCCATTAAATGCATGCTGCATGATTGACAGTCTGGGAGGACGAATAACCGACAGTCAGTAGATAGATGACCAATTTTTATTGGTTCAACGAATAACCAAATGTAAAATTCTAATTGGCTGGAAGGGCGATAGGTAAATCTTCTTATTGGCTGGGATGAACAATTTTTGCTCACCCCAAGCCAAAAAAGAAAATTCCTCCGGCGTAATTGAATTATAAAAGTATGTACACGTATGTATATCCAGGTCAAGTACCAATGCCATGAGTTCAATCAATAATTAAATCAAATCAATAACACAACCTTAGACCGTAGTGCATATTTGTCTAGTATATAACGTTTTTGTTATTGTTATGGAGTCTAATATTTTTTTTTCTACTAATGAACCCATATATTAGTTGTTTGCGAAGATTTGTATATTAGAATACATGATTTTTTTTATGTTACTTATGAAGGTAGGTTACAAGTGGTATCAGAGCCACATTCCAACGATGTGGGTTTCTAGGAACTGAAAGTGCAATGATGTGATGAAAACAATGAAAGAGTGATGTAGAGGGAATCTAGATTGTGAGGGAGAACATAAGCATATTATGGAGGAGTTAAGCCAGAAATTTGGGTACAGCTAGATGCAGACCGACCGTACCACACAAATTGATTGTTGGAAGAACAACAATAACAAACTAGACAACTATTTGAAACCGTGCAACAACTCTAGAATGAGATGGCCCAAATGAGGAATGATAATGTGAGGTTCATTCAAGAACAAGAGAAGATCTTAAAAAGTCTCCCTAATAAGAAAAATAATAGAGCCTATCAACCAAACCTAGATCATGAGACCCAATATGAAAGGAAACCACAACGCATTGAAGAGTACCCAGAGAAAAGTAATACCCAGAAAAGTCAATGCCACGAGAGATATAAAATGGAGCATTAGGAAGAGTCTCATAATGTAAGCGGCCAAGGAATGACAAAGAAGCAGAGAATGAAATTACAAGGTGATTTCAAGAAAAAGAAGCCACCAACCTATCATGGGGAGAAAGAAGAGGCGATCGAAGCCTGAATCATTGAAATGAATAAATATTTTGAAATGTATTATTACAACAACAATATATGGGCTAGATTGGCTATTTACCAACTAACGAGAAAAACCACCTTATGGTGGGAGGAGGTTCAAACTGTGTAGAAAATTGATGACTTAAAAGAAAAATTGGAATATTTCCAGAGACATTTAAGAATAAATTCTTAATGTAGCATTTTTACGATGAAAATTCCATGGAATTCACTGATATACATTTGCAAAAACTAACCATGATGAGTTTATAGCCAAGTTTACAGTGTTGCTGAGGTATGTGCCTTACTTACATGAGCAGAAAGAAAAGGTGAAACAATTCCTAAGTATTCTACCTCCTTTCATGAAGGTAAGAATTGAATTTGATAGTCCTAAAATGATGGATGGAGTGATAAAAAGGGCATGAATGTCCTATAAACAGACCAAGTAGAGAGAATCTAATAAAGGCTTGAACCAGAAAAAAAAAATCCAAGATTTTCCAAAATTTGAAAAATTCTAAGCCTGCTCCAGAAAACGTGTGAAGAAGTTCAATGAACCGAATGGTGGAAAAATCACAATCGAAACCAAAATGGAAATTAGGCACTCAAAGAGCTGAAGGAACCAGCAAACCAGATCTTAGTAAAGTGAAAAAACCCACTTTAGAGTGTTAGGGCTGAGGCGAAGCCCATTACTACTAAAATTGTCCACACAGACCAAGCATCGAACAAGAAGCCAATGTTCAATAAGCCTCGATGGTGGGTGAGGTAACAAGGAGCATACCTCGAATCAACACAACTTTCGAGGACAGTTACATAGAGTACCAACCCTTAATGATAGAATACGGAGGTAAAATTGCTAACAACCTGTCTTTGTTTTAATTGATTTGGGTGCTCTCTTGAGTTATATTAGACCCAAAGTCATAGAATTATGTTAGTTACCAAGTCATAAATTCCTAATACTATGGCCGATACAGGTGGCCATTGTTGCAAAGTGGTGGGTAGCTGCTAAAAAAAGAATTTTCGTATTGAGATATCATGACAACACATTCATGTGAACCTGAACATGCTTCATTTGGGTTCATATTATGTGATAATTGGGATGGACTGGCTAGAAAGACATTGGTCTGTGGTGGGTTGTAAGGAAAGGAATGTCAGCTTCCTCACTAATATATTAAACTTCTATATACTACAAAAACATTAGGAGAATCAGTTGTACACATGTATAACAAGTGTGACTTCTTGAAATGTTGAATCCAATATTTGGGTCATGTGATATCAGCTAAAGGAATACTTGTCGATCTTGAAAGGATCCGGAGAATTATGGAATGTTTTGTTCCTAAAAATGTTACAGATATACAATCTTTCATGGGTTTAGCACGCTACAACAGTCGATTTATCACGGAAATTTCTAAGGTCTCTCACCCCGTAACTTCCCTACAAAAGAAAAGGAGGTCATTTAAATGGAAAATGAAATGCCAAGAAAGATTTGAACAATTAAAGCAACTATTAACTTTAGTACCAATTATGAAGATGGAAGATCTTGAGAAGGAGTTTATTGTGTGTATTGATGCATGTCGAGAAGGAGTGGGAAGAGTTCTTTTGAAGGAAGACAAGGTCGTGGCATATGAATCCAAAAAACAAAAGGAACATGAGAAAAAGTATTCTTCTTACGACTTGGAACTCAAAGCAATAGTTCATGCCTTAAAAATGTGGTGCCATTACCTATTGGGGAAGAAACACTGTTACCGATGAAATAGGTAACCACATTGTTACCCACTTTTTTTTGGTAGCATAAAAAGCACCCGATTTTGAAAAGTGGTGATGCAGAATCACTTTTTTTTTTTGGAGCACATTTTTGACACTCTAATATTTTTATTTATGAAGTGTGGATATTTGTCTTAAAATGTTAGTGATTTTCATGCTAATTTTGAAACGTGCAGCATCAACTTTTTTTTTTTAGAGCGGTGACTTTCATGCTAATTTTGAAACGTATTGATGCGACATCAACCTTTTTTTTTTTAGAGTGGTGATTTTCATGCCGATAACAAAACAAAAAACTTAGATAAAAAATATATATAAAAACAGTAAGAAAAACCAATAAAAATGTAAAGAAAAACAAAATTAACTCGTAAAAAAAAAAATTTTTAAAAAAATAAAAATAAAAAATAAAATAAAATATTCGAAAATTATATCAAAAGAAATGACAAAATTTGAAAAAAAAAAACATAGTTTAAAGAAAAAAAATAAAAATAAAAAAACATCAATTTTTTTTTTCTTTCTAAGTTATTAAAAAAAACCATATAAATAAAAAAAAAAAAATTTAAAATAGAAAATTTAAAAATAATTTAAATTACAAAATTAAAATTTAGATAAAAAAATAAAATACAAAAAAGAAAAAATTAAATTTAAAAATTTAAATTAAAAAATAATAATAATAAGAAAAAAAAATACAAATTTTAAAATTAACAAAAAAAACTAATTAAAAAAAACAAAATCTAAATTTGAAAAAGAAAATTAAAATAAAAAAAACTATCATTAAAAAACAAAAAAAATGAAAAAAACCGCGTGCAAATAATTAAAAAACAAATATCCATAAATTTGATGTTTTTTTTTAAATGAAACAATTTATAAATTTTAAAAATGAAAAACTAAATAAATTAAAAGATTAAAAAAAAAATTAAATTAAATTAAATTTTAATAAATTTAATAAATAAATTTTAAATTTTAAAAAATAATTAATCTAAAATATAAAATTTAAAAACAAAATTAAAAAAAAAAAAACAAAAAATTAAAACAAATTAAATTTAAAATAAAAAATATGAATTAAAAAAAATAATTTTAAATTTTTTGAAATTAAAAAAAACAAATCAAATTAAAAATAAAAAATTATTAAAAATAAAAAAAATAAAAAAAAGAATATTTTGATCATGGTGGCGCCGCCAATCGGCCTCCCGCCCAGGTGGCGGCCGCGGCTAGCCGTTGGGCGGGCGGGGAGGCTGCATGCAGCCCCCCACCTACCCAACGGCCGACCTCTACCGCCTCCTGGGCAGGAGGCCGATTCCGGGAATCGCTCTCTCGCCGCGGGAGGCCAATTCCGGGAATTGGCCTCCACGGCGGGAGGCCAATTCTGAGAGGGCGATTCCCGGAATTGGTTTCCCGCTGCGGGAGGGAGATTCCCAGAATCGGCCTCCCACAGCAAGAGGGTGACTCCCGGAATCGGCCTCCCGCGGCGAGAGGGCGATTCTCGGAATCTGCCTCCCACCGCGGGAGGGAGATTCCCGGAATCGGCTTCCCGCGGCGGGAGGGCTATTCCTGGAATCGGCCTCCCGTCGCAAGAGGGAGATTCTCATAATCAGCCTCCCGCTGTGAGAGGGCGATTCCCAGAATCGGCCTCTCACCCAGTGGCCAGCCTCCGCCGCCACCTAGGTGTGAGGCCTATTGGCGGCGCCACCACGATCAAAAAATTCTTTTTATTTTTATTTTTTATTTTTTATTTTTTATTTATTAATATATATTTTTTTTAATTTAATTTTTTTTTTAATTCAAAAAATTTAAAATTATTATTTTTTAATTTAATTTTTATATTTGAAATTTAATTTGTTTTAATTTTTTTTAAATTTTTTTTTGTTTTAAATATTTTTTTTCTAAATTTTCTTAATAATTTTTATTAAATTTTGTATTTTTTTTTAATTTAATTGATTTTTTTTTTCATATTTTTTTTTATTATTAAATTTTATGTTTAGTTTTTTCATTTAATTTTTTAAAATTTAGTAAATTTGGTATTCTTTTTTAATTTATTTGAATTTAATACTTTTTTAAATTTTTTATTTTTTATTTTTTTAATTACATAAATTTTTTATATTTTCTTTATTTCAATTAAAATTGTGTATTTAAAATATTTTTTTTTAATTAAACTTAATATTTTCAAATTAATTTGTTGTTTATTTTATTTTTTATTTAATATATATTTTTTAAATTTCTAAATTTTAATTGATTTTTAAAGTTTTTTAACTTTTTATTTTAACAATGTTTTTTTTTTTCTTTATATTTAAAATTTATTTTTTATTTCAAAATTTACTTGCTTATTCATTTATTTATTAAAATTTAATATTTTTTTTAGGTTTAATTTTTTATGTTAATATTAACATTTGTTTTTTAAATTTAATATAATCTAATATATATAGTTGTAATTTAATTTCATATACATATATTTTATTTTTTATAATTTAAATTTAATTTATCTTTTAAAATCTATTTGTTTTTTTAATATGTATTTTTTTAAATTTAATATATTTATTGTATTTTATTCTTCATTTTTTATTTTGAATTATTTTTTCATTTTTTTACTTTTAATTTTTATTTTAAAGTTTTAAATTTATTAAAATTTAATATATTTCTTTAAATTTAATTTTTTATTTTAAAATTTATTTATTTATTTATTTATTTTAATTTAATAAACATTTTCTTTTTCTTTTTTAAATTTAATTTCTATATTTAATTTTTTATAATTTCTTTTTTTTTTAACTTTTTTTTTTCTTTTTTTAATTTATTAATTTAGTTTTTTTATTTAGTTTTTATTTTTATTTTTTTATTTCTATATATTTTGAAATTATATATATATATATATATATATATATATATATATATATATTCTTAAATTTTAGGTTTTTTTTAATGTTTGAATTTTAAAAATTAAAAAATGATATTACTATTTTTAAAAATGTCAAAAATATAACACAATTTTATTTTTTTTATTATTCCAGCATCAACTGGTTTTGTTTTGAGGGTGTTTTTTCAATCCTTTTTTCAAGAACAACTTTGTTTTTAGCATAATTTTATAAAATGTTGAAATTTGACCTTCAAAAAAACCAAGTGCGTTCTCGAATATACTTTTTTTTTTTGGTGTGTTTTTTCATGTTTTTTGAGTCTTTTTGGGCTAGAGTTCTCGTTTTGAGGTCAAGTTACCTATTTCATCGGTAGCAGTGTTATAATTTTTTGTTGTTAACAGATCACAACCGTCTGACCAACTTCTTTCATTAGCCAACTCTGAGCGCACAAGCAAGATGAACAACATTATTGAGCGAGTTGGATATTGGTATAAGGCATTGGAGGGGAAGGATAATTGAGTAGTAGATGCCTTAAGTAGGAAGTTAAAATGTGTCTATGAATCCAATACCATCAAATTGAGTTTGATGTGTCTGGACCTCCTGTTAAAGCTACCCTTAAGGACCCTAAGTATAAATATCTTTGGGAGCACACCAAAGAATTGCAGACATTGGGTAAAACCATTGAGTATGGTATTAACAACAGGAACTAGTTGACTTTCCGTGGAAGAATATACATCCCATATAAAATTCCTATCAAGAAATTATTACTGGATGAGAACCAACATTGTCCATACACCGTACATCCAGGATAACAAAAGTAGTTTTATGTATTAAAGAAGAAATACCTTTGGCCAGAAATGAGGAAAGATATTGCATAATATATGTCTTAATCTCTTGAATGTCAACAGGTGAAGGCTGAACATCAGCATGTGGCAGGTTCGTTGAATCCCCTTTCCATTCTGGAATGGAAATGGGAAATGATTCCGCTAGATTTTATAACTGTGTAATATTCCAAATTAGGAAATATAATAATATAAGCACCAAAAATGCATTATTCAGCAAATTACGTTATAACAGTCAAGAACAGCCCATGAATCCATTAGCTTATGTATCATAGCAACCAAATATACAATGTGATGAAAAACAAATCACTCCAATAGGCCTCCCAAGCCCAGAATAACCCAAAAACACTACAATCCTATGAGTACTGCAACAGAGAAATTTTGAAGCATATGGAAGCGTAATCTAATGAGGGTTATTTCTACAGAAATCGAAAAATAAATGGATTTGCTGATATATTACTCAAAAGTGCTGAAAAATGGAGATCTAGTCTCTTCTACACAATCCCAAGATAACCTAGCAAGGGTTTCTTGAAAGGCATGAGATACAAAAAGTATAAATTGTAGGTCTATGGCTGAATAATGGTGTCTTACTAAATCTCTACATAAATATAGATAAAAATAAAAATAAATGGCTTTAACTTCTCCTTAATAGCTTTCCGAGTGAAAGGCTGATCCTTTCACTAGGAAACTAGCTCATAAACAGGGTTTTTGACCCCTCCATTGCACCACCATGAAAAATAATGCAGTTCCTCAAAGTGACTGCGCTGTGGCTGTAGGTGACTGCTTGGCCCAATGCCGGATGGTGGAAATGAAGCTTACAATACTCCTCTCAGATTTCCTTCCCAAGTCCTCCAAGAAAGAGTGGGGAATTCCCACATGGAAATGCCCTTGTACTAAACTGTACAGCAAACCTAGCTAAACAGTTGAAGCATGCAATAAGTCATAACACTCAAACATAAACAATTTTTTGAATGCCTCTCATGGCTTCAATCCTTTCCCTTATATTCTTGGTGAGCTTCCTCACCCTAGGCTCAACTCATTTATGAGGTCACTTCCATGCAAACACTCATCCTCCAAAACTGCGATGTCCCCACTAGCTCCACTCTCTTCTTTGGCAGCGTTGTCGATTTGGTCAACCTTGATCTAGTCTACATCCATAGCTCCCTTTCACACCCAAGGTTGCTTTATTTTGACTATCTAAACTGATTCCACATTCACACTGGAAGTGTTTTATTCCTACTAAAGAGATTTAAGCGTCTCCTTACCCCATTTATTCTTCTAGACTGAAAATAGAAGTAACATATAATATTCCAACTAGCTAAAAGCTAATTCGTAATATTACAAATTGGTCTACCTAGAACAAAAAGGAAATATGACTCCATTATGGTAGAAGTGGATAAATCGCGCAAAATTGCCCACTTCATTCCAGTAAAATCCACTTACAAGATAGTGGATATTGCAGATATTTTCATGAAAGAGGTATTTCGGTTACAAGGAATACCTAAAGTGGTAGTTCGCAAGAGAGACGTGAAATTCACATTTGCCTTTTGGAAGAATATTTTCACTGGATTGGGTATCCAAATACATTCCAGCACTGCCTACCACCCTGAGAGGGATGGGAAGACATAGTGGGTAAATCAAGTATTGGAAGACATGTTGTGGATGTGTGTAATGAATCAACCAAATAAATGGGATGATTATCTCCACCTGGTTGAGTTTGCATATAATAATAGTTAAAATGAGTCGCTGAAAACAAATCCTTATGAAGTGTTATATGGTAAAAAATGAAGAACAATTGCCAATTTGAATGGTCCTAAGGACAAAATGATATTGGGACCAAATAAGCATAAGGAGATGGAGCAAGAAGTTAAAATAATTTGCCAAAATTTGTGAGCTTCTGAAGACATACAAAAGACATATGCATATATGAAAAGGACACATAAACAACTTGAAGTGAGTGATCATGTATACTTAAGAATTGGTCCCGGCAAAAGTACCATGTAGCGGGGTGGATGTTCCAAGGTGACACCTCGTTATTGCGGACCTTTCTATATATTGTAAAGAGTAAGGCCAGTAGCCTACCAACTTGCCCTTCCTAGTTATGTAAAGGTCGATAATGGTTTTTATATTTATTTTCTAAAGAAATATGAGTATGACCCAGACACATAATCAATTTGCAAAATTTTCTAGTAGGTGTTGTATGAATTTTAAAAACGTATAAGTCCAAATTGATGAATCATTAATTAATGGATATTGTGATGATTGACTGGATGAACCAGATGGAGAATTCATGATAGAAGCCCTGTGTATCCTTGACTAGAGCAAAGCCACATTTCGGAGGCGAGTGGTCACCCAAGTTAAAGTGCAGTGGATGCACTTTAGCCTAGAAGAAGGTACATGGGAAGATGAATGGTTGATCATATAAAAAATATCCAAATTTGTTTCATGAATTGGAAGGAACATTGAGGGTTGTGTTGCGCTGAGAGGGGGAGTATGTAATCCGCATGCGATCTAAAGACTTGTTTAATTTACCATAGTAAGTAATTTATTTACAGACTTGATTATAGAACCTATAATAAATTAGAAAGACATATGAATGTTTTCATTTCATTTAGTTTATGTTTGAATGTGATAATATATTTATGGATTAAAGAGAAGAGCTGGCTCGTAATGAACTCGACCCTGCATAGTTGAGACAATTGTTGAATAGTTACAACCACCCCCCTCAGATAGGAAATATGAAGCGAGGAGGGGCTTTGTTCGGCTTTTCCCAAATGGTCAGGAGATACTAGGAAGGAGGAAAAATGTGGGGTGACTCACGAGCTAGTTATGAGCCAGTGGAGACCCTAGATCTCAATGGTTGTGAGGCTAGTCTGTTGTCCCGAAGATTTCAACACATAATCTGTGAAGAAATGGAAATGTCAAGGAGTAGAAGCTCGATTAGGAGAAGAGGACATTGCTTGCCTTCTCATGGTTGGGAGGACCTGCTAAGCTTAAGTTTTACTCTATTGAAACCATATAAGTATTATTATGCAGGCTAATATTTTTATCTAGAATGAAATTGGGATTATTGAAGGCTGATATGTTTATATAAATTGAAATATACATTTGTATGAATGAAAGCGCAGAATAATGTTAACTAGCAGAGAGAAAATACCCTTAGCCATTCTATTACTGATAGTTAAAAAAGTAAATAATATTTCCAACCCTCGAGAAATAGTTATTGAAAAAAAAAAGAGAGATAAATAAGATGATCGACTGGCCTTAAAACCTGTGACTTCTTAAACTCATATCTGAATTTTGTACTGGAAATACAGAAAGAAAACTATTGAAATTTTCTTAGTAAGTAACAGGTAGGTAGTCTGCAGTGTTTAGCTGCACTCAGGAAAGGAAATCCTGAGGTTACCCTGTCCCCACTAGATACTTAGCATTTACAACAAAATACATAGCTTACTCTCAATAAATGTTCATGTACATAAAGTTAATACATTTCTGGAACCATATTAAAATTGAACACCACAACTGCACAAGAATCTATGTTCAACAATAAGAAGGTCAAAGGACGCAACTAGACTCAAAAATATAAAGGACGAAACAGTATAGTCAAATGAACTCTAGAAGAAAACATATTCAAAAGCTTCACTAATTATTTTATTCTCTCCGCTGTAAAACCACGATGAAACCCGTATAATTACACCAGTAAAGCCTCTTAATTCTTCCTGTATAATCTTTATAATAATCAATGATAGAATGCCACGAACACAGTATTATCACTGCAAGTAAAATAACATTAATTTGAAAAAGAATCAGACATGAGAAATGCTTGGTGTCAATACCCTTCCCAGACAATATAAAAAATCTAAAACTTGACATATTTTTCATCTTTACAATTGAATAGAGAGAGCTCTGGGCACAATACTAGGGGAGATAGTAGAAAGAGTCCTATCGAGGGCCACACCAAGCTATGAACCATACATGAATAACCCAGATAAAAATAAGTATTACATTCTTATACCGTATAGCTATAACTGAAACTACTTCATATTATAGAAAGGTAGTTTACAGAAACCTTTGAGCCCTATATCGACTGGCACATATAATAGCAGTATTGAATATATATTTTAAACCATACATCATGTGATAGAAGGCCAGATCAAACGGCTACATGGACATCGAAAAGAGAGGCCAGCAACAAGGTAATAACATTTTCCAATTCGGCATTGAATACTTGAATCAAAGTTTAACAATATTTTCCATCTCGGCATTAGGCATAAACAATAGAAACTGAAAATTAAATAGACATCTTAGATGATGGATTATGAGACAAGGAACCCTTCATCTGATGTCATATGTAAATCCTGCAAGAAGCCAAGAAGGGAATTGGTTCGGGACCCTTTAATGCTATGGGAAAATAAACGTAGGACTCGGGAATTTCCACTTAGCCGTTTAGTCTCAGTACGGTGATGACCTGTTTCCAATGAAGTCTTTAGGAACCCTGGAAATGTGTAAAAACAGAGCAAGCAGTAAATAAGTGTTTCAAGTTGCCGAAGTTCTGAAACTTACCAGCAAAATTGATACCCTAGACTTGAAATTGCAACCAAAAACTAGAGACAGGAGGGGATAATATATCCCCATGACCAAACAGTGGCCTTCAAAGCATTCTCAGTAAGACCAGGACAGATAGATTCCTTAACTAAGCAATCCAAAACCCCAAATCTGACATGAATATGATAGAAAATAACTTCTTTATTTGCAGAGCGGCGCGAAGTAAGACCAGATGCAAAATGGAGGCCAAAGAACGAAGTTAGTGTAGGTTGTTACCCTAACCCTCGCCAAAGCAGCGTAGACCGTCGGATCATTTCCCACGATAAGGATTACTCAGAATGGAGAATGGAGAACCGACAGATGTAAGTAAAGATTTGGATAAGGTTTGTACCGCACACATCAACCGTTCGATCGATTATTACTCAAGGGCTAGGATCGAAGGTACCGCCTACCAAAGTTTAGGAAGCAGTGCCCTATGGTGATATTTCGAAATGTAAGAGTTGTAATAATTAAATTGTGAAAGTATGTACACATATGTATAGCTAGGTCAAGTACCAATGTCGTGAGTTCAATCGACAATCAAATCAAATCAATAACTCAACCTTAGACCGTAGTGCATATCTTTCTCGTATATAACGTTTGTGATATCATCATGGAGTCTATGATTGTTTTCTTTACTAATGCGCCCATATATTAATTATGTGGTAAGTATTTGTATAATAAAATGTCCATATTTTTTTTATGTTATTTACGAAGGTAGGTTACACTGTTGTTCTAATTATTTTAAATTAAAATTAAAATTATGATATTATAATGAAATTGAAATTTTTAAAAAAAATATTTGTTAGAAAATGCTATGAAATTAAAATTAAAAAGATTAAAATGATATGTTTTTATTATTATTTTTATAAAATAATATAAAAATTAAATAATTTCTTATAAAGTTTATATTAAAGTTGAAATATAAAATTTAATAGAATAATAATGTAAAAGTAAGAACATTTGTTTTTATATTTTATATGGAAATTGCTAGATAAAAAAATTAAAAGATTAATGCTGTAAAAATAAAAATGTTGGTATATATAAGATGATTTTTTTTAGATTCACGAAAGTTTAAAATTCTGGTTAAACAAAAATTAAGATAAAATATATGTTTTTGAAAATAATTAAAAATAAATAAATTATTTTAATTAAAAAAATTAAATAAATTTTTAAATAATAAAAGTAATAAATTTTTATCCAATAGAAATTTCGTTATATAAAACCATGAACATAAAAAATTATAAAAATTCATATTTCTTATAAATTACAAATTGGGGAGAAATATAAACTACAAATATTTTCAAATTAATATAAATTTTAACTTTTAAATATTGATATGATATTTTTTTAAATATCGATATGATTTTTATTTTAAAATATACCATAAAAAGGTAATTTTATAATATATAATATCTAGATAATTTATTTATATGTAAATTTATAAAATTTAATTGTTAATTACTTAAGACAAATATATTTTCGACGAAGTATTTGTGAATTATGTCTTGTTTATGATGACTTTGTATAATTTTTTTGTATTGACGAGTGCTGAGAAGAAAATTATTATTGCAAAGATAAGAACCGGTTTTTATGAGCTTAGAAGTGAAACTAGATGTTAGTTATTTCCCAAAACACCTTGGGGCAAAAGAGTAATCCACCATTATGATTCTAAGAGGGCTGAAGATGGAAAAAAAAAATCTCTTCAATTTCCCAACTCTTTAATTTTTCCTCATTTCCAAAACCTTTGTGGCAATACCAACTTTAGGGAAGTCAACAAAACTATAGTGATCTAGAAGCGCTTCCCTCCGTTATTTTTTATTATAGAAAAAAATATTAAAAATTTCAATTAATCTCTTTTTTTTAAGGTTTGATAAACTACATTCGTATCAATAGACATGAATCATTATCACCATTTTTTATTTATAAAAATAAATTACATTAAAGTAAAATTATTTTATTTTATTTAATTATTATTGAATATTTTGTATCATTTTATAATGTAAAAAAGTGAAATAATTTGAATTAATAAAATATTTTGTTTTATATATTAAAAATATGAAATTGAAATAGATGTAACCACCTTCTATAAAATCAAAATCTATAATATTTAACGTCAGTCATTAATATTTATATATTTAATTGTTATTACTCAAATCAAAATCTATAATCTTTAACCTTAGTCATCAACATTTATATATTTAATTGTTATTACTCAAATCAAATTATCAGTAATATTTATTACAATGTTTTCCTTCCATTCAGGTGCCTTATTTTAAAATAATAGTTTGCATTACTTTTTCAAATTCAAAATTTCACGACATTACATTTCTCTTTCATCTAGATCTTGGGGGGAGCCACTGAAGGTATAAAAAAATTGAAATGCTAGAAGAAAAGAGGAGAGACTACACAATAAACAAAACCACACTGAATTTTTATTTATAATTTTGAACAAAATCACCATTATTTTTTTATTAAAATAGAGAATAACAATTTAAGCTAAATCGTGGTGGAAAATATGCCATGTTACAAAATGAAACTTATTACTTATAGCATTCTTTAGTTACAATACCCCATGTAAATTCCATGGGTGGGTAAATATAATGGGTGAATAAATACCATTGGTGGAGAAATATCATGGGTTGATGAATACCATAAGTGGGTTCCACTTACAATACCATTACAATACCATGGACGAATGGATACCATGGGTAGATAAATACATGGGGTGGATGAATACCATGAGTGGATGGCACTTACAATACCATGGATCAATTCCATGGGTTGATAAATATTATAGGTGGATGAATAACATCGGTAGATGCCACTTTCCATTGAGGTCATTCCTCCATCTTTAAGAAGAAATGGTCCACATTGCATTAAGTTCCATCATCACAAGCCTTTGTTGATTATCACAAGCCACTGAAGAGAAGGGTTTTATGTGGTTAACCAATAACCATGAGGAAGAAATATCCTAGGATAGAGATTCCCTATAATGCTTGTGACCAATTGCGATACTAATAGTTTGTGGCTTAGAAAATGGACTTCGATGAAGCACGGGTTTGTGGATGACCAATGACCATGACCAATGAATATCTAGGGACAGAGATACCCTGTGATGCTTGTTACCAACTATGATACTAAGAGTGTGTGCCCTAGCAAATGGACTTCAATGAAAATGGTTTTTTGCAATTGACCCATAACCATGATGTTTTTAAATATGATGTCTTGCATTATAGATTCTCATATCCATGAGATGTTGTAAAGCCTTATTTCACATTAAATTTTGTTCTCTAGTAATAGACTTTTTGTTGTAAATTTGTTGATAACTTCTGCAATAGGTGATGAAATAAAATTTTGTCAAAGTCCCATTTGAGGTATTAAATAGATAATTTCCATTGATATAATACACTTTAAATTTGATGAACTATGGAGTGAGAAAATTATTCCTAAAACTCATGGTATGCATGACCATGCAATGTTCTAGACATGTGTAACTGCAATTGCTCATATCTCTCAAACCGGGAAACAAAATCAAATTATGTAAAAAACCCATTTGAGATAATATAAAATATTTTTAAGTGCGATAATTTACACCTTATAAAATGCTTTGTGGAGGTTGTATAACCTACATAAATTCTGTTGAAGATTGCTCCAAAACATTGAAACTCAAATACACTTCAAAACCCTCGTTCCCATGGAGCAGTAACCTGCATATGATACCACTGATTCCGATCTTGGGGGTAGGCCCCCAAGATATAAAAAATGGAAATACCGGAAGAAAAGAGGAGAGAAAACACAGTAAACAAAACCAAAAAGAATTTTATTTATTTTTAACAAAATCACCAAGATTTTTTATATTAAAATAGAGAATAACTATAAAAGCTACATTGTGGTGGGAAATCTTTCTTTTTAGAAAATGTGAAAGAAAGAATTGTAACTTGGTAATCAAGTTTGATCCTTGTGCACTTTGATACATGAAGGAAGGTTCATGTTGGGGCCTTTTTTTTTTAAGGAATAACATTTGGGAAGGAAATTTTGGACAAAAATTCTAGAAACATAGCATCGAAAAATTAAAGTGACGATGAAATATTTTTGGAACTTGCACAACATAAAATAAGGGAATGTGTTGAAGAACTAGAAAAAAATTTTGAGGCAGTAAACATAGAATCAAGGTAATGGCCCTAGGTATTAGAAAACCATGGATCAAGTGACTGAGGGAGCGAGGAATAGATCAATCAAACACGGCTATAAAATAATACAAAATCAAAGGAGAAAAAATTTTATTGGGACAACACTGTAAAGTTTGGATCGAGCTGAGAACATTGTCAGTGCTTGTGCATTTTGAATTCTGTTGAAAAGTTTAGTGTTAGTGTAAATTTTTAGATGTAAATGTGTAATGTCTTGTTTCAACATTGTCTGTCGATTTGATATCTATGAGAAATTCTTTAATTGATGCAAGTTGTAATTTAAATTTTATATTGTAACTAGGCTCTGTTGTCTTATTAATTTATGAAGAGTTTAAATTATGGAATAAGGTTGTCTAATTTGTGGCCCCTTTTAAAAAAATGTATATGTTTATTTCTTGTTAAATTCACAAGTTAAGTGGTTGTAAATAATATGTTAATAGTTAAGAAAGTTGCTCAGATAATAAAATTTTGATCCCCTACATATTTCTATGGTTTCGGATCGCCGCACGTGATATGATCGTTTATTATAAAGGGGTGAAAATGCTAGCGAAGTGATAGATTACACAGACACCTTTGTTGGCACCCTCAGTTGAACCCTGGGTCAAAATCCAATTAAAATTTTAAACGAACAATTCATGTGGAAATCGACCATGAGGATGTTAAGGTCTTGATGAGATATTTGTCATGATGAGGTAAATATAGTGTTCTTGTTATTGGTTATCTAGTTAACATATTAATTTTCTCCCTTGAAATATATTACAGGAATATCTAATGATAGTTGTGGCAAGTTCAACTGTATGGATTTGTTGGAGTAGCATCCCTGATGGTAGGCTAACCCCGCTAAACCCACATTAACACTCTCTTGTGCATCTAAAACTGTACTTCCAGTTTTTTCCCAAATAATTTTAAACCTGGGCAATGTCACAACATTGACGTGGAAGCACTTTTCTTCAATTACTGGTCATAAGCCAAACAACCCAAAAATTCATTTCTATAAGCTGAAGCTCCTTATATTTCGAATCTGGGATATTAAAATATAATATGTATGGCTATAAAACCATACATTTCAACCCACACATTCTTTGAAGCCCCCTTGGAACGTAGCATCAAAATGGTTTTGAACCAATGTTTCAAAACATTTGGAACGAATAGTCAACCTTAAACTTCAGATATTTAATATCATTTGAATGCCTAAATCGAGCTATTAGAAATAAGACATTTTAATCCATGCACAAATCAATGTCTTATTCCTTTCAGGCCCCACGCGTCTAATATTCAATAAACAATTTTCAACACAAAGAACGCTGGCTCATACCTTGAATTATCAACCTCGCAGCTTTAATTGTGATTGCCCTTGGATCCCTTTCCTCAATGGTCAAATGCAATTCACATTTTTTTTCCACCGAGCTTTAACACACAAATATTCTGCGAAATTTGTGGTTTTTGGATACCACTTCAGGACATGCATCACTCAAAGAGTGATATCACGTTCCATGTCAAAGAAACTGCTTACCAGAATTTTCTTGTGCGAAAACTGGTTGTGGATTTCTAAAACTTCCTTTCCTGTTCATGCTTTATGGTTCCATCTGCCCACTTGTTCAAGGTTCTGTTTCATTCTTCACTTCTTCTCCCAGTTCTTCACATTCAACACTAGTGCAATTCATCTCTCTATTGTGTCTTCAATGCAGTGTCTCTACTCCCATAATTTCAGATTCTACTTCCTTCTACGCACAGTTTTGATTAGGGCTAGAGTTCGATCCTCAATTCACACAAACTTTCATTCCACGCAATTTGATTACATTCACATATGTAAGTGGCCTACACATATATGATATCGAAATTTCAATTATAACCTACGGCATACAAAATATCAGCTGTTGCAATGCGACCTGATTGTTATATCCAATCTTTGTGGTTCAATCCACAATAAAATCCCAAATGATTTCAAACCGCTATTGCATTATTCGATTCATTAATTGTTAATATAGTAATCCGGAAAGGTGAGATGTATCTGGAAATCGCTGCCTCAATAGCAACCGTCCTGTGTATCAATGCATAAACAATCCTCAACCTCCATGAATTGATACCTTGTTCCTTAATGCAGAACTATTCTCGATTTCATTGGATTAATAGCTTCCAATCTTTCCTCTTTGAATAGAGCGAATTTACATCGTTGCTACGCAAATCCATATACTCAAAGGTTGAATAATAGTTCAACTTCTCTTAATATTTCCCAAAAATATGTAAGCCAAAATGCATTCAATTAATTAACATTGACTTCTTCCTTATGTGGAGAGAATTATCAAAATCATATATAGAATCTCATCTCAACCCCCAATTACAGATTTTAAACATACAATTGCTCAATCAATCAACACATATAATTCTGAAATAGATACTTTTATATATACAACTGAAATTACTTACAGAAATCTTTGTTTTTGGCCTGATCTTCAATTCGATGGCCCTTCTATCCTCACTACTCTGCCTCTGAATAGCTCTCTCCTATCTGCCCATAGGCTTACATTTATACAAAATACTAAGGGATCAATTTAGTTTCCCTAACAGCTCACCCAAGACTCTTAGAATTCTCAACATCCTAAATTTAGACTCAATCCCTAAAATAACTGGAATTGATCCTAATTCGACTATCCC
The DNA here is from genome assembly GCA_034641835.2 of Pinus albicaulis. Taxonomy (NCBI): domain Eukaryota; kingdom Viridiplantae; phylum Streptophyta; class Pinopsida; order Pinales; family Pinaceae; genus Pinus; species Pinus albicaulis. Next base: position 1,214,988,844 of record CM076579.1, read on the forward strand.
TTCATATTCCTAACTAATCACCTTCCCCTCATGTTCTCTAATGGTTCGAGAACATTTACAATTCCTCACTATTTTATTCAAATTACTAATAATTACATGAGAATTTAGAAACATAAGACCCCCCTATGTCTTATAAAAATACAAAGTATTTCTTGAGCCTAATGCCCCTGCATCAGACTCCCAAGGTTAAAATTGATCATGATCTCCTGAGCATGTGCCTTGATTCCTTGTCTTCCTTGATCCCATACTTTGCTTTGCCACTGTCTAAAAGCCGCATTATTCTCCAACTGCACTTCTCCAGGTTTCCATATCTTGTTTCGCAATTTCCACTAGCTATACTTTCACATTCTACTCTTGTCTTTCCTTTGTTAAAATTCCTCTGCTTTCTTGTTGTTGTCTACTGCTTCTGAGACATCTTCATCATCGTTTCTCTGATGTTTTCAATTTCTATGTCTAGCCTTTCCTTTGACTATAATTTACTTTTCCCACTATTGCTGCCTCCAATTTCTGTTGTTGTAACTGCCTTTGCTACTGTTGTTGTTACTGCCCTTCTTGCTACTAACATTGATGTTGCTGTTGTCAATGCTGCCTCAGTTGTTACCTCCCCGATTGTTTGTCTCCCAAACTTCCTAAACATCTTTTAAGATATCTCCCTCTGCAACAATTTTATTTTGCTCATCACCTGCAAATTTATTCTTAAAAAATAAACTTTTATTTAACTCTCTTCCTGCAGTAACATATTCATTCAGTATACTCGTAAGCATAATTAAATTCTGCAAACTAGTATCTGTTCCTAATTATTTCACAACTTCATGCATTTTCACTTCGGTGTCCGCAATTCTTTACTCTTGTTCAAATGTTTCCAGAAAACATTTCAGCCATCTCTTTTGTACTTGTTTCACATCTTTAATATGCTGCAATTTAAATTCAGCATCTTCTTCTTCTTCTTTGACAATCTTTAGTAATTTCCCTTCACATTCTTGATTGATTCTGGTGATCAAATCAATATCTTCAAGCACTGTATCATCATCCTCTATCAAAATAGAATTCTGATTTTTCATCACTGTAGCAGTTCCAAAAGTATATCCTCCAGTCTTCTCTTGGCTATTCAAACAAGCCAACTCCTCCTTGTCACCAATGGTAACAAGTTTCTGCATGACTGTTTCACTTTCCTTCAAGATAATCGCAAGAGATGGACTGTCTCCTGCAATACCTATAAGCACAATAAAATTGTCAGTGTCAAAATCACATGACCCAATGGTCTTACTTGCTGATTCAGTCACCACGTTTTCTCTTTGTAGTTCTAAGTTTGTTTCAAGACTCATAAATTCTTCACTTTCCTTATCCTCTAACAACACATCAGTATGTTGCTCTGAGTTTCCTTCCAATTCCTTTGTCAGCATATCAGTATGCTGATTTGCATCCTCCACGAGACTGTCAGCTAGTCTCTCCTTCTTTCCATCATCTGCTTCATGAACACTATTCATGAAGACCTTCCTGCCTTTCTTCCTTAGCAAATTATCCTGTGCATAGGTCCTTTGTTTCTCCAATTCTCTTCTTTGAAAATCCAACCTTCTATACTTCAATTGGAGTAGATTTTGGGAACTTCACACAACCTTTTATACCTTCACTTGTTCTTGATCGATCATTAGATGGTACCTCATCTATTTCTTGAATAATCTGCTAAATATTCTCATTAGACTCCTTTTGTCTTCAATTCCTCCTGAGATCTTGCTATCTCAACATTGATCTGAACAAATTTCAGATTCAATTTCTCCTCCTCAACAAACTTTAAATCTTGTTCATCTCTTTGTGATGTTCTTGCAAACATACACAACTCATTAGTTTTTAAACCACAAGGCTTTTCAGTCTTGGTTGTTTTCTCAAGCACTTCCCTTTGAACAGATCTGCATGTGGAATCTTCAAATTCCATCTTTGACTTAAGAACCCTGAGTTCTTCTTTTAATAAGGAAATCTCCTTTTGCCTCAACCTCAACTATAATGGTTGCCATTTTACTCTCTTCTTCATGATCCAACCAACTCTTTCGCTTTCCTGTAACATCATGTCCAGTTTATTAAATTGTTCTCTGATCTCAGCTACCTCTTCCCAATATTATGCATCAGTCACTTTCTTCCTCATGCCATTTGTCCTGGAATCTTCTTGTCGACTCAGTAACTTACTTGAACTCTTGAACTCCTGAGTGAGTCTTCCTCACACCTTCCTCAATGGGCACGGGAAATACGAGGATACATATGACACCTCCGGTCTTCAACTCGCTTTACGATCCCGATTTATAGTGATCTTGGAACAAACTGTCCTTAGACAGGCAGCCCAACAGGCTTCAATATTAGTTCAAATAAAACTGTTACATAGCATATTATGTCTCAGAGTAGAGCCTTGTAGTCTCTGATCTTTTAGAGCATAGAATACAAACACTCTTCCACAAATAATGCACAACACACACTCAAATACTCGATACCTCACTCTATGCAAACCACACACTTATATAATCTAATAAAGCATATGAGAATTATTGAGGGTCCTTGTCAGGCATTACTGGCCCAGACGGTGTCTGCTCAATATTCTCGAGTACAATAATTGAAAAAGAAAATCCAAAATAAAATCCACTACCAAGGTCCTTTCGGACTTCGGTCACTATCATATTGCTCTCTGGGTTCAAAGTCACTAGGGTGTTCAGATGGTGATGATGGTTGATTTTGATTTGCATGTGATTGATGTAACCATTCTAAGTACTTAGATTCCCATGCGTGATCCTCCTGTGTTTGAGCATCTTGATAGATATCAACAAAAATGGTGCCTTTTTCTTCAGATACCTGCTCTTTACCTTTTCCTGTAGCATCTTTAGCTGATGTTGCTACTGTGGAAGATTCCTCTTTCTGTATTGCCTTTGATGATTTTCCTTTCTCAAATCTTATCATATCTGTCATGACATAGAGATTCTTTTGTGGGAAAAGATATTTGTCATCTGCTTTTCGCCACTTGCTAACATATGCCATGGGATCAACCTCTATATCAAGGAAAGAATATTTTCTACTTTTACGGAACTCTGGCATTGATTGAACTGCCAATTCTACTCCATCTAGCAGTTCCCATTTGAATATCTGGAACATGCTAACAAAGTGTTCGATAGCACATTGAATCCATAATTTGCAAATATGATTTACGTCTGCTTTCTGCTGCCATCCCAATTCAAAAATCATAGCAGAACATACCTTATTGGATAATAACAAACTTATTAAGCAGACCACATCACTAGTCCAATTTCCTGCCATCACACTAATAGTAATTAATGCTTTTTGATTAATAAGCAATTTAATTACTTTGATTCTTCCTTGTATGTTTTCTAGTGTTTTGAGCATAGACAATTTTTCTGGCAACTTAAGTCTATGAAATTCTTTCAACCAAAGAGTAATCTTTTTTACTTCCTCAACATTATCAGCTAACACAGATTCATCAAAGCCTTCAGGGCCGTAAATCTGTGCAAAAGGATTTGGTATTATGGGATTTCGGAATTCCATACTTTGATAATCCCATGGAGTTGAGAAGGTCCTTAAATACTGTAGTGTTCTTTCAACACATTGAGATGCTCTAATCTGTGGCTTTTTTCTGCAACATCCATTTTTAATTTCCCAATTTGCAAATGGTTCGAAAAGTTCATATTGGGGAAATGAATCAGTACCTGCAAAATGCTCATCATGCCTTTGAAGGAATGTTGCTTCAAGTTCTTTAAATAGATCTGGAATTCTTAAAGATCGCAAAAATATTTCAACTTTCTCAGCCATATTTATCTCATCCAAATCTAGCATCTTAGCAATGGTATAGACTGCAAAGGAGAAATCAACTCCACCAATAATCTGATAATAATTCAAGATTTTTAACACTTCAACCATATCATCAGTGTAAACTCTAGACCAATAGTCATCTAATGTTTTGAAATAAATCTTAACTTTCATGTTAGGCAGAAGATAGGCTTTCACCAATTCTTCGTCTAATCCTAACAGGACACCAACATTTTTAGATTTCCAGGCTTGGCATCTTTGGATCCATTGGTTTCTTCTTATTCTTAACCCAATAACTTTCTTGATCTCTTCAACTACATCACCAAGAACTAAGTCAAGGATTTGAAAACGTTTTACAAATGTTGAAAAATCATCATCTGCAGCTGTCTTACCAGGAAGCTTAAATAAATTAGTTCTTCTATTAGAAAAATGATGAACATGAGCTTTGTTCATATCTCTGGTTAAAGAATCTGCAAGATAGTTAGAAATACCAGGAACCCATTCTACTTCAAAATCATACATCTGAAACCAGATCTGCCATGCTAATAATCTTCCTCTTGCGAGTTGCTTTGAGATCTTAGCTGATAAGAAGTACTTAAAATTCATTGAATCAGTTCTTATTAAAAACTTACCAGGGGCTAGATATAGTTCAAACTTTTGAATTCCATTAAAAATAGCTAGGGTTTCCTTTTCATCTATAACATAGTTTTTCTGATGAGGCTGAAATTCTCCAGAAGCATAAGCACATAAGATTTCGTCACCTGTTTCTTCCTTTCGTTCAAAAAGAACTGCTGCCCAAAAACAGTCAGAAGCATCAGTCTGGAGGATTAAAAATCCATTACCTAGAGGTTTTAGTTTGGGCAGATTCTGGCATTCAGCTTTTAACAATCTGACTGCTTCTGAGGCTTCTTGCGACCATCCAGAATTTAAATGCTTGCGGATAGGAGCAGTCTTCTCAGAGAGTCTAGGAATGTATTTATGTACATAATTAAGAATTCTGAGAAATCACTAAATCATTTTGGTGTCTGTCAGCTCATCAGGAAAGTCAGAGAGCTTTGTCGAAACATGCGGCTACATCTGGATCTTACCATTGATAACATGAATACCAAGAAAATCAATGCTATCTTGAAACAAGATCATTTTATTCTCAGACAGAACAATTCCATGCTTTCTGACTTCATTAAGGAATATTTGTAGATGCTTCAGATGAGTTTCCAAATCAGGACTATGAATCAAAATATCATATATATACACAACAATAAAATCATACTTCCCAAAAATAAAATCCATGCGTCTTTGAAAGAATGCAGGGGCATTCTTCAAACCAAAAGGAACAACTTTCCATTGAAAGAAACCAGCAGGACATGTGAAAGAAGTTTTATGTCTATCTTCTTCTCTGATCTCGATTTGATAATATCCAGACTTCATATCATATTTTCTAAAGATCTTGCTGTGCTGAATCTTCTCCATAATAGTTTCCTGTCTGGGCAGAGGATAGTTAAAGCTTTTTGTTATAGCATTTACTGGTTTGTAATTAATAACCATTCTAGCTTTTCCTCTTACTATTTCAGAATGGTTTCTAACTAGAAATGTAGAACATGAATAGTGCGAAGAGCTAGGCTCTATTAGCTGAAGAGTCATAAGTTCTTCAATCTGTTTTCTTATCTCTTTTTCATCTGTAGGAGTGGATGGTATCAATTTTCCTATTACTCCATTATCATGTAAAGTCTCTATTTCTTGCTGAGGACTTTCTACACTCCAAAAATCTTGAGGGTTTTCTGAACAATTTTTTAACAATTCATCAAAAATGTTCACCTGATCAGGAGACCAGTCAGGATTTCTATTAGCTTTTTGCTTAGGTTTATTCTGATTCCTTTCCTCATAGATTTGCAACACTTCTTGCCAGTTATTGGAATCATTTGAAGGTATTTTTGTACCTGCTTTCTTTTGGCTATTTTCTCGCCGCGCTTCTTAATTAGCCAGGGTCAGTCTTGGGACTGAGATTTCTTTCGTTTTGATGTTGAAGATAATCTTATCTTCACTTATAGTGACTGGAAATACAGAATTGATAAATGGCATACCAAGAAATAGATGAGCAGATGCATCATAATGTTGAACAGCAGAAAACTTGACAATACTCCCCCCAATTTTTAAAGAGATATTATCAACATAATGAGTAAGATTCACAGAACCACCAATTGTCTCAGAGATTAAAATATTCTGTAAAGGTTTCCATAAACCTTTAAAGAGAGAGGGACGAGCGAGGTTATTGGATCCACCAGTATCGATGAAGGTATCGACTGAAATCCAATCACCTTTAACTTGAACTTCTACTGGAATGTACAAGAGATTGTTGGTTTTAACAATATTTTTAAGAAAAGAACTCTCATCGGTATTTACAGAGGTCGGAGAAGGCAATGATGAAGACGGAGAGACTGTTTTTGGATATGGGCAGAAATAGTTCAGAGTGGGTGGTGGAGGCAAGGAATTTAAAACGGGTTTAGAACTCTTAGAATCAATATCTATAGGAGATAAAGAGTGGACTACAGAGATAGTTTCATCTAAGGAAGAAATAGATGTTTCCTTAGTGGAATCATCTAAATATTCATCACTATAATGTAATTCTTTAGGGTAGGAACAATCTGAGCCGTCATAGCAGCGATTCATTTTTTGACAGGTTTCAGGAATAGACTTAGAATCAGACAAAGAAGCATCAGTTAAAATATAGACATCTAATACTTCATCATTTGAATCAACAACTGACCAGTTATCAACAAAATCATCAATTTCAAAACAAGCTTTTAACTTGTTTGAAGAACTCTTAGGACATTTACGAGCAAAGTGGCCTTCTTGCTTACATATGAAGCATGTATTGTCTTTCTCGGGTTGCCTACATTTTTTCAAATACTTAAACTTTCTGAATGGCTTTCGAGGGTTGGCTACTCTTTTGGGTCTATACTTGCCATACCTTTTGGATTTCTTCTTTCTGAATGGAGTCCATGGAAAAACAGAACGACAGACTGCAAGACCAGGAGATCTAAATAAACGACGACTGACTGGATTTCTTTCTTTCTTTTGCCAGCAAAGATATTTGACTTTTTCTTGACATCTAAATAAAAGATCTATCCAATAAGTTTGTTCTATTTTCTTTCCTTGGACTTCAAGATCTTTCATGATGAGATCTCCTAGATTGCCAGGCAGATTAGACAAAAAGGAAATCTTCTGAGTAGAGTCATTAGTCAAATTTGCTTTATAAACCTTTGACATATAATCATTACCAAATTGATCTAGAAATTGTAAATCTTTCAATTCCATTCTAGCTAGATCTGTAATGATCTGTTTTTTCTCATCTGCTGGTTCAGGTACAAATTGGGTCTTGAGTAGCAATTCTAATGTAGCTAAGCCTGCAGTTGCTACATTCATCCTTTCTTCTTCTAATGGTCCCATCCACCAGTCATAGACAATTCCTGCCATTCTTTTTTCAGCCAATGCAAAAATGGAAATATTATCCAGACGAGAGACAACTTGCATCTGATAAAGAGAACCAATCCATACTCTAATAGATTCGGCTGGATTAGAAGATTTATCCAAATCTAAAACATATCCACCAGAATTGGTTGCAAATAGGTCTTCTTCAACTCGTGGGTATTTTGGGATTTCTCTAAAAAAATGAGATTTTTGCAATGAAGGCAAAATAAAAGAAGAGATTTTGTTGCATCATTTTCTAAAGTGGCTATCTCACTTTTGGGTTTCTAAAAATTTAGAGGTTTGGAGGTCTCTAATTTTCTTTCATTAGCAGTTATTTTAGCTGCTTGTGCACTTGATTCTATGCCACTTTCTTCTTGGTTTTCATCTACATCCCAATAATTGGGAGTGTCCACAGAAAGAGAAGATGTAGGAGTCTTATGTTCTCTTCGTTTTCTCTCTTTCTTCTTTTTCTGTTTCAATTCTCGGTGGTGCTTTTCTTATTTTTGCTCATCATGGAGAAGCTTGAGATTAGCAAGAATTTCTTCAGACTGACAGCCTAGATTGTCTAGAACATCTTCGGCATGTGCACACCAAGTAGTAAGATAATTCCCAATTTGATAGACTTGATGTAAGTCAGCGGGATTTGTAGCATTGTGCTCTATCAGAGGGGCACAGTCAGCTCTGGTTGTAGGTTGTTTAGACATTGAAGAGGTGGTACAGAATTTTTTCTTTGGAGGCCATTTTCCACCTTTAAAAAAGAGACAATTGGCATATTGCCACTCTTCAACAGGAGCAAAGGAAACATGAGAAATACGGTGCATTTTATTTACAGCGAGGAACGGTTTGGACTCTGGTATGTACAATTCATTAGAGGCCAAAACAGGTTCAGATGTAAAGACTTCAGCAATAGGGGGCATATCAACTCTTGGAGAAGAAGAGGTTTCAGAATTGGAAACAGGAACAACATATCTTTGTGGTCTAACAAGAGGTTTAGGAATCTCTGGTCTATGAGGAATAAGCTTGAATCTACCATCAGAGATAGCAATGCGTTTGAGTTTAGACTCTGGCTTCTTGTCATCAGCAATCGACTTATACTGGAAATACCAATTGTTTGGAAGTTCAGTAGGATCATAAAGTACACCTTCAACTTGGGCATTGGAAAGACCGACAGTCACACAGTCTTTCAAGACAAGTTGTTTTAACATAGGGTGAGCAGTATTAGTTAACTGAAATGAAGTTTGAACTAATACCGAAAGATACTCACTGTCCTATTCCAGTTGGAGACCTTGAACTCCAGTCATCAATTTCCAACAGTCTTTTAAATGGACATCTGTCAGGCTTATAGAGTAATCAGGATATATAGTACCATACTGACAGCCTGTGGAAAGGTTTCCCATAATGGTTCCTATTCGAGCATGGTCATAACTCTGGTGACGAGTATCAAAGACTTCAGCAATACAAGGAGTGTTCAGACCATGGCGAAATAAGGGAGTTAGACCAATACGAATACCACCAAAATGAAGATAATTATACTTCTTTTCTCTGGCATACTGTTTAAACTTCTTAATTTCATCGTTTGAGAACAGATTCAGAGCTACTATTTGAACAGATGGACCAGAAATTTTTATAGTAACTTCTACCTCTTTCAAAAAGGACATCCTTTTAAACACATAAGACATAGGGAGTTTATAAAAATCAGTTGCATGAAGTGACGGAGGATTCCAAGTTTCAGGATTATCTACAGACTCATGATTTTCATTTGGATCTTCAGACTCAACAGCTCTAGATGCAACTTCATTAATAACCTTACGATCTATGGAAGAGAAAGAGCGTAAGAGATTTTCCATAACAGAATCGAGAACAGGGCTCTGATACCAAAGAATATTGTGGACTCGGTAACTAACTTGAACTCTTGAACTCTTGAGTGAGTCTTCCTCACACCTTCCTCAATGGGCATGGGAAATACGAGGATACATACAACACCTCCGATCTTCAACTCGCTTTACGATCCCGATTTACAGTGATCTTGGAACAAACTATCCTTAGACAGGCAGCCCAGCAGGCTTCAGTATTAATTCAAATAAAACTGTTACATACCATATTATGCCTCAGAGTAGAGCCTTGTAGTCTCTGATCTCTTAGAGCATAGAATACAAACACTCTTCCACAAATAACGCACAACACACACTCAAATACTCGATACCTCACTCTATGGAAACCACACTTTCTCTTTTCTATTGTGGCCTCTCTCAGAACCTCTGATATCTCTTCTATGACCTTCAGTAGTCATACTTTTCTCCATCATGAGTTACTCACTCATCCGATGCACCAAGCCTCTGCAACAACAAGCTCTCCCGCTGCCACTTACTTCACCAATCCTTTCCTCTAGATCTAGGCTTGTGGCAAGTATTGGTCCCTTCTTTTGGAACCCTTTGAGCACTCTCTTCTACTCTCTCTAGGCTTCACTCTGCAACTTTTAGAACTCATTCAACCTCTATTGAATTTCCTCAAGGTTCTGCCACACTTTATTCTTCACTTTAGAATCCTCTACTGGACTCTTTCATCACTGTTGTCAAAGCTGTGATCTGCTATTGCTGAGATTTATTCAATTGCCCGCAATCTGAATTCTGCAAACAATTCTTCAAACAAGAGTTAAAAGCTACTCATCAACTCACCTTATCTTGAGAACACTTCAATTTTTCTCCCTATCCAACCTTTAGCTGAATATCAGGTTCACTGCCATCACCATCAAAACTCTGTCTTCACTTTCTACAACCATAATTCTGCAACCATAAATTTCAAATCAAATTTCAAATTATTTTACCTACAAGATCCCTGATGATCTTGTTCTTAATTCCTTTAGTTCTGCAAATCTTTTTTCACTGCAACTCTGTGTACCTTTACATATCAGATTTTAGAATTTGCTCTTCCTTCATTCTTCATCACATATCTAGATTTAATAAAAATATTCAGTTCTCAACAAAGCTATCCTGCTCTGATACCACTTGATAGCGGGATCCCCGCTATATACCCACAATCTTCACTTCTATTGTGCATCTAAAACTGCACTTCCAGTTTTGCCCCAGATAATTTTAAACCTGGGCAATGTCACAACATTGACATGGAAGCACTTTTCTTCAATTACTGGTCATAAGCCAGACAACCCAGAAATTCATTTCTATAAGAGGAAGCTCGTTATATTTCGAATCTGAGATATTAAAATATAATTTGTATGGTTATAAAGCCATACATTTCAACCCACACATTCTTTGAAGCCCCCTTAGAACATAGCATCAAAATGGTTTTGAACCAACATTTCAAAACCTTTGGAACTAATAGTGAACCTTAAACTTCAGATATTTAATATCATTTGAATGCCTAAATCGAGCTCTTAGAAATAAGACATTTTAATCCATGCACAAATCAATGTCTTATTCCTTTCGGGCCCCATGCATCCAATATTCAATAAAAAAATTTCAACAGAAAGAGCAGTGTCTCGTACCTTGACTTATGAACCTCGCAGCTTTAATTGTGATTGCCCTTGGTTCCCCTTCCTCAATGGTCGAACGCAATTCACATTTTTTTTCCACCGAGCTTTAACACGCAAACATTTTGCGAAATTCGTGGTTTTTGGATACCACTTCAGGACACGCGTCACTCAAAGAGTGATATCACATTCCATGTCAAAGAAACTGCTTACCAAACTTTTCTTGTGCGAAAACCGGTTGTGGATTTTGAAAACCGCCTTTCTTGTTCATGATTTACGGTTCCATCTGCCCTCTTGTTCAAGGTTCGATTTCATTATTCACTTCTTCTCCCAGTTCTTCATGTTCAACACTAACGCAATTCATCTCTCTATTGTGTTTTCAATGCAGGGTCTCTACTCTCATAATTTTGGATTCCGCTTCCTTCTATGCAGAGTTTTGATCAGGGCCAGAGGTCGATCCTCAATTCAGACATATATTCATTCAATGCAATTTGGTTACATTCGCATATGTATGTGGCCTACACATATATGATATTGAAATTTCAATTAAAACCTATGGCATATAAAATATCAGCTATTGCAATGCGACCTGATTGTTATATCCAATATCTGTGGTTCAATCCAGAATAAAATCCCAAATGATTTCAAACTGCTGTTGCATTGGTCGATTCATTAATTGTTAATACAGTAATTCAGAAATTTGAGATGTATCTGGAAATTGCTGCCTCAATAGCAATTTTCCTGTGTATCAATGCATAAACAACCCTCAACCTTCATGAATTGATACCCTATTCGTTAACGCAGAACTATTCTTGATTTCATTGGATTAACAACTTCCAATCTTTCCTCTTTGAATAGAGCAAATTTACATCATTGCTACCCAAATCTATATACTCAAGGGCTAAATAATAATTCAAATTCTCTTAATATTTCCCTGAAATATGTAAGCCAGAATGCATTAAATTAATTAACATCGACTTCTTCCTTATGTGGAGATCATTATCAAAATCACATATAGAATCTCATCTCAACACCCAATTATAGATTTTAAACATACAATTTCGCAATCAATCAATGCATATAATTTTGAAACAGATACTTTTATATATACAACTAAAATTACTTACAGAAATCTCTATTTCTGGCTTGATCTTCAATTTGATGGCCCTTCTATCCTCACTACTCTGCCTCTGAATAGCTCTCTCCTATTTGCCCATAGGCTTACATTTATACAAAATACTAAATGATCAATTCAATTTCCCTAACAGCTCACCCAAGACTCTTGGAATTATCAACATCCTAAATTTAGACTCAATCCCTAAAATAACTGAAACTGATCCTAATTCGACTATCCCTTCACATTCCTAACTAATCACCTTCCCCTCATGTTCTCTAATGGTTCAAGAACATTTACGATTCCTCACTATTTTATTCAAATTACTAATAATTACATGAGAATTTAGAAACATAAGACCCCCTTATGTCTTATAAAAATACAAATTATTTCTTGAGCTTAATGCCCCTACATCAGTCCCTTCGGGTGCATTTTTGGGTAATTTTTTCTAAGTTTTATGGTATGTGTTGTGCTCAAAGATTCAAAGTGAATTTTGGGCGGATCAAAGTCCCTTAATCATTGTAATGGGTTTAAAGGGAAAACCATGAGTCTTAAACCATTGTTTGAGACCATGGTATGTGCACTTCTAGATAGTATAAATATGCAACAATTAGGTTGAGTAGAGTTAGTATAATGTAATAATTTGATGTCTTTGTTAATTTTTTTTATCTAAGTTTGGGTTTTTGGGTAGAAAGGCTCCTACCGACTGTGTGCATGGATACCCAAGTCCTGGCTGTGTGCAGACTCTCCTAACTAAGTGCACAAAAGGATTGAATGTACTAGAATTGATAGATCTCTTAATAAAGAAGATAGTTTTGGAGAACCTCGACTCTTATGTAATTTAGCTTGTTGAATATATGTTATTTTCTTTAAGATCTCAATATGTTCTGTATTTTTTTTTGTTTTGGTTAATTTCATCTGTGTGGATATTAGTTAATGAGTATATTTGAATGAAGTACACTTGATTACTGTGAAAAAACTATATTAAATAATTATGTGATAATATATGAAGGGTTTGATATGTGGATGCACACATCTATTGTAAGTGTGTTTAGGGCCACTACCCCAAAATATTCCTTAGGGTGTGGAAAACTAGTTCCAGCTACCCTCCATACTGCTTCGGGTGAGACTTTCATCTACGCAAGTAGGTCATTCCCAAAAGGGTTAGTACTTGGAGGGTTTTTTTGGTTTCACGATAAATAAGAACCTAGGCCAGGACCCCTCAAGCCAAAAAATGGCTCTGTTGCTAGGAGATTTGATGTTTTGGCATCCTACGAAAAACGAATTACAAGATTCAAAATCTTCCTTAGGGTGTGGAAAACTAGTTCCAGCTACCCTCCATACTACTTCAGGTGAGACTTTGATCTACGCAAGTAGGTCATTCCCAAAAGGGTTAGTACTTGGAGGGTTTTTTTGGTTTAACGATAAATAAGAACCTAGGCCAGGACCCCTCAAGCCAAAAAATGGCTCTGTTGCTAGGAGATTTGATGTTTTGGCATCCTACGCAAAACGAATTACAAGATTCACTTGATAGGAAGATAGTTGAATTTACAATCCAATAAGACAGAAGCTCTAAATTTTTTGTTGAATATTGGGTGTTGAGGTATAAAAGGTATATTTTTAACACCTGTTTATCTCACATTAATTATCAATCCTGGAGCGACTTTTTATTTCAAGAATGTACTCTGTCTGAGGCTGCAATTCATCCAAGAGAAATGCTGTGAAGATGTAGTACAGAATTCTAAATTCAAGAATAAAAAAATGCTTGTAAAGGAACCTAATTACAAATGGAAATGCTCTGAAACTTGAATTAAATCAAACTGTAAAACATCGATCAGGGATGCAGTATCAATAACTCTTTCCCTTAGAAATCGATGCAAGATAACCAATCTGGGGACTTGGGAGCAATAACATCTGTCCTCTACAGTTGGTGATCTTAAAACAATCGAAATGAAATCGAACTCGAACTACTTGCTGATAAAGATAACTGAAAGGAACTGCAAAGGCTAAAAAGGAACAACAATCTTGTAACTCCTACGCATACACAGAAACTGTAACCAAACTATCTGCTAAAGAAAAGCTATGAATCAGAAATAAGCAATATAATTTGAACAGTAATTACAAACTTAACTAATCTCAATACTTCAATCTATCGCCGGACAATACTCCAGATCAATCAATCACAAAGAATAATAACTTAGAATCGAATACAGAACGACAAAGCTTTCATAATGATAGCAGGATAAATGAACAACAAATTAAATGGCAATGAAATTCGTTAATGGATTTGTATTCAATCTAACAGCAGTCAATCAAATCTGTAATCGAAATAAACAGTAGACACACTTCACACAACAGAAATAAAAGAATAGAAATACAAACAATAGATCGCTCCACTAGAGTCGGGCCCTCAACCGCCGGTGAAAGCGCCGCTGGGCTATTGCAGAGCTTGGGAAATGGAACGAGAACGCCTCTTTGTATTAATCAAACATGAATAGCTTTTACATCAGTTGCTCTTTGCTCACAAGAGTCAAGGAATTACAGTGTTACAAAGGGAATTCAATAATCATCCATTGTTCTCCAATACACAATACATGCTCTCCTTTTATAATCAGAAGGAAGAGAAATTAAATAGAAAATATGATCTCCCATAACAATATTGGATTGTTCCCAACAACTTGATCAACCAGAAAATACATTTCCAACAATCTTTCAACAAGAGCAAGGCGAATTTGGATTTGTAGCTGAGATTTGGGGGATGGCTGCAACAAAAAATCTGAGAAAATCGTGCTCAAAGAACCCTATGTTTCTCTCAATACAGGCCGAATTTGGGAAAACTATTCTTTAATGAAGTTAATTGGGCCCGTTTTGGACAAAAGCCATGTTTCGGATTTTCCAGATTCTTTTTCATTTGCCCATAATCTTAACCGCAAAAATGTCACTTCTTATTTCAGCGAATTTCTGAGTTGGAATATTTGATGATGATTTGGAGATCAAATCTTCAATCTGGAAAATATCTTGGAGGCTAAAATGGTGGGTGATATTACAAAATAGATTAATAAACCATAATTGATAAAATTATACATAATAATCATCAATTTATTAAAAATAAAGGAGAAGAAATAATATTCATCCATAAGAGCATAAATCATTATAAAATGGATTTATATGATAAATTATAATAAATGATATGATAAAGAAGAGTAAAAATGGATGAAATAAGTGTTAAAAAGTGGTCATATTCACGGCCCAACATACCCCCAAATTGAATATATTGCATGCCCTCATGCAACCTAGAACTGAATATATTGCATGTCCTCATGCAACCTAAAGACAAAACGCATGTGTTAACCAAACAAAGAAAATTGTTCATCCCAACTCATGAAATGGATGGAACAAATGATTTTTCTTCAAATAATGAAAATTCAATTTTAACAATCTTGATAAAGGCATAACAATTTTTACCGTGGACGTTCAACTATATGTATATGAAGTTGCATAAAAATGTGACATAAGTAACATCAAACTTCATTAACCATTTTCTCAAAAATCAGATCGTTTTGATGCATGGATCATGAGATATAAACAAAATGGTTGTAGGTGATAGTGCATAATTTTCGAAATTTTATGAACTAATTTAGTGTGAAATTATTTGGGTTTGTGTATTTTAATGATACCTCTTTGTTATCCAGAAATCACAAGAATTCAGTTCATAGTTTTAAAGATATATGCAAAACGATTTCTGCACCATATACAAATGAAATTGTATGCCTTAAATGAGAAAGAAAGTGGAAAACATCCATCATGTGTAGCAATTCCCCCCCCCCCCCCCAAATTGAAGATTTAGCATGTCCTCATGCGATGCTAGAAAACAAAGAGAGGTGGTTGCTACAATCTGTTGAAATCGATGCTTGGTATAAAACAACATGGAATAATGGAGGTGTTGAGAATGAATAAGAATATCAATGGATGATAAAGAATATTACTAACATGGTCATAAGAAATAAATGAAGGAAATCAACACTCCCCCAAACTGAAAGATGAGACGTGTCTAGAAAAATGGGAAGTGGTAAAGATATGGAATGAATGATGATAAATAATGCTAAATGGATGTTCATGAAATTCTCCTAAATTCATAATAAATCAGAAAATTATGCTATTTTACCTCAAGTGTTACCTCCGAAAAAATGTGGAAGGACATGTAGGGACTGGTCTTTGTTGAAGCTGATGTAGGCTAAGCGGTTACTGAAAGTGATGCAAAAGGTGGAAGCCATATGCGCGTTCGTGAGCCTTTGTTGTTAGTTGCAATAGTGTGATCGTGCTGCAAATAGAATTCCCCCCCATACTACTTGTTCTCTTGTAAACAAATCACAATTTTGTATGCAATTTTCTTGAATCCACAGTTTCAGTTTGGAATGGCAACAGATAAGATGCACGCAAAAAAAAGTTCAATCAACAAAAATTCTGTAGAAATGCAGTATGAATATTGTGGGAAAATGGCAGCATACTGCACAGCAATTATATAGCGTAGAAATACATACATACTTATGATAAAATCAATGAAATTATAGCATTTACTGAAATCCATGCATGTGATAAATCGTAAATAGAGATAGAAGCATTTTGTAATGATTCAAGGATAAGGAGAAAGGACAGCTTAAGATAAACATAAGTACAAATGCATTTATTACCCACTTAAACTAATGTGATCGATTTATGATGATTTTCATGTATAATAGGTTCAAAATCAAAGGTTAAAGATTTGTACTTTCATCTGATATTTAAATAGAGATATAGGAAAAAGGGTTTAATATTACTATTGATGTGTATAAATGTGACTCCAATACCATCAGCAGAGCTCTGTTGCCCACAGGTGTCCATAACCTTGACAGAGTTGCTCTTTCACCCTTGGAACCATTGTCCTTTATTTATGCTGAGGAAGTGCTTGTGAATTGTCATAACGGAGGCCATTGTGTTGGCCTGGTGACCAGATAAATCACAATGCCATTCACTGGGAAGAAGTGAAAAGTGGGCAGGCCAGTTCGTGATGAGACCTCCTGTTCCAAGCATTGGACCATATCCATGGTTTGGTGGCCATGATGGGAATTCCACTTCACTTGCTTCCTTATAAACATGGTAGGCCGGCTCTTGATAAGACCCACTATCCTCCATCTGTCAAATTATAAAATTATTAATGAAATATGTAAATATTTTTCTTTTCATATAGCACTTTCCTATTTATTCATAAAGGATGGCTCAACACTTCTTAACAGTAGGGATGGTGGAAGAAGTCTGAACAACTCAATAGAAAAGAATATGCCCTTGTTCCTACTCCATAAGTAAAAATCAAATAAAGTTATAAAATATGGAAAAGAACCAACATGATAAATATAATCGATCATATGAATTTAGTGGTAATAAGATGATAAAATCATGTTATTGATTATGTCCCTTTTTCCTTTTTCTTATCATTACTAAACAACTTTCTTAAAAATGATGATTTCTTTTGATTTGCTGATTACAATAAGCTCTAATTTGTGTATCCTTCCATAAATTGTATGTTTTCCTTTCAAAAAGTCATGAAAAATTCAAAAAAAGTTTTAGAAATGTTTTTTAAAAAACAAGAAAAATACACTACAAGGTGTTGTTCCTTTGGAAAGGAACAACAAAAACAATCTGTGAAAAGGTTGTTCCTTTGGAAAGGAACAGCAAGAATAATCTGCGAAAATGTTGTTCCTTTGGAAAGGAACAACAAGAATAGTCGGTGTTGTTCCTTTTGAAGGGGACAGCAAAACTGTTGTTCCTTTTGAAAGGAACAGCAAAAACGAGCGGTGTTGTTCCTTTTGAAAGGAACAACAAAAACATGCAAAAAATGTTGTTCTTTTTGAAAAGAAAACTAATCAGCGAAAATGTTGTTCCTTTTGGAAGGAACAACAAAAATAAACTAATAAACGCACTGCTTCTTAAGAGGAACGGCTGCTGTTCCTTAAGAGGAACAACAAACAAAAATAAACACGCAAAAAGGAAAAAAAATAGAAAAAAGAAAAAAGCTAATATGCAATCCATTGTCAAGCAAATCCAATCAAATAGAAAGGAAAGTTTATGTACAGGTTTCAAGAAAAAGTATTTTTTTACAGAATTGGTGCCACTGAAGAATTGCCTTCTCCAATTGAAACTTGCATGGTGGGGTCTTTATTGTTCAATTTCCACTGGAGAGGAAACTATAATTTGAAGAGATTGACCCCTGAAACACAAAAACATAAAAGAAATCAGAAAAGAAACAAAACTTTTATTAAGTTACTATAGCTATGATGTTATTTCTAAGAGAATATCAATCTGTTAATGGAAAAAAATGATCTTTAAAAAAAATGTTTTGGCAGTAGTGGCATGAATCTTATAATGGAAACAATTTCTTCATTTCTTCTCTTATGAATCTGTTAGGTAATGAACTGGATGAAATGCCCTTGTTTTACTAAAATTTCTTTCAAGAATCACTCGTCCATAAATTGACCCTCTTTGTTTTTCTAAGACCTACAAAAAACGAGTGTCTACCTACAATAAAACATTAAATCATGGAGAAAGAAAGGTGATCGGTCTCCCCTAATCCAAGAATTATGCAAAAAACTAACAAGTAGTTACTCTGTAGAACAAATCCATAGACAAAGTAAAATTAATTTATTACCTGCGGGAGAGCAGTGGCCAATCATGCTAACCTACAGTGTTTCAATCATAACATCTCTGTTATTCGTCCGATTCGAGTGATTCCAAAGCCAAATGAGAGCTAATTCAAATTTTTATCTCCAATAGAAATATATTTTAAAATTCCATGTAATGGTATGTTAAATGTTCTTATAACAACCTGCATAATAAAGTCATTTTCGATTTTCCAGCTCAGACCAATAGTTGGTATTTCAAGCATAAAGTATTCGTCTAATGGCAGATTGAACTGATTCAAATTGGAGATTAAATTATATTCAATTATTGATCTCCAATAGAAACAGGTTTTGAAAACAAGAAGAATTGATGGGTCAAATATGTTAAGGAACAGCTGAGAAAACAGAGTTTCAAGAGTGCTGATTTATGATAGGTAGTCAGTATTTTAGTCATAAATTCCTCATACGATATCGAAATTGAGTGATTCAAATTGTTTTGTAAGTTATATTCACAGAGGAATCTACTATAGAAACAAGTTTTAGAAATATAATCATTTAGGCCTCCAAAAACTTACCGTCCCAACTCTGTTGTTGAGCTACCTACTAGACACCCTGTCAATGTTTTGGTTGTAACCTTTTCGTTTCAAATCCAAATTGAGTGATTAAAATTGGGTTAGAAAGTAGACATCAAGGGCTACTTAGGATAGAAACAAGTTTTAAAAATATTCACTTTTGGTCCCCAAAACATGACTGTCCCAACTTTGTTTTTAGGTATTTCATCAAGCCCGCAAGCCAAAAAAATGATATTCGAACAATTTTTTTCGTATTGATGAAAAAATGAATATGAGTGCTTGTAGAATTGTTATTTTCAATATAATTCATCTACATACACAAATAAATTAGAATATTTATAATCAATGTTGATTTCCACAGCATGTTGCAACAAAGAAACAACTATTTTTACAAAAATAAAATGTGTTTATTTTATTTCCTTATTTATTTTATTTTCTCCACTAATCTACTCTTCTTTGAAAATTGAATATGTTTATGAATAAGATTATTCCCAGTGGAGCCATGTCCAAAATAAGGCCCCTAGTGTGTACATACCCAGATTTGGAAAATGCATGTTGATAAACAGTAGTGTATGAGAGGCCAACTTCCCTTCTTGTAAAAAACAAATTGGGCAAGAATTCTCAATTTCTTGGGAATCTTGCTTAGTATCTTCTGTTTGGACATGTACCTCAGCAAAGGCTACAGATGGTGACTTTGTGGCCTAAAGGGAAGTAGTAGGTTGTCTAGAAATAACTTTCCTAGGTCCTACTGATAGCTGAGATTCAGTTTTCTTACGAATTTCATCAATAAAGGTCGTTCTCTCAAGGGTCACCAGTCCCTTAGATTTTTCAGGTTTGGGAGGAATTTTGTCTTGTTTAGATTTTCTAGTCATTTAAAACAGCAAGCCTTCATTCCTATCTAAAGAAAAAAAAAAAATTACCCAATTCTGCTGTGAAGCGGGCAGTGAGCAAGTATGTTCCTTGCTCGGTGCGTAGGTTCTTACCTTCCATCTTTAAAACCCAATTCTTCGCAAGAAGAAAAA
Organism: Pinus albicaulis; assembly: GCA_034641835.2. Taxonomy (NCBI): domain Eukaryota; kingdom Viridiplantae; phylum Streptophyta; class Pinopsida; order Pinales; family Pinaceae; genus Pinus; species Pinus albicaulis. The sequence continues at coordinate 1,215,008,961 of CM076579.1, forward strand.
AGGTCAAATGTGCATCACTCCTTCTAAATGGCATACACTCTCCCCGGCAATGGCGCCAAAATGCTTAGGTATAAAAGGTATCTTTTTTACACCTGTTTATCTCACATTAATTATCAATCCCGGAGCGAATTTTTATTTCAAGAGTGTACTCTGTTTGAGGCTGCAATTCATCCAAGAGCAATGCTGTGAAGATGTAGTACAAAATTCTAAATTCAAGAATAAACAAATGCTTGTAAAGGAACCTAATTACAAATGGAAATGCTCTGAAACTTGAATTAAATCAAACTGAAAAACATTGATCAGGGATATAGTAGCAATAACTCTTTCCCTTAGAAATTGATGCAAGATAACCAATTTGGGGACTTGGGAGAAATAACCTCTGTCCTCTACAGTTGGTGATCTTAAAACAATCGAAATGAAATCGAACTCGAACTACTCGCTAATAAAGATAACTGAAAGGAATTACAAAGGCTAAAAAGGAACAACAATCTTGTAACTCCTATGCATACACAACAACTGTAACCAAACTATCTGCTAAAGTAAAGCTATGGATCAGAAATAAGCAATAACTAGAAATGGAATAGCAATATAATTTGAGCAACAATTACAAACTTAACTAATCTCAATACTTCAATCTATCGCCGGCCAATACCGCAGATCAATCAATCACAAAGAATACTAACTTAGAATCGAATACGGAATGACAAATATTTCATAATGATAGCAAGATAAATGAACAACAAATTAAATAGAAATGCAATTCATTAATGGATCTGCATTCAACCTAATAGCAGTCAATGAACTCTGTAATCAAAATAAACAATAGACACACTTCACACAACTGAAATAAAAAAATAGAAATACAAACAGCGCATCGATCCACCAAGGTCAGGCCCTCAACCACCGGTGAAACACTGCTGGGCTACTGTAGAGCTTGGGAAATGGAACGAGAATGCCTCTTTGTATTAATAAAACATGAATAGATTTTACATCAGTTGCTCTTTTCTCACAAGAGTCAAGGAATTATAGTGTTACAAAGGGAATTCAATAGTCATCCATTGTTCTATTGTCTCCCAATACATAATACATGCTCTCCTTTTATAATCAGAAGGAAGAGAAATTAAATAGAAAATATGATCTCTCATAACAATATTGGATTGTTCCCAAGAACTTGATCAACCAGAAATACATTTCCAACAATCTTTCAACAAGAGAAACACGAATTTGGCTTTGCAGCTGAGATTTGGGGGACAGCCTCAACAACAAATCTAAGAAAATTGTGCTAAAAAAACCCCGAGTTTCTCTCAATACAGGCTGAATTTGAGAAACATGTTCTTTAAAAAAGTTAATTGAGCCCGTTTTGGACAAAACCCATGTTCCAGATTTTCCAGATTCTTTTTCATTTTCCCAGAATCTTAACCGCAAAACTATCACTTCTTATTCCAGCAAATTTCTAAATTGGAATATTTGATGATGATTTGGTGATCAAATATTCAATATGGAAAATATCTTGGAGGCTAAAATGGTGGGTGATATTACAAAATTTATTAATAAACCATAATTGATAATCATCAATTTATTAAAAATAAAGGAGAAGAAATAATATTCATCCATAAGAGCATAAATCATTATAAAATGGATTTATATGATAAAGAAGAGTAAAAATGGATGAAATAAGTGTTAAAAAGTGGTCATATTCACGGCTCAACATTGGATACACAAGTATATCTCTACAAAGGTCCAATAAATTTTGTTTGATTCCTTTGAGACCGAGTTGCACAAGTGGTTGTCTAGAATTAATGAATTACATACCTGTGTAAAGGATGACACAATCACTTATTGGACCTCAAATTTGGTACAACAATTAGAAAATACTAGCAATAAGATGACCCACATGGTAGATCATTGGATCAATCGTGTTCTGGGAGGATTTGTGACTGAGTTTCCTATTGATCAATTTTTATCGTATTTGAAGATGAAAGAAGGTTTTTCAAGGGTCCTAGAGGTAGGCTCTTGCGCTTTCTGAACCTGTGGATTAAAATTCTATCGTGTGAGAAAGGTAATCTGTGCACTCATATTGAGAGAATATCCCATAGAGGCCCGACTACGCGCAATGGACGAACTTACTGCATAGATCTAGAAGAAGTTTTTGTTTTAAGTCCTCTTAAAGGTAAATTTGATAGTGACAAAGAATCAAAGACTAGTAGCTCTAGTGAATATTTGCACTCTAAAGAAGAAATCTCGCAAGATCATAAAAGTGTTGTGCCATTGGAAATAGTTCAAATCCCATCCACTCCACTTCCATCTCACTCTAACAAGCCATCCACTCCACCTACACCTCCACCTCCACCAGCAGGCACAAAGATAGTCGCCTCCATGAATTTACCTACTTTTTGTGGTATTCAAAATGAAGACATAGAACAAATCTCATTTTTCACTAATGTTCTATGGACAATGCAATATATTAATAATGATGATGTTAATAAAGCACAACTAGTTACTTCTTTTCAAGACTATGCGCTCGATTAGTATATAAGGTATGTAGCAACAAATCCTAATGAAACTATTCATAATCTGAAGGGTGAACTAAAATACCAATCTAAGAGGACAAAGTCATTTGCACAATGTGTCACTAAGTTGAAGGAGTTTTGCCAAGAATTGAATGAATCTATATGGGACGTGGATGAAAGGTTGAAGCGCACTATTAAAGATGGGGGATTCACTATTGATGATACCCAACATAAAGAATGGTTTATTGCCTTGTTTGTACCGCATCTGCACTGGCCCTTGAGTAAATAGAATATTGCTACACAAGGCGAAACTGTAGAGACTTCTAGGAAGCTAGAGGCTTCACCAGTACACGCTGCACAGATCAAGACCCAACAGATCCAAAGCTGGTTGGATTCAATTCATTTATAGCTATAGAGTGTGTGTAAGGATAAATGAAGGGAAGCATGCGCAGATGTATGTTTTATACGCTATACAGTTGTTGGGCATCTTAAGGATCAGTGCCTTGTATTCAATGATTATCTACATGCTGCAGGACCAAGCCCGCTAAAGAGCGCAGCTGGATCAAGTCAAAATCCCAGATTATGGTGCGTGATTTTTCAAGCTATGGTTATGCATGCGACAAACTACTGTTCAAAGATTGGAAAAAATATTCCAGAGGTAAAGCAACCTATTTGTAAATTTTTCTCAGTGTTGGGACATGATGAACAACACAGTCGTAACTTTGATATGATGATTGATCAAGATGACCTCTATAAAATGCATGCTAAATGTACCTCAATAGCATCCTCATCTAGGAATGATGGATTTCAAGCTCGAGGAAGAGGAATAGGAGGAGGAGCTGGTCGAGGGAGGGGGAAACTCATTTTATACAATTGTGGAGACCTTCATCATTATACATGTGAATATCCCAATCTAGCATGACAGTCCTATAGGTATTGTTGAAAATTTCATCATGTTATTGAATATTGTCATGTTTTGATTGAAAATATGCAAGAAAAGAAAATAAACTCTCCTATTGAGAATATTCAGATGATAATAACGGAGTTTTGCGAAGGAACTAAGTGTGAATGTTGTCACTAGGACTTTTGTAGCCACTGGTGAAGACAGAAGTGAGAAGCCTCAGAATGATCTATGGATCCGAGAATCACTTGAGAAGAAGGAAGGATTCAACTTACAACACAAAAAATAAACCTTTTTATAAGCAAAAAATGGTTTCACAGAAGTGAGTGTATCAACATCAAGTAAACCTATGGATTTTGTCAAAGTAGATGAATAAATGAAGCCCTTCCTACAAGCTTGCATAAAATGTTTGCAGAATAAGAAGGAAGACAAGAACCTCCAAGCATTGATAGACAAGTGCACAAAGAAAGAAAAACCATGGATGGAGTAGCAGGTTGTTAAAATATATATAAGAATAAAAGAAGAACTAGACAAGAGATGTGGTTGACTGCTTAGACTGGTGCCTATGAGATGGATCGGGTCATTCTGCATCTAAGACTTGATGCGAATGTTTTACCAAAGCAGACCTGACAGCACATGGGTGAACCTAAGTTGGAATGATCTACTATCTAACTGTGCATGTAAAATCAACAAAATATTATTCCATTTGGAATACTCTCGTGGGTAGTAGTGGACATCGAAGGAGTAAAAGTGCTCACAGACTTTGAATTCATACCAATTGTGTGTGATAATGATCCCTACCTTGCGTTGTTGTGTTTATATTGGGCTATTGATATGGATGACGTAATAAATCTCAAGCAAATAAGTATGGTATTTGAGAATAATGGAACGAGGGTTGTGGTCCCCTTGGATCCTGTAGAAGATGAAATATATATAGATTTTGTATGTGTAGATGATGATGTTGATCATATTTATAATTTGACTATGTAAGACAAAGATTTGATCAACCCAACAGCTGATGGGAGACTCAACTGGGAGAAGGATAACTCTTGCTTTTTTAGATTTAGACGAAGAACTCGAGAACTGGCAGAACTGGCTGCATGAAGTATCTGCACTGCATTGCAATCGAGTGACAAGAGGTCTGTCGTGCATATCCTAAAAGGTATGACTATTGCCTTATTATGATGGTGTGACTAATGTTAACGTGTTTTTAGGAGAACTTGAAAAAAATTTCCCAGAATCAGAGATATTCCATGCACTTGATATAACACTACACTCAACACAAGCACGCTAGTGTGAGACACACAAGGGAAACTTGGGTAACTGGGAAGAATGCACTCGTCTGATGAGACTGTGCTTTGAGCATCCAAATAATAGAATGGAAGAGACATATTTCGGAAATGATGAAACTCACAAACATTTGGCTAAATGGACTGAAGCATGGGGTGTAGAGCGAAGACCAAAATGGGTTCATATATTTGTCCACACTTTTGGGAAGGTGCCTACGGACTGATACATGGAAATTGAGCTGCAATGAGGAACAAATGAATGGACTGCGATGGTAGAAAATTTTCTCTTGACCTTTAGTTTTGATAGTGGGTTCGAATGCTTGGGTAAGGAACTGCAAGATATTCAGGAGGTCATATTTGACACCTAAAGCCAAAGGTGGAGCATGCCTTGCTAGCATGGGATGCACAGATGGAGGATATTGTTAATTGTTGAAATTTATCAGTTGCAGAGAATAAGGAATATCCGAGGAATATTACGATCCATGAATATTAAGGAAAATGTGTAGTTGTCGGACTTACGATTGAGTCGCTAAATGTAACTAAGCCTCTAAATATTTGGCAAGTCAACATTGGCTCAGAGGAATAGAAAAAATTAGCGAAAATTGGGGATTATTTGGATGATGATATGGTTAGAAAGGTCACTAAGTTATTGACTGAATATCAGGACCTATCTCCTACAAAATTTCTTGAGCTTAAGGGGATAATAGGAGATCTTGGAGTGATGAATATTAATTTGGAACCTGATGTGTGACTTGTGAAGTAGCACCCATATAGGCTGAATCTGAAATATAATGAGAAATTCAAAGAGGAATTGGAGAAAATGGTTGTTGCGAGAATTATAGAACTAGTGGAAAAATCTGGTTGGGTTAGTCCCATGGTGGTGAAGGATAAGAAAAACAAGGAAGAAATAACGATTTGCGTGGATCTGCAAAAATTAAATGAATTTTTCATACATGACCCATCTAGACTCCATTTTCCAATGAGATCCTCGATAACGTAGGAGGAAAAAAGGCGTATTCATTCACAGATGGTTTCCTAAGATACCACCACATATGAACCATGTCAAAAGATAAAAGTAATACGACCTTTGCAATAGAATGGGGATAATTTTAGTATAAAATCATGCCATCGGTCTGAAGAATACATTAGCTACTTCTCGCGCGTGGTAGTAGCTGCGTTCAGAGAATACATCCACAAGTTCTTAGAAGTATACTTGGATGACTGGACTATCTTTGGATTGTTGAAGAAGAATGTATCAATTTTTTGCAGAATGCTGGATACTTGTATATTCTATGTTCCATTTGGTATATTTCTCGGTCATATTGTTCGTCAGGAGGGATTTATGGTAAACCCATCCAATATTGTCATTATTGTTAACCTGGAAGTCCCTACTAATGTGAAACATCTAAACTTAATTTTGGGGCATATAGGGTATTACTGGAATTTTTTAAAGGTTGCGCATTAATCATTGCGCCCATGGAGAAATTTCTCAAGAAGTATGTGTCATTATATTGGGATGAATAATGTCAAAAGAGTTTTGAATTTATTAAGGAGAATATTGTCACTGTGTCCATATTGGTCTTTCCAAACTTGTCAAAGGTATTTCATGTTCATGTTTATGCCTCCTGGATCATGCTAGGAGATATTTTAGCACAATCAAGAGCCAAAGAGATTTACCATCCTATTGAATTTTCAAGTAGGAAGCTATCAAGCGTGGAGCATAATTACTCAACCACAGAGAGGGAATGATTCTCTATGGTCTACGGATTGTAGAAATTCTGCCATTATATATTGGGAGGAAATTTTAAGATGTTTACTAACCACTCTACTATGAAGTACCTGGTTAATAAGCCTGTGTTGGGGGAAAGATATACAGATCGTTGCTCTTGTTTCAGGAGTATGAATTTTAAGTAAATGTGAAACCTGGGAGACTAAATGTTGGGCTAGATCATTTGTCATGCATTAAAAGTGGAGAAGAGCCTACTAGCCTGGAAGATGGTTTACCAAATGCGCAGCTATTTTCTATAAATGTTGTTGATGATAATTTTGTAGGTATTATTCATTTCTTGACCACTGGAAGTGGGTCCATGGTGTATACACTACAACAGAAAAGAGAGTTGGTTGTGCGTGAAACTGAATTTACTGTAATTTTCAATCAGTTGTACAAAATGGGTGCGCATGAAGTCCTGCAAAGGTATGTGTTGGAATTTGAAATATAGGGTATCTTAGCTAAGGCTCATGGAAGGGTTGCCAGAGGTCGCTATGTAGGGAATGAAACTATGCAAAACATCTTACAAACTAGTTTATGGTGGCCCACAGTGCACAGTCATGCACATGCATATTTCCACACTTGTGATTTATGCCATCCATGAATGAAGACATGCACATTACATAATCAATGTGACAGATTATGTGACCAAATGGGCTAAAGCTAAACCTGTGAAGGATTATAGTGTAGAAACAAATTCGCACTTCATTTTTTAAAACACCTTGACTCAGTTTGGGTGCCCTAAGATTTGGATGAGCGATCAGGGTACACACTTTGTGAATGAAACTATTAAAGATGTGACAAAATAATTCCAAATTCATCATTCAAATATTACTCCATATCACCCATAGGTGAATGGTGCGGTGGAGGATTTTAATAAGATATTGGAGATTGTGCTCACTAAGGTTTGCAATGTTAATTGAACTGATTGATATGTGTGCATACTTGTGGTTCTTTTGGCATACATAACCACGTGTAATAAGCTGTCTGGGAAGAAAAATTCAAGATGGTGTATGGGAAGGAAGTTGTTATGTCGATGGAGCACATTGTTCCAAGTTTGTGCATTGCAGTGTTCACTAGCATTGCTGAACATGATATTATGGAAGAACGATTTTCATAGTTGCTCACACCAGAAGAGGATCAATTCATTGCAGGTTTCCATCAACATGTGAGAGAGGTGCACAAAAGGCTTGACATGATAGGCACATTAGGCATAAGGTATTTGAGGAAGAATATTTTGTTTTGTTATATGACAACAAGTTTGCACACCATTCAGGGAAGTTAAAAATACATTTTCTCAGCCCTTATGTTGTCAAGGAAATTACAGATGGAGGTGTGGTGGAATGGCCACATTAAGAAGAGAGAAAATTCCTAGGTATGCTAATGGAAGTCGAATGAAAGCATACAGGGATGATCCTCTCCTTGCATTCACCAAATGACTATATGGCTGGAAATATGGATCTACGCAGCAAGTTTGACAGATGCATAGACAAGTGTGAAGAGTGCGCAGTAGCTGCACACAAAGGTTGATTGGGTCACTCAGGTGACAGAATATAGTCATTGGAATAGTATATATGGACAAGACAAAATCCATACCATTTGGAGGAGCATCTAAATTTCATTTAATGAGGATATTATGCCATATTTGGAGCCGTTTTAGCATTTATGGGAGTACATTAATGCAAAGAAGACCATTTATGGTGCACCTATGCTGTAAATATGATCAAAGGGGTTGCATTAGTTCCCTTTTATTTCTATGCTATTTATGTAAGTTGTGCTCTATAATTCCTTGATATTACCTAAATCCTATGTTTCTCCTTGATCCGCTCTTTGAGGAGGAGCTGCACCGCCAAGGGTTGATTCTGACAAGCATGACTACCACCAAACCTACCCTATTTGTGATGCCAAGTGAAGAGACCACTGTGTAGGATGCTAATACCCCTGCGCTAGTGAAAAAAAAGAAGATACAGTCCTTGGGGCCCTGAACGTTGCCCCGTCAGAAGACCCCGAAGTCGCGCTCAACTGCTGCACAGTGCTAGTAGAAGCCTATGGAAAAGTTGCTGGAAACTATAATGGAGGAGGATGTTCTAGAAATTTCTTACCCCATCTCACGATTACCTACATATGTCACAGCACGGAAACCCTCTATGAAGGTACCCAAATATTTGGATAAGGTGTGGTCATATATCAATATGCTGCTACTCCTCGAGAATTTACCTATTGAAGGTTGTATGTTTGCCAAAATTCCGCTGCTAAAAATGGACTATTGGGACCTCAAAAATAAGGAAAAATTTCCGTACCTTGTGCCTAGTATGTATTTAGAATTGGTCACCAATGTTGGTGGGGTGATAAAGGTTAAGCCAAAGCCTTGGGTGTTGGACATGCAAAAGTCTAGCTCGCTGAACCTATTGCATATTTTTCACTTCGGGTGTTTCCCAATTAATTACATTTTTGTGTGACATATGCTCACACTCATTCATGATGACTATTTGTGGCTTAGATATTTTGTTCTCATAGATTCTACGCTAATCCATTAAATCACTAGCTCGCTTGACCATGGGGCGGACCCTGTGGTGGCGTTTGGAGGAAAATGCCAAGAGAAGAAGGTTGCCTACAAAGTAAATAAGGAGTATAAGGTATTGCGCAACACTCGGGGATTCCTTGTCAGAAAAATTAGTGACCTCGTAGTGAAATTTGGCATGATCATCCTCGCCTAAAAGATGTTGAGGAAGTGTAGGCAAAAGAAACTCCCAACCCATGTAATTGCTTTAGCAGGACATTGCGAGAAGGGCATACAATATAACTGGGCTTAGTACCTATGTAGAACACTCCCGGAGAACGTGTGCGAGGAGCAGGAGGAGGTGAATTTTTTTTACTATGCTTGGCTATTAGTCCTAATTATGCTCATTGGATGGAACAAACCTCAAGACACACAATTCTAGGATATGTGTCGCCCGCTACGCAACCCCGGGGAGTTCGAAGATCTCATCCAGAGTCATGGAAAATAAAAAGTTTTGGGTGCTTTTTGACTTTGTAATGTTCCAAGATATTTAGTGAAAGCCAAGGATATTGAATACCTTATACAAGAAGTATAATTTAATTGTAAATTTTAAAGAAATATTTCATAACATGCACATTTACGCAAAGGGCATCATCGAAGGTGTTTGGTATGACTTATCATACTTTGTCATAGAGGATGGCATGGTGGGTGTGACAGCGGAATGGGTGCCTACATTGTTAGGGCTGCAAACAATTGGGGGTGAATCTTGATCCATGTTGAAAACTTAACCAAGCCCAGAAATACAAAAGATATGGAATAGAAAGGAAAATATGCTGAAGCTGAACATGCGTCGACGAAGACAGCAAAAACCATCGACTTGGAGGAGGAAGAAGAAAAGGACTATGAAGGCACCAAGGGTCATAAGATGCAGAATGAGAAAGGCACTAAGCACGGTTCTTATGTCGCGAGAGGTCAAAGCAAGAAGAGAAAGTGGTCTACATTTGCTGGAACAAAGGACCTTATCGTCATGGAGGATGATTTCACTAAGATAGAAAAAACGATCAAGTTAGCCAAAGAAGATTTCTGGAAAGACATGAAAGCACAATATAAATATATGCTTGAGGGAATATGGTTGGGAATTTAGGAGCTCAAAGTGCAAGTGAGCTAAATACAAGAGAGTGTGAAGCAATAAAGCTAGCTTCAAGCGAGCGTGACAATTTCTAGTGCGCAACCCATCAACACATGGTTGCCATCTTCCAAGGATAGCCGTTTGCTTCGTATCCATGTGCCAGCTATCAGAATGGAGTCATGTTCTTTGAGCACATCCTTGAGAGCCTGTGAATAAATTAGCATCAATCCGATGGTGATACTGACAAGAAATCTCCATGCTATCCACATCAGGATAGTGGATGAGTTGCAGTACGAGGAGGCCCGTGCCTTCCATGCTGCAAATGAGTCTTAATTGCAAGCAGTAGTGCTTCATTAGAAGCAGTAGACAACAGAAGAGGTGCATTGCATAGGTAAATATCATTGCACTGCATTATATGCCATGATTGACCAAGTATGTAGAGACCTGCCAAAGGTCATTTTCCATACATTAGTCGTGCCAACAAAAAAATTAGAGAGTTTGGCTACTTTGCTAAAGGCATCACGAACATAAATATAGATTTTTCGTGTAGAGTTCGAGCAACATATTGCTGAGCTACAGATGAATCTCCAACCCGAGACACCATCAGAGGTCAGTGCACAGTGCGTAATAGAGGTTAAGGTTTCCAAAAATAGTGTAGCAATTGTCTTGTCATAATGTGGAGTGTTATTGGATGAAGGCATTAGCTTTTGGACAAATATTGAAAATGATCCTATGGTGTAATAGCTGATAAATGAGTTATGTAGGAAGGAACAACAATTTACATAAATGAGGATGGTGGCACCCACATTAGTAACCATGCAGAGACTTGCCAGATTGCATGAAGGCAAGGCAATACAGACATGAATTGAAGACCTGCACCACGGAGAGCAACTATTGGAAACATAGATGAAACGTTCGGCTAAGGAAGCCTTATAACTCTCTCAGAATATTGATGGTCCCCTCAAAAGTCTACAACAGACCTAGTGGACTATCACTTTGGCAGAGAGGGGTCGATGGTAGAAAAGTTGGTTGATGAAGCACATAACACTACTGTGCAAAATTTCTAATTCATCCTACCACTTTGGAGCTTTTTCGAAGCTCTGGAAGCGAAGATGAAGGCGACTAAGCTGTAGTGACTCGGGACAAGTCACGAGATTGTGTTGGGGGCTTGTTGGAGCGAGGTCCCCTAGGGTGCATTTTTGGGTAATTTTGTGTCAGGTTTTGTGTGTGCACTGCGTGCAAAGAGTAAATGGGGATATAGGGTGGGTTAAAGCCCCTTAATCATTGTAATCAGTTTAAAGGGAAAATCATGAGTGGCATACCATGGTTTGAGACCATGGTATATGTGCATCTAGATAGTATAAATATGTAAGGATTTAGTCTAGTAGATTCAATATAATCTGATCATGCGACTATTTTGTTAATTTTTTGATATAAGTCTAGTTTTTTGGGTAGAAAAGCTATTGCTGGCTGTGTGTGTGGAGTCCTAAGTCTTGGTTTTGTGTAGACTCTGCTGGGTATGTGCGCAGAAGGATTGAATGTACTGAAATTTATATATCTCTTAATAAGGAAGACAATTTTGGTGAACTTGGACCATTCTGTTATTTGTTGTGTTTATTATTTGTTATTTTCTTTAAGATCTGAATCTTTTTGTATTTACTTCTTTGATTGGTTACTTTCATTTGTGCGGAATTAGTTAATGAGTATATCTGAATGAAGTACACTTGATTACTGTGTAGAAAATATATTAAATTATTTTGTGATAATATACGAAGGGTTTGATCTATTGATGTGCACATCTATTATAATTATATTTAGGGCCACTACATGAAAAAATTCCTCAGGGTGTGGAAACTTGGTTCCAGCACCCCCCCCCATACTTCTTCGGGTGAGACTTTTATCTATGCAGGAAAGTCATTGCTGAAAGGGCCAATAGTTGGAGGGTTTTGTTGGTTGTGCGATAACTCCAAACCTGGGTTAGGACCCCTCCAACCAACAATATTTAAGATGTGATTCTAGAAATTATGAAGTCAAGATGTTTCCATCTTGGGATCGAATGGTAGTGGTGTGATAAGATAACTTGAAGGTCAAGTTCATATAACATTTAGGAGATATTTTTCACGAGGAATACATGATCAACTTAAAGTTTGGAAAGGCTCGATATTATGCCCTAATTGATTATGACTAGATAAGGAGATGTGAAATGTCGATTACCTTTATCGTATCACAACCTCAACAAAAGAAGAGGGTTGCAGGAAACATGAAAGGAAAGCAAGATAAATATAATTATATGTGAAGGAAAGAGAGATCCATGTAGCTATAAATGATAGGTGGTTGATACACTTATGGAGACATGATATAAGGGTTGTGGTGTTGACTTTTCAAATAGAAAGAAAATCTCCTCCAGATTTGAGAATGAGTAAAGGAGTCTCCTTGAGTAGGAGTAAGGATATATCCAAGATAAAGAGGCTATTCGAATATCATCTCTAGGTTAGAGGGAGTAATGTTAAACATCACATGTGCATTCTCTTCTTCATGTGTATGAAACTTGATGAAGACTAGTGACCATAAGTTGAAGTGAATTCCTTGGAGAGAGAATGGTGGAGGATTGGATAAGAATATGCGGTTTCCTTGAGAATAAAGCATCTAAGAAAGGAAATATACTCACACTCTTTGAGAATGATACATGTATCCAAGATAAGAATGGTCAAAGAGGATGAATATTATTTGATGATTTAGAATCCAAGATAAGAATATCCGTAAAAGGAAATACATTTTGAACATCTAGATGGGTATGTTCCTTAAAGAGGTAGTGCGGTATCACACATAAATCCTCCTAGCATAATTCTCTGGAATGAAGTATGATTTAGAGAGCTTCAACAAGATTTTGATAAGTACTATTAACCATATATTTATAAAGTGATTAATAAATTTAGAATGAAGCATGATGAATCAGTACAATATTTTTTTATCGATATATTCCTTTATGTTAGAAGTTTCCTATAGAAGATTTGGATTGGTATTTCCTAAATGAAAACATTGTGTGTTCAGTTCAACTATTTTTGAAATATTGTAAATATGAATCCTTGGTTAATTGTGCTCTCCCAAATTTTGTTAACCAATTGACACCTTTAACCTCAGAGGAGGAACCTATTGTACCTTTTTTCCCTTTTTCTCCTCCATTTTCCTTCATAAAAAGGTAGTCTCTAGTGCTGTTGTTGAAGTTGACAAATCTTAAAATTAAATTGTTGATCATTCCGTTATTTTTTTTTTAGATTCTTATGGTCAAGTTCCTATCAAAGAAAACCTTGAATGTTCTAATAAAGCCATGGAGACTAGGGTGAATATTGATCACTTGGTTCCCATATATTACCAAAACATTGAATCTGATACCATCAAATGTGTTTTTTTCTTCAAGGGATACCTATCACCCTCTATCATCCACATCTCATGCCTTTGTGTACCCAAATTCACTTGATAGAGCTGATCCACTAGCAAGTCCTTAAGATACTCTTGATTCTCATCTTGCTAATCCAAATGGTGATCAAGTATAAGTTGGTCATATTCCAAATGTAACACCCCCAATTCATGAGATTGCATTTTAAAGTTAGATACTTGAACTTTACATCCTAAGGGGAGTGGACCCCAAAGGATAATTATTTTGTGAATGTAATTAAACATTTAATTGAGGAAATCAATAAATTATTGTGGTGCAAATTGACCAAAAATGAGATGATGAGATCACTTGCTAAATCTGTGAGGATGGATGAGGCAAATATTTCCCCACAATCTTTCAAAAAATCCTGGGAAGATAGTAAGTTTTAAATTTAGATTTTTGAGGAAAAATCTGAATTTCCCCAATGATGAGGAAAGTAGTTGGGAAGAGGTAAAAAGCTGGAAAGCTGAGGAAAAGCATAAAACAGCTTTAAAGAATCCCTAAGTGGGAAGCCTAGGCAAACATGAAGAAAAGCATCCTGAGATTCTGGACGCAGAATTAGAAACATGCTTTGGGGAACAATAGCTTAAATAAGCTGCTCTTGTACAGATTAGAGGTTAATCTGCTATAGGAGGTGATCTCAGCTCGGGGGTGAGTTCTGGGAGACAGAAGAACTCTAAGGTTGGGAGGTTGGTCTACTGCACGAGTGGTATGTCTCTGAGAAAATTGTCTTATTGTTTGTTATAGTATGAATTGGCTACATATAAAAACAAAAATTATTTCTCAGTTGGTTCATATTTTTAGTCTACATTTAACATAATGTAAGCACCAGGTAGTAACCTGATCACTCTGTATAGTTGTAGAGGAACATCCTGTAAAGTAGAATTCCACAGAATGTTTAAACCCAGGGTGGGTCTAAATCTGAGGAAACCTTGTTCTTTCAGGAAACATTGTGGAATTGTGTTTAATCTGCTTCTGTTTCCAAGCATAATTTTTATTTCAGCTATCATAGAGAGAAATGGAATTAACTATAGTACCCTAGAACAATAGCAGGATATTATTTACAACTTATACTGTTTATGAAGAACAGAGGGAGAGATTCAATAGACTGACATCAGGTTCAACCAACCACTCCATTATAATTGCAGGAAATCAAATTATCCTAGACAACAAGGCAGTCCATAAGCCCTTACTCTAGGCAGGAAAGTAGTAGATATTCGTAAATAAATAAATAGAAAAGGACCAGACAATGGTCTCATGGATCTATTTTAATATCATATTACTGAGAAAGAATACATAGAGTACAGAAATTATGAGTAAGCAGTTGAGAAGCATAGGAGTAAGAAGTAAATAAATTGCAACATTATACACAGTAGCATTTATTTAACCAATATTCCCTTGACTATGAGGAAGGTGAAAAGAGTTCAAATCTCATTACCAGCTCTTCAGAATCCAGCTACCATCATATACATAGGTAGATACGAGCTGTAACTAATTACAAGAAAATGAGAAGAAACTGGAGAATAGAATTATGCTTGCATACCTTTGAAAAATGAGAAATTATAAATTCTAGACTTTCATACATATTATTCATCTATTGATAAATAAGAATGGTCTCATAAATGTCCAGCAAGCTGTTCATATGTCTAGACAGTAAGGTATGAAACCAGTTCAATGTAACCAGGAGCAGAGGCAACTGTAATTATGCTATAAATACCAAAGTATAGACATTACACAGAAAAGAGTGAACAAAGAACATCAGAGGAATAGATAAATATCATATATAACTACCTGTAAATCCTGATGTATGCAATTAAGAAATCTGGAATGTCAGTAGCATTTCCAGAAAACAAAATAAGTTCAGACGAGAAAATTAAACAAAGTCAAATGTCATGGTATGAAATTATATGTAATTTTTTATACAGTCCCTGTACATTTAAAATTGTGGCAGAGTATATTAAAATTCAACCTAAGACAATAGGAAGTATATAATTGTCCAAAATTGCCAAAAGACATACTGAGCCTATTAGGCTGGGGTACATAAATCACAACCCCCATCTCAACAGAACTAAATTTGACAAGCGCCATCCAAGGATGACAACGCTAACAAGAAGTAAACGAAAACCCTGACTCGGAGAGTGAGTCTCGTTTCCGTATGCAACCTTGCGCAACATCACAAGAGAAGCATTGTTTCAACGCTTACGAGATAACGCATCAGGAGAGGAGAAGTAACCCCATACGGATACCGACTTGGAGGGCCAAAAGACCGAGGTTAGCATGCACACGATTGAAAGGGTCACTCCCTACTATCATAAGTACGCAGGAGTTCTCTGGATTTACCTGTAGAAGACAAAAACGACCCAAAACGCAAGTTAGTCATTGCGCCATCGTAGAGAAATAAGTGCATAAATAAAATGAGCTCGATATTAAAACTATTACCTGTGGAATGCAAATCCTCAGACGCGTCGAGCCCTGTCCTCGACCATTCCACAGAGAGGGATTAATATAAGTTACCCTCGAGAATAAAATGACGAAACCAATAATAATATGCTGGAATGGCACAAATAAATAACATACCTCATATAGCTCCATGGAACAGGAGGCGTTCGCCTGAGGAGAGGCGACACAGGCGACTCAAGGGGTATAGCATCAATCAGTCGCAATTTAAATATAACCAGAGAAGGGTGGAAGTTAATGCTGAAATTATAAACCAACTACACCATGCACTAAATGGAGACCTAAAACATCGAAAAACAAACCAGACACATTTACCTTACTAATCATTCAATGTATATATATATATTCAGCACCAAGCGTATGGCCTCTGCAAACTAAGTATGAATCATTCACACCTACAATAGAATTATGATGTGCGTGGGGGAATTACCTGTCTGCGCATCGAGGAACGAGAGGCACCATATATTCTCTCGACAACGGAGAGTCGAAACCTTGGCAGAAGTTGAATGGCGTAGTCGCGGAGGAGGCCTGCAACTGATGAGCGCAGAAACTGACTAAACTCCACACTCTGAATTTATATAAGCCTTCGTTAAACCACATGAACCCTAACTGAAAACTATCGCCATCGTCCACTTGGCAGCATCTGAACAGTTAGGCCACGGATCAAGGGATAGCCTAGGAGAGTTAATACCGTCGTATCAAAACTTATGGATGCAGATGAGAATTGAATGCTATATGTCCTATGCAAGTATCGACGTGGGTGTTGATCACCACGTAGGCTGAGTATGCTAGCGACGTGGACTCACCACGTAAGCTAACACAAGGGCATAACACGATACAACACTCAATTAATTAACTCAACCCCTGACGTGGAAAAGAATTTCACCATGACGAAGCCATAGAAACCTGATCTAGAATGATAATGCGCGTTATGTGCAGATTTATACCCAAGGCCAGTACTATATATATATTAAATCGATTTAAAGTCTGAGGTACCAGGACGAGTGGTCATATGAAACCAAGCGCATGAGGAAAGTCCATTCATGGTAATATGCATTTCGAATTTTATGAGAAGGCTATAACCATATATATAACGTAACGATGTCTATTTGAAAGGTTGAAAATTCCTTGGGCTACAACCCATACAACGCAACTTATATAACATATGCTCATAGTTCATATGGGTTACGATGGAGTTTAATAATTTCATAAATGGGATACATGACCATTAAACTAAAGGAGAATGGCTATACAAGACTTGTGTAAAGATTAGGTTCATATAAACCATCTCCCTAATTATAATAAAAATAACATAAGACGAGAGATAGTGACAGAGGGTATTATTGAACATGATGAAATGAAAACTATCATAGTGAAGGGATTGAGATGTCATAATAACCCTAGGCTCACTAGCTTGTATTTGCAAAGGAAAAAAAAAAAAAAATTCGGGTGAATTTGGAGGTGTGACAAATGGTATTAGAGCCCAAGTTATAAAACTGGGCTGGTGACTTTGTGCTCACGATTGCTGTGTACTCACTGTGTAAATTTATTGCTGTAGCAAAAGTTTTGTTTTTGTTGTTTTGTTTTTTTTTTCTGTTCACTGACCTGTGCTATGTAGTGTACAGTGAGGTGATAGAATGGAAGAAGGTGGTGGAATTTATGTAGATCTGCATGGTGAGCCAGATCCCAATGCGGCCATGATGGCTATGTTGCGAAATTTGCAACAAGAATTGGCTGAGATAAAAATCCAGAATGACAGATTGTCATTAGCCAGTGAGGAGCAGGAAAAGCTCATCAGGGAATTAACCTCACGGAACAGCCAAGAAGGCGAAGGTTCCTGGAAGAGGAAAATTGAGGAATCTGATGAGGAAGATGCTATTCGACATCAGAATAAGCAGAAAAAGGAATTACAAGGGGAATTCCGGAAAATCAAACCTCCCTCCTATGATGGGGAAAAGGAGGAGGATGCTGAAGCCTGGTTGCTGAATATGATTAAGTATTTCCAAGTTTATGAATATGAAAGCAATCTGAAGGCTAGATTAGCTGTCTACCAGCTACAAGGTAAGGCTACCTTGTGGTGGGAGGAGACAAAGATGGTGCATGCCATAGATGAAAAGACAGTTACTTGGGAAAATTTCCAGGCTAAATTCAAGAATCGCTACTTGAATGAACGGTACTATGATGACAAAGCAAAAGAATTTCATGAGATTAGGTTGGGACAGCTCACTATCGATGAGTTTGTTACTAAATTTACCAATCTATTAAGATATGTACCTTACATAAGGGAAGAAAAGGCAAAGGTACAGAGGTTTCTGAATTGTTTGCCTATGGTATACAAAGAGAAGATTGAGTTTGACAACCCAAAAACAATGGACGAAGCTATTAGGAAAGCCAGATTGTGTTACCAATAGTTCAAAGGAAAAAATGATCAAGGAAAAGGTTGGGTAAGTAAGAATGAATTCAAAGGGAGAAAACCGAAACCAGCCTATTTGAAGAATTTTGGCAGAGATCATCAGCGGAAAAGATTTGGAAAACCCAAAGAAAGTCAAACTGCACAGTCTCAAGTGGCATCGAAACCAATAGAGGGAGACAGTAAAAAGGAAGGAACAGTCAGAATGAAGGAGCCCTTGAAATTTTGGGGCTGTGGAGAACCCCATCTTTTGAGGGACTGCCCCCATAGAAATGTTCATATGCTCATGAGGGATCGGGAAGCGACAACAGTAAACGATATATCCAAAAACATACCAACCATCAGTGCAGCCCTAGAAAATCGGCAAGCAGAACATCAAGCAACCATGGTGGAAATGGAGGGTAAGATTTCTGACCTACCTGTTTCTGTTCTGATTGATCCAGGTGCTTCTTTGAGTTACATTAGTCCAAAGATTGTAGAAAAATGTAACTTAAAAACTGAAAAATTTCAACAGTCCTGGTTGGTACAGCTGGCCACTAGAACAAAAAGAAAGGTAACCCATAAACTGCCCAGAACAGAAATCCAATTAAATGAGTTTCGAACAGAAGTGAATTTGAACATTCTACCATTAGGGTCATATGATCTACTGATAGGAATGGACTGGCTGGAAAAGAAGAAAGCTTTGATGAATTGCTGGGATAAGACCTTGCATTGTGTAGATGAGGAAGGAAAAATTTTTATTCTCAAAGGGAAACCAAAACCAATTTCTGTCAGACAAATTTCAGCTTTGCAATTGAAAAGAACAACTAGAAAAGGATATCAGGTTTATGCAGTGCAGGTGGAAGAGACAGAACAGAAAACTGAAGAAGAATTACTGGATACTGTACCAGTAATAAGAAAATTCAAGGAAGTTTTTCCAAAAGAAATCCCTCATCTTCCCCCAAAAGAGAGATTGACTTCTCCATCGATCTGGTGCCAGGAGCAACACCTGTTTCACGAGCACCTTATCGAATGAGTCCTCCTGAACTTATAGAATTGAAGATGCAACTGCAAGAACTGCTAGACAAAGGGTATATCAGACCAAGTGTGTCTCCTTGGGGAGCACCAGTGTTGTTCGTGAAAAAGAAAGATGGAACTTTCAGGATGTGCATTGATTATAGGCAACTGAATAAGTTGACCATTAAAAATAGACATCCTTTGCCTAGAATTGATGATCTTTTTGATCAGGTGAGAGGAGCTTCAGTATTCTCAAAAATTGACTTAAGAACTGGTTACCACCAGCTCAGAATTAAAGTGGAAGACATCAGCAAAACAACCTTTAGAACCAGGTATGGCCACTACGAATTTGTAGTTCTACCTTTTGGTTTGAAAAACGCCCCTGCCACATTCATGTGCCTAATGAACAGTGTGTTAAACAATTATTTGGATAAATTTGTCCTTGTGTTCATAGATGATATTTTAGTTTACTTAAACAGTGAAGAGGAACACAAAGAACACCTGAGGATCGTGCTGCAAACTCTAAAGGAAAATCAGCTATACGCTAAATTTAGCAAATGTGAGTTCTATAAGTACAAGATCCAATACTTGGGTCATATTATTTCTGAACAAGGCCTTGCTGTTGATCCGGAAAAGATAAAGGCTATAAAAGAATGGCCAGTACCCTCTGATGTTTCAGCAGTTAGATCATTCATGGGGATTGCTGGCTATTATCGCAGATTCGTGGAGAGATTTTTTGCCATAGCACATCCCATCACTTCCTTACAGAGGAAAGGTGTCAAGTTTGAATGGACTGAAAAATGCCAAAACAGTTTTGACCAATTAAAGCTGAAACTTACCACAGCCCCTATACTGAAGATTGCAGATCCGGATAAGGAATTTGTGGTATGTACTGATGCATGTAGAGAGGGATTGGGAGGAGTTCTGTTGCAGGAAAATTTTGTGATTGCCTACGAGTCCAGAAACTGAAGATACATGAACAAAATTATAGTGCCTATGATTTGGAGTTAGCAGCTGTTATTCATGATTTGAAAATGTGGCGGCACTATTTTCTTGGAAAAAGATTTACATTGATGACTGATCATATTAGTCTCAAATATTTCTTTTCTCAAACTGAATTGAATTCCAGACAGGCCAGATGGTTGTCCTTTTTAAGTGAGTTGGACATGGATATAAAACATATTAGAGGGAAGGAGAATAAAGTTGCTGATGCATTGAGCAGAAATGCTTGCTAGCATATCAATAATATTGGAAGTAGTGCTCAGATAGATATAGAAGAATTGGTGAATAAGGCAGCAAATCAAGACCCAAATTATGAAACACTTTTGGTAAAACTACAGAAAAAGGAGAAAACGGATTTTTCCCAAAACCAAAAAGGGCTGATTTGCTATAAGAACAGATTGTATATTCCCAATGTCGAGTCTTTAAAAAGAGAAATTCTGGATGAGTATCACAAACAACCTTATGCAGGACACCTAGGGTATCAGAAAATGTTAACATCCCTGAAAAAGAAGTTGTTCTAGCCAGGAATGAAGAGAGAGGTAGCAGAATATTTAAGTAGATGCATGGAATGTCAATTAGTTAAGGTGGAACATCAGCATCCTACCAGTCTTCTGAACCCTTTGCCCATTGCAGAATGGAAGTGGGACACCATTTCCATGGACTTCATTACAGGATTACCCAAAACCAAATACCAGCATGATTCTGTAATGGTAGTGGTAGACACTTTAACCAAAGCTGCTCACTTTATACCAGTGAAATCTACCTTTGGAACAGCTCAAGTAGCAAATGTGTTTCTGAAGGAGATAGTAAGGCTCCATGGAGTTCCTAAGGTGATTGTGTCTGATAGGGATGCTAAGTTTACAGCAGACTTTTGGAAGGGGTTATTTGGAGGAATGGGCACTAAATTGAATTTTAGCACCGCCTACCACCCTCAGACTGATGGTCAAACGGAAAGAACAAATCAAATTTTGGAGGACATGCTGAGAATGTATGTGATGGATAGACCCTAAAAGTGGGAAGATTTCTTACATTTAGCTGAATTTGCCTATAATAACAGCTATCAATCCTCCATTAAAATGAGCCCGTTTGAGGCACTGTATGGAAGGAAGTGTCGTACCCCTTTGAGCTGGAGTCAGCCAGAAGACAAACCGATGTTGGGACCCGATGCTTTACAAGAAATGGAAGGAATTGTCAAACATATACAAAAGAACATCAAGACAGCACAAGATCGCCAGAAGAGTTATGCAGATAAGAAAAGAGTGCATAGAGAATTTAAAGTTGGGGAGCATGTATATTTGCGTATTAAACCCAAAAAGAGCACCCTTTATGCTGGGAGTTGTGCCAAATTGTCCCCTCGATATTGTGGTCCCTTTGAAATATTAGAAAGGGTGGGACCAGTGGCTTACAAGATGGCCTTACCACCCCATGTTAGAGTTCATGATGTATTTCATGTTTCATTTCTAAAAATATATGTGCATGATGCTTCTCACATAGTTGATTGGAATGTTGTATAGGTGGAAACAGAAGGGGAGTTTCTGCCAGAACCGCTTCAAATATTGGAGCGGGAAGAAATTTAATTGAGAAGCAGAATAGTAGCCAGAGTAAAGGTGCGGTGGAAGCACTTTACTGCTGAAGAAGCTACCTGGGAACGAGAGACTGAAATGATGGAAAAATATCCATTTTTATTTGCAAAATAAACTCTAGTAGTTGAACAATAACACCGAGGACGGTGTTTATTTTCAAAGGGGGAATATGTAACACCCCCAATTCATGAGATTTCATTTTAAAGTTAGATACTTGAACTTTACATCCTAAGGGGAGTGGACCCCAAAGGATAATTATTTTGTGAATGTAATTAAACATTTAATTGAGGAAATGAATAAATTATTGTGGTGCATATTGACCAAAAATGAGATGATGAGATCACTTGCTAAATCTGTGAGGATGGATGAGGCAAATATTTCCCCACAATCTTTCAAAAATCCTTGGAAGATAGTAAGTTTAAATTTAGATTTTTGAGGAAAAATCTGAATTTCCCCAATGATGAGGAAAGTAGTTGGGAAGAGGTAAAAAGCTGGAAAAGCTGAGGAAAAGCATAAAACAACTTTAAAGAATCCCTAAGTGGGAAGCCTAGGCAAACAGGAAGAAAAGCATCCTGAGATTCTGGACGTAGAATTAGAAACATGCTTTGGGGAACAATAGCTTAAATAAGCTGCTCTTGTACAGATTAGAGGTTAATCTGCTATAGGAGGTGATCTGAGCTCGGGGGTGAGTTCTGGGAGACAGAAGAACTCTAAGGTTGGGAGGTTGGTCTACTGCACGAGTGGTATGTCTCTGAGAAAATTTGTCTTATTGTTTGTTATAGTATGAATTGGCTACATATAAAAACAAAATTTATTTCTAAGTTAGTTCATATCTTTAGTCTACATTTAACAGAATGTAAGCACCAGGTAGTAACCTGATCACTCTGTATAGTTGTAGAGGAACATCCTGTAAAGTAGGATTCCACAGAATGTTTAAACCCAGGGTGGGTCTAAATCTGAGGAAACCTTGTTCTTTCAGGAACCACTGTGGAATTGTGTTAATCTGCTTCTGTTTCTAAGCCTAATTTCTATTTCATCTATTATAGAGAGAAATGAAATTAACTATAGTACACTAGAACAATAGCAGGATATTATTTACATCTTATACTGTGTATGAAGAACAGAGGGAGAGACTCCATAGCCTGACATCAGGTTCAGCCAAATAATCCATTATAATTGCAGGAAATGAAATGATCTTAGACTATAAGGTAGTCCATAAGCCCTTACTGTAGTGCAGGAAAGTAGTAGATATTCATAAACAAATAAATAGGAAAAAGGACCAGACAATGGTCTCATGGATTTATTCTAACATTATATTACTGAGAAAGAATACATAGAATACATAAATTATGAGCAAGCAGTTGAGAAGCATAGGAGAAAGAAGAAAATAAATTGCAACATTATACACAATAGCATTTATTTAACCAATATTTCCTTGACTATGAGGAAGGTGCAAAGAGTTCAAATACCATTACCAGCTCTTCAGAATCCAGCTACCATCATATACATAGGTAGATACGAGCTGTAACTAATTACAAGAAAATGAGAAGAAACTGGAGAATAGAATTATGCTTGCATACCTTTAAAGAATAAGCAATTATAAATTCTAGACTTTCATACATATAAATCATCTATTGATAAATAGGAATGGTCTCATAAATGTCCAGCAAGCTGTTCATATGTCTAGATAGTCAGGTATAAACCAGTTCAGTGTAACCAGGAGCAGAGACAACTGTAAATATGCTATAAATACCAAAGTATAGACTTTACACCGAAAGGAGTGAACAAAGCACATCAGAGGAATAGATAAATATCATATATAACTACCTGTAAATCCTGATGTATGCAATTAAGAAATCTGGAATGTCAGTAGCATTTCCAGAAAACAAAATAAGTTCAGACGAGCAAATTAAACAAAGCCAAATGCCATGGTATGAAATTATATGCAATTTTTTTATACAGTCCCTGTACATTTAAAATTGTGGCAGAGTATATTAAAATTCAACCTAAGACAATAGGAAGTATATAATTGTCCAAATTTGCCAAAAGACATACTGAGCCTATTAGGCTAGAGTACATAAATCACAACCCCCATCTCAACAGAATGAAATTTGACAAGCGCCATCCAAGGATGACAACGCTAACAAGAAGAAAACGAAAACCCTGACTCGGAGAGTGAGTCTCGTTTCTGTATGCAACCTTGCGCAACATCGCAAGAGAAGCATTGTTTCAACATTTACGAGATAACGCATCAGGAGAGGAGAAGTAATCCCATACGGATACCGACCTGGAGGGCCAAGAGACCGAGGTTAGCATGCACACGATTGAAAGGGTCACTCCCTACTATCATAAGTACGCAGGAGTTCTCTAGAGTTACCTGTAGAAGACAAAAATGACCCAAAACGCAAGTTAGTCATTGCGCCATCATAGAGAAATAAGTGCATAAATAAAATGAGCTCGATATTAAAACTATTACCTATGGAATGAAAACCCTCAGACGCTTCGAGCCCTGTCCTCAACCATTCCACAGAGAGGGATTAATATAAGTTACCCTCGAGAATAAAATGACGAAACCAATAATAATATGCTAGAATGGCACAAATAAATAACATACCTCATATAGTTCCATGGAACAGGAGGCGTTCGCCTGAGGAGAAGCGACGCAGGCGACTCAAGAGGTATAGCATCAATCAGTCGCAATTTACATATAACTAGAGAAGGGTGGAAGTTAACGCTGAAATTATAAACCAACTAAACCATGCACTGAACGGAGACCTGGAACATCGGAAAATAAACCAGATGCATTCACCTTACTGATCATTCAATGTATATATATATATATATATTCAGCGCCAAGCGTATAGCCTCTGCAAACTAAGTGTGAATAATTCACACCTGCAATAGAATTATGATGTGCGTGGGGGAATTACCTGTCTGCGCATCGAGGAACGAGAGGCGCCATATCTTCTCTCGACAACGGAGAGTCGAAACCTCGACAGAAGTGGAATGGCATAGTCGCGGAGGAGGCCTGCAACTGATGAGCGTGGAAACCGACTAAACTCCACACTCTAAACTTGTATAAGCCTTCGTTAAACCACATGAACCCTAACTAAAAATGATCGCCATCGTCCACTTGGCAGCATCTGAACAGTTAAGCCACGGATCGAGGGATAGCCTGGGAGAGTTAATACCGTCGTATCAAAATTTATGGATGCAGATGAGAATTGAATGCTATATGTTCTGTGCAATTATCGACATGGGTGTTGATCACCACGTAGGCTGAGTATGCCAGCGACGTGGACTCACCACGTAAGCTAACGCAAGGGCATAACACGATACAACATTCAATTAATTAACTCAACGCCTGACGTGGAAAAGAATTTCACCATGACGAAGCCATAGAAACCCGATCTGGAATGATAATGCGCGCTGTGTGCAGATTTATACCCAAGGCCAGTACTATATATATATTAAATCGATTTAAAGTCTGAGGTACCAGGACGAGTGGTCATATCAAACCAAGCGCATGAGGAAAGTCCATTCATAGTAATATGCATTTCGAATTTTATGAGAAGGCTATAGCCATATATATAACGTAACGATGGCTATTCGAAAGGTTGAAACTGCCTTGGGCTACAACCCATACAACGCAACTTATATAACATATGCTCGTAGTTCATATGGGTTACGATGGAGTTTAATAATTTCATAAATGGGATACATGACCATTAAACTAAAGGAGAATGGCTATACGAGACCTGTGTAAAGATTAGGTTCGTATAAACCATCTCCCTACTTTATAATAAAAATAACATAAGACGAGAGATAGTGACAGAGGGTATTATTGAACATGATGA
This sequence comes from Pinus albicaulis, assembly GCA_034641835.2. Lineage (NCBI taxonomy): Eukaryota > Viridiplantae > Streptophyta > Pinopsida > Pinales > Pinaceae > Pinus > Pinus albicaulis. The sequence continues at coordinate 1,215,034,799 of CM076579.1, forward strand.
AATGAAAACTATCATAGTGAAGGGATTGAGATGTCATAATAACCCTAGGCTCACTAGCTTGTATTTTCAAAGGAAAAATTTCTTTTTGGGGTGAATTTGGAGGTGTGACACCAAAGGTAGAGGAGTAGAATGGTGAAGACACTTTTTATATGTCTTCCATATTTCAAATTCCTCAATGTCAAGATGTTCTTTCTTCAATGTTAGTTGACTTAGAAGCTTGTGATCTTGGAAATCAGTCAAGTGAAATCAAATATCTTAGCGAGGAGAAATCCTTGGAAAATATTCATTTTAATGACAATGATCCCATTGATGAATGCCCATGTATATATACTAATATTATCATTTATTAGGAATATATTCTTATAGGAGCTTCTTCTTTATCTTACTGTCCCTTATGTTCTACTACTTGTAATGAGTAACTTGCCATGAAAATGTGCCATGTTCTTCAAATATACAATATTATGAGTTGAAATATGGATTGATACAAGGCACTGAGGCCATCCATGATTAAGAATAAAGAATGAAATCATATACCATCCATTCCTTGTCTTGAAACTTCTGATCTTGTATCAGGATAATTCTTTTGTTCAAATTCCTTAGGAGATTTCTCGTATCTATACATCCTTATATACACAATCAAAAAAACCTTACGATGTGAGTAATGTGTTTCTTTTAGTTGAAAAATATGATCAAATTTGTGATATATATGGTTTACGTCTAGATAATAGTAATCGTTTTGAAATAACTGATAGTACTTTTCCACATGTGATTTTCAATATGACTCAGATCTCAAAATATAATTATTCAACTTTTAAAAGTTTTGGGAATTTTGCTGGAGTCAAGTCACTTCATCTCTCGTTGATGGTTATGTTAGGTTCTCGTAATCCTAATGGGATCTTCAAGTCACTTCATCTCTCGTTTATGGTTATGTTAGGTTCTCATAATCCTAATGGGATCCTCAAAATAGGTGAGATATAAAGTTTCACACATGATTAATTTCTCCACATTGTTTCACTAGATGAAAAGTCATTCTTCAAATATTTTGGTTTTTTATAAGAGAATTTTTCTAATTTTCAAGATTGGATTTCTGGTCAAATAGAGGGATATTTTTTAGTTAATTCATATTCATCTAAATCTCTTCCACTGAACCTAGGATTGGAATGTATCTATTTATTGGATGTGCAGAGCTATGAATATTCTCATTCAATTTACCAATATAAGGGTCACCTTTTACCGAAGAATTAATATATGATAAGTTTTTTTGTCAACGAAATACTCATAATTTTTACTGTGAATGTTATGAAGCTAATCATTTTCATTCTAGGCAAATGAATCCTTTTTAGTAGCATTCAATGCTCGAATCATTTAGTCAATCAAAACCCCTATGATGTTATGGATACTATATTTGATTTGACATATCTTTCTAACATTTTTTCAACATGTTATTATAATGGTTTCTCATATTTATTGGACCAACAATTTTCTTCAATTTTCCATGCATTCATATTACTGGTTTGGTGTGGAATTGGACAGAAAGTGAATTGATCAAGAATCAGGAATCTTTTATGTCATGGCACCAAGATGACCATAACACTAGATCTAACCAGTGTCAATCAAATAATAATTTTCACACTAGCATATCTCATGATAGTTGTCTTACATCGATTGATATTGTTGAGCCCATTGATCTATTTCATTGTTCAGATACTTTTAACTAGTTGAGTATCTTCAGCCTTTGTTGACGGTTATGTCGGGCCCTAACTATCTTGACAAGGTTTTTGAATGAGACCAAGTTATGTTTTCTTTGAAATTTTCTCCAAATGATTCGAATCCACGAATTCAAAGTTCATTCTCCCAAAAATTTCAAGGTTTTCAAAAGGATTTTTTTGAATTCCATGATTGAAACTATGATTAGTTGGAGACATGTTATTTACCAATTTTTTTCATAAATAATAATTTTCAATATTCCAGGATGTTTGCTAAGAATGAGAAAATAGATGAAGGCACATTCACAAGAAGCTTTCAAGGTTCGTATAATTATGGTTCTAATAAAAAAGGTCTCACTAAAAATTGGTTAAACTTAGATGATATCGCACATATTTTTTCTAGTAGGTAAGAACTAGTATTTATTTTACAAGTCATTGACGATCATATCTCTACTTTTGAAAATTTCTTTATATCGATGCTAATTGTTCGCATATTTCTACTTGTAGGTGGGGAGCAACTTCTTTGATTGCATTGGAAATTTCACTTCACTTACCCTTGTCCTTGTAAATGGTTAGGTTAGGAGTAGGTCTAGTATATTTTTTGCTATTTTTTTTTGCATTATATCTATCTGACATTTTTCTCTTTATCTAGTCTTTGCAGTCACTTTATTTTCTTCCTTCATTTTTTCTCATTATCTAGTCTTTTGATTTTAATCTCACATTTTCTTTGTTATGTTTATTTTCTTTCCTTTTTCTTTCAAGAATTTCTTTCTTATTTGTTTTAATAATACCATGCATGAAAAATATTTTTTTTCAGCTTGAAAGACAATGTGGCAAAGATTTCAAAGGTAAATTGTGATGATGAGAAACACTTTCCTAGTCTTTGATTCCCTTATTTGTTTTTGTTAATATATCTTTTAAGGTCAATGATGTGTGAATAAAAAATATGATTCATTCAAATAGAAAGTTGTAACAAGAACAATAATGATCACATATGTTTTAGGAGCTTCATTCCTTAACTTAGTATGGTAATTGGATGGTGTTTTTATTGTCTCTATAATCGAGTAAAGAAGGGAACTGAGAAAACTAAGAGTGAGAATATAAATTTTGGAGGTATATAACAACCTTCAAATTAATAACCTCTCTCTCTCCCTCCGAATAAGTCAACATTATCAATAATTCAAGGTCTCTCTTCCACCCTGGTGGTATAAGCACATTTAAAATGTCAAGGAGCATATTGAAAATAAAATAAAGGGTAAAAGGAGAGAAAAGCTTCCTACATAGAGAGGTGAAGTAACCAATTTCACCGAGGTACTAAACAAGCTCATTGGAAGCAAAGTGATGCTTGTGTACCTGTACTGACTCTGCTGGACTATTGAATAGGCCTACTAATAGCAAAGAAACACCAAGGATGGAACTAAGACACTGATAATATTGAACATGTGAGTATATACTCACTCCTCTTCTTGGATCGAAACGGTTGAAATATTCTCATCCTTGTAAATTGGTTTAGTCGAGAAAGGGGTTAGGAAATATTATAATTATAGTCAGGATAAATGGGGAAGTTGATGTGATACACATGGTGAGTTAAAAATTCTTAAAAGGCTAGGACTTCATCCTTAAAGGAGGACATGATTCGGGAAGTTGGAGTTCTTCCAGTGTGTCATCAAGCATTTTCTCTACAATAAATACACTCCAAAAAATTTTATACACTTGAATTTTGGATCCTCATTGTGTTATTACGATATATCATTCCAAGTTTATCATCATCACTTCATGGTCGGTTGATGTTTTACTAATTGTTAAGGTATTCTTCTGAGATTCTAACATATGAAGCCTAACACATGTTTATCTTTTTTGTGCATTTACAAGCTCACCTCTTTCTAAAAATCTTAATAGTGCATGTCTATCATTTGATGATAGGAATTGCATAATGTTAGAAGATAGAGCCCGCGAAATCCTTGGTAATCATAATTTCATGGTCTTTAGTGGCAAACATTTTGTAAGTATTAGACATTGGATAGTGAGTGATTGCAGTGCCTTTGTTGTTGACAGGGATAATGACTATGCAATCCATGTGGATAGTTAGTGCACGAATTCTGTTGATATTTTCCTTCACTCTCACTTCAAAATGTACCATCATCTGGGTTAGTTTCTCAAATGTTACTTTTTCTTTCATAAGTGTCACATTCACTATCGTGACTATCGTTTTTTTCTTTCTTCCACTTTCAAAAGTGTTGATTTTGTTTTATTTTTCTTTTGCAAGTGGTGCTTTTGATTTATTTATCTTTTGCAACTTTATTTTTCACTTATTATTATTGTCGCAAGTGCCACTTTTGATTTTTTCACTCTTTCATGTGTTTCACTTTGGCGTATAAGTAGGGGAAACTCTAGTGCACTCTTCTGCATTATCTGATATTATATATCATAATAATTTGTGCTACACACTCTACCAAAACTTAGCACACTTTTTGGTTGCATTCAACACTTGTGTTGTAACTTTTATTTTGAGCGTCTTAAATCTACGTTTCAACTGTCACACTTAGAAATAAGTGTCGCTTTGCTATCGTTTCAAGGTATGCATGTGGATATTCAGAATTGTGAAATCTCTTGCTATGTGTTTCATGATATAAATGTGTTTTAACTTGTTTTCATCATGTGTTCTCTCTTATTCTAATGATCCAACACTTAGCCATTTTTTGGCTTTCCCTTGTCTTCACACTTTGCATACCTAAACTCTAAGAAATTGGATGAGTGCATTGATAATTGTTATCTAGAAAGGAAGCACCCCTTACCTCTTACAATTTTTTATTTTTCTATCCTTAGGGAAGCCTTCTCCACAAACACATTGCACAAACTTGGACTACAATCCATCTAGCTCTTCCTGCTTACTCTAGAAAATTACGCTAAAGACTATCTCATGATTTCCTCCATTACACATATCATAGGTTGAGTGGATAGTGGAGCCTCCTCATGATCATAGCAGAAGAGAACTTCACGACAAAATATCGCTATATCATTCATCGTTAAGTGAGAATCTTTAATGTATAGTGGCTCAGCCTTCTATTGGCTACAACAGTCAACTCCACAATCTCTTCACCAAGTGAGGCCCTCATTTCACATTGTGTAGTTGTAGTGTGTCGTAGGTCCCTCTATAGCTCACTACAAATCTTAATTGTGAAATACTGGAGCTTTCTTATCAATCACTATGAATTGTACAATTATAGTGGTTTTTCCTATCTCTCCTACTGAGCAAAATCCCTCACAACATAATACCTTGTCTGGTGTTTCCTCCTATTTCACATTGCATATTTATAGTGGATTGTGGGTTTATCCCTCAATCATTATGAAGCTTAATTTCACAATCAATGCCTTCTCTTCCTTGAGAACTATGCCATGTACATCTTCAGTCAATAAGCTCATCGCCCTTGTCCCCTGGATTTTCCCACTATGCATAACCTTGAAGGACCCTCCCCTTATTGTGCATTGTGTAGTTCCAGTGGTAAAAATGATTACCCCTTGGTAAATTTTGAGCCCAACTACACAATTCCTAGTCTCTCTCTCAAAAAATTTCGCATAGTCCCATCAAAATCAAAATAGTTTATGAGAAATCAAAGGTAGAATAGGTGGTTTTCAGACTGATGCTGGCTTGTCATGACTAGACTTCATTTGTAGGTGTTATCATCTCAAAATTTTAGGGTGATGCTTGAGGGAGGTTAGAACAAAATGGCTACATTAAGGACATTCATGGAGAGAAGACAAAAAATATGATATCATGCAAGACATGAAGGAATCTTGGACAAAGATAAAGAAACGGAAACTCGTGCTAACTTAAAATGTTCCAACACCTATTTATACCCTTTAGAAGGTGAATATGAATTTCTATCAAATATCCATCATGAATAAGGTTAATTCATAACAACAAAGACAAGAGAGCTCAATATTGATACAATGAAGTCTTATGTCACCATCACCAAGTCATGGATTCTAAAAGTGTCACCAAAAAAGTCACACGTGTCAATGTAATTTCCCACATCACTTGTGGAATTTAATTATGTAATTTCTAAAAAATGAAAAAATGTAAAATCTGTGGAATCCCAAGGGTCCCACATTGAATGTGAAAAGTCACTAGAGTGTTTTAGAGTCATGTACGAATGGAAAGGTCACATAGGAATTCAAAAATTCATAGTATAATCTTAAGAGTCATGAGGGAGGTCAAGAGTCACAAGGGAGATGGAGAGTCACCTGATTTCTTATAAATACGTTCCCATAGCTCAAGAAAAGGGCTTTGGGATTTTCCCCTTGGATTCTCTAGCTTGGAATAGGAGAGAAGATCATTCTTTGGAGGATCAAATGGTGAAATAATGTTCCACTATTGGGACTAGTGTCACATCATTGTAATCATGTATTTTGTGACTTTAACTTAACACAACAAGCTTTCATGGCCCGTGTGCCTTCCATATGATTGTAAGACTATTGTCTCATTGTTTTCTTATGTTTATATTCATACATACTAATGCAAATGAAGTGCTTCATTGTCTTTAGTGTGCATCTTGTTAAATGTGTGTTGTTACTTGATTTTATTATCATGGTTGTAAACTACTTTGAAACTTAATCAATGATTATTTCAATATTCTTGTTTGTATTATTTAATAGAGTACTAATAATTTTCTTCTAGAGGCTCACTCTCTTGCCCATTTTCCAAAAATACCTTATACAGATTTCAATTGTATGCATCAATGTGTCAACGTACTTGTTTGTTTCAAAAAATGTTTGCATAATCTTTTATGTTGATAATTGCAGCCAAGAAAAATCCCTAAGAATAATGGTGGTCAGGTATATTATCCAAATGGGGCTCCACAATGTGAGGTGTAATTTGGGAGCCATACTCGAGAGAACCACTTTGTTGGAGGATTTCTAGCACCGTCAACAAATTCTCACAACTTATTGTTGATTCATTGAATTATTTCATTATCAACCTTATTGGAATAAATGTTGCATGAACATCAATGCATATTCCCAAGGGTACATTTGATATTTGATTCATTGGACTAGAGTTTTTTTTCATTTAAAACACAATTCTTTTTTGATATTCCAAGATGTCCATATTTGGAATAATTAACCAACATTTTGGCCTTCTTTGTAAAACTACTTTGAGAAGTGAATTTTCCCAATTGTTATGTATTTTATTTACAACCTTGCTTTGGTATATGTGACTCTGGGTGTTTCCCTGTCTTCACCATAAGATTTTTTGTGGAGTATATTGTACTTCATTTTCTTTATCATTTTGATGCCGTTGCTTTGTATCGTTTTACGTCATTTCCACTTGTATATTGATATGTCTCTTTGAAAACTAGCCATTTGATTTATATGGTTGTGCTTGTTATGTTTATATGTGTATCTATTTTGGAATTGAGTTCCTAAAATTTTTATTTAATCATTGGGTGATGATGGAGATTTAATCTCCACAAAATGTTTTAAAATGTTATTAATAATAATCACAAATATAAAATTAGGATTTATAATAAAAATGATTATTTTTTATATTTTATATTTTAATTAAATTAGGTAATACAAAATATTATATAAAAAAGAGTTATGTCAAGGGAATTATAATTTTTTTTTAAAGTAAAGAGTATTTGCCAATCATTGTATTAAGTCACCCTAATTTAACCAATCCATTTATAAAATAAAAGGGTAGTGGTTAAGAATTTGATATTTTCCCATTACTGCTTTAGTAAAGTAGAGCAGTGCAATTAATCAACAAAGTTCTAAAAATAACAATTCACAAAAAATAAAATGGACACACCGTCAACCATCAAAGTTATTTTTGACATATGACAATGTCGATGACACATACTCCCCGACGTTTAAAACATGATGGTTTCCGGTTTAAATTTCAAGCACATTCTAGATTTTGATGATGGTTTCCGGTTTAAATTTCAAGCATATTCTAGATTTCGTAAATGACAATTATTTTCTGTCCATAATTCAATGAAGTTCGCCTTCCTTGCATGGACTGATATGAAACATGATGGTGGGTCTGTTTTTAGTTTGACGTTAGCTGAGAGGGTGCAGCCCACGGAAAGCACACGGAGAATTTCATTTCCTCACTCGCTGATTCCCTACTTTCCGCTCACGAGAGAGGAAACGAGCAGGGATGGAATTTGACGGGCATTTCGGCCATATTTGACGAGCTGGAACTTGTGAATTTGACGAGTTTTAAGTTGTGGATGTTCGTTTTCTCTGACGTGTTTGAAGGATGGAAGACGTAATTTCATGATTAATTTTTTTTCAAAAAATTATTACGACTTGTATTTTCTATTTGGCATTATTTTTGCAATTTGACACTTCTGAGCAACTGCAAGGTTGGACTCAAAGTGTAATGCAAGTTATTTTGTTGGCTCACTGAAAATTAGTAGTTTAATAACTGAATCACCACGGATCATTATTGATATTTTAAAATTTAAGTTTATCTCTTTTTTCAACTTCCTATTACAGAAAGTTCACCAAGTCGTCCTTTTACCGAAAACTCCAAAGAAAGAATAAAGCCTCTTGCCCGGCTAACTTCCAAGATTGTGATTCGTGAAGCAGTGCAGAAGTACCACTGTAGCACTAAGAAATTAGAATGCCAATCAGTGCCAACATGAAGCAGAGTTAATATAGCGGATGGCTTGGCTTCATCGTCAAACAGTAAACTGCATAGGCGCATAATAGAAGCTTTCGGCAGTCTAGTTCCTGACACTCGCACTCTGAAGGCATCCAGACGTATGCCCAGTTCAAGATCGGCTCCCAGGAAACCAGGTTAGCCATTGATTTTTTTCTTGTGGGTTTGGGTGGCTAGCTTTTAATTTCATAAGGTCTGTTCGAAGTTTGAATGGCTAGGGTGGCTATGGTAGTTTATTTCTGTCCAATCAGAGTTCTAAATTAACACCTATTCCCTAGCAATATAATATATTTTGTAAGCAAATACATTAAGAAAATTCAAACTGCGTTTTATGACAATTTATATATTAATTGTTTTTTCAAGAGTATTTGTATTATATAGGTAGTACTGAAAAGAAAAATCAAGACTTCATTTTTCTGTTTCCCTTATTCCTTTGGGCTGAACTAGAGAAAATTGAATATGATTAGTGAGCTAATTGTAAAATCAACGCGCGAAGGTCATACATCAACATTGACCACGATGGGGAGGATAAAATCATGGATATAATTCAAGTAAGTCTAATTATTAATGTAAGATGAAAGTTAACTCTCAGTTTCATTAAAGAAAAATAAAGAATAGACCAAGATCTAGCATCGATGAAAAAATCTACATTCATCCAATAAAGAGGTAATCTAGAATTATCCAATAATAATGTTGGCTATGTCTTGAGACTAAAGTAGCCCTCAATACTTTTAAATAATCATCCATTGGAATTTGGTAGGAAAACCATAGTAAATCATTGGCCAATGACCACGTAAACATATATAAAAAATCCTAAATAATCATCCATTGGAATTTGGTAGAAAAACCATAGTAAATCATTGGCCAATGACCACGTAAACATATATAAAAAGTCATATCTGCTGGCTGTTGTTTGTTCATATGGTAGACCATGATGGGCGAGCCTTATTTCAGCGACTATCCGCCCATTAATGTGCCCAGGGGTGGAATGGCCGCCGTCGGATTAAAACCGTAGATCATCGTGCGGCGGCCATTCCACTCCTAGGCGCATTAATGGGCGGATAGCCGCTGAAATAAGGCTCGCCGACCATGATGTTACCACTGAGAAGGTGGGGGCGTTTTTTATCATCGCAGTTAGGTTTAGTAGAGGTTTAGAGGAGTGACAGTCAAGTTACCATTTCCTATAAATTTTCTCGGTCAAGCTATTCCTTCATTGAACTCCGATTCATTTGTACTGTTTTGATACACAGTCTTGCCAGGTCGAGTTGAGTTTTGAAGATGGAATTCGTAGGGAGTTGAGTTTCGAGGATGGAATTCGTAGGTTGTCAAGATGGGGATTATCATGCACATGCAGTCCTGTCTTCTTTGTGACTTTGTGCAACCAGCTCGTGGGTTTAATATTATAATAGTTACTAATTATTAAGTTTTCACTGGGTTTTATGTCATAATAGTTCCTAATTATTAGATTTTCATTTTTTCTTTCAAAAATTTTAATTTAATTATTATTAATTATTAGGTTTTTAGAAATTTTAATTTTAATTATTATAATTATTAAAATTTCTATGGTACATCAAATACTTGACAAAATAGTTACTCACAAATGGTACATCATGGCCAGGTTAATTTCCCTCAGCAATTTCAACTTGCCATAACTTTGATAGCATTTAGTCAACACTAATCATTAATTTTTGAGCACAGAGAGATTGATTGTTCTCCAAGCATGAGATTTCTTTGGCTTGTTATTTTTATTATGACATAGATATAATTAATAGAGTGATCTAGGATAGAAGAGGATTTATCACTTCTACTCTACCTGATTTTGTGAGAAAGAATATAGAGACTCATTGCTCTGCATGCCTTAGCTTTCTTTGGCTCGTTATTTTAATCATTGAGAATCTGTGTTCATTCCCATTATCCAATTTTTTTGAAACAAATTATGCAATATTAATAAGAAACATAAATTATTGAATTTTTTTTTATCATATACCAATAAATACATTTAGGTTCATGAATGATAAATGTAACATTAATTTCATCTTAAAAGTCATTTATTGAGATGAGAACATCAATCTAAAAGAATATAATAAAGAAAACTATCCAAACCCATTAATATTTTTCTAATGATTACATAAAGTAAACTTACAAATGCAAGTCTAAAGCCATATTTTATGGATAGCTTCATACTGCCTCAGTTAGGGAAAGCTAATTCATGAGCTTTCCTAGTATGGGAAGGTTCTTTAGTTTAGGAAGATTATTTAGTAGATCATCATAGCATACAGTGAGGAAATTTGAATTTCACAAGAATTAGTAATTCTTTTTGAAATTTTGATTATTAAAATACAGTGAGAGAGATATATTACACTCGAAAATCTAAAGACAGTGAATCAAAGAATTTAAATTTTTTTAGTTGTTAAAACAAAGTAGCACATATACATCATACTTTAAAATCGAAAAAAAATGAATAACAACATTCATTTTTTTAATCAAATTCCTATTTGTGAAGGGTTAATTTATTATAAAAACATCATTAAAAATTTTAAACATAACGTGTCTTAGAAGCATAATAATGACCTAAAACATCAAAAAATAATTATATAAAAGTAAAAAAGAATCCAAATTTCAACCTTAGCCAACAATATTCTAGAAGCATAATAATAACCCCAAAACATAGAAAACAAATTATAAAAATAAAGGAAAATCCAAATTCCAAGCTTGCCAACAATATTTCATTTCGGGGGAATGATATTTCATTTCGGCGCATTAAATTGTCTTTCTATTTTGTAACCTTTGTCCATAGCCTCCAGATTTTGTAATAACATTGCGATGTCATTGAATTACCATTTTCATCCCAGCTATCATAGGGTTTCTGTGTTGCCAAATATGTAGATATCTATTGGAATTTAATTCCAACTGCACATATTATAGAGGAGGAATAAATCAACTATGCAGGAGGACGAAGGATGATAGAAGAATTTTCCAGTTTTTTGTTTATGGCCATAGGCCTAAGTTCTACATTGGAAAACCATTCTCCTCACCACCCAATCAACAATTTAAGACCTGCCATGCCATGCCTTTAGGACCTCCCACCAACCATTTTCTCTCACCAACCACAGTTCTATTCTTTCGCGCCAGTTCTGTTTTGACTTAATTCAAACGAGGCCATGTCGAGTTCACGAAGGGCCCACATGGAAGCACAACACTGATAGCCAATCAAATCTTATCGCGTAGTTTTGGCGCTGATGTCACGAAGCAGATTTGGTACACGATAAATTCTTGCAATGGAGCTTAGTTTTTTCTTTGAAATCCGGGGGTCCTACTTTCGACCAATCAGATTGCGGCCGCACAGAAATGGAGCCCTATGTCAGCAGGACCATTTCGTACGCGATAAAACTATGAATTGGAGTTTAATATGCAGTTTGAAGTCTACAACAAAGGTTTTGGAATTAGGTTTAAATTTTAATGTTTTTTTAAAAAAATGTCGCGTTGTATTTTTTTTTTATAAGACACGAATACTATTTGTTTTAATATACATATATATTATAAACTTATTAAGTTTATAATATATATATATAATATGTTAGGTTGCTTTATTTTTTTTAAAATATTTTTGTTATGTAAATTCATAAAAGGGCCCGAAAGCCAAAACCAAAAAAAATGTAGTATGTGTGTCATATATAAAAGAAGGCCCGAAGGCAAAGAAAAAAAATGACTATGTGTGTATTATTTAAAAAAAAACTAGTAGAGGCAAAAGTGATAGAGTGTGAGGAAAAACAGAGTATTGTGACTCTATGTTAAAAATACAGAGAGTGAAACTTTGAAGCACTGTATGTGCATTTTTATATGTGACAGAGAGAAGTTTTTGAAGAACACTGCGTGTGAAGCAGTTTCTATTTTGTAATTCCTCTGCAGTGGAAGAATCATTCTTTGTAATAGAATTTCATTTTAATGAAATAAAAGTTGTTTCTGTCCCATCTCTGTCCAACAAATTTTTAATGAGTTCTCTGTGTTAGAAGGAGAGATTTTTTTCTCTCTGTGTGTTTGGAATACTTCAGAAATACCAACATTGTATCAAAGCTAGTCCAGGCTCTTTGAACTTTTTCAAAGAAGTTGAAGGAAGGAGCCTGTTGTCGCTTTTAACCAATAGAGTGAAGGCTTAGCAAAGTCCAGGTATTTGAAAAAACAAAGTTTTATGTTTGCATTAGAAATACAGTCCAAAGAAGTTTCTTTTTGAAGACAGAGTTTATCTCTCAAGAAGAGAGAAATTTTGTTTAAAAACACAGTCAATTTTAAAGCATAGTTTAGTGTGCTAGCCATGGGAGGAACGAACACAAGCACGAGTATTGGAAATACTAAACTCCCATAGTTTAATGGGAAGAACTATGAATATTGGGCAATCACCATGAGAGCCCTGTTTTCCTCTCAAGATTTATGGGAGTTTGTTAAATATGGTTTAGAAGAACCAGTAGATGAAAATTATTTTAATGCCTTAACACAAGCAGAGAAGGATTTTTTGAAGAGAAATAGGAAGAAGGACTCAAAATCCCTCTTCTGTCTCTATCAAGCAGTGCATGAAAGTGTGTTTCCAAGGATAGCGGAAGCTAAGAGGTCCAAGGATGCATGGGATACCCTCCAGACTGCCTATCAAGGTATGGAGAAGGTGAAGACAACAAAAATACAATTGCTAAGGAGAGACTTTGAAACTCTCTGTATGAAAGAGTCTGATAACATAGACTCATTCTTCACACATGTGATTGGGTTGGTTACCTAGATAAGGTCTCATGGAGAGACACTTGATGAAAGAAGGATAATGGAGAAAGTATTGAGGAGCTTACCCTCAAGGTTTGATGTGATAGTCACAACCATTGAAGAGACAAAGGATCTCTCAAAGTTTGAATTTGATGAGCTTCATGCATCATTGATAACAGATGAACAAATATTGGGTAGAACAACAAACTCGTCTTTGGAGCATGCCTTCAAGACCCAAATATCCTTTAGAAGAGGAAGAGTTCAAGGTAGAGGAAACTACAGATGAAAAGGAAGAGGTAGAACCCGAAACAGAGGAGGAAGAAACATCCCTGCAAATACTCATGGAAGGGGTAGTAATCAAAATCAAAACCAAGGCCAAGGAAGCAACCAGTAAGGAGGAAAAAATCAAGCACATGGAAAAATATATGATAAATCCCAAGCCCATTGTCATTACTGTAAGAAGTATGGCCATTATGCCAATGAATGTAGGAAGAAACAGAGTGACATGGGTAATAGATGCAATGGTAATTTTACTAAGGAAAATATCAGTCAAGAAAAGTTTTTTTTAGCATGTAATATGGCTGAAGAGAAAAATGAAGATATATGGTTTGTAGATTCAGGATGTAGCAACCATATGACTGGAAAAATTTCCATTTTTTACATGTTAGATGAAAATATAAAGTCTCAAGTAACATTGGGGACAGATAGTAAGGTCTCTATCATGGGAAAAGGAAGAGTAATTTTTTTGACAATGAAAGAAGGAAGATCCATATTAGATGTTTACTATGTGCCTGGTATGAAGTGTAACTTTTTGAGCATTGGACAACTCATTCAAAAGGGCTACAATGTTTTCTTTGAAGATGATTTATGCACCATCATGGATAAACCACCAAGAAAAAAATTCATTGCACAAGTAAAGATGACAAGGAATAGAATGTTCCCTCTCAAGATGAGAGCAGATTTGAAGAAAGGAGCTGAAACGGCAGTAGTGACAGAAGAGACATTCCAAATAGAAGCTAAAGATGAAAACTGGTTATGGCACTTGAGATTTGGACATCTCAACTTTGGAGGTCTGAATTTGTTGCATAGGAAAGGAATGGTAAAGGGATTACCATTGATTGAGAAATCAGAAAACCTATGTGAAGGCTGCATCTTGGGAAAACAACACAAAGAAAGCTTTCCATCAGGAAAGAGCATAAGGGCAAAGGAACCCTTATAAATTGTCCATTCAGATTTGTGTGGACCAACGCAAACACCATCACTAGAAAGCAATCACTATATGTTGACTTTCATTGACGATTACACAAGAAAAACTTGGCAGTATTTATTGAAATATAAAAATGAAATGTTTGAGAAATTCTGCCACTTTAAGGCTCTTGTAGAGAAGCAAAGTAGGCAACATATCAAGGTTTTAAGAACTCATATAGGAGGAGAGTATATTTAAAAAGAATTTTTGCATTTTTACCGAGAAAATGGCATACACAATCAATTTATAGCAAGGTATACACCGCAGCAAAATTGACTTGCTGAAAGGAAAAACAGGACCATCATGGACATGGTAAGAAGCATGCTGAAGGAAAAACATTTACCAAATGAATATTGGGCTGAAGCTATATATTGTGCAACATACATCTCGAATATATGTCCAACCAAAGTTGTAATGAACAGAGTTCCAGAAGAAGCATGGAGTGGCATAAAAAAAGGTGTCACCCACATGAGAGTTTTTGTTCGTGTGGCTTATGCACACATTCCAGATCAACTAAGGAAGAAGTTGGATAGTAAGGGGGAGAAGTGAATATTTATTAAATATAGTTAAGAATCCAATGCATAGAGGTTGTATAACCCATCCACCAAGAATTTTATTATAAGCAGAGATGTGTAGTTCATTGAGGAAGAAGATTGGGATGGAGCACTAAGAAAACAGTAAACGTTAAAAGCTGTTTTTCTCATGATGAAAATGAGGATGAAATGGCTGAAATACATCCATCATTAGCAGCACCACCTCCACCAACACAAGGACATCAAGGGACACCACAAGCAGGTATGAGAACACCCTTGAGAAGTGATAACAGTGCTTCCGCAAGCACACCACAAGGAGCAGATTTGAGTGCTTCTACAAGCACAAGTACACCAAGTGAAAGAGGAACTAGATTCAGAAATTTGAATGATATTTATGAGCGAGAGGCAGCCAATGAAGGTATGAACTCCTTATTTTCATTGTTTTTCATGTTCATGATCCTATTCATTTTGAAGAAGTAGTAAAAGATAAGAAATGGATAGATGCTATGGATGAAGAAATGAATACCATAGAGGAAAATAAAACATGGGAATTGGTTGATCTCCCAAAAAGAAAAGAAGTGATTGGAGTGAAATGGGTCTACAAGACCAAAAACAATGTGAAGGTAAGATTTAAAGGCACAAGGCCAGACTTGTTGTCAAAGGCTACAAGCAGCAACAAGGAGGAGACTGTGAAGAAACATTTGCAAGAATGGAAACAATGAGACTAGTGTTATCCATAGCAGCAAAACACAAGTGGAAAGTTTACCAAATGGATGTGAAATCAACATTCCTAGATGGAGTATTGATGGAATAGGTTTATTTTGAACAACTTCTGGGCTATGAGAAAGTAGGCAAAGAGCACGAAATTTGGAGATTGAAGAAAGCTCTTTATGGGCTGAAACAAGCACCGAGAGCATGGTATAGTAGGATAGATGCCTATCTACTGGAAATGGGTTTGAGAAATGTGAAGGAGAATCCACATTATACATCAAGGAGAAAGATGGTAAGATGTTGATTGTTGTTTTATATGTTGATGATGTGATATTTACAGGTAATGATGCTTACCTCATTGGGAATTTTAAATCAGTCATGAAGGATGAATTTGAGATGATTGGAATGGGATTGCTGAAATACTTCTTAGGAATAGAAGTAGAGAAAAATGAAAATAAGACTTTTATCTCTCAAGCCAAATATGTAAATGATGTTTTTGAAAGATTTAATATGCAGGATTGCAAGGGAGCAATTACTGCTACAATGATGGGATTGAAAATTAGCAAAGAGGACAATAGCAAGAATTTTGATCCAAGTTTTGACAAGGGCATAATTGGCAGCCTCATGTATTTCACTACAGCTAGACCAGATATTATGAATACTATGAGTTTAATTTCCAGATTTATGGAAAGGCCAAAGGAGGCACATTGGCAAGCAGCAAAAAGAATTCTGAGATATGTGAAAGGAACAAAGAGGTATGATATTTTATACACCACTTCAGAAATTTATAAATTGATTGGGTATACTAACAATGTTTGGGATGGAAGTATAGATGACCGAATAAACACCTTTGGTTATGTTTTTCATATGGGTTCAGGAGCCATTTCATGGGCCTCTAAGAAACAGCCAATTGTGGCTTTATCTACAGCAGAGGCAAAGTATGTGGCAGCTACATCAACAACATGTCAAGCAGTTTGGATGAGGAGAATGTTGAGGAGTTTGTGTCATGAACAGGTAAAAGGCACAACAATTTATTGTGATAATAGCTCAACAATAGCATTGTCAAAGAATTCAATGTTTCACAACAGAATGAAACACATTGATGCCAAGTATCAGTACATTAGGGAGCTAGTGAACAATGGTGAAATTATTTTTAAACATTGCAGAACAGAGGAGCAGTTTGCAGAAATTTTGATAAAACCATTGAGGCAGAAAATTTTAATTATTTGAGGAAATGTCTGCGTATGGAAGAAAATACAACAGTTGAAATTAAGGGGGAGTGTTGGAATTTAATTCCAACTACACAGATTATAGAAGAGGAATAAATCAACTGTGTAGGAGGACGAAGGATGGCAACAACATTTTTTATTTTTGTATTGCTTGCACGCCACCATGAATCCCTTAAAAGTCTGCAAATTCCAATTTTTTGTTTATGGTCATAGTGCTGAGTTCTGCATTGAAAAACCATTCTCCTCACCACACAATAAACAATTTAAGACCTACCATGCTGCACCTTTAAAACCTCCCACCAACCATAGTTCTATTCTTTCGCACCAGTTTTGCTTTGACTTAATTCAAACGAGGCCATGTAGAGCTCACGGAGGGCCCACATACCAGCACAACACCAACAGCCAATCAAATATTATCATGCAGTTTTGGCACTAGCATCATGAAGCAGATTTGGTATGCGATAAATTCTTGCAATGGAGCTTAGCTTTTGCTTTGATATCCCAGGGTCCTACTGCCGACCAATCAAATTGCGATTGCGCAGAAATGGATGCCTACATAAGCAATACCATTTGGTATGCGATACAAGTATGAATTGGAGTTTAATCTATGGTTTGAAGTCCGTGACAAAGGTTTTGGACTTATGTTTAAATTTTAATGTTTTTTTTTTAAATGCCGCATTGTATTTTTTTGATAAGTCTTTTGACTTAAGGCACAAATACTAATTTTTTTAATATACATATATATTATAAAATTATTAAGTTTAATCTATATATATATATATATATATATATATATATATATATATATATATAATGTTAGGTTGCTTTATTTTTTTGAAATAGTTTTGTTATGTAAAGACTTAAAAGGGCTTGAAAGCCAAAAACAAAAAACATGTAGTATGTGTGTCATATATAAGAGAAGGCCCGAAGGAAAAGAAAAAAAATGACTGTGTGTGTATTATTTAAAAAAAATCCAGCAGAGGAAAAAGTGACAGAGTGTAAGGAAAAACAGAGTATTGTGACTCTGTGTTAAAAAGACAGAGAGTGAAACTTTGAAGCACTGTATGTGCATTTTTATATGTGATAGAGAGTAGTTTTCGAAGAACGTTGCGTGTGAAGTAGTTTCTATTTTGTAATCCCTCTGTAGTGGAAGAATCAGTCTTTGTAATAGAATTTTATTTTAATGAAATAGAAGTTGTTTGTGTGCCATCTCTATCCAACAAATTTTTAATGAGTTCTCTGTGTTATAAGTAGATATTTTGTTCTCTCTGCGTGTTTGGAATACTTCAGAAATTCCAACAATAACTCCATAGCAAGAAAAAAACCATGGCCATGCTCAACCTAACGAAGTTAGTGAAAAAAAATCTTGGCAATATAAGGGAATCCGACTGCAACAATGGGGAAGTGGGTATCGGCAATTCGGATACAAATATCCATGGAAAGGCTCCCACAAAACCACCGAGCAGGCCGCCCGGGCATTAGATGTTGAAATTTGTTGCCTGAGAGGGCCCAACGCTAACTCTGCCCCCTCCATTCCATCGACGTTTTCCATTTCCCGTCAGCAAATCAAGGTTGTCACTTGTAAGTATGCCTTCAATGAAGTCTTTGGGACTAGGGTTGGAATTTGGATTTCTCTTTATGAGTGGTGCAACTTTTTTTCTGACGTTTTGGGTCTTTATGCTTCCTTTCTAGAAATGTTATGTTTAAAATTTTGTGTTTCTGTAACACCCCTAGTTTATGTGTTTGAAATTTAAAACTAGACATTTGAACTTTAATCCTAAGGGGAGTGAACCCCAAAGGACAAGTATTTTGTGGATGTAATTAAATATTTAATTTGAGAAAATGAATAAAATGACTTTGTGCAGATTGACCAAAATGAGAATTATGAGATCACTTGCTAAATCCATGAGGATGGATAAAGGCAAATACTTTCCCCACAATCTTTCAAAAATCCTTGAAAGAATTTCTAAATTAGATTTTGAGGAAAATCTAGTTTCCCCAATGATGTGGAGAGTAGTTGGGAAGAGGTAAAAAGCTGGGAAAAGCATAAAGCAGCTTTAAAAAAATCCCTAAAATGGGAAGGCTAGGCAAACAGGAAGAAAAGCATCATGATATTCTGGACGCAGAATTAGAAACAGGCTTTGGGGAACAATAGCTTACATAAGCTGCTCCTAAACAGATTGAGGTTGATCTGTCCTTGGAGGGATCTCAGCTCGGGGGTGAATTCTAGAGATAGATGAATTCTAAGGTTGGGAGGACTGGTCAATTACCAAAGTGGTATGCTTACAGAAATTAAGAATAGTTGAATATTTAATTGTGATGGAATCAATTAGAGTTATTTATATTGTTTTTCTGAAGTTTGAATATTGTTCCATACATTTACAGAGTAAGAAAGGAATTAACCTTCTCAATTCTGCATAGTTGTAGGAACTAGGAAAATGAGGAGAAATTCTCCAGAATCTCTAAACCATTATTTAAGTTTAAATCTTGGGATTTATAGTACCTCATAATTCACAACTTTGTAACTTTAATATGCTTCTATGGGAAATGGAATACAGTTAGTCCACACTGGAAGGAAAATTCTAAATCTACAAACAGTGAGAAAGTAAATGTATAGAGTACAGAAGTATTCATTTAATTAATTACTAAGTGAAGAGCAGAGATTTATAACAATTTCAACAGCTGTGCATTTCAACATTTAAAATATTTACTATTTCCTTTAATAAGGATTGAATGGAAGAGTAGGAAATTTTAGTATTGCATGTCTATTTTAAATAGAAAGGAAATGAAACAAAACATGACCAGTATCTGTAGAAATAACTAGGAAAGGAGATTTCTGTATGAAAGATATGGGAGTAGCCCACAAGAAAGACAAAAGGAGACCCAATTGAAATACATAACATGGAAAGTTAGAAGTGTATGGAAAACTATAAACAAAATAGTACCTGTACCTTATACATATCTAAATATATGTATATATATATATATATATATATATTGAAGAATGGGTACACAAACCTCGTCCAGATATATATATATATAGGTATGTATCAGTAAAGAAATTCAGTCTAAAAATGGATATAATGGGACTGTTCTCTCATGACAAATAAATACCAAAAGCATTTAGAGATATATAGCTACAGGGAACAATTTAAATTTTCACACAAAGTTTTTCCAATGGGAATATAACTTCCCAGAAATCCTGAGAGTCTCCTGTAGGAGTCATACAAAATAACAGATAGCCATGAGTCACTGCACAATTGAAAAAAAAATGGCTATAAGGAGACTTATATATGTTACAGTCACTACTATGATAAGCAATTTAAATGATGAATAACTCATTATTTTTAAATCGTATTGAATCACACTCAACCAATAATTTCATGCGAGGTAGCATGAGAAAGTCCATAAATTAATAAGTTGTAGCTTCTTCGAAATTATGGAAAAAAAAGCATATCAGTTACAAGGAATAAAAATTTCCAGATACACGCCACAAAATCTGAGCCTTTCGGGCCAGAGCCTGGTAACAGAGATCATATTCTCATTCAAATCTGAAACCATTTAAGGAGTACTAGCATACGACTGAAAATTATTAATATTCCGACTCTGATAGAGTCTAGATATTCAATGGACACTACTTAAACCCTAAGAGTGTTAATTAATCTACATAAACAAAGTGGAACCATGCGACGAGAGGAGGGTTCTCTCCGCATAGGCATATACCGACCAAAAACGTCAAGGGAGGTAAAATTAATATTAAACGAAAGGAAGTCACTCATAGCTGCCGACGATGGAAGGCGTGTGGAGTATGCATTACTTGTAGAACCGCAGCCATGGTAATGAATCAATCAATAGAACAAGTGATAGAAAATCTTACCAACAGAGAGCTGTAGCAAGACGAGAAGGGGTTACCTGGTAAGGAAGACCCTCGCTCTTTTTGAGTTATCTGCAACAAGCATAGAGGCATAATATTAACGAATTAGAAGCCTGAACATAAATAGTAAAATGCAGAGAAAATATAATAAAAACCAAACCTCATACAGTTCTTGCCGGATGACTATCGCTCTCCCGCTAAGAGACGAGCCAAGTAAACATCTCACTATCCACACTCAGCGCTCAAGTCACAAAGGACGAACAACGATATACTTATTAAGAAATCCTGCGTGGTATTATCAAGTCTCGTCAACCATAGGTTTGACGCCATAGATGCAGAGACAGTGACGAAAAGAGACAAGAGAGAATTAAATCAATATATTGGTACAGGAGCTGCCATGAGAGGCTGCTTAGATGGACCCAAACTAGACTAAACCATAAACGCAATTTCAAGAATGAGATCAATCTGTATCATCATCGTTCGAGACTTCCACAGAGAAAGATGTATGGCAAGTTCTGAAAGCCGACTATGATCTCCAATACAAAACGAAAGACATGCATATAAGGCTCATACCTGGTGAATTTTCCCATGCGTAGGTAAACAACCAGACTGATGGGCAAGCGAACGAGTGAATACCTCCGCGTGCAGAGCTTCAAAGTAAAGAGGTGAACACACCAAATGAAGAATGAAGAAACTGATCTCACACAAAAACAAGGAATTATATAATCATATCAAAATATAGAACCCTAACTCGGTGAGAGGATTGCAGCCGTCCACATGAAAAAATCACAAAGGTGAAGCCACGGATCAAAGGGCTGGAGGTTGCATTTACACCCGTCGTTCAACATTAATTGTGACAAGCTACATAATGAAGTTTCCAGCATTCTGTCGTATGATGGAGATTGCCTTGCATCCAGAGTAGTCTGGCATGGCGATTGCCAGATCGACGTGGAGGTATAGCACATGAATGGGAATGGGATGAAACCCATCCCAACCAATACCATGAAACCGGGAGTCTTATAAAATCTGACGTGGAGAAGTAATATCACGTCTCAATTGCCATACACATCAAATCGACTCTATCAGGATGCCATATGTGGAAGCTCAATGAATACGTTCAATCTTCACATTAAATTCTGATATGAAACATATGTACAACAAAATGCGATGATATCAACACAGACCTTATGAAAATTATGAATACCACATCATCGAATAGCCATAAGTACGATATAGTCATGAATATAAAAGTATGTAAATTAAATCCAACCAATGCTCATAATCAAATCATGTAGGAGATGACGTTATGGGAAAAAAATGAGAACACAGGATTTGTAAAAGGGTCAAGGATGCCCTCGTGGGTAAAACCTATTCGAATCCTTTGTGTATAAATACATAAAAATGTGTTGAATGGCCAAGGGCCAATGACATCCAAGTAAAGGTTAGACATAGGTTGATAGGTGCGACCCTTCATAGGGAATGGATTAATGATAAATAACTCCACTATGATTTTAATACAAAGACCCTTATTTTAAATTGAATTTGAAATGGAAGTTAATATATATTGACTTTGGGTATAGTGGTTATGTGGAAATGAATCATATTGGGGAAATAAAATATGATTAAACCAGATAGTAATCAAAAATATTATGTAGAACTTATTCTTGGAAATATGAAATGCATGGAAAAAAAAAAAAAAAAAATTGAGTAAATGGGAGGTGTGACAAATGGTATCAGAGCCCAAGTTATAAAAAACTGGGCTGTTGTAATTGTGCTCACTGTTGCTGTGTGTTCACTGTTGCTGGGTGTTAAATGTATATATTTTTCACTGACCTGTGTTGTGTAGTGTACCGTGGTGCTGGAATGGAAAAAGGTGACGAAATTTATGTTGATCTGTGTGATGAGGATAATACACTAGATCCCAATGCACCCATGATGGCTATGTTGCGTAGGTTGCAACAAGAATTGGCTGAGATAAAAAGCCAGAATGACATATTGTCATTAGCCAATGAGGAGCAGGAAAAGCTCATCAGAGAATTAACTTCGCGGAACAGCCAAGAAGGTGAGGGTTCCAAAAAGAGGAAGACTGATGAGTCTGATGATGATGATGCTGTTCGGCATGAGTATAAACAGAAAAAGGAATTACAGGGGGAATTTCGAAAGATCAAACCTCCCTCCTATGATGGAGAGAAGGAGGAAGATGCTGAAGCCTGGTTATTGAACATGATTAAGTACTTCTAGGTTTATGAATATGAAAGCAATCTGAAGGCCAGATTAGCTGTCTACCAGCTACAAGGTAAGGCTCCCTTGTGGTGGGAGGAGACGAAAATGGTCCATGCCATCGATGAAAAGACAGTTACTTGGGAGGATTTCCAAGTTAAGTTTAAATACCGTTACTTAAATGAATGTTATTATGATGATAAAGCCAAAGAATTTCATGAGCTTAGACTGGGACAGCTCACTATTGATGAATTTGTCACTAAGTTTACAAATCTGTTAAGATATGTACCTTACATAAGGGAAGAAAAGGCAAAGGTACAAAGGTTTCTGAACTATTTTCCTACTGTATACAAAGAGAATATCGATTTTGATAACCCAAAAACAATGGACGAAGCTGTTAGAAAATCTAGATTTTGCTACCAACAGTTCAAAGGCAAAACTAAACATGGGAAAAGCTAGGTAAATAAGAGTGAATTCAAAGGGAAGAAACAGAAACCAGCCTATTTGAAGAATTTTGGCAAGGATCATCAGCGGAAAAAGTTTAATAAACCCAAAGAAAGTCAAACTGCTCAGTCCCAAGTGGCCTCAAAACAAATAGATGGAGACAATAAGAAAGAGGGCACAGTGAAAATGAGAGAACCCTTGAAATGTTGGGGATGTGGAGAACCCCATCTTTTGAGGGATTGTCCCCATTGAAACATTTAGATGATTATGAGAGATCGAGAAGCCACCACAGTAAATGACATAGCCAAAAATATACCAACCATCAGTGCAGCCTTGGAAAATCGACAAGCAGAACATCAAGCTACCATGGTTGAAATGGAGGGTAAGATTTCTGACCAATCTGTTACAGTTTTGATTGATCCGGGTGCTTCTTTGAGTTACATTAGTCCAAAAATTGTAGAAAAATGTAATCTTAAAACTGAAAAATTTCAACAGTCATGGTTGGTTCAGCTGGCCACTGGAACCAAGAGGAAGGTAACACATAAATTTCCCCGAACAAAAATTAAATTAAATGATTTTCAAACAGAAGTAAATTTGAACATTTTGCCCTTAGGTTCATATGACTTGTTGATAGGAATGGACTGGCTGGAAAAGAAGAAGGCTATGATGAACTGTTGGGAAAAGACCCTGCATTGTGTAGATGAAGAAGGAAACCTTTTATTCTCAAGGGAAAACCAAAACCTATCTCTGTAAGACAAATATCATCACTGCAATTAAAACGAACAGCTAGAAAAGGATACCAAGTTTATGCAGTACATGTGGAAGAAACATAACAGAAAACTAAAGAAAGATTGCTGGATGTTGTACCCGTAGTAAGAGCGTTTAAGGAAGTCTTTCTAGATGAGATTCCTCATCTTCCCCCCAAAAGAGAGATTGACTTTTCAATCGATCTGGTACCGGGAGCAACACCTGTTTCCCACACCCCTTATCGAATGAGACCCCCCAAACTCATGGAACTGAAAATGAAATTACAAGAATTGCTGGATAAGGGCTATATCCGACCAAGTGTGTCTCCTTGGGGAGCACCGGTCCTATTTGTGAAAAATAAATATGGAACTTTTAGGATGTGCATTGATTACCGTCAACTGAATAAGTTGACGATTAAAAACAGATACCCCTTGCCCATAATTG
Source organism: Pinus albicaulis (assembly GCA_034641835.2). NCBI lineage: Eukaryota > Viridiplantae > Streptophyta > Pinopsida > Pinales > Pinaceae > Pinus > Pinus albicaulis. Next base: position 1,215,059,366 of record CM076579.1, read on the forward strand.
ACGATCTTTTTGATCAAGTGAGAGGGGATTCAGTTTTTTTCAAAAATTGACTTAAGGACTGGTTATCACCAGCTCAGAATTAAAGAAGAAGACATCAGCAAAACAACCTTTTGAACCAGGTATGGCCACTATGAATTTGTAGTCCTACCTTTTGGTTTGAAAAATGCCCCTGCCACTTTTATGTACTTAATGAACAGTGTGTTAAATAAGTACTTGGACAAATTTGTACTTGTGTTCATAGATGGCATTTTAGTTTACTCAAAAAGTGAGGAGGAACATAAAGAAGACTTGAGGATAGTATTGCAAACTTTGAAAGAAAACCAGTTATATGCAAAGTTCAGTAAATGTGAATTTTATAAAGACAAGATTCAATACTTGGGGCATATTATTTCTGAACAAGCCCTTGCTGTTGACCCTGAAAAGATAAAGGCTATAAAAGAATGGCCTGTGCCAACTGATGTCTCAGCAGCGAGATCATTCATGGGGATTGCCGGTTATTATCGCAGATTTTGGAGAGATTTTCTGCCATAGCACATCCCATAACATCATTAAAAAGGAAGGGTGTCAAATTTGAGTGGACTGAAAAATGCCAAAACAGTTTTGACCAATTAAAACTAAAACTTACTACAACCCCTATACTGAAGATTGCAGATCCTGATAAAGAATTTGTGGTATGTACGGATGCCTGTAGAGAGGGGTTGGGAGGATTTCTTTTGCAGGAAAATTCAATTACTGCATATGAATCTAGGAAACTGAAGATACATGAACAGAACTATAGTGCCTATGATTTAGAATTAGCGGTTGTTATCCATGCCTTGAAAATGTGGCAACACTATCTCCTTGGAAAAAAATTTACATTGATGACAGATCATATTAGTCTCAAATATTTCTTTTCCCAAACTAATTTGAATGCTATACAAGCCATATGGTTGTCTTTTCTAAGTGAATTCGATATGGACATAAAACATATCAAAGGGAAAGAAAATAAAATTGATGATGCATTTAGCAGAAATGCTTGTCAGAATATAAACGACGTTGGAAGTAGTGCCCAGATCGATGTAGAAGATTTGGTCAAAAAGGCAGCAAACCAAGATCCAAATTATGAAACACTACTGGTGAAACTACTAAAGAAGGAGAAGACTGATTTCACTCAAAACCAAAAAGGGCTGATCTACTACAAAAATAGATTGTATATCCCCAATGTAGAAACTTTAAAAAGGGAGATTTTAGATGAATATCACAAACAACCATATGCAAGGCATCTTGGATATCAGAAAATGTTAACAGCTTTGAAAAAGAAGTTGTTTTGTCCAGGAATGAAAAGAGATGTAGCAGAATACTTAGCTAGATGCATGGAGTGTCAACTAGTTAAAGCTGAACATCAGCATCATGCTGGTCTTCTAAACCCTTTGCCGATTGCAGAATGGAAATGGGACACAGTTTCTATAGATTTTATAATAGGGCTACCCAAAACCAAATACCAACACGATTCAGTGATGGTAGTAGTAGACACTTGAACAAAGGCTGCACACTTCATACCTGTAAAGTTTACTTTTGGGACAGCTCAAGTAGCAGATGTGTTTCTAAAAGAGATAGTAAGATTACATGGGGTCCCAAAGGTGATTGTTTCAGATAGAGATGCTAAGTTCACAGCAGCCTTTTGGAAAGGTCTATTTGGTGGCATGGGCACTAAGTTGAATTTTAGTACTGCCTATCACCCTCAAACCGATGGGCAGACCGAGAGAACTAATCAGATTTTGGAGGATATGTTGAGGATGCATGTGATGGATAGGCCATCAAAGTGGGAATATTATCTGCATTTAGCTGAATTTTCCTACAATAATAGCTACCAATCCTCCATCAAAATGAGTCCTTTTGAGGCACTCTATGGAAGAAATTGTCGTACTCCTTTAAGCTGGAGCCAGCCAGAGGATAAACTGATGTTGGGACCAGATGCCTTACAAGAGATGGAAATAATTTTTAAACAGATACAAAGAAACATCGAGACAACACAATATCGCGAGAAAAACTATGCTGATAAGAAGAGAGTACACCGAGAATTTAAAGTGGGAGAGCATGTGTACTTACGTATTAAACCCAAAAAGAGCACACTTTATGCTAGAAGTTGTGCAAAACTGGCTCCTATATATTGTGGCCCTTTTGAAGTATTAGAAAGGGTGGGACCAGTGGCTTACAAGTTGGCCTTACCACCCCATGTTAGAGTTCATGATGTGTTTCATGTTTCATTATTAAAAAGTTATATAAATGATGTTTCTCACATAGTGGATTGGAATGTGGTACAGGTGGAACCAGAAGAGGAGTTTCTTCCAGAACCGCTTCAAATATTGGAGCGGGAAGAAATTGAATTGAGGAACTGAACGGTAGCAAGAGTAAAGGTGCAGTGGAAGCACTTTACTGCTGAAGAAGCTACCTGGGAAAGAGAAGCTGAAATGATGGAAAGATATCCATTTTTGTTTGAAAAATGAACTCCAGTAGTTATATAACAACACCGAGGACGGTGTTTGCTTTCAGAGGGGGAATATGTAACACCCGTAGTTTATGTGTTTGAAATTTAAAACTAGACATAAGAAATTTAATCCTAAGGAGAGTGGACCCCAAAGGACAAGTATTTTTTGGATGTAATTAAATATTTAATTTGAGAAAATGAATAAAATGACTTTGTGCAGATTGACCAAAATGAGAATTATGAGATCACTTGCTAAATCCATGAGGATGGATAAAGGAAAATAGTTTCCCCACAATCTTTCAAAAATCCTTGAAAGAATTTCTAAATTAGATTTTGAGGAAAATCTAGTTTCCCCAATGATGTGGAGAGTAGTTGGGAAGAGGTAAAAAGCTGGGAAAAGCATAAAGCAGCTTTAAAAAAATCCCTAAAATTGGAAGCCTAGGCAAATAGGAAGAAAAGCATCCTGATATTCTGGACGCAGAATTAGAAACAGGCTTTGGGGAACACTAGCTTAAATAAGCTGCTCCTAAACAGATTGAGGTTGATCTGTCCTTGGAGGGATCTCAGCTCGGGGGTGAATTCCGAAGATAGATGAATTCTAAGGTTGGGAGGACTGGTCAATTACCAAAGTGGTATGCTTACATAAATTAAGAATAGTTGAATATTTAATTGTGATGGAATCAATTAGAGTTATTTATATTGTTTTTCTGAAGTTTGAATATTGTTCCATACATTTACAGAGTAAGAAATGAATTAACCTTATCAATTCTGCATAGTTGTAGGAACTAGGAAAATGAGGAGAAATTCTCCAGAATCTCTAAACCAATATTTAAGTCTAAATCTAGGCATTTCTAGTACCTCATAATTCAAAAATTTGTAACTTTAATCTGCTTCTATGGGAAATGGAATACAGTTAGTCCACACTGGGAGGAAAATTCTAAATCTACAGACAGTGAGAAAGTAAATGTATAGAGTACAAAAGTATTCATTTAATTAATTACTAAGTGAAGAGCAGAGATTTATAACAATTTCAACAGCTGTGCATTTCAACATTTAAAATATTTACTATTTCCTTTAATAAGGATTGAATGGAAGAGTAGGAAATTTTAGTATTGCATGTCTGTTTTAAATAGCAAGGAAATGAAACAAAACATGACTAGTATCTGTAGAAATAACTAGGAAAGGAGATTTCTGTATGAAAGATATGGGAGTAGCCCACAAGAAAGACAAAAGGAGACCCAATTGAAATACATGCTGTGAAATTTAGAAGTGTATGAAGGAAAACTATAAACAAAATAGTACACAACCCATATATATATATATATATGTGTGTGTGTATATATATATATTGAGAATGGAGTACACAAACCTCGTCCATATATATATATATATAGGTATGTATCGATGAAAATTCGGTCTAAAAAATGGATATAATGGGATTGTTCTCTCATGACAAATAAATACAAAAGCATTTAGAGATATATAGCTACATGGAACAATTTTTTTAAAGTTTTTCAATGGGAATATTTCCCATTCTATCTGAGAGTCTCCTGTAGGAGTCATACAAAATAACAGATAGCCATGAGTCACTGCACAATTGAAAAAAAACTGGCTATAAGGAGACTTATATATGTTACAGTCACTACTATGATAAGCAATTTAAAGGATGAATAACTCATTATTTTTAAATCGTATTGACTCACACTCAACCAATAATTTCATGTGAGGTAGTATGAGAAAGTCCATAAATTAATAAGTTGTAGCTTCTTCGAAATTATGGAAAAACAAGCATATCAGTTACAAGGAATAAAAATGTCCAGATACACGCCACAAAATCTGAGCCTTTCGGGCCAGAGTCTGGTAACAGAGATCATATTCTCATTCAAATTTTAAACCATTTAACGAGTACTAGCATACGACTAAAAATTATTAATATTCCGAATCTGACAGAGTCTAGATCTTCAATGGACACTATTTAAACCATAAGAGAGTTAATTAATCCACATAAACGAAGTGGAACCATGCGACGAGAGGAGGGTTCTCTCCGCATAGGCATATACCGACCTGAAACGTCAAGGGAGGTAAAATTAATATTAAATGAAAGGAAGTCGCTCATAGCTGCCGACGATGGAATGTGTGTGGAGTATGCATTACTTGTAGAACTGCAGCCATGGTAATGAATCAATCAATAGAACAAGTGATAGAAAATCTTACCGACAGAGAGCTGTAGTAAGACGAGAAGGGGTTACCTACTAAGGAAGACCCTCGCTCTTTTTGAGTTATCTGCAACAAGCATAGAGGCATAATATTAACGAATTAGAAGCCTGAACATAAATAGTAAAATGCAGAGAAAATATAATAAAAACCAAACCTCATACAGTTCTTGCCGGATGACTATCGCTCTCCCGCTAAGAGACGAGCCAAGTAAACATCTCACTATCCACACTCAGCGCTCAAGTCACAAAGGACGAACAACGATATACTTATTAAGAAATCCTGCGTGGTATTATCAAGTCTCGTCAACCATAGGTTTGACGCCATAGATGCAGAGACAGTGACGAAAAGAGACAAGAGAGAATTAAATCAATATATTGGTACAGGAGCTGCCATGAGAGGCTGCTTAGATGGACCCAAACTAGACTAAACCATAAACGCAATTTCAAGAATGAGATCAATCTGTATCATCATCGTTCGAGACTTCCACAGAGAAAGATGTATGGCAAGTTCTGAAAGCCGACTATGATCTCCAATACAAAACGAAAGACGTCTGTATAAGGCTCATACCTAGTGAATTTGCCCATGCGTAGGTAAACAGCCGGACTGATGGGCAAGCCAACGAGTGAATACCTTCGCATGCAGAGCTTCGAAGTAAAGAGGTGAACACACCAAATGAAGAACGAAGAAACTGATCTCACACAAAAACAAGGAATTATATAATCATATCAAAATCCAGAACCCTAATTCGGTGAGAGGATCGCAGCCGTCCACATGGCAAAATCACAAAGGTGAAGCCACGGATCGAATGGCTGGAGGTTGCATTTACACCAGTCGTTCAACATTAATTGTGACAAGCTACATAATGAAGTTTCCAGCGTTTTGTCGTATGATAGAGATTGCCTTGCATCCAGAGTAGTCTGGCATGGCGATTGCCAGATCGACGTGGAGGTATAGCACGTGAATGGGAATGGGATGAAACCCATCCCAACCAATACCATGAAACCGGGAGTCTTATAAAATCTGACGTGGAGAAGTAATATCACGTCTCAATTACCATACACATCAAATCGACTCTATCGGGACGCCATATGTGGAAGCTCAATGAATACGTTCAATCTTCACATTAAATTCTGATATGAAACATATGTACAATAAAATGCAATGATATCAACATGGACCTGATGAAAATTATGAATACCACATCATCGAATAGCCATAAGTACGATATAGTCATCAATATAAAAGTATGTAAATTAAATCCAACCAATGCTCATAATCAAATCGTGTAGGAGATGACGTTATGGGAAAAAAATGAGAACACAGGATTTGTAAAAGGGTCAAGGATGCCCTCGTGGGTGAAACCTATTTGAATCCTTTGTATATAAATACATAAAAATGTGTTGAATGGCCAAGGGCCAATGACATCCAAGTAAAGGTTAGACATAGGTTGATAGGTGCGGCCCTTCATAGGGAATGGATTAATGATAAATAACTCCACTATGATTTTAATACAAAGACCCTTAGGTTAAATTGAATTTGAAATGGAAGTTAATAGATATTGACTTTGGGTATAGTGGTTATGTGGAAATGAATCATATTGGGGAAATAAAATATGATTAAACCAGATAGTAATCAAAAATATTATGTAGAACTTATTCTTGGAAATATGAAATGCCTAGGAAAAAAAAAAAAATTGAGTAAATGGGAGGTGTGACAGTTTCATTATTGATGTTCTCATAATATATTTTGCGCTTCAATAGTGATGTTTAAAAAGCCATGTGCATAATAGACATTGTAAAATAGATTTTTTTTAATGTTATTTTTAATCCTAAAAATAGATCTGTGGCTGGAAATGGAAGTGTTATATTCACAATAGACATTGTAAAATAGATTTTTTTGTGTTATTTTTAATCCTAAAAATAGATCTATGGCTGAAAATGGAAGTGTTATATTCACACTAAAACAAAAAAAAAGCGATTTCTTAGTTGAAATGAAACAAAAACAGTAAAATCATAAACTATTATGGATGAATTTTTTAAAAAGCCACGTGCATAATGGACGTTGTAAAATAGATATGTTTATGCTATTTTTAATCTTAAAAATGGATTTCTGGCTCAAAATGGAAGTGTTATATTCACAATAAAACCAGAACAAGTGAGTTCCTGGCTGAAATAAAAAAAAGGAGGTAAAATAATAAAAAATTATCTACGAAAATTTTAAAAAGGCTATGTTCATAGCGGACATTATAAAACATTTTTTTTTGTATGATGTTTTTAATGCGAAAAATAGATTTGAAAACGAAAGTGTAAAAAAAATAGAATCAATGAAATTAAAAAAGAAACCATTAATTGCACTGTATTTCATCTGGATAATTAAAGTTGAATCTAAAAAATAGAGATCGCTACCTTTTCAATGCTACTTTGAGACTGAAAATGTTGGTGGTAGAGTTTTGAGCTTCCGGACTATTTCATCAATTGTCTTCCTCGTTTCCTCAAGTGTTATCGATTGCAGTATATAACGCCCTTGAACAATGCTCTGCAATGTTGTATGAAAGTATTTAATGCCCTTCAACGATGCTCTGCAATGCTGTATCAAAGCTACAGTGCTGCAGCAGTCCTGAACAGTGTCTCTAGTGGTTATTACAAGTAAATGTAAAGTTTCTACATTATGAGTGAGAGACCGAAAATGTTGGTGGTAGAGTTTTGAGCTTTCGGACTATTTCATCAATTGTCTTCCTCGTTTCCTCAAGTGTTATCGATTGCAGTATCTAACGCCCTTGTACAATGCTATGCAATGCTATATCAAAGAATTTAATGCCCTTGAACAATGCTCTGCAAATCTGTATCAAACCTACGGTGCTGCAGTAGTCCTGAACAGTGTCTCTAGTGGTTAATACACGTAAAGGTCTAAATTTTATGCATTAAGGGTGAGAGATTGGAAGTTCCCTGCCATAGGTTTTATTTTCTTGGAAAGAAGGCCAGGTATAGTTTATCTAATTGGTAGCTTAAAACAAATTTAATTACCGATTGTTTGAATACATATTTGCAAGTTGCAGTTGCTCAGAAAAGTCAAGTTTAAGAAAAAACTGGTAAATAAAAAAATTTAATAAAAAATTGGTAAATAGAAAATTGAAGCATAAGAACGTGTTGGAAAGAATTTTAAATGTCAAAAACATGTTTTCCATAGCAACTAGCAAGTTGGAGAAAATGGCCATCCACAAATTCCAGTCTGCAAATACGGGCAAAATCCCCATCAAATTCCACCACTGCTTGGGACTTCGCCTTCTCTGCACATCCCTCGCACTTGTCTTCGATATCTGACATGGAGTTGTCGAATGATGCCCAGAAGAAATTGGAGGACTCGGCGTTTTGGGAGTCTCTGTTTGCGGAACTAGATAGTGTTCAGTACATGAATTTGGAAAAAATTCTGTCCATTGACGAAGAATTTGGAGGTCATTCTGACTTCGCAGGAGGAAGAGGTTGACATCTCAGTAGAACCCATGGGCCATAAGCCTTTGGAACTTGGAAGACAGTTGAGTTTCTGAGACGTGGAACAAGATAAAAATGGACTTATTTTTCGGCAGTCTATGCCCAGTTCGTAGTATCTACAACGGTTTCTAACCTACCTGTGCCACGCAATACCTGAATTGTCGTGCTGATATTCGATCCTAATGTCTTTTCAGTGACACACATTTGTGTGTGAAGACTCCTTGTCTTCCGCAGACTTGTCCCAAGTAGAACATTTACAAATGTCATATGATACTTACTAAATCAGAGTTTGGAATATTTTGATAAATATGAATGGAGTTTTGCAAGTCTGGAGTAGAATGTTTACAAATGTTGTTTGGAATATTTTGGAAATTTGATAATATTTTGGAAATTTTGAAATAATTTATAGTTGATATAGAAAAGGTCGTAAAAGTCTTTATTAACATATTTCTTAATTTAGAATATTTTAAAAAATTGATAAATATGTTGGAAGTTTTGAAATAATTTATATTTGATATAAAAGTGGTCCTATGTCTTCATTAGCATAATTTTTTTTTTGAAAAACCAAAATCTTTAGCTAATATTTGAAAGGAATATTTTTTATTTTCTAATACTGTGTTTTATGTCAAGAGAGTGATAGGTAGATAAAATGGATGTTGGAATATGTAATTCCTACTTGTCTGTGGTTGTAACTCTCTATATAAAGAGTATGTTCCTACATTATAGAAGGTAGCCAGAACTATATTTATTCTTAGTTTAGTGTGTGGTTGAGAGAATCTCTCAACCACATTACTGTGCGTCCAAGATAGATTTCCTATCTTGAGACTATCTCATGTTTAAATGTGTGTAATCTCTTTGATTAATTAATATAGTTTGCAAACTCATATTTTATCTTGGTATCAGAGCCCGTAAGGGCCTTTGGCCTTTCCTGGGCATAGGAATATAAATCACTGTATTTATATAGTTTTATTAAGTTTTGTTTGAACATCATAGAGAAATTCCTAGTGTTGCGTAAGACCAATCCTAGAGTGCTATTGGTGGAGGCTCTAGAAAGCCGTGACAGAGATCGCGTGGCAGTGTGGTGTCTTCATGCATGAGGCCAAGTAAGGCAAGGAGTGTGGGATCACCTACTGTTAGCTCTTGCAATTACTAAGTTCGAGTAGTATAGGTCAAAGAATTACCTCCCGAGAGTGCAAGTCATGGTGGATTTTTGGATGCGTGAGCATATCTAAGTCTGTAAATTTTGGCCGTTCAGTGGTATCAAATTGCGGTCTCTTGTGTTTTTAATGAAGCTTTGATTCAATAACAGTATCGATTGACGCCATGTGTCTCCTGCGGTGTAGATTTTGCAAATATATATATATATATTTTTGTATATATGTTTCAGTTAATGGGCTTTGGCAGCATGATTCAATGGGTTGTCCTGGTCAGGAATTAGCGCATTTAAGCATCTATATTGTTTCTAGCTACAGCCGGATCGTCCAAGGTTCGTATCTTGGGGATAGTGAGCTTGAATTGCTTTTTAAAGTTAAGAAATTGTCATTGGGAATCATGTCGAAAGCCGAAGAAGAGAGTTCCAATTCGATGCAGCAGCGGGTGAAGTTCCTGTGCAGCTTCGACGACAGCTTTTTTCCATGGCCTTCTAATGGGAAGCTCTGGTATGTTGGGGGGGAAACCCGTATTGCCTGCATGAATAGGGATATTAGCTTTTCAGAGCTCGTTTCGAAGATGGAGGAGTTTTGCGACGAGGCTTTTATAATGAAGTATCATCTCCCTAAGGAGGAGGACCTAGATGCTCTGGTCTCCATTCTATGCGAAAATGATCTTGCTAACATGATGGAATAATACGATAAGCTCGAGGCGATAGAGGGATTCACGCGGTTGCAGGGTTTCCTGTTCTCGGCCGTAGAGGGTTATGATGTCTCGGCCGTCTGTATCGAAGGAGGTGATGCTAATCAGAGGTATGTTGAGGCTTTGAGTTCTTTGCCTGAACATGGTCACCCTAGAAAATAGGGTATTGGTTAGTGGATTCATAGAGCCGAGTCCTTTAATTCCTCGAATTATTTGAATTGTGTCCTGCCACCTGACAATGGAAATTAGAGTAGAGCTGAATCCTTTAGCTCCTTGAGTTCCGTAAATTGTGTTGTGCTGCTTGATAATGGATCCATCTCTAGGAGGATTCAGATTCCTCATCAGGTCAGTGTTAATGTTAATTCTTCGAGACAACAACTCATGCATGTCCAGTCCCCATCGATGTCACCTCTGGACCATCCCCGCCAACCTTTCTCTCCCCTGAGTTATGCTCTGCAGCCATCGGTAGCTTCTTTTCAGTTAGAAGAGCCTGAGGTCTACCATCATGAGCAGCCCTGGAAGTTAGGGAGCCATCTGCGAGCGCAGGATTTGATGTGCTCATGTTCTACTGGTTCACATGTTTCGTATGGGGATTATATGAAGGGTCCTTTTGAAGAGGCTCATCCTACTGATGAAGAACATTGCAGCAGGGTGGCGATGAATCATAAACACTGTATGAAGGTTTTCTCAGCAAATGAAAATTATGGTGGAAACTCAAACTCATAGGACTTCAGTAGCCTGAGAGGTAGGATTGAAGTTCGCAATCATTGGCCTGAAGATAAACCTACCCCTCCTGATATCTTCTGTTGCTAGTCTCCTTCCCATCACGGTCTTCAAAACATGCATCTCATACACCAGGCCTTTGCTAACTACCATCAAACTGATGTGCCTATGGTTCCTCCAGATTTTATTGCGAAGTTTGTGTCGAGATACAGCAGAAGAGGATCGGATTTCCCATGCTGTGGACCAATTTTTTGATTTGGATTCTGGAGGTTGTATAAGATTTGAGCACTTTGTTGTTGTATAGCGAGAAGGTGGACGAGGTCATTGAGAAGGGTCGAGTCTTGAAATGCTATTTTTTTGTTTTTTGGTTTCAATTTGCTTTAATTTCTTGTTGGAACCAATCAGTGGTGGCTTCACTCACATGCTCAAGTTCAACAATGTAGCTTTTAGGTTGGAAGATTTGTTGTTTTGTGATTTATATGCAGTGACCAGGTCCATATTTGTTGCAAAGGTCACCTGGTGCTAGTGCTGGTTATGTTGGTTATTGGTGTTATGAACATGGACTTGTGTAGAAAAGAGGTCGATAGTTTTTTGGGTCTTCTGCAGGTGTCAGAAGGGGTGCGAAAGCACAAGGAGTTTTTGGGAGGCTTACAACTTCCTTTGTTTGGGATCGACCTGGTTGAAGGTGGAACACACTTCTAGCATGGTCTCGTGGCGCAACAGTGAAGTGAGACGAAGGCAGTGTGATGAGCTACTTGGACATGATTATGTTTCTATACAGGGATGAAACTAAAAGTTCCAACATATTTTCTTTGATGAAACAAATTTTCTTCGTGAATTATTTTGCTTTCATGTTGAGACCGATCAACTTAACATGTAAATGAATTTATGTAAATCTGGTTAAAAGAATTAAATGTTGTATTGTTGTGACATTTATTTTGGTCAACTATTGTCACGAGTGTGAGTCTTTGTTGGAATCAGCCATTCCAACAATAGACAAATTTATTTGTAGGAATGATTTACTACCAGATATGATGAAGACATTGGCGGTGAAAATTGCTTCAAAGGATAGTGGTTGGATCTACATGAGAGATCAAAGGAAGATGGAAAATCAAGTTTGTGTGTGTCTTTTGTGAATTTTTTTGGAATATACTGTTGATTATGAGTCACACAATTCAATGGTAAGCAAGTCTAGGTGGTTGTTGTAGTGGTCATTGTATGCATCTGGAAACTCCAAGAGTTGGAGTATGGAATGTATGCCTTGTTAAGGCATGTGTAAAGTTCGTGGTAATCTCAAAACCAATTTGTAAGTATAGGTTTATGGTTAGCTCGAAACCATATTTTGTCATTGTAAAGAGATGGTTTATGGTGAACTAGAAACCACATACAGGAGCCTTCATGGCTACAGGAGTCTTTGTGGCTACAGGTGCCCTGAGTGCACATAGGAGCTGAAATTCTCACAGTAGCTTAAATGCTCACAAGAGTAGGTAGACTGTAGTAAACACCTTACTCACAGGTCTTAGATATTGTTGTTTCTGAGCATAGGAGGGTCGACGCGTTTTTCTATCTGACAGTCATGTCGAACGGTGCAATCAGCGCGACTGTTCAGGATTGTTATTTGGACATGTATATTTGGCTTAGAAAGGCGCTGATCTCTCTTTTTGGTAGTACTGCACATGGGATTCACCCGTTTGTGATGGGTCTGAGTTGCAAACATTATTTCCGGTTCTACACATGGGATTTTCCCATTTGTGGTGAATTTGAGTCGCGGACACATTTTTTTGATACAGGGACATGTATGCAGTCATAATAGTTGACAGAACCATGTATGTGAAGGATATCCTACGAGACCAGCAGGTGCAGCGGTTGGTACCCATGCATTCTGGTGGATGGTTGCTCTTTTATATGGACGTGGACATATCATTTTTTTTTCTTATGATTGACCACAACTAGATTTTGTGAATCGATATCACGACAAGTATTCATTAAGGGAGGGTGTTGGAATATGTAATTCATACTTGTCTGTTGTTGTAACTCTCTATATAAATATTTTGTTCCTAAATTATAGGAGGTAGCTAGAACTATATTTATTCCTATTTTAGTGTGTGGTTGAGAGAATCTCTCAACCACATTATTGTGTGTCCAAGATAGATTTCCTATCTTGAGACCATCTCATGTTTAAATGTGTGTAATCTCTTTGATTAATTAATATAGTTTGCAAACTAATATTTTATCTATGGAGCTAGTAGATTACAAGATTATAGATGTCACTATTTGATTTTAGTATTGAATAAATATGTTTTTGAAATGAGATTTTGATGATAATAGATATTATATGAAGTTGAAGTTTAATCAAAATTACTTAAAAATATGATTTTTTTGTTTTATTTTTGGGTAAAAATAATATAAAATTACTATTATAACTAATTAACTAACCAAATCAAATAACGACTATTTTTAATAGCTATTATGGGGCGATGACGCATTCTTACTATTTATTCAATGAGATCGGTTTCTTTCTTCACCTTGTCCTGAGAATGAACCACATTAAATGATTTTAAAAGTCACCAAATCCTAATGATGTGATTCCAAAAGACATTTATCTACATTATGGACCACAAATGTCTTATATCTAACATTAAATAGTATTATTATTATTATAAATAAAAATAAAAATTATAATATTACAATGAGTTTGAAATTATATATATATATTTGCAAAAAAGATTATTAAATTTTAAATTGATCAAAATGAATGAGTCTAAAAATTATTTATGTTTATTAGATTTTATATTTTTCTTAGTAAACATAAAAATAATTGTAAAAATGTACATCACTATAAAAATGTTTTAAGGAACCAAAATTTTCCTAAGTTTATTTTGAAAAGGAACCATATTTGAATTATAATATGAAGTTGAAGTTTAATTAAAGTTAATTAAAAATATGAGATTTTTCTTTTTTTGGTTTTATTTGTATTTAAAAATAATATAAAATATTCTTTTAATTATCATAAATAAAAATAAGAATTACAATAGTATAATGAGTTTGAAATTAAAAAATATATATTTGCAAAAAAAAATTGTCAAATTTTAAATTCGTCAAAAGAATGAAGTTAAAAATTATTTATGTCTATTAGATTTTTCATTTCTCTTAGTAGATATAAAAAATAATCTAAAAAATTATGTTTTAAGAAAGAAAACAAAGAGTTCTAATTTTGAATAAGGATAACTAGAAGTTTATGAACTTGGAAATTAGTCAAATGAAATCAATTCTTTTAACCAAGAGAAACCGTTCAACAATCATAATTTTAATGACCATGATACCACTGATGAATTCCTCAGTATATCAGCCAATCTTATGGTTTCTCAAAAATATCTTATTATATGACCTTCTTCTTCATCTTACTATCACTTGTCTCAAACTAATTATAATGAATTAACTTGTGATGAATATGTGCCATGCTCTTCAAATGTACAATCCAATGAAGAAGAAATCTATGAAATCATATACAATCCATTCCTTGCATTTTTATTTCCAGACATGCATCCCGATAATTCTTTAGCTCATTTTTCTCATGATATTTCTCATATGTACACACACACACACACACACACACACACACACACACAATAATAATAATTTTATGGTGTGAGTAATATGTTTGTTCATGTTCAAAAATATGATCAAAGCAATAAACTAGATGGCTTCCATTTAGGTAATAGTGATTTTGTGGAAATAAATGATAATAGTTGTATGCATGCAATTTGTGATCTAAATCATCTGTTAAAATATAATTATTCAATATTTGAAAGTTTCCAAACTTGTGAGGGAGTTGAGGCACCTCAGATATTGTTGATGGTTATGTCAACTTCTCAAAATCCTGATGGGGTCCCTGAACTAGGTCAGATATGGAATTTCTTGCCTAATTCTTTTACCCACATCACTTCACTGGATGCAAACTCGTTCTTGAAATATTTTCGTTTTTTCCAACATATTTTTATAACTTTCAAGATTAGGGTTTTGATCAGATAGAGAATGTTGTTTTAATTAATGCATATTCATGTAAACCTCTTTCATTGAACCCAAGAATGTATATGTTTCATTGATGTGTAGAGCTATGAAGACTCTCATTATGATTATCAAGATAAAGGTCACCTTTGTCTAAATAATTAATATCTCTTAACTGCTTTTGTGAACAATCAACACTAAACAATTATTGTGAGTGTTATGAAACTGATAATTTTTGTTCTAGCCTAATCAATTCTTTTGAGTAGCATTCAATGCTCAAATAATTTATTCGATCAAAACACCCATACTAATATGGATGCTGTATTTTATTTGAGATATCCTCTAACATTTTGTCAGCATGTTATATTAATTGGCTTCCCTAATTTAGAACACCAACAATTGTCTTTAATTACTTAATATTTCATATTACTAGTTTGGTATGGAATTGGACATCGACGGAACTTATCGAGAATCAAGAATATTATATGTCAAGCCACCAATACGATCATAACACTCTGTCTAAAAATTTTCATTCAAATAATCATTTTCCCAGTAGTATATATGGTGATATTTGTTTTACGTCGATTGCTCTTGTTGGAGCCATTGATGTTTATGATTTATCATTTCATTGTTCAAATAATTTTCAGGTAGGTGTGGAACTTCAACCATTACTTGCAGTTATGGCAAACCCTCACTATCTTGACATGGATTCTTAATGGGATCATGTTATCTTTACTTTCAGTATTCTCCCCATGATTTGAATATCTAATTGAAAGTTCATTCTCCCAAGAGTTTCATGACTTTCAAAAGGATTTTTTTGAATTTCATGATCTATTCTATGATTGGATGGAAACATATTACTTAGCAAGCTCTATAATCAATAATAAATTTCAATATCTCTTGATGTTTTCTCCTAATGAGAACATAGGTGAAGGAACATTCATGAGAAACTTTCGAGTTATGTATGATTGTGGTTCTAATAAAAAGGGGAAGGTGGCATATTGGTTGAAATTATTTGTTATAGCCCAAATTTCTGCTAGTAGGAAAGACCTTCCATTTCTTGTACAAGTCATTCACAACCATATCTTTATTTTTACACATTTCTTTATAGTGGTTCTAATTGTCTGCATCTTTCTACTTGCAGGTGAGGGGTAGATTCTTTTTTTTCCATTGGAAATTTCACTTCTCATAACCTTGACCTTCTAGCCGGTTAGGTTAGGAGTAGGTCTAGTCACATTTTAGCTTTTCTTTTGTATTCCACCTTCCTTTCATTTTTCTTTGTATCTAATATATTTAGTTTCTTTATTTTCTTCCTTCCCTTCTTGCCTTTAATTTTAGTTTCATAATTATTTTGTTTTCATTGTTGTGAAATTTCATTATTTCATGTTTTGTTTAATAATACCGTGCATGAAAACTATTCTTATTTTTCTAGAAAGACAATGTGGAAAATATTTTAAAGGAAATTTTGACGAAGCGGAATGATTGGCTAGTCTATGATCCCCTTCCTTGTTTGTGTTTACATATATTTTAAGGTCAAAGACCTTTGAATGGAAAATATGATTCATTCAAACAGAAAGCTATAAGTATAACCATCATGTGCGTATCATTTTTAGGAGCTTCATTCCATGACTCATTATGGTAATTGAATGGTGTTTTTCTTTTCGATCCAATTGAGTAGTCAAGGGAAAGGAGAAAAATAGGACTAATCATACTAATACCATAGGTATATAACAGTCTCTAAGGGAATAACCTCTTTCTCTCAATATGTCAAGATTTATATTTCACACTAGCAATATACATGTTAATAAACTTCCAACGAGAATTTACAAAAAAAATAAAGGGTGAAATAAGGGAAAGGAATCCTTGATAGAGAGGTGAAGCAAGAAACTTCATTGGGGTACTGAACAGGCTTGTTGGCAGTGAAGCAATGCTTGTGTTGTTGTAGTGACTCCACCAATATGTTGAACGGACTTGCTGGTAGTAGAGAAACACTATATATGGAACTACAACTATGA
Source organism: Pinus albicaulis (assembly GCA_034641835.2). Classification (NCBI taxonomy): domain Eukaryota; kingdom Viridiplantae; phylum Streptophyta; class Pinopsida; order Pinales; family Pinaceae; genus Pinus; species Pinus albicaulis. The sequence goes on from CM076579.1 coordinate 1,215,076,135, forward strand.
TCATCTTATACTCACAAATAGATACTATCCTCTTCCTAGATATAAATAGTTGATATATGGTAATCCTTGTAAATGTTTCTAGTCGATAAAGGTGATAAGAGATACTATGATTATAGCTAGGATATATGGAGAAGTTCTAGTGATCCACACGGCGAATCAATACTTCATGACAGACTAAAAATTCATGCTTAAAGGAGGACCTAAGTAGGGAATTTGGATGTTTTACTATGTATTTCCAAGTGTTTTCATTGTGACAAAAACCCACCAAAATTATTACTACACTTTCATTTTGTAGCCTCCTCGTGATCTTACTATCTGTTGTTCCAAGTAGATACTAACAAGTTTATGGTTGGTTGATGTTTTGCTAAGTGCTCAGGACTTCTTCTAAGATTCTAAGTATTCAAGCCACTTTCTTACACATTCTTAGATTTTTTATGCATTTACAAGAACACCTATTTCTAGCAAGCTTAGAAGTCGATGTCTATCCTCTGAAGTTAAAAGTTTTTCATTCTTGGAAAAACATGTCTGTGAAGTCCTTGGTAATAGTAATTGTGTAATATTTAGTAGTAGATATTGTACAGATCTCGGACATTACGTAGCCCCTGATGATAGTGATTTCTTAGTTGACAGGGACGACTACACAATCCATGTGGATAGTGAAGGCACAATTTTAGTTGAAAATATCCCTCACTCTTAGTTGCAAGTGTATCATCATCTAGGTGAGTTTCTAAGTTGTCGCTTTTGTGGGCTATTTCTTTCATTTAATTTCATGACTATCATTTTTTCTTTCTTTCAATATTTCAAGTGCCGATTTTATTTTATTTTTCTTTTTTCATGTGTCTATTTCACTTTCTTTATCTTTTAAAATGTCATTTTCACTTATTCTTACTATTGCAAGTTCTGCTTTTGATTGTCTTTTGATTGTTTTCACTCTTTCATGTGTTACAGTTTGGTGCGCCACAAGAGGTAGCTCTAGTACAAAGATCTACATTATATAATCTAATATATAATAATATTATTCAGTAGACACTCACCCACAACATAGAACACATTTCAGTTGTAGTCAACTCTTGTGTCATAACTTGTATTGTTAGTGTCTCAAAGCTACATTTCAACTATCACACTTAGAAATAACTGTCACTTTGTTGTTGTTTCATAGTATGGATGTGAATATTGAGTATTTTCCATTCTCTTAGCTTGTGTTTGATGGTATACATATGGGTGAATATTCTTTGGATCCTGTTTTAATCATGTGTTCTCTCTTGTTCCATTGATCCAATACTTAGATATTTTTGGACTTCCCTTGTCTTCGCACTTTCATATCTAAAATCTCAACTACTGAATGAGAACATTATGCATTATTAGCTACCAAGGATTAATCCCTTACCTCCTACAATTGTGCATTGTGATATCCTAAGGGAAATGTATTCCAAAAACACATTGCGTAATCTTGAACTACAGTCCCTCAATCTCTTCTTGCTTACCGTTGAAAATTGTGTCAAAGGTGGATTTTTTATTTCCTCCATTGAACATATCATAGTCCTAGTGGATATTGGATCCTCCTCATCATCATTGCTGAAAATATATACACAATCCAAAAGCTCCCTCTCATTCATGGTGAAGTGAGTATCTTCAAGCTACATTGACCTAGCCTTATGTTGATTATACCAGTCAACTGCGCAATCCCTTCACTAAGTGAGCCATTTATTGAGAATTTTGTAGTTATAGTGGAAAACGTGACCCTCTCTATATCACTACAACCCTCAACTTTGTAATCTTCGATCTTTCTCATTAATGACTATGCATTGCACATTTAAATTGGCTAGTCCTATCTCTCCTACTCACTGAAATCCATTACTTCAGAGTACCTTGTCTTGTCTAATACCCTACAGTGCATTGCATATTTCTAGTGGATAGTGGGGTCTTTCATATATCTTTTTGAATCTCGATTTCACAATCCCTTAGTTCTCCTCCTTGTCCATTATGCACTAAACATCTTTAGTAAAAAATCTCGTCAGCCTTGTCCCTTGGAATTGCCCAATGTCAAGAACCTTAAAGGAACCTCCCATTATTGCACATGGAGTATTTATAGTGGAAAACATGGTCACCCCTTCATAACTACTAAGCCCAATTGTGAAATTCCTATTTTTTCCCTCTCAAAACCGTTTCCCATTTTCCCATAACAATCAACATCTTCCAAGAGTAAAAAAATGTATAGTATGCAGTTATTGAACTGATGTTGGCTTATCATCAATGGGACTAATTTGGAGGTATTATCATCTCAGCATGGCAGGGTGATTCTAAAGGAAGGTTAGCAAGAAATGGTTACAATATGGACACTCGTGGAGACAAGACACAAAGATGATATTATGTAGGACACGATTCAAGGAGTCCTTGACCAAGACAAAGAAATGGAAACTCATGTTCAATTGGAAGGTTCCAATACCTATGTAGACCCTTTGGAGGGTGAATATGATGTACAAACAAAGATCCTTCATGAATAAGTCAAAGTCATAGTAGTAAACAGAAGATCTTGGAATTTATAAAATGAAGTCTTATGTCACAATCACCAAGTCATGGCTTCTGAAAGTGTCACTATAAAATTCATATGTGTCAATGTATTTTTCCACATCACTTGATGAATGCAATTATGTAATTTATAAAAAATGAGAAATGTAAAATGTGTGGAATCCCAAGGGTCCCACATTAAATGTGAAAATTCACCAAACTTTCTACAATAGTGTATGAGCTCAAAGGTCATATAAGAATTCCAAAAGTCATAGTAAATGTTTAAGAGTCATGAGGGAGGTCAGGAGTAACATGGGAAGTGGAGAATCACCTTTTTTGTTATAAATACATCCTTATAGCTCAAGAAAATTACTTTGGAGTCTTCACCTTGGCTTCCCTAGCTTGATGTGGGAGAGTAGATCATTCTTTTGAGGAGAAAGTGGTGACTTAAATTTTCACTATTGGGCTAGTGTCACATCATTTTAATCATGCAACTGGGACTTTCACTCAATATATGAAGCTCTCGAAGCTGCTTCAATTTAATTAATATGTCGTTACTAATTGCAATAATATTCTTTCATTATGTATGATGTATGTTTATATTAGCACATACTAATGAAAATGGACTACTTCATTGGCTTTAGTACGCATCTTCTTCAATTTGCATTGTTACCTAATTTTACGATCATTGTTATCTTGTGAACTACTTTGAAATTTAATCAATGATTATTTCCATAATCTTATGTGCCTCTTTTGTGATAGTACTATTATTTTTCTTCTAGAGGCTTACTCTTTTTTCCTTTTCATGAAATACCGTTATATACATTGAAATTGTATGCCTCACTATGTGAAATTACTTGCTTGTTTCAAATACTGTTTACATAGTCTCTTATGTTGATAATTGAAACCCAAGAAAATAACTTCAAATAATGGTGATTGGGCCTACTATCATGATGGTTATCCCAATCCAAATGATGTGAGGTATATTTAATACTTCATACCAAGGAGACCCCCTTTATTGGCAAATTTCTAGCATTGTCAAGAAGTGGAACTTAAAGGAGGGTCATATGAAACATTGAGCTTTTTGAGTGTCTTTTGAATCTCGTATCTTGAATGGATAATTTTCAAATCATAATCTTAGGATACTTTTCCAACAGAGAAAATCTTTCTCTCCTCGAGGTTTGAACATCCATAGCCATGTATACATCTAAATTACTTAATTTTTGTGATTTTTATGAACTGGATTTTGAAGATGTTGCTAGTATATTATTCACCCTCGCTTTTGAAGGTCGAGTTAAACTATGTTGTCATCCTCTCCACTAGAAATTCCTTTAGATACTCTTGATTCTCATGTTACTAGTCCAAATGGCGATAAAATACAATGTGGTCACATTCCAAAGGTAGAGGAGCAGAAGTGTGAAGACACTTTTGACCTGTCCTCCCTAATTCAAAGTCCTCAATTTTAATATGTTGTTTCTTCAATATTGGTTTAATTAGAATGTTGTGATCCTGGAAATTACTCAGATGAAATCAAATCTCTTAACCAGTAGACAACCTTAGAAAATCATCATTTTAATGACCATGATCCCATTAACGCATGCTTAGGTATATCGACCAATCTTATGATTTCTCAATAAGATCTTCTTATAGGAGCTTCTTCCTCATATTACTATCACTTATGTCCTATTACTTGTAATGAATTAACTTGTGATGAAAATTCCCCACGCTCTTCAAATCTACAATCTAATGAGGTGGAATTTAGAATGATGCAAGGAAGTGAGGTCATACATGATGACGAATAAAGGAATGAAATCATAGAACATTCATTCCTTGCCTTGTAATTTCCAATCTTGTATTAAGATAATTTTTTAATTTATGTTGCTCATGAGATTTATTTAATTTAGGTTGTATCACTCTTTAATTTCCAATCTTGTATCAGGGTAATTCTTTAATTTAGGTTCTCATGAGATTTCTTTAATTTAGGTTGTATCACTCTTTAATTTAGGTAATTCTTATGACGTGAATAATATGTTCCTTTTGGTCAAGAAATATTATTAAAGGAGTGATGTAGATGGTTTCGATCTAGATAATACTTATCATGTTGAAATAACTGATATTCTTTGTCCACATGCAATTCACGATTTGACATGGATCTCAAAATATAATTATTCAACATTTGAAAGTTTTAAGACTTGTTAGGGAGTCGATGCACTTAAGCTCTTGTTGATGGTTATGTTAGGTTCCCGCAATCCTTATGAGGTCCTGAAACTAGGTTAGATCTAAAATTTCTTGCACGATTCATTTCTCCACGTTGTTTCACTAGATGCAAACTCATTCTTGAAATATTTTGTGATTTTCGAAGAGAATTCTTCCAATTTTCAATATTGGGCTTCTGATCTAATATGGAACCTTGTTTTAGTTAATTCTTCTTCATGTAAATCTCTTCCACTGAACCCAAGATTGGAATGTATGTTTCATGGATGTGCATAGGTATGAAACTTCTCATTTAGATTATCAAGATAAAGGTAACCATTGGCCACAAATTTTATAGATGTGAAGTGCCTTTGTGAACAAGAAGCTCCTAATATTTACTCTGAATGATATGAAGCTAATAATTTTCCTGTTGGACCAATAAATCCTTTTCAATAGCATTCATGTCTAAAATCGTTTAATCGATCAAAACCACTATGTTGATATGGATACTATATTTGATTTTACATTTATTTCTAGCCTTTTGTCAACATGTTATTCTAATCAGTTTCCCAGATTTACAAGACCAAAATTTTTCTTTAATTTTCAATGCATTCATATTATTGGTCTTGTATGGAATTTGACACAAAGTGAACTGATCGAGTATCAAGAACCTTGTATTTCAAGCCACCAAGCTTATCATAACACTAGATCTAACAACTGTCAATCAAATAATCATTTTCCCACTAACATATCTAATGATAGTTGTTTTACATTGATTGATATTGTTGAACCCATTGATCTATTTCATTGTTCAAATACCTCTCAATTATTTGAGGCACTTCAACCTTTGTTGACAGTTATGTCAAGCCCTCAATCTAAACAAGATCATGTTATGTTTTATTTACATTATTATTCCAATGATTTGAATCTTCTTATTGAATGTTCATTCTCCCAAGAGTTTTAGAGTTTTCAAAGGATAATTTCAAAGTGCATGATTGAAGCTATGATTAGCTAGAAACATGTTACATAGCAAGCCATTTAAAAAATTATAAGTTTCAATAATCCTTGATGTTTTTTATGAATGAGAAAATGGATGAACGCACATTAATGAGAAGATTTCAAGGTTTGTATGATTTTAGATCTAATCGAAAAGGTAAGGCTACATATTGGTTAAAGATAGTTATTATGGCACATATTTTCACTACTAGGCAAGACCGTTTGTTTCTCGTACAATTCATTCACTATTATATATTTATTTTTGCACATTCTCTATATTGGTACTAAATTTTAGTATCTTTCTACTTATACATTGAGAGAATATTCTTTGATTGCATTGGAAATTTCACTTCACTTAGCCTGGAACTTGTAGTTGGTTAGGTTAGGAGTAGGTCTAGCCTAGTTCTAGATTTTTTTTGCATTGTATCTACCCTACATGATTATATCTATTTAGTCTTTGAAGTCAACTTATTTTATTCCTTCATGTATTTCCTTTCATTTTAATCTCTTTTTTGTTATTTTTTTTCCTTTTTGTTGCTTTGTTTTCTTTATTTCTTTAGGTATTTATTTATTATTTTATTTAATAATACTATGAATTAAAACTATTTGTGTTTGACTCGAAAGAAAATGTGGCGAATATCTGAAAGGGAAATTTTAATGATGAGGAATGCTTGGTTGGTCTATGATCTTCTTCTTCTTTTGTGTTTACATATCTTTTAAGGTCAATGATGTCTGAATGGAAACTATGATTCATTCAAATGGAAATCTATAAACATAACCATGATGCTCATATCTATTTCAGGAGCTTCATTCCTTAAGTCTATATCATAATTGAATGGTGTTTTTCTTGTCGATCAAATCGATTATAGAAGGAAAAGGAGAAAAATAAGAGCGAGAATATTAATTTCAGAGGTGTATAACAACCTCTAAAGCAATTACCTCTCTTGATCTCAATAATCCAAGATACCTCCTCCACCATGGTTAAATAAATGGTGATAAAATTCCAATGATAATATTGCAAAAAAAATAAAGGGTGAAAGAAGAGAAAGGCTTCCTCTGTAGAGAGGTGAAGTAAGAACCCTCATCGAGGTACTAAACAACCTTTTCGGAAGTGAACCAATGCTTTTGTTCCTATACTGACTATCTCTAGGCACTGAATAAGCATTCTTCCAATAGAGCACCACCAAGGATGGAACTAAAAAATTGATAATATTGAACTCGTGAATATATACAATCCTCTTTCTGGATAAAAATAGTTGAGGTATAGTAATCCTTGTAAATGTGTTTAGTCTAGAAATGGGACAGGAGATACTAAACTTATATTTGGAATAAATGAGGAACCCAAATGGTGAATAAAAACTTCCTAAAAGAGTAGGATTTCATGGTTAAAGGAAGACCTAATTGGAGAAGTTGGAGTTCTTCCTATGTTTCATCAAGTGTTTTTACGACTACAAACACCCTCCAAAATTTTTCCTATGCTTGAAATTTGGATCCTCCTTATGTTCTTATGAAATATTGTTGCAAGTTGATCATAGTCACTTCATGGTCAGTTGACATTTTACTATGTGTTGAAGTATTCTTCTGAAATTCTAACTATTGAAGCCACCTCCTTATACATTCTTATTTTTCTGATGCATTTTAGGCACACCTCTTTCTATGCATTCCACATATATCCTTTGGTGATAGAAATTGTGCAATCTTAGAAGAGAGTTCTTGTGCAGTCCTGGGTACCATTAACTACAAGGTATTTAGTGGAATACAATGTGTAGATATTAGACAATACATTCCCTAATGATAATGCTTTTGTAGTTGAAAGGGATAGTGACTATGCAATCCATTTTGATAGCTAGTGAATGATTTATGTTGACATTCTCCCTCACTCTTAGTTGAAAATTTACCATCATTTGGGTGAGTTTCTCAACTATCGATTTTTCTTTCATAAGTGTCATTTTCACTTTCGTGATTGTCATTTTTTATTGCTTTCACTTCCACAAGTGTCAATTTTGTTTTATTTTTCTTTCGAAAGTGGAACTTTTGATTTCTTTATCTTTTGGTAACTGTCATTTTCACTTATTCTTATTGTCGCAACTGCCACTTTTTATTTTTTCACTCTTGCATGTGTTTCACTTTGGTGCATAAGATGATCTTATATATCACAAGAATGTGTGTTAGATACTCTACAACAACCTAACACACTTTTTGGTTTCAATTAACACTTGTTTCATAACTTGTATTTTGAGTGTCTCAAAGATATGTTTCAACTGTCACACTTAGAAGTAATTGTCGCTTTTCTATCGTTTGAAGGTATGTATGTGGATCTTGAGTAGTTTACATTATCAAGGCTTTATCAAGGCTTTTTTTAAATGATATACATTTTTTTCAATATGTTTTGGAACTTGTTTCCATTATGTGTTCTCTCTTGTTCCAATGATCCAAAACATAGTCATTTTGGGGCTTTCCATTTCCTTCACTCTTTGTATACCTCAACTCTAAGACACTAGATGAGTGCATTGAGCATCCTTAGCTAGAAAGGATGCATCCCTTACCTCTTAAAATTTTTCACTAAGAAATCCTTAAGGAAACCTATTCCACAATCATATTGTGCAATATTACACTGAAATCCCTCAATCTCTTCCTCCTTACGATAGAAAATTGCAACGAAGAATAAATCAGGCTTACCTCCATTTCACATAACATACTTTTGGTTGATAGTGGAGCCTTGTCCTAATCATGACTGAAGAAAAATGCATAGAAAAATAGGTCTATCCGGTTCATGGTGAAGTGAGATTCCTGAATGTATAGTGATTGAGCCTTTTGTTGGCTACAACAGTAAACTGCACAATCCATTCACCAAGTGATCCACTTATTGTGCATTTTGTAGTTGTAGTCGGTAGTAGGTTGCTATATAGCTAACTACAAATCTTAAATGTGAATTCTCGGATATTTCTCCTCAAGCACTATGCATTGTGCAGTTATAGTGGCTATTCCTATCTCTCCTGCTAACTAAAACCCTTCACTGCACACTAGCTTGTCTTATCTTTCCTCCTACTATGCAATGCATAGTTCTACTGGATAATGGGGTTATCCCTCAATCCCTATGAATCTCAAATACACAATCCATGCCTTCTATTCCTTGAACACTATGCATTGTGCATATTCAGTCAACAAGCTCATCGCCCTTGTCCCCTCGAATTTCCCACTACACATAACCTTGAAGGAGCCACCCCTTATATGCATTGCATAGCTCCAGTGGAAAAATGATCACCCCTTGGTCATTGTTGAGCCCAAATACACAATTACAAGTCTTTCTCTCAAAACCATTTCCCATAGTCCCCTAATAATCAACATCTTGTATGAGTAAAAAAAGGTAGAAAGGGTGGTTTTCATAAAATTTTTGGCTTGTTATGAATGGAATTCATTTGCAGATGTTATCATCTTATCATTGTAGGGTGTTTCTGAATGGATTTTAGCAAGAAATAGTTACATGAAGGGCATTCATGAATACAAGACACACAGATGATATTATGCACAACATGAAGGAATATTGGAGAAAGTTAAATAAATGGAAATTCATGTTGAATTAGAACATTCCAAGACCTATTTATACCTTTTAGAAGTTGAAGATGAAGTATAAGAAAATATCCATCATGAAGAAGTCAAATTAATTTCAGAAATGAAAAGAGAGCTTGTCGTTGATACAATGAAGTCTTATGCCACAATCATCATGTCATGACTTATCAAAGTCTCACCACAAAAGAGACATGTGTCAATGTATTTTTCCCCATCACTTGTGGAATGTAATTATGTAATTTCTAAAAAATTAGAAAATTTAATATGTATGGAAGCCCAAGGATTCCACATGGAATGTAAAAATTCACTAGAATGTTTTAGAGCCATGTAGGAACTCAAAAGTGACATAGGAATTCAAAAAGTCAAAGTAGAAGCTCAAGGGTCATGATGGAGGTCAAGATTTTCATGGGAGGTGGAGAGTCACCACATTTCTTATAAATACACCCTCATAAATCAAGAAAATGGCTTTGGAATTTTCACCTTGGCTTCTCTAACATAGCATAGGAGAGAATATGATTCTTTGCAGGAGCAAGAAGTGACATAATGTTCCACTATCGGCGCCGATGTCACATCATTGAAATCATGTATTTTGTGACTTTAACTTAATATATAAAGCTCTTAGAGTTGTTGCACTTTCATGCATATGCCATCAATAATTGTAAGCATATTGTTTCATTGTTTGTGGTGTATATTTCTATCCAGATATACTAATTAAAATGAACTATTGCATCGGATTCAGTGTGCATCTTGTTGAATGTTTATTTTTACTTCATTTTATGATCATCATTATATTTTTAACTACATTTTATGTTAATTGAAAATTATTGCCATACTCTTGTGTGTCTCCTTTAGGATCGTACTATTACTTTTATTTTAGAGGCTAAAATTATTTCCCCTTTCGTGAAAAAACCTTATATACATTTCAATAGTATGCTTCAAAGTGTAAATATACTTGCTTGTTTCAAAAATAATTTTCATAATCACTTATGTTGACAATTGAAACTAGGAAAAATCCCTAAGAATAATGGTTGTCGAGCCTATTATCCGGATGGGGCTCCTACTCAAAACAATGTGATGTATCATTGGGGCTTCATACCTGGGAAACCCACTTTGTTGGATGATTTCCAACACCGTCAACACATTCTCACAATTTATTCCTGATATTTTGAATAAAACATAGTTACCAATCAAACAGGAATAGTCACCTCAAAACGAGAACTCTAGCTCAAAAAGACTCAAAAACATGAAAAAACACCCCAAAAATGAAAAGTGTGTATTCCAAAATGCATTTTTTTTTTCTGAAGGTCATATTTCAACAATTTTTTAAATTATTCTAAAAATTAAATTGTTTCTTGAAAAAAGGATTGAAAAAACACCCTGAAAACAAAGCGAGTTGATGCTTGAATAACACAAAAAATATTTGTGTCACAATTTCGACACATTTTAACAATGGAATTCAAGATAACATATTAGGACATTGAAAAATTGAAAAATTTTAAAATTTTTGATACAGTATGTTAAAGATAAAAGTATCATGTGTGAAGGCCTTATCATTTTGGTTTTCAAGCTCCTGTGGTTATCATTTTCTGAAGAACTTCCAGGATTATCCACAGTATCACGAAACATTTGTCGACGTTTTGAATCCCAACGAGGATCCATCTTCAGGACAATGGAATGAAGAAATTGAAGAAGGGTTATAATACATTAATAGTGAAAAAGGTAGGGAAAGGTAAGAAAATAGACGACCAAAGAAGTTTTTTTTTTATATTTTAATTTTAAATTTTTTTTTTTTAATTATAGATTTTAATAATTTACATATAAGAATTAATTTATTAATAAATTTTATCAATAAAATTATTAAATTTATTGTTTATTAATAAGTTTATTATTTCAAAGTTTTTAAAAGTCAAAATATATTCCATTTTAATTTATGTATAATGTTTATGGTTTTTTAATTTAATAAATAAATTTAATTTGTATTTTATAAATTCGTTTAATTTATAATTTTTATGGTTTTTTAATTTAATAAATAAATTTAATTTTTATTTTAATAGATTTAAAAAGTAACTAATTAAATTTGTATTAACCTACTTATTTTGAAATTATTATTTAATATCATTAATCATGTTTATTAATATTATTTATAAACCATGATTAATTTTAATTTTATAAATAAATCAATGTTTTTCTAGTAAGTATTAATATTTATTTAAAAAAAATAACTATTAATACAGTAGAAAATTATTGATTTAATACATCAGTTATGTTTTATTGTTAATTCTACTAACTAATATTAAAGTTATTTTTTAAAAATATATTTATTAATTTTCATTAATTAGTTAATATTTTAATCTAATAAATATTAATCTAATAAAATTAATAATGTTAGAATGAAAATAAGTATTTTCTAATAATAATTATTAGCAAATTAATTAATTTTTATTTTATAAAATAAAATAAAAACTAATTAATCAGAATAATTATTAAAAGTAAGTTCCTTATTTGTTAAACCATCACTAAAGAAAAGGGACAAACCTGAGACTATTTTACCTGAAAAACTATACCTGGGAGGAATGTGCTTTCGAGGAATAGATTTGTCGAAGAAGAGGACACCAATTGTCGCTAATTTCATATCCCCCATCCCTATTAAGGTTTTTAGGATGTTTTTTAATCTCAAGGGTCTCTCTTACTTTTCTTCTATAATAGTGATTTTCTCTTGCAATGATATTTGCATCTTCAAGACGTACTTGGTGTTTAGTTTTTGAAGAGTGTTCCACAAGGGCAGAGGTGCGAAGTTGTTCATACTTAATATTGGCTCCGTGCTCTTTGAGTCTCTTTTGGAGTGAATGTCTGGTTTCACCAATATAACTTTTCCCACATGAACAATAAATTTGTACACTCCTTGAAGTTGTTCTAGACTTATAGCATTTTTAACTGATTGCATTCTTTTTCTAACAGTCCCTGTTGCTGAAAATTATGTGAAAATATCATTCTATACATGGTGCCCAAGAGTTCCATCATGATTCCTAATGACAAGAACGTCCAGAAAAGGAATGCACCTATTTTCTTCAGTTTCCATGGTAAATTTGTTTTCTGAGGAAATGGAGTTCAAGTGATGAAAAAACCTTTCCAGATTCTCTTTTCCATGAGCCCACTTTATGTTAGTATCGTCAACAAATATTTTCCACCAGTCTGGGTTTAAAGGATATGAGGGAAGGGCCTTTTTCTCAAAGTGTTCAATATATAAGTTAGCAACAATAGGGGTCCATTGTGTTAAATATAAAATATCATGACTCTGAAAACACTAAAATTTTAATTGTTATCAACCATAGCATTAAAGATAAAATATCGTAGCACATAAAAACCTTAATGACAAGTTTAAAATATCAAGTTTTTAAATCTTAAGTTTTCAACATACTTGAACCATGAAATTATGGATAAATTATATGACTTAATTTTTTTTTTTTAAACTGAACAATTAAATGAAATATTTATTATTCCAAGAGTAATTTTTATTTTAAAGGATAAAAATATATCTCTTTCGAAATCTTAGCCTAAGACAAATTTAAATCTAATTGCAACCAAAACCTAAGAATCAACCATCCAAACAAAGTGTCCCCTTTCAATGAGGCTTTTAAAATATCTTATACCAAATGGTAACAATCCATAATATCACGAAAATATCACTGCATAATCTAAAAATTGAACAATATTTTTTTTTCCTTTTTTTACTTTTAATCAAAATATCAACATTGGCATATTGAATAAAATGCAAATTATTTTTGTAATTCAATTTTGCGCTGTGGATATTATAAAGAGATGAATGATTCATAATTAAAACATATAATCCAAAAAACATAGAAATTCCTCATAACTTCATGAAAGATCATATGGAATTAAAAATATTTATTTCAAATTACCATGCAAACATCAATTACATAAAAATGTCTTAGATAATTATTCAAAATCAACCATTGGTTCTGGCACACCAACAAAACCTACATCTTTAGATGAATGACTCGATGCAGATGAAGATGATCCGTATTCTTCTCTTTCATAAATGAGTCCTCCATCTGAGTCAACATGCATGCCATTCATTTCAGAGCTCAAAAGTCTTCTACATCTATGACTACATTTAGCAAGGTCTCATCTCGGCCATATTTGATCTTGTAGCAATTTCTTCAAAATATTTATGATCTTCAACTGAAGAGTTTCGCTCTTTTTCAAATTGATGTCATACACATGTATGTCAACATCCTCCCATTTTAAGACATTTGTGCGATGATGATTTATAGTTGTGCCCTCTCTTTTTCTCCTTCTGCCAAATTTTTTTTCAACTACCATCTCTTGCTTGTACACGCCATTGAAAGGGTGGGTACTTGTAGCATACCAATGTACATCAACAACTATAATATCTTCGTTTTCATTAATGACTTTTATAACCTGGGAAATCTAGAATGGATAGCCAAGTGGATCTTCGTCTACTAACACTGCTATCATGTAACCCTCCTTAACATACTACATAGGAGCCTTGTAAAGGTCTTCCATGGCTTCAGGTTGTGCACGTGATCCTCTAGAGCCAATATAGATTTCTCTTTAATCTACCTGTGGAGAAATAATAATAGCCGGAGATTTGTTTTTTTCAACAATGCTTGTTTCCTCCTATTCATTTGGCATATTTTTTGGCGAAAAAGTGGAGTGTTCAAAAGCGTATCCTCATTTATTGACCTTGAAATCATATCACTTTGATTATTGAAAAAAGACTCCCACCAAACTGAACCAACAACATCAAAGTACTCATATGTATCTCCAATACATATTTTAATTTCCTCCAAGACATTCACAATAATTTATGTCTCTCTTATGCCTTCATGCATTATGGAGTTTAATAACTAACTGTAATAACAATTTATTTGATGAGAAAATTGGACGCTCCGGAATGAACCTCAAAAATGCTAAACCTGATGATGGCCCCTATTCTGCAGCAGTTGAATACTTCTTGCCCCATATAAGTGTTATCCCATCAATTTTTTTGATATGAAATTGATGTTGGAAGCTAATGTAATTAAGTTGTTCAATTCATTTCTGCTCACCATGCAATCCCAAAATAAACCTTTGCATGTAAATTGTTTCTTCCAACACCTAAAAAATAGGCTTTGGAATGTAGGATTTCTTAGTACATTCAATTAATTGTTGAAAATGCAACAAGATGATGGAGATTAGTGAAATGAAGTCGCCTTCACTAAGTGGGCTCACAGGCTATTTTTGGCGCAAAGTCTATTTTTAGACTATGTCTATTTTTAGACATATGGAGCATGGTCTAGGAGTTGCAGGATGTTATTCTTGGATGATTGGTCAAGTTGGTAAAAATAGATGGACCTCTATTTTTAGACATTGGGCGGAGTCTATTTTTAGACTGCCAGTCTAAAAATAGAACAGTCGAATATTATTAGCTCTTAATAATATTTGGACTATAAACATTATCTTATCCTCTTGCGGCACTTCAGTTCCAGCTACGGATGTGGCCCATGTAGCTGAAAAAGGAATTATGCTATTCCTAGGGTTTGGTTGAGCTAATGCATGGTTGACTTCAGTTAGAACTCATGTGGAAGAGTTTGGTGGAGTTGATGAGGCAGTTGATGGAGTTGTGTTCGGCTTAACTTAGTTGAACTAGTTGTATTTAGTTTAACTGGCTAATACACTAGACATGAGTTGGGTGAATTAATTATTAATTAATTCACTAATTATTAACTCATAATTCAACTAAAGAACACATCAGTTAACAGCAGTGCATGGGCAGTTCAGTGAAAACCAGTGGAAGAGATAGGTGAAAAAGCCGGTTTGCTATTAGTTGTGACTATAGTTGTGCATGAGACTTGCACAAGAATTGAGTGAGATTGCCAATGAGGATTGCGCAGTAGAGGTAGGCAAACAGTGGAGGAGTTTTGAACCTGTGAGTTGTTCAAAACTGAGCTAGTTTGTGTGTAACTTTTGGAGATAGTACTGAGTACTTGTGAGGAGTATTGTGCTATGTATTGTTACATGTTCTCATTCATTATATTATACAGATAGCTGGGGGTTTTCAGCTATAAGCTTTCCCCATTACATACTATGTTATATGTGTGTTGAATCTATGTTCTTATGATCGCATACCGCTTGTTTTATTTCCGCATGTGATGATTAATGGTGGAAGAGGTTATGTGTTATCCATGTAATCAAATTAATGTGTGACCAGGATAATCTCAGTGAATAATCTTCATTATTCAAGCAAATTTCTACATTAATGATGGAATTCTCCCAACACCTTTCCTCCTCAATGTTACTAAAAGACGACTAAACATTTGATCAATATAATCATCAATATTTCGAACAAGAAAGAAACCAACCTTTATATTTTTAAAAACTCCCAATTCAACGAGCATGTTTAGATACCGAAAAAGGACTTGATTTTTGTTTTCATGGCTTGTGTTGTCTAATTGTACATACAAAACTTCAAGAAGAATATCATACCACTGAGTAACCACATCATGGATTATAGTTATGGTCAGATTTGCATCATTATGAATATTTGGAGCTATTAAGAAAACCTTTCGAAACATCTTCTCATTAAAGACCATACAACCAACCAAGTGAAACTGAATGAATTTTTCCCCCTGTAATTTTTTTGGCGTGCGGACAAAATGGAGCTGATGTGTTTTCTTTAGCTCCATACCATCAAGTATCAAACGTAAATATTTATTTTTATTATCACAACACTTCTTTTTATGTTTATATAATTTTTTTCTTTCTCTTGTTTGCTGATTGTGATGGTCTTGAAGTTTTTGACAATGAAATATGTACATAAAATAAAAGAAACATATGAATAAATATATTTTCATAGTTGATAACCATCCAATTTTTAAAATTGAGTTTTGAACACATACCTCTTTCTACCCCTTGACATATATCTCTTTTTTCTTTAAGATAAGCACATGTGCTACAAACCCCCATCCTTGTCTTCCTAGGAATACAAACATTGTTGAATTCATTCTTCCTTCAATAGTTTCTACAAAATGTTGGTATAGTTTGAATATTTCGCGTCTCGAGAAATTATCTGGAATGCGTATTGTGTCTTTATTTCGGATATACTCTCCATGGTTTGAAATGAAGTCTTTCATCAACGACATAGAAATATTTTCTAATGTCGCAACCTCCCATTTATAATGTACTTCTGAATACTATGTGTGATCCTTTTGCAATTGTTCTTGGATTCTTGACAAATGACTATTACCAATTGAATGCAACATTTTGAAAGTATTTCTGCAGAGAAATACATTCCCAATATGATAATCGTAACCTGCTAGTGTAGATTTCATGCAACACACTAAATATGAATTTTGCATGCTTTTATTCATTGAAAATTTTATTTTCCTTCTCTCCTAAGAAAATTTGAAATCCATATGTTTCAAGAAATCATTTCGATAACATTCACTTGAAATCAAATGAATGAAGAAACTTATTTTAGTGAGATATGTTGTCCTCAGCCTTATATAACTAGAATATTTTGGATTGATATGAAAAGTTCTACTCCTACTCCTAGTTACAATATTCTCTTGAAATGGTTTCATCATTCCATTATCCTTTGTAGAAGCAGTTTCTTCACAATTAGGAGAAATATTATCCCCACTATCATCATTCTCAACATAGTTAAGAAATTCATCAGCATCAGTTCCTGGAAAATATTCATTACAATCCTCACTTGAAGAAAAAATTTCACAAGAATCATCTGCTCTTTTGTAGCCATGACTCCAACGAAATTATTCATCATCTTGATCCATTATTTTGAATTATTCCCTTGGAAGATTCAATTATTCATCACCATGAGTGTCTTTGAAATGGTCACTTAGAGAAAAATCATTATTTATATCTATGCCTCTAAAATGATCATTTGCAAGAAACTCTTCATCGTCCCCTTCCTTAGTAGTGCTCTCATAATCCTCGGGATTATGCCTAAGTGGAAGCTTTGAATCTGTATTCAATAGAATTTCTTCATCTCACCCCTCCCCTTCCTCACTGTGGCTCTTATAATCCTTAGGATTATGAATAAATGGATGCCTTTAATCTCTACTTACTGGAATTCTTCATCCCCCTCTTCATCAATGGTGCTCTTATAATTGCCAGGATTAGGATTAAGTGAAAATTTTGACTATGGAAATTCGCCCTTGCCTTGATCAGTCGTGCTCGCATAACAGTTACGATTAGGATGAACTGGATATTTTGACTCTGCAAATTCTTCATTGCCCTCTTTATCAATGGTGTTTCCATAATCCTTAGGATTAGGAAGAAGTGGATGTTTTGACTCTGGAAAAATTCCATTCCCCTCTTCATCTGTGGTGCTCTCATTATCCTTAGGATTAGAAGGAAGTGGATATTTTGACTTTGTAAATTTTCATTCCCCTCTTCATTAGTGGTGCTCACATAAGCCTTAGGATTAGGACAAAGTGGATATTTTGACTCTAGAAATTTTTCATTCCCCTCTTTGTCAGTGGTGTTGCCATTATCCTTAGGATTAGGAAAGAGTGGATATTTTGAATTTCGAAAATGTTCATTCCCCTCTTTATCAGTGGTGCTCACATAATCCTTAGGATTAGGATGAAGTGGATATTTTGAATCTGCAAATTTTTCGTTCCCATCTTCATTTCTGGTGCTCACATAATACTTCAGATTAGGACGAAGTGGATATTCTTCATCCCCCCCTTCATGAGTTGTTCCCTCATAATCCTTAGGATTAGGGCGAAGTGAAAACTTTGACTCTAGAAATTATTCATCATGCCCTTCATCACTGGTGCTTTCATAATCCTTACAATTAAGAGTAAGTGGAATAACTGACTCTCGATTTACATAAATTTCTTTTTGTTGCCCTTCATCAATTATTATCTCAACATCCTTAGGATAACGATCAAGTCGATTTTTTGACTCTCTATTCATGGTGAACATAATCCTATTATATTTATCAATCTGCATAGAGTTGTTGAATGACAAAGATGTTGATGTTGTAGAACAAAAAAGTTCGTTATGATAAGAACCCATGGATTTCAACAAGAAGATGTTGAATGATACAAATGCACTCTCTCCAACATATCATATATAGCTTAAACATTGAAAATTTTCCTTAAAAATGCCCCCCAAAAAATTATCGTTGAAAGTTTTCCCTCCAAAGTCCCCCCCCAAAAAAAATTCGCTAAAAAGTTTCCGTTCAAAATTTTTGTTTCAAATATTTTGTGCAAAATATTTGTCTAACATGTATTTCAGAACATTTTAATAAACTGTTGGTCCTCAATATATTTTATAAAATATTCCTTTCATGCATTCCAAACTAAATTAGATATCAAGAAAATATCCACAAAATATTCACAAAATATTCCTTTCATGCATGCATTCAAAACTATAAAAAAATTCTCATTTGCATGATTTATCATTGACTATGTATTATAAAATATTTTTAAAATTTATGTGTTCTTATTTGGCTGACATTGAATAAAAGTTCATGTAAACCTATTGAATAAAAGTCATGTAAACCTATACTATTAACTACATGTAAATAATTTTAATTTTAAATTTTAATCCCACATTTTCGAAATGGTAAACCAATCACACAATCTCCGCTATCTAGTAACAATCATTGTTTCTATTCCTCACATCACACAAAATCTTCTAGTTTTTGTTGGAGCAATTTTATGGAGGTTTGTGTTAGCATTGGTAATTTTGGGGAGGTGTTGCGTTCACATTGGAGGCGTTGCATTTGCATTGGTAATAGGATTTTTTCACATTTAAAAGGTTATTTTTCCTTCTATTTTATCCATTTAAAGATGAGTTTGGGGAAAATCTATTTTTTTATGGTTTTTAGGTTCGAAAACCCTAATTTATTTAAATTGAGGACAAATATTTTTTTAATTTAAGGGAAAATACAGATTTATTTTAGTTTATATTAAACTTGTTTTCATATATTTGTAAATTAAAAAAAAAATTATAATATAATTATAATATTTTATTCATGTTTTTAAAATTTAAATAAAATAAGTTAAATTTAAAAAAAAATTATACTTTTATTATTTAAAGTGTTTTTTTTTTTAATTTCTTTAAAAAAATTATTATTTTATTTGTTTTTAAATATTTAAAAAATATTATTTTAATTTTTTTTGTTGTTATTTTCTAAAAAAAATTATTTAAATTTAAAATATTAATTTTTTTTTTAATTTCATTATTTAAATATTAATATTTTTTTTTCTATTTTAATTTTTTTTTCTATTTTAAAAATTTATTAATTTGTTAATTGTTTTATTATTTTATATGTTATGTTAATATATTAAAAAACTTACTATACAATTACAAAATTTTAAATAATTTTATTTTATATTAATTTTTTTTTATTTTTTTTAACTTATTTTGTTTTATTTTAAAATAAAAATAAAAAACTAAGTTTTTTCACGTGCTGGGGCCAGAGGCCAGATGGACAGCCACTCACGGCGCCCCCTGACCAGCCTCCGACCCCTGGTTGAGTGGATATCGATTCTTGAATCGGCCTCTACCCAGCCAAGGGTCAGAGGTCTGCCGAGTGGTGCCATGGAGGGCTGCCCAATTGGGGGTCAGAGGCCAACTAGGAAACTCTCCACGGCACCGCCCGGCCAGCCTCTTACCCCAGCAGGTGGAGATTTATTTATTTATTTTTATTATTATTTTTAAATAACGTATAAAAATTATAATTAAAAAAATAAAAAGAAATAAAAAATTTAAAATAATTTCATAATATAATTTAAAAAATTTTAAATCGTTTTTTGTATTTATAATTTTAAAATATAATAAAATTTAAGGATGTAAAAAAAAAATTATATTTAAAAATTCAAAATTTTAAAAAATATTTTATATTCTAAAATTTTAAAATTTTGGAAATATTTTATATTTATAAAGTTTGAAATTTTAAATTATAAATTATATTATAAAATTTTTAATTTTCAAATTTAAAATTTAAATAAAGTTTTAATTTTATTAATTATATTTTAAATTTTGAAATTAAAATTATTAATGTTATATTTAGAAAAAGCCAACTAATATTAAATAAAATTTAACATTATTTTTTTTTAACTTAAAAAAGCAAAAGTTTGAAATTAAATTTTTTGATTTCTTATTTTTTTTTAAATTGTCTTACAAAACAACTTTACATTAAAAAAATTTAAAAGTTTTATTTTTTATTTTTTATAATGTGTATTTAAAATATATATACATATATATGATTTTAAATATATATTTTTTTTTAAATGAAAAAATGATATATGTAGTTTTATTTGTTTATTTTCAATTTATATAGTTTTACAATTTACTTTATTTATTTTTTACTTTATTTTATAGACATAATTTTCGATTGACTTGAAATTTATATTGGTAAACTTAAAAAAAAAAATTATTAATTAAGTTATGTGTTTTCGCATTAAATAATATATATATATATATATATATATATATATATATATATATATTTCTTTTTATCAGGAAAATGGCATCAAAAAATATTTATGTGAATGTTTCTATACCTAAGGCAGCAACTGCCAAATCTAAAGTTGTTGCTGGACGCACTATGGATATTTCTGGATGCAATAAGAACATTGTTGCATACACTATGCATATTGTTGAAGAATAAAAAATTGAAAGACGTAATAAAACTCAAGCAAGTGACCCACCAAATTCATTTAAACTTTTTTTCTAATTGGAAAAATGCAGAGGAAATAAATAAAAATGATTTTTCATGGTATCTTGAAGACAATGAAATGGAGGATGATAACATATCTATCTGATTTGTAAGATTGACTTAGATGAATCATTTGATGTGATGGGTAGAGTGTGAGACATATAATTGGTGTTGAGTACAACACTATTTATGTTCTTGCATGAATGGCTAATAATTGTGACAAGTTTAGATATCATCAATCAAAGGTCATGTATGACACAAAAGAAATATTCAAAAAGTTGTCTAGAGAAATCATAAGAAACATTGAAAATAACTTTGTAAGTATGCTTATTTATATTTCTGCTATGCATTATTGTTAGGATCATTCAATTTTTTATAAATTATTGATCATTGACATTTTATATTTTGTCTCATAGGATTTTGTTTCGCCTCTTTCAAACATGTTTGAGGGTATTTATTATATGGATCCAAATTGATATGAATTTTAATGTTAGTTTTGTTGTGCTAATTTCATTTTCAGATATATAACTTATTTACTCATCTTATTCTTGATGTATAGGTTCCCTTATTTCTTAGGTGTGTCAAAGAGGTAATTAAAACTGAATTTTATGAGTGAATTTGAAAGGATAAAGCATGAATTTAAATGGTTTAATAACATAAACATAAATAACATCAAACCATTAAAATTTATCCATTAAAACGAAGTTTTTTATGAAGGAGTTCACCCCTCCTAGGCTACATCTCCTTGGTCAAGCTTCATAGCTTGCACCTTTGTATTAGCCTAATTTTGTTCACATTTCTGTTTACATGCATCAAATGCTCTTGGAACCTAATTTAATGAGTTTAAAATGTCAAAATCTATCAAAAATGACTATTTATTTACTCAATTTGGTAACCAAATGCTCTAGGCATGGCCTGCCCTCATTGTGACCCTAGGCTTCAAAATTCTTCAAGGAAAAAAAAAAACTATGAAAACGACCTCATCTACCTTTGTAACCTATTTCAATGTATTCATAGCATGCCAATTAGCCAATAATGATTCTTTCTGAGCACAATTTGGTTGAAAATTGACTCAGTTATGGAAAAAACAAAATGTCCCCAAATTTCTTCTCCAAATCTGGAAAACTGGAGTTAACTCTGACAAGTTTTGTGGAATCTCCAAAAATAGAAACTCCGCCAATTCTGCTGCTAATTAAGGAGCTATACTAATGAATAGATAGGTATCATTAACTGTATATAAGCACACATTAATCTGTATTAGTGGGAGGCACTAGATCTCGGTTTCATGGGTGTGATCACGTGGAGGAGGGTTGGCCCCCTCCTTCCCACCATCGAAACTTGCAACTGTCTCCGCATATAATTTCGTAGCCAATTGTTTCAAGGAATGGGATGTGACACATTGGTGAAAGCGCTGGAGTGTTGGGGGTGAGGTCACAGGTTCAAACCCGACCTCGACCCCTGTTAACGTTTTTCGCAATGGAATTTTCTGTCATTCAAAACCTTTGACATTTCGTCACATTAATTATAATTCTATCTATTTAATTATCCACCATAAATAGTACATATCCCTCCACAAACCTTGGCATACTGGGTTTGTATTAAATACTTTACAACGTATAATGTGCCATCCCAACATTAATATATATGACCCCCATATAAATGTTTAAATGTGGACCATAAGACTAAGTTTTGTAAGTGTAATTCACCTCCTTATTTAATATGTTGCCTCCACCATTAAAATAAATTGCCTCAACCATAGTTTGTCAATAGACCATATGGTTTGTAATACCATGATTTTATTGTTTATTTGGGGTTTAATAAAAAACATATTATATGTGGAATAATATATATTAATTAAGATTTAAAATTGATATTATATACATACATACATACATACATACATACATACATACATACATACATACATACATATATATATATATATATATATATATATATATATATATATATATATATATATATATATATATATATATATATATATATATATATATCTGTGTGTGTGTGTGTGTGTGTGTGTGTGTGTGTGTAACCATACTATATATTATAAATATACGTAATAATATATATACATGAATAAAATCTTAAAATAATAAAAAAATTATTTCGAGCACATAAATCCATAAATCCAAAATTCAACCTTAGGAGGTTATTGCAAAAAATTTACTTTCACAAACCAAACTTTTGAAACTTGTAGTGACACTTGTCACTATCCCATTGGACAAAAACTGAAGAAGATTCCATAAATATTGACTGGGTTGCCATGCCATGAGCCTGTACCTATTCTACAATTTTTTTAATAAAATTTTGCTTGTTCTGAAAGATGATCAACAGACCATAACTCCTTCATCCAAACTCTGTTTTAAACGAAACAAGTTGCATTGGATTCCTTGCAATGGGTCAGTCGTTGTCGTTGTAGTTTCATTCAATTCTAAACATTTTAATTTTTCAACTAAAATACTGAGCCTCTTATCAGAAATGTTCAGACTGTGATCAATACTTTCCACATAGAAAAAGAAGAGGAAAGGAGAATGAAGAAAATATTAATAGCTCGTGACATTGCAATAGTACAAAGAGGAGATCAACCAAGAGTCACTAAGGTGGGTCAATCTTGTAAACCTAAACATGTTTCTTTTGAAGATGTGAGACATGAAACTAAAATTTATGATAGAATTAGTAAGGAGGACATTAGAACTGTTTTTCAAAAGGAGAAAACAAATCAGACACCAAAAAGAAAAATGGCCAAAGACGTCTCTCTTTTACCTGATGATGAAGAGCTTGTTTCTTAAAAAAATGATATGTTAACCAATAAGAAGAAGAAATCAAATCTTGGTCAACCTATAAAAGTCGTGAGTAGTAGTGAAGAAAAAACTGAAAGCTCTAAAGGAAGCAGAAAAATCATAACACGAGGTGATGATTTAGAGGACAAAATTATTAAAAAAAACTAAATGCCAATTGATATGAGTTGATGAAGAATAAATTAATTTATGGTGGCCAAACATTTGAACTTAATGTCAACGAAATTTATAGGCAAGATGAATGACAATTTCAATATCAAATTAGAAAGGCCCATCACCTACATGAACATTAGGCAAGATGAACGACAATTTCAATATCAAATTAGAAAGGCCCATCACCTACATGTACATACTTTGAAAACATTGTTTAGGTTCAATCCATAGGCGCATGTGGTGGATTATGTGGTTCTTGCTGATCCACGTCAAGTTCCCAACAAACAGGCATTTGAAAAGACAAAATGTTTTGATTATAAATATTATGTAATTGGATGGAACCATTCGATAGAGGCTAAAAGACAATTGATTGAGGAATATCCCAACAAATATCTTTTTAAAAAAATGAAATGCACCATTTATGTTGGTTTAACAGAAATAGAATCAAATTTATTGGAATGGGATCATAATGAGGATAATGAGTACATAATGAAAATTAATTTCATCCAAAGGGTCAAATTTATTCATAATGAATTCATAGAAAAATGTGGTGGGGATAAGGCACAAGTCAGTATAACATTTTGGAAGGAATTTTTAATGGACACAAGTTATCAAATTGATGAAAAAATCAAAGAAAAAGATGAGAAAATGTATTAAAAAATATTCAGAAGCATGGATAACATTTTTCAGTTGGCATTTAGAACTGGGGAGATATGGGATTTGATGGATGATATTTTTGAGCTGTGGGAGAATATATCCATAAAAGTCCAGAGGATAAAAAAATTAAACCCATAATATGTACCAACAGTAATACAGGTCCTGAAATGAAGCAACTTCTAGAGAAAATTACTATCACAACTTGGGGAACAACACAAAGAGTGAAGGATGAGAAACTAGTCAGATTAGTACTATCCTGTGTGAAGTTGGGTGAATTATCAATTTATGAAATGTACACAGAATTTGAAAAGTAAGTTTCTTGAATTATTTCTTATTTTCCTTTAATTATAATTTTCTTTTAAATAAAACATAATGTTTCTGGTAGAATTTGTTATACATGTCAGTATATTAACAATATTAACTGTATTTATTTAGTTAGAAGATTTATATGAAAACACAAGAACATATGGTTAAAATGTTGAACAAAGATGGCTGGGATGATGTTCTACGCCACTACCCAGAATAAAGTTCTACAACAAGACTTAAAGATTTTTATATTGCATTCAAGAAGGTATGTGTATTTATACGTTCAATTTATTCATATGTAACATATTTTTATTTTATTAGTTATACATATATATTTTTTATGTTATTAAAGATGTCGAAGAAGGATGGAAATGGAGTACCAGATACTTTCAAAATCTTTATTGTAAAAATTAAGTTGCATGAGATGAGAAAGAAGCATCTTATGAATGTTGAACCTGATCCTACTCTTAATCATTTCATTTAGAATGGGCTCGACAATATCCAATATCAAATAATACAAGGTGATTGTGAATACATTTCAAAACTAATACCTAAAAGAGAATATGCCCTAGTTATTGCAGGTATTCATCATGGTTCCAATTTCTCAGAGATTGAATATGATAGTGAGCCATATACTTATCAAGCTCTTAGTAAATTGGTTACGGGTTTTCAAGAAGTCACAACATCATGATTTTGGATATTTGTGACATTTCATTTAGATACACAGTTTGCAATGTTATTAACAAGATTCAAGGGAAAAACAAACTCAAATATGCAACTTGCATGGTAAGACTTTGAAATTGTATGTTCTATTACTGTTAATTTTTTTTTATTTATGTACAATTTAATTGAACTTTTGCTATGTTATGTTATAGAAATAATCCAAATCTTTTTTCTTTCGAAGATAAGCCTAATATAAATGATTTTGAGTTCATCGATGTTGAATGTTGGACAAAATATGATAGCTATAAGCCTATTCTTATGAATCGAGTAGATGGGAAGAGTCATAGTGAAGTATTGGTTCATGATGCAGTTGTAAGAAAACTAACATATGAGGATAAATATGCAAAAGGAGATATAGTTAACATTTATCAAAAACCACAAGCATTGATTACTTATATTATAGGTCTATTTTTAAATGAGGGAGATTGGGTTTTGGATTTATTCTGAGGTTCAGGTAAGTTTTATTATACAAATTTGAATTTAAATATTTTATCTTTTACTTTTTATGTGTTTATACTATTTTTCTTATTTATTTCTTTTGTACTTGATGAATACGTACAACACTAGCATGTTGCCTACAAAAAGGAAGAAATTGCATTTCCATTGAGAAATACCCAGTGCAATGCAAATTTATTCAACAAAGAATTAGCACTCGTAAATTTGTTGCAGATGCGAAGCAAGAAGTTGGTTTGAGGAAAGGGGATTTTAATGAATCATGCGTGTCAAAAAAATAAAAGGAACCTCAACCACCATTATATGGAATGATTCGAAAATGACACTTTGGAAGATTTGCATAAATGAAAGTTACATTAGAAGATGAAAATGACCAGAAAGAAGTAGAAAATGTTGTGGAAGAAGACATTAATGATGTTCCAGAAGATGTTGAACATGGATTTGTTGATATTTTTAATGATCCTTAAGTTCTGTTTGCAAATAAATCTCAATTTTGAGATATATTAATCAGTTTTACTTGTAATGTTTAGACTTTGATATTTTAAGAGAAGAATCCTTATTTTTTGACACAAAAATGACAAAAAAAATGCTATTTTATTAAGTTTTTCTGTTAAGATTTTCCCACCAAATTAGTTTATTTAACGTGTTTTCCTTTTAATAAAAACTGTGTAAAAGTGTATTTTTTCCATTCTATTTATATTGAAAATGTGTATTTTTTCATATGGTTCAAAATATTGGTTTTTTAGCGAAAAATTGTTTGATGTGCATTGAAATATTAATTAACATTACATAAACATATAGAAAATAAAAACATTAAAATATTGACCATTTTTAAAAAAAAATTATCTAGATTTCATTACAATTACTATTATTATTATTATTATTATTATTTCTTTTTTAACACGTAAATGCACTTAAAAATAAAGATCTCGAGGAAGAAGAAGGCATTATAAAATGTAGAGTGTCCAAATAAACCTTCTAAAAAAAGTGGGTGATGATACACCACCACTATTCAAAATGGACATGAAAATCATCACATAAAAAACAAAATAAAAAAATAAAAATAAACTTCCAAGAACTTTCTCTAAAAAAAAGGTGATTTTTCATCACCACTTTTCAAAATCGGGTGTTTTTTTTGCTAGCTGAAAATAGAAGGTACCAGTTTAGTTAGGTATTTGATCGGTAAATTTGTTATAATTGCATTATCAACTTTATAGATTTTTTTTTCATTTAAAACACAATTTACTTTTGATGTTCCAGGATGGCCATATTTGGAATCATTAACAACATTTTAGGCTTCTTTGTAAAACTACTTTGAGAAGTGAATATTCTTGTGTGTTTTCTTTATAACCTTTCTTTGGTATATTTTACTCTCTATGTTTACATGTCTTCCCCACAAGAATTTTTTTGGAGTATATTTTACTTCATTTTCCTTATCATTTTTATAACATTGCTTTGTATGGTTTTACGTTCCTTCAACTTGTCTATATTGACATCTATATGTTCTTACCAATGATTAAATTTATATGGCTATGTTTGTTATGTTTATATGTGTATCTATTTTTGAATTGAGTTTGTAGAATTTTAATTTAATTGTTAGGTGATGGCGGAGATTTACTGGAAATTTAATTATTAAAATGTTTTAAAATATTATTAGTAGTAATCACAAATATAAAGTTTGTATTTATCATAAAAATAGTTGTTGTTTATACCATTTAATTAAATTGGTTAATTGTAGTATGGATTAAATCTCATGTAGATGCATAAAAGTCCACTATGGGGTAAATCTAAGGTAAAAATAAAACACTTAAATGTAAACATGTAAACACAAAAACATAATCATGTAAACGTAAAAATGCAAACACTTAAATGTAAACATGCATAAACATGTAAACTTAAACATAAACATAAAGGTATTTTTTAAGGTTATGTTTAAACATAAACATGTATAGACATGTAAAATTAAATATAAACATAAAGGTAATTTTTAAGGTTATGTTTAAACATAAACATGCATAAACATGTAAACATGAAGGTAATGTTTAAGGTATTGTCAACCCAGTTTGGGGGTAGATCTCATGCAAAATCTCATGTAAACACATAAAAGCCGAGTATGGGGTAAATCTAAAGTAAAACTCAAACACATAAATGTAAACATGTAAACACGAACACATAAACATGTACACTTAAAATGAAAACACTTAAATGTAAACATGCATAAACATGTAAGTGTAAATATAAACATAAAGATAATGTTTAAATGTAAAAATAAAAATCAAACACGTAAATGTAAACATGTAAACACAAACACACAAACATGTAAACTTAAAAATTCAAACACATAAACATGTAAAGGTAAATATAAACATAAAGGTAATTTTTAAATGTAAACATGCATAAACATCTAAACGTAAATATAAACATAAAGCCAATGTTTAACATTTAACGTTCAACGCTGTTTGGGGGTAAACATGTAAATGTAAATATAAACATAAAGGTAATGTTTAAGGTAATGTTTAAATGTAGACATGCATAAACATATAAACGTAAACATAAACATAAAGCTAATGTTTACCATTTAACATGCATGGTCAATTCTGGTTTGAATTTATGCAGCAGGGTTTTGCATTTCGTCAATGTATCCAGTTTCTTCAGCTCACATCTGTTTTGGCTTATTTGTTCCAGTTTGTTAGTCTTATTTTGTTCCTGCTTTTCCCCCCTGAATCGGGTATCTCTTGTATTTTGTGATATGCTCTTTCTCCTAGAGTGGGTTGGTTGCACTACTCTTCTGGTCTTCTTCTTTCTTTCTCTATCGTTGAAGAGAAGTTTTGCATTTGGCATGCTTTTTCACTTTTGAGCCTGGTTTGCTCTTGGGGTTTCCTTTTCAGCCGCAAGAATTGTGTTTGCAAGTTGGGTTATGGTACTACCTCTGGAACTGGTCAGTCGCATTTGGTTTTCCAGCAAAATAGTTGAATTTGTCACTCTCTTGGTTTATTGTTTGGTTTGGGTTGTCTTAGCCCCTGTTATTGGCCTTCCTTCGCTATGGGGTTTCTGATCTGGGTGCTTATTTTTACATGTTCCCTACTTCGTCATGATGGTAATCTTTCTCTGTGGCCTACATTCCAACATTGTTTGATTATTTTACGCTGGTGTTCTGTCCTTGCGACGCAATTCTCTCTGTGCGTTATGTCGGTACCAGACCTGGAAGTTGATGGTGATATTCTTTCTATTGTTTTTTATATGGATTATCTGCGGATGACTTCTCTTCTTCTATGGGTGGAAGTTTTAACAGATTGTTCAGTTCTCTCTGCTATGGCAAAGTGAGGTCGTAAGTCTAATGGGGGAAAGGGTAAACATGCCTCTTCAGCACCGCATAGGAAATGTGGTTGCAAGATGATTGAAGAGCACCTTGAACCTCTGGTCGACTCCTTTATGCATGATATTCCTCATTCTGTTCGCAAAAGCATTTATGGATGGGAGTCTCAGATCTTGGATAATATTGACTCGTGGGATGATATGGCTTCTGTAGATATGCAACCAGTGGCTGCGGATCCTGGCCATACCTGGGGCCGTATGTTTCTCTATCAACAATCTGTTCGCACGTATAGGATAATTAAATGTCTTCTTGCCAACTTAATTATGTCTATTCCAGAACTGAAGATGGATTCTAAGTTGGAGGAAACCCTGGCTGATATAAACAAGAATGTCCAGGAGATTAATTTGTGCCAATTTCATTAGTATATGCGACTTGGCATATTAGAGAAGGAGCTTAAAGCATTGCAACAGGTCCCTGTGGAGTTTCCTAGAGTTACCACCATAGCTCCAGCACTAGTTGACTATGATGAAGACTGAATTTCTTTAGTTTCTTTCGTTTCTTGTTGTATTGTTTTTGTCAGTTCTTATGATGCCTTTCTTTTATATGTGCTATGGTTTCAGACATGATATGGTTTCTGTATGATCTTACATATAGACAGATCTGGTTTCTATTATTAAGACTCTTTATGTTCTGGTTGAGTTATTTTGAACTTAGATGGCCAAAAATACCTGGTTTCCTACGGGTAGGTTGAGGTCTATTTTTTTATCTTTTGCCCGTCTTTATTAATAGAAAATCGAAGGTACCACCTAAGCTTACAAAAAAAAACGTTTGACATTCAACCCCGTTTGGGGGTAGATCTCACGCAAAAAGGTAAATACTTAAATTAAATATATAAACACATAAAAATGTAAATGTATTTTTATAGGTATGGTAAATAAAAATATATATAAATAAACTAAACGTATCATAAATAAATAAAAACTCCTTTTATATGCACTCCACAAACCTGTTTATATTTAAATAAAACTAAAAAAAATTGTTTTATTTGGTTGAATCCTATGGGGAAAATACCATTTTAATACAATGGGTCAAATATTATATTTATAAAAGAGGTATAAAGAGGTATGGTAAATAAACAAAACTATATCAAATAGGATTAGAAATCAACATCAAATTATATAGCAAGCCTATGGGTCAAATATCATGGTAAATAAAAGAGGTATGGTAAAATAAATAAAATATAAATAAACAAGAAACAAATAAAACCTCTTTTCATATTTACTACATAATCCTCTTTATATTTACTAACACTAAAAAAATAGGTTTTATTTAGGTGAAACCTATGAGCCAAATACCATGGTCCAAATTATTATTAATACCATGCAAAATAAAATTATTAACCGTAATATTAATATCAAAAGATTAATATTATTATTGTTATTTATTTTAATGTTCATATTAATATTATTAAATTTAATAAATTTGCATTCAAGAGCTTTGTATTTGAGTACACTAATTTGATATAGGTAAAAATGTAAACATGCAAAAGTAAATGTAAATCTAAAAGTATTATTTAACATTTACGATTTAAAATTTAATCTAATTAATATAATGTTGACGTTAATGAAAAATAAGTTCTCTCCCTAAATATATAAATTTAACAGAAAAATGAAATGTCGAAAT
Organism: Pinus albicaulis; assembly: GCA_034641835.2. Taxonomy (NCBI): domain Eukaryota; kingdom Viridiplantae; phylum Streptophyta; class Pinopsida; order Pinales; family Pinaceae; genus Pinus; species Pinus albicaulis. The sequence goes on from CM076579.1 coordinate 1,215,107,234, forward strand.
AGCCTGAAGAATGAAATAATATTTGAAGGAAGGATTTTAGTGTGAGTAAAAACTGCACTTGATTTTTAGGTTTGATTTTGATTGTCCACGCATTTTATTTTTTTTCTACCTTTTTGTTTTTACCTTTTCATCTACCTTGATTCCTTGGATGCGATTTTGTCTGATTTTGTCTAACTAGAATAGATCCATCTTAACTCCTTATCTATCAAGCCGCAAGAGGGATCAAATCTCTCTAGTTGCAAACCTTTTTGTTGAGTGCAAAGCTTGAGGAAAAGCTTGCAAATTATAATTTTTTTTTAAATAAATATTATTGATAATTCATGATATTAATTCATCCTAATTTAACAAAACCCATTTATAAATTAAAAAGGCAGTGGTTAATAATTTTATATTTATAAAAATAAATTGTCGAATTAGTCTGACGAATGAAATAATATTTGTGACAAAGGATTTTGGGAGTTGTGCGAAGTGGAAAATAATATTTGTGTGAAAGGATTTTAGTGCGAGTAAGAACTGCAATTTATTTTTAGGTTTGATTTCAATTGATCATGCATTTTATTTTTTTTCTATTTTTTTCTTTTCATCTTTTCATCTACCTTGAATCCGTGGATGCGATTTTGTATAACCAGCCTAGATCCATCTTAAATCCTTATCTATCAAGCCGCGAGAGGGATCAAATCTGTCCAATTGCAAACCTTTTTTTTAGTGCAAAGCTTGAGGAAAAGTTTTGCACCTCCAGAGATTTGATCCGTGTGGGTGCTTGATAGACCCCGACTTAAGATAGATCTAGGCTGGTATAAAGAAGAATAGTCTAAAAAAAAGTATATATTTTTTTAAAAATAAATAATATTGATAACTCATGATATTAATTCATCCTAATTTAACAAAACCTATTTATAAATTAAATAGGTAGTGGTTAAGAATTTTATATTTATAAAAATATAGTGCTTAATATTTTAATATTTTCCCATTATTGCTTTAGTAGAGTAAACCAATGCCATTAATCAACAAAATTTTAAAAATAACTTTTCACAAAATGTAAAAGGGACACACCATCAATAATCAAAGGTTTTTTTTACGTATGAAAACATCAATGACATATAATCCGCAACATTTAAAAGAATCAATGATAGCTCTTCCTGGTTCAAAATTTAAGCACATTCCAAGTTTTGTAAATAACAATTATTTTATGTCTATAATTCAATGAAGTTTGGCTTCCTTGCATGAACTAATATGAGACACGATTGTTTCCTGTTCAAATTTCTAGCACATTCGATATTTTGTAAATGATAATTATTTTCTGTCTATAATGAAATGAAGTTCACCTTCGTTGCATGGACTGATATGAAACATGATGGTGGGTCTGTTTTTAGTTTGAGGTTAGCCGTGAGGGCATAGGCCACGGAAAGCACATGGAGAATTGCAGTTCCTCACTCTGTTGATTGCATATACTGGTCTATATATAAAGATGAGAAACGATATTTTATTTCAGAGCACTAAATGGCCTTTCCATTTGGTAATAACATTGTGTTATACTTATACATCGTTGAATTACGATTTTCATCCCAGCTATCGTAGCGTTTCTGAGTTTCCGAATATGGAGATACCTCCGTCGGAGGAGCAAAACCATCGGCATGCTCAGCCTAACGAAGTTAGCGGACAAACATCCTCACAATTTAAGGGAATCCAACTCTGAGAATGGGGAAGTGGGTATCATAAATTCAGATACCAAGATCCAGGGACAAGATATATCTTGCCTCCTACAAAACCGCCGAGCAGGATGCTCGAGCCTTCGACGCTCGACACTGCAATTTATTGCATGAGAGGGCCCAACGCTAAATTTTACTTTTCTGATTGTGTGACCACCATTCCATCAGTATTTTCTCTTTTCCTTTGTTGGTACTACTCTCAACTATCAGCATGAATAATGAGTGGCAACAACCCACGCTCCATTTAATTTTTGTGCAAGAAGGACAAGCAACATCTTTCAAATCTGAAGGCGTTCATGCAAAATATCAAAAAAGAGTACCTGAGCCCTATCTGCTTCTAATTTCATTTCTGTGTTGCCTTACCTTTGATCGCAGTTCGTAGCCCACACCATTTTTTTTTTACCCTTTGAGATTTTCATCGAAGTTATGTTTCGGCCAATGCGATATCGGTGGGACCCACCTCAAGCCTTACCGCATTTGCAAAACCATGTCACAAACCTTCGTATTTGGTTTTATTCCTTACCTTTCGTACTTCTCCAGTATGAGGCCTTACTGAATCACCGCCCGCATTTCGCAACCTTTAATTTTTAACCTTAAGCCCTTCACTGAATGTCATATTTCCGTCAATGAGATTTGGCGGGACCCACCAACCCTTTGCCACATTACCAAACCATGCAAACCTTTGTATTTTCATTATTTCCTTATCTTTTAGGATTTAACACTTACCCCATTAGCACCCTCAGCGCACACTTGACAAGTTTTTTTATTTACCTTTTTCAGCTGCCTGCAACTTAAGTTATTTGCGATGCGATATGATTGCAATTACACGTGTCAGGCCCAGGAGGATAGCGCATATCAGTGCCCACAAGATCAGGAGGGTAGCACCTGCAAACTAAAAAAATTATGTTGTGTTGCGATATGTGCCACATCACATCGCAATCGCAAGTTTTATGTCTTTCCTGTAAGCGCCCATGTTAAGTGTTGAAATTGTCGATGAGTGATTTGCGATGGAGGCTCGGATGCGATGTTTTTTCGGGAGCAGAACCCATAATATTTGAGGTCTGCCACTTTGTGTTTTTTGTATGCTATGTTGTGTATAAATAGAAAAAACAAAGATGAAGGATGATTTGGTTCTTTAATATCTGATCCAGCATTGAATGGCATTGAAACTTCAGGCTACAACCATTTTGTATAAACCTATGTAATTCTCATATGTTCAGTGTGAAGGAATGAATTGAATTTAGAGAAGAGTTGAATAAATTTTAAAAATTGTTCCTCTCCTACGTTAATCGTTGTCTGTCTATGTGTATGACTGTTATTTTCCACATTTGTGAATTCTATGTGTTGAAAGGGGAACAAATTCCTTTGTGTGTGATTTATTCATAATTTACAACATGGTATCAGAGAAGGTCTAGGATCTTAGTGAAAGAAACTATTCTTTATTGAAGAAGCTCAAAGATTGTTTTGAGAAGCTGATTCTCCAGCACTAAGAAGGCTTTGTTTACACAGTCAAGATGACAGCACTAGGAAAAAGCCTGACCAATCCCAAACTACCAAAATTCAATGGGAATAATTATGATTATTACGCTATTACAATGAAGACCATGTTCTCCTCACAAGATATTTGGAAGCTGGTGGGAAATGGTTTCCAGGAACCACTAGATGTAACAACATATAAATTTTTGACACAAGCCCAAAGAGATTTATTGAGAGAAAATAAGAAGAAGGACTCCAAATCCGTCTTCTATATTTTTCAAGCAGTAAATGAGAGTATTTTCCCAAGGATTGCAGCAGTAAAAAAGTATAAGGAGGCATGGGACACCCTCCAGAAAGTCTATCAAGGGATGGAAAAGGTAAAGCCAACAAAAATTCAAATGCTAAGAAGAGATTTTGAAACTATTTGTATGAAAAAGTCTAATAAAAATGACTCATTATTCACATATGTGATTAGGTTGGTTACCAAAATCAGGTCTCATGGAGAGACACTTGAAGAAAGGATAATAGTGGAGAAAGTATTAAGGATTCTGCCATCAAGTTTTGATGCCATACTAGTGGCCATAGAATAGACAAAGGATCTCTCACAGTTTTCAATGGATGAGCTTCATGCATCAGTGATGTCTCATGATCACAGATTGAACAGAGTAACAAACACCTCATTAGAGCATGCATTCAAGACACCAATGTATTTTTTTCAATGTAGAGGTCGATGAAGATCAAACTACCGAGGAAGAGGAAGAAGCCCAAACATAGGTTGAAGAAGTAGCCCTGCAAAGACAAGTGGAAGGGGCAACAATCAGAATCCAAGCCAAGGCACAAGCCAGAATCAAGCACAAGGACAGAGGTATGATAAATTTCAAGTCCAATTTCATTATTGCAAAAAGTATGGTCATTATGCAAATGAATGTAGAAAGAAGGAAAATGACATGGGCGATAAACCTAGTGTAAATTTTACAAAAGAAAATCAGAACAAAAGAAGTGTGCTTTTAATCTGTAATGTAGCACAAGAAAAAGAAGAATATGTATGGTTCTTACATTCAGGTTGTAGTAATCATATTACTAGAAACATATCAACGTTTTCCTATCTAGATGAAAGTATAAAATTTGAAGTGACAACAGGGACTGATAATAAGGTATCTCTCATGGGGAAATGAAGAGTAAACATGCTGACAAAGAAGGGAGAGGATAATTTCATGCCAGATGTCTATTATGTCCCTGGCCTGAAATGTAACTCTTTAAGCATTGGACAACTCATAAAAAAGGACTAAAATATGTTTTTTAAAATTGATGTGTGCACAATTATGGATAAACCTCTAATTAAACAACTCAATGTAGAAGTGCATATGACAAGAAATATAATGTTTCCTTTCAAGATCAGATCAGACTTGAAGGAAAGAGGTGTTGTAGGAGATATCACACAAGAAATCTTTCAAGAAGAAGTGAAATATGAGAACTGGTTATGGCATTTGAGATTTGGACATCTTAGTTTTGGTGGTTTGAATTTGTTGCATAGAAAAGGAATGGTAAAAGGGTTACCACTCATAGAGAAACCAAACACCCTGTGTGAAGGCTGCATCTTTATCAAACAACACAAAGAATCATTTCTAGTAGGAAATACTATAAGGGAAAAGGTAACTTTAGAGATTGTCCACTCAGATTTATGTGGACCAATTAAAACACCATAATTAGTTGGCAACAATTATGTTCTGACATTTATAGATAGCTACAGAAGGAAGACATGCGTATATTTTATAAAACATAAAATTGAAGTGTTTGAACAGTTCTACCACGTCAGAGCTCTTGTTGAGAAGAAAAGTGGACACTACATAAAAGTGTTGAGAATTGACAGAGTTGGAGAATATATCTCTAAATACTTCCTACGTTTCTACAGGAAGCGTGGGATTCACAAGAATTTTTCCACAAGGTATACACCTCAGCAAAACAGTGTTGTAGAAAGAAAGAATAGGAGCATCATGGACATGGTAAGAAGTATGTTGAAGGAAAAGCATTTTCCAAATGAGCATTGGGTAAAAGCTCTCAATTGTGAAACTTATATTTGAAATAGATTTCTAACCAAAGCTGTTATGAACAGAGTTCCAGAAGAAGCATGGAGTCGAACAAAGAAAGTTGTCACTCACATGAGAGTGTTTGGATGTGTGGGATATGCACATGTCCCGGATCACTTAAGGAAGAATTTGGACATAAAGGGGGAGAATTGTATATTTTTTGGATACAACGATGAATCCAAGGCATACAAGCTCTAAAATCCATCAACCAAGAAGGTAATAATCAAAAAAGATGTTCAGTTCATAGAAGAAGAAGCTTGGGATGGAAGTTTAAGGAAGACAGTGAATTTGAAGATATTTATTTCACATGAAGACAAGGAGGAATTGATTGTAAAAAGTAATTCCTCAACAATGGCTCCTCCTCCACCTACACAAGCTCAACAGAGCACACCACAAGAAATAAATAGAACAACCTTGAGAAATAAAGGAAGTACTTCTCCAAGCACACCACAGGGATTAACAACTCCCTCGAGTTCAAGTACAACTCCAAGCACATCTTCAACAAATACAATAAGGCCAAGATTCAGAAATTTAAGTGAAATTTATGAGAAATAAAAAGTTCATAATAATGTTGTTCTGAATTATTTATTTTCTTTATTTTGTCATGTTGATGACCCAATCCATTTTGAAGATGGAGTAAAAGAAGAGTAATGGATTGAAGCAATAAATGAAGAGATAGGAGCAATAGAAAAGAATGACACATGGGAGTTAGTGGACCTCCCATAAAGAAAATAAGTTATTGGAGTTAAATGGGTCTATAAGACCAAGAGGAACATTGAAGTGAAGATACAAAGGCACAAAGCAAGGCTAGTTGTCAAAGGATACAAACATCAGCAAGGAAGAGACTATGAGAAAAAATTTGCACAAGTTGCAAGGATGGAGAACGTGCGAATATTGTTGTCTATAGAAGCACAAAAAAATGGAAATTTTATCAAATGGATGTAAAGTCATCATTCTTGAATGGAGTGCTGAAAGAGGAGGTGTATGTTAAGCAACCTCCTGGCTATGAAATAGAAGGCCAAGAACACAAGGTGTGTAAGTTGAAGAAAGCTCTTTATGGGATGAAGCAAGGACCACGAGCATTGTACAACAAGATTGATGCTTACCTGGTGGAAAATGGGTTTGAAAAGTGTGATGGTGAACCCACACTCTACATCAAAGAAAATGATGGTAAGATCCTTGTTGTTGTTTTTTATTTGAATGATTTTATTTTTACAGGAAATGATGTTTCTCTCATTGCTGATTTCAAAGCAGTTATGAAGAGCGAGTTTGAAATGACAGACTTGGGTTTGTTAAGATATTTTCTAGGCATAGAAGTAAAGTAAAAAAAAAGGGGGATTATATTTCCCAAGTAAAGTATGTTGAAGAAGTTTTAAAAAGGTTCAATATGAAGAAAAACAAGTGATCATCAACTCTAACTGTCACGGGGTTGAAGATGAGAAAGGAATATTGTAGTAAGAACGTCAATCCAACATTGTATAAAAGTGTGGTTAGAAGTCTAATGTATTTGACTGCAACTAGAGTTGATATAATATATGCAATAAGTTTCATATCTAGATTCATGGAGACAACCAAGGAGACACATTAGCAATCAAGAAAGAGAATTTTAAGGTATGTAAATGGAACAAAGGAGTATGGTGTTCTATACTCTGAAACTGATAATTTTAAGCTCATTGGTTACACTGACATTCATTGGGCTGGAAGTGTTTATGAAAAAAAAAACATATTAGGGTATTCTTTTCATTTGGGATCAAGAGCCATTTCATGGGCTTCCAAGAAGAAGCCAATAGTTTCATTATCAGCAATAGAAGTTGAATATGTAGCAACAAAAAAAACATGTCAAGCAGTTCGGATGAGAAGGATGCTGAGGGATTTATGTCATGAAGAAGACAAAGGAACCAAAAATTTTTCTGATAACATCTCATACATTGCATTGTAAAAGAATTATGTTTTCCACAAGAGAGCAAAGAATATTTATGCTAAATACCATTTCATAAGGGAATTAGTTAGCAATGGTGAACTTGTTTTGTAGCATTGCAGGTCAGAGGAAAAATTTGCTAATATCCCCACAAAGCCATTGGGACAAAGAAGTTTGGTTATATGAGTCACTATCTAGGCATAATTGATGGAATCAGTTGTGATTAAGCGGGAGTGGTGGAAATATTCCCAACCACCGCCATGAAGAAGGAGTGGTAGAAGCCCACACTTCTTTGAATTTTTGTGTAGGAAGGATAAGCATCAAGTTTCAAATCATAAGGTGTTCATGGAAAAAATAAAAACAGAGTACTCGAGCTCTTTCTGCGTTTGATTTCCTTTCCCATGTTGACTTACCATTTCTCATAGTTCACAGCGCACACAATTTTTGGTTTACCCTTTAAGCTTTCTGTCGAATTTATGTTTTCGTCAATGCGATATCAGGGGGACCTGCCTCAAACCTTACCGCATTTGCAACACTATGCCATAAACCTTCGTATTTTGTTTTATCCCTTACCTTTAACACTTCTCACTTACCTCGACTTACCACATCGCCACTCACACTCTGCAACATTTATGTTTTAACCTTAAGCCCTTCACTGAATGTCATATTTCTGCTGATGCGATTTGGCGGGACCCACCAACCCTTTTCCAGATTACCAAACTGTGAAAACCTTTGTATTTACATTATTTCCTTACCTTTTACGATTTCACATTTATCGCTTTAGCACCCGCATCCCACACTTTGCAATTTTTTTATTTACCTTTTTCAGCCACCCGCAAGTTAAGTTATTTGTGATGCGATGCGATCGCAATTGCATGTGTCAAACCAGGAGGATAGTGCATATCGGCTCCCGCAAGCTCAGGAGGGTAGCACTTGAAAACTAAGCAATTTATCTTGCGATACGATATGTGCCACATCACATCGAAATCACAAGTTTTATATATTTCCCGTAAGTGCCCAAGTTAAGTGTTAAAATCACCAATGAGTGATTTGCGATGGAGGCTCGCACGCGATGCGTTTTTGGAAGTAAAACCCATAATATTTCAGGTCCACCATTTTTTGTTTTCTATACGTTGTGTCATGTATAAAAAACAAAAATAGATATTAAGGACAATTTGGTTTTTGAACATCTAATCCATCATTGAATGGCATCGAAACTTCAAGCTTCAACCATTTTGTATAAACCTATGTAATTTCTCATATATTTAGTGTGAAGGAATGAATCGAATTTATAGAAGAGTTGAATAAATTTCAAAAATTGTTCCTCTTCTGTGTTAATTGTTGTCTGTTTGTGTGTATGACTATTATTTTCCACATTTTTTCATTCTCTGTGCTGAAAGGGGAACACATTCCTCTATGTGTGATTTATTCATAATTTACAACACCCCTCAACAAATAAAGGTTGTATGCCTTGAACGAAATCGTTGGGACTGCACCTTCTCTACACAATAATAATATAGAAGGGCTCTCGTATCCCTTGCAGTCATCTTCGGTATCTGGCATTGAATTTGAGAATGGCGCCCAACAGAAATCGGAGGGCTCGACATTTTGGAAATCTCTGTTTGAGCCAGATAGCGTTCAGTACTTAAATTTGGAAAAAATCCCGTCCATTTACGAGGTGTTGGTGTTAGAGCTCATTCTGAATTTGAGGAGTAGGATGCTGGCATCTCCATGGAACCCATAGGCCTTTGGAAGTTTGAAGACAGTTGAGTTTCTGGAACGTGGAAGAATATAAAAATGGATTTATTTTTTTAGCAGTTTATTGCCTGTTTGTAGTATCTACATCGGTTTTTAACCTACCTGTGCCACGGAATAGCTGAATTGTCGCAATAATGCCATAGAATTTGATTTAATCATTAATGGATGATATTTGATCCTAATGTCTTTTGAGTGTCTTATTCCGCAAAATTATCCCAAGTAGAATGTTTACAAACATCCTCTGATAATGTGGGGTCCTACTAAATCAGAGTTGGAATATTTTGATAAATATGAATGGATTTTTACAAACTTGTCCCAAGTACAATGTTTTCAAATGTTATTGGATACTTTGGGGTCATATTAAATATTAATTTGGAATATTTTGGAAATTTGAAAATTATTTTGGATGTTTGAAAATAATTTGTATTAAATCTCAATTTGGAATATTTTGGAAATTTGATAAATATTTTGGAAGTTTGGAAATAATTTATATTTGATTTTGCAATACCCCTAGGTTCTATATTTTTTAATTGACAATTGAATAATTCCAAAGGGGAAGTGGATCCCAATGGAGAACTAGTGTGTGGATTTATTTTAATTTCGAATTCATAAAATTGAATGGAAAAGTTATGTGTGCAATGAAAAGCTAGAGAATTGAGATATGAAGCCCATATCCATGAGGATGTGGATAAGGGATGATACTTTCCCACACCTTCCAGAAATCCTTGGAAGGAATATTAACAAAATTAGATTTGGAGATAAACATCTAATTTCCCCCAATGAAGAGGAAAGTAATTGGGAAGAGGAAGAAAAGTTGGAAAAGCAGAAAGTACAACTTTAAACTACCTCAAAGAGGGAAAGCCTAGGCAAAATAGGAAGAAAGTATCCTGAAATTTCTGGATGTAGAAATTGGAAACATGCTTGTGAAAGCACAGCATAAATAAGCTACTCTAGGACAGACAAAAGGTTGTCTATCACTGGAAGAAAAAGGTCTCAGCGTGGAGCTGAGTTGCAGAGATAGAACTCTAAGGTTGGGAGGAATTAGTCAGAGAATTATTTATGCATGCCTAACTGGTATTTTTTGTTAAATTCCTATGAATGTTACAATATGTGTACTGAGGCAATTACATAGAATGTCATGCATGGTTGGTTAAAAGTAATTACATTTGAGAATTGTAAAGATCCTTAAATTTAATTTGTTAGTAATTGCAACTGTCGAAGGGAAGCCATACATTTAACTGACTTGGTTACCAGAGTAATTCCAAACCAATACAGTTGTATGGTCAGGAATCGATTCAGTTCCAACTACCAAAATCTCTAAATCTGAGTACAGATTTAAATCTAGGGTTAGGAAATCTAACCAAAAATTACATTAGATGTAGAAGAAAATAAAATATTTACTATTATCTAACAACATTGAATATTGGCCCATGTGGTGTAGAACAGTCGGTGATGGGGTGCACTGTTAAGGCACTCCCTTCTGTAAGGTCACCGGTTCGAAACCCATGGGTGGAATGGAAGGAGAAAAAAATGGGAAGATTAGGATTAGTCTAAACGAGCAAAAAAAAAAAAAAAAAAAAACAACATTGAATATTGAAATCTCTCTAGAAAAATTCAGATTTAAATAACATTCTACTTTAAAAGTATGAAATGGAGTTATGTCTGCGAAAAGAAAAATATTATGTACTGATATGAAATTAATCGAAGCTGAAAATACAGAATCCGCCCTATCATGATGGGTTATAAATATGTCCATAGTTGTTTGCGTCTATTCTATTCTATTATAAATATCTATAAAAGTATACAACAATGAGTAAAAGAAAAGAATCATTTTTATATACCGAAACATAAATTTATTAGCTGAAATAGTAAAGTTGAAATCAATTCCTGAAGAATTTCATATAAGCAGAAATAGAAAATAAATTCTAAGCTAAACCTTATGAACCAGGATTAGTTTAGATGAATATTTCGTTTTAGTTGGAGACTAGTATAGAAATATCAACAAATGTGATAAATATTGAAATGCAAGATTTATAAGGATGCTTTTAGAATGATTATTCTTGTAACAAAAACAAAACCATGTAACCATAAAAATGTAGAGAAAGTAACAAACCAAGACCGAATATATATGTATGATGGAGTATGAACAAATATATATATATATATATATATATATATATATATATATATATATAAAACTACTATGAACTAAGAGTGTCCATTATCAATATTAATATGCCTCAATACAAAATCAAAACTATTGAGTAACGAAGGAATTTTATAAATGAGTAGCTCGAATATATATCTGTGTATAGGAATCATTTAAATAAATCAAACTTTGACTAGTTTCCGGTTATGAAACCAGAGAGGAAAACTATTTAAATGGAAGATAAATTAAATTAAATTACATAGTCCAGATGTGGGATATGACCAAAATGTCCTTATACATATTATAACATGTTTTTAAATAAACTCGGTACTTAGGCTATTGTTGATTTAACTGTATAAATGTTAAATGGACACTTCGACAGAATGCAAAAGTAGGATTGCATTTCCGAATCGAGATCGGAATACTAGTAATGAACCTATGCAAGGAATTAGTACTCAGCTAGTTGGAATACAGGTTGTGAGTTACCTGGCCAAGAAATTGGATATTGTAATAATCCCCACAGGTATAGAAAAAAATAAAAAAGGAATTAAGAGTTTAAGGAACTAGGGGAATAAATTAACAATATGCATATATTGTTGGCAGATAAGAAATGATAATTTTGGATAGTGTCTAATAGTGACGAAAATATAACTTAACAGTAGAAATAGAAGTCGTCCAATTGGGGCAACCAACTATAAGAAAAATAAAATATGAATCTTATGTAGAAGTAAAATAAAAAAAAATTGTGTGAATGAGAGGTATTACAAATGGTATCGAAGCATTAGCTAAAACACTGGGCAATTTCTATGCTCACATAGAAAATATATGCTGCTATAAAAATTTATGAATTTTAAATTTTGCTAATGTTAAATTCTTGTACAGTGAACAGTACTGAAGAATACAACTGCGAACCATGACTGAAGGGGACGAGTTGTATGTGGATCTGGGTAGTGGATAAAACACCTCCATTGATGGCTATCTTGCATAGAATGCAACGAGAAATGGCACAGCTTAAAAGCCACAATGACAGGCTATCTTTAGCGAGTGAGGAGCAAGACAAGATAATAATGGAATTGACTTCTCGGAATAGCCAAGAGGGTGAAGGTTCCAGAAGGAAGAGAAAAGGAAGGGTCAACTTCTCAGAATATTCTGAGGAAGATGACGCCTTTAGATAACAGTCTAGACAAAAGAAGTAATTACAGGGTGAATTCCAGAAAATTAAACCTCCCTCCTATGATGGAGAGAAAGAAGAAGATGCTGAGGCATGGCTTCTGAATATGATAAATTAATTTCAGGTTTACGAATATAAAAGTAACTTCAGAGGTAGGCTGGCTATTTGTCAGCTGCAAGGCAATACTACCTTGTGGTGGGAAGAGACAAAGATGGTTCATGCCATTGATGAGAAAATTGTGACTTGGGAGGATTTTCAAGTCAATTTTAAAAACCAATACTCGAATGAACGTTACTATGATGACAAGGCAAAAGAGTTTCACAAACTTGGATTGCGAAATCTCATGATTTATGAGTTTGTAACCATGTTCACAAATCTGTTACGCTATGTGCCTTATATTAGAGAAGAGAAGGCAAAGGTACAGGGGTTCCTAAACTACCTGCCCATTGTTTATAAAGAAAATATAGAGTTTGATAACCCAAAAATGATGGATGAGGTAGTGCGGAAGGCTAGATTGTGTTACTAGCAATTCAAGGGTAAGATGGAACAAGGAAAGAGTTGGTCAAAAAAGAGTGATTTTAGTGGAAAGAAAGAAAAACCAGCCTATCTCAAAAACTTTGGGAGAAACCACCAGAGAAATAAATTTAGTAAAATGGGGGAAAATCAGACTGCCCAATCCCAAACAAGGTCCAAACCAATGAATGGAAATAATAGGAGGGAAGGGACTATTAAAATGAAAGAACCTTTGAAGTGTTGGGGTTGTGGAGAACCTCATTTGTTGAGGGACTGTCCACACAGAGATATCTAGACAGTACAAGTACTGCATGAGGCCACTACAGTAAATGATGTGACCAAGAACATCCCCAAAATCAACACTGCCTTATAAGATCATCAAGCATAACACCAGTCCACCATGGTTGAGATGGTAGGTTTGATTGCTGACCAATCTATTATAGTTTTAATAGATCCAGGTGGATATTTGAGTTATATTAGTTTGCAAATGGTAGAAAAATGTAAATTAAAGTCAGAGAAGTTTCAACATCCTTGGTTACTTCAGTTAGCCATTGGTACTAAATGAAAAGTAACTCATAATTTACCTCTGACGTCCATAAATCTAAATGGATAACAAACAAAATTAAATTTAAATATTATACCATTAGGGTCATATGATATACTTGTAGGAATGGACTGGTTAGAAAAACAAAAAGCTTTGATGAATTGTTGGGACAAAAATTTACACTGCATTAACAAGGAGGTAAAACTTGTCATAATAAAAGGAAAGCCTAAACCCATATCAGTGAGACATATTTTAGCCCTTTAGTTAAAGAGAATTGCTAGGAAAGGGTATCAGGTGTATTCGGTACATGTAGAAGAGTTGGGACAACAAGCAGAGGAAATTTTTTAGAAACACTACTAGTGTTAAGAGAATTTAAAGATATTTTCCTAGACGAAATTCTTCATTTTCCCCCCAAGAGAGAAATTGATTTCTCCATTGATTTATTACCGGATGCAACTCCAATTTCTAGATCCCCATACAGAATGAGCAGCCCTGAATTAATATAGTTAAAAATGAAACTACAAGAGTTGCTGGATAGAGGTTACATCAGACCGAGTGTATCCCCTTGAGGAGCCCCAATTCTATTTGTGAAAAAGAAAGATGGTACTTTCTGTATGTGTATTGATTATTGTCAATTAAACAAACTAAAAATCAAAAACAGATATCCCTTGCCTAGGATAGATGACCTTTTTAACCAAGTTAGAGGGGCAGCCATGTTTTCCAAGATTGATTTAATGATTGGTTACCATCAGTTAAGAATTAAAGACGAAGACATCAACAAGACAACATTTAGAAGCTAGTATGGACACTATGAATTTGGGATCCTACCATTTGGGTTGACCAATGTACCCACCACTTTTATGTGTTCAATGAATAGTGTCTTGAATAAATACTTAGACAAGTTTGTACAAGTATTTATTGACGTCATTTTGATCTATTCAAAAAGTGAATAAGAGCATCAAGAACATCTCGGGATTGTATTGCAAAGTCTGAGAGAAAATAAATTGTATGCTAATTTTAGCAAATGCGAATTTTTCAAAGATAAAATTCAATACTTAGGGCATATAATTTCCAAACAAGGGTTGGCTGTGGACCCAAAAAAGGTAGAAGCAATCAGAGAATGGCCTGTGCCTATAGATGTATCAGATGTAAGATCTTTTATGGGAATTGCAGGATACTACCTGAGGTTTGTAGAAATATTTTCATCTTTAGCCTACCCCATTACTTCATTGCAAAGGAAGGGAGTAAAATTTGAATGGATTGAAAAATGCTAGAATAATTTTGAGCAATTAAAACTGAAACTTTCTACAACACATATTCAAAAGAATTCTTATCTAAATCAGGAGTTTGAAGTATTCACATATGCTTGCGGAGAAGGATTAGGGGGAGTATTATTACAAGAAAATTCTGTTATAGCTTACGAATCTAGAAAAATTAAGAAACATGAACAGAATTACAATGTTTATGATCTTCAGTTTGTTGCTGTAATACATGCTCTAAAGATGTGGAGACATTATCTTCTAGGAAATAAATCTGTGTTGATGAAAAATCACATTAGTCTAAAGTATTTTTTCACTCAACCAGACTTAAATGCTAGGCAAGATAGGGGGCTATCTTTCTTGAGTGAATTTGACATGGAAATAAAGTACATCAAAGGTAAAGAAAACAAAATTGCAAATGCTTTAAGCAGAAATACTTTGCAAGGGGTAAGTAACATTGGAAGTAGTGTTAACTTTGACTTAGAAGGACTAGTTCAAAGGGTAGTGGAGCAAGATCAAGACTATGAAAAACTTCAGACAAAAATGTTGAAAAAGGAAATGCATGGGTATACACAAAATCAGAATGGGATGATTTGTTACAGAGAAAGATTGTACATCCCTAATGTAGACTCTTTAAAGAAAGAAATTTTGGATGAATTTCACAAAAAGCCTTATTCTAGACATCTTGGATATTAGAAATTTCTCACAGCTTTAAGAAAGAATTTATTTTGGCCTGGGATGAAAAAGGATGTAGCAAGTTACTTGGGAAGATGCATTGAATGTCAACAAGTCAAAGTTGAACATCAGCATCCAGTCGGGCTGCTAAATCCTTTACCGATTTTTGAATGTAAATGGGAAACTATTTTTATTGATTTTATCACTGAATTACCAAGAACCAAATATCAACATGACTTAATGATGGTGGTAGTGGATACTTTGACTAAAGATGCTCATTTTATACCTGTGTGTATACTTTTGGGATAGCCCAAGTACCAAACGTGTTTATGAAAGAGATTGTAAGGCTACATGGGGTTCCTAAAATGATAATTTTAGAGAGAGATGCAAAGTCTACAACAACCTTTTAAAGAAGTTTGTTTGGAGGCATGGGCACTAAATTGAATTTTAGAACTACCTACCACCCCAAAACTGATGTTCAAACCGAAAGGACAAACTAGATTTTGGAGGATATGTTACAGTTGTATGTGATGGATAGGCCAACCAAATGGGAACACTACTTACACTTAGTAGAATTTTCCTATAAAAAAAACTACGAAACTTCCATAAATATGAGTCTGTTTGAAGCACTTTATGGCAGAAAGTGCCACACTCCCTTAAGTTAGAGTCAACCTGAAGATAAACTAGTACTTGGCCCAGAAGCTTTGCAGGAAATGGAAAAAGTGGTAGAACAGATTCTGAAAAATATCAAGACAGCTCAAGACAGATAGAAAAGTTATGCAGACAGAAAGAGAGTTCACGTAGAATTCAGTGTGGGTGAACACGTATATCTGAGGATTAAGCCTAAGAAGAGCACTTTGCACACCGGAAGTTGTGCAAAATTAGCTCCACGATACTATGGGCCGTTTGAAGTGCTAGAAAGAGTGGGCTCGGTGGCCTATAAATTAGCCTTACCCATTCATATTAAGGTTCATGATGTATTTCATGTCTCTTTATTTTAAAAATATGTACATGATTCTTCTCACATTATTGATTGTAATTTTATTCAGGTGGAACCAGAAGGGGAATTACTTCCAAAGTTGCTTCAAATCTTGGAGCGACAAGAAATTGAACTTCGGAATCGCACAGTGGCTAGGCTAAAAGTGTAGTGGAGGAACTTTATAGCCAAAGAGGCTACTTGGGAATGACAAACTGAAATGATGGAAAGATATCCATCACTGTTTAAACAGTGAAATGTTAATTTTTGTTTTGTCAACATCGAGGATGGTGTTTTTTTTTAGAAGGGGAATATGTATTACCCCTAGTTTCTATGTTTTTTAATTGATAATTGAATAAATCCAAATGGGAAGTGGAACCCAATGGAGAACTAGTGTGTGGATTTATTTTAATTTTGAATTAATGAAATTTAATGGAAAAGTTATGTGTGCAATGACTAGCTAGAGAATTGAGATCTGAAGCCTATATCCATGAGGATGTGGATAAGGGATGAGAATTTCCCACACCTTTTAGAAATTCTTGGAAGGAATATTAACAAAATTAGATTTGGAGATAAACATCTAATTTCCCCCAATGAAGAGGAAAGTAATTCGGAAGAGGAAGAAAAGTTGGAAAAGTGGAAAGGACAACCTTAAAGTACCTCAAAGAGGGAAAGCCTAGGTAAAATAGGAAAAAAGCATCTTGAAATTTCTAGACGCAGAAATTGGGAACATGCTTGGGAAATCACATCTTAAATAAGCTGCTCCAGGACAGACAAGATGTTGCCTATCACTGGAAGCAAAAGGTCTCAGCTCGGGAGTGAGTTGCGGAGATAGAACTCTAAGGTTGGGAGGAACTAGTCAGAAAATTTGGTATGCATGCCTAACTAGTATGTTCTGTTAAATTCCTATCAATGTTACAATATGTGCACTGAAGAAATTATGTAGAATGTCATGCATGGTTGGTTAAAAGTTATTATAGTTGAGAATTGTAGAGATCTTTAAATTTATTTTGTTAGTAATTACAACTTTTGAAGGGAAGCCATACATTTAACCGACTTGGTTACCAGAGTAATTCCAAACCGATACAGTTGTATGGATAGGAATCGATTCAATTCCAACTACTAGAATCTCTAAATCTGAGTACAGATTTAAATCTGGGGTTAGGAAATCTAACCGAAAATTACATTAGATGTAGAAGAAAATAAAATATTGACTATTATCTAACAACATAGAATATAGACATCTCTCTTGAAAAATTCAAATTTAAATAACATTCTACATTAAAGGTATGAAATGGAGCTATGTCTACAAAAAGAAAAATATTATGTACTGATACGAAATTAATCGAAGTTAAAAATACAGAATCAACCCTATCATGATGGGTTATAAATTTGTCCATAGTTGTCTGTGTCTATTCTATTGTTTTATAATTATCTATAAAATTATACACCAGTGAGTAAAAGAAAAGAATCATTGTTATATACCAAAACATAAATTTTATTAGCTGAAATAGTAAAGCTAAACTCAATTCCTGAAGAATTCCATATCAGCAGAAATAGAAACTAAATTCTATGTTAAACCTTATGACCCACGATTAGTTTAGATGAATATTTCATTTTAGTTGGAGACTAGTACAGAAATATCAACAACTGTGATAAATATTGAAATGCAAGATTTACAAGGATGCTTTTAGAATGATTATTCTTGTAACAAAAACAAAACTATGTTGGACTGGAAAATTGCAGAAGGATGAAACTATAAACAAGAGAGGAGAATTTCCTGTTTTATTTCTGTAACTATAAAAATGTAGAGAAAGTAATAAACCAAGACCTAATATATATGTATGACGGAGTGTGAACAAATATATTTAGATACATACATATACATACATACATACATATATATATATATATATATAGGTATAAAACTACTGTGAACTAAGACTGGCCATTATCCATATTAATATGCCTCAATACAAAATCAAAGCTATTGAGTAATGAAGGAATTTTATACATGAAGTAGCTTGAATATATATCTGTGTACAGGAATCATTTAAACAAATCAAACTTTGACTAGTTTCAAGTTATGAAAATAGAGAGAAAAACTATTTAAATAGAAGATAAATTAAATTAAATTACACAATCCAGATTTGGGATATACTCAAAATGTCCTTAACATATTATAACATTTTTTTAAATAAACTCGTTACCTAAGCTACTATTGATTTAACTGTATCAATTTTAAATGGACACATTGATAGAATGCAAAAGCAGGATTGTATTTCCGAATCGAGACCGGAATACTGGTAACAAACCTGTGCAAGGAATTAGTACTCAGTCAGTTGGAGTACAGGTTGCGAGATGAAATTTGTTGGTTCAACTAATTTCAATCAATCCCAAGTAGATTGTACCTGAAAAACAAAGAAATAACAAAATTAAAAACCGAGGGAAATTATAATGATTTACAAAAAGAAGTAAGATTAAACTCATAATTCGTAAGGTCAACCATACCTTACGAGTTTTAACCTCACGATGGTTTCCATAGTCTGTACATTGAACCAGTACGAAATAAATAGTTAAATCTATTGCAGAAAATATTAAATAAACCAATGTAACTAAAATAAGGACAGATAAGACAAGTTTAGTCAAATAGAGGGTTATGCCTGTAACATTCGAAAGGAGAAATGAGGCCTGTATCCATAGCGCGAAGTATAAATCCAATGCCAGCAATAGAGTTGTGTATCCTTTTCCACGATATATCAATGAGGATAATGGTTAACCCCTTTGCTGGGATAATTCTCCCATATGCACGCAAATGAAAAACAAAGAACATAAGCCATGATTGAAGATTGGAAAAATCAGAGGTTACGGGAAAGACAATGGGTCAAAATGACTCAACTAAAAATGAAATGGAAATTTTCCATCGTAAAAAGATTGAAATTATCCCAAAGAACAATTGAAGATTTAAAAGACATCATCGTATAAATGGGAGAAACTAGGAAGCGTAGCAAGGTTGAAGCCGAAAGAAAAATCTGAAACCATATTAAACCACACCAAACTGGGATTAAAATCATAGGTACTACAAATTTCATATAAGGAATATGACATAACTTCCCAAAAATGTCCGATTTCCTCAGAGCATGAACGAATGAGGAAAGAAAGCTTCATATCAATAAGACTATTAGAACAAAAAATTGTTTACAGAGTTTAATATAACTTACCAGGAAGATAAAAATGGAAGTGAAAATGATTGAGGAGTAAACGTTATGAATTCTCTTCCATTCAGTCTTGTGTTCATGAACATCCCTCATAAAACAAAATGCAAGCCGGTAGTAAGAGGGCTTCAGAACCAGAAAATGCAGGAATTGGAAGTATACGAATAGCGGAGGGTATTAAAATGATAAGTGAACCCTAAATTCAGGAAAAATCCCACCATCCATGTGTTGCATGATTGAGAGTGGAGAGACGTGTTGGAGAAGCATTCAAAGACCTCCTCGATAACATTGAAATCAAATCTCGAGAAGAATAATGAAATATATTTGAAATTAAAGCATAAGTACCATAGCACATGGGAAAATTCAAACATAGTAAATGAGACGGGTGTAAGTCCTGTCTATCTTTAAAATCACCTGAGAATACGACACTAAGAGTACTTAAAATAAATTACGTTGTATTAATAACTCAACAACCCCGTGAGGTGTCATTCATATACGAATGAGGATTCAAGGGTTGGGAGCATAGTTCTAAAGTCGTTAAGTGAAACCTTAGTTGCGACCTTTGGAAACGATAAATTGACAATGTGGAATGAAAATAAAACTATATAAGAAATCAAAATAAACAATGTAAAAGATAGGAATATAAAATATATCCTTCCCATAAATTATAAAGGGGTAGGGTGTTAACTATTTGGGTTACTGCATAAGTAGAAAGTAGTAACATTAGGTATCCGTAGTTCTTCATATGGATGCTCATAAGGAAAAATAAAAAGGATTATATGTATATGTTTTAATAATTCCATATGTTAAGTGGGAGGTTTATTTATGTGAGTAAATAAGTGTTAATGAATATATATACATATAATTCCCTAATGTTTATAACCTATTATGACCAAGTGGAAGGGGACATCAATTTCATAAACCAAGAAATTGGATATTATAATAATCCCCAAAGGTATAGAGAAAAGGATAAAGGAAGTAAGAGTTTAATGAACTAGGGGAATAAATTAACAATATGCATACATTGTTGGCAGATAAGAAATGATAATTTCAGATAGTGTCTAATGGTGATGAAACAATAACTTGAGAGTAGAAATAGAAGTTGTCCAATTGGGGCAACCAACTATAAGAAAAACAAAATATGAATCTTGTGTAGAACAAAAAGAAAAAAATTTGTGTGAATGAGAGGTATTACACATTTAAAGGTGGTCGTAAAAGTCTCCATAAGCATAAAATTGTTTTGAAGAAACAAAATTTGTAGGGAGTATTTGAAAGGAACATTGCTAATATGGAATATTTTTGAAATTTGATAAATATTTTGGAAGTTTTGAAATAATTTGTAGTTGATATAGAAGTGGTTGTAAAATTCTCCATTAACATAAATTTATTTTGAAGAAACAAAAATTTTAGCTAATATTTGAAAGGAACATTGTTTTATTTGTAATAGAGTGTGTTTTATGTTAATGGAGTGGTAGTTAAATATGGTGGAGCTAGTAGATTACAAGTTTGTTGATGTCAATATTAAATAAAAATATTTTTTAAATGATATTTTTATCATAATATATGTTATGTGAAGTTGAAGTTTAATCAAAATTAATTAAAATAATATGTATATATATATATATATATATATATATATATATATATATATATATATATATAAATAATAGTCTTATAATTATCATAAATAAAAATAGGAATTATAATATTACAATGAGTTTGAAATTAAAAGGAAAAATATTTTTAAAAACATTATTAAATTTTAAACTCTTCAAAATGAATAAAGCTAAAAATTATTTATGTTTATTTGAATTTTTATTTTCTTAATAGACATAAAAATAATGTAAAAATGTTCATGCCCATAAATTTTAAGGAAACAAAATTTGCCTAAGTTTATTTCAAAAGGAACAATGTTTGAATTATAATCAATTATAATATGAAGTTGACGTTTAATCAAAATTAGTTAAAAAAATTAGAATTTTATTTTTTTTACTTTATTTTAGTTAATAATACTATAAAATAGTCTTGTAATCATCATAAATAAATATAACAATTATAATATTATAATGAGGATGAAATTTAAAAATAGTTATTAGTAAAAAAATTATTAAATTTTAAATGGATCAAATGGGTGAAGCAATAAATTATGTCTATTTGATTTTTCAATTTTCTTAGTAGACATTCTTTTATTTTGTAAAAATGTATGTATTAAGGAAGTTTATTGAAAAGGAATAACGTTTTAATTATAATAGAGTATTTCTTATGTGAGAGTGACAGACGTATATGTTTTAATTATTTTAGGAAATAGTAGTAAAGTAGGTTAGTTGAGGTGAATATAAACTATAGTACAAACATTACATGGAAATAGTAGTAAAGTAGGTTAGTTGAGGTGAATATAGATTATAGTAAAAATATTACATCTTATTATTTAGTTTTAATTTTGAATAAGGATAATTTAAAAATATAGTTTTTTCTTTAAATAATAATATAAAATTGTAATATCTTATTTTTTCTTTTTTTATTAGATAGTTGAACAATTATAAAGGTTAAGTGGACCTAAAGGAAACCAATTATTGTAGACAAATTTTATTCTTTTAAATTAAATAAATGTTGAATTTGAATTATTGTGCAAAGACTAGAGTATAAATTCAGACCTGGATTTCAATTCCATGAAGATGGATAAGATTCTTAAGATTTTTCCAGACTCTCCAAAATCCTTAGAGAAAATAAATTAAAAATTGAATATTATATTGGAGATAAAAATCTAAAAAGACACCTCAGTAAAGTGGAAAGTTACTGAGAAGAGGTGAAATAAAACTAGAAAAAGGAAAAATCTAGTTTTAAAGTACTTCTATGGAAAAAACAAAAGTAAAGCCTAGGAAGAAAGGAAACAACATCCTGATTTACTGGACACACTTATGGAAACATGCTAAAGGGAAAACAAGATTAAATAAGTCATTCCTGGGTAGACAAGAGGTTATCTACATCTTGGAAGAATTGGCCTCTATGCTTAGGGGAGCTGTTGAGAGAAAGTTCAAGGTTGGCTGGCAATTAGTCTCACCAAAAGTGGTATGCACAAGTAATTCAATTCTGCATTAGAAATTTTAGTATTTCTTATTGGCATGGAATTTTGATGTTTTTATACTACGTGGACATGTGTAAGAGATTTAACATTATACATGAGTAAATCTTGTATGAAAATGTGTTAGATAGTCTAATGTATTTAACATATAACTACTATAGAAATTTTAGTTGACCTGTATGGTTACATAGACAATTAAAAGTTATTCAACAACTCACATAATGTGTAAAGCCCAGTAATATGTTTAAATTTGAGGCTAGGTTGTATATCTTATTTCTGTAAATACTTAAAACAAACATAATTACATTATAAAGAAGTGGAACTTAGTGTATTTATCAGTGAGGTGATAATAACATGAATATGTAACTTCAAAACAATATCTATTACTGCAAAATAAGTTGGATATAAATACAAATTATTGCATTATCTCAGAAATGTCATAAAGGACTAAACTGGATAAAACACATACATGAAATTAAATACAAATTAAATTTTGAGAATGAGTATCCATTGTGATATTGAATAAATTAAGTTAAGATATTGTATTTTAAATAGATTAAAATTTAATTCTATCACAAATCATAGATAGAATTCATGACACAAAATTAAACAGTACAATAGGATTATAAAATTTAATACAGTTCAGAACACTATAGATTGTATTGTTCAAAGTGACATAGACCAACATCTAGATAAGAAACCATAATCTATTTTAAATGAATGACTGACGAAAGCACTCAGGAAATTACAGAGGATCAATTAAACTGTAAGCATGTACATGGAATTATGTGGAGTAATTGTACATACAAAAATATAAGTGTGTTAAAATTAGCACAATTGTCTTGAAAAATAATTAAAGACAAAAATAATTAATTGAAGGAATATATAAATTAAATAAAAAATTATTACCTTATTATTCTTAATTAGACAGTGGTATTAAATTTTCAAATAAAAATGCAAAACCTCATTAGAGAAGGAAGCTGACAAAAATAGAAGAGGAAGAGGAAATTAGATTGATGGAATAGAAAATAAAGGACTACCTTTCATCTCAGTGACATCGTGCATCGGAGGAACTCTCCCAATTAGAGAATAGATGAAATTATTCCTGTACAAAGGAGAATTTTATTTATTGAGGGAATTAATAAAAATCTAAAATTAAATCCATATTGTTTGAATCTAATTTATAAGTACTATATGAAAATTTAATACAGAAGGGAAATCTATAAAACAAGAAAATAACAAACCTAAATAGAAAGGATAAATTCTTGAACAATGGCATGTTAGGAATATTATTAGGCGCTGAAGAAATGTATGGGTGAATAAATGTTCTGAGTTAAATTCAAAAATCAAATTTATATTAGATACATAAAACATTTTTTTTATAGAAGAGTTCGATGAAAACTATGGTGACTGTATGAATGAAAATTCATAAACTTCAATAAAGTTTCATGTAGAACTTAATAAAAGTAATATATAGAACATATACTAAAATATTCTAATTTCTGCTATGAAAATATTAACACAGTAGCTTGCAAAAGTAATCTCTTGAATGAGCCTGAATGCAAAACAATTTCTAGTTCAAATTAACGAAAGACATTCAAAAAAATTTCAAGAAATCCATAAAAAATTTAATTATGTGCTCAATGTTATTCTCATAATAAAATTGGGGAAACATTTATAAGGGAATTCTTGTGGAAAGAGAAATCCCTGAGATCAATTCCATGAAAACGTATAACCAAACAAAAAGAGTGAACGAAACATTAAATCATAAGGATAAGTGCCAAAACCCCGAAAAAATTCTCATTCCGGAGATGCGTCTAATACTACAGACAATAATGTCTCAAATATCAGTTACAGTGACCAATATGCCCTAAATAAATCACAACTATACAAATGTATAAATACAGCTATAACTTCTTTTGAATAAAACCTAAAAATTCATATACACATTAATATTATTGTACGGTTAAATAGGATCAAACCGTAGTACAGGATGTGGAAATTCAAGCATGGTATTTGTAAGAATATGAAGTTTCTTTAGATAGCACACTGGCATGAAGAACGAAATTTCATACTTCTTCATTGTAGAGGACTTTTACCTCTAATTTCGTAAACTTTGAGACAGAGTATCCTCAAAGTCTCAGAGATGGATACAAACCCTACAATCCCAAAAAATACCATTAAATATTTCAGAACTTATAACAATGAAAATAAAAAAATATAATCGAAAATAAAAATGTTCAAAGGCATGATAAATCTAATGAGTTATAAGTGAAATGCTTACCTTAAGAGATGAGGGCCTTAGAGGGTTACGCAGATTGCATTATGAGATAACTTAGAAAGTGTGGTAAGAAGTTTCACAGGGTGAACGTAGAGAAAAACATTTCCAGAAAGCCATCGCTGCATGGAAAATCAAGCAAAGGTTGAAAAACCAGAGGTGAGAGTAGAGGGAGCCAAATGTAAACAATGAAAAATTAAGATAGAGTTAGGTCATAACAATTCCACAGTAGAGATATGACATCATATAGAGCATCCACGTGGCTTTTATCTAAGATGACAGTAGCTGGAAAAGTTGTCGAGGCCATGTGATCTCCATTAATCAGCACAGTACAACTATCTCGAAAACCGAAATGGTATTTAAACCTTTGATCTGAAAAATTTATGATTTTTACTCTAAATCAAAAAATCAATATCACAATTAAGAGGGATGTGTATAGTATAGTCATACGTGGTATGGTTAATTCATATACATACTCTGTAATAAGAAACCACCATAGGAGAAATATAATGTTCCTACTAATACTGTATAATCGTAAGGATATAAATGTATTTTCAAATGAATATATATATCATAAGTACCATCTACTCTTAAGGATAAAAAGGAAAACATATATATGATGATTAGTTTTGTAAAGTCAATTCGTATTTATGAGGGGTGGATTTAGAGTGCCCGCATCCTAGTTATTTAATGAAATTATCATTATGATTTTATCATGACTTATACAAATTACCCAATCCGTTGGGGATGGAATATATATATAGATTTTTAATTTATAAAAATATGATATACGTATCACCTAAGGAATGTGCATGGCATATCTTAGAATTATTAAAATATGACATAGTATAAATTATACTATATAAGTTTGAAATTAAAGTAAATAGGTCGAGAAGATATAAAAATATTAAATTGGAAGGTAAATTATAACATGGATATGTTATCCTAGATTAAATAGAAACATTATTATGACAATGATAGTGAAACAAGATAATGATGAAGTATCGTCAAGTGTAATTGTCACAGAAACTTAAGGATGAATTCGATAAGAAAGACACTTCCAATAAATAGCCTAAAAATTTTATACCTGAGTTCATCAATTATGAATGAAATAATGAAAACAAAAACTATAATGACACTCTTTTGTTTATTAGAGACAAACTATGAATGAAGGAATAACAACATAAGTTATAATGAGAGAGTTTCCTCAAATAGTGACAAACAAATTAAAATTCATGCACAAAAATTGTAATAGTTATGCTATAAATAGAAAAAAAATGTGCTAATTGGAATTGTTACAGATGGTATCAGATATCATGTTGAAACACTGGGCATATATGTGTCCTCACACAAAAAATTAAAAATCCAAAATTTTGCTGCTGTAAATTAATTTAAATTGAATTTTTTTGCACTAATTTAAATTTTGTGTACACTGATTTAGTGGAGAAAGTATGATTGTCTTTATGAGTGATGGAGGAGGTATATTTGTAGATCTGGGTGGTGAGTGAAATCCACTAGATCAAAATGTTAAATTTTTGGATATGTTCTGGGAAATACAACAAGAATTGGTTCATCTGAGAACCAGTAATGAACGATTGTAGCAAGCCAATGAAGAACAAGAGAGGTTGATTAAGGAATTAACCTCATGGTCTACTCATGAAAGTGAAGACCCGAGAAGAAAGAGAAAAGAAGATGAAACCCACTGAGAAGGGCCTAAGGATGGTGAAGCAGATGGACAGTAGTCCAAAGAGAAAAAGGAATTACAACGAGAATTATAATAACTAAACCTCCCACTTATGATGGTGAAAAGGAGAAAGATGCAGAAGCTTGGCTTCTAAATATGGTAAAATGCTTTCAAGTCTATGAATATGGAAGTAACCTGAAAACTAGATTGGCTATTTACCACCTACGAGTTAAGGCTACCTTATGCTGGGAAGAAACCAAAATGGGGCATGTACTAGATGAGAAAACAGTGACTTCGGAAGACGTCTAAACAAATTTTAAATCTAGATATCTTAATGAAAGATAGTATTATGATAAACCCAAAGAGTTTCATGACCTAAGATTAGGAAAACTCACTATAGTTGAGTTTGTTATGAAATTCACTAACTTTCTTCGCTATGTACCTTATATTAAAGAAGAGAAGGCCAAGGTACAACAATTTTTAAATTGCCTACCTACTATGTGCAAGGAGAGAATAGAATTTGACAATTCCAATTCAATGGATGAAGCGATGTGTAAAGAAAGACTATGTTATTAGCAGCTCAAGGGTAGAAACAATCAGCCGAAAATTTTGGAAAAGAAATAAAAAGGGAAAGGTGACTCTAGTAGGAAAAAATTAAAACTAGCATACTTGAAAATTTTGGGAAAAATCATCAACGATAGAATTTTAGCGAAACTGGAGAAAATCAACCAGCCCAATCACAAACTGGATTTAAGCATATGGATATAAACAAAAAGAAAGAAGGAACTTTAAAAATTAAGGAAACATTAAAGTATTGAGGTTGTGGAGAACCTCATCTATTACATGACTGTCCTCATAGAATAGTTCAAAACATTCAAGTACTGAGAGAGGAAACTACTGTAAATGATGTTGCTAGAAACATTCCAAGAATCAATGTTGCACTAGAGGATCGACAAGTTGAACACCGATCAACCATGATTGAAATATAAGGTATGATTTTTGAACAATCTGTTTATGTTTTGATATATCTAGGAGAAAATTTAAGCTATATAATTCCGTAGATGGTGAAAAAGTAAAAATTAAAACCAGAAATTTTTTAGCAAGCATGGTTAGTTTAGTTAGCCAGTTGAAAAAAAAGAGAAGTGACCCATAAATTACCAAAGATTGTTGTAAATTTAAGTGTATGAAACATAATTGAATTTAAATAATTTACTTCTGGGTTCATATGATGTGTTAGTGGGAATGGTATGGTTATAAAAATAGAAAGCAATAGTTATTTTCTTATATAGAACAGTTCACTGTGTTGATGGAGAGGGAAAATGAGCGATAGTAAAAGGAAAACCTAGACCAATATCAATAAAATCAATTCCAGTGTTACAGTTAAAAATAATAGCAAGGAAAGGATTTCAAGTGTATGTCGTGAAAGTGGAGGAATTAGGACAAAAAACTGAAAAAGAAGCCGCAGAAAATTTACCCGTATTAGAGAATTCAAAGATTTGTTTCCAGATGAAATTCCTCATTTACCCCCTAAAAGATAAATTGACTTTTCAATTGAAATGGTACCCATAGCTACACCTATCTCTAGAGCACCCTACAAAATGAGTACTCCTAAGTTGTTAGAATTAAAACTGTAACTACAAGAGTTGTTGGACCGAGGTTATATCCGACCAAGTGTGTCTCCATGGGGAGCACCTACACTATTTGTTAAAAATAAATATGACACATTCAGGATGTGTATAGACTATAGACAACTGAAGAAAATGACTATTATGAATAGATATCCTCTACCGAGAATAGATGACTTATTTGATCAAGTGAGAGGACCTAATGTCTTTTCAAAGATTGATTTAAGAATAGGCTATCATCAACTAAGAATTAAGGATGAAGACATAAACAAGACTACATTCAGAACTAGATACATGCACTATGAGTTTGTAGTTCTACCTTTTGTGTTAACTAATGCACCTGCTACATTCATGTGTCTAATGAACAATGTGTTTCATAAGTATCTAGAAAAATTTGTTTTGGAGTTTATTGGAGACATTTTGGTATATTCCAAGAATGAAGCATCACATAAAGAACATCTTAGAATTGTCTTACAAACCCTTAGAGAACATAAGTTATATTCCAAAATTAGAAAATGTGAATTTTACAAAGATAAAATTCAATATTTGGGTCATGTAATTTTAGAAGAAGGATTGGGAGTAGACTAAGAGAATATACAAGTTATCATGGATTGGCCTGTACCTACTGATGTTCGAGCCATAAGATCATTCATGGTTATTGTGGGACACTACAAGAGATTTTTATAGGGATTTTCAGCCATACCTTATCGTATTACATCCCTACAGAACAAGGGATTGAAGTTTGAGTGGACAACAAAAAGTCAAAATAGTTTTGAACATTTAAAACTTAGAGTAACAACTGCTCCTATTTTGAAGATTGTTAATCTGAACAAAGAATTTGTAGTGTGTATAGATGCTACTGCAGAAGGAATAGGAGGGTATTATTACAGCAAAACTTAGTCATAGCCTATGAGTCAAGAAAATTAAAGAGCCATGAACAGAACTATATTGTATATGACTTAGAGTTGGTTGTTGTAATACATGCTTAAAATATGTGGAGACATTATCTGTTAGGAAAGAAGTTTGTATTGATGATAGATCACATAAGTTTGAAATACTTTTTCACACAACCTGATTTAAGTGCTAGACAAGCTAGATGGTTGTCTTTCCTTGGTGAGTTTGACATATAAATCAAACATATTAAAGGAAAGGAAAATAAAATTGCAGATGCTTTGAGTAGGAATGCTCATAAAGGTTTGAATAGTGTTGGAAGTAGTGTGAATTTTAACATAGAAGGATTAAGAGAAGAAGTAGTGAGTCAAGATTCAAACTATGAAAATATTCAAGAAAAATTGGATAATATTGAGATATTGGGATATAATCAAAACCAAAAAGGGATTATTTATTATAAAAACAGATTGTATATTTCAAACGTGAGGTCACTAAAACAAGAAATTTTAGATGAGTATCATAAATGACCCTATGCAGGACACCCTCGTTATCAAAAATTGATTTCAACATTGAGAAAGAATATGTTTTGGCCAGGTATGAAGAAATATGTGGCGGATTACTTAGCTAGATGTTTGGAATGTCAACGGGTAAAAGTAGAACATCAATATCCAGTAGGATTTCTGAATCATTTATTTATTCCAAAATGGAAGTGGGAAATAGTTTCCATAGATTTTTTAACCGGTTTTCCTTGAAATAAATATCAACCTGGTTCTAAATGGTGGTTGTAGACACATTGACTAAAGTTGCACACTTTTTACTAGTATAATATACTTTTGGTATAACTCAAGTAGCTAATGTATTTATGAAAGATATGTTAAATCTACATGGTATTCCTAAAATGATTCTATCAAACAGAGATGCAAAGTTTACTTCAACATTTCGCAAGACTCTGTTTCGAGGAATGGGTATCAAATTGAACTTTAGTACCACCTACAATCCTCAAACAGATGGACAAACTAAAAGAAACAACCAGATTCTAGAAGACATGTTACGAATGTATGTTATGGAAATACCTACAAGATGGAAATATTTTTTTCATCTCACAGAATTTGCATAAAAAGATATTCATCGGGCCTCAATAAATATGAGTCCTTTTGAAGCATATTATGGAAGAAAGTGCCACACACCGCTTAGTTGGATACAACCAGAGGATAATTTAATTATTAGACTGGATGCATTGCAAGGTATGGAAAGAACTGTGAAGATAATTTATCAAAACATTAAGACAAATGAAGACAATAAAAAGAGTTATGTAGACAAAAAGGGAATTCATAGAGAATTCCAAGTGGGAGATCATGTTTACTTGAGGATTAAGCCCAAAATGAGTACTTTATATATGGGTATTTGTGCTAAATTAGCACCACGGTATTGTGGACCATTTGATGTTCTATAAAGAGTGGGGTCAGTAGCTTATAAGTTGGTTTGACCTAGTTACATTAAGGTTCACAATGTTTTTCATGTTTCCTTATTGAAAAATTATATACATGATCTTACTCACATAATTGATTGGAATTTGATACAGGTGGAACCAGAAGGGGGATTTAGTCTAGAGCCCCTTCATATACTCGCTCAGGAAGAAATCGAGCCTTAGAATAGGACAATAGCTAGGGTCAAATTGCACTGGAGGCAATTTTCACCTGAGGAAGCTACTTCGGAGTGAGAAGAAGAAATGAAGGAAAAATATCCATCATTGTTTCCAAAGTGAATTAATATTTTTCAACACCGAGGATGGTGTTCTATTTTAGATGGAGAATATGTAATATCCCTATTTTTATTTCTTTTATTAAAAACTTAAACAATCCTAAAGGTTAAGTGGACCTAAAGGAAAGCAATTATCGTGGAAATATTTTATTCTTTTAAACTAAATAAATGTGGAATTTGAATTATTGTGCAAAGGCTTGAGTATAAATTGAGACCATGATTTCAAGTCCATGAGGATGGATAAGATTCTGATGACTTTCCTAGATTCTCCAAAAACACTTGGAGAAAATCAATTAAAAATTGAATATAATATTAGAGATAAAAATATAAAAAGATACGTCAGTAAAGTAGAAATTTGCTAAGAAGAGGTGAAATAAAACTAGAAAAAGGAAAAATCTAGTTTGAAAGTACTTGTTTTGAAAAAAAAAAAGGAAAGCCTAAGAAACAATTAAAGCAATATCTTGATTAATTGGACGCAGTTATGGAAACATGCTGAAGGGAAAGAAATATTAAATAAGTCATTCCTCAGTAGACAAGAGGTTGTCTACACCTTGGAGGAATTGGTCTCTTCTTGGGGGAGCTATGGAGAGAAAGATCAACGTTGGGTGGCAATTAGTCTCACCAAAAATGGTATGCACTAGTAATTCAATTTTGTATTAGAAATTTTAGTATTTCTTGTTGTTATGGAATTATGATGTTTTTATAGTATGTGGACATGTGTAAGAGATTTAAAATTGTGCATGAGTAAATATTGTATAAAAATGTGTTAGATAGTCTAATGTATTTAACAGATAACTACTATAGAAATTGTAGTTGATCTGCATGGTTACATAGAAAATTAGAATTTATATACCAACTCTCAGAACCTCTAAACCCCAGTAATAGGTTTAAATCTGACGTTAGGTTGTAAATCTTATTTTTGTAAATACTTAAAACATAGATAATTACATTATAAAGAAAAGGATCTTAGTGTATTGATCGGTGAGGTGATAATAACATGAATATGTAAATTCAAAACAATATTTTTTATTGTAAAATAAGTTGGATACAAATACAATTATCACATTATCTCGGAAATGTCATAAAGGAACAAATTGAATAAAAGAAATACAGGAAATTAAATACAAATTAATTTATGAGAATGATTATTCTTTATGATATTACAATAAACTAAGTCAAGATATTATATTTTAAATAGATTACAATTTAATTTTGTCATAAATCGTAGACAAAATGCATCATCCCAAATTCAACAATACAATAGGATTGTAAATTTAATACAATTTAGAACTCTATAGGTTTTATTCTTCAAAGTGACATAGACCAACCTGTATAGAAGAATCCATAATCTATTGTCAATGACTGAGTGGCTAAAGTACTCACGAAATTACAAAGGATCAATTAAACTGTGAGCATGTACATGGAATTATGTGGAGTACCTGTACATACAAAAATATATCTGAGTTAAAATGAGTATAATTGTCTTGAAAATTAATTAAAGAAATAAATACATAATTCAAGGAAAAATAGAAATTAAATATAAAATTATTTCCTTATAGTTCTTAATTAGACAATGGTATTAAATCTACAAAAAAAAATGTGGAACCTCACTAGACAAGGAAGCTGACGAAAAGAGAAGAGGAAGAGGAAAATAAATTGTTGAAATAGAAAATAAAAGAATACCTTTCATCTCTGTGATAGAGTGCATCGGAGGAACTCTACCAATTGGAGAATAGATGAAATTATTATTGTACAAAAGAGAATTTTATTAATTGATGGAGTTAATAAACTTATAAAATTAAATCCATATTGTTTGAATATGATTTATAAGTACCATATGAGAATTTAATACAGAAAGGAAATCTGTAAAAAAAGACAATAAAATATCTCAACATAAAGGATAAATTCTTGAACAATGGCATGTTAGGAATATTATTAAGCACAAAATAATTGTATGGGTAAATAATGGTTCCGAGTTAAATTCAAGAATCGAATTTATATCAGATACAGAAAAGAATTTATTTCTAGAAGAGTTTGATGAAAACTATGGTCACTATATGAATGAAAATTCATAAACTTCAATAATGTTTCAAGTAGAACTTAATAAAACAAAGATATAGAACATACACTGAAATATTGTATTTTCTGAGCTACGAAAATATTAACAGAGTGAATTGCGAGGGTAATCTCTTAAAGGAGTTTGAATACAAATAGATTTGAATTTGAAATCAATGAAAGACATTAAACAAATTTCATGAAAGCCATACACAATCTAATTATGTGCTCAACGTTATTTTGATAGTAAAATTGGGGAAATATTTATAAGGAAATTCTCGTGGAAAGATAAAACAGTGAAATAAATTGCATGAAAATGTATAACCAAAAAAATGAGTGAAAAAAACATTAAATCATAAGGATAAGTGCCAAAAACCTTAAAAAATTCTCATTCCAGAGATATGTTCAATAATATAGACAATAATGTCTCAAATATGAATTACAGAGAGAAATATGCGTAAATAAATCACAACGATATAAATGTATCAATCCAACTATAACGTCTTTTGAATAAAAACCAAAAAATCATATACACATTAATGTTATCATATGGTTAAACTGGATGAAACCATAATGTAGGGATGCAGAAATTAAGGCATGGTGTTCGTAAGAATACAAAGTTTCTTCAACTAGCACACTGGCACGAAGAACGAAATTTCATACCTATTCCTTGTAGAGGAATTTAACCTACAATTACTTAAACTTTGAGACCAAGTATCCTTCAAGTATTAGATATGGATGCAGACCCCGCAATCCCAAAAATGACCATTAGAAATTATAGAACTTATAACAATGAAAAGAAAAAAATATATGATTGAAAAACAAAATGTTCAAAGGGGTGATAAATCTAATGAGTTATCAATGAAATGCTTGTCTAAAGAGCTGAGGGCCTTGGAGGCTTACACAAATAGCATTAAGGGATAACTTATAAAGTGTGGCAAGAGGTTGCATGGGGTGAACGTAGAGACAAACGTTCCTAGAAAGTCATGGTTGCGTGGAAAATCAACCGGAGGTTGAGGAACCAGAGCCGAGAGTAGAGGAAGCTAAACCTAAACAATGAAAAATTTAGATAAGGTTAGGTTTTAACAATCCCATAGTAGAGATACACCATCATCCAAACCATCAACGTGGCTTTGATCTAAGACCACAGTAGCTAGAAAAGTCGTCTAGGGCATGTGATCTCCATTACTCACTAAAGTACAAAGATCTCAGAAACGGAAATGGTATTTAAACCTCTAATCTGAAAAATCTACAGATTTTTTTTTGAATCAACAAATCAATATTAGAATTAAGAAGGATGGGTATAGTATACTCATACATGGTATGATTAATTCATATACATACTCTACTATAAGAAACCACCATACGAGAAATATAATGTTAGTGCTAATAATGTGTAACCGTAAGGATAGCAATGTATTCTGAAATGAATATATATATCATAAGTACCATCTATTATTAAGGATAAAACGGAAAACATATATATGATGATTAATTTTGTAAATTCAAGTCGTATTTATGAGGGGTGGATTTAGAGTGCCCACATCCTAGTTCTTTAATGAACTTATCATTAAGATTTTATCATGACTTATATAAATTATCCAATCTATTGGGGATGGAGTATATATATAAAGTTTGAATTTATAAAAATTTGATATACGTATAACCTAAGGGATGTGCATGGTATATCTTAGAATTATTAAATATTGACATAGTATAAATTATACTATATTAGTTTGAAATTAAAGTAAATAGGGCAAGAAGACATAAAAAGATTAAATTATAAGTTAAATTATAACATATATATGTTATACTAGATTAAATAGAAACATTTTCATGATAGTGATAGTGAAACAAGATAATGACGAAGTATCGTCAAGTGTAATTGTCAGAGAAAATTAAGGATGAATTCGATAAGAAATATAAGTATAGTAAATAGCATAAAAATGTTATACGTGAGTTCATCAATTATGAATGAAATAATAATAATTGAAACTATAATGACAGAGTTTCATTTATTAGTGATGAGCTATGAATAAAGGAATAACAAGATAAATTAGAATGATAGAGTTTCGTCAAATAATGACGAAAAAAATAAAAGTCATGGACGACAATTATAATAGTTATGCTATAATAGAAAAAAATTGTGATGAATGGAGTTGTTACAAAAATATTGCTATGATTATGATAAACTAAAATTAATATTATAATATTATATTGAATAGAATTAAAATAAATTTATTAGTGAGAAAGATTTATAAATTTAAAAATTAAAAAATTAAAATTATATGTTTTTATTATTAATTTTATTTATTATATATTAAAATTAAATTGTAAGTAAAATTTAAAGAAATAATATTGAAAAAATTGAATATTTATATTTTATCTTATATTGAAATTTCTATATAAATAAGATTTAAAAGATTAAGGTTCTAAAAAAATAGTGTTTTATATTTTTTTTTAATATTTTGGGAAAAACATACTATGTGAAAATTAAAAGATATGTGATGAAAATATTATTTTTATATTCAATAATAAAATCAGAAATTAGGTTGATATGTTAATCCTCCTAAGAATATGTTAAGTGCTTTATGAGAGATTAATCATTAATTGTCAGAAAAACATTTAGAGTGGTCATGACTAAACGAGAAGAAACAGGAAAAAAAAGTCCTCTTATTTCAATATGTTCATTCATTTTGCAAAGAAGCAAAAGAGAAGTGAGAAAACAAAATTGACAGTAAAAGAAAAACATGATTGCAGATAAATGTCATGTAGTGGATTATGTATTAAGGTATTGTGTGAGATAAATATTGTTCCCTGAAAAAAAGAATACTAGTAGGAGATAAAAATTGGTTGAATCCACGATAAGATAGCAAATCCTGTTGAGGATTCAGTAAGTTAGTCTAGACAAAGAATTCTGAATTTTTTTTTGTAATAAATAAGTGAGCTCAAGTGGAACTTATAAAAAATCAATTCAAGGTTGGGAGGATCATGGATGTTTTAAATCTAATATTAAAGGGAAATTAGATAATTATATATTTAATTGTGAATACACTGATAAAATGTGTAAAATGTGTAGATAGATAGTTGTATTATAAATGTTATGGATTGCTAAGTGGGAAGATCATGGGTTGAAATAATGAATAAATTGTTGTTGGTTTTCTGACTGTTATAAAAAATAATTGGGGTTTACCTAATTCTATGGTTGTAGGTACACAAGATCTATAGGTTTTAGAACTATGGCCTTCTTGACCCTATTAAAAAAAAACAAATGAGACTTACTGAAATGCACAATCATGATCCTGAGTGATAACTATCCAAGAGAAGGACTGAGTAGGTTAATTTCCAAGAAAATCATGTCTAGATATTGAGTTATGAATAGACCCAGTCTCATACTAAATGTGGAAACATTGAAAAAGAAAAAATGAGCTCATAACTGAGTAACACGACACTATTAATTATAAGAGAGTTTAAACCTTTTTTCCCTCACACTAGAAGGATAGAACTCGATGGAATGAGGAACAATCCCCAACTTAGGGGTAAATTGGTCCTCCTTTTAAATAAAAATAAATGAAACTAAAATATGCCTATTAGAATAAATTATAGTGACAAATTAAAAAAAACCAATAAATAATGTGTAGTAGGAAAATAAAGCCACACTTATTTCTGAAATTTTCTATTATGACATTCCACATATTAAAATATGAGAAATATATGTGTATAAATTTTGAGTAAATTCCTGACAAAAGAAACATATAGTTAGATCCTAATTATAGCCAAATATATATTTAGGAAGCATGAAAGAATATAGTAAAAAATCAAATATAGCCAAATACACATTTAGGAAGCATGCATGAAGATAATATTTTTTGGAAATAGAATGTAATTAAGGAGTCATTAGTGTATGTTCAACCAAGTCTCCTCTATTATTATTATTATCCAATTTGTTTGCTAAGTTTAGGAAGGCATACATACTCTATCCTCTGGTGTTGAACCTCTTACCTATTAGGAGGAAACATATGTTCTTAACCATTAAGCCCACTCAAATTCTATAACAGAAAAACACAATGTGATTAAAAAAAAACCAACACAAGTATATTTAAGTAAATATTCTAGAAAAAAACCCTCCTTTAATATACACATATTCGAGTTGAATACAACAAGAATTGTTGGAGTTGTTCAGAAATTGTCCTAAATTAAAATACAAAAATATTCCTAATTCAAGTCAAGACGCGTAGGTGCATCCTAGAGTTAAAACTTTATAATCAGATTGCAATATCTTTTCAACAAAAATATGGAGTAAGTCGTAAGCCATATATATAATAAACCTAGCATGAAAGTTGAAGTTTAATGTGAGCACATGTAACCTAGAGCATAGTGGGAAAAATAATAGGAAGCATAATCCAACCATCCAAAATCTTTTCATGTGTGATTATTGGCCTCTACATGAGCATACCTATCAAAATGAGTGGAACCAAATTAAAATACTATGCAAATTTTTCGTGAAAACAAAATAGAGACATAAAAGATATGCCATAGGCCGATGAACTAGGTATACTTGAAAAGGAACACTACGCGAGGTCAACTCTCCTCGCTCCAAAATAATGGCATTAGATTTTACAATTAAGAAGAAAACGTCAGAAGAAGTTGATATTTGGAAGCACTTCACTATAGGATTTATTTATTTTAGGTTTTGTAGAAAAAGGATTTACCCTAAGCCTGTATGCAACAACCATCTGTGGAGCAGTTAGAAAATAATTCTTTTTCTTTCGAGCAACCTGAAGAAGAACATAGGTCATGGCACCGAAACCCCATTGAGCCTAATTATAGCTCTTGCAAGAAAAAATCACAAATGGTTAAGTTAAAGACGTGGAAACGACCTCGGGTAGAGATGAACTTATAATTCTAAGTGTTGCACAAGAAGAATTATGCAATAGAAATAACCTAGCTATTCTTACCATGCCACGCCTATCCATCATTTTTTTTAATAGTTGGAGACTCCATCAAGGATAAAATATAGATTAAGTAGAGTCATCATGAATAAAATGGGCAGTTGAAACTTTTATGAATAATGAAGGAAAAACCCTCGTAGTCTGTATGGATTGTGAACTATACATATAAACATAAGTGTTCATCTTGATCTCTCAACCTCTAACTTATAAATTTACAAAGTCTCCAGCCCATACTACATTCCATCTTCACTTTTTTTTCAATGCATATATAAATTTATATATAATTATTTATGTATATGGTTATGTTGGTGAACAGGTTAGAGGTTCACACCTTTAAGGAAAATGGTCTATTCTGATTCCAAAACCTCCGTTGTGAACTTGACAAGAATAGAATTCAATCAACTAAGTAAATTAAACTAAAATTTCGTCAATTAAACAAATAATAGTTACAATTTCAAAAATACCAATAAATTGTTATTTTTTTTTCTGAATAAGACTAAATCTATTAAGAGAAGAAATATAGTACAATCAAGTCTCGCATAGAGGCGAAGCGAAGCAAGAGAACAGGGGAGCCGGCGATGATAGACTATCAACATCAGTCCCTATGAGCAACCATGACAAAAGTAGAGATAACAGAAAGTACATAAACTAAAGAATCAAAGCTAGGGAGTCGACCGAGAGTGGGTGGGGTCTCCCAGTCGGTATTTTTTCCCTTTTTTTTTGCTGACTGTCACCCAGCCATTGAGGGCTGGCTGGATGGGAACCACCTGCAAACTAATATGCGCAGAAGGAGGAGTCTCCTTGTCTGAATCTGAAGACGACTCATGAGTGCGCTTCTGTGAAGTTGGAGGAGCCGTGGGATCTGTTGGACGTGCTTGAGGCGTTTCCCTCAGGGGGTTCTGATTCTCCTCCTCCACCTCTATATCCTCTTCATCAGAACTGCAGAAAGCAAAGTCATCCATTGGAGGCCTATCACAGGGCTTCCAATTCTTGGATTTGGATTTTCGTGGGATATTCTTCTTTTTTTCGAGAAACGTCGCACAAGTATTCTGAAGATGCCCGGTCTGATGGAAGTGGCGACATCTGAAGGCAGTGTTCTCGTAGTCTAAAGTTTGCGTCCAATGAAAGTCCCCCACCTTGAGGTTGATCTGGTCGGGAAGCCCTTTGCTGATGTCTATTTCTGCGCAAATTCTGCCAAAAGTGTATAATCCTTTCTCTCCTCGAGTGGTGTCTGTTGCCAAGAAGCGGCCTAATTTATCCCCAATTCCTTGGAAGACTGCAAAATGCCATAGATGAGCAGGGAGGTTTGGTAGGCGGACCCAAATGGGCAGCTTGGTGATAACAGCCGAAGAGGGGTCGAAATCAGGGAACCAGGGGGTGAGGAAGAGTCCCGCTGATCCCCAGAACCAAGGGCCTCCTGTTAAGACTTTCTTGTAGTCATCGTTGAAGATGAAGACTACAATGAAGAATCCCTTCTAGCAGAAGAAGACTCTGCAGTTTTTGGTCCAGTTGGAGTGAAGCCACTGGTATAGGTCTGCCGTGCGAGGCCATAATCCGTTAAATCTGCAGATAATGGCTGTTTCTGCAAGCGTCTGAAGTTGATCATCCAGAGTTGGATGAGAGATTTCAATGGAAGGGGTATCCTCCATTTTATCCACCAGGAAAGGCTTGGGAGCCTCTGCTGGTTTGGCAGACTGCGGTTGGGCAGCATCTTTGCGAACAACATCTTTATAAGAAAAAGAGGGGGCAGAGGAGGTCTGCCCTATGGAACCACCTCTTAAACGAAAGGTAGCCACAATAGAAGCGTCTTTAAGAATGTTGTAAAAAGATAGGGGGTGGGGATTCATAAGTTGCTTACCCTTGTAAAGCAGTCTCAGGTGAGTGGATGGAATCCCCAGACGGTATTCGAGTTTTTGAAGGATGTCCTTCACAAGATCTGTTCTGCTTGCCCACAGCATCATTGTCTTGCCCGAGAGTTTAACCTGGATCTGGAATGCTTGTGAATCTTCAGGTGCGTCTGGCTGGATACGGATGTGAGGCTGCTTCTGATAGGCCGCCGTCCGATCCATGCCCAGATTTGGAAGCCTATCAAGTGGGCTCGGTAAACAAAACCTCTGCATGCGATTGACAGTGAAGAGATCTATAAGATCTGTTGGGTTGCTGTTACCCTCTTTGAGTGCTGCTCTCAAAGCGGTTGCCTTAGATCGAGCTGGAACAATAGCCAAGAGGGCGGCCCTCCAGACAGCTGCGTCCACTGAGTCGAGGGGCCCATCCTTGATCGAGAGTTTGAGTGGTAATGAAGCCTGCAAATTCAGATATGCAGCTTTGACAATGAGGGTGGCTTGCCCATGCGTTGCTGCAAGCATTGTGACATTGCAAGCCTCTGTGAAGACGCTGGCTTCAAAGCTGT
Source organism: Pinus albicaulis (assembly GCA_034641835.2). NCBI lineage: Eukaryota > Viridiplantae > Streptophyta > Pinopsida > Pinales > Pinaceae > Pinus > Pinus albicaulis. Next base: position 1,215,147,422 of record CM076579.1, read on the forward strand.
CTGAAGCAGTGTTAGGGAACAAAGCCGCCCAGACGGCGGCGCCATGATCTTCAAAAGTGCTCCAGTGCTGTGGCAGGCCGATGAGCAGGTCCCAACCTTCGATCTGGAGCAGGTATGGAGGGCAGCCGGCCTTCAGAGCTGCCGAGCCGGCGTGACCTGATTAACCTCACAGCAAACCCTAAGATTCGCGTTCGCCATCGCTCCGTTCTAGATTAAACTACCAATAAATTTTTATTGCTAATTATAAATTTATGTTATTGTAGCTCTTAATTTTATTGTTATTGTTGTACTGGATAGAATCTTAATATTGTTATTGTTATACCTTTACATGACATTGTTATGTAGGCTCTCATTATATTGTTACTCTTATACTCTTATATATACGAAAGTGTTTTTGTACTTTATATCATATAAAAATTGTTCCTTTATGTAATGTAAAAGAAGTTTTTCAAGTTAAATTGTTAAATAAATTTTTTGGAAAAGAAACATAACCTTAAATCTGAATTATTTCCAAATACAAATTTATTAAGCATGCATGTAGATGCTAAAAAATTAAATATATTTATTGAAAACATAATGTAATTAATTAAATATTTACTGAAAATAAAATGTAATTAATAAAACATTCATGCATATTGTAGATGTACATACAACCATGTCAACACCATATAAGACATTCGTGTATATTGTATGCTGTATATGAAAACCTAAATTTCTTCATATTTATTGTGTGTTTTAGGAAACCTTAAAAAAAAGTAACGAATTGATTATTTTAAATTCTCTAATGAAATTATGTCACATCCATTCATAACATGCCTCTCTAATATCACTATAGATAACTGAATATCAAAAGGTACCCATGTACATACATTTGCATGGTTGTATTTGCGTAGTTGTATGGATAATTAGGTTGCTGAGATGAAGGCTACCACGTCTGAGATGAAGGTCACCACATCTATGAACATGGCGAATGGGGTACGCTATGTGGGCCTCGAGATTGAGAGAAGCTTTCAAATGTTGAAATTTATGAATACAATAAACAAAGGAAAATTTTGTTTCTCCCAACAACACAGAGAATGCAAATAATAATGCGGAAATTAAGAGTTAATACATACAAGTAGCATAAAAGTAAAGGAGAGGATTGAAACTTATTTTTCATTCCATCACACTAAAAACATAATCAAATTAAATTAGTTATACAAGAATGACCGAAGCTTGAAAAGCTAATTCTAATCAATGATGCTTCAATGTTGAATGAACGTTCAAAAAACATTTATACTTGGGCCATCAAAAGACCCATTTCTTCATTTAATCGACACACGGACTGTATTCTGAATTACACAGCAAAACACATAAAAACATGTTCAAAACACAAACTAGCGGACCTCAAATTTTATGCAGTGCGGTTCCAGGCCACATCACATCCCCCAAATCGACGATTTTAAATTTTAACTCTCAGTGCTATCCTTTAAACTTTGCAGGTTGTGATGTGCAATAGTGACATGGCACTTATCGGATCACACCCAAAATAACATAGCTTGCAGGCAGTTTGGTGGTAAAATTAAATCTTGGCAATTGTGATACGCGATAGCAATATCACATCGCAATGTAAATAACATAACTTGCGAAAATTTATGGGTAAACACAAAAGGTTGCAATGTGAGAAATGCAGTTGTCGCATCGCATCGCAAATAACTTATCTTGCGGGTGGCGGAAGGTAAACTTAAACTATTTCAAAATGCACTCTGCACTGCCCTCCCGAGCTTGACACGTGCACCCTCTTGCGACCACATCGCAAAAAAAATAAAATAAATTTCGGGCATCATAAAATTAAATAAAAGAAATTATGAAGTGCACACTGTGGGTGGCATAAAAGGTAAGTGGGAAATCTGTGAAGTGTGATGAGGTTGCGGGTCTCGCTGATATCGCATCGACAGAAACTTAACATAACATGTGGTGAGGCTTATCGGTAATACTTAAGGTTTGCGAAGTGTGGGTGACAATGCTATAAGTTGTGGTAAGTGTGAAATGCATGAATCAAAGGTTTTTCGGAAATATAGAGAGTTACCATGGTTTGCAATGTGGTTGGGTGTACAATAGGTCTCGTCGATATTGCATCAGGGGGGAAATAAGTTATATGGTGAAGGGCTTAAGGTTAAAGAATAAAAGTTGCAAAATGCATTGTGCGGGCATACGGTAAGTTGAATGTGATGGTTGAGAAATAAATGCAGAGGATGTTTGTGGGTACTATGTTCTAATCTTTTGCATGAAATGCCTCTGACTCTATGGATTTGTGCTCATCCTTCTCTGTAATCAAAATTGATGAATTGTGGGTTGGGCCACTGGTTATTCATGGTGATTGTTAGGAGTAAAATTCCAACACTCCCCTTTTATCACAACTACCACAATCATTCATTCCCAGACAATTTCTGAGATACTCAAAACTCTTCTATGCTAATGGCCTTGTGAGGATATTAGCAAATTGTTCCTCTGTCCTGCAATGCTCCAAAAAAATCTCACTATTTTTAACGAATTCTCTTATAAAATGGTATGTTTCATTAATATGCTTTGTTCTCTTGTGGAAATAAGAATTATTTGGCAATGCTATTGCTGAGCTATTATCACAATAAATTGTAGTCCCTTTGTCTTGCTCATAACAAAAATCTCTCAGCATCCTTCTCATCAAAATAGCTTGACAGACTGATGTTGTTGCTGCTACATACTCTGCTATTGTTGTGGATGAAGAAACTATTGGTTGCTTCTTGGAAGCCCATGAAATGGCTCCCGATCCCAAATGAAACACATATCTAGATCTTTCTATCATCTACACTTCCAGCCCAATCACTGTCAATGTAACCGATTAACTTAAAATTATCATTTGAGGAGTATAAAACACCATACTCCTTTATTCCATTCACATACCTCAAAATTATTTTGGCTACTTGCCATTGTATCTCCTTTGGTGTCTCCACGAATCTAGAAACTAAACTTACAACATACATAATATCAAGCCTAGTTGCAATCAAATATATTAAACTACCAACTATGCTCTTGTACAATGTCGGATCAACATTCTTGCTACAATATTCTTTGCTTAAATTTAACCCCATGACAGTTGGAGTTACTGCTGCTTTGATGTGCTGCATGTTAAATCTCTTTAAAACTTCCGTAATATATTTTTCTTCGGAAATCAAAATTCCCTTTTCATTTTTCTTTACTTCTATGGCCCAAGAAGTATCTCAATAAGCCGAAATCATTCATTTCAAATTCACTCTTCATGACTACTTTAAAATTATCAATGATAAAAATTCATTGCCAGTAAATATTAAATCATCTACATATAAAAAAACAATAAGGATATTACCATCATTTTCTTTAATGTAGAGTGTGGTTTCACCATCACATTTTTCAAACCCATTTTCTGGGAGGTAAGCATCAATTATGTTGTACGATGCTCTTAGTGCTTGCTTCAGGCCATAAAGAGCTTTCTTCAACTTGCACACTTTATGCTCTTGGCCTTAAATCTCATAACCTGGAGGTTGTTCAACATATACCTCCTCTTTCAACACTCCATTCAAGAATTATGACTTCACATCCAGGTGGTAGGCTTTCCACTTTTGTTTTGCTGCAATGGACAACACTTTCCACATTGTTTCCATCCTTGCAGCAGCTGCAAAGGTTTCTTCATAATCTCTTCCTTGTTGCTGCTTGTATCCTTTCACAACAAGTCTTGCCTTGTGTCTTTCTATATTGCCTTCAGCATTTCTCTTGGTCTTATAAACCTATTTTATTCCAATGACTTATTTACCTTTTGGGAGGTCCACTAACTCCCATGTTTCATTCTCTTCAATGGCACCAATCTCTTAATTCATTGCTTCAATCCATTTTTCTTCTTTTACTGCATCTTCAAAATGAATTGGGTCATCAACATGACAATACAAAGCAAATAAAGAGTTCATACCACTATTATTATTAGCTTCTTGCACATAAATTTCATTCAAGTTTCTAAATCTTGGTATTCTTGGTGTGTTTGGAGTTTCACTTGAACTTGAGGAGTTTTTGATCCCTATGGTGTGCTTAGAGAAGCACTTCCTTGATTTCTAAAGGTTGTTTTGTTTCCTTCTTTTGGTGTGCTCTCCTGAGCTTCTGTAGGTGGATGAGGAACCATCATGGAGGTTTTTTTTTTCAGCAATCAATTCCTCTTTCTCTTCGTGAGACACATGTATTCACATTCACTATTTTCTCTAAGCTTCCATCCCAAGCTTCTTCTTCAATAAACTACACATCGTTACTGATTATAAATTTCTTGGTGGATGGATTATAGAGTTTTTAGGCCTTGGATTCATCACTTTATCCAATAAATATACACTTCTACCCCTTTCTATCCAGCTTTTTTCTTAGTTGATCTGGGACATGTGCATATGCCACACATCCAAATACTTTAATGTGACTGACAAACTGCTTTGTTCCACTCCATACTTCTTCTGGAAATCTGTTCATAGTAACTTTGGTTGGGCATATATTCAAAATATATGCTGCACAATTGAAAAATTCAACCCAATACTCATTTCACAAATGTTTTTCTTTCAACATACTTTTGATCGTGTCCATGATGGTCCTATTCTTCCTTTCTGCAACACCATTATTCTGTGGTGTATATCTTGTGGTAAAATGCTTGTGTACGCTATCCCCCCTACATAAACATAGGAAATCTTTGGAGATATTCTCCACCTCTGTTAGTTCTTATCACTTTGATGTAGTGCCAACTCTGCTTCTCAACAAGAGATTTAAAGTGGCATAAATTTTCAAACACTTAGCTCTTTTGTTTCAAGAAATAAACCCATGCCCTTTTGGTGTAATCATCTATAAATTTCAAGACATAGTGACTACCAGCTAATGATGGCGTTTGCATTGGTCCACATAAATATGAGTGGACAATCTCCAAGTGTACCTTTGACCTTATAATCTTTTCTGCTGGAAATGCTTCTCTATGTTGTTTTCCCAAGATGCAGCCTTCACATAGGTTGTCTAGTTTATATATGAGTGGTAATCCTCTTACCATTCCTTCTCTATGAAAGAGGTTCAAACCTCCAAACTTGATATGTCCAAATCTCAAATGCCATAACCAGTTTTCATCTTTCACCTCTTCTTCAAATACCTCTTGTGTGATTGTTGCTACCACACCTCCTTCCTTCAAGTCTGTTCTAATCTTGAGAGGAAACATCCTATTCTTTGTCATATGAACTTCTAAAATGACCCTCTTACTTGGAGGTATGTACATGATTGTGCACATTTCATTCTTAAAAAATACATTGTATCCCTTATTCATGAGTTGTCCAATGCTCAGAAGGTTACATTTCAGTCCAGGTACATAATATACATCTGGCACAAATTTATTTTCTCCCTTCCTTGTCAATATTGGTACCCTTCCATTTCCCATGACAAAGACTTTGCTTTCAGTCCCCGTTGTCACTTCAGATTTAACATTCTCATCCAGATTGACAAACAGTGCTATGTTTCCAGTCATGTGGTTACTACAACCCGAGTCTAATAACCATACATCTTCTTGTTTTTCTTGTGTTATATTACATGTTAGAAGCACATTACTTCGGTTCTTATCTTCTTTTGCAAAATTTTCATTTTTCCTATTATTCATATCATTTTGTTTCTTTCCACTTTCATTGGCATAATGCCCATACTTTTAAGAATAATGACATTGAACTTGGGATTTATCATACCTTTTTCCTTGTGCTTGATTTTTTTTTTAGCCTTCGCTTTGATTTCGGTTGCTGCCCATTCCACTTGTGCCTACAAGGTTGTTTCTTCCACCTCGTTGTGGACTTCTTCCCCTTCCTTTGTAGTTTGATCTTCCTCGACCTCTACCTCCACCAAAAGACATTTTTCTCTTGAAATAATGCTCCAATGAGGAGTTTGTTGTTCTATTTAGTCTATGTTCATGTGACATTAGGGATGCATGAAGTTCATCCACTGAAAATTGTGAGAAATCCTTTGTCTCTTCTATTTCCACTACTATGGCATCAAATATTGAGGGTGGACTTCTCAAGGTTTTATCCACTATTGTTCTTTCCTGAAGTGTCTATCCATGAGACATTATCTGCGTAACCAACCCAGTCACATGGGTGAAGAATGGGTCTATGTTATTAGGCTCTTTCATACAAAGAGATTCAAAGTCTCTCCTCTGTATTTGTAACTGTTGGGCCGTGAATACGACCACTTTTTAATACTTATTTCAACCATTTTTATCCTCCTTTATCATATCATTTATTATAATTTATCACATAAATCCATCTTATAATGATTTATGCTCTTATGGATGAATATTATTTCTTCTCCTTTATTTTTAATAAATTGATGATTATTATGCATAATTTTGTCAATGATGGTTTATTGATATATTTTGTAACATCATTTACCATTTTAGCCTCCAAGATATTTGCCAGATTGAATATTTGATTTCCAAATCATTATGAAATATTCCAACTTAGAAATTCACTCGAATAATAAGTGACAGTTTTTCGGTTAAGATTCTGAACAATTGAAGAAGAATCTCGAAAATCTGGAACATGGGTTTTGTCCAGAACGAACCCAATTAACTTTAAGAAATAGCAGTTTGCCCAAATTCGGCCTGTATTGAGAGAAACGCAGAGTTCTTTGAGCATGATTTTCTCAGATTTGTTGTTGCAGCTGTCCTCCAAATCTCAGCTACAAAGCCAAATTCACCTTGCTCTTATTAAAAGATTGTTGGAAATACATTTTCTGGTTGATCATATTGTTATGGAAGATTATATTTTCTATTTAATTTCTCCTCCTTCTGATTATAAAAGGAGAACATGTATTGTGTATTGAAGAACAATGGGAGGATGGAGGAGAATGGATGATTATTGAATTCATCTTGTAACACTGTAATTCCTTGACTCTTGTGATCAAAGAGCAACTGATGTAAAATCTATTCATGTTTGATTAATACAAAGAGGCGTTTTCATTCCATTTCTCAAGCTCTGTAGTAGCCCAGCGACGCTTTCACCGGCGGTTGAGGGCCCAACCCTGGTGGAGCGATCCACTGTTTGTATTTATATTCTTTTATTTCTGTTGTGTGATAATTGCATTTAGATTTATTATGATTACAGAGTTATTTGATTGTTGTTCATATTGTTGTTCCATTTCTGTTTATTGTTTATTTCTGATTCATATCTTTAGATCATCAAATAGATGAGTTATAGTTACATGCTATTGTTCATTTCCAGCTTTCATTTCCTTTAAATTGCTTTTATTGAATTTTCTTTTGTTTCGACTGCTTTAAGATTTCCAACTGTAGAGGATAGAGGTTATTGCTCCTAATTCCCCAGATTGGTTATCTTGCATCGATTTCTAAGGGAAAGAGTTACTGCTATTGCATTCCTGATCGATGTTTTGGAAGATTGATGTAGTTTAATCTTTCCATTCATGTCATTGTAAGTAGGTTTCTTTACAAGCATTTGTTACCTTTGCATTTTTTATTTTGTACTACATCTTCACAGCATTTCTCTTAGATAATTGCTGCCTCAGACTGAGTACACTCTTGAAATAAAAAGTCGCTCCCGGATTGATAATTAACGTGAGATAAATAGGTGTTAAAAAGATAACCTTTATGTTGGGGAGAGTGTATGCCATTTAGAAAGAGTGATGCATATTTAATTTTTTCTGCTTGGGAAGAATTGGGTATTAAAGAAGGAAGGTAAGAACCTGCACACCGAGAAAGAAACACACTTGTTCACTGGCCCGCTTCATAGCAGAATTGAGTGAAAGCTTAAGGTAGGAATGAATGCTTGCATTTTTTTGAATTATAGAGGTAGAGTCTTTTTTGAAAAAAATCTTGTAATTCCACTCGAGTGGTGATGTAAGCACCACCCATTTTACTAACCAATTGACAGGAACATTGGAAGGAGGATCCTTAAAGAAACACCTGAAGAACATCTTCTACTATGGTAAGAAATGGCTGACATTGCAACTTTTGAACTCCCTATCAAAGATCTAGGAGGAGTGACACAAATGCACATAATTCCCTCATTGTCTCTACCAAATTTTCATGGTTTGACAAATGAAGATCCAGATACATTCTTGTTTGAGTTTGAAATAATTTGTAGAGGATATGATTATTGTACTAACGATCAAATATTGAAAGTGTTTCCTCTTACTTTAAAAGGAGAAGCTCTCCGATGGTTCATGAGCCTAGGTGGGAACTGCATCAAAACATGGGAGGACATGAAGAACATATTCTTGAAGAAGTACCAAGACTACTACAAATCCAATGAAGATATTTTCGGTATGATACAAGGGGAAGATGAAAGCTTGGAGGACTATGTAGAGCGATTTCGATATAACCTTCAAAAATCAAAGCATAAGCATTTGGAAAAAAAGATCTTGAAAACACTCCTTAAAGGAATCAAAAATGATTTTTTAGAACTCTTAAATCTGATAGGAAAAGGTGATGTTTTTCAGTTATCATATGATGATGTTTGTGAGTTGTGCATAAGGTATTCAAGAGGAATTTCCAATGCTGGTAAGAATTCTAGAGAAGTTTCTTCTTTCTTTTCCAAATGTACTACAAGAAAAAGAGACATAAGAGCTGAAATCAAGGTTTTAATTGAAAATTTTAAATATGATTTTATTAGCTCTCTAAATTCACAATTGAATGTTTTGCGGGTTCAGAGAAATCAAGAATTTGATGAAGTTTTTTTTCCTCATTACCAAAAGGAGCATCCCATAGATAATCACTCTTCCTTATTTAATTTGGAAGTAGCATATCAAAGAGATGTGGAAGCTGCAACAAGGTCAAAACCATGGAAATCATGGCCTACAGGTATGATTCAAAACAATTCCTCTCCATTCTCTTACTTGCATAATCCATTATGGAATATTCATATGTTAGGGCATCCATGCCAATCTCAATATAACCACTACCAATCTTGTCTGCAAGTTTGGAATGGTTCACCTTATGATTGCATGACTACTCTCCCTCATCTTGTAGCACAAACACATCTTCTATCTCTTCCATAATACCTTTTTTTCTGATCAAAATCATCCATTCAACACAATCAACTACATCATCAAGAGGCTCCATTTCCTACACAATCTCCTGCTCAACTCGTTCGACACCCACACGATAATAAACCAGTACAACATGCTTACAGTGTTGAACTACAAAATTCAGCCACCCTTCCCACCCATTCTATCTCACATGCACCATTGGAGAAAACTTACACTAAGACTCAAAATGAATCAAATCCAAAAATTGTAGAAGTTATGAGGGAAAATGAGGTTTCTTCTAGTTTGCATCAACAAACCATTTTAAAAGCTCAAGAACTTCATGATACGATGGATATGGGAAATCAAAGGAGTAAATAATATATTGAAGATTGGTTTCACTCCATAATTTGTTTGCAAGATCACTCCATACTTCAACAATTTTTGGCATCATCTTTTCAAGGGAAGTTGGCTTCTCATACCCTAATTTTTATTAACATACATTTTTCAAATTTGGGTATGTATATACTAGAGTCCTTATTTTGGAAATGGCTCCACTGGAAATACTCTTATACATAATCTTATTCATTCTCCAAATAAGAGTAGGATAGTGGAGAAAATAAATAAAAGAGAAAATAAAACACACACATTTCTTTCTTTATTTTTGTAAAAATAGTTGTTTCTTTGTTGCAACACACTGTGAAATCAACATTGATGATAAATATTCTAATATATCTGTGTATGTAGATGAATTATATTGCAAACAACAATTCGACAAACACTTATATCATTTTTATCGTCAATATGAAAAAAATGCTTGAATATCATTTTTTTTGGCTTGCAGGCTTGATGAAATTTCTGAAAACATAGTTGGGACAGCCATGTTTTTGGGGGACAAAAATTTAATATTTTTAAAACCTGTTTCTATCCTAAGTATCCCTTGATGTATAATTTCTAACCCAATTTGAATCACTCAATTTTCATTTGAAACGAAAAAGTTAGAACCAAAACATTGACAGGGTGTCTAGTAGGCAGCTCAAGAACAGATCTGGGACAGTCAGTTTTTGGAGGTCTAAATGACTATATTTCTAAAACCTGTTTCTATGGTAGATTCCTCTATGAATATTGTTTACAACGCAATTTTAATCACTCAATTTCAATATCGTATGAGGAATTTATGACCAAAATACTGACTGCCTATCATAAATCAGCACTCTTGAAACTCTATTTTCTCGGCTGTTCCTTAACATAGTTGACCCATCAATTCTTCTTGTCTTCAAAACTTGTTTCTAATAAAGATCCATAAATTAATCTACTTTAATCTCCAATTTTAATCGGTTCAATCCGCCATCAAACGAATAATTTATGCTTGAAATACCAACTGTTGGTCTGAGCTGGGAAATCGAAATTGACTCTATTATGCAGGTTGTTCTAAGCAAGTTTAACATAGCATTACATGGAATTTAAAAAATTATTTCTATTAGAGATAAAACTTTGAATTATCTCTCATTTGGCTTTAGAATCACTCAAATCGGATGAAAAACAAAGAAGGTATGATTAAAAAACCGCTGGTTAGTATCGTCGACCACTGCTCTCCTCCAGGTAGCAAATATAATTTGTTTTATTTTTCCGTGGACTCGTTCTATAGAGTAACTACTTGTTAGTTTTTTTTGCATAATTATTGGATTAGGAGAGCCTGACCACCTCTCTTTCTCCATGATTTAATGTTTTATTGCAGGTAGACACTCGTTTTTTGCAGGTCTTAGGAGAATAAAGAAGGTCAATTTATGGATGAGCGATTCCTGAGAGAAATTTTAGTGAAACAAGGGAATTTCATCCAGTTCATTACTTAATAGATTCATAAAAAGAAAAAATGAAGAATTGGTTTCCATTTTAAAATTCATGCCACTATTGCTAAACATTTTTCAAAATATCATTTTTTTCCATTAATAGATTTGATATTCTCGTAGAAATAACATCATAGTTGTTGTAACTTAATAAAGTGTTGTTTATTTTCTGATTTCTTTTATGTTTTTTTGTTTCAGGTGTTGATACCTCCAAATTATAGTTTCTGCTCCATTTGCAACTAAACAATAAGGACCCCACAATGCAAAAAGGCAATTCTTCAGTAGCAGCAATTCTGTTAAAAAAAAAAAAATCTTGAAACCTGTACATAAACATTCATTTCTATTTGATTGGATTTGCTTGGCAATAGATTTCATATTAGCTTTGTTCTTTCCTCTAATTTTTTTCCTTTTTGTTTTGTTGTTCTTTTAAAAAAATAACAACATTTTTGTTGCATGTTTTTGTTGTTCCTTTCAAAAGGAACAACACCGCTTATTTTTGTTGTTCCTTTCAAAAAGAATAGCACCACTATTCTTGTTGTTCCATTCCAAAGGAACAACATTTTCGTAGATTTTTTTGTTGTTCCTTTCCAAAGGAACAACATTTTCGCAAATTGTTTTTAATGTTCCTTTCCAAAGGAACAACACTTTTTTAAGTGCATTTTTCTTGTTTGTGAACAATTTTTTGAGGATTTTTTGAAATTTTCATGACTTTGTGAAAGACAAACATACAATTTATGAAATGATACAAAATCATACAAATTAAAGCTTACTGTAATCAGTAAATCAAAAGAAATTGTCATTTTTAAGAAATTTGTTTACTGATGATAAGAAAAAGGAAAAAGGGACATAATCAATAACATGATTTTGTTGTCTTATTACCACTAAATTCATATGATCGATTATATTTATCATGTTGGTTCTTTCTCATATTTTATAACTTTCTTTGATTTTTACTTATGGAGTAGGAACAAGGGCATATTCTTTTCTATTGAGCTGTTCAGACTTCTTCCACCATCCCTACTCTTAAGGAGTGTTGAGTCATCCTTTATGAATAAATAGGAAAGTGCTATATGAAAAGAAAAATATTTACATATTTCATTAATAATTTTATAATTTGGCAGATGGAGGATATGGGGTCTCATCAACAGCTGGCCTACCATGTTCATAAGGAAGCAAGTGAAGTGGCATTCCCATCATGGCCACCAAACCAGGGATATGGTCTAATCGACAATTGAAAAAATTAAGAAGTCCTTGGAACAGGAGGTCTCATCACGAGCCGGTATGCCCACTTTTCACTTCTTCCCAGTGAATGGCATTGTGATTTATCTGTTCATCAAGCCAGCACAATGGCCTCCATTATGACAAATAACAAGCACTTCATCAGCATAAATAAAGGACAGTGGTTCTAAGGGTGAGAGAGCAACTCTGTCAAGGTTATGGACACCTGTGGGCAACAGAGCTCTGTTGATGGTATCATAGTCACATTTATACACATCAATAGTAATATTAAACCCTTTTTCCTATATCTCTATTTAAATATCAGATGAAAGTATGAATCTTTAAACATTGATTTTGAACCTATTATACATGAAAATCATCATAAATCGATCACATTAGTTTAAGTGGGAAATAAACGCATTTGTACTTATGTTTATCTTAAGCTGTCCCTTCTCCTTATCCTTGAATCATTAAAAAATGCTTCTATATCTATTTACGATTTATCCCATGCATGGATTTCAGTAAATTCTCTAATTTCATTGATTGTATCATAAGCATGTATGCATTTCCATGCTGTACAATTGTTGTGCAATACATTACTCTTTTATTTTGCTGATTTGCCATAATACTGATACTGCATTTTTACAAAAAAAAATTCTGCTTGAACTTTTTTGCATGCATCTTAGCTGTTTCCATTTAAAACCAAAATTGTGGATTCAAGAAAATTGCATACAGAATTGTGATTTGTATACAAGAGAACAACAAGTATGGGGAAAATTCTATCTGCAGCATGATCACTATTGCAATTAAACAACAAAGGCTTGCGAATGCACACAATTCTTCAGACATGATGTGCTTGCATGGCTTCTACCTTTTGTATCACTTTCAGTATTCACTCAGCCTACATTAGCTTCAACAAAGGCCAGTCCCTACATGTCATTCCATTTTTTTTTCAGAGGTAACACTTGGGGTAAAATAGCATAATTTTCTGATTTATTATGAATTTAGGAGAATTTCATGAAAATCCATTGAGCATTATTTATTCTACATCTTTACCACTTCCCATTTTTTAGCCACGTCTCATCTTTCAGTTTGTGGGAGTGTTGATTTCCTTCATTTTTTTCTTTCTTGTGACCAGGTCCGTAATATTCTTTATCATCCATGGATATTCTTATTCATTCTCAACACCTCCCTTATTCCATATTTTACACCAAGCATTGATTTCAACAGATTATAGCAACCACCTCTCTTTGTTTTCTAGCATCGCATGAGGACATGCTAATTCTTCATTTTGGGGGGAGAATTGCTACACATGATGGATGTTTTCTACTCTCTTTCTCGTTTAAGGCATATGATTTCATTTGTATATAGTGCATAAATTGATTTGCATATATCTTTAAAACTATGAGCTGAATTCTTGTGATTTCTAGATAATAAAGAGGTATCATTAAAATACACAAACCCATATAATTTCACACTAAATTAGTTCATAAAATTTCGAAAATTATGCACTATCACCTACAACCATTTTTTATATATATCTCATCATCCGTGCATCCAAAGGATCTGATTTTTGAGAAAATTATTAATGAGGGTTGTTGTTACTTATGTCACATTTTTCTGCAACTTCATATACATATAGTTGTTATGCCTTCATCAAGATTGCTAAAATTGAATATTCCTTATTTGAGGAAAAATTCATTTGTTCTATCCATTTTATTGGTTGGGATGAACAATTTTCTTTGCTTGGTTTTTGTCTTTGGATTGCATGAGAGCATGCAATATATTCAGTTTGGGGGTGTTTTGGGCCATGAATACGACCACTTTTGATACTTATTTAAACCATTTTTATCCTCCTTTATCATATCATTTATTATAATTTATCATATAAATCCATCTTATAATGATTTATGCTCTTATGGATGAATATTATTTCTTCTCCTTTATTTTTAATAAATTGATGATTATTATGCATAATTTTATCAATGATGGTTTATTGATATATTTTGTAACATCATTTACCATTTTAGCCTCCAGGATATTTGCCAGATTGAATATTTTATTTCCAAATCATTATGAAATATTCCAACTAAGAAATTCACTCGAATAAGAAGTGACAGTTTTTCGGTTAATATTCTGAGCAAATGAAGAAGAATCTGGAAAATCCGGAACATGGGTTTTGTCCAGAACGGACCCAATTAACTTCAATGAAGAACGGTTTGCCCAAATTCAGCCTGTATTGAGAGAAATGAAGAGTTATTTGAGCACGATTTTCTCAGATTTGTTGTTGCGGTTGTCCTCCAAATCTCAGCTGCAAAGCCAAATTCGCCTTGTTCTTTTTAAAATATTGTTGGAAATACATTTTCTGGTTGATTATATTGTTATGGAAGATTATATTTTCTATTTAATTTCTCCTCCTTCTGATTATAAAAGGAGAACATGTATTGTGTATTGTAGAACAATGGGAGGATGGAGGAGAACGAATGATTATTGAATTCATCTTGTAACACTATAATTCCTTGACTCTTGCGATCAAAGAGCAACTGATGTAAAAGCTATTCATGTTTGATTAATAAAAAGAGGCATTTTCATTCCATTTCTCAAGCTCTGTAGTAGCCCAACGATGCTTTCACCAGTGGTTGAGGGCCCGGCTCTGGTGGAGCGATCCGCTGTTTGTATTTCTATTCTTTTATTTTTGTTGTGTGATAATTTCATTTAGATTTATTATGATTACAGAGTTATTTGATTTTTTTTCATATTGTTGTTCCATTTCTATTTATTTTTTATTTCTGATTCATAGCTTTAGATCAGCAAATAGATGAGTTATAGTTACATGCTGCTGTTCATTTCCAACTTTCGTTTCCTTTAAATTGCTTTTATTGAATTTGCTTTTGTTTCGATTGCTTTAAGATCTCCAACTGTAGAGGATAGAGGTTATTGCTCCTAATTCCCCAGATTGGTTATCTTGCATCGATTTCTAAGGGAAAGAGTTACTGCTACTGCATCCCTGATCAATGTTTTGCAAGATTGATGTAGTTTAATATTTCCATTCATGTCACTGTAAGTACGTTTCTTTACAAGAATTTGTTACGTTTGCATTTGTTATTCTGTACTACATATTCACAGCATTGCTCTTAGATAATTGCTGCCTCAGACTGAGTACACTCTTGAAAAAAAAAGTCGCTCCTGGATTGATAATTAATGTGAGATAAATAGGTGTTAAAAGGATACCTTTTATGCCTCGACAGTAGCTTTTTCGTCTTCACCTTCTCAATGAAATGATAGGTTTTCTTGAGCATATCCCACGCCTCCTTATACTTTGTTGCTACTACAATCCTTGGGAAAATACTCTCGTGTACTGTCTGAAAGAGATAGAAGAGGGCTTTGGAGTCCTTCTTCCTATTATCTATCAACAAGTCTCTTTTTGTTGTTGTTAAAGAAGCCAACATTGTTGCATCTGCTAGTTGTTGGAAACCTTGTTCCACCAGCTCTCATATATATTTTGAATGAAACAGGGCCCTCATTGTAATGGCCCAATTATCATAATTATTCCCATTAAACTGTGGTAATTGGGGATTTTTCAGGCTTGTGCCTGCTGCTGCCATTCTGACTGTGTAAAAAAACAATCAACTTCATTTTGTAAAATAGAAGCTTTCTCATTGCTTGATAAATCTACTTCTAAAATCAATCTTACAGCTTCTTCAGTAAAGAGAGATTGTTATTTTACCGAGATCCTAGACTTGCTCTGATACCATGTTGGAATATCTGACAATAAGCAGAGGAATATTGTGTTTCCCCCAACAACACAGAGATTGCAAATAATAATGCGGAAATTACCAGTTAATACACAGAGGTAGCGTAAAAACATAAGAGAGGATTGAAACTTCTTTTTTATTCCATCACGTTAAAAACATAATGAGATTACATTAGTTATACAAAAATGGACGAAACCTAAAAACCTAATTTTAATCAATGTTGCTTCAATGTTGAACGGATGTTCAAAAAAAATTTATCCTTGGGCCTTCAAAAGAATCATTTCTTGATTTAATCGGCAGGTAGACCGTATTCTGAATTACACAGGAAAACACGTAAAAACGTGTACAAAACACAAACTGGCAGATCTCAAATTTTATGCAATGCGGTTCTGTTCCACATCGCATTCGAGCAAATCGACGATTTTAACTTTTAACTCTCGGTGTTATCCTTTAAACTTTGTTGGCTACGATGTGTGATAGTGACATGGAACTTATATCATTGCACCCAAAATAACATAGCCTACAGGTAGTTCGGCGGTAAACTTAAATATTGGCAATTGTTATATGTGATAGTGATATCGCATCGCAATGTAAATAACATAACTTGCAAAATTTTATAGGTAAACACAAAAGGTTGCGATGTGCGAAATGTGCTTGTCGCATAGCATCGCAAATAACTTATCTCGTGGGTGGCAAAAGGTAAAACTAGAATGTTGCAAAGTGCGCTCTGTGCTTCCCTCGTGAGCTTGACATGTGCCCCCTCTTACGATTGCATTGAAAACTAAATAAAATAACTTACGGGAGGCATAATATTAAATAAAAAAAATTGTGAAGTGCGCACTGCAGGCGGTGTAAAAGGTATGTGTGAAATCTTGTGAAGTGCGATGAGGTTGTGGGTCCCATGGATATCGCATCAGTGGAAAATTAACATAACATGCATTGAGGCTTATGGGTAAGACTTAATATTTTCAAAGTACGAGCGGTGACACGGTAAGTTATGGTAAGTGTGAAATGCATTATTCAAAGGTTTTGCATAAGTACAAAGAGTTACGATGGTTTGCAATGTGGTTGGGTGTACGGTAGGTCCTGCCGATATCGCATTGGTGGGGAAATAAGTTATATGGTGAAGTCTTAAGGTTAAAGCATAAAATTTGTGAAATGCATTGTGCAAGCATATGGTAAGTTGAATGCTGTGGTTGAGAAATAAACGCAGACATTGGTCGTGGGTACTCTGTTCTAATCTTTTGCGTGAAATGCCTCTGATTATATGGATTTGTGCTCATCCTTATCTCCAACCAAAATTGATGAAGTGTGGGCTGCACCACTGTTTATTCATGGCGGTGGTCAGGAGTAAAATTCCAAGAGTAGAGGGTAATGGAAGTGGTGGAATTTATGATGGGGGTTCTTGGGAAATTGGGATTGTTCCTACTGAGAAAGGAGGAACTGACCTAGAACTTGTAATATGAGAAAATGATGAGCTAACAAGTGGATTCATGGTATTGGGTCCCTTACATAATGAATGATGAGTTGCGAAAGTTACTTGATTAAAAGATGAAGATCCATTTTTTTCTTCAATAGAGGTGTTCACATCCCTTACCAGACCAAAAATGGGGCCTCAACCCACCTTGAAATTGTCAAGGTACAGATGATGACAACACTACAGGTGCTCTAAGAGAAATAATTAGTTGGTTGTGGAAAATAGGTAGATATGGAACTTCTCATATTATCCTTTGGTGCCAAATTCCCCATAAGGTAGCCCTGCAGGCCGAGTCGTTTGAAGAATAATGCGATCAGGACTTCTTGCATTTGTAAATGATGAAGGAGTAGTAATTGGCATATATTTAGCTTGTGCTTAATTTCACTAAACTACAACACAGAGTCTTGATCTATAGGCTATTTTCATGAGTTCATTTAGCACACTAGGTTGTCTGAATCGAATCTACGACCAAATCAAACCCTATAATAACCCAATGGTAGAAATTTTATTTCGAAGTTTAGCGATTTAGTAACTGTAAAAATAAGCATCCTTCCTGTAGTGCAATAGCCGAAAATTATCAAAGAGAAAAATAAAAATTACTCCTCGATGTCAAGTTTAGCAAGATATGGCAGAAACATACTTCAAATTGAAAGGATAACCCACCTGAAGATCGAGTTTAAACTAAATTCCTAGAGATCCGTGTTCCATGGTACGAACTATCAACAAATCTAGTGATTTTGACAACAATTTCAATAGTCTGATGGTAATTTGAAACATGCAGATAATTTTTCCCATTATTGCTATTGCTATACTGGTAATAACCAGCC
Source organism: Pinus albicaulis (assembly GCA_034641835.2). Classification (NCBI taxonomy): domain Eukaryota; kingdom Viridiplantae; phylum Streptophyta; class Pinopsida; order Pinales; family Pinaceae; genus Pinus; species Pinus albicaulis. Next base: position 1,215,165,570 of record CM076579.1, read on the forward strand.
AGCAATATTAAAAGGGGAGGTAAATATGTTAGAACATAAAAAAAATGAAATAAAAAATAAATAAATGCAAAAGACTTTGTGGTTGCCACAAAATTTCCTTTAATAGGTATTTGAGATCTGGTTGAGGATAACATTAAGCTTGAGGTTAAAAGTGGGAACAATTACATTAAAATGTCAGAAACATTCTTACCTAATATATAGATACCTAATAAATTCTCTTTGCATAAATATTTTAATAATGTAAATTAAGTTATAAATATCAATTTATTTTAATTTTTAAAAATGATATTTTGATTTAGTTTTTGATATGATATTTTAAAATTATTTTTTCTTCGTTAATATCTCATTTTCTTTTCTAATGTTATTTTCAAATTATTTTTACTTAGTCAATATTTCATTTTATTTTTCAAGTTAGGAAATAGGTTAACACACTAGGACCTCTAGGCATATGGAGAGAATGTAAGTCTTTTCTTTATGGACTATAATATAGTAATGCCAGGTTGCATGGAGAGAATGTAAGTTTCTTCCTTATCGACTATAGTATAGTAATGCCAAGTTGCATGATTTGTCTTGAATCATGATGAAGAGTCAATTTGCATTCATGGATAGGAGTTAGTGAAGGTTATATTCACTAATAGTTTGGAAAGTTATAATAAGTTTTCCTTCTTGAAAAAAAGAGAGCGTTTTGTTGCTATGTAAAATTGTTTCTACTTGGCTAAGAGTTCATCTTCCTCATAAGTAAAAAAACAAGTTACTACCAAAGACCCAAACACATCTAATAGGAATGGAAGTCCCTTATAAACCACCAATTATTCCAAGAGACATGGTTTCCCTTAAATAATGGTGATGAGTCTAAATTCATTTGTGGATAATAATGACTGATAATTTTCCCCTATGTGAGTTAACAACTAAGTTATGATAGGGTCTCCCACGTTTTAAAAACAAACAAACAAAAAAACAAAAACAACATGGAATTTTTAATGAGAAATGAGAGTTTGAGTGGAGTAGATATATAACATGATAATGATAATTAGTTTAAGCATATTTAAAAAATGAGATGACTTTTTATTTCTGACTCAAATTTAATGGCGGAGAAATACATATTTTTAATTTGAAATTTTGTAAGGATTATTTTGAGTTGATGGAACAAAAAAAATACATGTGGATATTGTAGAATGTGATTGTGTTAGGAATATTTAAGGGTGTTGAATTTATTTTTCATCCAAAAATATCAATTTCATGAAATCCAAAATCACAACTTCAATCAAAATTTGGGTGATCAAATTTTTACAATGGAAATTTAAAATAGTGTAAATCAAACATTTAACCTTCATTTAATAATCCTTAGATGAACTCCTCATGTGCAGATAAAATCACATTGTTTTTATTCCCTCACATCCTTCTCAAGGATTGGACAGGTGGCTTCAAACTAAAAAACCCTTGGCATGAACCTATTCATGGAATTCAAATGGAGTTCATGAAGGCTAGTGTTTGGGTCGATGTTGTTTCCTCTCAAATAAACTCATCATATTAGCGTTCCCTCACTACCTTATTTAACCACAATGATGATGGATATAGATGATCAATTTGAATGCATTAAGAAGTAAGGAACACAATTCTAAGTTTGGTGGTTTATCTAGTATGCTCTAGCTTACTTTTATGTGTTTATTTTTCTTTTGATTTCTTAGTCCATGAATTCATATTTTAAACCTTTCTTATATAACTATACTCTGCCCCTCAATCCACTAGTTTACCACTTATGTTTGCCTCCTCTGAACCTCCCACGTCCCTATCTGTAGTCTATAGCTTGGAAATTATGGGATTTCTTCATCCTTGCAAACACTATCTCCTCCTTATCATAGTGTGCCTTGTCATCACCATGCCCCATCTTGGAACAAGCCAAGGCCATCGATATTGAGAGGGTGATGAGGGATATATTGAATTTGGTCCTAGAAAAATGGTAAGAACTTGGCTACCATTTATTGAAATAATAACCTATGGTAGACAGGAATGAGATCGATATAGTTATATAGAGCCTTGAGCAACAAGGTCTCTCCTTGAGGATTAGGAGATTAAAGAAAATATAGGAAACTATGTCTTGGATACTGTTCATGGTCATTAAAACAAGTATCTTTAGAGTGTTAATTTATACTAGAAAGTAATACAATTATGGTCAAGGTGTCAGTAGAGAGGAGTGAGACATAACAAGAAAAGAATCATATGCATTGATTCCCTTCAACTACAAGTATCTAAATTGGAGAACAAGGTGTCTCTTCTAACATAAAATATATGAATCATTAATGTATTTTTCGTCATCATTAATGTATTTTTCATCATGTCTAAGGCCATTATTCCATCATTTATTATTAATTTTTGTAATACTAGGGAGACGATAAGGCCAACCTAGTAAAATTTGTAGATATAGGCTCATTAACCCCTCGGAAGAGCCCTGCCTGTGCATAAATACATCGCAATTCTAATTTTTATTCCATCATCTTATGGTATTCTAGATCTCCCTTATATAGATTATAATGCCTAAGGGCACATATCTTTATGCATATCCTATGTAGCACACTTGTGGTTGGGCCTCTCTAGTGCACAATGGTTATCTCTCTCTAGAACACTTGTCTAAGTTCTTCAAAATTTTTAAACACTTGAGGATGTGTCTAGAAGTTATGGCCAATTTTTTTCCACACTCTCTTACTAGGGTAGTCTTTGAAAGGCTTGAAAAGCTTCCCAAGAAATCTATAGTAACTTTTGAAAAACTATGTGATGTTTTTTTGGGAATGTATTCTCTTAAACCAATCAATGTATTTTAAGTGGTTAGGCTTATATGGTTAAAGCAAGGAAAGTGGGAAGTTATGACCTCTTTCATCCATAGATTCTAATTTTCTTTATTTAGATGTAAGACCGAGTTATCTCTAGATGAGCTTAGGAAAATTATGGTACAAGGTATGAGAGAATATTAGAAAGTATAATGTACTAAAAATAAATAAATAACCTATTGTGATGTTATCAATAAGGTGTTGGACTTATAAAATGTCAACACTAAAAATCACCTAAAAAATTATTATCCTACTATTATAGCTAGTGAAGTAGCTTCTATATTAGGTGACCCACAATGAAGAGTGGCTAAGCCAATAGGAAACAAAAAGGGTAGAAATTTTGTAGGAGATTGTCTTACCGAATTATTGCATGAAGTTGTTGTTTGTTAAATCCCTATAATACTACTGTATTTCCCTCATTTTTATTATTAGTGTTGTCCCCTATTGTTATTTTTGTGCCCATATATCCCCCATGTTGTTATTGCTGTGCCCTATATAATCCCACTATTTTTATTGTTGTGCCCTTACATTATTGTTCTTATGTAGGATACCTTTGCTCTAGTAGAAAGGTACTCATCCATTAGGTCAATTGTAGCACTGTCAGCACATATGGGGTGGAAGATCCAACAGATGAATGCAGAGATAACATTACTCAATGGATTTATTGAGGAAGATGTGTCTATTGAGCAGTCGGAGGGGTTTCAGACCTTTTTTAGAGAGTCACATGTGTGCATAATCAATTGAGTTTTGTATGGACTCAAGAAAACACCCTATGCATGGTATACTAGGGTCGAAAGCTATCTCATTAGTTTGGGCTTCACTTCTCACTAGTTTGGGCTTCACCTAAAGTGAAGGAGATGCAAACCTTTATCACATTGTGGTAGAATGTAAATTATTGATTTTTTTTATATATATTGATGACTTGATCCTTACTAGTGATGCAAAGTTGATAATATCTTGCAAGGAGGACCTTGCAAGAGAGTTAGAGATAAATTATATGGGAGTCATGAATTATTTCCCCAGTTTGGAATTATGGAAAGGATATGAGAAACTATTTTTATCTCAAGGAAAGTACGTGAAATAGATACTAAAGAAGTTTTTCATGGAGAGTAGAAATTCCATGGTCACTCCTCTCGCAAGCAACTAGAGGAAAGAGGATGCCACTTTAGGTGAGGAAGTGGAGGCTACAATTTACGTGTATATTATGGTTTCACTTATGTATTTGGTGAAGAGAGGACTAGGCATGTGTTTTGCAGTTAAACATATTATTGAAGCTATGGTTAAGCCAACCAAATTGTATTTAAAGGAAAAAATCTATGTCTTGAGATACCTCAGAGGCACTACTCAGTTTGGTATTTCTTACATACAGATAGAGGGAGTGAAGCTACAAGGCTTCACATATGCAACTTGGGAATGGATTCCATTAGACAAGAAGAGCACATCAAGAGGAATTTTCAGTGTTGGGTCAACAACAGTTTCTTGGTATAAGAAGAAGTAGATATTTATGGGACTAGACTTAGCAGAAGAAAAGTACATGGTTGCAAGTCAAGCAGCATGTGAGGTTTTATATGAGAAATATTCTTGTTGGGTTATTCGGTGAGAAGATGGATCCTATGGTGATTTAATATGACAATAAGATTTGTATCAATCTCTATGAGAATCCAATATTTTAGGATCGATCCAAGCATATCGGCATCTGGTATCACCATCTATGATATTGTGTGTAGAGGCAAATTATGTTGTTGTGGTACATTCCGGCAGAGGAATAAGATGAATATATTTTAACAAAGGCCTTATAAACGGGATCCAAGTTCCATAGAAGTATTATTGGGGTATCTTATAATCCCTTTATTTATGAGAGGGAGTGTTGAAAATGTAGCAAAAAAAATCCTAATTTAATTTTCCCTTAATTAAATTAGGAGAAATTTCAATTTCAATTTCAACATAATACTTGGAGGTAGTTAACAGAGGTGAAATGGCTCTTGTCACTCAATTAACTCATTAAATGTAATTTGGAGAGACTTAAGTTTATTTATTCATGGTTGATTGTTGATTCATAGCAATCTAGTTTAGTTAATTTTATTTATTGAAAGTGTAACTAGTTCTCACTATCAATAGAAGTAGTGGTGGTCTAGTTAAAGGTGTGTAATGTTTTTCACACTAACTGATCATCTAGTTATAGACAAATTAACAAAAAATAATTGTTTCATGTAGATAATTCAAGTTACCTAGTTGATATTGGAGTTCGAGGGTAGTGTACTATCAATTTTAAACTATTCCAAGTTGTACAGGTCATGCATGTAGTTAGAGAAGGACTTAGAGGAATTCCAAAATCTAGATTCAGGAATAATAGGGGGATAATTACTTGAGGAGCAGTGCAAGAAATAGGATCTTGGAAGCTTCAAATTTTGGCTAAGTATTGGCCAAGATCGGTCTGTTAGGAAATTGTTAGAAGATACAGGTGCACATTGAGTTTAAGCTTGAGAAAAGCATATTTTATTCATCTAGAATCTTTGATTAATGCAATACATATATTAAGGGGTTTTGAGTGGTTTATTTCCCCTAGATAAATATCTATGTATTTTTTTTGAATCTACATTAATGCTAATTATTTTTGTTCTCAATTGTGAATTTAATTCCGCAAATGAGTCGAGTAGATTCTAGTTTTGTGATTTAGAAAATTTCCCAAGAAATTTAGAATATACACATTAATTTCTACAAGTTCAGAGTCCCAAGCCCTTTGATTGAGTTGCGATGGTTTATTTATAAAAAAATGGGCGACTCTCCACCTCCATTGTGACTCTTAACCTTCCCTCATGATGCTTGGGCTACTACTATGAATTTCCAATTTCCTAAGTGACTTCTGAATTTCTACATGGGTTTAGAGATTTCTAGTAACTTTTCATATTCCATGTGGGACCCTTCAGATTCCACACATTTTACATTTTCTCATTTTGAAAGTACCAAAATTACATTTCCACAAATGATGTGGAAAAATAAATTGACACATATGGCTTTGTAATGAGACTTTGAGAATTCATGACTTGGTGATCGCGACATAAGACTCCATTTCATTAATGTTAATCTCTTCTCCTTATTGCAATGGCTTTGACTTATTCATGATGGATATTCACTTGTACTTAAAATTAACCCTCTAAAGGGTCTATATGAGTGTCATAACCTTCCAAGTCAATATATTTTTCCATTCATGTCTTTGTCTTGGTCCAATATTCCCTCATGTCTTTCATGATGGTTCTTCCTTTTTATCCTTCTTTGCGAGTACTCTCTTGTAGCCTCTCCTTGATAAAATCCCTTAAGGATCACCTTACTGTGTTGAAATGATAGCACCTGCAGATAAATTCCACCCATCGCAAGCCAACATTAGTATAGAAATGACCTATTATACTTTTGATTTTTCATCGAAGATGTTAACTGACTAGTAGAAAATTGTGAAATTAGTAACTAGGTGAGTAAAAAAGTTAGTCACCACAATTATTTCAGGTGAATTACTACTAAATTGAGGCAATTTTAAGTGATTGATCTAAAAATGAATAACTTAAACAACTAATTTAGTCTAGGGATAAAATATATGACTAAATAATAAGTGACCAAACTAAAATGACTAATTTAGTCAAGGACTAAAATATATGACTAGATAAGTGACAAAATTAATAATGATTAATGTGAATGACTACTATAATACAAGAATAAAAACATGACAAAATAATAAGTACAACAAGTATATGAATTAGTCATTTATCTTAGTAATTGTTAATTGTGTGACTCCGAAAATGTAAAATTGTATTTTTTATATTGAAGTCTGAGTTGCCTACATTTTATTGGTTGGGGTGTATTTTGGTGGCCTAATCAGAAGCTATCACGTATCCCAACTGAAGGTGGCCACTTGGCGCCTTGTAGGTTCTGGCGCTTGCCATGTTTAAACAGTAGTTGACATATTTTTAGGGGACAAGTACTTCATTGAAGTTCAAGGTTTTGAGGATTTTAGACAATTAAGGATCAAACCCAGATTTAGGGGCATTTGAATCTAACAGTTGCAAATTCCACCTGAAAAAATGAATATTGTTTTAATTTTTAGTTTATTCATATAATTCTATTCCTGAAATCTCCTAATATCTTGTACATGTATTTTTTCAGAAAGTCTATTATTTTCAATGTAATAGGGGTTGGATTTTGGAGAAGTTTTGTAACTTGTATTTTAGAGAATTTGCTTTCATCTAGGCCAGATTTCTGGTTGATGGAATTTCAGTCAATCCAGAATGAGAAATAGGCCATCTAGTTCATCTAGGCCATAATTTCCAGTTGAGAAATAATCCATCTAGTTCATCTAGGCCATATTTCCAATTGATAAATAGGATTCAACCTTATTTTGTGAAGTCATGCAAAAGAAACCTTAGTTTGTGAATCAGAAAATTTCCCTAAGTCAGACCTTTAACAATAGTATGGAGAGAATTGAATCTAAGATAAAAAAAGTTCTAGGATCATTGGATCTAATGTTTTGTGATCTGAAAATTAAAAATTTGTTGAACATTTACAGGATAGATATTTAAGTAATGGGTAATTATAAAAACTTGGATGATGATGAATATGATTGTTGTAATGAGGAGTAAGATCCACACATCATAGACATTTGTGGGTATTGTTGGAGGCATTGTAATTGGAATTCTAAGCACTTTCTAATTCCATCTTCACTCTTCCTCCTTCTCTTTACATTTTTATGGCACGAGGTAATTCATTCACCCAACCATTGCAAAGCCCTACATCCATGAAATATAGTTAAGACAATGACACTTCTGAGAAGCATCTAAAGATAATAGTTTAGCTTCAATATTTCTTCCTGCTGTGTGTTATTCAATCCCTGCTCTTATTTTTCCTTATTTTTATATAAATATTGTGACATAAAAGATATGAGGAAAATTACATTGACATTTCCTTTTGGGAATGATGGATAAATTTGAGGAAATATGGAAATTAAAGCACATGAAAGAGTTAATGGCTTAATATTCATGCAACCATGAGTGCTTAACCTTGTCCCCTTTATAAAATAAATTTATAGTAATAGGATTTTGGATTGGAATTGACAATAATTACACATTACTACAATGTATAGTGATTTTTATGTGTCCAAATCATGTGTGATTCACTACAGTGTGCATGGAGACAAAAACTGAGGGCATATCTTTCCAACGCCATTCCAATAGACACCCTTCATGGCGAGGGCCTCGAGCATACCCTAACAAAAATGAAGCAATAGACTTCCAAAATTATTTCTTTACCAACAACCATGGCAAATGCATAATCTGAGAAAGAAATTTTTTCCTTATTTGCATGCTAATAAAGGTTTTCATGAATATTTTTCACAAAATAACAATATGCATCTAGTATCTGTCGTACTTAAAAGAGGGGATTATCTGTTATGGAATAAGTTTCGTCCATAAGTGCAATCTCCTTGATCATAGAAACCATCGGTGATATGCCTGAGAGGCATAATATATACAGTAAGTTTTTGTTTTAAAAATCTTGAAATATATGTGATAATCATTGTCACAAATGTTTTTTGGAAACATGATATTTGATAATTTAGAGAGGATTAATACAATTAAATGGGTCTAACATGTAAAAATGACCTCATAATTAAAATCGTGCTTAAACGACTTCCTAGATTAGCATCCATATAAACAAGATATCATATTTGTGTATTTATTTGTAATCAAATTATATTTGTAGTATCAATATGGTGAAAAATGTTATGGAACATCCTTTTATTATTTGTAGAATTTGCAGAGAAAGATTATCATCGTATGTTTGTTGTTATATATGCACATTATAGTTTCTTCCTATGTTATAGTTATTGCATTTTTTTAAGGATAGAAGTAAGTGTTTTTTCTTGGAGTTAAAGTAACTAGGTAAAATATTCTAAACTCATGAGTTTTGCTAAATTAACAAAAAAAAATTGTAATTGTCAAAAACATAAAGGGATGATTAGTTTCTTATTGTTTAATTTTTCAATTTGATGGAGCTTCCACTCTTGTGCTTTGATTAGTTATGGTGTTTTTCACTATCAGAATATAAAGAAATGATTGCTTTATTTTTTTTAAACATTACAAATTGTTTAGTTATTTTATGAGGTTGTGATTAGTTTCATTGCACATATCTTTCAAGATTATCTATTAGGTATTAGATAATTTCTGTATTTCTACTTTTGAAAACTCGATTTTCAAATTGATGATTATAATAATAATATTAATCTATTTCTAAGGTTGTTTTCAAGACAAACACCAATTTTTTGTATGACAACCCCTGCTTGTAAAATTTTATCATATCCATGAGGTGTAGAATAATCAGTTTGAGTGGAGATTAGTGCCAAATTGGCCTCATGTTTAAACCTTGTGGGAAGGGGTTGTGGAGGGAAGTCACTTATTGGTCCACACAGTGTCTGGGAATGACTGATGGCAGTAGTTGTGATTAAGGGGGAGTGTTGGAATTATACTCCCAACCACTGCCATGAATGAGAAGTGGCAGTAGCCCACACTTCATCAATTTTGTGCAGAGAAGGAAAAGCAAGGATCAAAGTACCTGAAGGAATTTTCACGTAACCATAACAATCAGAGTACCCGATCCATCCTCTACGTTTATTACTTTCAACTACCGCATTGAATTACCTTTGCCCACAGTGCACAATCATAATTTTTTTTTTGTTTTAGCATTTAAGCCATTCACCATATATTATTCTACAGCTGATGTGATATCCAATGAGACCTACCTCAACCTTACCACATGAGGCAAAACCTTGTTTTACATCTTATTCCTTTTTATTTCCATTACTGCACTTACATGTGTTTAGTCGCACCAGAGAGCGCACTTCGCAATGTTTACCACTTACCTTCTGCCATCCGCAAGTTAAGTTATTTGATGTGCGATGCGATTGTGCTATCCCACATCGCAGTCGCAACCATTCACGTTTTCCCATAAAGTGCCACAACATATTTGATTTGAGTTGCGATGCGACCATGCCATCACACATTGCGCTCACAAGGATTTAAGTTTATCTATGTTCGTGCCAGTTACGAGTTAAGATCCTCGATATGTGATCTGTGATAAAGCACCGGATGCGATGAGGACTCGGAGCCAGAACATATGAAATTTGAAGTCTGCCCTTTTATGTTTTGTGTAACACCCCCAATTTATGTGTTTGAATCTCAAAGCTAGACATTTGAACTTAAATCCTAAGGGGAGTGCACCCCAAAGGATAAGTATTTTGTGAATGTAATTAAATATTTAATTTGAGGAAATGAATAAAATGATTGTGTACATATGGACCAAAATGAGATGTTGAGATCACTTGCTAAATTCATGAGGATGGATAAGGCAACAAATTCCCCACAATCTTTCAAAAATCCTTGAAAGAAATTATTTCTAATTTAGATTTTGAGGAAGAATCTAAATTTCCCCAATGATGAGGAAAGTAGTTGGGAAGAGGAAAACAACTGGAAAAGCTGAGGAAAAGCATAAAACAGCTTAAAAGAGTCCCTAAAATGGGAAGCCTAGGCAAACAGGAAGAAAAGCATCCTGCTATTCTGGACGCAGAATTATAAACATGCTTTGGGGAACCATAGCTTAAATAAGCTGCTCCTAAACAGATCAGGGGTTGATCTGTTCTAAGAGGTGATCTCTACTCGGGGGTGAGTTCTGGGAGACAAAAAGGACTCTAAGGTTGGGAGGTTGGTCTACTGTGTGCATGGTATGTGTTTAAAAATTGTTGATATGTTTGTGTTATATGGTATGAATTGGCTACATATAAAAGTTGACTATATAGTACAATTATAAATGCTACATTTAACAGAGTTAATCATAAGGAATTCACCTTCTTAACTCTGTATGGTTGTAGAAAACAAAAATATGTAGAGTAGAATTCAACAGAAATTCTAAACCAAAGGATGGTTTAAATCTGTGAATACATAGTTCTCCACTGATAGTTTAATTTTAATCTACTTCTGATCTATTAATATGCATTCATAAGCATGAAATGGTACTACAAGAAGAATTCCTCTCATAACTTTCAAAGAATTTGTAGGTTAGATCTGAGGACCTATAAGTATGAAATTTTTTATAGGAAAAGCTCAAATTTAGCTTTAACCTACTTGTGAGTTATAAAATGAATTCTATTATACACATATGTTGGAGAAAGTAGAGTAAGATGTTCTATATTGTATCTTGAAATAGCAGTGTATGCACTGTTACATGGATTGCAATTGATTTTTGAGACAGAAACTATATTCTAAATAAATTTCATAGTTCATTTAACAGTTATGCAACAGAAAAAAAAAAAAAGACCAGCCCATTGACAGAAACCCTTTAGATGCAACCTAGATAAAGGAACTGAAAAGTATTATAATTTATTTGTATGGTAGTTAACCTGAGTTTAGGGAAATTTTAGCGGGAATTTCTGTTCTGTATACAATGTTAGAAAAAAAAAACAAATTTCAAATCGGCTATTGTTAATAAAAAGAAGTCTGCTGAAAAATGTTACAATTTTATAAACTAGTTCCTACACAACCACTAGGATACCAACATATCTTACCGACAGATGATTATGTATATATTACATCGACATTAAGGAAAAGAGAACTGTGTTGAACTGACAATCATTAAATAATATAAAGTGGGAAGGAATTGAAATATATGTATAACTAATATAAAACAAATAAAACTATCCTCTATCGAAAAAACGTATAGTCATATTTCAATATTTAGAAACCATCCAAGTCTGAATAGAAAACAACAATCATTGTAGAGCATAAATAGTAACTGGGTAATAGGCGAAATTATATGTGTTCCCTATCGATTATCCATGGTACCAATTCTTATCAATGAAATATATAAAAAGCCCCCATAATCATGACAGTGAAGGCGTCCCAAATAATAAAGACATTTTAATGGCGGATTCGTAGATACCTACTCCACCATCCCTTACTGCATATTAGGAAAACTGATAATTATAAGCCTCGATTTTGTTCAGATACACGAGTTTGGGAATGAATCAAGGTTTTTACAAAAATGTCCTTATACAAATTAGAGGGCCATAGCCATAATAGAGAATAGAACGAAAAATAAGGACTTTCTACAATTACGCAGATCACAACTGAGGTGAAAACTGGAACACGTAGCAAGAAACCTTGAGTAAGCGATTTGGGGAACTGAGTAGAACCTGTACAAAAGATGAGGAATAGAAATTTAAGTCGACCAAACTTGCCAGAAATGCAGGAGATTATCTGGAAACAAATTTCATTCGAATGAAGGCCATTATACCTGCAACAAACATAACAATGCACATTAGAGGAATATTATATGGCAATAATAACGTTCTTATACAGAACGAGCTCCTGAAATTCAATGAAGGTGAAAATCTTATACCTAATTAATAAAATGGGATAACTTCCTGAAACAAAATGTAGTGGAACGATTAGTCGATTTTCTCGTAAAGAGGATACCATTAAAGTTTACCAGGGTTAGGGTAGCGAATCAAACCTGGACAAAAATTCTGGAATTTATCTTGCCAAAATACGACTCGCCCACGCATAACGATTCCAGAAGCCTGTACATCATCAGCTAAACATAAAATGAAACTAACCCAATTGTTTTAACTAAATTCCCTACAGGAAAACAACAACAAAACTGGTAAGAAGGCTAGATAAGCGGTATAACTAGACCTATTGCTCGTTAGAAAATGCTGACACTGAAATATTGAAGTTGGAGGAAAAATAAGAACGATAACTATATTACCTATCTCCACAAGTGGATTCGCTGGGAAATCCGGATTTAACCCAATGTGTCTTGAGCAAGCGTTGTCTTATACACGACTGCAATTAGTAAATCGATAAGAAACGAAATAACATATACAGGAAGGAACCTTTACCGGGATTTCTCCGCAAGGTGAAAACGATTAATGTGTTAACGCACGGCGAAAATAGATATAGAGATAAAACGCTTACCACCTGACTGCTGAAATAGACATACACCTCGGCTGTAACACTCTCGGAATGATCCAAGGTGGGATAACGAAATTCGAACGCGGAGCGGCATGGTAAAATGAAACAGGAGGATGAATAATTGGAGATAATAAACGAACAACAAACCCTAGTTTCAGATATTGAGGACCGTCCACGTGTAAGACGGATTATGGGTGAAAACGAGTCATGGAGACGCGGGAAAACTCAATCAGTAACAAGGACAAGAAGAATCCCGAGAGGGATCGTATAGTAATGGTAGCTGAGCAACATAGTACCCGCTTGCGTAGCTAAGACTGGTAAACCAGAGTTAAATGCCAAGCGAGTAATTATAACCTCGCAGACCCGAGAGTTGATAAAATCAAGAAATGACTGCGAACATTAAAAACATATATGGAAATAAATTTTATTAGTTATGTGTAAGCCAGATGTCCATGGAAACCGTGTTGAGTACAATAGTGGTTGTAACGAAAACATTTTTCCCATCTATTTAATGAGAAAGGACTATGTCCTGAAGAATAGACGGCATATATTCGTATGAAATAACTAGCGATCGAGGCATACAAGTGGACCACATGAAGTATCATGTGAGAGTGGGTCGCATTTATGTTGGCAATCGATTCGATTGTTATACCCATATAATGTGAAGTACTAACATTTCAAAACCTTCATCTCTAACGTAAGTATTAAGGTGTATACAAATTTATATATATATGGTGAATGGGTGGTATAAAGAGAACCATATAATGGGGTGTAAATTTAATTAAATAATTCTGAGGGCCATTGTATGGCAGAATTACCCCAAAGATTTAGCCATAGGGAAATTGAGAAAGTATAAAGGCCTCTCGTTAATGTTTAACATATATAGTGTTAGTCTTGTTTAAAGTGCATGGGTTTTTGACCAATGAAAGAATAAATAAATGAAAAAAAAAAAAAATTGTTTATCATCTTTTGGTATAGAAAAGGGAGGTGTGACAAATGGTATTGGAGCCCAAGTTATAAAACTGGGCTGTTGTTATTGTGTTCACTATTGCTGAGTGTTTCTTGTATAAATGAGTATGGTGGAAAATTTTCTTTTAAAATCTTGCTGACCTGTGTTATGAGTGTGTACAGTGGTGCTGAAATGGCTGAAGGTGAAGAAATTTATGTGGATCTGCGGGATGAGTTTGGTACACCAGATCCCAACGCTCCGGTGATGGCTATGTTGCACAGGTTGCAACGAGAATTGGCTGAACTGCGAAGCCAGAACGACAGGTTGTCATCAGTCAGTAAGGAGCAGGAAAAGCTCATCAGAGAACTAGCTTCACTGAATAGCCAAGAAGGCGAAGGTTTCGGAAAGAGGAAGATTGATGAATCTGATGACGATGATGCTGCTAGGCATCAGTCTAAACAGAAAAAGGAATTACAAGGGGAATTCCGAAAAATCAAACCTCCCTCCTGTGATGGGGAGAAGGAGGAAGATGCTGAAGCCTGGTTGCTGAATATGATTAAATATTTCCAGGTCTATGAATATGAAAGCAATATGAAGGCCAGATTAGCTGTTTACCAGCTACAAGGTAAAGCTACCTTGTGGTGGGAGGAGACGAAAATGGTTCATACTATTGACGAAAAGATAGTTACTTGGGAGGATTTCCCAGTTAAGTTCAAAAATCGCTATCTAAATGAACATTACTATGATGATAAAGCCAAGGAATTTCATGAACTTAGACTGGGGCAGCTCACTATTGATGAATTTGTTACGAAATTTACAAACCTGTTGAGATATGTGCCTTACATAAGGGAAGAAAAGGAAAAGGTGCAAAGGTTTCTGAATTGTTTGCCTATTGTGTATAAGGAGAAGATTGAGTTTGACAACCCAAAAACCATGGACGAAGCTGTTCGAAAAGCTAGATTATGCTACCAGCAGTTCAGAAGCAAAACATAACAGGCAAAAATTTGGAACAACAAGAGAGAATTCAAAGGGAAGAAATAGAAACCAGCCTATTTGAAGAACTTTGGCAGGGACCACCAGCGAAAGAAATTTAATAAAGCCAGAAAAAGTCAAACTGCTCAGTCACAGGTTGCTTCAAGACAAATGGATGGAGACAATAAGAAAGAAGGCACTGTCAAAATGAAGGAACCCTTGAAATGTTGGGGATGCGGAGAACTGCATCTGTTGAGGGATTGTCCCCACAGAAATATTCAAATGGTTATGAGAGATCGAGAAGCAACCACAGTATATGAAATGGCATGAAGCATACCCACTATTAGTGCAGCCTTGGAGAACCGGCAAGCAGAACATCAAGCTACCATGGTTGAGATGGAAGGTAAGATTTTAGACCAAACTGTTACAGTTTTGATTGATCCAGGTGCCTCTTTGAGTTACATTAGTCCAAAAATTGTAGAACAATGTAATCTTAAACTTGAAAAATTTCAGCAGTCATGGTTGGTACAGCTGGCCACTAGAACTAAGAGAAAGGTAACACATAAATTACCCAGAACAGAAATCAAATTAAATGATTTTCAAATAGAAGTAAATCTGAACATACTGCCTCTAGGTTCTTATGACTTGCTAATAGGAATGGACTGGCTGGAAAAGAAGAAAGCCTTGATGAGCTGCTGGGATAAAACCCTGCATTGTGTGGATGAAGAAGGGAAACCTTTTACTCTCAAAGGAAAACCAAAATCCATTTCAGTAAGACAAATATCAGCACTGCAATTAAAACGAACAGCCAGAAAAGGATATCAAGTATATGCAGTACATGTGGAGGAAGTGGAGCAGAAAACTGGAGAAAATATGCTAGATGAGTTACCGGTGGTAAAAGAGTTTAAGGAAGTCTTCCCAGATGAGATTCCTCATCTTCCCCCCAAAAGAGAAATTGATTTTCCATCGATTTAGTGCCAGGAGAAACACCTGTTTCCCGAGCCCCTTATCGAATGAGTCCCCCTGAACTTATGGAACTGAAAATGCAATTGCAAGAATTGCTAGATAAAGGTTATATCAGACCGAGTGTGTCTCCTTGGGGAGCACCGGTCTTATTTGTGAAAAATAAAGATGGAACTTTTAGGATGTGCATTGATTATCGCCAACTGAACAAGTTGACCATTAAGAATAGATACCCTTTACCTAGAATTGATGATCTTTTTCATCAAGTGAGAGGAGCTTCAGTCTTTTCGAAGATTGACTTAAGAACTGGGTATCACCAGCTCAGAATCAAGGAAGAAGACATCATCAAAATAACTTTCCAAACCAGGTATGGACACTACGAATTTGTAGTCCTACCTTTCGGTTTGACAAATGCTCCTGCCACATTTATGTGTCTGATGAACAGTGTGTTGAATAAGTACTTGGATAAATTTGTTCTTGTGTTCATAGATGATATTTTAGTCTACTCCAAAAATTAGGATGAACATAGAGAACACTTGAGGATAGTGTTACAAACTCTAAAAGAAAACCAGTTATATGCCAAGTTTAGCAAATGCGAATTTTATAAAGATAAAATTCAATATCTGGGTCATATTATTTCTGAAAAAGGCCTTGTTGTTGACTCTGAAAAGATAAAAGCCATTAAAGAATGGCCAGTCCCAACTGATGTTTCTGCAGTAAGGTCATTTATGGGGATTGCAGGATATTATCGCAGATTTGTGGAGAGATTTTCTGCTATAGCACATCTCATCACCTCATTGCAAAGAAAGGGTGTCAAGTTCGTGTGGACTGAAAAATGTCAAAATAGTTTCGAGCAATTAAAACAAAAACTTATTTCAGCCCCTATACTGAAGATTGCGGATCCTAAAAAATAATTTGTCGTATGTACGGATGCCTGCAGAGAGGGGTTGGGAGGAGTTCTTTTGCAGGAAAATTCATTTATTGCATATGAATCTAGGAAACTGAAAATACATGAACAGAATTACAGTGCCTATGATTTGGAATTAGCAGCTGTTATCCATGCCTTGAAAATGTAGCGGCACTATCTTCTTGGGAAAAAGTTTACATTGATGACTGATCATATTAGTCTCAAATATTTCTTTTCCCAAACTGATTTGAATGCAAGACAAGCTAGATGGCTGTCTTTTTTAAGTGAATTTCATATGGACATAAAACATATCAAAGGAAAAGAAAATAAAGTTGCTAATGCATTAAGCAGGAATGCTTGTTAGAATATAAACAACATTGGAAGTAGTGCCCAGATCGAAGTGGAAGAGTTGGTGAGAAAAGCAGAAAATCAAGATTCAAACTATGAAACACTCTTGGTAAAACTACAGAAAAAGGAGAAAACTGATTTCACTCAAAACCAAGAAGGGCTGATTTGTTATAAAATCAGGTTGTATATTCCCAATGTAGAGTCCTTAAAAAGGGAAATTCTGGATGAATATCACAAACAGCCATATGCAGGACATCCAGGATATCAGAAAATGTTAACAGCCCTAAGAAAGAAATTGTTCTGGCCAGGAATGAAGAGAGATGTAGCAGAATATTTAAGCAGATGCATGGAATGTCAACTAGTCAAAGTTGAACATCAGCATCCTGTTGGTCTTTTAAACCCTTTACCGATTGCAGAATGGAAATGGGACACAATTTCCAAGGATTTTATAACAGGATTACCCAAAACCAAATACCAACATGATTCAGTCATGGTGGTAGTAGACACCTTAACTAAAGCTGCCCACTTCATACCTGTTAAGTCTACTTTTGGGACAACCCAAGTAGCAGAAGTGTTTTTAAAAGAAATAGTAAGATTACATGAGGTTCCAAAAGTCATTGTTTTAGACCGGGATGCTAAGTTTAGAGCAACTTTTTGGAAAGGGCTATTCGGAGGGATGGGTACTAAACTGAATTTTAGTACTACTTACCACCCTCAGACAGATGGCCAAACATAGAGAACTAATCAGATTTTGGAGGATATGCTTAGAATGTATGTAATGGATAGGCCTTCAAAATGGGAAGACTACTTGCATTTAGCTGAATTTTCCTATAATAACAGCTATCAATCCTCCATAAAAATGAGTCCGTTTGAGGCACTCTATGGAAGAAAGTGTCGAACTCCTTTGAGCTGGAGCCAGCCAGAAGATAAACTACAGTTGGGACTAGATGCTTTACAAGAGATGGAAAGAATTGTTAAACAAATACAAAGAAACCTCAAGACAACACAAGATCGCCAGAAAATTTATGCTGATAAGAATAGAGTACACCGAGAATTTAAAGTGGGAGAACATGTGTACTTGCGTATAAAACCTAAAAAAAGCACTCTTTATGCAGGGAGCTATGCAAAAATAGCTCCTAGATATTGTGGTCCTTTTGAAGTAATAGAAAGGGTGGGACCAGTGGCTTACCACCCCATGTTAGAGTTCATGATGTATTTCATGTTTCGTTATTAAAAATATATGTGCATGATGCTTCTCACATAGTTGATTGGAATGTTGTACAGGTGGAACCAGAAGGGGAGTTTCTGCCAGAACCACTTCAAATATTGGAGCGGGAAGAAATGGAATTGAGAAACAGAACAATATCCAGAGTAAAAGTGCAGTGGAAGCACTTTGCTGCTGAAGAAGCTACCTGGGAAAGAGAAGCTGAAATGATGGAAAGATATCCATTTTTTTTTTGAAAAAAATGAACTCTAGTAGTTGAATAACAACACCGAGGACGATGTTTATTTTCAGAGGGGGAATATGTAACACCCCCAATTTATGTGTTTGAATTTCAAAGCTAGACATTTGAACTTAAATCCTAAGGGGAGTGGACCGCAAAGGATAAGTATTTTGTGAATGTAATTAAATATTTAATTTGAGGAAATGAATAAAATGATTGTGTACAGATGGACCAAAATGAGATGTTGAGATCACTTGCTAAATTCATGAGGATGGATAAGGCAACAAATTCCCCACAATCTTTCAAAAATCCTTGAAAGAAATTATTTATAATTTAGATTTTGAGGAAGAATCTGAATTTCCCCAATGATGAGGAAAGTAGTTGGGAAGAGGAAAAAAGCTGGAAAAGCTGAGGAAAAACATAAAACAGCTTAAAAGAGTCCCTAAAATGGGAAGCCTAGGCAAACAGGAAGAAAAACATCCTGCTATTCTGGACGCAGAATTAGAAACATGCTTTGGGGAACCATAGCTTAAATAAGCTGCTCCTAAACAGATCAGGGGTTGATCTATTCTAAGAGGTGATCTCTGCTCGGGGGTGAGTTCTGGTAGACAAAAAGGACTCTAAGTTTGGGAGGTTGGTCTACTGTGTGCATGGTATGTGTTTAAAATTTTTTGATATGTTTGTGTTATATGCTATGAATTGGCTACATATAAAAGTTGACTATATAGTACAATTATAAATGCTACATTTAACAGAGTTAATCATAAGGCATTCACCTTCTTAACTCTGTATGGTTGTAGAAACCAAAAATCTGTAGAGTAGAATTCAACAGAAATTCTAAACCAAAGGATGGTTTAAATCTGTGAATACATAGTTCTCCACTGATAGTTTAATTTTAATCTACTTCTGATCTATTAATATGCATTCATAAGCATGAAATGGTACTACACGAAGAATTCCTCTCATAACTTTCAAATAATTTGTAGGTTAGATCTGAGGACCTGTAAGTATGAAATTTTTTATAGGAAAAGATCAAATTTAGCTTTAAGCTACTTGTGAGTTATAAAACGAATTCTATTATACACATACGTTGGAGAAAGTAGAGTGAGATGCTCTATATTGTATCTTGAAATAGAAGTGTATGCACTATTACATGGACTGCAATTGATTTTTGAGACAAAAACTATATTCTAAATAAATTTCATAGTTCATTTAACAGTTCTGCAACAGAAAAAAAAAAAAAAGACCAGCCCGTTGACAGAAACCCTTTAGATGCAACCTAGATAAAGGAACTGAAAAGTATTATAATTTATTTGTATGGTAGTTAACCTGAGTTCAGGAAAATTTTAGCGAGAATTTTTGTTCTGTATACAACGTTAGAAAAACAAACAAATTTCAAATCGGCTATTGTTAATAAAAATAAGTCTGCTGAAGAATGTTACAATTTTATAAACTAGTTCCTACATGACCACTAGGATACCAACATATCTTACCCACAGATGACTATGTATATATTACATCGACATTAAGGAAAAGAGAACTGTGCTGAACTGACAGTCATTGAATAATATAAAGTGGGCAGGAATTTAAAGATATGTATAACTAATATAAAACAAATCAAACTATCCTCTATCGAAAAAACGTATAGTCATATTTCAATATTTAAAAACCATCCAAGTCTGAATAGAAAACAACAATCATTGTAGAGCATAAATAGTAACTGGGTAATAGGCAAAATTATATGTGTTCCCTATTGATTATCCATGGTACAAATTCTTATCAATGAAATATATAAAAAGCCCGCATAATCATGACAGTCAAGGCGTCCCAAATAATAAAGACATTTTAATGGCGGATTCGTAGATACCTACTCCGCCATCCCTTACTGCATATTAGGAAAATTCATAATTATAAGCCTCGATTTTGTTCAGATACACGGGTTCAGGAATGAATCAAGGTTTTTACAAAAATGTCCTTATACAAATTAGAGGGCCATAGCCGTAATAGAGAATAGAACGAAAAATAAGGACTTTCTACAATTACGTAGATCACAACTGAGGTGAAAAATGGAACACGTAGCAAGAAACCTCGAGTAAGCGATTTGGGGAACTGAGTAGAACCTGTACAAAAGATGAGGAATAGCAATTTAAGTCGACCGAACTTGCCATAAATGCAGGAGATTATCTGGAAACAAATTTCGTTCGAATGAACTCCATTATACCTGCAACAAACATAACAATGCACATTAGAGGAATATTATATGGCAATAATAACGTTCTTATACAGAATGAGCTCCTGAAATTCAACGAAGGTGAAAATCGTATACCTAATTAATAAAATAGGATAAATTTCTGAAACAAAACGTAGTGGAACGATTAGTCGATTTGCTCGTAAAGAGGATACCATTAAAGTTTACCAGGGTTAGGGTAGCGAATCAAACCTGGACAACAATTTTCGAATTTATCTTGCCAAAATACGACCCGTCCACGCATAACGATTCCGGAAGCCTGTACATCATCAGCTAAACATAAAATGAAACTAACCCAATTGTTTTAACTAAATTCCCTACAGGAAAACAACAACGAAACTGGTAAGAAGGCTAGATAAGCGGTATAACTAGACCTATTGCTCGTTAGAAAATGCCAACACTGAAATATTGAAGTTGGAGGAAAAATAGGAATGATAACTATATTACCTATCTCCACAAGTGGATTCGCTGGGAAATCCAGATTTAACCCAATGTGTCTTGAGCAAGCGTTGTCTTCTACACGACTGCAATTAGTAAATCGATAAGAAACGAAATAACATATACAGGAAGGAACCTTTACCGGGATTTCTCCGCAAGGTGAAAACGATTAATGTGTTAACGCACGCCGACAATAGATACATAGATAAAACGCTTACCATATGACTGCTGAAATAGAAATACACCTCGGCTGTAACACTCTCGGAATGATCCAAGGTGGGATAACGAAATTCGAACGCGTAGCGGCATGGTAAAATGAAACAGGAGGATGAATAATCGTAGATAATAAACGAACAACAAACCCTATTTTCAGATATTGAGGACCGTCCACGTGTAAGATGGATTATGGGTGAAAACGAGTCACGGAGACACGGGAAAACTCAATCAGTAACAAGGACAAGAAGAATCCCGAGAGAGATCGTATAGTAATGGTAGCTGAGCAACATAGTACCCGCTTGCGTAGCTAAGACTGGTAAACCAGAGTTAAATGCCAAGCGAGTAATTATAACCTCGCCGACCCGAGAGTTGATAAAATCAGAAGTGACCGCGAACATTAAAAACGTATATGGAAATAAATTTTATCAGTTACGTGTAAGCCAGATGTCCATGGAAACCGCGTTGAGTACAATAGTGGTTGTAATGAAAACATTTTTCCCATCTATTTAATGAGAAAGGACTATGTCCTGAAGAATAGACGGCGTATATTCGTATGAAGTAACCAGTGATCGAGGCATATGAGTGGACCACATGAAGTATCGTGTGAGAGTGGGTCGCATTTATGTTGGCAATCGATTCGATTGCTATACCCATATAATGTGAAGTACTAACATTTCAAAACCTTCATCTCTAACGTAAGTATTAAGGTGTATACAAATTTATATATATATATGGTGAATGGGTGGTATAAAGAGAACCATATAATGGGGTGTAAATTTAATTAAATAATTCTGAGGGCCATTGTATGGTGGAATTACCCCAAAGATTTAGCCATAGGGAAATTGAGAAAGTATAAAGGCCTCTCGTTAATGTTTAACATATATTGTGTTAGTCTTGTTTAAAGTGCATGGGTTTTTGACCAATGAAAGAATAAATAAATGAAAATAAAATAAAATATTTGTTTATCATCTTTTGGTATAGAAAAGGGAGGTGTGACATTTTGAATGCATTTTTATGTGTTTTCGTGTATAAACCAGAATACGAACTGCGTGCTGATTTAATGAAGATATCGGTCTTTTGACAGCCCAAGGACAAGAAGTTGTTGAACATCTGTTAAAAAATGAACTGTATTGAATAGATTAGGTTTTACAGGATTCAACCATTTGTATAATTAATGTAACTTCATTATTTTTTGTGAGTGTGATGGAATAGAAACAAAAGTTTGTTCCTCTCCTATGTATTATGCTGCCTGTGTATTGACTGTTATTTTCCACAATTTTCCGTAGTCTCTATGTTGTGGGGAAACACTTTTCCTCTATATTATTGTTTCATCCAATATTTCCAACAATTTTAGATTGCGCATTCAGCTAATGGATGAGAGGAACTACTCTAACCGTGGTTCAAGATGGATCGGTCATTTTACCAACGAATATCAGACATTTAATAAAAAAAATTTGATTATAGTTTCAAAACATTAGAGGGTTGAGTGGCTTTTGGCCAAGCCAAATAATTCATTTTAACAGGATGGGTCATATTCAGCTGGATAAGGTGCCCTACAATAGTTCAACATTACCTTAGCTTCATGCTACCTTGCCTAGACATCCATAGTTCGTTATACATATGCAAGACATCATATTTTTTATAGATGAAGAGGAGATGAATGGATCGAAACTAAAGGAAGGGGAACTAATTTTTTACCTCGATGGAAATGCAAACACATGTAAATAATATTTTTTTCCCGATATCCTTTTATCTGCCATTTTTTTCTCACATAGCATGATTTCCTTGCATACCATTTATTGATAGACATGTCATTTGTGGCAACCATCTATTACACTCCTTTTAATAGTTAAAGCTTCTGGTTTCAGTGTCGTGATTGTGGTGTTTGTCCCCCGTGCCTCGGTTCCCTTTGTGATGCTTTAGTCCATTACTATAGTCCTAAATAAAATAGTGGCATATTCCCGTTTGTGTGAATTTTGTTCCACATTAATACTTCCCTCTCTATCGTATGTGTGTGTAATAATAATCCCACATTGGTTGATGCCTTGACAATTGGGTGGTTCATTAAGCCCTTCACCCACCAAACCATTTTCCAATGGAGGCAGCCCTTGGGGTCACATGGTGGAGGTTATCTCCCGGTCTCCTACTAACATCTGGTGTCGGTGTCGTGATTGTGGTGTTTGTCCCCCATGCCTCGGTTCCCTTTGTGATGCTTCAGTCCATTACTACATTCCTTTATAAAATGGTAGCATATTCTCGTTTGTGTGAATTTCGTTCCATATTAATACTTCCCTCTATACCCCCTCCCCCTCTTGTATTGATATCCGTAAATATTTGTAAGGAGGAATTTTACTAGCAGAATTTTTTTTTGTTGTTTCTCTATTTCTCTGTATTTTTTAATGCCTTTTAGTAGTTTTAGTTTTTGCCACTTTCTACTTTTACTTGCAGGTGCTGAAGAACAATGGAAAAGTATTGTTTTTTAGAATGTTTGTCCTTCTAAAGGAGAAACAAAGTAATGCATTGAAGGAGAAATTGATTTCAAAAAAGGGACGACTCACCAATTGTCTCAACTTTTGGATATTTCTGGCAGGATCCTTATCTGGAATTTGCGGTCAAAACTTCGACAGAAGCAAATTCCTGTTGTGGATGATAATTTGGCCTTTCAGGATGTCCTTTAGAATTATTTTTCACCCCAAGTGAAGGCAAACAAAAATCTGTGTAGTAATTTCAATCTCTCTGCTCTGTTAGGTTTTGTCACTCTTGCAGATGCCTCTGGGAAATAAGCATGTTGTGTGTCATATTTCAGCTGAAGAAAAAACCTCATCATCCGTGGTAGAGTTTAATAGAAGTAAAATGAATCAACACACATTATTTGTTTCAGATGATTTGTGTGGTACTGGAACTCTCAATAGAAATGGATATACGAGGAAAGTGAAAATGTTTATGAGGCAAGATGCTAAAGACTTTCTTGAAAAACTTGGGAGAAAACTCTGTAAGAAGACCTTGGCTTTTGTGAACGAAAGTAGGCACCCAGTGCATTTTTTTTTGGAAACAAGTAAAGGCCATGCCTGTGTCGTTTTACATGGTCAAACATTTTCAAATTGACTGTTGAGATCTGAAACAGGGTAGCTATTACTTACCATATGCTCGTTGTGATTTTTATATGGTATTGATAGCATTTACTACTCAAGTGGAAAATGATGACCATGTCCATTCCAATTTTGTGCGATATGTAGCCTCTTGGTAGATAATGGTTAATAATAATTTTTTTCGTTCTAGCTCCATCAAGCCCTAATCATGAAATTGTTTTTCTTCGTTATTTTTACTTCGCAATGAATTTATGGGAATGGAAAGGGCTTTAACCATAGAGAAATCATTTTTCTTCACTATTTATACTTCACAATGAAGCTATGGGAAAGGAGACGGTTTTAACCATCGAATGCTAGTCTCTTTGACAGCTCTTGCTTATGGGTTTTGACCTGGTTAATAATACTACAACAGGTTAAAGGGAGGTCTATGGGATGAAGGGCTTAGGTTTCTATACCCATATTATGTTCTTTATGTGATTTGCAGTGAATTTGGGTCGATTAAATTAACACACGGGACAGGATATAAATGTGCAAAAAAAATGCCCGTGCACGTTTTTCCTCCATCATTAGTTAAGGTAAGCGACGATCCTTTAATTACCCGTTTCCAAGAGAGATAAAACATTTATTAATCTACTTTAATAATTTTGAAACAGGTGGAGAGGAGATTCTCGACTCTCCATTTTTTACCAGGAGAATTTTAGTTTTCTCGTCTAGCCATTTCTGTTTTCACCCATTTGCATAAAATATTTCCGTTTTCACTCATTTGCATAAAATAATTTGTAGCGAGGTTTATACACGGGAAAATAGATAGGATAGAATTAAATGTCGTAGTCTAACCTTCTCTGAAAAGCATGGTTTCATGGTTGCAGTAAGATTTTAGATTATGACAGCAATATTTCTAAATTCAAGTTATAGCTTTTAAACTTCAACATTAAATCATGTTTTTAGTAAAATTTTAAATTATGACAGACATATTTGTAAATTCAAGTTATATTTGTAAATTCGAGTTATAGTTTTTAACTTTAATATTTTTAGATATTTAAAGATTTTTGATAATACCGAGTCTATCTCTACCATAAAATACATTTCAAACACTAAATTAAAAAAAAAAAAAAAAATTCAAAGAAGACTACTAAATTTTTTGTGTTTTTATTACCAGATTCGATAAAAAAAATTCCTCCGGTAGACGACGTCAAACTAAACGTGTGAGAGGATGTTCGTACACCCTTTCTCTTCCTAATGAACGCTTGTTTCTAACCGGAAATGAACTTGGGACAAGCGGAAGGTACGACTCTTTCGTAAAGACATGATAACTATCACTTTTTCCCGGTTAGACTACGGCTTTCCGGGTCTCTGCAGGGACATGTGTTAATCTATGTAGCTAACAACTAACCTCTCAGTAGGACAGTAAAACGTGTGAAATGTTTGTGCACCTTTTCACTTTGTTCATTATGACAAAGAAAGTCCCGACTCTTGTAATCTCGCTTTCCTAAAGACAAACATTCACTGATCTCTATTTCATGGTCTGTGCAGGTAGATATAAAGTCAATCTATGTAGCTAGACCTTCTGTCGAGTAAACAACCAATCGATGAGTGTTTACATTAATCTCCCTAGGTGTTCGCATTCTTTTTTCAGGTAATTTATTTTGTTGCAGGATGGACAGCAAATCATAGATCGATGGATATGTATTTTTTATTTTTATTTTGGGGCGGCGTATGTGAATCAGGGCCTACATTAAGATGGACGGTGCCTTAAAAGTACTATTGCCCGTTCAAACTTTTGAAAGGAGTCATGGATACAAGTATCCTAAGTAATATTACGAGCTTCCGTCATGCAGGTAAACATTGTTTTTGTTGGCTGCTTTTCGTTGGCTGTTGTTTAATTATTCATTTTTATTCATTTTCTACGTTATTTATGCTCTATGTTGTTATTTTTGTTTTTCTAATTTATATATTTAAACTAGAAAAAGGCTTTATGGAGATATAACTACAAAATGATTATCAACCATTAAATGAGAAATGGAATTTTGTCTGTCTACAATTGTTGTTTTGGTGTCTAACCATTAGTGATGTGCTGCTTTTGATAGCAATGGCCTTCCGAGAGACATATTTAATATGGCCTAGGGAGTTCAATGCGTTGTAGGCACAAATTTTTTAATTGAGAACAAGATTATATGAAAATGTGTCTATGACTACATGACATTCATGTCATATATTTCTGCTATGGTTATAGATGCTAGTAAATCATGCTGTTGCCATTAGTTGTCTCTATCATATATTTTGATGTAATCCTATTTTTCGTCATTCAAACACAACCAAAGCCATGAATCATTTTATAATAATGATTCTAAAAGTCTTAAGCTTTCGATATTTCGATTCTCTTTGAGAGAGTTGTGCCTTGGCTTGATTTTTGATGCTGGAAGTACCCCCCAGACTACCAGCCAATCCTTACAGTCATTACCCGGTGTACCATCAATTGATGATTACTCCTTCCAATTCTCTTGTGTTTCTCGGATGAATATGGGATATAGAAAAAAAGTGATGGGGTGCATATTCAAATTGGTGGGGTACATATGTGATTCATGCTTATTAAATTGGTAGTTTAATTGAATGGTTGATATTGTTTTGGTTTTGTAGGAATTTACAGGCTAAGTTCTTTAGATCAAACACCAAAGGTTGTCGCTCACAAATAGATCACAGAATAGTACACCAGTATTTGACGTGGTTCAAACCCTCAAAGAGGGAAACAATCCATGACCTGAGCCTCCATGGCCACTTCAGAAAATTTATTAATTAAGAAAAAAAATTTACATAAGCTTTTCTTATAAACGGTTACCAGACAAATGACCCTCCATGCTCTTTTAATATAGATCATGAACCAATCGGGTTTTAAACCACGGATCAAGTGTCGGTAATACCAAGGAGAGAGTGAACCGTAGGGTCACTACATATCGTGACTGTCAGATTATAAGTTACAATTGTACATAGTAAAAAAACACACTTTTCCTAACTCTACGCTAGACCAAGTTATACTTAACTATTTCCTGTGTGTCGGAATATCCTAACATCACCCCTTAAGAACAACTTGGGATAGGATTGAAGGATTTACAAAGGTGACACAAAATTATACTATCTCATATGTGTCGAAATATCCTAACATCCCCCCTTAATAACAAAATGGGATAGGTTTGAAGGATTTACAAAGGTGACACAATAGGAGAAGGAAGGAGACATTAGAGCCTATCCCCGCATAATTATAACTTCCTGAACTCCAAGCATAGATCGAAGTTTGGTAAACTTTGCTTCTCTGAGAGCCTTTGTAAAGATATCAACAACTTGATCATTGGTTGAACAATACTAGACTCCAAGAACATGATCATGAATGAGCTTTCTGATGAATTGTATGTGGAGGTCAATGTGTTTCATACGCTGATGCTGAACTAGATATTTGCATTGATGAATGACACTTTGATTATCACACCAAAGTGTAGTTGGATGTTGTTGATGAAGACCAAATTTGGTCAGATCTGACGAAGTCATAGGGCTTCCTTGTTGGCTTCAACTACACCACGATACCCTACTTCCATCGAAGAAAGAGATATGGCACTTTTTTTCTTACATGACCATGTAATAGGTCCCGAACCAACAGTGAATACATAACCTGCAGTAGACTTTCAATCATCACTGTCACTAACCCTATCAGAATCAGTGAAACCAATCAACAATGGAGATTCACCTACACTGTAATGAATCCCAAACTGAATTGTACATTGAATATATCAAAGGATTCTTTTAACTGCTTTCCAGTGACTTTCATGAATTTGGTGCATAAGTCGAGCAATAATACCAATGACAAACAAAAGGTCGAGATGAGTATGGGTTAGATACAAAAGTCTACCAACAAGTTGATGGTATAAGGTAGTATCAAATTCAGGGGAACTACATGTGATTGAAAGCTTGACTCCATACTAAAAGGGATAAGGGGTTGGATTACAGTCTTCCATGTGAAAGTGGCGTAGAAGATGACTTGCATACTTGGACTGAGAAAGGGTAATACCTTCTATGGATTGCAAGATTTGAAGACCAAGGAAATAATGCAGGTGTCATAAGTCTGTTATTTAAAATTTCATTTTGAGGCTAGACTTCACATGGTTTATATGGTTGGGATCCATACCAGTAAGGATAAGGTCATCAACATAAAGAACAAGGACGATGAAGGAATTACTGACTTTCTTGGTGTAGACGGTGTTGCTAGAATGACACCTATAAAATCCATTATCTAAGAGAAAGTTATCCATTTTGACATACCAAGCCCGAGGAGCTTGTTTGATACTATAGAGAGACTTCCTCAGGCAATAAACAAAACTAGAGTAATTTTGGATAAATCTACGGGGTTGTTCCATGTAGATTTATTCATGAAAATCTCCACGTAATGAGGCATATTTAACATCCATCTGATGGACTTACCGTTTAAAGGAGGCAGCAAGGGAAAGAAAAAGGATGATAGAATTCATTTTGGAAACAGGGGAGAAGGTTTCAGTATAGTCAATGCCTTCAACTTGTGAAAATAAATTATCAACAAGACGAGCTTTATGTTTATCGACTTTGACATCCGGTTCGAACTTTGTTCTGTAAACCCATTTTCATCTCAAAGTTTGTCTTCCCTTTGAAAGAGGAAAAATATCCCAAGTATCATTTTCCAATAAGGAACGATATTCTTCATTCATAGCTTCATCCCAATTTTGATGACCTGAAGCTTCTTCAAAAGTGCCTAGATCAGGAATTTCTGGAACTTAACCCAATAAGGAAGAGGCTCTTTTGAACTAAGAATGTGCACGACGTCGATCTGCACGATGACCTGCAAGAGAACTTGGTGCATCCCAAGTAGAGCATACCCACCTTGGACGTTGTGGAGATGAAGAAATATATTCAAGAGTTGGAGGAGGATTCTCATCCTCGTTTTCATCATACGAACTAGAAGGAATGATGTCAAAAATAGAAGAGATAGAGGGAGGTGGCACATACGCTGACTCAGGTTCACGCGCCAAAGGTGTCACACTTGTTGAAGTAAGGTCACAAGATGATATATTTTCATCAAATTGTACATCTCTTCTAATGATTACATTTTTGGGTTTTGGTTGAAGAATTCTATTTTCTTTGACATCTTCAGAATATCTAACAAAAATGCATTTTTCACTCTAGGTTCTAAGGCTTTATCTTTCACATGTGTAATATGAGCCCAAGCATCACTTTCAAAAACATAGAAGTGACTACATCTGGTTTGATTTAGCTCTAGGCTTCTTCTAGAGTTACATTCCTTAAATCCTTCATAGGAGTGTGATTTACTATGTCATTTTCACAGTTAATTACTTCTACCCAAAAATTGAGACTAAGTCCTTAAGATTGAACCATACAATTAGCCATTTCTTTTAAGGTACAAATCTTCCTTTCAGCTATACCATTTTGTTGTGGAGTATATGGAACAATATGTTAAAATTGAATACCATGCTTAGTGCAAAAGTTGATAAATTTTTTGTTAAGATAGTCTCCTCCATTTTCTAATCTTAACTTAAGAATTGGATGTCCATATTGTTTCCAACAAAGGCCTTAAAGGCCAAGAACATGTTAAAAACTTCACTCCTAAGTTTTAAGAAGTACAACCAAGTGTGTCTGGAAAAACCATCAATGAAAGTTAAGAAGTGCTTACAACGAGAGAAAGAAACAATCAGAAGTGGACCACATAAATCACTGTGCACAAGCTTCAAAGGGGCTGAAGTGTGCCAATATGCACGTTTTTCAAAACTATCTCGATGATTTTTTCTGTGTACACATATGGAAAAAACACCATCTCGGCAAGATACCATAGGAAGACCTGTCACTATATTTTATTTACATATATTTTGAAGAGAGCGATAGTTTAAGTGACCAAATCATTCATGCAAAATTTTTCTCACTTCATCATTATAAGTAACAAAAATGGAGGGAAGACATGATGACCCAAAGTTGTCAAAATTACACAACCTTGTGGAATCATCAGCAATGTCAGTAGTTGAAATATGTGTAGGACCTTTCAGGTCCTTAATTACAACATCATGAGGTGATAATTCCACTGTTTTCCCTTCACCTGCATGAGTTATCTGATAAATATATAGAAGTTTGCAGGATAAGGTAGAAACAAATAATACATAATTAAATTGACCATTGTCTAGATGAATGGTTCTAAAACCTACAACACTAAGAGATCTGTCATCACCAACATAAATATTTTTGGTGTTACAACCATTTAAAGAAGAAAACATGGCTTTATTTTTGGCCATGTGGTAAGCGGCTCCATAATCAATGAGTCACTGATGGGAATGAGAAGAATAAAAAACATTCACAGCATAACCAGATCAGGATGATTGATAACCACAAATAGAAAGTGCAATTCCTGAAGCTATAGTTGAAGAGTTCTCCAAATTGATGTTGTGCTTCTTCATTGCTTCTTACAATGCTTCCATCTTCTTAAAGCATTTATAATATAGGTGGCCATCACGATTACAAAATTTGCAATGTCTTTCTGTCTTCTTCCGTTTGTTTTTATTTTCCTTATCATTTTGTTAAGTTTCTCTGTCATTTTGTGGCTGAAATTTCTTAAGATCCTTGTTTGGTTTAGGACTCATTCTTTTTGGATGTTGCTTCTTAGGATTCTTTGGATATGGTTGTTTTTGGGTTGCTAAGGATTTCTTAGAAGAGTTTCCAATATGAATAAGACAAATGTGTAGGATTTTTTCTTGTTCTCTTATCAAAGGATCACAAAAGGCATCAAAATATGGGGACTTGTAGGTTGTTTCTTGAGAAATGATGGCTTCTCTAGTGGAATGGAAAAAAACACATAGTATGCAAGGCCAAGCTTTGCAAGAATGGAATAGATAAGGCTACCATCTTCCTTTTTGACCTTACAACCTTATAAAAGAAGTCTAAGGTTCTTGAATTAGGACAAAAAATCTTCAATAGAGGAGAAATTATCGGGGTCCAAAGTAAGCAACTCATTTCCAAGCTGGTGGGCTCTGATTTCATTTTTAATGCCAAAAACAATATTTAGCTTTTTCAAGGCTGCATCAAGGGTGTATATTTCTTTGATATGAAATCGAAGATCTTGAGAAATGGACATTCCTATAAACCCTCATTCTTGATCTAGTTTATTTTCCTATTTATCGGCTTTATCTCCATCGTTAGGTTTATTTTATTTTCATGTGACTATTCTATAAAGCCCTTTACTTCTAAGTAAATCTATCATGTGGGGTACGCATTAGAAATAATTGGTGTTGTTGAGAATAACCAGGCATGTGTTTTCCCTTTTTTTTTAAAACAATGAAGCTGAAAAGGCTGAAACTAACAACTCCAATGAAAAGATCTCGAAAAATTAGGCTCCAATGAAAATATCTTGAAAAATTAGGCTCCAATGAAAAGATCTCGAAAAATTAGGCTGATTAGAAAAAAAAACGGCTCAAAAAATGGCTTCTGGATGAAGACATTATGCCTTTCTGAAAAAAATGTGTATTAGATGGTGAATAGTTATGTGAAAGGTTGAAAGTTTATGATGAATTTCTACTTTTTTTAAACCCCGCCACCCCCTCTTCCAAACTTAATACAATAAGCTCACTTTACAAAAAAACTACTTTATGTGACCCACTTTTATAAATAAGTGAGAGTGACTTTTACAATGTTACTTTTACATGTGCTTTTTTAAATGAAACCCACTTTTTAAAACCCACAACTTTCCAAAGGGATTTATAAGAAAAATTAACTTAACAAAAATATTTTTAGAAAAAAAATCTTGTGAAAGAGACTTGAACCCAAGACCTTTATTCTCATAATATAACTTTACACAATGTGATCTAGTTAAAGGATTATATAATTGTTTGAAAGGAGGAAGGTTGTTTTATTTTTAATTTTTTGCTCTTTGAGGTGCATGCTTTTTTTTTCACTATTTATGATTTCCCGAGATGGTGCAAAGACGTGGGGAAACAACATACGTAGCAAAAAAATATCGTCTTCCTATTTCTAATTTGTCGAGATTTCACAAAATGCAGAGAAAAGAGCATACACAGAGAAGAGGCTATAGATCCAGCAATAAGAAAATATAAACCGAAATAAATAGAGGGAACTGATATAAACAAAAAGATTAATAAATATAACAACAAAATAGATACTTTATACCTCCACATCTAAAATGAGATAACATGGGCAATTGAAAACCTTTTCGCATGAAACGAAAGGGCTTACTCACTATAAAAAATTCTCTGCACACAACAGAGAAGTTCACCTGGCCTGAAAATGGTCAAAAATAGTAAATATGGAAAACGACAGTCGCATGCAGTCAAACTAGCTTCAGATTTGGATCAACAATGGAAGCGACTGTCAAAATAGCTCTGGTACCATGTAGGAATTTACAAGTTAATTTCTTTAGATAAAAAACCAAAGGTCACCCCTCACAAATAGATCACAAATCCATACACGAATATTTGACGTGGTAAAAATCCTCAAAGGGGGAAATAGTCCACATCCTAAGCCAACATGGCCACTTCAGGAAATTTACTAATTAAGAAAGAAAATTTACATAACATTTTCTCATAAACGGTTACCATATATATGACCTTGCATGCTCTTTAAATAGAAATCATGGACCAATCAACTATTATGCCACGGATCAAGTTTCGGTAATACTGAGGAGAGAGTGAACCGTCAGATCACTACATACCGTGACTGTCAGATTATAAGTTACAAATATACATAGTCAAGAAACAAACTTTACCTAACTCTACGCTAGACCAAGTTATACTTAAATATTGCCTATGTGTTGGAATATCCTAACAGGTTCATTGTACACTGCTCTGCCCAACATGTGAAATCAAAAAGAGGTTAGTAAGGCCTAAAGACCATAAGGGAGAGGATTGGTACCATTTATATCGTTTCCAATCAGCTTTGATCTCTCCTTTATGACGTAAGGAACTATTTATACCCTTTCTCTTAACTGGGGAAAGTATAAATATACTTATCGTCACCTTCTTTGAAATCTCCCCACGCAATCTCTTCTTGTTTCAATCTTTACCTAGAAGGATTTAGAATCTGACCTTCGGGAAACCATCCTGTAGCGAATAATGCATATTTATTAATACTTTGAACTTCCTTTGTAAAATCAGGTATCTCTTGACCCCAAAGCACCTTCTCTTGCTTTATATTATATTAAATAAATCAGTAGACCCACAAACCTGGAGCTCATATACATGTTCGCATATATTAGGAAGTAGACTCAAGAAAATGTCTTATGAGACATACGATTGCCTCATGCTTGTTAGGGCGCTGATAATCCCTTTGGCATATCTCGATAGCCAGGGTCATATAAGTGGTTCCCACCTATTGAACCTGAAGGAAAATGTCTCCATACGATTCATAGAGAATTTCAATCTTATGCAGTAATATAAAAATAACATTGAATACCCCTGATGAGAGGGATTCCTCGAACCAATAAAAATGACATTTTGAGTAAGAAAAACCCTAAAATAATAATATTTTTATATGATATAGCTAGAAGGAACCTTTGTGTAAGCGCAGAACCAAGGTAAATGAAAAATAATTATGTCCACCCTGCCCTGGCATAACAGACTGCTGCTAGCTAGCAGACAACTCAAGAAGCCCAAGCACCCTCTTCCAAATAAGGAGGTTACTTAGGAATTTTAGTGCAAATTCATGTAATAACACGTGGCAAGAGCACCTTTCACATGCGATGCAGGGATTGGAGACCTTAAAGAAGAAGCAATTGATCGCTAATTTTAAGAAATGAGAGTTTAGCTTAGGAAAGAGTCCTTTATTTATCTGGGACACATGATCAGTGGAGGAGAGATGAGAGTAGATTTGGATAAGATTGAAGCCATAAATAAATGATCTAGTCCGACTAGCTTTACATAATTTAGACGTTTCATGCGATAAATACAATACCTGAGGAAATTCATTGCCAATTTCTCTACGACTACAACACCCTTTCATGTCATGACTTCTAAAAGGAATAGCTTCCATTGGGATGTCCACAACAAAGGGAATTTTAATACTTGAAGAAAAGTATCAATGATATCTAGTTTTGGAATCGCTTCCCCCTACGAAAACTTTATGTAATTACGATGTAGTATTTTCTTATTGATATGCTTATATTGTTATTATGAGAAAATGGATGAAGGAGTGGTTGAAATCACAATTTATTAGGGTTGAATAAATCACTTTAAAGCAGTGTAGTCGGGGAGAGCTATTTCAAGAGCCCCATTGAAAGAGGACCAAAAATCCACTCGACCATCTACCGTGAATAGTCTAGGTACTTTGAAAAATGTTTCCTTTTATATTTATGGAATGTTAGAGGTTAGCTGAAGAAATTTTTTATAACACATAAGAAAATATCTTATTTATTACTATTTATAAGTGTCTGATGGATTTTCTTGTGTGCATCCCTAGATGGAGAGTGAAACACCAAATTGCTGCAATATGCCCAACCCAGGAACTTAATTATTGCACTACTTAAATACTTTTTTAGGATAAAACAATATTCTATTCCTTCTATTTCTGTCACACAACCTTCAGTTCCTAAAATTGTTGCCATAGAACGTTCAATTCCTCTTAAACATTATGATAATCCTTGAAACTTAAAAATGATATTACCAATTTCTTTTTTTTCATTGTTGGGCATGGATGCAAGCTTTTATTCTCAAATGAAAGTAATAGAGTCATCTATAGACACCATCATGCATTGAGTCAAATCCATCCAGCTCATTTCTCTTAGTGTTGATTTTGTGCTGCAAGGTATCTTCCATCCCTCCCTTGCCTCTTTGTCTATGCATATGTGTTCAGTGGTCAAGAGAAAACATCAGGGTTCCAATTATTCATTTTTTTTATCATACATGTTGACATTAGAATCTCCTTGGTACCTTGGAATCCAATGCACCCTTATTTTTCCATATTTTCTCTTATCGCGCTGCATGGCTGGTTTCTTCATTTATTCCACCAACCCATTAATTATTAATCATTGATATGCAGACCCTTCCACAAAAACCTATCAATGAATTGCAGACACCAACATTCTAAATTCTCTTATATTTTTCGTGTCTGGTAAAATTCCTCTTTAGATCCTCACTACCAACATAAATATTTGTATTTTTTAAACTTTCAAGTATTTTTTATTTTTTTCCTCGGTCAAATAAGTTAACTTCTTTTTTGGTAACTATTTTAATTCTTCATTTATTTTGCGATTTATATAACTTTTTCATCTATATTTCTCTGTATTCAATAATTATTTTTAAAACAATATGAAGGTGGACAATTTGAAGGAGTTGTTTTAGGAAGCGGGGCTTCAGAAAACTATGAACTTCTTTATCAATATTCATGAAAAGATGGTTGTAATTGAGAGAAACTTGAAAATGTGATGTTTTATTGTTTGGAGTTCTAGGTCCGTGAAACTTCTTGGTCTTGTGGACATCATTAAAATTCCTTATATTTAATTCAATTGAATCTCGTCCTTAGTGTATTCTCTTTCTCCTTTGAATCATCAAGATACATGTATTGTGTGTGAGAATAAGTATATTACACACTATCCATGTTTGAATTCATATCTCATTTTTTTTTCAGGATTAGATCTTTCAAGGATTTTCAAGGCTGCTGGATTCAAATCTTAGCACAATGTAAAGTGTTAACCATAAGTGATATTGTTTATTCTCATGAGAGTTTAATGTTTGATGGGAGAGAGTAAAAGGAGGATGAGTTAAACGTATTTTTTTCATTAAATTTATAAATAAATAAAATTCAATCTCAAAATATACAGATGTTGATACACACTATCCATGTTTTAGTTAATATCTCCTTGTTTTTTCATGATCGTATCCTTCAAGGATTTTGAAGGGTGTTGGCTTCAAATATTGGAAAAGCGTAAAGTGGTAACCATAACTGAGATTGTTACTTATCACAAGATTTTAATGTTTTAATATATCATTGTTTTTTCAGGAGTGGATCTTTCTCTCATGGTAGGTGGCCCTCTGCAGTGAGTCTCTTAAATGGATATGATGCTACAATATTAATTTTTAGGGCATGATCATACCCCCCACAGAGAAAAATATTATCATATTATAGCTCGTCATGAAATACTTCTTATCATTCTCATTGGAGGACCAGTACCTAAACCGTAAACTCCCCTCCTCCAATTATATTCGGTTGGAAAAATGCTCATTCTTTCTTTTGAGAGCACGACGGAGAAAAATATATTCACCCACCTTTGCAGAGATTAGTGCATGCATATATTCGCCTTATACCCACAAACCATTATTTAATAGATATTGAAATTGATGATTTATACATCATACCTTAATTTCTAACTCCTATTGAGTGACTCAGGATATGGTGGAACCTTAACGAACAACATTCCACCCTGTGGGCTTCCACGAAAATATTGGATCTATCTATCACTACTCTAATCCAAACAGTAAGATTGGGTGGTGCAAAGGAAAAGTTTTGAACATAGGAGGAGTGAATTAAGGGATGGTTTCGAGTTTTTTAGGATTAAGGAACACTAGTTATAGAGCACCTAGTGAACTGGGTAAAAGCATCATCACTGGCTGAAACAACCTAATTAACTACCTCACTCGGTAGAATATATATTTCAAAATCTGAATCAATATGCTATGTTGGACCTCTTATGACCCAAATATTTAACAACCTCTTTCTATGCCTTTCCCACAACCAGTGTTGCTACACCTCTTGGTCCTTCAACTGGATCCACTGATCTAGCCCCGCATTTCCCACGATTGCAACTGGTGTGGGTCTCAGTCCAATCTATAACAACCACTACTAGAGAGGTGCTTCTAGTGGGGTTGCTAGTACTCAACCGACTGAGGAAACTGTGAAATTTATTGTTGCTTCTCTAATCCCCACAGGTGGGAGGGATATTAAGTGGTTTTGCTCCTTCTATTGAATCACTCAATAGACTCAATCTATTGAGCCACTAACATAATCACAATATAGGTTTCGCATGAAATTCCATCAAAAACATAACCAACTAAAGAATTAACTGGATATACTACTACTATTGGGTATCTAACAGATACCGAAGCTGAAGTACTCGTGCACAAATATTGGATATGTTTGTTATAAAAACTAGTTTATGAACTTCAAGGAATGCACGAGAAATACAAATATATACAATTGATAAGGTGTTGAATACAATCTTAATAAAAGTGCACAAGATGGGAAATAATCTATCATTTAGTTCTTAGCCAGATAACAAATGACATCTAGCATAATACTACATATTTTGTGCTTAACATCATGAAGAATGTTAGTAATGGGTAGTTAGTATCCATCAATTTCAATGTTCAAGCATCATGAGGATCATGACATCATGTCCTACCATAATGTTTTTCTTATTGATTTATATAGTTATCATGTGATGGATGTTCTGTGGAATAATGCTTGAACATGATGAATCCTAGTTGTAATGCTGAAAGTTATTTTTACTAATTATTTTCCTATATAAATTTTTTCCTTTAACTATCAATAAAATATATTAGATATTAGTAATGTCACAAAAAATGGTACGTAGTTGAGAAGCCTCAACAATTGAAAATAGTGGTGTGAAAAGCCCTAGTATCTATAAAAAAAATTCCCAAAAAAATAAAGTCTATCAAAATTGGCACATCGACATACATTTTAGAAGAAACATTTCTTAAAATCTGCTTGAAATAAATGACAAAAAAAATCCAAAAGTCTTTTCAGAAAGTCAAAAAAGTAGTGTTCACACATTTCCAAACAATTCACTACCTATATGATGAAACCTACAATTAAAGGAGTATATTTTTTGTCATTAGGAATGGACCCTGTTGGTTCCTAAGAAACAATCCCTCAGTTGTAAAAGGAATCAGTGCTTAAGACATTTTAAAAAAATATTTTATGGAAACGATTTTTATCATTCATCTTTGTCATATATATTCCTCTAGAAATTAATTCTTTAAAACCCTTAATAATCTAAAATAATAAAATATTCCACAATGCCTTTTAACTGTTGATATCTAAATGAAAATAAGAACTGTTGGGAAACTCAAAATAAAATGTTGTAACACATAATCTATTACTTTAAATCTCAAAATGAATTTGTGAAGAGAGAAAAGTTGGAGTGAAGGAGTGCATATTAAGGTTATTTAAATCTTATTTACGGATGTAATTAAGAGAACGACAACTACTTTACTTCACTTCATTCAAAGCATAAATAACACAAGATGACAGAAAAAACACAAATCACCATGAACAATTGTTGGAAACTTGATGCTTCTTTCATTGACTCATCAAAAAAGTAACTACAAAATTGTAGTCTGAAAGAGGTCCAAAACTCAAAACCTCTTCCCATGTTATTGCTCTACTTTTATATCTTCTATCTAGTCTAACTTCCTAATTACTATGATCAGTTTTAAAAATTATTGTTGAAGTATTTTAAGTTATTTTGAATCAATTAAATTTACAAAATAGTAGTTTTAATATTATATATATAATAAATAATATAGAACAAAAATAAAACCCCACCTTGCTACAAGTCAAAGAAGGAGAAATAATACATTTTGGGTCCCACCATTGTACTCATATGCATCTTGAAAAAATCTCTCATGGTTTTGGAAAACCAATTACTACCTATGGGAGAACCTGTAGCAGTTTCTTGAAAAAGGGCTCAGTGATGCTGCATTGCATCGTAGCCATCGATCTACGAACAATGATTTAAACCAAACCACTCTATGGGGGCACTCTCTCACATAAGTTCTAAATAGTTTGTGATGGCGGGAAAGGTTTAATTCTAGATATGAATGATACAAATATCTGATTCTATGAGATATGGCATAACTTTAACCTGTTTGATTCTGTTCTTTTTCACGTAGAGCCTCATTTATCTTTTTCATTGCATGCACTCAAAACTATAATATAACTGTACTGAGTTTCATTTAAATATCATCTGAATTCCAAGTGATCATCTTTTTTGTACATAATGTTTCCAATTAAAAGAGAACACCATCTATCATCGACTTCCTTTTCTCTTTCTTTGAGTTTTCATAACTGAGTTGATGTTGATTCCATCAGTCAGGTTTCAAAAAATTTGTTTGCCGTTGCAGTTGAGCATCTCCAATTGGCCTTTTAGAATCAATATAAAATAAATATTATTGAAATCCATGTCTTGTTTGAGAAGGAAATTTTCATAATGCAAATCAAATTCCCATAGAATGAATCAAACCTAATTTTTGCACAATGTTTGTAGAAAAACTGACCTTTAAAGAACCGATGAAATCACTTAAACCGCTTTGAATTTTTGAAAATTTCCTAAGATAGAATTAGTTGGGCATATTCTGAGAAAAACCCATGTTTTAGATTTTTAAAAATTTTCTCTGTCTGCCCAAAATAATAAATCGAAATTCACCGTCCTTAGAGTATGTGTGTTTTCTCAACTTCGAATTTTTGTTTACATCAGTATAGTTTCTCAACTCTTTAAATTTTAAACACATGTCAAAATATGATATCCCATAGATCATATGTGATTAATCATATCTTTTCCTTGCCACATTCTCATATCTTCAAATTTTTGCAGCCTTTTGCTATAAAGTAATTGCGACATCATTAATACTTGAGCAATCAACCAAATGTAGAGGTTGTAATTGTGTACACCATTTCCAATCTCCAAGAAGGCACTATCCCCATACATTATGGCAATACTTAACCACGAGCTTAGTAAGACTCCATAAATATCGCCCAATGGATCGAAGGCCATTAGTACCAATGTTGTGACAACCATTAGTTCAAGTCGTTTAAGTTCGCTACATCCTATTAGAAATTGCAACTAAACTTTGGTCACTTATAATGTAATATTCACTCAAAGGAAGAACATTTAATGTCTTGATTTATTTTCATATTTCCTGAAGACTCATGTCTTTAAATTTCTAGAAGATTCATAATAAAAGCATCTTTACTGAGATACATAATCAACCCATATATTTTAAGGCTTCATGTGTGAAATTTACGCATTTTAAGTGCAAATAATTTGAATTAGTGCAATCCTAAGCTATTACTAGAAATCCAACATCATTAACAGACTCATAATCCAGGGTTAATTTTTGAACAGAGTGACTATGAACTCCAACATCTTTCATAGTTTTATCATTTATCCTTGCACATGTTTCAATGCTAAGCACTTTCAGTGTCTTTTCACAACTAATATCTATTGTTGTCATACCTCAGTCTATCAAACCCTCACAAAACTAAATATTCCAATCCTCGAGTTGTTTTCGTTATTATCCTATAGATGTAAGACCTTCATCACTTATATAGCAACCCTATACATCTAAGGCTTTCAAAACCCTACAATGTTGAGCCACTAATTCTAGGCCCACACTTGTGCCTGGAGAGCACCATAGTAAATTGAGCTTTTCCAATCTTTGACAACATCGTCTGAGAACATTAAGACCAAGGTTTGACATATTATGAGATTCCAGTTTAGCTTCTTCTATTCCATGTTTCTTTATAGAGTGATTTCTTTTGAGTGTTGGCCATGAAGACGTAAAGTTTTCTTTAGTTACACTTTCCATCCTTTCATACATGTGCATACAACATAAATCACTAAAGCACTGGACTAGCAGGCCTATGCATCCATCGGGACTGTCTAAGGCCCATATTCAAATAGTATGTCTGCTTGCACTTTCCAGCTCATACCATCTCTTTAGACAAGAGCACAAGAATCCCTATCTGATTTCTGTCCATCTAAATATCTCAACAACCTTCAGTTTCTCAGAACCTCTCTTGGCTTTTAGCTGAGTCAAATTATACTACAACATCTCCCTCCAATTGGGGATAACGCTTTGGTATAAAATTGCTGAGAACTTGTAGACCAGTAAGCTCAATTGGGCATGGAGTCAAAACAAAATGGAAGTTGATCCCAATATGAAATATCCTTAAAACCTACCACACTATGGACTTCTTCCTTCATTCTTTAAACTAAAAATACCGAACTAGCAATACTACAACTGAAAATGCTCAAATTATAAGCTTATTTATGTACAACTCCTATATATATATATATATATATATATATATATATATATATATATATATATATGGGTAAGCTTAATTGGGTGAAGTTATCCTTCCAATGGCATCAACCCAACATCTGCATGTTAGACTTAATGCCTTCATACTGTTGAAATTTAGAAATCAAAATAGGGATGTACTATGAAAATTTTCCATATACAAAATTTTTTACATACCCTTGCATAAAAGCTTGTTATTAATCAAAGAAATTTGTCATATACTTAGCCACTGGATCATAGAAATGATGAGACAAAATTTCAGCTACCTCATTTTCTTGAATATTTTTCTGATGTAGATTCCTTTGAACAAGGCAACCTATTCCACGGTTTGACTCCTCAATCTGGAATTGTGTGTGAGGAAATTTATTTCCATTTTCTATAGACATGCATTTATCCTGAAAAGATAAATCCAAGGTTTGTTCCACATAATGTTGATGCTTTTCGTACAATGCCAATTCCTGACAAAAATATTTGTCCTCCTGCAACCACACTTGAGGAGCTCCACTAGTTTCTCCTATGTTCACAAAATCATTAAAATTATTTAAATTATAATGATCTTCCACGTTTTCAAAGTGTAGTTCAGTTGTCGCAATAATTTTATGATCAAAATCCTCATAATGCTTAAATTTTCATGTCTCAGGAACATAAGCATCTTGTGACACCCTTTGAAAATCCTTGTTTATATCTAAACTTGCATTCTCTTGTAAAACAATTCCATTGTTTTCTTGACATCACCCCTTGACTTCAACAAAACTTGTTCTTTCAATATGATAAGAAAAATTTCTACAAGCGCAAAAATTATCTTCAATTTCTTATGCATTAAGAAACATCAGCTCCAGAGTGCAAGGCTTTATCTCCTTGAGATAAAAAACCAATTCAATAGAAAGAGCCCCCAAATAGTAAATCATAGTTGCAGCTTCAGGAGGTCAGATTTCTTTTGGCATACTAAAATAAATTTTTTGAAACCTCTTTCTAAACTCAACGATTTATTCATTGATATGCCTCTGGATAGAATATAGTTCAAAATTTTGGTTTTCATATGACTCTACACTCACCCCAATATCTAAGAAATATATCTTGAAAAACTTGCCATGAACTAATTGAACATGCTTCCAAACACTGGAACCATTGTTGAGAACCCTGCTTTAATGAATGGAAAAACATCCTTAAAGCCACATCTTCATAAATAGTTTGAAATCTGTCCAGAAATTACTCAAATTTCAAGATATGTTGTTTAGCTGAAATATCCTCCTCCTCTCCAGAGAAAATTGGAAGAAATTGAAAGCTTTTTTGTAATATTCCTAAATTAGCTTGCAGCTAATTGGAATATTAAAGTTTTTATTTACCTCCATGTACTATATTCCTGCTTTTCCCATTTGGGAATATTATAGTGGTATCAAAGAAAAATCTTGGCTCAACCTGTGCATTCAGCCAATATGTCACCATAAGGAAAAGCTTCTCACAAAGAGAGAATATGTATAGAAGGAACAAAGACAAGACTCCAGTTCTTGGAGGAAGAGAGGAAGAGGAGCTCTCAAAGCTTATTTTTCAAACTATGTAGAGCATCAAGGGAGATATCAAGAATATGAGAAGGGAGATGTGTAGGTAATCTACAAGGGGGTTTGAATATGAAGTAAGCCCTAGATTTTTACATGATGTGTGTGAGAATGAAACCACATAATATGATCCTCAGCGTAGTTTTATGCCCAGATTCATAGCAAGAGAGGTTGAGGAAGAATATGCCTCAAAGGAGGATATTTTGAGTGACTATCTTTAGCAGTATGAATCTCAATATTGGAGATTCAAGGAGGACTTGAACATCCAAGGGTTTTTCCAACTCAAGGAGAATAGAAGGCCTAGCAATCACAAAAGAAGCAGAAGAGGTAGATTCTTTCTACCAAATTTTGATGAGTCATCCAAATTCACAACCAAGGATTGGATAGATTAGCTAGACTCATATTTGCATCTACATCAAGTTTCAAAAAAGGAATCCCTTAGGATAGGAGTGTTTCATCTTGAAGGTAAGGCTCATACTTGGTGGTTTTATGAATAATCTTCATATAATCATGCATATATAGCTATTATTGAAATATTCACTAAGATATTAGTGAAGAGATTTGATGTAAAACAATCTGAAACATCTTTGATTGAGCTAGCAAAACCTGATCATTCAAAACCTTTTCATGAGTTCAAAAGATCCAATGCACCAACTCCACTTGTATGAGATAAAAACTTTTATGATACCTTTCCAAGGGAAATATCCCCATTGGAAAAAAATATTTCTTCTCAAAAGGAAGACATGGAGATTCCTCCTTCAAGGGAAGACCAAGATCTCGGTCTCTCATTGTTGATGAGGTATTCTCAAATATTGATGAGGAGGAAGAACAGAGAGGGAGTAACATCACTGTCACTCCAAAAGGAGAACCACCACCACATGGAGATGGGCATGAAGCTATTGCTTCAATTACAAGATATTTTTCATCTTTGAAAAAGGTTCCTAAGGAGGATTATGAGACAGTAGTGATGGGTAGTAACACCTTAATCAAAGGAGGAGAATGAAGGGTGGATGAACACCAAATTATGGGGAGCATGCACCCTTGTTTATTTCAAGGGGTTTATATAAAGAAGAAGGAGGTTGTTTTTCACAGTGAAATGAGGGACAAATAAATCCACTCACCTATACAGTCCACTTCATACTTTCATGTCTCATTAGATGGACACATTCCACCAGGGAGGCCCCTGATTGAAAGATGAATAAAGGGTCCTCTCAACATGGAGCAGCAATGGTGTATTTGTCTAGGGAGAAAGCCTTAGGAAGAGCTAGCACAATTCATAAAACCTTTTATGGGTCCAAAGGAGGAGTGAGCAATTTTCTGATATGATCATTGCTATCTTCCACTTAGCTATTTATGTTGAAATATGATTCAGAAATATATAATGACATGAGCATGGTGTCATATGGCCACT
Source organism: Pinus albicaulis (assembly GCA_034641835.2). NCBI lineage: Eukaryota > Viridiplantae > Streptophyta > Pinopsida > Pinales > Pinaceae > Pinus > Pinus albicaulis. Next base: position 1,215,210,073 of record CM076579.1, read on the forward strand.
CCATAGCCTTGGAGCAACAAATGATACTTCCACACATGAGGGATATTTCTGAATATGACAAGAGGTTATTAACACTCTTTCATACATTGGCAAAAATATGGAAGTGTTGGATGGGAAATGACTTCCAAGAGGACATTGACCTCCATGTACTTCAGTCCTGCCTTGGGCAAGATCAACTGCAAGGGAGGCAGCAAAAGTGGGATAACAATAATCCAACATGTGGATTTGGAATTGAGCATGTCAAGGAAGAGAGTTGTGATGTGATAGGTGCTTCATTTTAGATTTCAACAGCATTTTCATTCTTGGGAAGCCTAGATCCATATTGAGAGTCCCAACTATTGGTGGAATATTCCAATAATCTCTTCACATGTAAGGTTCTTGATGGGAAAGTGATATATGGGAAGTATATAGTGGTTGATGGAGTAATTTATTTCCATGATCAGATCGACTTGACTGGAGTCTCCAAGGTCAAAAGGGAGATTCTACATACAACATATGAGACACTCTCTTCAAGACATGTAGAACTCATTGATTCTTATCACACTATCATGGAGGGATTCTATTGGGAGGATCTCAAAGAATATGTGCTCCAAAATATCAGGAGATATGTAGCTTTTTTGATGTATGAGGAGGAGAGAAACCACCTTGCAATGTTGTTTCAATCACTTCCCCTTTTGATGGAGAGATCGGAAGGCTTATCTATTTACTTCTTTACCAACTTGTCTACAATATATGGTAAATATTGTGTTTTGATGCTTATTTATCAACTAACAATGTATGTGCACTCCTTTACCATGCATTTGCAGCACATTGCTCCACAAGAGAGAAAAACTCTTTGTGGATTTCATGGTCCTTTTGGGACTAGTTTTAGTGATGGCGATGACCACTTTATGGAGGAATTTGGGCAAGATATGTACTGCTTGGATCATATTCAGCCAACACCTAATGTCCTCGATTATTTTCAATCTTTTCAAAAGCTTATGACAGGAAGAAGGTGGTTGGATGACCACTTATCATATCATGTTTTTAGATAGCAAGAAGAACGACAATGCTAGTCTCAATTGAGGGATTATTGTACCATCCAAGAAGTTAGATGACACTTAGTCCATATTTATTTTGGAGCCCATATGGTGATGACACTCTATTCACTATATGCATGAAGGATTGGGAAAGAAGGCTTCCTAGAACCAGTGAATGGGGTCATAATATTACAAATATATTTTGGCCTAACGAGGACTATATTCTTGCAGCCCAATATCAATAGCTTCAAATTTATCATAAATGGAGAGAGAGAAAGCGTAAGTTGAACAACCTTATCTCTCACTTTCATCCATGCAACCGCTACACATTGCATAAGCAGGGGATTGGTGATTGTTTCTTGAGCTACGAAGGATGGCTGAATTTCTCTGGATGATATCATGGAGAATGGAGTTTCTCATGGGGACTAAAGCACCCAATTTTTACCATCTCACATGCCTTGAGGAGGCCAATGGACAGTATATAACTCTCTCCATATATCTCACACTTTTTCATGATGAAAGCTATTTGGTTTATCCCCCAAAACAAAACTTGTATTCTTGGGAGAAGACATATCCATTAGATATTTTGTATTATCCTTGTAGTTGCTTGAGGGCAAGCAACATTTTCGAGGGGAGGACTGTAATGTTCCAAAATTACCTTGCAGCAAATTGGAATATTAAAGTTTTTTTTGTCACTTAGATAGGTGAATAAATGGGTAGGGAGACCCATAAATCTCTTTATTGTGAATAAAATCCACTTCTCATGTGAAAGTGGATCATATTTTCAGCTTAATAAAGAACCCTAAGGTGTGAACAAGGGCTAAAACATGTGGAATGGGTCAACTTTGACCAAATCAACAGCGCTGTGATGGAGGAGTGGACATTAATGGAGGGACAACGTAGTTTTAGATGGAGACACAATGCAAGGAAGTAGTGTCATTAATGGATGGGGCTTAGGATTTTCAAGCTCATATCTTATAAAAGGAAGAGGATGGAAGCCATATTATTCATCTTGGTATATTTTATATTTTGATATATGGTCTGTTTGGACATATAGCTTTCTTCAGCTGTTTAGCTACGATTGCATGTGATGTTCAGCATAGGGTGTTCCTGATCGGGAATCCCACCTCTTCCATTGAGGATCTCTTGGAGGAGTTTTCAATATACTTCTACATATAGGAATTTGGCCAAGATTTAGTCTCATGTACAATGTAGTTCTGTTTAGAGTTGGGTTGTGTTGCAGGGGTGTAGCAGTGGAGGAGAGAGATCTCCAATTTTTGAGCTAGTTTTCGATTGGAGGGATCATCCTTTCATTATGAGGCTTGTGAGGAATACTTCAGGGATTCATTACATATTAGGGCACTACGCCAAGAAGCTTTCATCAGCTACAACATAGTTTCCTGCAAGGACTGTGTTATTTTGAAGAGCAACTTTAGCACTGGGTTTATTTTTCTGCTTGGAGTGTTTGACTTTCCCGTGTGGGGATCAGCCCTTCATTAAGGAGATCTGTTGGAGGAGGATAAACAATATTTTATATCGTATCAGCCATCTCCCATCAATGATTTATTTGCAGAGATCATTCAGCCCTAGGTCCAAATCTGGTATATTTTGTATAGTGTGTATTTCTGGAAACCTTTTATGGGTTGTCCTGGAATCCTGTTTTGGAGTATGGATCTCTAGCCTTGGAATTTTGTAGTGTTATATAAGTAGCAATATATTTTTATATCCTTCGTCTGTTATTATCTCTTAGACGAAACAATTTTATGGTTTCATCTATTTCCTATATTAAGAGCATTTTAGATCTAGGTGTATGGTTTCATGAGAGGCTTATTTGGCCAACTTGAGGGATCTTTTCCTCAAGATCTTGTACCTATTTTGATGTTATACTCATAATGGAATGGATCCATTGTTTTCTCATGCTTTGATCTATTATATTTCTGCATATTTCTAGTTTTATTTACTATATTCATGCTTTTCCCATTTGGGAATATTACATTTTTAAAGTGTTGGAACACCTAATCCTACATGGGTAGGTGTGGAATGTGAAAAGTCACAATGGAGTCCAAGTGACCTTGGAATATGAAACCAAGAGTCACACCATTGTACTATAAATGTACATCTTTGTATAATGGAAAAGGAGAAAGCCTCACGCTTATCTTTCATTGTGTGTTTAGTCTCTTGTGTGTGTGCTCATCTTCCTCATACACCATGTGTGTGCGTCAACATGGTGTTTAAAATGGTACCAGAGTGGGCGATTGCTGGCCCTGCTCCAATTTGAGTGAGCCATTTTGTGTCTATGGCCTGTGCATAACTGCAAAATTCTTGACATTTTTGCAGCATTTAGAGAGTTTTTGCAGCAGACATTTTGCTAGATTCGGAAAGGTGTTTTGAAGAAGAGCAGAATTTGTTTTGAAGAAGAGCAGTATTGGTTTTGAGAAGGAGCAACATTCAAAATCCTTGGCAGCATTCAGAAATTGGTTTGGATACGCAGCCTTGTGCATCTGAAGGTTTTCTCACTGCTTATTTTTCCATTGAAAAATCTCTGCATTTTAACTTCTGCACCATTTTGGAGTTGCTAGAAAAGTGTTTAAAATGAGTTTCTGGAAAATTCTAGGTTTTTCCTAGAAATATTTTTGAGTTTTCATTGAAAAATTTCTGAGCTTCTGGACTGCGTTTTTCTGCTGCTGGAAAATATTCTCTGCTGCTGGGCTATTAGAAAAATTTCTGAGTTTTACTGCTAAAATTTCGTGAAAATTCTGCAATTCTCTGCTGCTGGAAAAAATACATTTTCTGCTACTGAAAGAAAATTTCTCTCCATTTTGCCTTTGCTGTATATTACTCCTCTACTCCTCTGCTGTTTTTATTTATAAATAAATAAAAATAAAAACTTCAGTGTTCTTGGCCACACGGCCTCCCCAAACCCCATTCCACATCTCTGCAATTTACTACACCCCAGCACGTGCGCATCCCTTCAACTCTACCCACGCCCCCTCACACTCTCATCACAGTCGTGAGTTAACCCTACCTACCCTGCAACCCATCTCCTACCCGCCCGCATGCAACCCAATCCCTCCTCTACCACCGAGAGCTGCGCACTCCCATCTGCGACCTCCCCATTCCACGGCCTACGCCTCTACTCGGCCCTCTCCATACGCATTTAACTACCCCCCTCTCACACTAAACCAGCTCCCCTACTCTCAAACCTCGCCTCCCTCACGTGTCCAACTCCCCACTTTACGCACTCACAACCCTCTCAACATCCCAACTCCACGACTCCCCTTACATGCTATTCAACTCTGCCCATTCCTCACACCCCCTCACCGCGGCCTCCGCCCCTCCCCTCTGCGGCCTCCATCCCCTGCAGAACTATCTAAACCCTCCCCGCAAGCTCTCTCGGCCGCACATACAACATTCAACGCCCTTACATCTCACCGCTGCACAACCTATCCGACTTCCCCATTACAATACGCCTCCTACTCCCTTCTCATTTTGTTTACAGTAATCCGCCCTCCCTTCCCTCAATTTCCCTCTTTTAATTTCGGCTTATTTACGTTTTTTTACATTTAATAAAATCTCCCACCCTCCATTATTATAATCCCTCTCCAATTATTTAAATTAATTCTCTTTTAAAATTTTCATTTCCCTCCCATTTTTAATTAATTTCTTTAAAAAATAAAATAAAAAAATATATCCCCTTCCCATTTTAAATTTTTAATATCCCCCTCTCCCATTAATAAACCCCCCCCCCCCCCCCCCATATAATTTCCTTCCCCTCCCATTTCAATAAATATCTCTTTTTGCATTATTTTAATTAATTCCCATTAATTCATTTTTTAATTAATTTTTAATTAAAAAAAAAAAAACAGTAGAGAGAGAGGAAAAGAGAAAGAGAGGAAAGAAGATATGAATAGCAGAATTGAAGAGATGGACTATACATAGAGAAAATTGCAGATTTACATTGTGATTTGTGGCATTGATTTGAAGAGTGATTTTTTTGAAGAAATTGACATTTGAAGACAAGTTTGCCATCATTGAAAACAACTCTTTGAAGAAAAATTCAGCTGCCATAAAAAGATTCTTGCACAAGTGTTTTCAACTACACATTTACAAATATTTTGCAGAGATATGTATTGAGCTGACATTGTATTTTGAGTGGAATTTGTAGCTTCTTCATAGTTGCAATCAGTATTTGAGTTGTTGGATTGTTGATTGCCCTCCATCATTTGAGGAGCAGATTTTGTGTTTTGAGAATTCCTTGGAGTCATTTGTATTTGTTTGAAAGGAATCACATTGTAAACGGGTGCATTTTCGGTTGAAGCCGACACCCTTTCATTTTTTGAGCCTAAGTTGTTGAAATGGCTAAAATCAATGAGGCATTAGAGTTGTTGAATAACCTCATTCATTCAAATGTTGATGATGTGATAAAAATGAGCAAGGATGCTCTTTGTAAAATTCACAGTTGTTTGCTAGATGCACATGAAAAGATTGAGTTTTTGCAGTTGGAATCTCAGCTCCAACAAGACGAACTTCAGCAAAAGAGTCACCATTCTGAACCTGTTTCTGTTCAGAAGATTTTGAAGGAATATCATCAGAAGAAAGAAGATAAAATTGCAGATGATTCACATTCAGTTCCTTGTACTAGAGCACATGTACATGCAGATGCAGCCGCTCTACCTGCACTTCTCAAGCCCATCATCAGACCTTGGGAAGAGCTTGTCCACAACAAGCACCGAACTGGTCTTGGATATGACAAGGATGTGTCCTTTCATATTCCAGACTACACCAAGCCCATCATATTTCAGAGTGCCGGATTCTTGTATGATAGTTCACCTGCAGCTGTTCCAGATCCTGTTCCACAACAACATCATATTGTAAAATGCCAACACTGTGATCGAGTTGGCCATATGAAATATCACTGTTTTGATCTTCATCCATGTAAGCACTGTGGTCGGCACACTCATTCTTCAGACAGATGCTTCAGAAAGAAGCTTCAGCCTCCTGCAAGAACCAAGATTCATCTTGGATGGATCGCTTCTTAGCAATGGGCATCAACAGCCAAGAAGATGTTTATGACACATGTTAGAACTTGTTCATGAATATTGAGCAAACTTGCAGTTGAGTTTTCGCCATCATCTCACCTTGTCCCTGACAGGGGGGAAAATGGTGGTCATGTACAAGCTTTGACGACAGATCAAGCAAGCCTGAGCCACAATCTCTCATTCCATGTTCAGAGTTGTAGCCAGCAGTTCAAGCGAGCCTGAGCCACAATTCGTCATTCCGGATTCAGAGATGTAGCCAGAGATACGGATGCCCATGAGCATGCCTTCGATTGGTGGATAACCTAAAACCATCATCTTTGGTTGGTGGATAACCTAAAACCATCAATTTCGGTTGGTGGATAACCTAAAACCATCATCTTTGGTTGGTGGATAACCTAAAACCATCATTTTCGGTTGGTGGATAACCTAAAACCATCATCTTTGGTTGGTGGATAACCTAAAACCATCATTGTCGGTTGGTGGATAACCTAAAACCATCATCTTTGGTTGGTGGACAACCTAAAACCACCACAGGTAGTAGACCTCCCTTCTTTTAGGTTGAAGGTCTCCCTTTTTATGAGGGACAATTCCTCTAGCAGAAGCCTTCAGCTTCTTGCCAGTTTTGGAAGAGTTCCGGGAACTGCAACAAGTTTTGCGTTCCAGTGTTTGTGGTCATCCTAAAACCACCTCTTTTTTCCAACATTTCGGAGAGTTGATTCAGCCCAAGTGCTGCCATGTATACTTTGCAGATTTGTATTACAACTCTTTTCTTGGACTCACACATACCCCTTCGGATTAAGGGGGGATGTTGGAACACCTAATCCTACATGGGTAGGTGTGGAATGCGAAAAGTCACAATGGAGTCCAAGTGACCTTGGAATATGAAACCAAGAGTCACACCATTGTACTATAAATGTACATCTTTGTATAATGGAAAAGAAGAAAGCCTCACGCTTATCTTTCATTGTGTGTTTAGTCTCGTGTGTGTGTGCTCATCTTCCTCATACACCATGTGTGTGCTTCAACATGGTGTTTAACATAAAGGATAGTGATGAAGAACAGTAGGCAGTACCAAGGGTTTGAAAATCACCTTGGCTCCAAGCGGAAAAGTAGTGTATTGTTTATGTGGCAGAATATTATCACCCAAAGATGATGAATCATCACCTTTATGCCCAGACTATGACTGATTATCTTAAGGGATTGTAATGCAACAATTATCTCTCCTCTCATATTTAGGAGATAAAATTGTGTCAAGATAAATAATACAAGTAGAAGAAAAATATTCTTTCCACAATAAAGAATGTACCTTTTGGGCTTTACAATATTTTGAGAAAATAAAGTAGGAAGCAAACTTCTTGATATGTAAGGGAAAAGAGAACACTTAAATGATGGTAAAATTAGAACTTCCTTTAAAAAACTCAAACTCTGATACCTATTTTTTCCATGATGCTTTCTCATTTTCTTGCCAGCAAAATCCTGCATCTAATGAAACCTTCATCATTGGAGTCACCAGGTGAATAATAAACAACCAGATTTAATATCTAAATCTTGTTCACCATCAATAAATAGATCTCAATAACTAGGAAAAAATAACCTCGTCCCTTTGTCCCTAGCAACGGTGCCAAAAAATATTGGTTCTTAAGAAACAATCACTTGGCTATGAAAGGAATCGGTGCTAAAGACATTTTTAAAAAATATTTTATGGAAACAAATTTTATGATTGATATTTGTCCTATTCCTCTAGAAATTAATTCTTTAAAACCCTTAATAATATGAAATAGTAAAATATTTCATAATGGCTTTTAATTGTTGATATCTGAATGAAAAGAAGAACTGTTGGGAAACTCAAAATAATATGTTGTAACAAAGAATATATTACTTTAAATTTCAGAATGAAATTGGGAAGAGAGAAAATTTGGAGTGAAGGAGCACATATTAAGGTTATTTAACTCTTAATTACGGATGTAATTAAGAGATCGAAAACGACTTTACTTCACCTCACACAAATAAGAAATAACACAGGATGACACAGGAACATGAATCACCATCAACAGATGTTGGAAACTTGATGCTTATTTAATTAACTCATTAGAAATGTAAGTACAAAATTGTAGTCTTTGAGAGGTTGAAAACTTAGAACCTCTTCCCATCTTATTCCTCTTCTTTTATATCTATTATCTAATCTAACTTCCTAATTACTATGATCAGTTTTCAAACTGACTCTTGAAGTAGTTTAGGAAATTTTGAATCAATTAAATTTACAAAATAGTTGTTTTAATATTATATATATAATATATAATAAAAATAAAATAAAATCGCACCTTGTTACAAGTCAAAGAAGGAAAAATAAGACATTTTTGGTCCCACCATTGTACTCATATGAATCTTGAAAAAATAGCACATGGTTTTCCAAAACCAATTACTACCTACAGGAGCACCTGTAGCAGTTTCTTGAAAAAGGGCTGAGTGATGTCACATTGCATCGTAGTCATCGATCTGCAAACAATGTTTCAATGAAAACCACTCTACGTGGGCACTCTCTCACATAAGTTTCGATAAATTTGTGATGTCAGGAAAGAATTAATTTTGGACATGAACAATACAAATATCTAAGTCTATGAGATATGGTAGAAATTTAACTTGTTTGCTTCTCTTCTTTTTCAGAGAAAGCCTCATTAATATTTGTGATTGCATGCACTCAAAATTACAATCTAATTGTACTGATTTTTATTTAAATATCCTCTGAATGCAAAGTGATCTTCTTTTTTGTATATAATTTATTTAATTAAGAGAAAACACCATCTATCATTGAATTCCTTTTCTCTTTCTTTGAGTTTTCTTAACCGAGTTGATGTTGATTTGATCAGTCGGGTTTCAAAAAAAAAAAAAAAATCCATTGCAGTTGAGTATCTCCAACTGGCATTTTAGAATTAATATAAAATAAATCTTATTGAACTCCAAGTCTTTTCTGAGAAGGAAATTTTCATTGAGCAAATCCAATTCACATAGAATGAATCAAACCCAATTTTTGCAGGAAGATTCTCGAAAAACTGGCCTTTAAAGAACTAATCAAATCTCTTAAACCGATTTGAATTTTTGAACAATTCCCATGATAGAGTGAATTGTGTATATTCTACAAAATACTGATGTTGCATATTTTTAAAATTTTTCTCTGTTTGCCAAAAATAAGAAATTGAAATTCACTATCCTAAGAGTATGTGCATTTTCGGAACTTCGACTTTTCATTTACAAAAGTATACTTTCTCAACTATTTAAATTTCAAACACATGTGAAAATGTGATCTCCCATGGATCATATGTGATTACTCATAGATTTTCTTCGTCGCATTCTCATATCTTGAAATTCCTGCAGCCTTTTGCTATATAGAAAATTGCAGCAACATTAATACTTGAGCAATCAACCGAATGAAGAGCTTGTAATTATGTACACAATTTCCAATCTCCAAGAAGGCAATATCCACAATATTTTGGCAATATTTAACCACGCGCTCAGTAAGCCTCCAGAAATATCACTGAATTTATCCAAGGCCATTAGTACCAACGTTGTGGAAACCATTACTTCATGTCGTTTAAGTTCACTACATCTTATTAGAAATTGCAAGTAAACTTTGGTCACTTAAAAAGTAACAGTCGCTCAAGGAAAGAACATCTAATGTCTCGCATTCATTTCCTATTTCCTAAATACTCCTATATTTAAATTTCTGGAAGATGCATAATATAAGTGTCTTTATTGAGATACAGAATTGACCCACAAATTTTAAGGATTCATTTGTGAAATTTACACACTGTAAGTGCAAATAATTTGAAGAAGTGCAACCCTGAGATATTATCAACAATCCAACATCATTAACAGACTCATAATCAAGGGTTAATTCTTCAAGAGAGTGATAGTGAACTCCAACATCTTCCATAGTTTTATTAGTTATCCTTGCACATGCTACAATGCCAAGCACTTTTAGTGTCTTTGCACAACCAATTGTTATTGTTGTCATACCTCTGTCTTTCAAACCCTCACAAAACCGAAGATTCCAATCCTCAATTTGTTTTCATTGTTCTTCTACAACTGTAAGACCTTGAAAACTTAGATAGCAAACATGTAAATCTATGGCCTTCAAAACGCTACAATGTTGAGCCACTAATGCTAGGCCCAAACTTGTGACTGGAGAGCACCATATTAAACTCAGCTTTTCTAGTATCTCACAACACCTTCCGAGAACATTAAGACCGAGGTTTGACAGATTACGAGATTATAGTTCAGCTTCTTTTGTTCGATGTTTCTCTATAGAGTGAGTTCTTTTGAATGTTGGCCTTGAATATGAACTTCCAGCAATAGTAGTTTCTGCATGATCTTAGTCCAGTTCCAAGGTGAAAATGTAAAGTTTTCTTTAGGCACACTTGGCATCCTTTCCTCCATGTGCATACAACGTGAATCACTAAAGTGTTGGACTAGAAAGCCTATGCATCCATTGGGATTTTGTGAGGCATCTATTCAAATAGTGTGACTTCTTGCACTTTCCAGCTAATACCATCTCCTTAGGCAAGAGCACAACAATCCCTATCTTAATTTTGTCCATCTAAATTTATCAACAACCTTGAATTTCTTAGAACCTCTATTGACTTTTGGATGAGTCAAATTATCCTACAATAGCCCCCAACCATCATTATTTGCCTAAATAATTGTGATAATGTAAATTCAACCATCATTAACATGATAAACATCTTTGGTTCGCTTCTTGTTATTTTAAATAATGAGGGGAAGCATTAAAAAATTATCAATCTAGGGTAGCTATGGAGGGGTACATGGTCTAGCTATATTCATGCTCACTTTTAGTAATCAACACAACTAGCTCCATGCCTTGGCCTTCTACTATAACTTTGTGTGTCCTTATAGCAAGAAAAGGGCATATGAGAGATATTATAATGTCATAAGTATTTTTTTTATTTTCCCAAGTAAAAAATTGAGCATCGTGGCCCTTGTTAAAATCTAAACAGCTATGGCCTAATATACTTTATACCCTAAGAGAGAAACCTATTAGGAAATGGGTGTAGTGAGTATTACACACCGAAGTGGATAACCTCTAGGAGAAAAAAATTCTCCCATTTTATTTTCTGGCATAACCTAGTGAGTGTTATTCATTGGAATGTATTTTGTAAAGGCCTCAACCTAGTTCCAATTAAGTTACATGCACCAGGTTATAGAGGATTAAAGCATAATTTCATGAATATTAAGTTGGGGATGATCACGTTGACCTGCTCAATGACATTTATACGAAGATTTTGTACATTGAACTTTTTTCCTCTTAGGGAAAGAGACATATTCCCATGTCTAAAAAAAATGCCTTTGATATTATTAATGCCTCTTTTGAAAAATTGAAGGACCAAGAACCATGCTATATTTAATTTTATTTCATAAAGTAAGATGATGAAACCATAAACAATGATCATTGAAAATAAAACAACTTCAAATCCTTGGCATTTCTAGTTCAATCTTCTAGGTAACCTTCTAGTCCCTCCAAATGCTCCAAGCAGTAAAATTCCTTTTCACTTTCACAATTGTTCGGTTAAGAGTCAAAGTCTGTAAATTTATACTTTGTGGGTACGACCTTCATATTTTTCCATTTGTAGCAACTTGCAGGACTAGAAGTAGTCAGTAACCAACTTCATGTAAGGGTTATGGTGGTAGAGGTAATGATATTATACGATCACCAGATGAAGGGCCTTCAGAGCTCAAATAAATAAGAACAAAATTGAATCTCAATGAAATATGTCAAACATTCACACAACTATGACTCTATAGGCATACATGTTTCCTCCTTGAAAAATATTCTACAAATATTTAGGAGTAGGACCCATTGTGTTTATGGATACATTTGTGAAATAATTTTTGTACCATGAAATTAGCCTACTTGAAAAATATCCAATCTTTTTTTTACAAAAATATAAAATATTTAATATTATTTTTCTGTATATATTTATGAATACCTGTACCGTGCAGTTAGCATGCTTGAAAAAAATCCATTTTTTTCTACAAAAATATAAAATCTTTCGTTTGAATGTTACTAGACTCTATGTGGGTAGATTACAAGAAATGAGATTGGAAAAAGGATGGGGAGACAATGCAGAGAATATCTTGGATATGATTCATTTTTTGTTGGAGATCCTTCAGGCACCTGATCCATTAACTTTGGAAATGTTTCTAGGAAGGATTCCTAAGTTTTTAAATTTTGTGATTATTTCACCTCATGGTTATTTTGGGAAAGCAATTGTTGGAATTCCATACATTGGTTGATAGGTAAAAAAAAAAATTCTAATTGCAACGGTCATTCCATGATACCTTCTCCTTATTGTTTGATTGTATTTTGAAATTTTAATGTGATTTTGTTTTTCCTTTTAACTATAAAATTGAACATACTTGGTACCATATCTATTTAAGAAACATCTAAAACCAGAAGATAATATTATTATAATAGCTATTTTGTGTTAAAAGAATTTTATATTCAAATTTTATAAATATAAAATATAAAACCAAATGTCGATGTATTCATTTGATTGTTACTTGACTTTGGTGTGGGTAGGTTATAGGAAATGTGATTGGGGAAAGGATGGGGAGACAATGTAAAGCATGGCCTGGATATTATTCATTTTTTGTTGCGGATCCTTTAGGCACCTATGCTATTGACTTTGAGAATGTTTCTAGTAGGGATTTCTATGGTTTTTAATGTTGTGATTCTTTCACCTCATTGGTTATTTTGGGAAATCAAATGTTTTAGTAATGCCAGACAAGACATCTATGGGTAGCTAAATTTATTTATAATTGCAATATAGATTCCATGATATAATATATTTATTGTTTTATTGTATTTTGAACATTTCTTTTGATGCTTTTTCCTTTTAACTATAAGATTGAAAATACTTGGTATCATGTCCATTTAAACAACAACCAAGGCTTGAAGATCAAATTAGTATTACACGATGTTGATTGAAATCCTTTTAGTTGTTTTGTGTTAATAAAATTTCATGACTATTACAAAATTTTACTTCCATGTTGTTATTTGAGAACATGTTGTTTATATAATTGATCAAGTTCATGTATTGGAGAATGAAATGTTGTTGAAAATAAAAAGACAATGATTATACTTCACAACTTATATTATTTGTTTTCATAAGTTATCTACAACTTAAGGTTTTTAGCATGTAACTTGTTGGACATGATTGTGTGTAAGCTTGCCCTGAAGGTTGAATACTAAGTTACTAAGGTGTTATTTTTTATGGTTAAAAATAATTTTCTTTGTTTATATAGATCATCTGGCCACATAGTTGCCACTATCACCCAAAAGAAGAAAGCTTGATCAAGTTTCTTGCTTTTATGGGGAAAAATGGCTTTGACATTCCTAATTTTGAGGTATATGTCATATAAATCCTTTATAGTATATTTTAGTTTTATTCTAGTGTTCATCGTCTTTCATGGCTTACACTACTTCTTTTGTTTTCAGAAAATAAACTCAATTTTGATGGTAAGAAGCAAGAATAGAAGAGAGAGGAGAACAATAACACTGAAGAGACAAATGGAAAGAGAGAGAGAGAGAGAAGAGAATTATTTTAGTGATACACTTAGAGTCAATATCCTGCATAAGACACACACATAGAAACTAATGGTCAAGTATTTAGAGCTGGTAAATTCACCAGCAGTGCCTTGTAAACACAATGATAATGTTTTGAAGTAATGAAACAACATTTCATGTGTAAATTTTAGATCAACAAATATTAAGTTAGAAGCTCATATTTTGATACTTGACATTTCATATAATATAATATTTTGGTTGAAATTATTTATAGTTGCACTTGATATTGTTTATTATTGTAATTAGCATATGTAACTTTTCGTTTTTATATTATATAAACATGCACATTGTATGGTTTATTTTTTTTAGTCACAAAATCATACTAATTAATTTATGTTGATTAATAATGAACACATAAAATCAAACTAAAATTACTCAATTAGTAGTTTATATTGACTAATGATGAACACAAATAAAATGAATACAAATAAACTATTTGATTATAAGGACTATTAATGAAAGAGAATGAAATGAATATAACTACTAAACTAGTCATTTATATAATTAATATGAAACTACCAAAAAAGGATAAATGACTACTGCAAATGATAAATTTATGATTACAATTGATGACTAAATTTTTCATATATACGACTATCTTAGTAGTTGATTTATAGTATCTTATAACATGACTAAAATTTAGTCATATTTCTATGGTCATTAATTCATTACAAACGATGACTAAAATTTTCATATATATATATATATATATATATATATATATATATATATATATATATATATATATATATATATATATATATATGACTCTTACTAGCTAATTTATAGTATGTTATAACACGACCAACATTTGGTCATATTTCTTTGGTAATTAATTGGTTTTCTTGGGTGACCATTTAGTAATATATTTTGTTGTATATTTGGTCATTAATTATGACAATTAATTACCAAATAAATGATTAAATCAATGACCAAATAAATGACAAAATTAATGAGAAAATCAATGACTAAATCAATGACAAAATTAATGACCAAATATACTACTAGAAAACAAAATTGAGACACCCAATTAATGACTAAGCTAATTATGACTAATATTTGTTTGCATTATAAGAGATTTTAAATTAGGTACTATTGGTCACCAATAGAAAGATAGTCGTTTATATGCAAATTTTAGTTGTTTGTTTAGTAGCTAATTAGTCATTTTGTAGTAGTGATTGTTATGACGAAATAGATGGGGGTATTAAGAGAAACAGGTTGATAATTGCACAGTTGAGGACTTTAGGGACTCAAGTATGACTACATTATCCTTTGAAATTGTGCAATGCACAATTAGGGAAATATTTTTCAAGATCACGCACAATGAGGAAGTCTAGGAGACATGATGATGAACTTGTTAATTGAAGATGTGTAGTACAAAATGCTGAAGGAAGAGGAGGAATGGATTGTGTAGTTGAGCATCTCAGAGAATGATAGATGACCCAACTTTCCACTGAAACTTCAAAATACATAGTAGGATGCAAGCCATGACAAGATATTTTGCAGTGAGGAGTTTCAGCTATCAAAATGGACCAGACTAACCACTGTAATTGTGTAATCAACAGTGATTGAGGGACATGCTCAGTGAATTATGAAATTGAGGATTTCTATGACCTAGAGGTGACTTTTTTCTCACTATAATTATACAATGTGTAATAGGAGGACCACTAGATGAAGGGATTCAAGAATTTTTCATGTTAGGGAGATAGGTGTTGTTGTCCAGGTATGAACGATTTATTCACCCTATTCCGACATTAATTTATCAATCTGGGTGCGTATCTTTTCAAGGCAACGCACAAGGTATATGTAGGGGCAACGCATAAGATGTTCCGACCAAGGGTTTGTCGTTTAAGATTCAAAACATGGCTGTGGGATTAAACTGACTACAAAACTCAGCAATAATCATAAACAGGAAACAGATGCAACAATAAGCATAAACCATTAATTGACACACACACAAAGACGCAGCACCTGATCAGAAGAGCAGGCCAGCTCTCTGATCAGGGATGTGTTAGTCACAGAGAATATTGGAGTAGAAAAACAGATAGTATTTTATTAATCTATAAAATGTGATTACAATAACGATGGGAGAACCCCCATTCACAGGAACAATCTTCATTTTATACACAACAAGGGAGATTAACATATTTCCCTAAAACATGGTAACCGCATATTCAGAATGTACATCAATTGGAAAGGCACCATCACCAGATATTCGAGATAGCAAAAAAAGGTCTAAGAATAGTTCCAGGGAATTGTGGCTCCAGCTGCACGGCCTCCTTATTTTTGGCCGTTAACATATCTGTTGTGAAATGTTGAAGCGGGGGCTCCTATTCTCCAAACTGTAGTCAAACATATGTTTTAGTACCACGAAGAGATAAGACTCTGTGAATTTACTTCATTAATTAAAATATTCCAATTGGAAAAGTCAGAGGTATTTACCTTGTAGTTTTAACATAACAATATAAATAAATGAATACAAAAAGGGTCAAAAAGGGAAATAGAAATGGATAGAAAGATGGCCCAATTTGGTACCCACCATCTCCCCCCAACTAGCCTTCTACATTTCCTCATGCAGTTCGTCGCCTTCGCGAGTCTGGATTTTGCAAACTGTAGGTTTCATGAAGCCCAGTGAGATCATATTCTGAGGCCATCTCTGTTCCTAGAACTTTAACCCATTTTAAATGAGAACTTCCTTCCATCAATCCATTGGAAAATCATAAGCTGGAGTGTACGTTTCAACAGGCAACCAAAGGATAGGAAACTGAAACCGGAGTCCCATCCACCGGGCCCCACATGTCTGGACACATGCCACATATGTGGGCACTCTGGTGAGTACTCATGCAAAATTTGGTGCCCCAAAAGGTTTCCTGTTCCAGACAGCTGTAGGTGACATCATCTACCTTCTCTAACAATAATCAAGGGCCTCTTCTTGAAATGATGTGAGTTGCTTGATATAAATATCGAGACACCACCTTTGTGTCCTCACCATTCTATCTCTATTTTCTGCAATTCCCAAATAGGTGTTATGCTTATTGAACATTGTGACTGACCTCTCATGTTCTCCTCTTACTATAAATGGCTTTGTAACTTGATTTCATTCAAAGGTGTTACAATCCTTCTGCTAGTGAATCTGATTGAAAGCATAAGAGGCAAGAGCCCTTAAATTAATGTCCCCTACATATGGAACCAGGTTAAAATATCTGTCCAGATGCAGTAGATACCTATGCAGGTAAAATTCACACATTAGATGTTGAGTTGGCACATCATGATTCCTCAAGATTCAGAGGAATTGTACACCATCTTCTATCTCATAGCTGACCTTGTTTTTGATGCTTTCCATGTGTTGTACGGTACAACAACCCCCCATTTTTTAGCTCGTTCACATCAAATAATGGGGACCCTTTCTATAAAATTTTTGGCTAAGCACCTTTTAGGATTTTTATTAAGTCAAATTATCTTACAATTTTGTTAATTTTTTATTTTCTTTAGATTCTTGTTTTGATTGCTTGGTTGAAATCGTTTTTTTATAAGCTTCCTGTTGACGCTTGTTTCGTCTCATTTGGTCAACCGGTTTGTAAATAGCACTCCTTTGAAGTCTAATCGATTATGTCGCCTGGGTTAAAAAATAAGTAGTTCAATGATGCATTTAGTTTAATATTAACCCCTTGTTAGTTATTATTAACAATTTTTATTTTTACTTATATAGCCAAATCATAAAGCATCGGGATTTTAGTGATTTATTCCAATTTTCCAATTTTCAAATAAATTTCTAATCTCGAAAAAAAAAAAAATCCAAAATGTCAAAATGGCTGTTCTATGTAAATCAGTGCTTTAGATACATTCATAACTTGAAATCACTAAAAAAAAATTAAAAAAAAAAACTAAAAACTAATTTTTAAACATTAAATTTTAAATTAATTATTAAATTAATTAAATTAAAATTTAATATTAAAAAACAAATATAAAAAAAAATAAAAACAAAAATTAATTAAATCGCATCGGATGTTTTAATAGCACATTACATCGCATCGGGAAAGTTTAATAGACACATCATTTTAAAAACCCCGATGGCCTTCACCTCCGATGCGATGACTTAAACTCATTTATTCCGATCCGATTAAGCTTGTTAGCCCCGATGCGATTGAATCACATTCATTTGATTCGATGGTGTTAAGTAGTAACGTTAGTGGAATATGAAAGTTAGTAGTGGTAAGTTAGTCTTATGCTAGTTTAAAAATATGTAGTGTTAGTTTGTCATAGGTATAGTGTTAGTTAGTTTTAAATAAGTATAATGTTAAATTGTTTTAAGTTAGTGTAGTTTTAAATTAATTGTTAATAATATATTAGTTTTTAATTAATATAATATTAGTATTATGGTAAGGTAAGTTAGTTAGTAATTGGTTAGTTTTAATGTTAAGTTAGTGTTAGTGATAGAATAGTTTTAGATTAATATAATGTTAAATTAGTTTTAGTTTAATAATTAATTTAATATTTAAATATTTAAAATAGAATTAATTTGATTAGATTTATTACTAATTAGATTAATTTGTTTATAAATAGTTAATTATATTATTTAGTTAGATTAATATTTAATTAGATTAATTTATAATTAGCAATTAAATTAGAATTAATTATTAGTTAATTATAGGCTAATTTAGGATTAGATTTTAACTAAATTCTGATTTTTTTAGCCCAGCAACAGAGTTCCCAGATTTATTTCAGATTTGACTTATCAACTTTGGAGGCTAATAAATTGAGATTTACTTAGCCAAATTAGGCCCAGGACGGCTCATTGGAAAGAGAAAATCAAGGAGAACATTTTTGAGGAGGTTTCAATAACATATTTGATCATTTATTGGGTCAAAAATCAGGCAGAAGATCAAGCTCCGAATTTTTAAAAATAAAATCAATTTTTTGAGTTTTGTTTTCTTCATTTTTATTTGCCCAGCCTCTTCTGATTGCATATTCATGCATCAATATTATCCTTGGTTAATTAAGATTGTTATGAGTATTAATAAGAAGCTCAAATTTCCTTTTTATTTATTTAAATAGAATTTGATTAGATTTGTTTTAATGTTAGAAATAATATTTGGATTTTATTGTTGCATCTTAATTCATTTTAATTTCTTTTTGCAGGAAAAAACAATAGAAGGGATATTGAGGAAAAAGATTTCAGTCAATGAAAAGACTCCAGCAATTAAAGATTGGAATTTTTGAGCAATTAAAGTTGGATTGGGCAGATTTTTCTTCAGCAAACTCTCTTCTAAAAATACTTTTGGGAGGATTATAAATTGCAGATTGCAAAATGTAAAAAAGGGGGCTCTCCTCTGCAATTCCAGACTTCTAAAAGCATTTCTGTAATAGGAATTTAGAGTTGTATATGGGGAGGAGAGAAAATTTCAGATCTGAACATTAATGAGGGTTTATTCTTTATATCTTGAATTATGCATGATGGGCAGAGTTTGCATTTCTGCAGCTCTTGTCTTGAAAGCAGAAATTCAAGTAATGAAAAGTACCGTTAGAGACCAGGATCAGAGAAGCAGATTCAATTAACTGGTATTTTTGGCATTTCTGTATCAAATACCAGTTTCATTTTTATGTTGATAAAATTGTTGTTTTATTTTATTCATGTTTTGGCATTTCTGTTGATATGGATAATTTGTCTCAAATTGTTTTGTCTCTCTGCTCTTATGAATTAAACTCTGATTTCTGAGTAAGCATTACTCAGAAATCTGTCTTAGAACACTGATTTATTAAATAGTAATGTGTTGTGAATTTCTTCCACATGTTATCGTTTAATTATTAGTTTGACTGATATGATAATCGATATCAATTTTTGTGAATTTCTTCCGGAATGTTGTTGATTTATTATTTCAGTCAAATGGTCTCAATAGAATGTGTTTTGGTACTAAAAAATGTGAGCTAATTGAATTTCTGCGTTAGGTTAACATTAATTTAAAACCAGACATATTTTAATTCTCATTATTTAATCATCTTGCTCTTAGTTGGGTTAGATTTTCATCTACCTAATTGAGATAGGATTTAGATTAGTTTCTTTTGCTTACATTATAGAATAAGTTTGCAATTAGATTAAATTTACATTCTTTTAAGTCCTCTTCTCAAAGAGGCAAAATCTTAGTTTTGGTTTGGCTGAACCGAAATCAGCTTAAGGGTCATTCTCTTGCCTGATCAGCAAAAATAATTGATGTGATATCCTTGTCTATTGGTAGTTAATGATACACCGTAAACCACTAGCGATAGGGAAAAGGTAACTGGACCTAGTTAAACCAGTCAGAGCCACTATCATAAACGAAAAAGGAGTTGTATTAAGGTCCGGACCGGGTGGTTATCCCCCAATGTTGTAGCAGCGATTTTCGAGGCTTCAACACCATGCAAAATAAAATGAGACGTTCATGCGAAAATAAAGAATAACAAGAAGCAAGGGGATGACATGCCATAACCTCTTGCATCAAACTGAACATCTGCTCCTTATCAGCCTTCAATTTTGCCACTTACTTTTCTAACTGCTCCATCTTGAGCTGCTGCTTTGCATGCCTTAATCTCATAACATATATGCGCTCCACATATCCAAAGATGGTTGTGGAGGCTCTTTCCTCAGTCCTCCTAGCCTTGTTTTCGTTGAGCCATTGTAGATTTCCAAGACTATATTTTGGTTGTTAAGACATATTCTTGGGCTTCAAACAGTCGTTCGATTAGGTTTGTTTCAGTGGCAGCTGAGGCTGTGGCCATCAGGTCCACTTGGGTTTCTGCTTCAACCCCAATGGTCTTGGACTTTTTGTCTTACTGCTTGTACTTTTTTTACCTGTTTCTGCATTCTTTGCACCTCCTTTCTCAAGTTCCTTACCTCCATTTTGAGTCGCATTGTCTCCCTAAACTACAGCTGATACTTTCGCTTAACTAGAGGTCTTCGATTCTCACACATCTCTATCCATTCCTGCTTAATCAGTACTTCCTCCATTTCAGCAGATGGAGGTAAATCCCACGAAACCTATTATGTTGTGCCCACTGTCGGGTTTTCCTCTCCTGCCTACCTTTCTTCAATTATTTCCTACTTCACGGCCTTCTCACCATGCTTTGTTGTTGGTTCATTTTTCAGGACTGCTTTGCTTGGTCCCTCCTCTTAGCCAATCGAGATTTCTTCTTTGTGCATGCTCGTCACGAGCAGTGATGCCTTGGTGAGATGCTCTCTTGCTACTATGCTTGTTGCGATCCTTTCTGGTTCTTTAGCATCAGAAATATCTGTCTCTTCTCTCCTTTCTGACTCCAAGGTGCCTGCCACCTATGTATCCCTCGCCCCATATGGTTGTGGCCTTTGTGACAGATTCAAAGCCACAAGAACAATGAACTCATCTTCTTCTTTCTTCCGTGGGGAATGAGCTACCCTTGCTCATTTTAGGAAAAAGAAGGAAAAGTGGAGCGAATCCTTAACATTTGGCCTTGAAGTCGACGTTGGTTCTTATGGGTCAGCATTGTCCCCACAACTTGGTTCTCCTCGTGTTTCCTCCATGGATCCCCTAGCTCCCTCAGCTCTGGGCCCTTCTTGTCTCTGTCCACCCTCTTCCATGGGTTCTATGGTCGGAGTGGTCACAACCTCCTCCATCAGCTCCATGGTGGCAGGAGATCCTTGTAGAGTATCCTCGGTCACCATATCGACCACTTCATCCACACTGACTTGTCGTGGGTCTACTTCTATGGTTGCCATATTATCAACTTGCTCTGCTAGTTCCAAGAGCGAGGATGGTTCTTGTGGGACAACCTCAGCCATGGTACTAGTGGGCCTTTCTATATCAATCCCCACATCTACCATTGACTCTACAGTTTTGGCTTGCTCTTGGGGACCCAAATCATCTCCAATTTCTTCCATTTCCATCTCTTTCAGCTCCTCCTGGTCAACATAATCATCATCTCTTGCATCCTCCTCCATAGCTTCGGGTTCTTCTGCCCTCGCAGCCACAACAACTCCTACTTGTTCCTCTGTGGAATCTTGAAACAGCTCCCATGGAATCAGGATTTATCTAATGGCATTCATTATTAACAACTGAACCAACCCGTGGTGAGTGGTGACCGCCGATGTCTGTCACGACCCCTGAGCCAACTCTACCATTACGTGAAGACACCTTACTAGAAAATAGGGCACATTCATAGAAAAAGCTTTTGCCTGTGGAAATCATACGTGAGCTAATATATGGAGATGGTATTTGAAGATGGTGGAATATCTTCCTTCGTATGTCATATATTTTATGACGAACTCTTCTACTCCTCCCCGTGGATGTGGTAGCGAGTTTTTGTCATATCCCTGACCCTTCTGTGCAATACTCTCACCCTCATGTAGAAAGGCCTCAGGGATTTCCAGGAGGGGAATCCTTCTTGAAAACTATCGTTGCCCGACTTGAGGAAGCCCAATGACTTCCACGATGATTTCCTCTATTACAGGGATCTCAATTCCACGGACCTGAGAGCATTTTTCTCCCAAGTTCAATGCAAATACCATCATCATTTATTCGTTTTACCCCCTCAACCCATTGAAATAAACATCCCAGCCTACGTTCTCGAAAACCTACCACACCTCCTAATTGTTCTGAATTCCCCTTGTATTCTAAGCTTCATATCGAACAGATCGGCCACACATTGTTGCAGAGGTGAAATTAGCACAACGACTACAGTTGGCTAGCAAGGGAGAGTGACAAGTCTCCAAACTGTTGGAAATTGAAATAATGACATGGTTGATTTGGAAACAATGGATAAACAGTATTGGTATGTTTGGAAATGATGACAGATTAAGGTGGTACTATGGGATATTTGAGGAATTTAATGCACCGTGTTAGAAGGGTGACTGATATGACTTAGCATGTATGAATACGCATCCCAAAAAATCAAAATTATGATTACGGAGTACCGAAATCATTATATTTGGTTAGGTAAATATCATGTGTCATAAATGCTTATTCGAGGTATGCTGTCATTCATTATGAAAATCCCCCCCCCCAAACTTAATGACGGTCGTCCATGGCACGTTTTAATGTCCTTCTTGGAATATTTAAATAAATCCATAAAATCGACGGAGATGTTCCTGCGGACCTACCTTATGGTGGTGTAGCGGAAAAATGTCTGACTGAGTAGCAGCAAAAACTAGTGACAGTACAGGGAGTACCAGCACAAGGAGTAACAGCAACAGTGAGTAACAGCACAGGGAGTAACAACAACAGTGAGTAACACCATAGTGAGTAACGAAAATTACGGAATAACAGCAATGACGAAGTAATAGCAGTTGCAGAGTAACAGCAGTTACGAAGTAACGACACTGGCTGAGTAGTCAGCACACCAGCGGAGTAACAACAGTTGCAGAGTAGAGTAGCGGCATCGGCAGAGTAACAATATTTGCAGATTAGTGGCACCAACGGAGTAACAACAGTTGCAGAGTAACGGCACCAGCGGAGTAATAGCAGTTGTCGAGTAACTGTATCGACAGAGTAATAGCAGTTGCAGAGTAATGACACTGGCGGAGTAACAATATTTAGTAGAGTAACAACAGTTATGGAGTAACGGCACCGGCAAAGTAACAACAGTTATAGAGTAACGACAGTTATGGAGTAACAACACTTAGTGACACACACCAGTGAGCTATAGCAATATCTTCATGACAGCACTAGTGAAATAACAACACCGAGTGTTACTTTTCTCCTTTCCATATTTCTTTGTTATTCCTACAAAATAAAAACAAGTAAGTAACATGATATATATATATATATATATATATATATATATATATATATATATATTATAATAGAGTGAGAGTATCCTCTTTTCCAATGACCATTAATTCAGATACAGTAGAAATATTTTTAACAAAGGCTTCTTTAGAGGCTGGACGGTGGTATAATTTTAGGCGGTGTCCATTTACTAAGAATGAGGTATTGTTCTCATCTATTGTACTCATTCTAACTGTTCCATTGTCGAACACTGTGTCTACTTGATATGGGCCTATCCAGCGAGTGTAGAGCTTGCCTTTGAAATCCTTAAATCGGGAGTCATACAGTAATGCCCAGTCCCCCACATGAAACTCCTTAGTTTTGATAAATTTATTGTGCCATTTCATTCTCTGCTATTAAACAACAGTAGCTTTCTGGACAGTTACTACTCGAATATTTTCCAACTCATTCAGCTATTCCAGTCGATTTTTCTGTGCTTCTAGTATATCTAGGCCTACTTCTAGAGCTGTTCTGAGTATACTAATCTGAAATTCCACCGGAAACAAGGGGAATTTCCCATAGACTAATTCAAATGGAGAAAACCCTGTTGTATTCTTCCATGTTGTTCTAAATGCCCATAAAGCTTCTGGAATTTTCTTTGCCCAGTCCCCGCGATGGCTTGCTACTGTCTTTGTCAAGTATTTTCCAATACCTTGTTTGTGCTTTCTACTTGTCCATTTGCCCACAGATGATAGGGGGCTGTTACTTTATGGTTGACCCCATATTTCTGCATCAAATTTCCTATCATATGAGATGTGAACTATGATCCACCCTCTGATATGATTTCCCTTGGAGTCCCATACTGTTCAAATATTTCTTCAAAAATAAAATATGCCACTACTTTCTCTATTTCTCTCGTGACTGCTCTAGCTTCCACTTATTTAGTTACATAATCAGTACAGACTAGGATGTAAGCTTTATGATGAGAAGGTGGGTTGAAGGGCCCAACAAATTCAATGGCCCATTTTTCAAATGGTTCAAGGACTATCTGGGGCTGAAGAGGCATTTCATCTACTTTCCCAGGTTGTCCCATCCGTTGACAGCTATCACACGTTCAAACATACTCTCGAGCGTCACGAAAAATGGAGGGCCAGTAATATCCCATTTGTAGCACCTTATGACCTGTTCTTTTATCTAAAAAATTTCCTCCACAGGGTCCACAATGTGCAGTTTTTAATATTTCAAAAATATCATCTTCTGCCACACAACGTCGAATATGCTGGTCAACCCCTATAGGGAAGAGATATCCTGTCATCCATGAATATCGGGTACTCTAATGAATGATCTTCCTTTTCTCCTTATAGGACAGATGACGAGGCACTTTACCTGTAGCAATATAATTAGCAATATATGCATACCACGGAGTGTTAGTAGAAACTACAAAAAGACGCTCATCCAGAAAGTTATCTTCAATTGGTGTATCCTTACCATCATGTTCTATCCTAGATAAAAAATCTGCAACCACATTTTCCTTCCCTCGTTTATCTACTATGGTAATATCAAATTCCTGTAGTAGCAACAACCATCTTGTAATACGACCAGGGTTAATAGGTTTGTTCATTAGATACCTGATGGTTGCATGATCAGTATGCAAGAAATTAGGATACCAGGTAATGTAGTGCCAAAACTTATTGATGGCACAAATGAGAGCGAGGAACTCTTTCTCAGTTACTGTGTAGTTTAATTTAGAAGGAGCCAAATTTTTACTAACATAGGGGACTACGTAAGGTACCTTATCCTTTTGTTGTCCCAATACTGCACCAATTTCTATTTGAGCGACATCCATATGAATGTGGAAAGGTAATGCCCAGTCCGGTCCTCTAAGGATCGGAGCACTGCAAACTAATTATTTAATTTTTGTAAAGGCTGCATCATAGTCATATGACCACACAAATTCTAAATCTTTTGTTAGTAATTGAAACAGTGGGTGTGCTACTTTTGTAAAATTCTTTATAAAACATCTACAATAACTAGCACAACCAATGAAATTGTGTACCTGTGTGGGCGTCTTAGGTGTTGGAAATTTCTAAATTACCTGTATCTTTTTTGGATCCATCTTGATCCCTTCAGCTGAGAGAAAATGTCCCAGAATGATTACCTCTTCCATCATCATGTGGCATTTCACCATACTCAGAGAGACATGAGCTTGTATACACCTTGCAAGAACTTTTTCCAAATTTTTCAATATGTCCAAAAACGAGTCCCCATACACCTTGCAAGAACTTTTTCCAAATTTTTCATTCTGTCCAAAAACGAGTCCCCATATGTAGCAAAATCATCCATATATATTTCAACACTGTCATCTGTCAAGTCAGAGAAGATTCCTATAATTGCTCTCTGGAATGTTGTAGGAGCATTACACAGGCCAAAAGGAAGGACCCTGTATGCAAATGTTCCCTAGGGACATGTGAAAGTGGTCTTGTCCTGGTCCTCAGGGGCAGTCTGGATCTGGTTATATCCACTAAATCCATCGAGAAAAGAGAAAAATTTCTTGCCAGCCAATCTTTCTAAAACTTGATTAATAAATGGCAAGGTAAAATGGTCTTTCTGCATTTCCTTATTTAACTCTCGATAATCTACGCAAATCCACTATTGGCCATTATTCTTGGGGACTATTACTAACGGTGAGACCCATTGGTTTTCTGAGATAGGATAGATAAAACTTACATCCAGTAATTTCTAAAGCTCTTCTTTCACAACATTTTCCAATGCATGTTTTATTCTCCTCTGAGGTTGTCTTATACGAAGACAATATTCCTTGATGTATATGTGATGGGTGCATAAGTTGGCAGGGATCCCCTTCATATCTGCATAATCCCAGGCAAAGGCCTCTTTATGTTTTCGCAAAATGTCTACAAGTTTCTTCTTCTGGGATTCTGACAGGTTGGGATTAATATTCAAAGTTTTCCTGGGTTCCAATTCCACTTGAAAACTTTCATGGGGTGTATCAACAGGTGGCTCCTCTGATCCTTCTGCTGTCTCCATAGTTTCCTGAGTCTCGCAACTTAGGATAGATTCTAGGATCTGCTAGTTTGGTTCTAAAACGGAACAAGGATAATCCATGAAGGAAGTGATTACATCGTCTTCCGATTCCATTTTCAACTAAAGGGAATATCCAATAGTAAGGACTGGTTTCACTTCTTCAGCTTCCAATTCAGCCTCCACTGCAGATACAAATTTCTTACCGCCTGCTAGTTTTATGGATAGATTTGGTTCTGCCAGTAGATATAGCACTAAATTCTTAGTGTTATGTCCATTAGAAATAACAATATTTCCTGAGCGACACCCAATGTAAGCATCCGCAGTGGCCAGCCATGGTCTACCCAAAATCAAGGGATGACCGCCCACTGAATATTATGTATGTAATACCAGGAAATCTATGGGGTAATGCCATGAATCCACTGAAATTTCACATATTCCAACTTCACTACAGGTTTGACTGTAGATCGATCTTCTAATTCCAAAATTGTATGTGTAAGCTTCAAATTACAAAGACCTAACACATGCATGGTTTTAGTGGTGATGACATTAATGGCAGCACCCAGGTCTACCAGCACATTTTAAATCTCTACCCCATTAATATGTATTGTCAAAATAAGGTTCCCTAGATCTCCATATTTCACCGGCATTGATTTTCCCATCATAAAGTCCGATAATTTTCCCATTACATGTATAGTGAGGGGATATTTAGTTCTCTTGGCAGGTTTCTTTGAACAATATTCCCTAAGAGTCTTTGCATAGATAGGCATGTCCTTCATAGCTTGTAACAAGGGAATTTTAACAAATAAGTTCTGCAATTCTCCTAATAAATCAAATTCAGGTTGAGGGCTTGGCTTGCTCATAAGTAGTCTCCCTGGGTATGGTGGTTGAGATTGCTGTTGTTTAACATGAGGAGCCTAGTTTTTACCAATTTGTTTTGGATCTTTACTAATAAGTTCTGCCTCCTTAACTTCACTATCAAGTTGTTCAATGATAACTGGAGGAGGTTGGTCATTAACTGTCTGACCTAATCGCAGATTCATTTCATACAACTCTACAGTGGAGATAATAAATGAAGGCAATTTAATAACATCAACTTGATGAGCTCCCTTATTGTTATGATTAGGGTTAGGTTGCATTGGAAGCTGATGACGGGCAGGCTGGTTACCAGGAGGCACATTAGAGGGTAATTGGAGTTGCTGCTGAGGTATCTGCTGAGGCATATGCTGAGGAAACTGACCAGGAGGGGACCCTCACCAAATTGGAGCCCATGAAGAGCTCGTACTAGCTTGAGGGTTCCACTGCTGCCAAGGTGGATACTGATATTGCGGCCACATGGGGGGGTAAGGCATGGTTTGAGAATTCATATTGCAATTATTGAAATACTAAGATGGATCCAAGTACATACCTTGATTTCCCATCAGTGGTCGAGGCTGCCATGGCTTGCTGGATCCCATGAGGTACAGTTGCTCCATGTCCTCCCCCATTCCTTGAAATACTGCTTTCGGGCCCGGAAAGGAAGGGCATGAGCTTATCGCATGATTGAGCTCACAGATAACACATTTCTCAATGGAATTTAGTGGACATTCCCTTTCGGGGTGCTTCTTCCTGCGCTTCGGAAAAAATATCGCCATGGTGCTATCCAGTTCTAGATGCTTCTGTTTTACTTGCAGAGTGTCCATTTTTGTTGATAGGGTGCTGAGGATATATGTCCTCAAGTTTTTTAGCAGGTTTCTGATTTCTACTTTTGTAACACCCCCGCTAGATCCCTTTATTGATCGGATCCCAAGCTTATTCCTTGCAAGCCCCCTCGAGCACATAATACATAAATTGCAAATATCTTCAAATGTCTCCTTGGAGATGTCTCCCTTTCCCACAATGTTCAATAGTTCTATCGAGTCCTCTTGAAATGATCTAAGGAGGATAATATTTAAATTTACCTTATCCAGGGTAGAATGACCTGACCTCTGTAATATGTACTTAAACCTTTCCACACAATCTTCCAAGCTTTCATCTTCTTTCTGGAACTTGAAGAGTTCCTCCTTGATGTTCCGATATTTACAGTAATCCTGGTATTTCTCCAAAAAATCCATTTGCATATCATCCCATGTGGAAATGGATTTCCCTCCAAGGCCCATGAACCATCGCAGAGCCATTCCTTTTAGTCTAGAAGGGAAATTTTCTAACTTTTGGGCATATATTGTGTATTCATACCCCTGACACACTATGTCAAACTCAAATGGAGATGTGTCGGGGTCTTCTGAAACAAGCCCATGAAAGCTTGGTAAGGCTACTAATGGAATAGGCTTTGTAGGTGCGCCAACCCCCAAATCCTCCATCGTAAAATCAATGGTGGAGCTTGTGGGAGCCATGAAGATCTTCCAATACTCACTGGGGATTTAAACAAGCTCTCTGGAGGGTGGCTGAGGATTCTTTATTATTGGAACTCGAGTTGCTTTAGTAGCACTTCCCCTGTCTATTAGCGATGCAAGTTTTTCCTTGTTTCCTTCTCCCGAGGCATGATGGCTTGACCCCTCGGTTACAAATTCCTTTCCCTTATTGGAGCAGTCTAACCATGTTGATTTTATACTGGCAATTTCTTCTTCTGATATTACCAATGTAAGGTCCTTCGGATCAGGTCTACTGCTAGATATTTCTTCCACTACAAGAGGAACCTTTTGTGTCGAATCACCAGAGAATGCCATAGCCTACACTGGTCACTCCAATGACTGTCCCTCAGACTTCACTCTCCCTACCCCTGGTCTCACAGCTGCACGAGAGGATGCTTCTGATTCAGCCCTTGCTATTATATGTTGGATATAGATTTTTCTTCCCAGATCTGGTCCTCCCCTCTTTGGGGCTCTCCCTCTGCCCCTCTTATTTGATTCTGTGTTCATAAAAAAATTGGTATGATGGAGGGTATTGGTATGAACATTCAATGCTTCAATCTTGGAGTAAGTTGTCAAAGGACCATTCCTACCCCCAAATGAAAAAAACTCACAAAAAGAAAGGAAACTAACAAAACAAAAATATAGGGTTTCAGGCCTGGAGCAGGGCATCAAAGGACTCCTCCCTCCATGGGACAAGACCCAAAAACAAACACACTCCATGGGAAGCCCTAATACTTCCAGATCTAAAGCAGGGCATCAAAAGACTCCTCCCTCCCCAGGGTAAAATCTAGGGTTTTCCCAAAAAGGAAACACACAAGCGTTAAAAGGAAACTAATATTACTCAAGACCTGGAGCAGGGTGTGAAAAGACTCCTCCCTCCCTAGGACAAGCGAATGGCCCAAAATCAAGAACAAAAAAAAAAAAAAAAAAAAAATACTTACCCTCAGGACCCGAAGCAGAGTGAGAAAACTCATTCTCTCCACGGGACGAGAGATTGACCCTATGGTTGGTCTGAATCGTCATTTGCAGCTTGTTAGCCTCCCTAGAAATGGAGCCAAAATGTTGGTGTCCAGGTATGAATGATTTATTCACCCTATTTTGACATTAATTTATCAATCTGGGTGCGTATCCTTTCAAGGAAATGCAGAAGGTATATCCAGGGGCAACGCATAATTCGTTCCAACCAAGGGTTCATCGCTTAAGATTCAAAGCATGGCTTTGGGATTAAAATTAATACAAAACTCATCAATAATCATAAACAGGAAAGAGCTGCAACAATAAGCATAAACTATTAATTGACACACACACAAAGACGTAGCACCTGATTAGAAGAGTGGGCCCAGCTCTCTGATCAGGGCTGCGTTAGTCACAAAGAATATTTGAGCAGCAAAATAGATAGTATTTTATTAATTTGTAACAGGTGATTACAATAGCGATGGGAGAACCCCCATTCATAGGAACAATATAAATTTTCGACACAGCGAGGGAGATTAATAGATCTCCCTGAAACATAGTAATCGCATATTCAGAATGTACATCAATTGGAACGAAACCATCACTAGATATCCGAGATAGAAAAAAAAGGTCCAATAATAGTTCCGAGGAATCATGGCTCCAGCTGCGCGCCTCCTTATGGCTGGCTGTTACCAGATCTGTTGTGACATGCTGAAGCAAGGGTTCCTGTTCTCTAAACTGTGGTTAAACATATGTTTTAGTACTACAAATAGATAAGAATCCGTGAATTTACTGCATTAATTAAAATATTCCAATTGGAAAAGTCAGAGGTATTTACCTTGTAGTTTTAACATAACATCATAGGTAAATGAATACAAAAAGGGTTAAAAAGGGAAATAGAAATGGATAGAAATATGGCCTGATTTCGTACCCAACAACAGAGAGGTAAGGTTTCACACTATAACTATGTAATGTTAAGTAGCTGAAGAGGAGACTTGGGAGATTACATTTTTTGGAAAGTTAGTGACATAGGGAGGTTCCATTGTCTACTGTAATGCAAAATCCATGGCAAGATAGGACAATGTACTATGCACTTGATAGGGTTAAGAAACGAAAGTGATGGTCCAAACTTCAAGGTTTCTTTGTGTACAATTCAGGAAGATTGTCCTCTAGGAATTTTTTGTTTGTAGTTTGAAGAGGCATATGATGATTCACTATGAATTAACACTGAGCAGTGAAAATTTCCAAGAGGGAAAAAATTTGGCAAGTTGCACAGACTATGAAAGCTCCAAAAAATGGCTATGTGTGGGATCAGTGAGACAACAGAGAACAACACATGCAAAAGAGTCCTAAAATAGTGATCTTACAGTCATATAACATTAACACAAGCTAATATAATGAAATATACCAAGATAAATATGCATACCTTGAAATAAGAAAAAGTGCATATCTTCACACTAAGGTGCAACACATGCAAGAGTACAAACAGCTAAAAAGACACTTGTGACAATAAGAAAAAGTGAGAACCACACTTGTAAAAGCTAAATAAAGTGAAAGCAGTAAATATAAAGTGAAGAGAAAACAAAAGCGACACTTGTTAAAGTGAAAGAAAGAAAATTGTACAGTTGAAAAAATGAAAGAGACACTTGTGAAAGAAAAAGGTGTGAAAAAGTGACAATCAAGAAGGCTCACTAAAATAATGATACAATGGTCACTAAGAGTGCAGGAGGTTATCAAATAATGTTATGAATTGAATGTTGCCATGGATTGCGCAATCACAACCTCTATTAATTGTTCATGCACTATCATTAGGGACTACACATTGTTTGAGAGTTGTGTAATATCTACCACTAAATACTATGTAATCATTGTTACCAAGGACTATGAAAGCATTATTTTACAATATTTTTCAATGTCTATCCTCAAAGGATAGACATGGACTATTGATATTACTAGATTAAAATTTTGTTTATGAAAAATCAAAGGCTAAGCATGTGTAAGAAAGTGCCTTCAACAATTAGAATCTCACAAGAAAAGTTCAACCAATCACGAAGTCATGAAAAAATTGTGATGACAAATCACAAGATGACAAGGAAGCTCCCAAATTCGAGATGTAGGAAATATTTTGGACTGTGTTTGTAGCAGTGATA
This sequence comes from Pinus albicaulis, assembly GCA_034641835.2. NCBI lineage: Eukaryota > Viridiplantae > Streptophyta > Pinopsida > Pinales > Pinaceae > Pinus > Pinus albicaulis. The sequence continues at coordinate 1,215,242,019 of CM076579.1, forward strand.
AAACTTGGGTTCTATACAAGGCGTAAAACTTGGCACGAATTATGGTGAAACAAATATGTGTGCAACAATGAGCACAGAAAAAGACACATATCTCGATGCAAAAAGGAACCAAAATTTGACATAAAACAATATGAAAAAATTAATGTAAGTGTGGACAAAAACATTTGTGCAACAATTCACACAAAATTAGATCCAAAATGAGATGCAAAACCTGACATAAAAGTGGATGCAACATGGGATGCAAAAACATACACAATATTCGACACAAACTTGGACCCAAAGGAGGATGCAAATATGGATGCAAAATTGGAAGCAAATGTGTGTTGAAACAGTAGGCGCAAGATATGCAAAAAAAATTTCGCAACAAAAGTGGATGCAAAATTGTATGTAACAGCAGACACAAAAAATATGTAAACTTAGATGCAAAACAAGATGCAAAAAAGGATGTAAAAATGGATGCAAACATGGGTGCAACAGGAAAAAAAAAAATTTGATGCAAAAAATAGATGCAATGGAAGTATATGCAAAAGTGGATACAAAATGAGGCGCAAAACCCGATGCAAAAAACCTGACACAAAAGTGGATGCAAAAAGAGATATAATATTTGATGCAAAATAGGATATGAACATGGATGGAAAATTGGAAGAAAACATGGATACAATAGTAAATGAAAAACATGGCACAAATTAATATGGAAAAAAAAAATTGGATGTAATGATAGTTGTGAAAAAAAGGAAAAATTTAGATGCAAACTAAGATGTAAAAAGGGATGCAAAAGTGGACATAAACATGGGTGCAACACTGGATGTAAAATGGGATGCAAAAGTATATGCAACAAAATTCAATGCAAAATTAGATGCAAAACAAGACACAATAGCCTATGCAAATCCTGATGCAAAGGTGGATACAAAAAGGGATGCAAAAATAGATGTAAAAAACGATGAAAACCTAGACAAAAATGAGGATGAAAATGAACATGCAAAATTAGAATCAAAAGAGGGTGCAAAGTGAGGTGCTAAAGTAGGTGCAAATTGTGGCATAACAAAATAGGCTGTAATAGTGGACACAATAATATATGTGAAAGAAGATGTAAATATGTATACAAAATAAGATGAAAAATTGGATGTAAAAAATGATGTGAAAATGTATCCAAAAAATTATTTTAAAAATAATGGAAAAAGGGATGAAAAATATCATGAAAATTTTGATGCAAGTGTAGGCACAAAAATTTGATGTAATAGAGGATGCAAAATTAGGTGAAATAAAATTAGGTACCAAGCTTGATGAAAAACCTCAAACAAAACCTCATGCAAAGGATGACACAAAACCTAGCATAAAACCTAGTGCAAACCCAAGTGAAAATCCTATTGCAATACTTAGGTGCTAAACTTGGCGTAAGGCTTATTGCAAAACTTAGTGAAAATTTTGCATCAGGTTTTGCACAATATTTGATAAATGGATGCAAATAACAGAAAAAATGGGCTCTATAGAAGAAAAATGGATGATGCTCACAATGTTTTGTTATAGTGTTCCCCTTGAAAATGAATGATTTTATTTTCAGGAAATACCAATAAGTAAAAAGAATAATGTTTTATTAATAATCATAAATACTTATAGATATTAAATATTCAATTTTTATTTTCAATCTTTTAGTGATTTTTCAATTTGGAAAAAAAAAAAAAATCATTATGAAAAATATTCTTACTTGCCAGTACTCTTGGAAACCATGCCCAATTCATGCAATAATTAAATTAGAGGTGATTTATCTACTAGTGAAAAATGATGAAACTAATGCCTGGGTGACTAAAAAAGTTAGCCATCATAGCTTTTCCAATTGAAATACTACCAAAAATGAGCAACCTTAAGTGACCAAACTTAAAACGACTAACATTAAAGACTAATTTAGTCTCGAGTTAAAATATATGATGATCTCATAAGTAATACAACTTAAAATGACTAATGTGAATGAATAATTTAGCCTAGGAAAAAAATGTGACTACCTAATAAGAACTACAATAATATGAATTAATAATTTATGTTAGTCATTTTAATTTTGTCATTTCGGGAATCTAAACTTACAAAATATAGGGGATTCATAGGCTATTATATATTGGTTGAAAGGTTATACTCACTTAAACATTTTTTTATTGGATTAGTGAATAATTAGAGTTATGGAGATGATTAGAATCTTCAGGGTTATATCCTTTTATCAAATTCACAGGGAATTAAATTCTAAGGTCCACAAATTATCTAAAATGGGAATGGCCTTATATTTGGGTCAAATACATTATGAAAAATACCTGCAAGGATAAGCGTTGGTTAATTAGTCGAGCACACATTTCCTTTAATAATAATAAAATTCTAAATAATAATAAAAAATATAACCATACACTGAGATTTAACTCACCTTTAACAACAAATAGATCAAAAAATATAACCTTAAATGAATAAGTGGCCATAAATAATACTAAAAGACTTTATCACAAGATCAAAATACCGAATGTACAACAAATTCAAATCCCAATACTCTTCACTTATATTAATAACCCAAATTCAAATAAATGTGGAGTATATATGTGTACATATGTATAAATAAAAATTAGAAATATACATAGAAAAAAAACAAAATAAAATTATCCATAAACACCTTGAAACTTCACACGTTCCATCTTGGTGAGAGAGTCATGTCTAGAAATCATTATTTTGGTTTACGCATGATTCATGTTTACAAGGCTTTTAAGCCAAGTTATTTGCAATGGCAGGGGTGGGTGGTTTCTTAGGATTTTATTTTTTTCTATATACAAAATTTATTTCCTCATTTGTCGGGATAATAAAAATCAAATATATCACAAATTGTTTTTATAAATTTTTAAAACTATGGGAATGCGGGGATGGAAAGGGTTTGCATTAGTTGATGGAAGAATCCTACACTATGGATAAAAAATTTGGTGGAGTTTGCAGAAGGTTTGTTGGAAGCTTCATTCTCTTTGAAAGGCGATTTGACTGTATTTTTTCAAACACATTTACAAATTCAAATCGAAAAATCTTAAAATAAGAGGGAAGAATTTGTTTATGAAACACTTAGAATTGGACGAGAGAAGAGGATTTAGAAATTCTTCAAAGAGCACAAAGGATATTTCCTTGGAGTGAAAAGGAAATTTCCTTTGAGGTTTATGTATTGTAAACCCTTAAAAAAAATTAATAAGAGACTTGTTTCTTTCAAACCCTAAAAACGATGTGAATTTATTAATAGGAGGAAATTAATGAGGTCGCGGAAAAATTGTACGAGGAAAGGAAATTACTAGTCATAATTGTGTTTTTTAAACCAACGACTATAAATCATTATATGAAAATTACGGTTTTAAAGCTTTTGTGGTTATCGTTAATTGCAGAATCTAAATTATCCACGCTATCATAAAAAATGGTCGACATTTCGAATCCCAACAAGGATCCATATTCAAGAAAAGATGTGAATGAATAATGATATAAGTTCGTACAGAACCTTGACCTACGTGACATTCTTTCATTCTTCATTCACATCTTGTCATGTATATGAAAATTTTTAGTTTCTGAATGAAAAATTATTTATTATAAACCTAGAATATTTGCAAATTTCATGATGTTTCTAGGCTAAGAAAATATCCAATAAGAGTGATATAATGGTGCAGTAACAACAAGGTCCCTAATTCATTGAAATACAAGAGAGAAATGATTTCAAGGAAAACCTAAGGGTTTCCCAACATAAATTGTGTGGAAATAATAATAATTGAATATAAAGAAAGCCTCATAGCAAAGAATTTCATTCAATGTACAAGTCGGGTATTTGATTATCGACACCCAATTCTGTTAGAAGATTCAGGGTTCTTAATGTTAGTTTCAATTATGTTGATATGTGTTTCTCTTTGGGGGTGTGGTGGGAAATAAATAATCAACCCACCCAATACATGATCTCCATGCATATGGAACTTTGACTAGTCTCAATGTTCATGCATACCTGATGTAACGATAAGGCTGCAAATATCCGAAGATGCAGGGTTAGCGGAATTAACCCCATATTTACTCACATTTACATTCTGGATTCAATGCTACTCCATATTCACCCATCCATATGGGTTATCCCAAATATCTCCCTCTATTTTATTCAAACCCTTAATGTACTAATAGAACTCACTTTATAAACATTAAAATTGTATACACATGTGGAAGCTTATTTTAAAAGTGGTTCTTTTTCTAAAGTTCATACATAAATTTACCTTTATATCATGGCAAGATTCTTTACACAAACCTGCGGACCAATGGTTTATTTAAATTTAAGCTTCATCCCACTTCGCAGTTTTTTCCACTTTGCAGTTCGAAACTTATAAAAAATACTTTTAAAAACTAAACGATATAGATGCCGATGCGAAATTTTGATGTAATCTCCACCGTAGATCTTCTCAAGATCTAACGGTCTCGCTGTACTGTCTCACATTTCCATCTCTTGTCCTCGTCGCATTGCAACCAAAATTATTTACCTTGAGACATCTTAATGATAAAATCTAAACCTGTGGATTAGTGATATGCGCTAGAGCACTAGGCTGACACGTGGCTCTTCCATTTATTGCATCGCAACTTTCAATCCTTACGACATCACAAGTTTTTTTTTTAACTTACAAAGTAATTAATACATAAATACTATAACTTTTGGTTTGCGATGTGCGCTTTCATTCTCCGCCCGACACGCGTCCACTTCACAACTTCTTGAAATTACCGCATCGCAACTTAAATCATTCACCTTGCGATGTGATATCTGTCGTTTAATATTAAAACTTCAATTCTTCGATTCAACCCTCATCTTCTGATTCCTCCTTTGGAAATATTCTAAATTTTTCTGCCTTGGTCGATTTCTCTGCTTTCTACTGTCAATGCTTTGCAACATTTTTTCCTCGACACTACTCCTCCTGAGCTCCTTCTTGTTATTGAATCTTACCCAGATTTATCATACTGGATGTACACCTCTTCATACTATTTAAATAAAGGATTCGTGTTTTATTCATTTATACCTGCACATAATTTTATTTACACACATTCACTCCCATTAGCTTCATTCAGAGCTAATTAAATCCTAGACTAGAATCATACATCAATACCACAGATGTCAGGATTGAATATTTAGGGGTTTTGTGAGGCACTCACGTAGTTTACACTAGTGTATTTATTGTGGACATCTCTATCTTCATCACCTTCATTTACTAAGGTTACATTCTAGTTGGTAGATATTCTTATAGTTTCCATCTCACCAATCACCTAAAGACTTTGACGATTCAAAAGGATCATTTTCTTTAATTATTTTCCTTAGTTGTTAGAAACCCCCTTAACCAAGAATCTTATGTTGAACCTCTAATTTAATCTTTTTTAGATCAATATGAAATGTTTTAACAAGAAGTATGAATGTCTTTTTTTCTTTCCCTAGAGATATGATAGTTCCCTCATCTTCATCACTTCAAAAAGGGTTCTTATCATTCGTCAAATTTATAAAATAAATTTTTTTCCTCAATATCATGCTTAAATTTTGTTGCACGTTTACAAGTACTATTATGTTTTCTATTGTGAAACATCTCAGGCTCAGGTATTATCCTTAGGAGATAATTATTCTCTCTTATTCAACCTCGTTTCTTTACAAAATTATCTACATAATCTATCTGATAGTTCAGTCATTATTGATTGTTCTATATCTCCCAACTTTGATTTTTTTTTTTGTAATTATTTCATCCCTTGCATTCAATTTTAGTTATATTTACACTTACCAATAATAATTTGATCCTTTTGATTATAAAATTCATCTTCATCATTAGGCTTTGCGTTACAAAACTCTGGTGAATATTATGTTGTTGTGTTATGCTTACCTTTTTTGCTTTAATTCCGCCTTGGAACACAACCTATATTTTTCTCAGATTGATTGTGCTTTTTAGCCTCCTAAATTTGATTAGATATTTCAACTCTTTTGTGCAACTACTCTAATTTTTCAAAATATTTTTTGTTCCATTCTTTCAACATTTGAACAGTTTTCTCTTGCTTCTCTTCCAACTTTCACAAAGAATTTGCATACTCCTTCCCAAAAAATCTTTTATATTTTTCCATATTTAAACACCCTCAAGGCTAGAAGAAGATCCATCTCTAATACAACTGTAATGACCTAGGGTAATTTTTCCATCCCAGGGTTTCTTTTATATACTATGATTTCCAATAGAAATACAACAAAAGTTATTCCTTCATTTATTAACAATGATTTTCTTCGTATATATTAACTAAAGTAGAAAGGAACCATTAAGATAACAATCAATAACCAAATTACAAATATTCCAATAAAATTGTTTCTCAACCAAACTATATTCGACTACAGGTGCAATTTAACTAAGTGTTGTAACAATTAATTTACCGTACCTTCCTACAAAACCTGGACGATATCTATTAACTTGTTGGGAAAACAAGATAGCCAACTCATTTTCTAGAGTAGAATTTTTTCCCTAGGGCCCTATAGCCCTGTAACCCTCCACCATGTGATCCTTGGCCATGTGGATTCTACAACCCAACGACCCTGTGTTGTATACTCTTGGAATACATTCCCTCTATCCAAGCTCATGTTCCTCTTTCTGTCACGATCAAATTTTCAATTATGTCCTTAGCTTCCTATGCCATTATTATTTTGTGATAAGTTGTAGTCCTAGGAGGTTGAATCTCCAAATAGTTCCAACTCTAAATCGTTGTCTTAGAGACCACTAAATTTTCCTCCCGAATTCCTCTCAATTTTCCTCAAAAATTGCAGTCAAATGCCTCAGGATTGCCAGTAAAGTTCATGAGGTTGTCCTTAAAAAAGACCCAAGCTAGATTACCTTAGTTGAATAGGAAGCACGTCATTGATCCAAATAAATCAGTATTCTCCAAGACTTGTTGTGTTGGAACATAATTAGATCTTTAATTCTTAAACCAAACTAGACTAATCGAATGACCTATTCTAGAACAAGAGAAATTGTGAGTCGGTAGGGTGGGATCACCTCTATCAATTTTAGTCAAATAGGAGAAGGGGGTCTTAAAACCATAAGAGATTCGGATCAAAGAAAAAACTATACAAATTAATCCGAATCAATGATTAGAATGATTTTACTCTTTTGTATTTATAGATTTCCTTGTGGGGATTTTGTCCTCCTTAGTTAATTGAGAGGGGTTCATGGCAACCCCAACTTTGGGCTTCTTGCCTTAGCTTCCCCAATACTTTACCCCATGCTTCCGAAACATTGGGTAACTGGTTTTTTACCCTTTATCAAAGACTATGCTCTACAAGGATTGATAGGCTACTTCATCCCTTGGTAAATTAAACCATAAGGTACATTAAAAAGACATGTCCTCATGAAAAATGATTTATTTGGTAGATTTGAACTACATATTTTTGTCTTTTATGTTGATGAAAAAATAATTATAATTTATCTAGAGAAGATAATTTCAGGGTGTAAAGCTAAGGTGACAAGAATTTAAAATGAATATTGAGTTGATATAATATTTATGAAGTCTAGATCTGTGCTAGAGTATTCGTGAGGTTTTACTTGGGCATGGAAAATACACTTTTGAGACCCTTAAATTTTTTCAAATGATAGTTTGTAAACCCATGACCATTGTTATCATACGGAATTTGAACTTGCATGCTAACTTGGGTTCAAATTTTTCAATTTTTTTAATATATGGACACTTCATTAAATCATTGATGTATCTAGTCAAGACAAAACTTTATATATGTTTTGTAGTGAATGCCTTGAGATAGTTTGCGGTTGGGCCAAGATAGTTTTACTAAATAGCTAAAAAACATGTGATCTAATAGTTGAAAGGACCGATACATTATAGTGTAAGATATGTAAGAGATAGTGAGATAATGCTACATGTATTCATTAATTATGGTAGGGCAAGAGATAAATGTGATAATAATAGTAACTCAAGGTGTTTCTTCATTTTTTGGTTCAAGAGTGATTTCCTGGTTTCGTAAGAAGCAGGATTTAGTGGCATTGTGTACAACACACATTCATCACAATTAGCACTGCTACTTGTGAAGCCATCTAACTTTGAAATTTGATTGCAGAATTGACGGGAAAGATGTTGGATCCTACGATGGTCTAATATGTCAACTAGAGTAATATAAAAATCTAAGAATATAGTATTCCATGAATTATCCAAACATATTTACGTCAGATATAGCAAAGAGTCAAGACCATGTAATAAGGATAATCTTAGCAGAATCAGGCTCTCATACTATTTCTTTGCAGATGGGAAAATTGGATTTAAATGGTACCAAATACTTCAGAAGCTCAACGCTGAAGGAGTGATAACGAATAGGCAAGATGTTAAGCCCCAACATAAATGAATAAGACAATTCCAAGGCAGTTCGATGTAATAAGGGCTGGGTTCTCAATACTTCACAGAGAATGATGATTGAAGGACGTTTACTGAATACGTAGAAGAAAGAGGATATTAACTGTTAATAAGACAATATTCAGAAACATATGCTAACATGTGGTGGGCTTAAGCAATTAAGAATCCACACACGATAACAACATTTGTAAATAACACCTCATATCAGCCAATATAGTAGAAATGTGGATGAATCGAAAATGGGAAAGCATATTACACCTGAGCCATATTTAAAGTGTCAAGAAAACCAATGATGTAAGTATCCATAAGGATAAATTTATATCAGAAGCAACAGACTACTCGCATTCCATAATGTAATACCAGATATATGAATGTAAGTGAAATGAATAACTACACTACAACTCACAAGAGAGGATTACACACTGTAAAGAACCAAAACCAGAATCCTTATCAACGACAAAACTCCTTTTCACTGAGGCCCTACGGGCTCTTTGCATTCATATTAGAACTTTCACAAAAATTGCATACAAGAAGCTCTTACACAATCAATTCTTCAGAAATTTTTGGAACCTGTCTTTCTCCTTTGATTTACCTCATATAGCTTCCCTTCATCTCAGCGAGAAGATATTTTTGGGAAAATATCTTCTTCGCATGAACAAAATTTGTTAAATGTCACTTTCATAACAACAAAATTCATGATGGGGAATCAAGCCTCCCATCATGTGTAAACAGGCCCTCGGCCGTTTTCAAAACAGAAATTCAAACAGCGGTTCGGTGAAAAAGTAAAATGCAAGAGTGGGGAAAACAACCCACTCGAAACTTAAAAAGAAATAAACTGAGTAAAAGTAAAACAGGCCGTTAAGGCCACATCATGAGTTGATAGAAAAATCACAGGCGAGGCTGAGTGGAAGCAGTTGCTGATTCAGGCGGAGGCACGTTTGCGGACGAACTGGCATGCTGACTCATAAACTGCGCCAGTCTCTGCTGACTCTCCACAGTTGGCTCGGGCATCGCTGACAACCCCTCCACCTCGATGAAGGATTTGGTGAGAGCGTGGAAACCTGCCCCAGTAGGAAGCTTGTGCTTAATCAAGTGAAAGAGGTTGAACTCTTTTCGGAGGGTCAAAACAATCGTGTCAGCTTTGAGTTGAGTTGCTATTCCCATCTGAAGGTCAGTTCGGTCTCTTTCTGTTTGAAAGCGTACTGTGTATTGGGCCAGAGGCAAGAGCATAGCGGGGGCAGTCGGGTCCCAGCAGGAAGGGAGTCCGGCTGTTATGATTTCATCCCATACCTCGTCGAATCGTCCAACGCTGTCAACCACCTGTTGAAGGGCTCTTGAAGCTGCTACTCGGGCCATTTCTTTGTTGATAATATTCCGACACTCGATGGCCTCTATGAATTAGCTAGGGATACCATGCTGATCTATGTCGTTTGATCTCAGCTCACTAAGGAACGAAATGTACTCTCTGGCGTGTTGGGCGATGTTAGATAGATCAAGATCTGCCTCCTGCAGCTTCCTACCGAGGTAGGGAATAACAGACTTATACTCCCCTATCATACTCAAAAACTCCCACTGCTCGGTTTCCGCTCAGGTTATATCTGACCAGATTATGCTTCTAGCCTCGAGTAGGGTGAGATTTCCCTTTGCTCGGCTTCTCATGTCGGAAATGGTTTTCTGCTGATCTGCCATGGTCTTCTTCTCTTGCTCTATTTCCTTCTGCAGCCCCTTGACTGTTCTGGTGCTTTTGGCCAGGGAGTTCTCCAGGTGCACGATCCTTTGCCTGGCCGTAGACGCTTGCTTTTCCAGTATCTCGATCTCAGCTGTTGTTGCGGATAGTTGTGCTGGCAATGAGCTAGTTCCACTTGATGCCTTAGTTGACTGGCAGCTGTGCGAGTCCCATTTAGCCTGAAGCTCTGTTGCCTTGTCCTGTAACAAGTTAATTTTTTTGGCCATCTTCTCTTTCTCCTCCACTTGTTTTCATAGCCTGGCGAACAGCTCTTCTTTCTCCTTCTCCACCTGTACCAATTCAGCCGTTTGGACATGGTGAGCGGCTGGTATACGGGCCTGTCTTTTGGCTGATGAAACCTCCTTCTGCAGCTGATCAATGAGAGCTACCTGTGCACCTCTTCCCCCCTCCTCTTGGTTCTTGATCTGGTCCTGGAGAACAGGCAGCTGGTGTGCTCTGGTGCGGCAGTTAACTTGTTCGGCTTCCAGGGAATCCCTCAATTTGTCATGTTTATGTTCTAACTTCTTCAGTGCGAGGGTGATCTACATCAATTTATCTTTCGTCATATCGCATACCGTCTGGAACAGGTCACACATGTCGTTGGCTGGTACCTTCTTCATGTCAATGGCAAATTCGAGCACCCGATAGCTGGGAACATCAGAATTGGGATCCAGGAGAGCTTCTGCCATAGACAATACTAGGCTTTTAGTGTCCGCGTTGATGGAGGAGGAGAGTCTGGTATGATACTTCTCAACATATCCCCCCAGATCAGCTTTGTACTTGTCGCGGATCACTTTATTCGTCTGATCCCTTTCAACTGCCCTGGGCGAAGTGTGCTCAATGATAGCCTGTGTGACCTCTGTGAAATCAGAGGAAATGGCGCTGTCTCTTAACACTGTTATCCCGACCTTTCCTTTATCAAATTCGCCGAACTTCATGAAGGGTTCCAGTAATTGCTCCTCCCCTATGACTTCCACCTCACTGATGGTTGTCCTTTGTCTTTTGGGAGGGGGCGTTGCTCCTGAAGTACCTGCTTCTTCTCCACCTGTGCCTCTGTTGACATCCTCCTCCTCCCCTGTAGTAGATGAATCTGTCTCCATCTATGAAAACAAGGGCCAAGTTTCGTGGTTAGCCCTCCATTCCATAAATGGCCTCGGCTCGTGTATGTAGGGTGTAGACATGTTCCTTTTCCTTTTGTTTGAAATAATTTCTCGCGGGTCATAGGCCCAGCTTTTCCCCAGCCTTAGGTCCATACCTTGCAGCATTTTCTCAACGATCAGGAGGGCATGTCTCGAGTTTACCATGAAGGGGCCGATTTCAATGGGAAGCCTTACGATGTAGCCCTTATTGGCAGGAACAAAATGGAGCTGGTCGGCCTTGAGGGCTTGCCGAATGTACTCGAGTGCATAAAATCGTTGGACAGGGAACACCGGCAACCAGCATGGGGTGACTTCGGCTCTATAGACCCGAATTTCAGTGCAGTCCTCGAAAAGAAACCAATCTCCAGTACTCTGGTATTTTTCGGCTTGCAGCCAACCTTTCATTTCTGGGAAGACCCTAGGGGAAGACAATTCATGAATAATGGTTTAGGAAATAGACATGAAAGTGTTCACAAAGTTATCATAACCCTCTCCCTTAGGTAGTTGACGCACAGAGAAATTCCAGTCAAAGACTGGTCTGGGTTTGGAATTCTCAGGGTAAACTTTGTCTAACCCTAAACGGTCAAACTTATCGGCGTGCTAGAACAAGAAGAGGTAAAAAACCATTGAACAGAAACGAAACTGACGAGTTTGTGGAAGCTCCTGGAATTGGGTTTGAATGGCTGTGGAGAGGAAACCATGAATATCTAAAACCACCCCTTTCTAGGACATGAGCCATAAGAAATGGACGCACACCTTGGAGATGTCCTCCAGACTCCCTACCCCTAAAAGGCCAGCCATCAGAGAGAGAATGGGCCGAACCTCTTCAACGAACAGACTTAATGGGAATGGCTCCGTGGCGGGCAGGGAAGCAACCTGGTCAACGGTTATGGAGGAGATGAAAGCTCGTCGGGCCTCCCGTGGCTGTTTGATGAACTGGGCTTGCAGGGCCGCGTCCTTGAAACTAACATATGTGGTACTGGTAGGGATGCGGAGGGCTTGTTTGATAACATCGGGAGAAAGGGAAAAAACCATGTTCCCCTGAGGGGAAATGAAGGTGCCCCGATGCACGTCGAAGGCATATTTGAGCCAAGTGATGAAATCAACCACAGAATGGACCTGAGGGGTGATTTGGTGGTATAGGCCCGACACGACTACCCTATAATTGTCTGTGTTCTTGAGATGGCGACTGAAAAGCAAGGGTTTGATGCTGCATATGTCGAATGGGTATTGAGGGTCGCAGATACCAGCTTGCAAGTCATAGAGAGGTTTGAAACCAGGGGGATTCCTAGATTCACGGACCTGGGGGGTTTCGGGCTCATTCTTCTTTGGCGTTACCTTTCCCATGGCTGACATTCAAGAATTCAAAAAAGTGAAAGGAAAACAGAGGGAGAATGGGTAATGGAATACCTGAATGGAAGGTGGATCTGCTCGGGAAAGCGACGCAGGGAACTCTGACAATGATTGGGGTAGACCAGACGTTCTTTGCTACTTGGTATATGTCGTAGACGGGAACTTGCGACCTTCTACTGGAGTGAAATACGAAGGGAATGTTATCTCTGGATTGGGTAATTCGAGATAAAAAGACGAATGGGTAAAATGAATGAAGGCAAGTGTCCTAAGGACACTAACAATGAGGCACGCGGCGCATAGGGATTGGGTATGTCAGAGTACAGGTGGGCGCCTCGTGCTGGGTTTAAGGCTGGTACGGGTCTCAGTACGAGCTGACCTAATGAACTTTACCTTACCTTTTTACCATATGCTCTGTATAGTTTCTGAAACATATGAGCTCTTATACCGACTGAAAACATACACTACCCACCGTGAGGGTCCACTTTTCGTTCCACCATGTCACCACGTCACGCGACATGCTCCTACTACCCCCTTCTAACGTTGAGTCCCCACCATGCTACGTGTCATGATTCCGCGGGGGTATGGATCCCTTCATTCCCCCGCTGCTCGACCCCCTCAGAATTTTCCCACGTGCGTCCTTGTGTGGCGGAAACTTCTTTTAGTACATAGGTTTTACATTCATTGCAGCATTTCATTGCCTTTTATATCTCCCATTAGCCTTTTGGCTTTACACTTCATCCTTTTGTGTTAATTCCCCATCGACTTTAATGCACGTGGCTTTCATTTCCTTTTCTCCTTTCGACCCACTTTTGAAATATTTTTCCTTTTGATATAAAATTTAATACATGGCTTGTCAACCCTTTAATACACCCATGACTAATGTTAAATATTGAACAACATTGGCTCCACCTGGGGATGGCACGTTTTTCCCCAAACGTGTCGAGAACTACGCAGACCGCCTGTTTATCTTATGTGAACGCCAGCTCTTCAGCACCTGTGACTTCTCTCTGGAAAAATCATCATGACTCATGCATTATTTAATTCAACAACGAAAACAACAGCTAATGTACAATATAATACAATCAGGCTTTTTCAGCCTACTTTAGAACTGAAAATACGGTTTGAGGAATTGCCCATTTACAGGGGAGTCAAGTAGATCTCCCTGCAAATTTTCTAGCTTAAAAGTATTATTGCCACCTTCCTCTGCAATTTTGAAAGGGCCGAACCAGAGGGGATCGAACTTACCATGCTTGCCTTTATCAGCCCTTCGAACATCCCACCTGAGCACTAGATCCCCTACTTGCAAACCTCTGTCTTTAGCATGTTGATCGAATAGCTCTTTCATCTTCTCCTGGTACTCTACTAGCTTTTGGTTCACCTGACTGCGAGTTTCTTCGAGCTCTACCAGTTGATTGATTCTCCTGCTGACATCATCAAGTTCCTCCTGGCTCTCCTGCATAAATCGAGCCACTGGCAAGGCCAGTTGTATGGGGAAGACAGCTGCTCGCCCATATACTAACTCATAGGGGGATTTTCCAGTTTCCCTTTTACTGGTTATCCTATTTGCCCACAGAGCGAACTTCAGTTGGGAATCCCAGTTCCTCTGGTTTTCGTTTATTGTCTTCTTTAGAGCTCCTACCAGCGTTTTGTTTGATGATTCTGCCAAACCATTTCCCTATGGGTAGTAAGTTGTAGAGTGACCCAGAGTGATGTTATATTGCTGACAAAAATTCACGAATGTTGTAGACTTGAAGGCTTGGGCATTATCAGTTACTATTCTAGCAGGACATCCGAACCTGGATATAATGTTTTCCTCCATGAATTTAATTATCACTGTGTCTGTGGCATTTCGTGCAGGTATGGATTCCACCCACTTCGTGAAGTAATATGTGGCAGTCAGGATCCATTTGTGCTGCCCACTTGAGGGTGTGTGAATCTCACCTATGAAGTCAATTCCCCACTGTCTGAAAGGTTCATCAACATGTACAGGAATTAGAGGCAGAGCTGCGAGTTTCTATTTTTCTGCAAATTTCTGGCATTTATCACATGCCCTGACCCAAGTGAAGACATCTCCAAACAATTTTGGCCAGTAGAAACCAGCCTTCAGGGTCTTGTGAGCGGTAGCCCTCCAACTGTAATGGCCCCCACATATACCTTCGTGGAACTCTGCTATAATACTTCCCACCTCTTCCTCGGTCAGACATAATAGCAGTATGCCTGAGGGATCTCTCCAGTACAACCGGCCGTTTGCAACCATATACTTCTGTGACTTCAACCTGAGTGCCCTGTATTTAGCCTTCTCGCAGCTAGGTGGACAGCTTAGTGTTAGGAGGTACTCCACTATTTCCTTGTACCACTGGCTGGTGAGGTATTTCATCTGTATCTTCTGGGAGGCTATCTCCACTCCTTGTGATTTTTCATTTTCCTCGGAATCTTCATTTGCTATCATAGACAGATTGATACCCAAGGCCTGGCAATTTGACTCAGATAGGATCTTGGCTAGACCTTGCCCCTTGATTAATTTGGTAGGACAAATGTCCAACTCATATTCCTGTATCTTGGCTATCCATTTTCCTCTTTTTCCCTCACTGTCCCCTTGGATGAGAATGTCCTTAACAGCTGCTGTAGGAACAAATGCAGTGATATGGGACTGTAAAACGTACATTCGGAAATCCTTGAGTGATTTCACCGGAGCATAGGCTTGCTTCTCCAATATGTTATATTTGAGCTCGGAGTCACGCAGTACTTGGCTGAAGAATGCGATTGGCTGCTCATAGCCTTCCTTGTTTTTCTGCAACAGAACCCCAGCCACTGTGTGGGGTGATGAAAAAGAAAAAATCATAAAAGGTTTGGAATAATCGGGCTCGGCCAATACAAGGGCTTCATCAAATGCATTTTTGATTCTAGTGAAGGCCTCTCTTGATTCTGATGACCACTTCACTTCATTGTTCTTTTTCAACATGTCAGTGATGTGCCTAACTATCTCAGCATAGTTAGGGATGAACCTCCTTAGAAAGTTTATTCGGCCTAAAAATACTTGAATTTCCTTTTTGTTTCTGGGCAGGGCAATGCCATTTATGACTTCAACTCTTTTAGGGTCTATCTTCACTCCATCTCTGGTTACAATGTGACCCAAGAGCTTGCCCTCTTCCAATGCAAACAGGGACTTCTGTGGGTTAAGGGAGAGACCATAATTTCTACACTTCTCAAAGGTCCTGCGCAGGTGTTCTATGTGCTCTACATCATTCTTTGAGAATACAGTAATGTCGTCTAGATATACCACCACAAACTGGTCCTGCTCTCCAATAAAGGCAATATCCATGGCCCTCTGAAAAGTGGCCCCTGCGTTGATCAGCCCAAAAGGCATTCTGGCATACATGAATGTTCCCCATGGAGTGGTGAAGGCCATATTCTTTTGGTCTTCTGGTAATACTGCCACCTGATTATAGCCCGAGAACCCATCCATCATGGACATCCGGGAAGCTCCAACCACTTTCTACAAGATATGGTCCATTTTAGGCAGCGGTAATTATCCTTTAGGGATGCTCTGTTCAGGTTCCTGAAATCAACACATAGACTTATTTCCCCATTCTTCTTTCGCACTGGGACTAAATTGGCCACCCACTCAGAATATCTTAGTGGCACTATAATTTTAGCCTTCAGCAGTTTCTTTATTTCTTGCTCAATAGAAGGCAACAATAGGGGGTTAATCTGTCTGAGTTTTTGCTTGTGTGGTTTTGCATCTCCCTTCAATGGAATCTTATGCTGCATAATGCTGACATAAAAAGTTTTGAGGTCTTTATATGACCAGGCAAACACATCTCTGTAGGCCTGGAATAACTTTTGGTACAGTTGTTTGTATTCATCCGGGACCTTCTTGGACAACTTCACAATTTTTGGATCCTCTTTAGTGCCCATATTGAGGTCTTCGACCTGGTTTTCTGCCACCACTTTTTTTGGCTATAGAGGAACATCATTTTTGTTAAACAGCCTCTCCAAAGGCACCAGCCCTCGGGGAATGACACTCCCTTTCAACTGCAGAAATTTGTGACCGGCTATTCTCTCTTCCAGCTTATCTTTTGGAATGTCTCCAATCTCTTCCTCACAACTGTCAATTTCCATGTTGGAAAACTCCCCAACAGTTTCTAGGAACCTCTTCACCTTCTCCTCATCTTCAAACACCTGCCAGTGCTTGACATTATCAGGGATTGAAGGTCGGTACCTTACTTCGATTTCATATCTCAGAAGAGGGTTCTGAGGTGGGCGGAAGGTACTAGCAGCCACGGCCAAGGAATCTGCCATTCTGTTATGTTCTCGGGGCATGAATTGAATGTTGAATGCCAAGAAGGAGTTCTCTACAAGATCCCAAACTTCATTTCTATAGGCCTTTAGCCTAGGATGTTTGGCTTGACACTGATTTTTCACTTGTCTAACCACTAACTCAGAATCTCCCAGCACCTTTAGATTTGGTATTTTCATATTCCTTGCTGTCTGCAGCCCCAATATGAGGGCTTCATGTTCAGCCACATTTTTTTTGGCCTCATATTCCAGCTTGAAGGACAAGGGGACCCATTGACCCCTAGGTGAAATTAGCAATACTCCAGCCCCATTTCCTTCCCTGGAATTTGCCCCATCAAAGTGGAGTGTCCAGATTTCAGATCCATAGTCCTGCACTGATTATTCAACCTTTATCTGGCAGAATGAGGGCTCATGGGAATATTCCTGATCCGCTTCCAACATCAAACAAGAGAAATCCCCATCTCAGCTGTAGACTGGAGAATTAACCGAATCACCTGCCTTGGTGACTGTTTTAACAAATCTGGTTTCTCGGTACAATCTCCTCTCTTGGCCACCAAAGACAGGGATAGTGGCATAGGACAGGTCCAGCTTAATTGATCCTCTGATTCTGGTTCCCCAAGACCTCGACAGTAGCATACCGAAGCGAGCTAGGATGTCAGCCACTACAATATCCATCACCACACTTTTGGCAGGGATCTGAGCCAGATTAACTACCAGATTTTTAATCATGCCCAAACATTTCACTCTTTTGGAGTCAAAAGAATAGAGGTCTTTATACGGGCGAGTGATTTGGAGTCCCAATTGCTCCATGAAAGATAGGGGCATGAGGTTGTGAGACGCTCCTGAGTCGAACATACAATTATGCAACAATAGATCATGGATCACTAAAGATACATAAAAGGGAGGGGTGGAGGGATCTAAATCTTCAACGTGTGGACCGAACACTACCATAGGTCTTTCTTCTTGCAGGTTAAGACTGTCTGGAATGTGTGGTACATCAGGAGGAGAGATGAAGGAAGTGACCTATGATTGATAGGTAGGTTGTTTCAATAACTCAGACAGAGGGACTGGTATTTTTACTTTTTCGAGCTCTTTTCATAAACAGAAGACAGATGAAGGCTTATCTATTGACACTTATTTTTCTTTTAACTCTTTACTTTGCGAGGGAGGCTTAACTTCTTTTACTGTGGGCTTATTATCAGGGGATACAGCTACTTG
This sequence comes from Pinus albicaulis, assembly GCA_034641835.2. NCBI lineage: Eukaryota > Viridiplantae > Streptophyta > Pinopsida > Pinales > Pinaceae > Pinus > Pinus albicaulis. The sequence goes on from CM076579.1 coordinate 1,215,260,151, forward strand.
TGAAGACGAAGGCATTTGAATATCAGATTGCAGAGATTGGTTAAGGGGCCTCTTACCTTTTTCTGGGGGTTTTTGAGTATTGACCTCCTTCTGTGCAGATGCTGACTTTTGGGGTGTGTCCTCCTCTTCATCTTGAGTGCGGGTTCTCTTTCTGGATGACCTGAGGTCATATTTTCTATTAAACTAGGCTTGCATGAAGTCAACGAACTATTTACAGTAATCATCAATCTCAGGCTCTTCAGTATCCTCGTTGTTCCTCATTTCTGAGTGAGCTTGTAGCTCCCCCTCCTCACTTTATTGTATAGGACATTCTATGTCATCACTTTCTGAGAAGACGGGGCATGCCTCCTCTTGTTCATAGGTAGAATCTTCAGGAGAAGCCTCCACTTGCCCCTCCAAGTATAAAGGATGTGGTACCTGATCTTGTTGCTCCTTGTATCCCCTCTGTAGTATCTGCAAGGGTGGTTTCCTGTATTGAGGATTGAATCCCCTATTTGGAGCATTCTGGAAATTCTTTTTGGGTGAATTTTTGGCCTCCATCTCAAGCTTGACCAGCTTATTTGAGAGATTCTTGATCATCCTATTCATTTCCTCAATCTTGTCATTTGCCGAATCTCTGTCTTGGCCTGAGGTGGATACTTCCTCTTTTCCCCTCCTTCTGACATCGTGTTCTTGTTTCCCTTTGGATTTTCCAGTTGAGACAAAATTTGCTTCTATCTCTAATGCGTCTATCTGTGCATCATCCAGGGTGGCTGGCTTTCTCCCTCTCAATGAGAAACCAAATTCAGAATCAAATGCTGCCACAAAAACGACCTTGGTAGCGGTCTGATGAGGCTTCATCTCAGCGGGGAGAATCAGGTACAATTTGTTAAATCTTCTGATAAACTCTGATACCCCTTCATTGTGCTTCTTTTTCAGAGTGTTAAACTCGGTAAGGACATCACCGTGATATTTCCTTTCCCCCCACTTTTTGATGAAGGCAGCCTCCATTGCCTCTTAAGTGTTAATGGAATGAGCTCCAAGGGTTTTGAACCATTTTCTAGCTTCCCCATCTAAGGATTGCACGAACAGCCTTAGAACTACGTCCAGATGCTCCACATTAAAATTCTCTGTGAAAGAGCAGAAAATTTCGACATGCTTCTGTCCTTCAATGTCATTCTCACCACTAAATCTGGGCAGAATCTTTAAATAATCCTGCGGCATGCCATTTAGTACTGCAGGTAGCTCCAAAGGAGCGTATCTGTTTTGCAGGAAGCCAGGGACATTCGCCATTGGGGGAGGTGGAGGTAGTACAAGAGGCTGAGATGTAAGAGGAGGAGGAGAAGGTGGAAGTGAAGTATGGATAATGATGGGGATATAGTGAACAACAGCTTGAGGGGGTGACGAGAATGTAGGGTTGTGAACAACAACTATTTCATTAATTTCTTTAATCTCCTCACTTTCAGGGGTAGGGTGGAAAGAGTAATGTGGAGTATAGCTAGACTCGGCTTCGTCTTTGATATGGGTGCCTCCCTGAGGTGGGCTCTCTGAATAGTAACCTGTATCTCTTATGATAGGGTTAGGGCCTTGTATTTGGGCGATTTGAGAGGAAGAGGACAGAAGATATGGAAAGTTTTCTAGGGAGAATTCAGGAATCTCAGTATGAATTGATTGCCTTTCCCTCCAGCCTCTTCTATGTAGGATTCTTTCTGGGTCAGACACAGAGGGTGTCCTTGACTGAGATGTATATGACCTTAGGTGTGGCTAACGGGGAGCCAGGACTGCAAAAAGGTTTAACTGTAAAATGATTGTGGAGTCACCAAGGTGAGGGGTGCACAACTTTCAACTCTTCGTGCTCACCTAGCTGAAGAGTGAATAGATTTTGTCGAGGCCCAGGGATCTTAAAATTCTTCAACTCTGTCCCCGACAACGGCGCCAAAAATATGTTGTAGTTCCTAGAGACAGTCTAGAGTTGCCATAGACCAGTGCCTAGGACATCTTATATAGCAGAGAGTCAAGACCATGTAATAAGGATAATCTCATCAGAATCAGGCTCTCATACTATTTCTTTGCAGATGGGAAAATTGGATTCAAATGGTACCAAATACTTCAGAAGCTCAATGCTGAAGGAGTGTTAACGAATAGGCAAGATGTTAAGCCCCAACATAAATGCATAAGACAATTCCAAGGAAATTCATTGTAATAAGGGTTGGGTTCTCAATACTTCACAGAGAATGATGATTGAAGGACGTTTACTGAATACGTAGAAGAAAGAGGATATTAACTGTTAATAAGACAATATTCAGAAACATATGCTAACATGTGGTGGGCTTAAGCAATTAAGAATCCACACACGATAACAACATTTGTAAATAACACCTCATATCAGCCAATATAGTAGAAATGTGGATGAATCGAAAACGGGACAGCATATTACACCTGAGCCATATTTAAAGTGTCAAGAAAACCAATGATGTAAGTATCCATAAGGATAAATTTATATCAGAAGCAACAGACTACTCGCATTCCAGAATGTAATACCAGATATATGAATGTAAGCGAAATGAATAACTACACTACAACTCACAAGAGAGGATTACACACTGTAAAGAACCAAAACCAGAATTCTTATCAACGACAAAACTCCTTTTCATTGAGGGCCTACAGGCTCTTTGCATTCATATTAGAACTTTCACAAAAATTGCATACAAGAAGCTCTTACACAGTCAATTCTTCAGAAAGTTTTGGAACTTGTCTTTCTCCTTTGATTTACCTCATATAGCTTCCCTTCATCTCAGCGAGAAGATATTTCTGGGAAAATATCTTCTTCGCATGAACAAAATTTGTTAAATGTCACTTTCATAACAACAAAATTCATGATGGGGAATCAAGCCTCCCATCATGTGTAAACAAGCCCTCGGCCGTTTTCAAAACAGAAATTCAAACAGCGGTTCGGTGAAAAAGTAAAATGCAAGAGTGGGGAAAACAACCCACTCGAAACTTAAAAAGAAATAAACTGAGTAAAAGTAAAATAGGTCGTTAAGGCCACATCATGAGTTGACAGAAAAATCACAGGCGAGGCTGAGTGGAAGCAGTTTTTGATTCAGGCGGAGGCACGCTGGTGCACAACCGGCATGTCGATTCTCATAACCGCGCCGGGCCTCTCGCCGACTCTCCATTAGCCAAGCCCGGCATCGCTGAGAACCCCTCGACCTCGATGAAGGCTTCGGTGAGAGCGCGAAAACCTGCCCTAGTAGGAAGCTTGTGCTTAATCAAGTGAAGGAGGTTGAACTCTTTTCGAAGGGTCGAAACAATCGTGTCAGCTTTGAGTTGAGTTGTTGTTCCCATCTGAAGGTTAGTTCGGTCTCTTTCTGTTTGCAAGCGTACTGGGTATTGGGCCAGAGGCAAGAGCACGACGGGGGCAGTCGGGTCCGAGCAGGAAGGGAGTCTGGCTGTTATGATTTCATCCCATACCTCGTCAAACCATCCGATGCTGTCGACCACCTGTTGAAGGGCTCTTGAAGCTGCTACTCGGGCCATTTCTTTATTGATAATCTTGCGACATTCGATGGCCTCTGTGAATCGGCTAGGGATACCATGCTGATCTATGTCGTTTGATCTCAGCTTGCTAAGGAACGAAATGTACTCTCTAGCGTGTTGGGCCCTGTTAGACAGATCAAGGTCTGCCTCCTGCAGCTTCCTACTGAGGTAGGGAATAGCAGACTTATACTCCCCTATCATACTCAAAAACTCCCACTACTCGGTTACCGCTGAGGTTATATCTGACCAGATTATGCTTCTAGCCTCGAGCAGGGTGAGATTTCCCTTTGCTCAGCTTCTCATGTCGGCAATGGTTTTCTGCTGATCTGCCATGGTCTTCTTCTCTTGCTCTATTTCCTTCTGTAGCCCCTCGACTGTTTTGGTGCTTTCGGCCAGGGAGTTCTCCAGGCGCACGATCCTTTGCCTGGCCGTAGACGCTTGCTTTTCCAGTATCTCGATCTCAGCTGTTGTTGCAGATAGTTGTGCTGGCAATGAGCTAGTTCCACTTGATGCCTCAGTTGACTGGCAGTTGTGCGAGTCCCATCTAGCCTGAAGCTCTATTGCCTTGTCCTGTAACAAGTTAATTTTTTCGGCCATCTTCTCTTTCTCCTCCACTTGTTTTGATAGCCTGGCGGACAGCTCCGCTTTCTCCTTCTCCACCTGTACCAATTCAGCTGTTTGGACATGGTGAGCGGCTGGTATACGGGCCTGTCTTTTGGTTGATGCAACCTCCTTCTGTAGCTGATCAATGAGAGCTTCCTGTGCACTTGTTCCCCCCTCCTCTTGGTTCTTGATCTGGTCCTGGAGAACATGCAGCTGGTGTGCTCTGGCGCGGCAGCTAACTTGTTCGGCTTCCAGGGAATCCCTCAATTTGTCATGTTTCTGTTCTAACTTCTTCAGCGCGAGGGTGATCTGCATCAATTTATCTTTCATCATATCGCATAACAGGTCACACATGTCATTGGATGGTACCTTCTTCATGTCAATGGAAAATTCGAGCACCCGATAGCTAGGAACATCAGAATTGGGATCCAGGAGAGCTTCTACCATAGACAATACTAGGCTTTCAGTGTCCGCGTTGATGGAGGGGGAGAGTCTGGTATGATACTTCTCAACATATCCCCCAAGATCAGCTTTGTACTTGTCGCAGATCACTTTATTCGTCTGATCCCTTTCAACTTCCCTGGGAAAAGTGTGCTCAATGATAGCCTGCGTGACCTCTGTGAAATCAGAGGAAGTGGCGCTGTCTCTTAACACTGTTATCCCGACCTTTCCTTTATCAAATTCGCCAAACTTCGTGAAGGGTTCCAGTAATTTCTCCTCCCCTATGACTTCCACCTCACTAGTGGCTGTCCTTTGTCTTTTGGGAGGGGGAGCTGCTCCTGAAGTACCTGCTTCTTCTACACCTATGCCTCTGTTGAGATCCTCCTCCTCCCTGTAGCAGATGAATCTGTCTCCATCTGCGAAAACAAGGGCCAAGTTTCGTGGTTAGCCCTCCATTCCATAAATGGCCTCGGCTCGTGTATGTAGGGTGTAGACCTATTCCTTTTCCTTTTGTTTGAAATAATTTCTCGCGCCGTAGGCCTGAAGCCCCCACCCTTAGTCCATACCTGCGCATTTTCACCCATCCAGAGGGCATGTTCCTTAATCACCACGATAAATGTTGAAACATTTCGAAATGTATGTTTTATATGTATGTTGAAAATGCAACAAGATGATGGAGCTTAGTGAAATGAAGTCGCCTTCACTAAGTGGGCCCGCAGGCTATTTTTGGCGCAAAGTCTATTTTTAGACATATGGAGCATGGTCTAGGAGTTGCAGTATGCTATTCTTGGATGATTGGTCAAGTTGGTAAAATAGATGGACCTCTATTTTTAGACATTTGGGCGGAGTCTATTTTTAGACTGCCAGGCTAAAAATAGAAAAGTCAAATATTATTTACCCTTAATAATATTTGGACTATAAACTTCAGCTACTGGGAGCATTTCGCTTCAAGCCCTGGACTCCTTTGTAGTATCCCATGTAGGAACATGCCATTCTCAAGGGTCAGTGAGCATTATCTATGGTTGACTTCATTAGGACTTCAGTGGAAGAAGTTTTGTGGAGTTAATGAGATGCTCAGTGGAGTTGTGTTCGGTTTAATTTAGTTGAACTGGTTGAGATTAGTTTAACTAGCTAATCAACTAGTTATGAGTGGAGTGAATTAAATATTATTTAATTCATTAATTAGTAACTCATTATTCAACTCAAGAACACATCATTTCACTACAGTGCATGGACAGTTCAGTGGAGACCAGTGAAAGAGGTAGATGAAAGGGTGGAGTTAGCTATCAGTGGCGACATCAGTTGTGCATGAGATTTGCACCACACTTGGAGGAATTTCCCATGATGATTGCACTATCAAGCCAAGGAGATTCGAACCTTGGATCTCTATATAGACAGGCCTGGATTGCGCAATAGAGGCAAGGCAATTGGCGGTGAGTTTTGAACCAGTAACCTGTTCAAAACTGAGCTAGTTTGTGTGTAACTTCATGAGATAGTACTGAGTAATTGTGAGGAGTATTGTACTGAGTTTGTTACATGATTTCTCCATTATAATATACACAATAGCTGCGGGGTTTTCAGCTATAAGCTTTCCCCATACATACTGTGTTAATGTGTATGATGATTTGATGTGTTATCGCTTGATTTTATTTCCGCATGTTTGATGATCTGAGTGGAAGAGATTATGTATTGCATATAAATTCGAATTGTATGTGATCAGGATAGTCTCGGTGGATAATTAATCATTATTCAGCAAATTTCTACATGGTATCAGAGCTATTGAAGTTCAGATTGATCATCACAGTGATTACAAACTTATTTCGGTAGACAGAGTCTGCATGCGGGCCAGGTAGCCTCCGGATTCATCTTTCTTCGTAAAGTGAAAGGTCTGGTAAACGCCCCTTGCAGTCGATCTCTGTGCTAGAAATAATTTGTTCTCACGATCTAGCCAAGTGAGTTTGGAGGTGAACGACTTTGGCAACAGCTTTGCTTTTGGTGGCCGGAGTTGGAAATGTTCTTTTCAAATTAGTTCGCGATCGATGCTCTTCGGGTCGCGCTGAATTATGTTGCATGGAAAGATCGGATGGAGGCGGTATTAGAAGATAATGGGCTGAAGGAGTTTGTAGATATGGATGTCCAAAAGCCTACTGATCCTACTAAAGTCGGCGCGGCGTGCCAGCAGCGCTAAAATGTCGAAGGATCCTGAGGGCGTCACTTCCCTTCTTGTAGTCCGGCCCCTTCATGGAAAGGCGGCTTTTCATATTTAATGTATAAAGCTTTGACTCGATCTATATTGCAGTGTATGCCGACCAAAGGAAGCCGGCGCTCAAAGATAAGCTCGTGAACATCAAGATGGAGAAAAGAAGCGACGTATCGCCAAATACCTCACGAAGTTCACTCAGTGCAGAGATGAGCTGGGAAGTGTGGGGGTGACTGTTGAAGATGAGGACATGGTCGACCTGGCTCTCCTTGGTCTTCCGAAGGCTTGGCACTCATATCAAGATAGTGTCAATGGTTGAAAGAAGCTGCCGGGATGGGAGCGCCTTTGGGCGGATCTCATGCAAGAGGAGATAAGGAGGACTACATGAGATGGATCTTCATCAAAGGGAGCTGATGAAGAAAATTGCGCTTTGGCTGCCAAAGCAAAGAAGGGGAAGGGTAAGAAAACTTCTCATTCTGGTGCAAAGGGAAAGAAGTAGGATATGGTGAAAGTGAAGTGTTTTCACTGCCATGATCACGGACATTATGCTACCAATTGTCCAAAGAAGAAGAAGAACAAGCAAGCGGGAAGATCTGCAGATGGAGAAGCTTTGGCTTCACAGTTCAAGCTTGAATTTTCACTGATCGCATGCTTGGTTTCAAGTGTGATGGGATCGGTATGGTTCTTGGACAGCGGTGCGTCATTTCATATGACGGGAGATCGGGAGTTGTTCTCAGATCTGGAGGACAAAGATTTGGGTGCGCACATCGAGATGGGCGATGATGGTAGATACAGTGCGACTGGTATCGGTACCATATCCTTTCAGAGGGAGTCTGGTAAACCCTTTGTATTGAAGGATGTCATGCATGTACCTGGATTGAAGAAGAACTTGATCTCTGTGGCGATGTTGGAAGATAAGGGTATGATGTGGTCTTCAGCGAAGGAAAAGTCTTCCTGCGCAGTAAGACTACTGGAGAGACCCGGAAGATAGGGGTTCAAACCAAGAACCTTTATCAAATAAGTAGATGGTTGCGCAATGCAATGCAAGGCCATGTGGGAGAATGATTGAGCTGTGGATGAGGGCGAACCGTGGCACAGAGATTGGGCCACCTTCACCATGTAGCTTTGAAGATCTCCGCAGCGAGAGCCATCGGGCTGCTTGCACAATGCGTCATGTGAGTCGATCAAATGCAAGTAATACCCTAGGAAGTATGTGAAAGCCACCTTTCACGAGAAGGACAGTCGCGCCACGACGATCCTTGAGAGAGTTCACACAGACGTGTGTGGTCCTTTCTCAGTTGCTTCGACAGCAAAGCACAAGTATTATGTGATCTTTGTTGATGATTTCTCTCGAAAGTGCTGGATCTTCTTCATGCAGAAGAAGAGCGATACATTTGCGAAGTTTTGTGAGTTTAAAGCACTGGTCGAGAAGGAGTCGGGGAAGAAGGTGATTGCTCTAAGGAGTGATAACGGTGGTGAATTCATCTCGGCTGAATTCAAGGAGTTCTGCAGCGCAGATGGGATTCGGAGAGAGCTCATCGCACCCCATAACCCACAGCAGAACGGGGTGGCTGAGCGGAAGAACAGAACGATCGTGGGTGCTGCACGGGCGATGTTGCATGATCAGGGCCTACCCCTTCACTTATGGGCTGAGGCATGCAATACATCAGTGTATGTGCAGAACCGTTGTCCTCACAAGGTTCTTGGCATGAGTACACCGGAGGAGGCTTATTCTGGCAAGAGGCCTGATATTTCCCATTTGCAGATTTTTGGTTCTCCTGTCTACATGCATGTGACGAAGGATGTGAGAAGGAAGCTGGATTCGACTGCAGAGGTTGGAATATTTGTGGGGTACGCTGATACACCTCACAACTACCGGTTGTATATGTCATATAGTCGCAAGACTGTTGTGCGACGTGATATAAAATTTCAGGAGGAGAAAGCCATGTAGTGTTCGCTTGAGAGGGAGCTACACTTGCATGCAGATGAGGAGCTGTTAGTTCCTAAGGAGGAGCTTCCAGATGTGGATAAGCCGCAAGAGGAAGTTCAGGAAGTGGAAGAAACCAACCATGCAGTGCCAACCATCAGAGGGCGCATGCGCACTACAGAAGCTGAGCGACTGGCTCGAGATGCAGAGAAGGTTGTAGGACCACCTACAGCACAGCGCAGATAGAGGCAGTCGCCGGATTGGTACACTGGATACATGGCTCTTGTGAGTCAATGTGTCTTGACGGAGCCATCCTCTTTTGAGGAAGCTGTGGAGGAACCCGCATGGGTTGATGCCATGATCGAAGAATATGATTCGATCGTCAGGAACAGTGCATGGGACATTGTTCCAAGACCGGTGGGGAAATCAGTGGTGGGTTCGCGATGGATCTACAAAGTGAAGCAGGCGGCTGACGGGAGTGTGGAAAAGTACAAGGTAAGATTTGTCACCCGTGGCTTTTCACAGATCGAGGGGATCGATTATGAGGAGACCTTTGCACGTGTCGCAAGGTACTCTTCCATACGGACGATCCTTGCTCTCTCAGCGCAGATGGGGTGGCACATTCATCAGATGGATGTGAAGACTGCGTTCCTCAATGGAGTTATTGAGGAGGAGGTGTACACAGAGCAGCCTGAAGGTTTTGAGATCTTCAGTAGTGAGTCGCATGTGTGCCGACTCAAGAGAGCACATCAGACAAAGCCGAGCAAGCACCGTGCTTGGTGGCCACCTTGACAGACACTACTTCACCGGGCTTGATTCTCCAAGAGTGAGGCGATCCAAACCTTCCAAAACTTACCTGCATTTGTGCATTGTGGTGGAGGGGAAGCTGCTGATCATTGTACTGTATGTAGATGATCTGATTTTGACGGGTGATGAGCTGCTGATACTTTCATGCAAGGAGGACCTTGCTAGAGAGTTCGAGATGAAGGACTTGGGCCTCCTTCATTATTTCCTGGGATTGGAGATTTGGCAGCGCAGTGGAGGACTGTTTGTTTCTCAGGGCAAGTATGCCCAGGAGATTTTGGAGAGGTTCAACATGCATGGCCGCAAGCCCGTTGACACTCCCTCTCCCCGTGGTTGGAGGAAGGAGTGATGCTACTTCAAAGGAGGGGGGAGCACTATCTATCCATTGCAGTTGGTGGGGTCGCTATGTATCTGGTGTATCCGGTCAATACACAACCCGATATATAAAAGAAAGTGCTTAACTGGGGCTGCAGAAGCTATGGTTAAGCCTAATGCTTTTTGGAAGGCAGTAAAACTACATTGCGCTATTAGAGCGTGACACGCGATATGGCTTATGGCATGACAGGAGGATCAGTTGAGGCAGCATGGCTTCACAGATTGGTATCATCATATCAGAGATTGTGTTCAGCGGAGAATCATGATGCTTTCATATGTTCCCACGGAGGATCAGGATGCCCACATCCTGACGAAAGCGCTCACCAGGAGCAAGTTCGAATTCCACAGAGGCAGGATAGGGGTTGCAGATAATCCATATCTTGCTGAGAGGGAGTGTTGAAAATGCAGCAAGATGATGGAGCTTAGTGAAATGAAGTCACCTTCACTGAGTGGGCCCGTAGGCAAATTTTGGCGCAAAATCTATTTTTAGACTATGTTTATTTTTAGACATATGGAGCATGGTCCGGGGATTGCAGTATGTTATTCTTGGAGTATTGGTAATGTTGGTAAAAATAGATGGACCTCATTTTTTTGACCTATAGGCACAAAAGTCTATATTTAGACCGCTCTATCCTTAAATAGGGAAGTCAAAGCGTCAAATATACATTACCCTTAATAATATTTAGACTATAAACTTCAGCCACTGAGCACTTCGGGCCGAGCCTTGGAAGTGGCTCAAGTATCCGACGAGGAATTACGCTTTTCCCAAGGTTTCGTGAGCACATGCATGGTTGACATCAACAGTAGACGCCAAAGGCAGGTTTGAATAATGACATGTTTAGTAAGAGTTGTAACCATTTTATTTAGTTGAATTATTGAGATTATTAATGAGTGAATGTAAACTAGTTATGAGTATGAACAATAGAGAGTTAATTAATTAGCACTCATTAATTATCCCTAGAACACATTAATAGTTAACCTGGGAATACCTGTGAATAGGCTTCATGGAGACTAAAGAAAGAGGTAGATGAAAGGGTGGAGTTAGCGATCAGCGGCGACATCAGTTGTGCATGAGATTTGCACCACACTTGGAGGAATTTCCCATGATGATTGCGCTGTCAAGCCAAGGAGATTCGAACCTTGGATCTCTATATAGACAGGCCATGATTGTGCAATAGAGGCAAGGCAATTGGCGGTGAGTTTTGAACCAGTAACCTGTTCAAAACCAAGCTAGATTGTGTGTAACTTTATGAGAAAGTACTGAGTACTTGTGAGGAGTATTGTACTGAGTTTGTTACATGATTTCTCCATTATAATATACACAATAGCTGTGGGGTTTTCAGCTATAAGCTTTCCCCATACATACTGGGTTAATGTGTATGATGAATTGATGTGCTATCGCTTGTTTTATTTCCGCATGTGTGATGATCTGAGTGGAAGAGATTATGTGTTGCATATAAATTCGAATTGTATGTGATCAGGATAGTCTCGGTGGATAATTAATCATTATTCAGCCAATTTATACAATGTAGCCCTTCTTGGCAGGAACAAAATGGAGTTGGTCGGCCTTGAGGGCTTGCCGGATGTACTCGAGTGCATAAAATCGTCGGACAGGGAACACCGGCAACCGGTATGGGGCGACTTCGGCTCCATAGACCCGAATTTCAGTGCAGTCCTCAAAAAGAAACCAATCTCCAGTACTCTGGTATTTTCCGGCTTGCAGCCAGCCTTTCATTTCTGGGAAGACCCTAGGGGAAAGCGAGTCATGAATAATGGTATAGGCAATAGATATGAAAGTGTTCACAAAGTTAGCATAACCCTCTCCCTTAGGTAGTTGACGCATTTATAGTACCTGGAACAAAGACTGTCCGTCTGAATTTTGCAACTTTGTCTAACCCTAAACGGTCAAACTTATCGGCGTGCTGGAACAAGAAGAGGTAAAAAACCATTGAACAGAAACAGAACTGACGGGTTTGTGGAAGCTCCTGGAATTGGGTTTGAATGGTTGTGGAGAGGAAACCATGAATATCTAAAACCACCCCTTTCTGGGACATGAGCCATAAGAAATGGACGCACACCTTGGAGATGTCCTCCGGACTCCCTACCCCTAAAAGGCCAGCTATCAGAGAGAGAATGGGCCGAACCTCTTCAACGAACAGCCTTAATGGGAACGGCTCCGTGGCGGGCAGGGAAGCAGCCTGGTCAACGGTTATGGAGGAGATGAAAGCTCACCGGGCCTCCCGTGGTTGTTTGATGAACTGGGCTTGCAGGGATGCGTCCTTGAAACTAACATATGTGGTGCTGGTAGGGATGCGGAGGGCTTGTTTGATAACATCGGGAGAAAGGGAAAAAACCCTGTTCCCCTAAGGGGAAATGAAGGTGCCCCGATGCACGTCGAAGGCATCTCTGAGCCAGGTGATGAAATCAACCACAGAATGGACCTGAGGGGTGATTTGGTGGTATAGGCCCGACACGACTACCCGGTAACTGTCTTGTTCTTGAGATGGCGACTGAAAAGCAAGGGTTTGATGTTGTGTATGTCGAATGGGTATTGAGGGTCACAGATACCAGCTTGCAAGTCATAGAGAGGTTCGAAACCAGGGGGATTCCTAGATTCACGGGCCTAGGGGGTTTCAGGCTCATTCTTCTTTGGCGTTACCTTTCCCATGGCTAACCTTCAAGAATTCGAAAAAGTGAAAGGAAAACAGAGGGAGAATGGGTAATGGAATACCTGAATGGAAGGTGAATCTGCTCGGGAAAGCGACGCAGGGAACTCTGACAATGATTGGGGTAGACCAGACGTTCTTTGCTACTTGGTATACGCCATAGACGGGAACCTGCGACCTTCTACTGGAGTGAAATACGGAGGGAATGTTATCTCTGGACTGGGTAATTCGAGATAAAAAGACGAATGGGTAAAACGAATGAAGGCAAGTGTCTTAAGGACACTGACAGTGAGGCACGCGGCGCATAGGGATTGGGTATGTCAGAGTACAAGTGGGCGCCTCATGCCAGGTTTAAGGCTGGTACGGGTCTCGGTACCAGCTGACCTAATGAACTTTACCTTACCTTTTTACCATATGCGCTGTATAGTTTCTGAAACATATGAGCTCTTATACCGATTGAAAACATACACTACCCACCGTGAGGGTCCACTTTTCGTTCCGCCATGTCACCACGTCACGCGGCATGCTCCTACTACCCCCTTCTAATGTTGAGTCCCCACCATGCTACGTGTCACGATTCTGCGGGGGTATGGATCCCGTCCTTCCCCCGCTGCTCGACCCCCTTGGAATTTTCCCACGTGCGTCCTTGTGTGGCGGCAACTTCTTTTAGTACATAGGTTTTACGTTCATTGCATCATTTCATTGCCTTTTATATCTCCCGTTAGCCTTTTGGCTTTACACTTCATCCTTTTGTGTTAATTCCCCATCGACTTTAATGCACGTGGCTTTCATTTCCTTTTCTCCTTTCGACCCACTTTTGAAATATTTTTCCTTTTGATATAAAATTTAATACATGGCTTGTCAACCCTTTAATACACCCATGACTAATGTTAAATATTGAACAACATTCCCAATGACTCGGTTAAGAAGGGAGTAGTTTCTCTAGAGTACATTTAGACACGTAAACATGTTGCAAATTTCTTAACTAGATCCTTGGCAAAGGGAAATTTCAAATCATTTAGGGAGAGACTTTGATTGGTGAATAACATTTTCCTTGCAAATATATAGTGTTATAGTATATCTTGAATAATATTCTATAGTGTAGGAATAAGTGTAGCATTCCTAAGTGCACTTGTGAAGATATCAAGACACTTCAGTTACAAAAATTCAAGCTATACATTGAGAGTGTAATTATTCTCTTCTAGATTCAACAATATGGTACATAATATGTATAGGAGATTTTTTTTTATTTCCATAAATCTATCCTCAAAAATTTGTATGTGTTAGAAAATTTTCATAGCTTAATTCAATTTTATTCTAGAAATTTTCTATTTTGACTTAACACTAATTTCAGTTAGGTAAGGAATATGAGTCTACTGATAGGGCACAAATCCCAAGGATATATTTATCTTTCTAGAACACACTAATTAAAGACTATCACTCATATAGAGACAAGTAAAAATGTCAAGGCTGTGGCAGATCTAGGATTTAGATCTAGCCTTGTAAACCTTAAAATTACCACCTTTCTGTTATAAAAGGAGGAATTAATATTGATTTTATAATTCATTTAATTCGATAGTGAGAAGTGAATTAGTTTGTCCCTTATTTATATATGAGATTTGAGTTCAGAATGATAAAGCAATAATGGTTTTGACAGCCCATCTACTAAGTTTCTATTATATATTTTCTACAATGTGTTTATATGTTATAACATCATTAGAGATGCAATCTTGAGTAGCTTTGAATTTTCAACTATCTACTCTGTAGGAATTCCTATAATTTAGAATTTGTTTACCATAACATAGAAAATTTAACAGAGTCTTCTACATTCAAAAATCATGGTTGAGTGAACCAACAGCTAGGAAGAGGCATATTTCTAGAAATAGCATGAGGGACTATCTAGAGGCTGAATTAGTCTCATAGAAAGGAAGAGTAGTTGAAGAAAAATTTGAGCAATCAATACAAGAAATTTTGGCTGGAACTGAAGTGAGGCCAACAAATGAAAGAAATGGATAGTATATTCAAATGGACATTAATCCCTCCAACAAAAAACTACTTATGAAATAGTCATAGAGGAAACAAAGGTTGGGTTACATGGGATATTCAAGACTCGTATCACATGTTACTTCTACGTTCCAGAGGGAAATACTTTAGGAAGAGATGTACAAATTAGCATTCACATAAGACTTGAGCTAAAGATTCAACACTAAAGCTATTTGTCTATTTTTCCCACTTCTTTTGCTACTCGTGTTCTTCATATTCTAAAATATTTTTTTTCTTCATATTCTAGTCAGATATAATTACATATGACTTATGCACATGCCTATAATTTTATGGCTTTTCCCCTTTCCATTTCATATTTGGGTTATTTAAAAATAATGGTTAGAGAGTAATGGATTTTACTATGGAGAGGATTTTCATAATTTAATTCTATTGTCGATAAAATGAAGATAGTATTCCTTACTGAACCTGATGTGTGGTTTTTCTTCTTTGTAATATGATTAAATTGTTGGATTCTATTCCTGAAATGACGAATGCAATTTCATTTATGCAACCTATAAGTGAAAGATGCTTCCACCCTCTCATAATTTTCTTGTCAGTGTACATTCTTCAAAATATTTTATACTTTCATACTTGATATTTCATGTCTTTTAGTTTGGGAGAAAGGTGCTTTATGTATAGCAGCCTTTTTGTGTTTATCCTATCTACTTACTGTCTCTCATTTAATTGATAGATACCTTTAAACAAATTCATTTCCTTATTGTTTATTTCAAATCCTTCCTAAACCCATTATCATGAGTAACTTGACTCCATAGCCCAATTATTTCCCACCAATCCATTGGGTATACTTCTCCATAGTTTCTTTCCCATATCCTCTTATTATTCAGCTATCAACCATTTTATTTTTCAACGAGCTCATTGAATAATTAGTGTGAGTGTGCTTCAATTTGAAATTTGTTATAGAAAAGAGTTGTTACTATGGTAACATATCCCATTCGGCTAGAGGATTCCTCATACTTCCACTATATTTTCTAGCATTTTTTCATACAAAGGGAACAACTCATAAGACAACATCTAAGTTGGCATTTTTTTTCTCTAACAAGAAGGGTTAGATATGTTTAAAGTTTAAACTTTATATTAAGGAAAAATGTGTAGCAAATATTCTCAATAGAGTTGCATAAGGTGGTTTGATTACCTATAGATGGAGATAAAATATGGCTTCAACCCTACCAAACAGTGTCCAATTCAAGAAAATTCACATACAAAATTTCAAGGAAGAACTCAATGGTGTGAATTATATAAAATTTCCTAAAAGCCTTACTTTCCTAAGGAACATAAAGAACTAACTCATGATAGGGTTTCTTCCTATTTCACTTGCTACGTCTTTGTTTTTTTCCCTACATCTGCACATTCAATTCTAAATTGTACTTCATGAGAGGAGCTAAGTACCCATTTTGATTTGACATCTCGTGAGGAGACAAGTGACTTAATCGGATTTTTGGAAATATATAATTTTTCATTGATAGAAATTCTCCCCTACATTTCCACACATCACCCTTTTGTGTAATGATCCACAATTTCATTATTTTCTGGAATTCATGAAAAAATACCACACCAAAAATGTGGGATATGCCTTGCCGAATCGTGATAAACACCAATGAAAACCTAAAATGCACTGTGCTTGTAATTGGAGTAAATATTTTGCACCTGTTTCTTGGAAATATGGAACATTATTTTTTTTGTTTTGCTGTAGAAGATGGTTGGCTTCCGGGAATGTACTGTGTATTTATTTCATGCTATTTTCACTTTCTCCATAGTTTACGGTAACTTTTTGCTTTCATGTTAATGATATATCCTTATGCATAAAATTTCCTGACAACAATAAATTGCTCCAATTTTAAAATGTAATCCAGTAGGAGTTATGTGATGTTTGAGAACATGGGATGTAATTTTAGTTTAAATATCAGGGTTATATATTTTAAATTCTTACCATTTTTATTTGAAAGAGTTGGTAACCAATTTTAAATTTTCAAACATTAAGCTAGGGACAACAATTAACAATACAAAGAAACAACATGTTGTTTCTATTTATAGATGTTATTAGTATTACGCAATTTCTTTACATCCCTTTGTTTTCCCTTTGGAATTGTTTTGGAATTGTTTTATATGATCAAAATATATCCATCTTAGCTTCGATGTTTTTGTTATTGCTATTGCTTTAGATGTTTAAAATTTTTAATAATTTTATTTTGTTTTAAATTTTATGACATTTTATGATATTTTCAGTATTAATATAGAGGGAGATCAATGCAATATTGAAGAGAGTCTTTAGCCTGTAAAGAAACCACAAATCCAAAACAACGCCAAGTGAGTTCATTTGTAACAAATGACCAGTCCACCTTTTCACAAGCCTTATCAAAATCAATTATGAGTAAAATAAAATGTTTCCCTTATTCCTTTGTCTCATTCAACACTCATCTAGAAAATCTTCGGTTGCTTCCACTATTTGTATTCTGGATTTTCGATCTGTTTCTCCTAAATTTGTTTTCAACCATTAGAGTTTAGCTTTTAAGTATTATCCTAAAGTGTTGTATCACACTCTATTTTACTTAATTTCTACATATTCCTTTATTTAAGATATTTCTTCTATACTCCCACTATGTATCAATATTTACATACTCACCAATCCCATTAAATTTTTATTGCGGTCATTTACTAGATATTAATAAAATTATCTTATCTACTTTTCTATCAAATTACCTTATCTTCTACGTTCTGAACAATGTGTCAGGAATAAATATCTATTGCAAAGGGACACCTCATAAATCGTTTAGATAATATCTACACTAATGCATTAAACCCTCAAAGAGATAACCTTAGGAAGAAGTTTGTAGGACATGATAGTTAAAGAGTCCACTTCCATAAGTTAATGGTATCCATGTGTTACATTGGGGATAAGTTTCATTAAAACTTTATTTTGGTATGAACCACTTGTCATGCCATACAAGCATATCATGCCAAAGTACCTTCCAATTCTTGAAAAATTCACAAGGAAAACCATACATTCTAGGATATCTCTCATTTTGCATCTTATTCAATGTTTCAACAAAGTAATGTTCAATAATTTCCAGCACTAGCATATCTCATTCAGAGCTCAAGCACCTTTTCATCGTATTTTTTTGGATGCCTTAAATGATTCTGACAAAGTATATTTTCCATAACTATTTTGGAAGTTGTAAATCAAATATCCACTACAATACATGGATTGATAGTGGTGCCCTTATGAAAAAAAAGATTCTTGATGAGGTTTTAGTTTGTCTCTGAAGTTTGAATTTATGTGCCAAAAAATACAATACTAATATGATTTTTTAATTTTGATTAATTTTCTTGTTAACATGAATTTATGACATGTTGCATCCCTTAGTGTAGGAAGATGAGTTTAAGAAAAACATAGAGGGGATGGTTGCAGTTGCATTGTGATGTTTTTCTTTGTCTTACAAGAAAGATGATATTCATAGTGTGCTTTATGAAGAGAAATTCAAATCATGGAAAATTCATGAAGAAAATCTTATACTCTTGGAAATATTTGAGATGAAGGTAATTTTTGTGACGTCATGTCCATTGATTCATAAAATTGGTTGCAACTTATTAATTTTATACCACATTTTTTTATGTGATTGATACAAATAGCATTATAAAATGATGAATTATGAAAATACATGACCATAGACTTAGGTTATTGCTTAATATGTTATTTTTTTTACTTACAATACAATACTTTTACAATAGGATACTTTTGAAAGTAGATGTGTAGGAAATTTCTTTCATAACAAACATTTATTTTACAAGCTTTAATATTTATTAACAATAATTAATACCTATATAACATAATGTTGAAGAATATTTTAAATTTTCTCATGGTAGATTTCTCAGAATATGACTTAGAACTATACTATAGATGAAAAAAAGTTATAGTCTCTTATGTGGGTGCTGTATGTTTATGAAAATACACAAACCATATTACAGGACTATGTAATAGTGGCTACTTTTTTCATAGAAACGTATGTTTGGTTGTGAGTTATCACCTGCCAAAACTATTTTTTTAGGGAAATATTTAGAAACTACATGTTACAACAATATGTTATCTCCTTACAACAAAAAATTGTAAATATTTTTTTGGAATGTTTCATTTTTCTGGGGTAAATGCCCATGGGAGGATTTGAACCTTGAATATCAAAATTTACATAATAATACATAACACTGTAATTTCCAATAGAGCTACCCATCATGAGAGTAGAAAAAAAAATGAATGCTAAATATGGTTTGTGTTCTCTTTTTTTATCCATAACTTCTTGCTACGACTAAGCACGTCTCCTTACCCATTAGCTTTTCCTTGTTATTATTTTAACCTTTGTTTATGCCATGCGTGATACTAGATTTTTAACTGTGCAAGATTCATGTAGACCTGATGTAAAAGAAGCTTTGGAAATGTGTTGAAATGATGATGTGAAGGTAATAGTTTAATATATTATCATGTCTGCTTGAGGGAATAGTTTTATTGGAATGGTTATTGCATGACAAGTGTGTACATTGTACTAAATTTACATGTTTTTTGTGTTCACAAAGTAAATAATAAATGATAAAATACCCTCTATGCTTCCAATAAAAGGTTAGCACTTTTAGTAAAAATACGAGATATATGGATTCAAGGTATTCCCTATAATTGTGTAGAAGATGGTTTGGAGATGATCATGTAAATTTCGTGGCATGAAATGCAGTGAGAAGCTAGTATAACACTTCATGTTTTCAACATCTTGATATATATGAGTTTCAGGAAATATGCTTGATTAAAATTGTTTTGATTGCCTATTTTCCTTAACTTATACCACCTTAATATTTTTCTTCTCAATAATTCATTTTTATAGGTTTTCATGGTCACTGGTGGTAATATTTACGCAACAAAATCTATAGCTCTTGAATGTGACATACTCCATGTTGAATAGCCTATAGGAGAACATACAATCATTGAAGGGAGGGATTTTCAAACATACACTGATGAATGAGAGAGAATAAATATTGTGGATAAAATTTGTTTGAGTGTATATGAAAAATCATTCCGTGCCAATAGACACAGACAAGTGAAAAGGGGGAAATATTATGCATACAACAAATTATTCTACAAGAAAATTCTAATGGAAGGGTCACCATTTTGTTTGCATGTAGGTAATTGGAAGGTCCTCGCCTACAAACAAACTTCAATTGGTGCAAGGAATCAAAAAGAAGGTTATGTTCTGGAAGTCACTGGAATGGAAGGAATGGTGCTCTCGCACTTAAAGAAGTAGGTTTTGTTGTTGAATATTGCTGTGAATTCTCATTATGTAAGTGAGTCTTTAATTTACATGAATATTTCTAGTTCTATATAGTATAAAGTTATATTTATAAAACTTATATTATATATTATTTAGCATCTAGGAAAACATAGGTCTCTCCATGGGTTTTCATGGAATGGAATTTTCCAAGGAAATATTAGATACAATTATTCTAGATGATATTTTTCCCTTTGTTGTGAATGTTTGTTATAAATATGGATATTAGTTTTTCCTTTGAAGGTAAATGGGTTTTTTGAAATTTAAAGATTACTTAAATTTGTTTTCCCTTGGTTTTCAGGTAGTTTGGTGGGGTCATTCACTAAATATTCAACATTCACAAATTCATTCAGTTTCAGGTCACTGTAAATGTTCTTTTATCTGAAGATGTTCTTCTAAATATTGTTCAATTTAGTGTCAAAATCAATAAAATTGCGGGCCATCTCTTACCTAAACCGCTCCTTTTATTCTCATGGCCTTGGCCCACTTTATTTTTCCACAACTTCTTTGGGTCAACCTTATCGTGGATACTCTTGGAGCTCCTGCATTGGAAAATGAACCCCTAACTTATCACATAATTAAACAACCTCAATAAGGTTAGGAAATGATTGTTAAGTGAAATTCCTTTGTTTAAAGGATGAACATTAAACTTCTTGGGTTTAAAGCTATAAAATTATTGCAAATGCCAATAGTTAGAGAATATGGATGAATCATGAACAACTACACATACATGTTAAACCCACACTACATGTCTACTGATATCAATAAAGTGAAAATTTAAGGAAAATGTTATATAAAGGAAAATTAGCATAAAGCTATTTATTTAAAGAAGAAAACTACAAATATTTCAAATCCATGCTCACACTTTTCAGTAACACCACATTCTGATTTCCCCATTATGTATATGTAACTATGTCTAAATTTTTATTGTGACTCACAACATGGGCACATTGTCCATTTTTAGGCTTAAGCATATAAATTAGGAACTATGCAAATGCATCTCGTTTATTAATGAAAATTGTTGAACCACTAACTCAACGGTGGAAAAATTACACTAATCACGATGCCATGAGTGTGAACTATTGAAGGGGTGTGGGGATTAACCTTGTCTATCATGCCAAAAAACCTTGCCAAAGCTTTCAACCAAAATTTAAATTTGAAATGTTACCTTATCTTTTTCCTCCACCTCAAAATTCATTAAATGAAGAAATTGGTAGCTGAAGTACCCAAATTCCACAATTATGGAATTTGGGTGGTGGTCGAAGTATTATTTTAGACTTCAATGACAAGTATGGGCAAGTACCCATCCTAAATTTCAAGATTGTAACCATAATTGGTGTGGGGGAATGGGAAAATTGTTGGGGAAACAACCATTCAATCATGTATTTAGACACTCATGGAGATTAAACAAACACACCAGTGCCTAGGGAGTGAAATTCATGATTTGAAAGTTTCCCAGCTCGAGGGGGATGATTATTGTTACTTTCTGGGTGAATAGAGCTAAATTTCTCTACCCAAAATTTTCCTAAAAATATAAAATAAATAATCAGAAGTGTCTTCATGTACTATGGGCTTTAAAAGACCCAATTATACTTGCTAAATTATTTCAAAAGAACCCAAAATTCAAACTAATTGCATGGGGTGAGAATTAATACAAGTCGCGTAAGCTAGAGTGGTTTTGAGAGGGGAGAACACTAAGGAACTTCTTGTGAAATAAAGGGACTTCCTAGTATTGTTTCCCACTAGTTGTATAGGAATATGAGAATTTGTAGAAGCCCTGTGCTCAGTGGGGAAAGTTAATTTTTCTATTATATCATGATGAGGGAGAGTGGTTTTCAATGTCATATTTTTTTAAGTTAATTGTAATTACCCTAGCGGTATCATGATTTAGCTAGGTGTGGAAAGATAAATTCATGACTGAGGTTATGATTCGGTGAGAAATAGACCCCCTTCATTATTTTTAAGAATATAAGTGTTCATATAAGTGTCTTCACTTATATTTTGATGCTCATTATGGATAATTTAGTTGATTTTTACCGTTTAAATGCTTGAGGAATGCCTATTATAAATTTTATAGATATAATTTGCAAGAGATATTGATGATGTTAACGGGATATTAGTTTCTTGATACCTATGAAAATATAAATGTTTGAACCGTTGTAAAATATTTACTATAGTTTCCTTAATGAGGAGAGAGAGATATAAGCAAGCTTGCAAAAACGTATGTTGGATAACCTTGTATAATTTGAAATTTTTATGGATGAATTCCTTAAATATATAAATAATATATAGAGCTCTTATTTTTCACATATAGTCTAAAATTTAGATATGAAAACACTCTACTAAGTTCATAATCCTTTGAGAAATGTAGCCTGGAGGTGAGTTTGACCTCTAAGTCCTTTCAAATTTGACTGTTAGATTTCAAGGCTTCTTGATGAGGCCAAGGACTACTATATATAGTTTTAGCAAAGAGAAAGAATGAGGGAGAGGACTTGATATTTTCATTCATTTTCATTCCTAGTTTACATGGATATGTTGGCCCAAGGGGGGGTATCCAACCTATTCCTACTCATCTAGACCCTTGAAAAAAATAGGTTGTCTTAATTTAATTTGTAGATATAATTTATAAATGGTAGTTATGATGTTAACAAGAAAGTTGAAAATATCGATGGTTGAACCCTTGTAAACTCTTGATTGTAGTTTCCTCGATGAAGATACAAGGATATATGCAATGTTGCACGGAAGTATGTTGTCTCAATTTTTATAATTGGAAAATTTTATGGATGAATTCCTAAAATATATAAAGAATACTAAGCGCTCTTAGGCTTCACATATCGTCTAAAAAATAGATATGAAATCACTTTATTAGGTGCATTAGCCTCTAGAAAATGTGGCCTCGAGGTTATTTTGAGCTCTCAACCCTTTCAAATTTGATTTTTATATGTCAAGGCTTCCGAATGAGGCCAAGGACTATTTTATATAGCTATAGCAGAGAGAAATAATGAGGAAGAGGACATGGTATCTACGTTCATTATTCCTTTTTTACTTGGGAACATTTCTCCAAGGTGGAATATCCCACTTATTCCTGCTCATCTAGACCATTGAAGAAAGTAGGTTTGACTATTTTATTTTATTTTCTAAATATAACCATATGATTTGCATGCTTAAATTGAATTTCCCTCAGGGCACTTGAACTAAGTAAGAATTTACATGTCATTATGAAATAGTCTTTCTACATGCTCTTTTTTTGATATATTTCTTCACCTTAGTTATAATACTGGAAAAGCCTAAGGTTGGCCCAAGGACATTAACATGGCTTTATATTATTTCTTGTGGTATACTAATGTTGGTTTTCAAAGCTCTGTGAATAATTGGTCATGTTAGATTTTTTCAATTTACAACTATTTTTCAACTTCATATGTTGGTTGTATTACTGAAATTTGATGTTTTGGCTTCCCTTTAGGATGCTAACTAGCATAAGCTATGAAATCCATGGAATGTTCTTAGATAATTGATATTTATTTCATTTCCCAATTATATGTCATTAGAAATTAATTTTGTGGTTTTTTTCAATTAGTATAGATCACAGTCGTATAAAATATGAAAGTTTTATCTTATTGTTTTTTTTTTACAATTAAAAAGCCCTAATATTCTGAAAACCTTGCTTTGATTGAATGAATTGTTGAAATATAGACTTTGTTGATTCAAGGCGTAGATGGGTAGCGACATTGATAGTTATTTATGGTTTCTCATTGATGATGTTATGATTGATGATATTGTATCCTATCTATAAAGGTTTTTTAAATTTGTATCATGGGAAACTAGATGAAGTGGAACTTCATTGCTGTTCGAGAACCCTTTTTGTTAAAATCAATGAAAAATATTTTTTTTGCATAAGGTGTTATTTTCTATGGTGACATTTTATTTGATTTGTTTATATAGGTAATATTTATACATAGTGGCTACTATCGCCCAAATAAAGAAAACATGTTTGGGTTTCTTGCTTTTTAGGGAAAAATTGAATTGGCATTGTTGATGTTGAGGTATATGTGGTATAACTACTTTATAGTCTACTTTAGTTTATATTTTAGTATTGACCATCTTTCATGTAATATACTCTGCATTCTGTCTTCTTTCATTTTCAGAAGACCAACTCAATATTCATGGTAAGAATAAGAAATTGAAGAAAGAGGAGAATAACAACACTAGAGATAGAAAGAAAAGAGAACTGGTCTAGTGATACCCTTAATTCCAATATCCCACATGATACACTCACATATAAACCGATGGAAATTTTTTTAGAGGTTGTGAATTTACCTACAATGTCTTGGAAACACAATGATAATGTTTTGAAGTGAAGAAACAATATTTTATGTGTAAATTATAGTCCAACAAATATTTAGTTGGAAACTCATATTGTAATACTTTACATTTCATATAATATAATTTATGTGGTTGAAATTATTTATAGCTATACTTAATATTATTTAGTATTTTAATTAACACGTATAACTTTTTTTTTGCATATTATATGAAGATGCTCATTATATAAATTTTTTTAACATATTTGTTATAGGTCAATTTGGGCATCATCCCCCATAACTTGGTCAAACTGGACACCATCCCTAAGACAAATGAAATAGGGTCTATCATGTCCTTATACTTCAATTGTTATATGCCCTAACAGAAGAAAAAATCATTATAGGGTTCTATTGTGGGATTTCCAAGGTTTGAAGTATATTTTATATCACTTATTGACTCACCAACACCACCTCTCAAGAGACTAACTATGTTGTAGTGCCAAATCCTCCATTCAAGGGTGCACTGCAGTGCACTTCGTGGCTACCAAGGGTGCGTTGGTAATTTGGGAGCGAAATTCACGTTGTTCTGGAATCTCCACATGGCCAGTGCCTTCTAGAAGAGTCCATATGTGTCAAAATTAGAATCCAAGTGTCCATATAACACCTGTGAATTTGGAAACATATCTTTCCTATTATTAGAAAGTCATTCATTGAGAAACTACCATCAATTTCCCTATAAATTGAGCACTCCATCTAAGTGTTGGGGAGGAAGAACTTTTGCAAAGTTATGTTGTTGGATTCTCATTTGATAACAGAATTAAAGTAATGATATGCGGCTGGTATGATGCTGGATGTGATGAGGCTAGAATGAAGCTTGAGCAAGTTGACAACAAATCAATCCATTGGTTGTAATCTTCCACTTCCACTCATTAATAAATATTGTTTTTAATTTTCCCATACATATGTCTCTATTTCTTGTGCAATGGATTCTTGAATCATGTATGTATTTCATATCTAATCGATTATATTTGAGTAATATAAGTATATATCATGTATATTGAATGTTGTTTGTTATTCCTTGTTTGTGTTTGCAGGAATTGATCTAGCGATTTCAGTTGGATTGAGAGTGATGACAACGATGACGGAAGGAGAAGGAGAAGGGATTGAATCAGAAGTATGCTCCTTTACCATTCTATATATTTTCTTGTTTTAGAGAAAGTGATAGTAATTATTTCCTCTGTTGTTCTAAGTGGCTAGCACCACACTTAGGTAATTTGGTTTATTCGTAGATCACAATTCTGCATAAAAAATTGGTGACTCCACTAGGGAGTATCCTATCATTCCTGGCATTTTTTCCTCTACTTATCCTCATCAGTAGCATCCGATTTCAGTTATTATACATTTTAATGAAATAATTTCATTAGAAGTGTGTCTGCTGCTTGGTTTTTTAATCCCTACTGCACCCAATGCACTGCTGGTCAAGGCACAGTGCAATGCAGTGCACTATCTCCCACTCAACGGTGCTCTGCACTGTACTGTCTTCCCTTAGAGACTATGTTGACCCCTCAATGAAACAAATTCCATCTAAATTTGTTATTTATATCATTATCAGCCACTTTTTTGTTGTATTCTCAAATGCCTAATACCTCTTAGAGACCAGTATACATTCTTGGTTCTTCGTCCTTTGAAAATTAAGTTTGTTCACTGTCTCTTTAGTGTTTTTCTTTATCATTGGAAAATCAAATTCGAAGTATTTCGTTTCTACATTAGATCAATTTTTTTTTGAAAATGGATTTTTTTTTCATTCCTCATTTCCTGTAGGGAAATTATAGTTCCATTCTTCATTTTACTAAAAGATAAATTGTTGTTTTATTCCTCGTTTCTCAAAGAAGAAAACATTTTTTTGGTTGATTTTACGCATCTAGTTCCATTTCTTGCAGTCACATTAAAGGGAATCGGAAATAAAAATATGCATGTGTGTATAGTGAATTGTGTGTGTTGCATAGGAACAAGTTAGGAAATATGCATTTTGGTTTGTGCTCTTTGTTGTTTGCTCAAAAACTCATTACTTTTTCCCTTAGTAGCTAGGATTTTCATTGAAAAAGATAAATTGGAAAGCTTTATGATCATATAGTTTGCATTTTTAGGAATTTCCATTACATCACACGGTGAACCTAAAAGGAAAATTTTTAAGCAAGATCAACCTAAAATTTACATACATTTACCTAATAAAGCAATGGAACATTAACGATAACACTTCGAAGTTCTAGGCTAGATATGTGTTCTGGTATCGTAAAACATAGCAGTTGTCGCTAACTTGTCTGTGATACATTCTGAGTTTTATACTGTCACTTCACGTACGTAAGTATATCAAATCTCGTCCATGTACCTTTAGGTATATAGGGCATTGTTCTAGTATGAAAAGTATAATGGGGTGCTCTCACTATGCGGCTTTGCATTAAACCGTGCTATTATGGACTTGGGCCTCCACGTACCTTCAGGTATATTTGGGAGGAAACATTTAGGTTGATATCGAACCATAGATAACTGAGTCAACCACCTTGTAACTTGTGATACACCGAACACAACATTAAGGGATATTTCCTGCCCGTACTTCTTGGTTGACTAGGAGGTCTTATGCAATTCACAATTACTTGGTAAACCTTTTTCCTAAAATTACCCTTTTATTTTGTTTATTTCTTTTTTCTCATGAAATAAATCAAGCATCGTGGAAGAATAACGTCCCTTTCCTCATCGTTTCTGTAGAATAGCCCTTAAGCCACCTTTACCACCGAAAGCCATTTATGGTCTGTGAAGCCGACATCATTCTACCAAAACTAGTACTATCAGTACCTATGGTGCGACATCATCCTAACATATACCAAAGTCCTCTCGAGTTGTTTCTACAAATTCTAGATCATCTACTATTGTCAATATGGATTCCTCACCACTACCTTGGGCCACGATCCATCTAATCAGTGAAACCATACCTCCCGAACCTAACAATGTTCAGCTGGAAGTTGATCTAGATCCTATCGTTCTTTTAGCAAAACATATTAATCTGGAATTTGAAAAACCAGAATTTGTTCCTGTATCAGTCACCCCACAATCAATTGTAGCCATTGAGTCTCCCATATCGCGTAGTCAACCACCTGAAATATACTTCGAGACTGATGGTGAAATCCTTCCACCTGGTTTTATTTTGATTGACAAAATACCATAAGAAAAAACACCTTCAACTCCAACCCATTTTAGATCTCAGATTGATCTTTATGTGACTTTTCCTCAATCACCACACACTGCTTTCTTTGATCCTATGACTATTCGAGTTCTCATAAATCATGTATGGCATATATTGGGTTGTATGACCATGGATGAGACAACATCTTCGGTTGTGCCATATATTTCGGTTGCAACAACACCTTCTCTTGCTACCCCGTTGATGTTTACCACATCACTAGAGTCACATTTATATGGTGGCCCTTCCGTCCCGCCTAGTTATCAATATTTATCTGGAACCTTATCTCGAGCATCATTAAACCCATGGATTGCACCAATGTAATCATCTAGTATTCTATTTGGTACATCTATGATGAGTATTGAATAAATTTATTATTTATATACATCTTTAGGGAAATATTAAGCTGGTCCATCTGGGTATATTCCATCCAGTATGATTTCAACTGGACTCCCAACATTTGGAGAACAATATATTCCATCGTATTTTACTCCTCATGTTGGGGGGAAACCTATGGTCACCCATTATGACATTACTCAGTTATTATATGGTCATCCTAATGTCAGAATGACTATTTTTCAGTGGAAAGCCACTCTACCCATCCAACCACAATCAGTTATACAATCATACCAACCGGTTTAACCTGTTGCACCCACATCTACTCCACTTGTTAATATATCTTTACCCCTGTTATAGACTCAAGTTGTTGTATCTCAACTGGCTCAGGTGGATCCTTCAACCCAATACCCTCAAGTTTTGGGCCCTCAGACCCCAACATCTTTGGCTAGTTTACAACAACCACCTCTATCTGGAATCACTTATTCATAAGATGGATTACCATATTATGGGATGTCAAAACCACAACCTAAGTTTTCACATGATGACTTTAAATAAACTTGTAGACCCCAAGCAACTGCTGCTGCAAATGCAAAAACCCTCATTCCAAAAACAAGTACCTTACCCAAGTTTTGGTCAAAAGAATCCTCAAGAATTTTATTATCAAAACAAACCCTATCTCGGTTACCAAGAAAAAATTCCTTATGCTAGTCCTCAAAAGCCTATTTCCCAAGAAATTTCATCATACCCTGGCTATGCTCAACCTGACTTAGCTGGCAGTTGCCTTTTGTTGCAACATTAGAGCTTCTAGATCTAAACTTGCTTACCAATGATCCAATCAATTATGCTCCTTGGTGGTCGATGATACTGCATAGATTTCCTTTGTATGTTCCTAAGTTTAGTGAAAAATCTGGGAAGACCTGTTTACACATGTTATGACTTATCATTTGTGGGGTTCATCTAACTGCCTTAGTGATGACTCCGTTCGACTGCATCTTTTGCAGCATACACTCACTATTCTGTTTGTGAAAAGGTACATTGAGTTAATGAGAGCTTCATTTGATAATTTCACTACCCTCGCTACTATATTTTTGACCCACTTCCAGTTTCCCCATATGATGTGAAACTGGAACAGAACTCTTGACCAAATTTAAGCAGACTAATGGTAGTCACATTTCTCATCATATTCATGAGTGGAGTCATCATCGTAGAATGGTCAAGACATTTCTTCCTAATAATCTCCTCACTGAGTGGTTCATTAAGCCCTTGTTACCATCTATTACCGAGGATGTCTCTAAGGGTGGCATCGTCATTGAAGCGTAGGTAATTTCTCGTGACCAATACTTATATATTATATATACTGAGTCTGGCATGCTTTACGAGACAATTCCCAATGTGCCACAATCTAATTTTATTGTTCCTCCTCCATTTAAGGACTATCATACAATAGATGGTATGATTGGTACTGCAAGCACACATAACTCTACTGCATCTAATTTTCCACCTTCTTCTAAAATCCATGTTGTGTCATATGACAAGGGAAAAAGTGACAAGCAACCCAGAAGTAAGAAAAACAAGAAATCAAGGAAAAAGAAAACTTCTACCCTACAAGATCGATCATCTAATCAATCTTCTAGAAATTGGAAACCTTGTTACCCTTGCATAATTTATAATGAGGAACACTTTGTTAAAGAATTTCCTCACCATGCCAAAGTCTCAAAATTGATTAAGACATCACATGCATCTGTTGTGTTGATAGATCCATTTTCGAATCTAGACACAAATTTGGTTGCCACGGATCCAACTTCTAGTTCCAAAGTGCTTATGCTATCTGTTGCAAAGCCAAAAACTAATGTTTTGGTGTCAATGCGAAATAAATATTACTCTATTAAGGCTAGTGATCAACCTACTACCTCGACCACGAATCTGTCTATTAAATTGATACCGCCAACTACTATTCCTAAATTGACAATAAAGCCACCAAATGGAGTCTTTCATAAATTGACATTTAATCCTCAAGCACGAGCTGCTCAAAATTATAATATAGTTGAAGATTTGGCTCAATCCTCTTCAACTATGCCGATGCTTGAGGTGCTTCAAAAGTTTCCCTTCCTAAAGCAGGCTTTTTTGATGGAAAATGGTCGAATTGATATGACATATTCAAATCATATAGTCTTTAATAATACGAGATATGTACCGTAATTACCAGAAAAATTGGCATCCTTCATAAAATTAAATGTTTTCAATCACCACATTCATCATACCATTATTAATGAGGGAGAATATACTTGCATTATGTCTCTCAATTGTTCTAAATCACTTTATGCTTTCAATGACATCAAGCACATTGTTCAATTTAATATAGATGATTTACACCCACATTCACCAAACTGGATTGATCACCTGATGCACTTGAGAGCTATATTTTTATGATGCCGACACTATAAAATATGCCTCATTGCACAAAAAATTGTGTTTTGTGTTGGTTCTAGTCATTTTCTTGGATTCCTCATCTCAAAAGAAGGAATTCGAATCGACCCGCTGAAGGTCTAGGCTATTCTTGATTTGCCTGCGCCTTCAAATTTGCTTTATTTGCAAAAAAATCAAGGAAAGGCTAACTTCCTAAGGATGTTCATACCCAACTATGCTGAAATGCTTAAAGTATTTACTCCGCACTTGAAAAATAATATTCCCTTCCATTGGGATAAGGTTTCACAAGCTTATTTTAATGTTGTCAAGGATACACTTGTCCGACCATCATTAATGTATCCCCCCAATTATCAAAGTGATTATTTATTATATATCATTGCAGCTGAAACAACTATTGATATGGTATTGGTTCGAGAAGAAGATGGGATAGAACATCCAATATATTATTTGAGTTGTAATATCAATGATATGATTGAAGTATTCATACGTCAAAAATCTTGCCTCGGCAGCCATTCAAGTTGTCCAAATATTTCGCCATTATATCCTATTCCAGAAGACCATTGTCATTTTGGATTGCAACCACGTGACTTACATTATGTCACATTAATTGCTCAGGGGGGAAAATCAAAATGGATAGTCATTTTGCATGATTTTGATTTGTAATTCGTCAAATCCAAGTTAAATAAATCTTTAGTTTTGGCTAAGATTCTCTACAACCTTACATCTGATAATACTACTACTACATTGGAACAATCAATTCTTGATGAGTCTCTTTTTCTAATTCGATAATTTGATCCTTGGTATGGGGATTTTATCATTTATCTCCAAACCTAGACTTTATGGCATGATACCTCTTGCTCTCAATAATGAAATATTCAATACCAAGCCAAAGATTATCTAATCATCAGCGATACACTTTATTGTCATGGTGTTGAAATGATTTTGAGGAGGTTCCTCACTCATAAGGAGGCCGAAAAGGTTTTAAATGATTGTCATGTTGGGGCTTGTGCTCGACACTTGTCTGGATATGCTACCATGCAGAAGATACTTTATGTTGGTTACTTTTGTCCTACCATATTTCAAGACTGCATCCTCGCAGTGAAAATTTTTCATGCATGCCAAATATTTGACCTTAAAATCTGCAAACCGTCAACATCAATGCATCATGTTACCTCTGTGGGACCATTTTGAAAATGGGGCATTGACTTCATGACCTCTAACCCTTGTTCATATGGGGGGCATGGTTATATCATTGTCATAGTAGACTACTTGACCAAGTGGGTTGAAGTGATGCCTACATTTAATAACACAAGACAAACATCTGCATTGTTCTTTTTTAGTATGCCATTTCACATTTTGGTGTTCCACAAGCTATAGTCACAGATCATGGTAAGCATTTCACAATCTCATGAAGAATGAGTTGACTGCCAAGTTAGGACTATCGCATGATATTTTTACTCCTTATTAGGCACAATCAAATGGAAAATTTGAGGCTATTAATAGGATTGTTAAATGATTGCTTCCATGAATCATAGGAGTTCATAAAAAAAACTGGAATTTAATCCTGTACTCGGCTTTGTGGGAATACCAAACCTCGGTGAGAAATGCAACTAGATCTACTCTCTTTCAATTGGTTTATGGCCTGGAAGCTATCTTGCCTATCCAATGTGAAATACCATTGTTAAAACTCGCCATTTACTTGCTACCTGACACCTCAGATGAAGAAGTGCATCTTTTCAACCTCATCCATCTTGATGAAACAATTCGTGAAGATGCATTGGCTAAGGAAGCACATAAGAGATGTATAAATGTAAAATACGACAAGAATGTTGAGCCTTTCATCTTCACATAGGGTAACCTGGTCCTTCTTTATGATCAGGAAGATGATGTAATAGGTACAAGTAAATTTGAGCCATTCTGGCATGGCACCTATATTATCAAAAGAGTTCATGCTAAGGGTGCATACGAGTTTGTATATTATGATGGAATTCCATTGGCACAGCCCCGAAATCGGTTGTATCTCAAATGTTACTATTCTTAAACATGAGTGTAGTGAACTGTTGTATTATATTGCATATATGTTGTTGATTTTCATTTACTGTCTTAGTTTGTTTTCTAGATTTTTCTTGAAGTTAGTAATCCACTTTACATTTCATCCCAGATGTCTAAATATTTGGAACCATTTAGTTGGTATGTTGATTTTTCTATTCATAGTATGTGGAATTTATTCTCTACAGCATGGGCCATTTTCTCTCTGAACTGCGAATCATTGAGTTTTAAAGGGATTGGTATTGGCTAGTAGACAAACAATATCGTTGAGTATAGCACATTGATCAAAATTTTCTTGGATGCAATTTCATTTCATATTAACCGTATCATCATAAGATTAGACTCACAACTCCTTGTACTAAAAATTACTAGGGTTTATACTGCCATAAATCCAACGTTGCATCGTATGTTCCTAAGAGTTCGAATTTTGGAAAGACATTTTGATTTCATTCAATATCAATGCATTTCTAGAAATTTGAACATATTAACTGATTCCTTGGTGAATTATGTTATAAACTCAAATTTGCAACACATGTAAAGATATATTTTCAATTCACATCACACAATTGAATAGGATTGCGCAATAAACTTAGGAAAACAATGAAAAAAATAGATAGATAGTTATAGGTTTTTACAAAATTTGTGCTAAAGACACATTGGTCATCTGACCTCAAAATGTATGAAAAATGTCAAAGTAAACTAGTGGTGCTCATGGTAACAAGCTACTGATCTAGCTATCCTACGTAGTAATCGCATCCAATGATTAGGTACGCCAATAGTATGGTGTTGCAGCCTCATAGGTAACTCTTCCATCCAATAATATAGAATCCCAAGGGTCAATCCCTCTATATGTTGTTGTATCTCAACAAGAGTTTCGATCATATCCAAATCCCGAAGGACTTCTCACCTGACATCCCTCTATTCTAGCTTGCCTACCCCCTGTGGTGACTGATCCACAGGTCGAGCCTGACCCACATCTGCACTAAATCAAAACTTTAATTTAGTCTTCGGAAACATCAAAATACAAAAACATGTAAAAACCTTAGAAAAGTCAAAAAACATGTTCAAAACATTCTTACCAAATGCCGCCCATTGTGCACCGTCTGGTAGGAAAAAATTTGGATCTCCTTGGAAGTCTATGCCTGCATATGCATAGTCTTCAATGGGGATCATTTGTCACCTAAACCAGGTGAAGAATGTTGTACAGAATACGATGGTATATTGACATTCATGTCTCGCCATCAAATCTACCCATATCTACATTTGTGGATCTATAGGGACAGAATTGCCTAGTGTGACATGTTGTCTCTGAATCAATGGAATCCACTCTAAGGAAAAATAAATGAGGATGGAACCATAGTTGAAAATTTTCCTCCTTCCTCCCTTCTCTTTGGTCAATTTTACTTTCATATAAAAGAGGACAACTTCGTCCCAGTTAAAAACTATTGGTCCTAAATACTCTAGTGCATATTGCATGTATGATTTATTTTCCACATGTAGTGTAGTAGAACCATCAAGCTTTGCGATGGTGAATATGATGGTCCTGAAAGCTAGATCATGTACATTGTGGATGCTTATTTTCCCATTCTTTCTTGGTTCAGTTCCTAGATGGCAGTGTTGTAGTATGTAATCTGTCACTGATTCTCCTCCAAGAGCACAACCTGTGAGGGAAATGGCAGACCCTTTTCTTGATAACCCTGTGAGAAAATAAATATCCTCCACTAATATTGGGACCATTTTTTCCCCAATGTTAAAAACCTGTGGCATCGAATCCCATGAATGAACAAAGAACTATAATAGTTCCATTTGTTGCCTCATTCCCAATAGTCTGAAGTACTTTAGTAACCCGCAATCTCTGAGGGCTCTTACAGTAACTGGATAATTTAGGGAAATCATGTTTTGTTTTTAATGTTCTATTTCCCTCCATGTAATTGTCATTTTTTTCTGATAAATACATGAAACATAATAATAAGATTCATTAGGATCCTTTTCATGCAAAAAAAACTAGGGAAAATTTGCGCACACAACAAGAAACAAAAATTGAAATAACGCCCAACACACCCCAGGTCAAGGGAAAATGCATTGCATATGTACCTAGCCTTCAAATCCAGTTTATGCAACACACCTTTCAACATTCAAGGGTGTGTTTCCCTATGAAAAAAATATATTTACCCTAAGGGGCTCAAAACCCTAAAAATTTGCAATGAAATGAAACATAAATGGTACTAAAGAAAATAAAAGGTTTGTAGCTCCAACCTAGATCTAATGGAAAAGAAAATCATCCACAGGATCTATCTCATTTTCACCAATATGTTCAAGAGAATTCATTTAGTGAATACTCATGCTTTGTCAATACTCATACACCTTCATTTTCATGACGGTCATCCCTAAACATTGTTATATCAAGTCACATTTTCTCTCCAAAATAAATAACTCCCATTTCGTGATTAAGTGCCTTCCTATCCACATCATATCATCATCCAAGAAGTTTACTTAGAAAAATCATCTTCCAGTACCTTGAAGTTTTCCTCAACATTGGCAAGTTTGTCACTTCTGAACCTTTGACTGAAAGACTTTGTTTGGCGTTCGATATCAAATAATGTATTCACCTCTTACAAACTGTATTGTGGCACCTTGAGAGGCTTTGAAATCAATGGTGGTTCTCTCTTGTTTCTTAAAAGCTCACGTCATTGGATGGTAATAAAACAATGTCGTCCATGTTTGACTACAAATCATATATTTTCATGGCTAGAGTTTTACCTGAACGATAGAGTGCATGACATACGAAGACCCCAGATCTAGTTTCATCCATCCAGGCCACGATCTCAAGATTTTTGTACACACCATCTGTACAATGGCTTTACATACAAATCATTATCTGATCATGGGCCTATATTTTTTGGCATGTCTGTATTGGGAAACATTGCAAAGTATATGACTTTCTGAATTATGTACATGTTATTAGACACTTACATGTTGAGTATGGGAATGCCTTCCTCAGTAATTCATGATCAAAGATGAAAATATCATGATGTAATGTATTGTAAAATTGACGCAGCTCACTCTCCACTTTAGTTCCGGCTCATCACATCATAAAGCATCTCATCCAAATACTATTATTATTTTCACTTCATGATTTAGGGGGCAACTGTTATAAGTCAATTTGGGAATCATCCCCCATGACTTGTTCAAACTGGAAATCATCCTGAGGACGAATGAAATAGGGTCCATCACCCCCTTATATTTTAGTTGTTATATGCCCAAAGAGAAGAACAATTCATTCATTGCTTCTATTGTGAGATTTCCAAGGTTTGAAGTATATTTTATATCACTTATTGACTAACCAATGCAGCCTCTAAAGGGACTGACTCTGTTGCAGTGCCAAATCCTCCATTCAAGGGTGCACTGCAGTGCACTTCCCAATACTCAAGGGTGCATTGGTCAGTTGGGAGTGAAATTCTCATTGTTCTGGAATCTCTACATGGCCAGTGCCTTCTCGAAGAGTCCATATGTGTCAAACTATGAATCTAGGTGTCCATATAACACCTCTGAACTTAGAAACATGTCTTTCCTATTATTAGAAAGTCATTGATTGAGAAACTACCATTAGCTCCCCTATAAATTGAGCACTCCATCTAAGTGCTGGTGAGGAAAAACTTGTGCAAAATTATGTTGTTGGATTCTCATTTGATAAGAGAGTGAAAGTACTGATATGATTCTGGTATGATGCTTGATGTGATGAGGCTGGAATGAAGGTGGAGAATTTTGACAACAAATCAATCCATTGGTTGTAATCTTCACCTTCTACTCTTTAATAAATATTTCAGTTCATTTTACCATACATATGTCTCTATTTATTGTAAAATGGATTCTTGAATGATCTATGTATTTCATATCTAATCGATTTGATTTGAGTAAGATAAGTAGATATATTGTATATTGCATGTTGTCTGTTTTTCTCTGTTTGTGTTTGCAGGAATCGATATGGCGATTAGAGTTGGATTAAGAGTGATGACAACAACCATAGAAGGAGGAGAAGTGATTGAATCACAAATAGGCTCCTTTACCATTCTATATATTTTCTTGTTGTAGAGAAAGTGAAATTAATTACTTCCTCTATTGTTCTAAGTGACTAGCAGCACACTTAGGGAATTTGGTTTATCCGTAGATCAAAATTCCACATAACAATAGTCACAAAATCATATTAATTAATTTATGATGATTAATAATGAACGTATAAATTCAATATAAAATTACTAAATTAGTAGTTTATATTGATTAACGATGAACACAAATAGAATGAGTACAGAACTAAATATTAGTTTATAATGATTATTAATGAAGGTAAATTAAATGAATATAAACGACTAAATAAGTCATTTATATAAAGAATATGAAACTACCAAAAAAAAATGACTAATGTAAATGATAAATTCGTGACTACAAACTATGACTAAATTTTTCATATATAAGACTATTTGTAGTTAATTTAGAGTATATTATAATAAACCAAAAATTTGGTTGTATTTCTTTGGCCATTAATTAGTATAAAAATATGACTAAAATTTGCATATACATGACTATTAGTAGCTAATTTATAGTATCTCATAACGCGACAAAACGTTTGGTCATATTTCATTGGTAATTACATGGTTTTCTTTGGTGATCATGTAGTAGTATATTTTATTGTTTATTTTGTCATTAATTGTGGAAATTAATGAGTAAATCAATGACTCAATTAATTTCCAAATTTATGGCTAAATATACTACTAGATGATAAAATTGAGACAAACAATTAATGATTAAGCTAAATATGACTAAAAGTTGGTCGCGTTATAAGATACTCAAAATTAGCCACTATTGGTCACCAACTAGAAAAATCACATTTATACACAAATTCTAGTAATTTTTTAGTTACTAATTAGCCAATTTGTACTACTGATTAGTGGTGGAAAGCACTCTAGGAGTGCTTTATTAACCCGATAACAAGCACCTTTGTTGGTTTATTCGCATCCATGGAAAGCATCCCATGGAATATGACCAACGTATCTAGTTAGTATCTCATAATAATAATCACATTATTCTTAATCAAAACATTTTAAATAATACCTTATGCAAAATATTTTTAACTATCAATCATTTATCACGGTAACTCTATATGTATTGAGAGAGGCTATAGTTCTCTAATCATAGAAATGATCAAAGTACTCATAATTGCACAAAGTGGATACTATCTTAGCCCTTGATAAAGACATCCACAACACTGGTATCGTGAATTCCTTGAAATGCAATAGAGATATCCCTCAAAATACAATTCTAATAGTTCTTCCTCGAGTGCTAGGTTCATTTCCTCCTAGGAATCAAATCAAAATTATTTTATTGATTTACACCTCCTCAAACCAAGAAGTTTCCTGCTATATATGGGTATAGGTCCAGTCTTTATCTCCCACTAGAACCTTTAAATTCAAGATTCCTTTCTCCCATAGAGTTTTCATACATATTGCACTCATGAAATTTGTCTCTAGTCATGTTAGATGCAGATATTTAATTACAATTATGTATTTCCTAGACTCTCCTGGTCTATCAGTTATATGCCACTGTTAAATATAGAATCACTTCTACAAAAATATTTTCACAAATTTAAAACATGATCGCCAATTGCAAACACATGAAGAAATATCATTCACACATAACACATATGTTTATCAGAAAAACCTAAATATAAAAACCCCACTATCATATATTATGTATATATCATGGATTCTGAAACAATCTCATACACAACTCTACTCCAAGAGCTCTCAGTACAATATACAATCGTCTCACACTATCATGTAGAAATTTGGAAAATGCCTTAGAAAATTTTCTACCTCACAATAGCCTACCTCCATCACACAATCCAACATGATTACAAAGACCAATTCAATGCAATCGTGCCCTCCTTGACTGCAAAATCCTCATGAGCATATCCAATGTGTGTTTTTCTTGCAAGAGTGCAATCTAATATAGTACGATTGATTATCAATTGTCCCTTTCACCTACCTCTCAACTAGGTCTCCATTGGATCTGACATGCATGTAGTTAATAGTAGTAAATATTCAATAGCATGTGAGATCACTCTATGTGAATTAATTTAATATTTAATTCACTGATCTCTCACTAGTGTATCTTCAGTTAAAACTAGCACAACTGAGCTTAACTCACTTAACTGACTTATACTACTTTACAACTCACGTAACTACACATCCAACTCTGTTACAACTTTGAATCACTCAGTTACAACTAAGTAAACTTTCCTGTCCCACCAACCAACCTTAGAAATCAAAATTCCTTTAGCTAACTGGTTTTCCACTTTAGTTACCTGATTTCAAGTGGTCCATGAGAATAGGTTCATATTTATTGTCCAACTATTATGAAGGGATAATAATAGTCGAAATGCATCTATAAATATACATGCGATATATAAATAGAATTTGCACATACATCTAAAAATAGAACATCATATATACATATAATTTTCTCAACATATATAAATACACTTCAACTATAAATAGAATTTTCTCATCCTTTCTAAAAAATAGACATACACCTAAAATTAGTTTGTGGGACCCACCTAGTGTAGGTGCTTAATTTTTACTAGGATCATCATCTTGTTGATTCTTAAGACTCCCTCTCAACAAGAAAGGGATTATCCTTCACCTCGATCCTATCTCTATGGTATTCGAATTTTCTCTTGGTGAGTGCCTTCATCAGAATATCTGCATCCTGATCCTCCATATGAATGTACTGAAGCAACATGCTATTCTGCTACACAAAATCTGTGATTTGATGATACGAGATATCTATATGCTTAGATCTATTATGAAACAAAAGATTAATTTAGAGTTTAATGCAACTGTGATTATCACAATGAATCAATGTAGGATCTAAATGAGAACTAAACAAACCAGCCATAATCCTTCTCATCTAGATAGCCTCACATTCAGCTTGATTTTTTGCCATGTATTCTACTTCTGTTGAAATGAGTGCCACAGATATCTGTTTCTTGTTGTACCAAGAAAAAGTTGTAGAACCGATACTGAAGACCCCTCCTGATGTGCTCTTTCTGTCTGTGTGGCTGCCCGCCTAATTTGCATCTATGAAGCCATGCAACTTCACCTCATCCGTATATCTGTAACACAAGCCATACTTAGATGTGCCCCTCAAGTATCTCAGGACATGCTTGCCCGCCTTCCAAAAGATCTTGGTAGGCTTAACCATTGCTTGACTGAGCTGGTTCACCGTATAGCATATGTCCAGTCTTGTATTCACTAAATACATTAGTGAACCCACTAACCTTCGATACACAGTAGCATCCACTACCTCTCCAGATGTAGTGTCCTCTTTCCTCTAGTTTCCTATAAGAGAAGTATCCTTAGGTTTGTAGCCATCCATGTGAAACTTACCCAGTATTTACCTTGCATACTTGCCTTGAGACACAAAAATTTTACCATCTCACTGCCATATTTCCAATCCAAGGAAATAATGAAGGAGGCCCATATCCTTCATATTGAACTCCTTTGCAAGGTCCTCCTTGCATGAGTGTATTAGTTGCTCATCACTAGTCAGTATTAAATCACCAACATAAATAAAAATGATTAAAATCTTACCCTCCACCAAAATTTGGTATAGGTTTACATCTGCCTCACTCTTGGTTAAGTCAAGTTTGATGAAATAGTTGTCGATTCGAGTGTACCAAGCACGGGGTGCTTGCTTCAACCCATACAACGCTCTTTTTAGTCTACACACATGCGAATCACTACAGAAGATCTCAATTCCTTTAAGCTGCTCAATGTACACTTCTTCCTCAATGATCCCATTAAGTAACGCAGTCTTCACACCCATATGATGCATGTGCCAACCCATCTGCACTGAGAGAGCAAGGATGGTCCTTATGGAAGAATACTATGCAACAGGTGCAAATGTTTCTTGTTAATCAATCCCTTCGATATGTGAGAAGACTTGGGCTACAAATATGGCCTTGTATTTCTTAGAACTCCCATCAGTAGATTTCTTTACCTTATAGATCCATCTTGAACCTACCACTGATCTATACACTGGCATTGGAACAATTTCCCAACCACTGTTTCTGACAATGGAGTCATACTACTCCACCATTGCATCTACCCATGTGAGTTCCTGCACTGCTTCCTAAAAGGAATATGGCTCAGTCACAATACATTTTCTCATAAGATCCATGTATCCAGTGAATCGTTCGAGACTTGTTTGTGCTGTGAAGTAGAGACTCCTACATTCTATGCACCATCAAGTTTCAGCCTCTCAGCTGCTATGGTAAGCCTTATTCCAGTTCTAATGGTTGGATTTGCATGACTGGACACCTCTAGTCCATGAACCCCCTCCTGTGGCCGATCGACATCTAGAGACTCATATTTTGGAACCAACAGTTCCTCCTCCACATGCAAGTTCAAATCCCTCTCAAGTGACAACCGCATGGCTTTCCCCTCATCGAATTTTTTATCCCATCGCATAACAGTCATCTTACTGTTAGGAAAATACACACGATAATTATGGTGTGTTTCTGTGTACCCCACAAATATCCCAACTTCAGCAGTCGGCTTTAGATTCTTCTTGGCATTCTTGGTCACATGCACATAAACATATGAGCCAAAAATATTAAATTGAGAAACATTTGGTTTCTTACAAGTAAAAGATTCTTCAGGTGTACTCATGCGAAGTACTCTATGAGGACAATGGTTTTGCACATAAACCGCAGTGTTGCATGCTTCCACCCACAAAGGAATTGGTAGGCCCTAATCATGCAACATTGCTTGTGCCACACCCACGATCATTCTGCTCTACCTCTCTGCGACCGAATTTTGTTGTGGGTTATTAGGCGCTATGAGTTATCTTTGAATTCCTTCTTTTCTACAAAAGTATTTGAATTCCTTAGAGATGTATTCTCCACCATTATCGCTCTGTAGAGCCTTCACTTGCTTCCTCGACTCTTTCTCAAGAAATGCCTTAAACTAATAAAAAATTGAGAATGTTTGATCCTTCTTCTGCATGAAGAAGATCCAGCATTTACGTGAAAATTCATCAAAAAAAATAAGACAATACCCGTGTTATTTTTTTGAAGAAACTGAGAGTGGTCCACACACATCTGTGTGAACTCTCTCTAGGATCATCGAGGCACAGTTCTCCTTTTCAAGAAAGGTGGACTTTACATACTTCCCCATGGTGCAACCCTTGCATTGATCTAACTAAGCAAGTGTTCACATTGGAATTCCACTAGATATTTGCTACATGACTTTCAAGGCTCCATGATGAAGAGGGCTCAATTGCCTGTGCCATAATTCACCCTCATCCTAGCTCACCACTTCTTTTTCCTTTCCCATCATGTTAGCGAAACCTTCTACCTCGATTTTGTAGAGATTCTTGACTTGAATCCTTATCCTCTTGGATTGACCCATTGTTTATGTCGCAGGAAATATTTTCCATCGCTGAAAACAATGTCGTAGACTCCATCCCCCAACACTGTGACTAAGACCAAGTTTTTCTTCAGACCTAGAACATGCGTAACATCTTTCAATTGAAATGGTTTACCTGACTCCCTCTCAAAGGTAATGGTACTAATGCTAGTCGCATTGTATTGTCCATCGTCACCCATATCTATATGCATCTGGAGATCTTTCTCCTCCAAGTCACTAAAAGGATCCTTATCTCCTGTCATGTGGAAGGAAGCACCACTATAAAGATATCACACCAATCCCATTGCACTTGAGACCAAGCATGCGATCAAATAGAAATCAATTTAATAGTGAGATGCCCATGTTCGTGATAGTGAAAACACTTCACCTTGGACAAATCCAGCATATTTCCTTTAGACTCAAATTTTGAGTGGAATTTCTTCCCCATCCCTTTCCTTTCCTTGGTATACAAACCACAATCCTCTTTAACATCATGCTTTTATGAAGAACCATCTCTAGTGTTTGGTCTGAACTCCTCCTGCACTAGATCCGACCATAGTCGTTCCCAATCTGGTAGTTTTTCCCATCCGTTGACAAAGTCTTGATAACTATGCCAATTCCTAGGAAGTCCCAAGAGAGCCAAGCTCAACAAATTATCATCAATAACAGTGATTCCCACACTCCCTAGTTCATCTCGACATTAGAAAAAATTTGTGAGATACTTTGGAAGATTGTCGCCCTTTTCCATCTTGATCTTTTTGAGTTTATCCTTCAACACCAATTTCGTATGGTCAATGCTGCTTTGGAAAAGATCTGTCAAAGCCTTCCACATAGCATACAGAGTGGATTTCCCATGAAGGCTTGAGACAATATGGTCTCGTACACCTTCCAACAGAATCCTTCTTGTTTTCGCTACTTTCTTTTGCCATGCATCAAGTAATGCAACATCTGTTGAAGTGGGCTTTGGAACATCATTGTAGATGAATTACTTCAAGCCATTATCTTCAAGCCCCACCTCCATCCTGTCCTACCAGGAAATGTATTTTGAGCTTCCCTCGAGTGAATACTCTAACTGCAAGCCATTGAAAGCCATTTTGATTCTTACTCAACTTTTTCACCAAGAAATTCTGCAGCAAATTCGAATTGTTTCCACCAACAAACTTAGCTACTACTTCAAAATTGCGATCTTTTGTGCTCTGATACCATACAAAAAATTTAATACAATTATGTATTACCTAGATTCTCCTGATCTAACAATTATATTCCACTGTTAAATACATAATCACTTCTACAAAAATCTTTACATAAATTTAAAACACAATCGCCGATTGCAAACACATGAGGAAAGATCATTCACACATAACAAAGATGTTTACTGGGAAAGCCTAAAGCTAAAAACCCCACTATAATATATTATGTATATATCATGGATCATGAAACAATCTCATACAAAACTCTGCTCCAAGAGCTCTCAGTACAATATACAATCGTCTCACATTGTCATGTAGAAATTTGGCAAATGCCTTAGCCAATTTTCTGCCTCACCATAGCCTGCCTCCACTAGGCAATCCAAGTTGAATAAAAAGACCAATTTGATGTAATCATGCCCTCCTTGAATGCACAATACTCACTAGAATATCTAATGTGTGTTTGGCTTGCAAGAGTGCAATCCAATATAGTACAACTGATAGTCCATTGTCCCTTTCACCTACCTCTCAACTAGGCCTCCACTGGATCTGACATGCATGTAGTTAACAGTAGTAAATATTTAGTTTCATGTGAGATCACTCCATGTGAATTAATTTATATTTAATTCACTGATCTCTCACTAGTGTATCTTCAGTTACAATTAGCACAACTGAATTTAACTCACTTAACTGAGTTAAACTACTTTACAACTCACATAACTACACATCCAGCTCTGTTAAAACTTTGAATCACTTAGTTACAACTAAGTCCACTTGCATGTCCCAACAACCAACCTTATAGCTCCAAATTCCTTCAGTTAACTGGTTTTCAACTTCAGTTAACTGATTTCAAGTGCTCCATGAGAATATATTAATAATTATTGTCCAACTATTATTAAGCTATAATAATAGTTGACATGTATTTATAAATAGACATGCAATTTATAAATGGAATTCGCACATACATATAAAAATAGAACATCATCTATAAATAGAATTTTTTCAACACCTATAAATAGAATTTTGCTATAAATAAAATTTTCTCATCCATTCTAAAAATAGACATGCACCTAAAAATAGTCTGTGGGCCCCACCTAGTGTAGGTGCTTAATTCTCACCAGGATCATCATCTTATTGAATCTCAATATTATATTTTTGTGGTATTCCACCAATGACATTTATCTCTGGTCATGTTAACACCTGGTGGTCAAATTGGCCAAGCAGGGTCATCACTTTGGCAAAAAAAATGAGCATTTTTCTTATCCCTTCATGGACCAGAACTGATTTTCATTGTTTCCTAACAGTTAGGAATTTAAGTGTTGATGTGGTGGATCCTATAGTTTTCTCAAAACAAATAATAGTAAATAAACACTTTCATTTTACTAACAAAATAAATATTTACTTTCTCATATAGAATATTTACTTCTCAAATTTCAACCATATGTCATTCTAGAAAAT
Source organism: Pinus albicaulis (assembly GCA_034641835.2). Lineage (NCBI taxonomy): Eukaryota > Viridiplantae > Streptophyta > Pinopsida > Pinales > Pinaceae > Pinus > Pinus albicaulis. Next base: position 1,215,304,519 of record CM076579.1, read on the forward strand.
CATAAAAGTCATTTTAAAGTGGATATACCACTTTTCCTTGATTTTATTTTGAGATATGCATAAAAATGAAGTCACAATTTGATTCCCACTACCATCAAATGTTTCCGTGAAACATTTCCCAACGTATGATTCGTACCGGCTCATGAAGCCTTGAAATGTTTCAAACCCTAATTCCCAAGGATCCTCACAATTTTGACCTTCAATCAAGGTGTCCCCTAAAATCCAACAATTCACGGGAATAATGAATGACATCTCATGTCACACAAGTGATGCTCATTTCAAATTTACCACATGATAATCAACATTCATTTCAGAAAAAACATCACTTCATATTCTATGCACACATATTTCATGTCATGTTTTCATAAGAGTGAACATGTTACATTATATATTCACATTTCAGTTCCAAATCCCATCAAATTTTTTCACCATTCATTGGTTCCTATATTTCATGTTTCTAAAATATTAGTTATGTTACTATGCGTCCATCAAACTACATGTTATTCAAACAACTCTCAAAATACAAGAAAATATACATCAACAACTTATAAATAAATCTCTTCGAGTGGGAAACCGCCTTTACATTACATAAATGAAAAATCTTTGATGATACAAATGAGCAAACCTACTTTCTATATATAGGGTTCTAAGGGGTTTCAATATAATCAGAGCCTACATAACAATAATAATGTAAGGGAAAAACAATAACAACAGTGGGCTCCTATAGGGCACAATAATAAAAATATGGGGACTACATGGGCACACAAATAACAACAATGGGCTTCTATGGGGCACAATAATAACAATATGGGGACTACATGGGCACAACAATAACAATAAGGGGCCTACACTAACAATAAAAATAAGGGGCTACACTAGTATTATAGTGACCTAACATGCCCATATTCTTGAAAAATGTGGTGTCCTCAATGCTTGAGTAGTTCCAGAGGATTCTGTAAACGATTCTCATCCTACCATGTGGAATTTTTAGCGTGTAATTTCTTCCATTTTATGAGATATTTTGTAATTGATCCATTTCGTAATTGTCATGATTTTGTTTCCATGACTACTTCACTTTCCAATATGTTTTTTCCTTTCTCATGAAGTTATAGAAATATTGTTTGGTATGGGATTTTTTCACCTATAATGTTGTTTAAGCATGAAGCATCGAAAATTGGGTGCACTAGGGATGATGTAGGAAGCTCCAATTTGTACGCCATAGTACCAAACTTTTGCAACACCTTTTACGTACCATATTAATTTTAAGATAGTTTATTATCCTTCTTAGCTTTCTTGAGCGACATTTATTTGTATGGTTATAGCCGTAAAAATACCAAGTCATCTACATCAAAAATTCTATCACTGCGAAGTTGATCTTCTTGTTGTTTCATTCGATTATACAAATATTTATGTTATCCTTTAATAGTTGGAAAACTTGTTTTTGATGCTTGATTCGATATTACATTGCTTGAACATTTGTTTTTTCTTTTAAAGATGATGTGATGGACAATGGATGATATCCAAAAAGTGTCATAAATGGCGTTATTTTTGCTACAGTGTGGAAGGAAGTGTTATACCACCATTCACTGAGAGGTAAGAACTTGACCAATTGTGTTTTTTTACCACATAAAAAATAATGAAGAAATCCTTCCAAAAATTTGTTCACTATCTTAGTTTTCCCATCAGATTGAGGATGATAAAATGATATGATCTAGTTGACTACCCCGAAAATAAAATAATTCCATCCAAAAATTTCCAGTGAAAACGGGATTGTTGACGCTTAAAATAATCTTTGGGTCTCCATGTACCTTTTGAACTGTTCCCATAAATGCAGTAGAAACTATATTGGATTTAAATGGATGAGATAATTCACAGAAGTGTGCATACCTGGAAAGTATATCAACTACCACCATGATGACATTGTTTCCTTCGAAATTGGGTAAACCTATGATAAAATCCATTGAAAAGTCCTCCCAACATTGTCTTCGAATGGATAAAGGTTGTAGCAGATGCGAGGTCTTAATTGTCTCAACTTTATTTTGTTAGGAGACCAAAAATTTTGCCACAAACTTTTGAATATAATATTTAAGCCCATCCCAAAAAATTATTTTTTGACTCTGTGGTAAGTTTCTAAAAATCATAAGTTTCATCATAAGGGAGAGATGTGCAATTAAAAAATAATATTTTTTTTTAGTTAGGAATTATTAAAAATATATAAGTGATATTTGTACCATAATGAATCATTCTTCTAGGTAAATGTATCATTTTTACTAAGATCTTGCTGCACATTTTGAATTATTGTCCACATTTCTTCTCCATTCTTCCATTTCTCCCTTGTTTTTTTTATCTAGTATGGTTGGATAATATAAACGGCACAAAGCAATGCTTCCACATCCTCATCCTTTCTTCAGAGTGTGTCTACAAAAAAATTTAGCTTCCCTTTTTTGTAGATGACTTCAAAGTAGTAACCCAACATCTTTGTAACCCATTTTTAGTGCTCTTCCAAGATGGTATTTTTTCCAAAAAATATTTAATACTATCATGACTTTTTTTTACCTGGAAGTTTCTTCCCATTAGGTAAGGTCACAACTTATTTTTTGCATGTAGTATTGCAAAAATTTCCTTCTCATAAGTAGGTTTCTATAAATACTTTCCTTTGATTTGTCGACTTTTAAAAGAAATGGGTCTTCTTTCTTGAATTTAAAAAACACCAATTCAATCTCCCGATGAATGACATTCCACAATAAAGGTTTTTGTGAATTTTGGCATAGCTAAGACCGGTTATTGGCTCATTGACTCTTTAATATGTTGAAAGGGCTTGGCTTCTTCTAGAGTCCAAGAAAATGCATATTTTTTCAATAATGTTGTTATATGTGTTGTTATTCTCCCATAATACTTAACAAACTTGTGATAATAGCCTATTAACTTGAGAAATCCTCGTATATTCTTTATGATTGTGGGGATTTTCCATTCCTTCACGGATTTAATTTTTTTAGGGTCTACCTTAACACCCTAATGAGACACAATATGACCTAGATAGATCACCTCTTGTACTGCAAAGAAAAATTTGGAGGTTTTTGTATATATTTGTTTATTCTCCAACAGTTTGTGCACCCTCTCAACGTGTTGAACATCATCCTTCCAAGACTTGTTGTAGATTATCATATCATCAAAAAAATACTAACACCATTTTTTTAAGGAAGGGTTGAAAATGGAATTCATCAACCCTTGAAATGTAGAACGTGCATTGGTAATGCCAAAAGGCATGGCCAGAAAGTCATAATGACCCTTATGAGGTATAATTGTTATTTTTGTAATGCCTTTAGTATTCTTTTAATTTGATGATATCTTGAACGAATATCCAACTTGGTGAAGTAAATTGCTCCATATAATTCATCCATTCATTCATCATTGTGAGCAATGGGAAATTTATCTTTAATAGTGATATTTTTGAGCTCCATATAATCAATACACTTGCATCATGATCCATCGTTTTGATGCACCAATAATACCAGAGAAAAGAATAACTTTGACTAGGTTTAATTATACCAACCTCTAGCATTTCTGCAATCATACGTTCAATTTATCTCTTCTGGGCATAGGGATATTTGTAAGGCCTTATGTTTGGAGGAACAATTCATGGAATCAAATTAATATCATGATCATGATAATGAATAGGTGGGAGGCATTTGGGAGTCTCAAATACCTTGGAATTATTGTCCAAGACTTTTTCGAGATTTGGAGAAATAGATGATTTCGAAGTTTCAAACTCTAGTGAGCATAATTTTATAATTACGCCTCATTTTCATTTATTTAGAATATTTTTCATGCCATTAGATATGATCATATTTCTAGGTTTCCCTGAAATACACCTTAATTCAAATTCCTTTCCTTCCCAAAAGAAATTTAAGAAATGTTCTTGAAATTTAAAAGCCATTGTACCCAAAGATTGTAACCATTGAACTCCTACTTCAAAATAAGCACCACTGATTGGAATGGAAAGAATTGGGCTACTCAATACATATCCCCTAATGTTTAGCTTCATATTATGGCCCTTTCCAAAGAAATTTATAGTTCCTCCATTTTCAACCATCACTTGACACTCTGGTGATAGATAGAGGAAGCCATTCAATTTCTTGGTTATATTTTAATGAATAAAATTATGGGTACTACCTAAATTAATCAATGCTATTACCTTTTTATTCTTGGGAGTTTGAGGAGTTGTAATTCTTTCCAACGCATTATAAGATATGTTCAGATCCATTTCTTGATTCTTTAATGTTGGTTCCTGATGTATATCCTCTTCTTTTGAAGTTTCTTTTTTCTTTTCTTCCTCCTCTTCACAATCTATGCAAAATAATTTCTTCTCAATAGACTTATTCCCTTTAGTATATTTGTTATTACAACTATAACAAAGCCCTTTTTCTCCTTTTTATTCCAATTCTTGTGGTGGCAACCTTATAGGTTGTGGAAGAATAAGAGAAAAAACACTTGCATATTTATAGTTGTGAGTGGTAGGCTTCCTTGTTGCCATAATTTTTCTTTCAATTTTTCTTGCCAACTTGAATGCCTTCACAAATGAATCATGTTCACAATGGTGAACCTCATGTTCGATGTTATTATTTAAAGTCCCTATGAATACATTAATCTTACACTCCTATGGAGTATCATTTAACCTTATATTCAATTTTTGAAAGTCCTTAATATGTTCAACCATTGAACCCTTTTGTTTCAGATTTATCAAATGGCTAAAGGTGTTGATTTTTTGTATACTCATAATCTGCTATAATTTTTTCCATAAAAATTAACCAAGTGATAAGTGGTGTATGGGATAAAACCATTAATAACATACAAATTTATTGGGTTCTAAATATAAACTTTCAAAGCGTACATTTTGTGTGTTTTTCACATTATGGAGATTAAAATACTGCTCCATATGTAGTATCAATGTTACCGTATCCTTGTCATCAAACTTCCTCATCTTGATCCTTACAATATGGTGGGTCTTAAATCCAACATTAGAGTTTATGAACTGTTGATTGACATTTATTTTTTTCTCATCATGGGTTTGATCTACTACCCTTTCTCCATTAAGAATCATTTCTTGTAACAACATTTTCAAACCTTCCATGTCTCATTTTAGATAATTATTCATGTACTCCATGTTTCCTTTTAGTTTTTATTCTATACCATCGATCATATCTTCCACACCATTATTTAAATCATCCACATCTTTATTAAAACCATTCATATTAGCTTTCACTTCTTTTTTGGTTACTGTTTGCGAGAGCGAAATTTGTTGCACTTGGTCTCATAATTGCGATATATCATGTTGCACTTCTTCCTCTTCATATGTGATAGTAGAGATTTATTAGGGCTTAATGGGTGTGAAATTATTTTTTGGAGGAATTTTAGAACCCAATACTGATATCAATGCTTCGATATTCCCTTGGAATCACTTCAAACTTATTTTTCAAACAAAATTTTTGCAATTTAAAAAACAATACACACCCTTTCGTTGGTTTTGTGGAGCCCTATATTGAACCTAATGTATCTCTGTGATTTCATATCCCTAAGATTTGAAATTATGTTTTATAGTAGCCCTCTGAGTCTTATTTCCAATTTCACATGTCAGACCTAATTTGGATTCTTGAAGATAAGGTTATGCTCGATATCCCACAATGTCCTAATTATGGACTAGTTCAGTAGACAAAACTTGTATGGAGTTCCACATGTAACTGTTTCGACCTTCGGCGTTGAAATTAATATGCATGAGAATATAGTCCATTTGTTTTTGACCATTTTTTACAGAATGAAATTCGAAGCCCGAAACAAAAGTTATGACGATTTTCCGTTGGTCACCTGTTTCAAATGAAAATATGGAGTTTGCAAAAATCTAAATTCCTCAAATCATATATCCAAAAATATAGTGAACCAAGAAATCAAATTTTTACATGATGTTCCCCAGTATTTATACTCCATGTGGTTTTAATTTCATCTTCCTAAGATTTGTAGAAAAAATGGTATAGTAAAAATTCCAATATTTCCTATATAAAGAAGCGAAACTATAGAATACAAATCTCTGATACCAAATGTTTTGCAACGAACTCACAAAATATAAGAAAATATAGATCAATGACTTAGAAATCAGCCTCTTTGAGGGGTCAAGCACCCTTACATTACATAAATGAAAAATTCTTGGATGATACAAATGGAAAAACCTAGTTTTTATATATAGGAGTCTAACAGGTCACAATATAATCATAGCCTACATAAGAATAATAATGTAAGGGGGCAAAAATAACAATAAGGGGTCTACACTGAAAATAACACTTAGGGGATACACTAGTATTATAGGGACCTAACGCTACCCCTATTTAATCATACCTTACACAAAATATTGTAATTTACAAATATCTTGTCAAATATATTCCAGATGCATTCCATTTTTCAAATGCATCAATGTTCTCAACACTTCAATTGAGTAGGAAGCTATCGGTCCTATGATTTTTCAATTATGTAAACATGTGTCATGCTTTAACAGTAAGTATAGAAAATAAGGTACATCTCCTAGACAATTCCTTTGAAGGAATTAAAAAAATGTGTCCATGAAGATTTTTTCCACAACAACAGTTAAGGAAATAAGACCTTCTAAAAGATATATCATTTTTAATTGAAAAAATTACATTAAAGGCATGTCATGCACATGCACTCAATCATGAGTCACTATGTAGAATTACTAGTTAAATTCAATCACATGTACTTTTCTTCTCAAGTAAATTAGTAATTTCAATCGATTCAAAATCCTCTCCAAATTTTGGATAGTAATGATAATGAAGACACCACAATTCTACAAGATAATGGACCTAACTAATTAGGTTGAATATGTAGTGTCACCAATAATACTCATAAAGGATTAAAATTTAATATTTTTTTAGATTCATGAAGTATATTGACTCATTCATACTAACACCATTCTAGAATCATTAACTTGTAATATTACATTGTGATGTCTGAGGTTTGAGCAACCAATGTAATAAAAAACACCTAGTTGATACTTGTTCTATCTTTAAGTTGATATAACATGCATAATCTATTTAATCTCATGTATTTCCATTATTGGACAATATATTATTAAAATATCAAACAATTTACGTTGTCCTTATCACACCAGTTACCATTTATGCATGTTCATATAGAAGGATACACCCTTTTCCTTTCGATTCTTATTATTGACATAAAAATATATTTCGACTAAATCAGTCACTTTTAAATACATTATTGTTATTGTGATCTAAGTTCTTTATAACATTCAAAAACTTATAGTCATGTGTATGCATTGTTAAACAAATATCCATTTTCATAGTCATCATAGTTTCTTTCATACTACCTTTATATGCATAAAAGCATACACAAAACTTTACTCATATAAGAACATTATTTCACCATTAGTACTTGCATGTAGATAAAAAATATGGTAACAATTTAGAAGTAAAAAACAGACTCAAACACATATTCCCACCATTAAGAAAATAATATGAGTATGGATTACCACTATCACATTGTTTACAACATAACAATGACCTTAAATAAAAAAATTGAATGATGCATATTGCATTATAGCTTTGAACATAAGTTTAATAGTCTATCAATAGATCACATATAATTTAATATTATTTCAATCATCAATAATGATTCCATCATATGCTAATTCATCAGAGGTAGTGAAATATACTAAATAGTCAATGTTACTAACTATTATAAACTCAATCAAAATTCAAAGTAATTCCATGAAAAGAAACAAATGAGCATTAGCCATTACAGTGAAGACCTACTGCTTGACACATTTTTTATTCTCATCATTCAAGGGGGTTATTTTAATGTCTCTTTAAGCATTATATTATCAAATTCAAGGAAAACCCTTGCATATTTTTTATTCTTTCATTATCACAATGTTTTCATCAGGGAAAATTTTAGGGGCGAATTTTAGCCCAAAGGCGAATTTTAAGGGTTTTTAAATTTTGGTAGGGCGAATTTTTTATATAAACCCATTTTCTATAGTTTTATAAAATTAGTCCTATAATTATTTTAAAAATAATTAATTATTAAGTAATAGCCAACCAAAATAAACGCTGATAAAATTGAAAACATGAAATTCGCCTCCCGATTTTCTGGTTTGGAGCAGCATTCGCCTCGATTTACTAAGTTTGGGGAGGGATTCCAGTGATTCGCCCCCATTTTTGCTGATTGGGGCTTGGAAGTTGGAGGCGCAATAAAAATTTGAATGCATTTGCCGAAATTTACTGGGTCGGGGGAAGGATTACAGTGATTCGCCTTGGTTGGGCTTGGTCGCTGGTTGGGCTTGGTCGGAGCTTGAAAGGAGCTGTGTGCAACAATGCTCAGGGCAACAACTTACAAGATCTGGATCCTGGACCCTGGTTCTGATGATGCTGCACACATTGACTGATGACGCTGCACGCATTGACAAGAATCAAGATCTGGTTTCGTTTAGGGAGATGGTAGTTGGCCGGAAAGGGATTTAGAGTACCAAGATGGTCCATTTCCCCGGTGCCATGGAGCTAAACCCACGAGGAGGATTTTATTTGCAGGGTATGTTATTTCTCTGCATTTCTGTTTATGTGTTTTTATATATCTATTCTGGACCCTCTTAACCTTTTTGCTGGAAGTATTTCACCGGTGTTATCTTACATGGGAGGGTTCCAAGGCATCAAGATCTCTCATTGCTCTTGCGTTTGCAAACTCCAGAGCTTTATTGTCCCCTGTGTTTTCCACATTTTCATAATCCTTATATACAGATTAAACCAGAGGAAGTCTGTGGCACCCAAAATGGTAGCAAATGAAGGGTGGAGAGCCAATGCTGATACTCACAAGATGACTCCAGAGGATGTAGAGAAGCTGGGGCTTCAGCAATCCAAGAAACCTCCGGGCAAACATCCAGGGACTACTCTGCACCAACGTGGAAGACTAGGCATATCCAAATCTGGGACTATTGTATTCTCAAATTGTTGAGGTCGATGATAAAGGAGTTGGATCAGGGGCCAAGGATTTTGCGCTTTTACTTTTTCAATTTGGCTCTGGATGTTTGTATTTGATCAAATCACCTTCAAATCCATTGAAATTCACCTTCCAGTCGACTCCATCTGAATTAGGCAATCAACAGAACACAAATAGCCTTGAAACCCTTATATTACCAGGGTTAAATGCAATTTCCTTAGGATTAGCCTTGAAAATCAGGCTATAAACGTTTACATCGCCTTGAATATTTCCTTGGGATTAGCATTGAGCATGAAAATTTCTTAAAAATCTTTACCACACGGAGAATGCAACCTGCAATCTCAACACCATGGATTATGCAGGGAAAATTCTTGAAAATTCCTGAAATTTTCCACCTCAACAAAGATGAGTTTCGACAATCATTATTGTATCTGGATTACCACGAAAATCGAAAATCTTGAAACCTTTTCAACACAGATAATGTGATCTCAATCTCAACACTTCCAGGATGAAATCCTTTTCAATAAGGATTATGCAATGTCTATCTTGTCACTTCAGAAAATCTATGCAATCCGGAAATCAATCTGGAAATCCTTATGATATACATATTATGCAAAAGAATTCAAATACGCCCTCCTCTGGGACTTCCACTGAAATTTTATCTGTGGATTTACATGCCAAGGCCATGATTGTGGTTTTGTGTTTGAATTCTTCTTTCACCAAAACAAAACTATTAACATGCACGAAATTGTACAGAAACATGCACATGAATAGTTAAGTTTTCGTGAGAAAAGAATTCAAATACATAACCACTATCATAGCTTTGGGTGCCAACTGCCAACCCTGAGCCCTCCTCTAGGACTTCACAGCTCAATTGTGGATTTACATATAAATGCGTGATTTATATATGATGTGAAGTTTGTAAGAACTAATAAAATTTAAACAACAGTACTTAGCTTTAGTGCAGGTTTAGATGCAGATGCAGTTAACAGTATTTAGTTTTAGCTTTAGTGCATGTTTAGATTCGGATGCAGTTAGCTTTAGTGCATGTTTAGATGCAGATGCAGTTAAGCTTAATTTAGTTCTTACATACAGTTAAGAAATAATAAAATTTAAATACTATTTAAATATGTAATGTATTTAAGTGCTTATATGCAATTAAGAAATAAGTTAACTTTAACTTAGTGTAACCTTATTTAAGTGTTTGCATACAGTTAATAAATGCCCTTACCATTGCTTTCCAAACTATCGGTACCCGTCCATGGCCTATTTTTTCAAGGGTTCCCTTGGGAATATGGACTACAGAAAACTAGCATGCTGGTATTCCTTCCAGTACTGATTTCACTAGTGTTAGTGCCCCACTGCCCCCTCTCCCCTCTTAGACAACCATATATAACACCCTTAAGTCTCTTCTCTATTTTTTCATACAACCATGGCCAGTCTCTAAATCTATAGTCATTGTGCTTAAGTTTGAAGCGAAGATATTGTACTCCATTATCAATGGTTACCGGATTGAAGGGAAGAATAAACTCACATTTCCTTTCTCCTTATTTGAGACCATTGACTATTGAATAGAATAGGAAACTTATTATTGTTCACCTCCATCTCTGTTGCTTAGCTGTAGATGTCCAAGATCTTCTTGAAATTTTTGGCTTATATTTTGGTCCTTTCTCCAAAAAGAATAATATCATCGACAAATAATAATAGCCCATACTTTACCTTTGATGGAACCTTCTCTTTTGCATGCTATTAGCACTCTGCTCTGGCCTTTTGCTACTGGGAGGAATAGAAAGGGGGACATTAGAAAGCATTGTCTTAGGCCTCTTGTGGTAAATATTTCTTGAGGCCAGATCCATTAATTAGCACAACAAATGCACCTGAAGAGAGGCACCCCCATGATCCAGTTCATCACTTGAATTCTCGTTCCTATTTGGAGTAGGATTATGTTTTTAAGTACATTCTATTAACCTTGCCAAAAGCTCTAGCCAGATCATGTTTCATTACTATAGCTGTTACCTTCTTTATTTTGATTGAGTGCAATTCTTATTGGGTTAAACCCATCACATCAAGCATTTGTATACTGTGGAGGAACCCAAATTCTTCATCTGAAATTACTTCTGAGAGAATTCATTTGAGTCTGTTTGTTCTGATTTTTTAATAAATTTGTGAACCAAATAACAGAGTTAGATAGGCGTATAGTCATCCGTTGCTTTAGGCCCATTCCTCTTGGGAATTGATGTTATGAATGTGGCATCAAGGTCCCCAAGACATTCCGTAACCTTTTGGATTCTTCAATAACCTTGAGTTAACAATCCAGAAAATCCCATGTAGAATCTGTTGTCCCTCCATCCAGGCATGGACTTCTAGCTCTCTTGAAAGATTGAGGCTGTCTTTTTGCTGTTCATTTACTAATCTGTGGAAGTATGACACCTTGAGAATCTTTGCTATGTTGCATTCTGGGGGATCTTGGAACAAAGTTTTGTTATGATTGACACTTCTGCTATCTCCTGTAATTTTTTGGCCTTAGAAACATCATTTTTCCTGATCTCCCAGATTGTGTTTATGTTCTTCCTGTGTTTGGCATAATTGGAAGAATTGTGTATTGCCATCTTCCTTTGCCAATCATATGTATAGCTCTGCATGCTACTTCTTCCTTTTGCAATAAATATGTCAGATCAGCTTTTCTGTTACTGTAAATATGTCATCATTGTTTATTCTGCATATTGATTTGATTTGATTTTCTGTTGTTGTTGGCACTTCCTGAGCATTCTTTCTGGCCCATTATACCACTTCCCTTTTACCCTTAAAACATTCTGGCCCATTCTACCACTTCTCTTTTAACCCTTTTTAATCATTCTGCAAATTTGAACATTGCAGATTCTCCTAGGATAGGATCAAAATTCCTCCATTCCATAGTTACCATATGTCTGGACTCTGAACCTCTCCTCTTCTAGTCATTTATAGTTAAATTTTGAAGGGGTCAGGGGTATCTGATCATTCTTTTCTATCTGTAACAAAATAGGAAGATGGTCTGAGCCTCCTATGGCTCCCACCCATGACTTAGGTCTATCTGCTTCTTCTAAAACCCTTTATACCACTAGAAATCAGTCTAGACTCTAAACACTTAGACACAACTTTTCTGCTGCTTCCACAGTTTCTCTATGTTGGAATTAATTCATTTGGTTCAACATCACAAAGACCTAGATCTTGAAACAATTGGGTAAAATAGCTAGCTAGGGTATCCTCTCTAGCTCCTTCTCCCCATGTTCCTGCTACCTTCCTTATTAGATTAAGATCTTCTCCCAGAATTATGTTGTCATCCTTGATCTCATCAACGTTTCTAAAGTTCTAACAGAACATTTTCCTACCATCACATGGCCCGTACAAGTTAAAAATTGATAATTTTTTCCCTAAGTCTTTGTATTTCTGGTCGTCCCCTGATACCTGCATGTAAGAAGGACACATTAGGGAGAATGAATGATTCATTTCCACATGTTAGAAGTTCTCTTGATCTCTCTTCAGGGTCCAGAGATTTAAAGGACCCTTTTTTTAGTATGGGTGATAAAATAATCTCTTCTTTCTCAACTCTCATAGAGCTAGGTTTTTTTGTGGCTGCCCCTTATCCTTCCCACATTCAGAAATAGAATAATCGTGGTTTGAACATCCCTGAAGCTTTCCGTGCTATAAGCACCCGCTTGATTGGCAACTGCTTTTCTTAACCTCCTTAATGACATTATTTTTGGTAGAGAGAGATAACTTTTATCCTACTGTAGGAGTTATTTCATTGTCCTTAGCCATGCCTCCTTCAATCCCCCCCTGTCCTTTTGGACCTTATTTCTTTTGGATCTAAGGTCATATCTAGGGCCATATGCCCCCATTGTCTTCCAAGGACTACCATTTGGATTCCTCGAATACAGAGGCAACTGTGGAAATCTTAGGATTGGCTTTACTATCAGGCTCTTTTCTAACAGAATTTGGGGTAAGAATTCTGTCAGCTTCTATCTTTTTAAGTGTTCCCTTTTCGGTTACTAATCCTTCGTTCTAACCTGGAGAACTGCTGGAGATTGGATCTATTCTTTCCTTTGAATTAATTGAGGCTGAAAGGTTCTAAGGTTGCTGAAGACCTTAGAACCTTTCCATGGCTCGACTAATTTATCTCTAGTCACTAAAGTAGACTCTTCTTTAGAGTTGTTTACTATGTTTTCTTCCATCCTTGCCACTTGTTACCTTCAAGAAGTTGGTGGAGTTGAGTAATTTTAGGATAATATGTTTAGGATGATATTGAAATTGTTAGTCATAGCAATTGTTTTCCATAATTTAGTGCAAGTTGTGTGTCAAAAAATAGTCTGTTTGATCAGGTTCTAAATTAAAATCAGTATAAACAGTGCACAAGAGCACTTGGTTGGGAGTATTTTTATGGTTGTATATAACTCCAATCAGATGCCAACAATTAAAATTTGGTAGCTAGACTTGCCCTATAAGGCTATAACTGACCGTGTCTAAACGCCTCTTTGCATATTACTCCATGTGCCGACCCTTTTGTGTACGGGGTTCCCACAACATTATATTATACCTGCAATCAATATAGGTTACCATTAAAAGCATGATCAAGTTGAAATTTACAGGATCGTGTTATATTGCTTTCTATCCATCCATCCTCCCATTTTCTTTTCCTTCGGGGCATACAGGACATAATTTAGTGGAAAATTTAAATGTTATATTTAATATTTATCTCTAGGAAAGTACCATATAAGAATGCTAGCAGGTTAATGACCTTATGACCCACCACGGGGAGAAACTATTACTTTAGAAATTAGAGCTTTCTATTAAGATACCACATGAGAATAGTTTATGACTTCTTACTTCCTGTGAATGTTACATTTACTTAGAATAGAAAATTCATGTTCAAGTTCATTTATAGTACTTCTATGTTGTATGTTATATATATTGAGCACTGTACCATGCAAAATATTTGCATATATATATATATATATATATATATACACACATATGTGTGTGTGTGTTTGTTTGCCTTTGTGTGGAAAGCTTTGCTCTGCTATCAAACAAACTCAAAGATTGCATTTTATTTGAAACTTTTGATTGGCAAACACAATGATGTTGAATCTATATTACAAAACTAGATGGATCACATCTAGTGATATGCAGTTGGTTTTTGAGCTTTCATCAGATATTTTGGTAGCTTTCTGATTTTTTTACCTAATGACTACACAATGCAGGTTGAGCCAAAGCATTTTTCAATGCTTGCAAATTGGAGGCGTGAGTATACAATGGAAGACATTCTCTCACAATTGAAAAGAGAAATGCTGGCTTCTTACAATCGGAAGTTAGTACAACCTCCGGAAGGCACATTCTTCTAGGAAGTTGTCTTTTATTTTCCTCTTTCTATTCGTCACTTTGAATTGCAGCTTTGGATGGTCTATGTAACACAGTATGAGTGATAAGTCAAAGGAGTGATATGTGTGAGAGTATGGAGAGATAGTTGAGTCATTGGAGAAAGAGCCTTAATTTCCTTTACTATTTTGAGCTTGTAATTGGTTTGAATTTATGATGAGTGATGAATCACCTATATCGAAGGAGTGCTCCCCTAGTTGGCACCTTACCACATTATTTAAGGTCACTCCATTTGCTAGAGCTTGTTGTAACTTACAATGGACGATTTTACCATCCCGCACACACATTTAGGGTGTATTCTTAATGGATGAATTAGCTACTTCTGGTCTCAATATCTTGTATGTCTCTGTTACATTATGTATCTTATCCTTTGCTGCAGTAAGTAACCTGCAACAATCTGTTATCTCTTTTATTGTAATTTATTTTTCTTTCTACTCTGTTCTCATTCATTGTTATATTGATATTTGCATAGTAAATATTTTACTCCTAATGGTGCAGTGAAGTTGTTTTCAAAGGATTCATCACCATGCAATGTAATAGAAATGGGAAGCCAGAATTGTAGCATCACTGCGTGGACCACAACCAGTCCACGCCCTATTTTTATTTTTGATAATTTTTAGAGCGATTAGCTGAACATGATAATTGTTTTGATGCCCAAATCCAACTCTAAAGTAAATGCTATGAGATTCACTATATAAAGCACTTCTCCCTAATCCATAGAAATAGGGGTCATCATCAAAGTATGCCCATGCACCATCCTTACCCACTTCTAGAACAATCTGCCTAGGAGGCTTAGGTATTGTCATCTGAGGAAAAATCTTTTAAATAATTGAAACCACATCAAATAGGAAAAGCACATTGAATAGGAAGAATTTGCCTATCTTTAAATAAGTTTACATTCCTAGCTTGCTAAATACCCAAGCTAGGATTCAAGGAAGTTCTTTGTAATCCTTCACTGAAGAGTTATGACACCAACCTCTTACACCATTTTCAACTATGCCACCAATTCAGACTTTTTTCAACCTAGTCAAATGTTTAATCTCCCTCTAAACTTGCATAATGTAGTTACAGTCCATGAAAATATGTTTATTGGTATTTTCACATACCCTGCATAAACTGCACCTATCGATTCTTTCTCTATTCCTTCTCAAAAGATTATACCAAGTCAAGTATTTTTTTTAGTGCAAACCACATAAAATTTTAGCCTTTGAGGGATATTTAAATATCCAAACTCTCCTCCTCCACCAAACATGATTCCTCTTCTCCCCTTATAAACTAATAGCAACATATCTAGCTTTTGGGATATAAACCCCAGAGTGGTTCTTTGACCATATGAGATTATCTATATTCTTAGTCAATCTGACATGGCTACACTTGATTCTTGCCATAAAAACGCTCTAGGAATGAGCATCGTCACCTCTAAAATCTAATGAAAGCCACCTTTGATCTCCAAATAGAAGTAATATTAGGAACTGCAGTATGAGAAATATTAAAGTATCATGTCCCTCAACAAAAGACTCATATGGAGTCATGGGTAAACATGGGCAATTAATCCATAAGGGGGCACCTTGTTTCATTCATATTGGAATTTGGATGGTGGTTGAAGAGTTATTTCATAATACAATGTGGTTGATACACTTGTTGCACCGCCCTTCATATTTTATCCAATAGTTATCAGCTATCCCCATATTCTAAAATTCCAATCTGCTAACCCTGAGATCAGTGCTTTTGGAGAGGGATAAATTTAATAATACTTTCTCATGACAAGAGGCATCAAAGGAGAGAAAGTGGCATATGATAGGTTGGAAACAAATAGTGATGCCTAAATTGGAATCAGAAGCAGGGATAAGAAAACCGGTAAACAAAGCTCCATGTGTTTCTCTCTGGCAAACAGATGAACCTTATCTAATAGGTATCAGCTATGTCCATCTTCTAAAAGTCCAATCTGCTGACCTTGAGATCAATGCTCTTGGAGAGGGATAATCATAAAGTTAATAAAACTTTTTCATGACAATAGGCATTGAAGAAGAAAAAGTGGCACCTAATAGGTTGGAATAAATAATTATGCGTGGTGGGGTATTGATCATTTTTTAAGGGGTATATGTATAAAATTTGGGTGTTTCTCAAAGATTGTGGAGTTCAAAGCAGTATTCCGAGCCTTGAAGTGATCTGTGGTATTCCTGTTCTAATTATGCAATATTTCCTGTTCATAGTTATGGTACGCACTAGCCAAGACACTGTCAGAGAGGGCTACATGGGCGTTGGCCATGGAGAAAGTTGTGTCAGAGTATTTCTAAGCAAATATATTAATCTCCAAAATTATTTAAGATGGGGCATTCAAGTCTTTGGCAAACATGTTGATAAGCGCTCCTATGGTGCTTTTAGGAAATGGGATATCAATTGCATGACAAGTTGTTGATGTTCAAATCACTGGCCAAATTCCTGCTCAAATCACTAAAGCAGCTAGTCTGTGGGCGTTGGAGATATCAAACAATCAATTCAGTGGAACTATTCCCTCTGGCATTGGACAACTGTGGAATCTCAGCAGCTTTCTGACCAGTCACAACAATATATCAGGGACTATTCTAGTGGAACTCACTAGTTTATCCCTCTATTTTAAAAAACGGCCGGTTCAACTCCGACCAGGCCTGGTCGACCGAGCCATTAGGCTGGCCGGTCCGACCAGGTACAAAACCAGCTAGGTTGGCCGGTTTGTTACCGAGTCGGTCGGTTTTTGTACCATCTCGGCCAGCTCGGTAACAAGCTGGCCAACCAGGCCTGGCCCGAGTTAACCAGGCCGAGCCATAACAGCAATCTCCAATTGAGCAATATCGATGGTAAACATGGAAAACTGCTTACAAAGAACCAAAATTTCATTAGAATTGGGACATATTTTGGACAATCCAACTTAAATCCAACAACAACCTGCTATTACTAGTTTAAAGTTTAAACTTTAAACTAATGCTCATTCTTATCATTTTTCTGAAAAATCTTTGAAAATGAAAATGGCGTTAAAATGTTCTAGCAAGGAAAAACTAATGCTTCAATTACCTCCTAAAATTGTGTCATATGCCAGATTTCCATTTACAAAAACCAGACCAGCACTTGCAATTAGTAATGTCATAATTGTATAAAACAGGGTTGCTAGCTGGAGAAAGCATTAGAAAGAAGCCTGCTATACCAACCAGAAATGCCATAGAGGTTCCTACAAAACATAAACCAACGTATCAAGGCACAGGAAAAACAAATAAAAATCCTGAAAATGAATGGAAGAAGAAACCAAATGAAATGAACTGAAAATGTATTATATCAAGTTTAGAACTACTAGTAATTTACTAGTACTAATTTAAACCTACTAGTAATTTACTACCTACTATTTTTTTCTTCTCCTGTTTAATATTCTGAGTATTTAACATGTTTGGGTGATCTAGGTTCTTTTGGAAGTAAAGTAGAAAAAGAATAGGCCATAAGGTTGCCTATCAGTTGAGTAGGTTCAAATTTTGAATTCAACTATCTCCTATTCTTATTATTTTCTTAATTTTCTTCCCTGATGTTGAGGGACATTAATTAAAAAAAGAAAAAAGAACCAAATGCACCTAAGCCAACTTTGTTCTACTCAAGTTGGTTGCCTTGGCTGATGAGGCCATGAGGCAATATGAAGTTTGGGTGGTTTGTTAATTTTCTTCGTAATTTTCTCTTGTATTTTTTCTTTTCTTTTATTGTGATCTGGTGAAAATCTTAATTTTCTTATTGCAAATTTTATATTGTTGATTTTTGAATATTGTTATTTCATGAAACCTCTAGTTTTGATTTCAAAAGGAAAATAATTTACATCACACGATAGCTGTTTTTTGGTTACAGTACATGAAGACTCAAAATATTGTTTGACTTGTGATAGTAGATTGTTTTCACTATCATGCACACTTACGTACATTAATCTCAAGATATAAAGCTGTATTTACATCTAGCATTTAAGAAGATGTTGCTAGATTTTAATATTTAATGTATTTTTTACAAAAACCGAGTAATTGAAATCGAGTCGACCAAGTCATTACCGATTCCGAGTCATTACCGAGTCATTACCTTGGCCTGGTACCTCACTATCAAGGCTTTCTCTTGATCACAATATGTTGTATGGGGAGCTTCCTGAGACAATAATATCATGGAAAGGCCTTTCTCAACTTAACCTTGCAAACAACCGCATCACCGGATCAATTCCTGCATCGCTTGGGTTGCTGCCTGTTCTTAACAGCCTTGACCTCTCAAACAATTTTCTTTCAGGGAAAATACCTCCTGAGTTAGACAATCTCAAGTTGAGTTTTCTGAATGTGTCTGACAACCTTTTGTCTGGCTCTGTTCCTTTTGGTTACAATAATCTGGCCTATGATTAAAGTTTTCTTGACAATCCGGGCCTTTGTGGAGGCGATCCATTAATCCTACCTTCATGTTTCCAGCAGAAAGGAAGATCTGAAAGCCATCTATATAGGGTATTAATTTCGGTTATCGCTGTGATAGTAGTACTTTGCTTGATTGGTATAGGTTTCTTGTATAAGACATACAAGAATTTTGTTCGGGTTAAATCAAGTACAGAGTCATGGAATCTCACAACCTTTCACAGGGTAGAATTTCATGAGTCATACATTCTGAAGAGATTGACAGAAGATAATGTTATTGGAAGTGGAGGTGCAGGCAAAGTGTACAAGGCAACACTGGGAAATGATAATATTGTTGCTGTGAAATAGATCTGGAACAACAGGAAACTGCAGTCTGCCCAAGGCAAGGGATTTCAAGCAGAGGTGGAGACTCTAGGGAATGTTAGGCATGCCAACATTGTCAAGCTGCTCTGCTGCATATCTAGTTCAGATTTACTAAGGCATGCCAACTTTGCCTTTGGATTTACCTTGAAAAAAAAATCTCTGTTTTTTTTGCTACTTATTCCCACAATCTGTAGACTTTGATACATATAAGTAGTGATTAATGACAAATGAAATGTAATCAAGATTTTTCTTTAGTCTAGATATTATTGCTGCTACAATCACTCTTTTTAGAAATTCAACACAACACATCTCTTCACCATTCCTCTACTGTAAAATAAGCTACACTAGAAGATACACCTTGGGTGTTAAAATATCCCTTTTATGTGTAGCTTCTAAAATGTCCTCGTTTGTTCTAGATAAATTTCCCACATATTATAAGCATAAAATAAACCGAAGTCCTCAAGACAGTTGGGGGATGTTAAAAGTTCATCATTACTAATGCAAATGCTACTGCCACCTGACAACTTTTCAAACAAGCTTGAGAATCTGAGTGATATTTTTTATTTTAATGTTATAAGGTCGATCATTATATTAGCTTTAAATACCATCATTAGAATGGTGGAAATAATTCCACATAAGACATTTCAAATCGGGAAAAATTATGTATCAAATCTCTAAACAATTATTAACTGTTTGACCTTGTAGACCCTACAAACAATTTATACCATATTATGTATACCTAAAACCATTTGAAAATTCCTTATGAAATATTTACAAATGAAATTATTTAGTGTTAGTTTCTCCTTTTGGGATTATCCTTCCTTCAAATAATGCTATAAAGTCCCCTGTGATAAAAAATATTGCCTATCAGCAATTTTTGATCTCTTCTTCCCAATCGGTTTAGGGTCCTTTTCCGTGGTGGTAAACATCATATTCCTTGTTGGAACACCACACAATATTGTTATTTTTAGATTGAAAAGGAAATTTTATGGGTTTTGTTTAGTTGATTGATGTGAATCATTTTCTACTTTCTTTTCCTAGAGTTTATATAAAATGAATGTGCCACTATTGTAAGACACATTGTAAGTTCCATGTTGCCATGACATTGATCATGAAATACGAGACTAAATTAAAATTATTTTGTTGGGAAGGACACTTTTTTACCATGGAATCTGGTTTATTTAAATAGTTGAGAGAGAAATATTAGAGGTTTACTCACAAATTCATTGAAATTGAAAGAAGGTATAATATTCTAAGGAAAGCGTCCCTGATGTGCAACTCAATTGTCGTATTATGTAAATAAAGAGAATTTAAATTCAAATCCTTGGAGGATACAAATATAATGATATGAGAATATTGGTCCTATAAGTATAATGAAAGGGACAATTAAAATTAAAAATAAATAAATAAATAAATATGTAAACAAAAACATTCAATTCATACACCCATTTCTCTTTTCTTTGATATGTGTTGCATCTTGCCAACCACAATGAGAGAGGAAGAGAACATGCATCCAGCTACCCCAATATGTCAAACATATAAGTATCAACCATTTCACTATGAACCATTGTCAACATTGTCAAGCTGCTCTGATGCCAAATTGGAGCCTGTATGAACAGCTTCATATTTCTCAAGGGGAAACGTTGGATTGGCCTACCCGTTATAAGATTGCTTTTGGTGCTGCTAAGGGAATGTCCTACCTGCATCATGGCTGTTCCCCTCCAATAATACACAGGGATGTTAAATCATATAATATATTGCTGGATTCTGAATTGGAGGCCCATATTGTTGATTTTGGTTTAGCTAGAATTGTAGAGAAGCTGGGTCAGATGAATGTAATGTCAGGGGTTGCTGGAACATATGGATATATTTCCCCAGGTAAGAATTTACCCGGCACCAGGGAAGTTGTGGAAATGCGGCTTTCCTGCAGCACAGATGAACGAATTAGAAAGGAAGCAACTACCACTTTGTCTCCCCATCTCCAGAGGAATCCCAGTGCTTTTAGATATGCTTCCCCTTCTATATGCACTAGCACATGTCCATTTAATGACAATAAATGTGGCATATACTTGTGACCTTTACCTTAATTTATAGCCAATATTAAAAGCATTGTTCAGTGATGCTCTTTACCTTCCTGAACTGCAGGAGAATTTGATTCACAAAGAAGTACTAGATCTCTATCTTATATTGGATTTATCAGTTTGTTCCAAATAGGAGATACATATATCCCTGTGGAAACATTTCACCAATCCCTTGCAAAGAAGTAGTTGTTATCCCCCAAATCACCAAGAACAAAGTTGCAGACAAATAATAAACCTGTTGGGTATTCAGCAAAGACATCAGGAGATCCACTAGCCAGATTTGGTGACAAGTCATATCACAGCTAGAATCTCACTCTCTCGATAGCAGCACGCATATGCGCTGTTGTTCTGTAGCATAGCCTTCAAAACAAGAATCAAGTTGAGTTTAACATTCCCTTTAGTGTATATAATAGGGAATTTTTGCAGCACAAATGTGAAACATTATATGCAGGGTAGCCTGTTTTGAGATTGTTCTATCAAAGAGATGATGACAAAGGAATAGATGTAGAACAATGCGGTACATCATGGATGAATGATTGACAATAACTTCGCTGAATCTCTTCTATCATTTAAAGGTAGTCATGAGGCTTTGTTGTCTAGTTATTGTATTGAGAATTGTAGTGTATTTTAACCTTTAATTAGGCATCTGCAAATGAGGAATTGTAACCACAAAAAGTAGTAGCTATCAAAGGAGGATATACAAACAACCTACCAGAGTGTGAAGATACCTCCAATAATTGTATGAAGTAGAATAGCGTTGAGTAATTTTCATTTTGTCATTGAAGATTGTGTCTATATGGCATGTTTTATTACATGCTTCATCTTTAATGCAAGTCAGATATTAAATTGGATTCAATTGGTGTATTAATGTTAAAGTCTACACAGTCTTCCTACGAGAAAACACTTAACTTTAACCCTTATGCACTTTACTTTTGGCCGTCTATCTAATAATTAGTTATGTTCTCTTACCACCAGTTATGTTCTCTTTGAGGCAATCAAAAAATAAATTTACAACCCACTGATTACTTAATTCACACACAACTTCACCAAAATAGGTTTCCTTGTTGTGCAGGTGTTTATTACTGTTGCGAATTGTGTATGGCACTGAACTGGGATTGAGTTTAATACACAGTTCAATGCTTAGATTTTTTTTATAATCCAGAGCCAATTCATCCCTTTATCTTGTCCATTCTGGCCACATTTCATGATTGAAAGTAAGATTAGGTCAAGGTTCATCCAGGGTAAAAACTGTTTCAGTCATAATTGACTTCATCATATCCACGAACAACTTGCCAGTAATTGATATCTGGCCAGATTTGTCATGCCTATAAAAGAAGATGGTTCTTTGGGTTATATTTTATTTGGAATTATAAGTTATAACTACCAGAGTTGAAAAGATGCATATATTGAAAATGTATTTCTCCTTGTACAAATTTAAAACAAGACATCATTTGTACAACAATACTAGGAGAGCATTGGCAAGTTCTAGAGTGGACCTCCTCTCCAATCAATGGAGCTATCAGGTAAATACAGGGTGCCAATGCTACTACTTGTGGGATTCTGCTACAAATAGATTCATGGCATGGCATGGGCATGACATGGGTAATTCCGAATCGAATTTTTCTAATGGTTCTCTTCATGTTGATGGTTATAATTTTAACAGATTCAACAGGGTGGCTGCAACTGGCACATATTCCTTTCAATATCCAGATTTTGAAGGCATAAGAAGGAATAATATTTTGAAGAAGTGAGAAGCAGTTCACCTTATTATAGTTACCATGATAGGTCTTCCTTTAAGAGATTCCCAGCATCAAATCATTTCCATAAATATGGTTGTGTAAGAGTCGTGATGGTGTTGTAATGTAAATTATGTTTCCATAGTTGAACATTTGAAGTATTTTGCGATATTGTTATGGTACCATGGCACCTAGATCGGATCCAATGTTTATCAACACTTTTTTAATAACATGTTTTCTTTTCTTCCCGTTGTTGTTCATTTCTCCTCAAACTCCTCTCCAACCTCAATATTAGTGCTAGTAGTAGCATGAGCAACAACACTACGCTTAGCAGAACTAGAAGAACGTGTTTTCCAAACTGCATGAGAACTACTTCCCTCATGAGTCACCATGTGCCATGCTTGGTCTCGGTGGTTCTCTTCCTTCTCCTCTTGGTTCAACTACCATATCTTCATTGGAACCAACACCCTGAACTCCACTAGACAACTATTCACCATTTTGCAGTAGTGATTCGCCATGATTTTACAAGAGAATATAATCTCATGAGAAATTCGCCAAAAAATTATATACACATATTATATTATTAATAAAATCGCCTTCCATTTTTCCTATGTATCATGGGGATTCGCCCATTTATTATATATATAAATTTAGGGGGGTTCTTAAAATTATCCCTGGTTTTCATTATTGAAAACTAAAACATTCATTCTCTCTTAAAAGAAATATATTGCAGCTCTAAGAATTTTTTCTTTAAATGCGCCATTAAACATTATCATGAAATTATGCATGCCATGGCTTCTAGTTAATCCAAACTATCACTATTTATAGTTTGAGTATTCCAATTTCTCCAAGACTTAGCTACAACCAATTTAAATGAATTTCTAATTGACTATTATCCACGTAAATTCTAAAATTACATGAGTACAATTATTCTTCAAGGTAGTCATTAACACTATCATTCTTCAATGCAATCATTAATACCATCATCCATTTCATATAAAATGTAGTCTACTACATACGTTTCCATGTATTTTTGTTAATGCCATATCTGAGCCTATATCTAATAACATCATACCTCTATTCCTTGTTATTATTGAAACCATAGATGCTAGCACTACAAATCTTGCTCTGATAACACTTGGAACATTCCTCCGTAAACCTTGTGCAAAAATACACAAGAAAATATGTTTTTACCATATCTATTGGCATGTAATATTCCCAATGACTTATCATATACTCAATTTATTATAAAATGTTAAAATCGCCATCAGAAAGTGAAGCAACCTTATAAAATTAATAACACATATTGTAAATAAAGAATTGTCTCTCTGAATTGTTAACAAATTGCATTTTGTTGCGGCTTTTCATCATTACATTGTTCAATAAATGAGAGCTTATTTATAACATATTGAATGATGTAATTTCCAATATCATGAAAGGTAACAACATGATCAATATAACCAAATAGAAAGAACATAATTAAACATTGATATAGCTTGGAAACCCCGAATGGAAAAACAACAGAATGTTTATTTTCTAAAAAATCCATGAGCGAGTTCACCCGTCATTCAATTACAATATCGGAGTCCATCCCTTG
This sequence comes from Pinus albicaulis, assembly GCA_034641835.2. Lineage (NCBI taxonomy): Eukaryota > Viridiplantae > Streptophyta > Pinopsida > Pinales > Pinaceae > Pinus > Pinus albicaulis. The sequence continues at coordinate 1,215,329,117 of CM076579.1, forward strand.
TCCATTGTTAAAATTTTACAAAATAACATAATCTTTAATTAAAATATAATTAACTAGAGGTCAATACATTGAACATGATTTCATGTTTCTCCAACACTTTACCCAACATTCTCGACCATAGTACCTTTATGGCATGGTTGTTTCCTACAATAAATTATCCCTTGTAAATTGAATTTAACAATCCTTCACTCTAGATGAATCAATATTCAAGCATAATTACCTAATTTCTGTCCACAGTGTTAGTTACCATCCATATTTCGATTTTTGCAAAAGCGATAGATTTAAAACTATCATCCATTATTTTCTTAAGTTACATTTCTTTCTTGCAATTTCGACCATCCACAACTCTAACATCAAGATTAGGAAAAATGTCATTTTCTCAAAACCCAAATAATCAATATTAATGAGTTATCTCTAATACTCTTCTACGTGTTATAATATTTTCATGTTTCACTTTCTTGCACATGCATAATAAAATTAAAAATCATCATAAATCTTTTACATTTACATGCATCTCCAAGTGCAAGACAACTAAAACATTGGTTAATAATTTTTTAATACAACTATTTTTTTTTTATTATAATGCATTATGCCAATGCACAAATTTATATATGCATTTCTAATTTTTTATACTTACAATGCATTTATAAATGCTTCCAAAAACCACAGTTGCTTATAAACTTATAAAGCATGAATTTGTATTCATATTTCACATACTTTAAATATACACATATAATTATAAAATCATGTTTTGTTATCTAGATCACAAATGAATGAAATAAAATGCACAAATAATATCAAGCATGACTATTCGTATAAATTAATTAAATGCATAAAATATCTCCTATCAATCATTATTCCAAATACAATACCACCTTTAACTATATAATAATCACTTGCTATTTGCACGTGAATGAAGATCATGCATGTGATAAAGAATTTTTATCCGCATCTCACATGAGATCAAAATTTATGTTGACTTCCATGTGAATAAAAAATGGGCACGCAATTACAAATCTTCAATCTATTGAAGAAACCACCAAACTTATCTTTAACATGGAAAATTTTTGAAGAAATTAATATAGTTAGCTAATTGCTATTTTTTTTTCACAAGAGTCTATGAAATCGTTTTAAGAAATTTATTTAGTTAACTTATCTTTGTTCACAAGAATCCACGAAATATTTAAAAATAAATAAAAAATTTAACTTGTATTTTTGTGCGCAAGAACATGCTATATTTTCAACAAAGTCAACTTATGTAATTATTTCAAAGAAATCAAGTAAGTTAACTTATATTGTTACACTACCTAATTTAAAAAAAAAAACATGGATTCTTATATTTTCATGCACAAGATTCATATGCAATCTTTTCAAGAAAAATACCATAGATTTTTATATTTTATGCACAAGTTTTATATGTAAACATTTTCAACAAAAGAGCATGAGTTCTTATATTTTGATGGAGAAGACCCATATTTTTTTTCATAAATTAACATGGACTCTAATATTTTTATACACAAGATTCATATGCAATGTTTTCAAGAAAAATAACATAAATTCTTATCATTTTATACATTATATTAAAATGTAATCTATTCAATAAAAATAATACAGTTTATTATCTTTATATTCACAATATTCATATGAAATATTTTTTTATAAGATCAACACACACTAACCATCTAAATTAACAGAATTATAAGAAGTATAAGCGTTTACCCCTAATGAGTTATCAAAAATACTCGTAACAAGTTATTCCTCTATTTCTAAAAGAATTATTCTTCTTTTCCACACACATAATAGTGTGATATTTTTCAAGAAAATGACATGGTGCATATCTTTTATGTACAATATTTACCATATGAGGTCAGGTTCTATAATTTCCAACCTATCAGTTGCGTAGAACCAATGTATAAATGTGTTACAATATGTCTCAGAACAATACCATAAAACAAAAGAGCCTAGGGAATACTATCATATGATAAATCCATTGGCTTAGATATCACATGTTCTCTAATCTTAAACATATATTGCATGCTACCATATAAAAGCCTCGTTAATCTATCCTCCTAGATAGGGCTCTGAATTTGGAGCAACATCTCCCCTCCATGTGTTTCCATGCCATTTTTATTGTACCTCGCATTAGTAACTCGATAATTGTGTCCTCGGGATAAGAAAATTCCTAAGCACAGATGAATATTATTAATGGACCTCTAGAAAACAAATTCATATGTATGGGAAAATTGAAATCTTGGGTGCAAAAATCAAGAAATTAGGTTATTATATAATGCATGAAAGATGGAATTTGATTGATTCGGTCAAGCCGCTGGAGGAAGAGTGGAAAAACTTGTGCTTATGTATGGGTACATGCATATAATAGAGACATTTTGATAATGAATTCTTGATGTTATCCACAGCATTTCAAGATAATAACCGCACATAAACATTTCAAAACAATAATATTTTCATGTCAAATGTTATTATGTGGTTTTAGAGATATTACACAAAAACTTTCTTCTTTATTTCTAACAGGTTTTGTGATTATTTAAATTGCTTACTCAATTTCTCTACTCTTTTCGTTAACTCTAGTTCACTAAACTCTTTTTATTGTTGAGATTCCCTATCTCTTCTAGAGGAAATTTATATGCTACTATCAAAACTAGGAATTTGTGTTGTTATAATCTATGCTGCAAATGAATAATTTTACTTTCTAGGATATTCATCTTCATATCACACTCCAAATATTACTTTTTTTGGTTCCGCAATAGCTTCTAGTTCAACTTTCATATCTTAATGTCTTTATCTACTATGTTTCCCATAATGCTAAAATTCATGGTACTAGGAAAACGAAAACATTAGCTACAAGAATAAATGTTGCAGTTTCATTTTGCAATTATTTCTCTTAAGTATATAAATCCTTAAAATCATCATCTAATTTCTTATGATTTTTTTTTTTGTCTTTCTCTTCCTTCAAATGTTGCATTAAAAATAGAATATCATTAACCCTATATTTCAGCATACTATATTGAATGAAAATGTTGTCACTACTACAATATTATATTTATGTACCCTTTCTTACAACCTTTAGTGCTCAAATTGTGAAAAATGTTACATGGGGTTATTTTCTATGTCATAGCTTGGAACCTCTTTTTGCATCCTCTTGCATCAATTTATATGTTATTCTATCCATTTTCAAAAGCTAATTATAGTTAATTTTCATCTTATTAGCATTGTATTTGTGTCTTTACATTGTTTCATTAGCATTAAAAAATATCAACAAAATCCCTTTCAATGTCCCATTGGAATTTAAATAACATCCCCTTACTATCAAACTAGCATCTCATTATGTTGTTATAGACCCATTAGTGTCCAAACAATATTTCTTTATCTTCTTGCAAGCTTCCACTTAGAGTCCCAATTAATTTAGGTCATGATGGTTAGCGGGTTAGGATAGGTTATGTGGGCTAGATAGTTAGTAGATGATATGGGCCAATGGATTAGAAGGTTAGGTAGATTAATGTGGCACATTAGAGGTTAAGTGGGTTAGTGCATTATATGGGTTTGGATGGTTATTTAATCTTTTTCGGTAGATTAGGTAGGTAAGATAGGTCACTGGGGCATGCCATCTATGCTTTTGAGGTAGGTTATTAATGGGGAATCTTATCCCTATAATATTCATATGTAATTATCATCTCCAATTAATTTTTGTAATCGGAAATCATCATTATTTTCTTGGAGTGATGAACACATTTTAGTTCATATTCTTGTAACTTGTTGAGATCATATCTCTAACTAGATTTATTATTGCATTTAATATCATCTTGCACATTAGTTTATTGGGGTTTTTTTCTTTTTCTAAAGCTATTTAAACTTGTGTTTGGTTTAATGAAACATTAGCCTATGTTTTCAATTAATATTTTGTATATAAAATCTACTCATGAGTAGGATTTCCCATGAATTGATGCAAAATATGTGCTTTTATATTTGATGGATCTATTTCAACTACAACAATCTCTTTCAGCTGGAATCAACTCTAATGATTTGCTCATCCTCAATTAAAAAATTTCATGACATATTTAAGTAATTAACTAAACAAGAATTTGGTCTTCATATTATGATTTATATTCAATGTACCTAATATTCGATTTATTGCAAATCAAGGAACTCCAAGCTACACATGTGTAATTCCATCTATGGTTGAAGTTGTGACCTCACTTTTAATATTTATTTTGAAAGCTTCACCCTCTTCTTTGGCTTGTATTCAAGCCCGTCTACATGGATCTAACACACTCATCTCAACTATTTGTACCTTCAAATTCTTTGCTCAATTTGGCCCTCTTATTCATATAAGTCATTAATTCCAAGGTAGAGTGTGTATACTTGTGGAACTTTGTGTAGTACCTTATCAAATTATACAATTTTATTTTATGTCACTTCCTCATTATTAGTTTTCCTCTATTGTTACAACAATATCATGGCTTGATCCATCGTCTATGTCTTAAAAGGCCCCTACAGCTAGCACCACCTTTAGAGACAATGTCAAAGGAGAACGCAATGTACTTTCATCTTAATGGAAGCTTTATGCTTGTTTCACTACTATTTTTGGCTCAAGTTCTCACTAAAATACTTGGCCTATTCCATTCTCACAAGTTACTTCTTGATTATTTGAATAATTGCATTATCAGCATTATCAGAATAAATGTGTAAGAAAATCATTGGAATAGAGATGTTTTTCATTTAACCCACAATTCATTTTTGATATTCCAAGATGTCCATATTTGGAATCATTCAACAACGTTTTGGGCTTCTTTGTAACACTACTTTGAGTAGTGAATTTTCCCAATTGTTATGTATTTTCTTTACAACCTTGCTCTCGTATTTGTGACTCGAGGAGTTTAGATGTCTTCTTTTGGTAGCTTCATGAAGGCTGAAAATCTCCCCATAGGATTTTTCTTCGAGTATATAGTTCTTCCTTGTCATGTTGATCATATTTCTTTGTATGGTGTTATGTATTTTTAGCAACTTTATGCATATTGATGCTTTCATACGTAGGAGTACTTACTAACCATTTAATTTATATGAATAAATAAATAGATAGTGAAAAATTAATGTTCATATAATATTTTAATATTATTCGTAATAATCACAAATATAAAGTTAACAAGTATTCTTTATATTTTTAATTAAATAAGTTAATATAAAAATAAAAAAAATATAATGTGAACCTGAGTTTTATAAAATAAATTATAGCTATATCTAGGTAAATAGTATTGAAACCATCGTAACTTAAAAAAATCCATCCTAATTTTAAAAAAAACAAAAAAACCCATTTATATGTTAAAAATGTTGTGGTTAAGAATTTTATATTTTGCGATTACTGTAAAGTAATCAACAAAGTTTAAAAAATGACTTTTCATACATCAAAGGTATTTTTGACGTATGACAACGTTGATGCCACGTACTCCGTGATGTTTAAAACCGTCAACGACAGCTATTTCATGTTCAAATTTCAACCACGGCCCACATTCTGTAAATGAAAATTATTTTCTGTCTATAATTCAATTAAGTTCATTTTGCTTTCATGAACTAATGTGGAACATGATGACAAGGTCTGCTTGTAGTTCGAGGATAGCGGAGAAGGTGCAGCCCACGGAATGCACATGGAGAATTTCAGTTCCACATTCTGCTGATTGCATACACTGGTGTATATGTATAAAGAGGGGGAACGATATTTCATTTCAACACACTTAACAACCTTCCTATTTGGAAAACTCTATCAACAGACTCCATATTTTGTAATAACAATGTGATATAACTATATATTGTTGAGTTATTATTTTCATCCCAGCTATCATAGAGATTCTGAGTCTCCAAATATGGAGATACCTCTGTCGCAGAAACAAAACCATGGCCATGCTCAACCTAGTGAAGTTAGCGGACAAACATCCCACAATTTAAGGGAATCCGACTGCGAGATTGGGGAAAGTCGATATCAGAAATAAGGATACCAAAATCTAGGGACAAGATCTATCGTGGCTCCTACAAAACCGCTAAGCAGGCCGCCGGAGCCTTCGATGCTGCAATGTATTTCCTGAGAGGGCCCAATGCTAAATTGAACTTTCCTGATTCTGTGCCTGCCATTCCGTTTGCCTTTTCTTTTTCCCCTCAGCAAATCCAGGTTGGCGCTTCTAAATATGCCTTGAACATGTTGGAATTTAATTCCAAACTACCTGCATAAATACTGAACCTCATATCTAGACCCGAAACTCTTTTATCCATTACAGTTTATAGTTATCGCGTGCACAATGCAATGACGTCACCTTTACCTTTTGTTACGTGATTTTTTTATGAAATCTAGTTCATATTTTGTTTGAGATCCGGCGGGCCCCAGCACCAGCCAATCACAAGCCGTTCATGTTGGTCTTGGGTCCGCTGACTTAGGGCGGATTTGTAATGCAAAAATATTACAATCTGACTTAAAAAATATTTGAAATCCGTGATAGGTTAAAGAGCGCGCAGGCTCGTAGCGCGATCACCGTCTGATCAGAGATCAATGCACTTCAGGAGCACAAACAGCCCGGCAGTTAATGTGGAGGGGTGCCCCCACAGTTGACCCACCCATCGTGCGTTGACCAAAGATCAACAGTCACGATTAACTATAGGGGCACACCTCGATTCTTTGGAACTTGCGGAGGGGTGCCTTCGCAACCACCAAAACCGGGTGTCGTCGTCTGTTAAGTGGTGTCTCTGCACTACGAACCACCATAGCACCACCACTGCCGCCACCAAACAGTTCGACATCAATGCGATCCCAAAGCGGTGCCATCGTAGTTATGAGGCCATAAATGAGATCTTCAAGCGGTGGATTTGTTATTGTGTCAATTAATTGCATTCCACGATACTAGGTTTACAATAAATTTCTATAGTCAGTCAGTATACATATAGAGGTTGTATTGCACGGCACAGATATACTGAGTAATTTATTTTTATGCCCGAAGGCTGAAAACAAAGAAACATAGAGATATTGTAGCACTGTATGTGTAACATTCAAGAAATTTTTCCACTGTGAATCTAGAACCTTGTTCTGAAGAATTTTATATTGTAACAAAGTTTTATTTTTAATGAAATAGCAGTGTTACATTTCATCTCTCTGTATCTGCAAATTTAATTTTTATTCTCTATGTTGTGGAAGATGAATTGTTTTTATTCCTATGTTTTTGTTAAGGAATTTGTCCATAAAATTCCAACATGGTATCAAAGACAAGTCTAGGCACTCAGTGAAAGAAGTAGAGATTGCTCTTCACTATAGACGCTGTAAGAAGTTTATTGAAGCAGATTTCTCTAGTAGAGAAAGCTTTTTTTTTTTTTTAAACACAGTCAAGAATGGCAGTGGCAGGCACCAGTCTGAAAAATCTCCAACTTCCACATTTTAATGGGAAGAATCATGAATATTGGGCTATCACTATGAGATCCCTGTTTGCTTCACAGGACATATGGGAGCTAGTTGAGAATGGCTACCCAGAACTAGCAGATGCAGCAGCATTGGTTTCTTTGATAGCAGCATAAAGAAATTTGTTTAAAGATAATAGGAAGAAGGACTCTAAAGCCCTCTTTTATCTCTTTCAATTTGTACATGAGAGTATTTTCCCAAGGATTGCAGCAGCAACAAAGTCTAAAGAGGCATGGGATATTCTCAAAGCTGCCTATCAAGGCATGGAGAAGGTGAAGACAACAAAGTTGCAAATGTTGAGGAGAGATTTTGAAAATATCTGTATGAAAGAGTCTGAAAATATAGACTCATTATTCACTCATGTTATTGGGATGGTTACCCAGATAAGGTATCATGGAGAGACACTATAAGGCAGAAGGATTCTGGATAAAATATTGAGAAGTCTACCCTCAAAATTTGATTCCATAGTAGTGGCAATAGAAGAGACAAAGGATCTCTCACAATTTACAGTGGATAAGCTGAGTGCATCCCTGATGTCTCATGAACACAAACTGAACAGAGGATCAGATTCCTCATTGGAACAAGCTTTCAATACTCAAATGTCTTTTGGCCAAAGAAAAGGTCAAGGCAGAGCAAATAATAGAGGAAGAGGCAAAAGCCAAAATAGAGAGAGAAACAGCCCTGCAAGTTCGAGTGGAACGAGTAGCAATAAGAACTAGAATGAATGCTCAAGCCAACATCAAGCCAATGGACAGAGGTATGATAAATCCTAAGTCCAATGTCATTATTGCAAGAAATATGGGCACTATGCCAATGAATGTAGGAAAAAGAAAAATGACATGAATGATAGGCAGAATGATAATTTTGCAAAAGAATAAAATAAGAAGCAAAAGAATGCGTTGTTAACATGTAATATAGCACAATATAAACAAGATTATGGTTCTCATATAGCACAATGAGTATTGGGCTGAAGCTGTAAATTATGTAGCATACATCTTGAATAGATGCCCAACTAAAGCTGTCATGAACAGAATTCCTGAAGAAGCATGGAGTGGCAGAAAATAGTTTGTCACCCACATGAAAGTATTCAACTGTCTGGCATATGCACATGTCCTGGATCAGCTGAGAAATAAGCTTGACAGTAAGGGGGAGAAATGTATCTTTGTTCGATAGAGTGATGAGTCCAAAGCATACAACATTTATCATCCATCTACCAAGAAAGCAATAATAAGCAAAGATGTGCAGTTTATAGAATAAGAAGCTTGGGATGAAATTTTAGAGAAAATAGTGAATGTTAAGAAAAGTGTGTCTCATGAAGAAGAAGAGGAAGGGACAACAGCAAACAATCCTTCCTTGGTGGCTCCTCCTCCACCACCACAAGAACATCAAACCACACCACAAGCTGGAAATAGAACAGCCTTGAGAAATCAAGGAAGTGCTTCTTCAAGGACACCACTGGGAACAGAAACACCCTCGAGTTCAAGTGAAACTCCAAGTACACCAAGAAGACCGAGATTTAGAAATCTGAGTGAGATTTATGAACAAAGAGACGTAAACGATAATGTCGGTCTGAATTATTTATTTTCTTTGTATTGTCATATTGATGACCCAATTCATTTTGAAGATGTTTTAAAGGAATAAAAATGGATCGAAGCAATGGATGAAGAAATTGGTGCAATAGAAAAGAGTAATACATGGGATTTAGTGGATCTCCCTAAAGGTAAAGAAGTCATTGGAGTTAAATGGGTCTATAAGACCAAGAGAAATTTTGAAGGAAAAATTGAATGGCATAAGGCAAGACTTGTTGTCAAAGGCTACAAGCAGCAACAAGGCAGAGATTATGAAGAAACCTTTACACCAGTTGCAAGGATGGAAATAGTGAGAACAATGCTGTCAATAACAACACAACATAAATGGAAGGTTTATCAAATGGATGTTAAATCTGCATTCCTGAATGGAGTATTGAAAGAAGAAGTATATTTTGAACAGCCTCCAGGCTACGAGATTGAAAGCCAAGAGCACAAAGTGTGCAAATTAAGGAAAGCTCTTTATGGGTTGAAGCAAGCACCAGCAGCATGGTACAGCAAAATAGATGCTTACCTGATAGAAAATGAATTTGAGAAATGTGATGGAGAACCCACACTCTACATAAAGGAAAATGATGGTAAGATTATTATTGTTGTTTTATATGTAGATGATTTAATTTTTACTGGCAATGAAGATTCTCTCATTGCTGATTTTAAAGTAGTCATGAAAATTGAATTTGAAATGACTGATTTGGGTTTCTTAAGATATTTTCTGGGAATTGATGTAAAGAAAAATGAAAATAGTATTTTCATTTCCCAACAAAAATATGTTGAATAAGTGTTGAAAAGATTCAACATGCAGAACAACAAATCAGTTGTAACTCGAACTGTCATGGGGTTGAAATCGAACAAAGAATACAGTAGCAAGGATTTTTATCCGACATTGTATAAAAGCATAGTTGGCAACCTCATGTACCTGACTGCAACCAGGCCGGATATTATGCATGTTGTAAGCTTAATCTTTAGATTTATGGAAAGGTCGAAAGTGACTCATTGGCAGGCAACCAAGAGGATTCTAAGGTATGTGAATAGAACAAAGGGGTGTGGTATTTTCTACTCCTCATCTGAAAATTTTGAATTGACAGGTTACACTAACAGTGATTCAGCTGGAAGTGTAGATGACAGGAAGAGCATATTTGGATATGTGTTTCATTTGGGATCAGGAGCCATTTCATGGGCTTCCAAGAAACAACCAGTAGTTTTTTTATCAACAGCAGAGGCAGAATATGTGGCAGCAATAGCAATAGCATGCCAAGTAGTAGGGATGAGAAGAATACCCATAGATTTGTGTCATGAATAGGAAAAAGGCGCAACCATTTACTGTGATAACAGCTCATCTATAGCTTTATCAAAGAATTGTGTGTTTCATAGAAGAACGAAACACATAGATACCAAGTTTCATTTTATACGTGAATTGGTTAATAAGGGTGAGATAGTTTTGCAAAACTACAGAATGGAGGAGCAATTTCTAAATATCCTCACGAAACCATTAACAAAGAAAAGCCTTGATTTTTTCAGAATATGTCTAGGTATGCAGGAAAAACCCAGCAGTTGGAATTAAGGGGGAGTGTTGGAATTTAATTCCAAACTGCCTGCATAAAGACTGAACCTCAAATCTAGACCCGAAACTCTTTTATCCATTACAATTTATAGTTATCGCGCGCACAATGCGATGACGTCACCTTTAGCTTTTGTTACACGAATTTTTTATCAAATCTAGTTCATATTTTGTTTGAGATCTAGCGGGCCCCAACACCGGCCAATCACAGATTTTTCATGTTGGTTTTGGGTCCGCTGACATAGGGCAGATTTGTAACGCGAAAAGATTACAATCTGGCTTAAAAAATATTTGAAATTCATGATAGGTTAAAGAGTGTGCAGGCTCGGAGCACGATCACCATCCGATCATAGATCAACGCACTACGGGAGCACAAACATCCTGGCGGTTAACATGGAGGGGTGCTCCCGCAGTTGACCCACCCATTGGGTGTTGACCAGAGATCAAAGGGTCATGATTAACTGCAGGGGCAGACCCCAATCGTTTGGAACTCGCGGAGGGGTGCCTCCACAACCACCAGAATGGGGTGTCTCCGCCTGTTAAGTGGTGTCTCCTCCCTGTGAACCACCGTAGCACCACCACTGCTGCGAGCAAGCATTTCGACATCAATGCGATCTCCAAGAAGTGTCGTCACAGTTATGAGGCCATCAATGAGATCTTCAAGTGGTGAATTTTGTTGTTGTGTCAATTAATTGCATTCAATAGTATTAGGTTTGCAATAAATCTCTATACTCGGTCAATATACATATAGAGGTTGTATGGCACTGCAAAGTTATACTGAGTAATTGATTTTTATGCCCGAAGGCTGAAAACAGAGAAACGGAGAGATATTGTAGCAATGTGTGTGTAACAGTCAAGAAATGTTTCCGCTGTGAATCCAAAACCTTGTTCTGAAGAATTTTATCTTGTAACGGAGTTTTATTTTTAATGAAATAGAAGTTTTATATTTGATCTCTCTATATCTGCAAATTTAATTTTTATTCTCTATGTTGTGGAAGGGGAATTGTTTTTATTCCTTTGTTTTTGTTAAGGAATTTTTCCAGAGAAAACCAACATCACGAAGGACTTCGTCTTCTTTGCACATTAATAGTATTGAAGATCCCTCACATCCCTCGTAGTCATCTTCGATTTCTGACTTTGAACTGTCGAATCCCCCTCAGCATGAATCGGAGGACTCAGTTTTGGAAATCTCTGTTTGCGGAAGCAGATAGCGTTCAGTACTTGAATTTGGAAAAAATTCCATCCATTGATGAGGAATTGGCATTGAAGCTCATTCCAAATTCGCAGGAGGAGGAGGTTGACATGTTTGTAGAACCCATAGGCCTGTGGAACTTTGAAGATAGTTGAGTTTCTGAGACATGGAAGCATATAAAAATGTAGTTTTTTTTTTTTTGGCAGTCTATGCCTAGTGCGTAGTATCTACATCTCTTTCTAACCTACCAGTGCCACGACATACCAGAATTGTCGCAATATTGCTATAGAATTTGGTTTAATCATTAGTGGAGGAAATTCAATGACACACATTTGTGTTTCAAAACTCCTTGTCTACTTGTACCTTCTTGAACTAACGTTTACAAGTGTCGATTGGAATTTGGAATATTTTGGAAATTTGGTAAATATGAGTAAATATAATTTTATTGAATATTTTGGAAATTTTATAAACATGAGTAACTTGACTCCATAGCCCAATTTGTTTCCCACCAATCCATTGAGTTTAATGCTTCATAGTTTCTCTCCCGTATCCTCTCACTATTCCACTATCAACCATTTTATTTTTCAATGAACTTGTTGAATAATTAGTGTGTGCTTCAATTTGAAATTTGGTATAGCAAAGAGTTTTGATTGTGGTCACATATCCCCTTTGGCTAGAGGATTCTTCATACTTCCACTAGATGCCCTATCATTTTTTCCTACAAATGGAACAATTCATAAGACAACATGCATTTTTTTTCTCTAACAAGAACTCATAGATATGTCTAAATTTTAAACTTTATATTAAGGGAAAATGTTGTAACAACTTCTCTCAGTAGAGTTGCATAAGGAAATATGATTACCAATAACTGTAGATAAAATATGGGTTGAACGCTACCAAAAAGTGTCCAATTCAAGAAAATTCATAGAAGAACTCAACGATGTAAATTGTCAAAAATAAATAATAAAAATAAATAAAAATAAAAAATCCTAAAAGACTTACTTTCCTGAAAAACGTAAAGAACTAACTCAGGATAGGATTTCTTCCTCTTTCATTTGCTAGTTCTTTGTTTTTCGTCCTACATCTCCACATTCAATTCCAACTCGTACTTCATGAGAGCATCTAAGTTACCCTTTTGATTTGATATTTGGCATGAGGATACAAGTGACTTAATGGGATTTGTTGGATGTATATACTATTCCATTGATAACAATTCTCCCCACATTTCCACACATCGCCTTTTTGTGTAATGATGCACAATTTCGTTATTTTATGAAACTCATGAAAAAATACAACACAAAAATCTTCATAAACACCAATGCAACCTTGAAATCCACGACGCTTGTAATTTAAGTAAATATTTTGGACGTGTTTCTTGAAAATATGCAACATTTTTTTTTTTTGTGTTGGAGAAGATGGTTGGCTTCTGGTAATGTCTTATCTATTTATTTCATGTTATTTTCATTTTCTTCATAGTTTATGGTAACTTTTTTCTTCCATGTTAATGATATATCCTAGGGCATAAACTTTGTCACAAAAATAACTTGCCTCCAATTTAAAATGTAATCATGTAGGATTTATTTGATGTTTGAGAACACAGGATGTAATTTTAGTTTAAAGATCAGGGTTAGATATTTTAAATTCTTAAAATTTTCATTTGAAAGACTTGGTAACCAATTTTAAAGTTTCAAACATTAATTTAGGGACAACCATTGACAATATCAAGAAATGACAACATGTTGTTTTTAGTTGTAGATGTTACTACTATTGCACACTTTCTCTACATCCCTTTGTTGTCCCTTTGGTATTGTTTTATATGATCAATGTAGATTCATCTTAATTTTGATGTTGTTGCTTTAGATGTTTAAAAATTTTAAAAATTTTAATTTATTTTGTTTCAAAATTTTCACTATTGATAGAAATGAATATCAATGCATTTATCAAGGCATTATTGAAGAGAGTATTTAGCATATAAAGAAACCACAAATCCAAAGCAATGCCAAGTGACTGCATTTGTAACAAATGACCAATCCACCTCCACCTTCTTAGAGGTCTTGTCAAAATAAATTTTGAGTAAATAACATGTTTTCCTTATTCCTTTGGCTCATTCAGCACTCATCTAGCAAATCTTTGTTTTCTTCCACTATTTGTATTATATATTTTGGGTTTGTTTCTACTAAATTTTTTTTCAACCACTAGAGTTTAGCTTTTAGGTCGTATCCTAAAGAGTAGTACCTCACTCTATTTCACTTAATTTCTACATATTCATTTCTTTAACATTTTTTCTCTACACTCCCACTATGTATCAACATTTACATACTCATGAATCCCATTGAGTTTTTATTGTGGTTATTAATTAGATATTAATAAAATTATATTACCTACTAGTTTGTCAAATTACCTTATCTCCTAGGTTGTGAACATTGTGTCAGGAATAAATATCCATTGCAAATGGATACCTCTAAATCCTTTAGATAATATCTACACTAATGCATTCAACCCGCAAAGTGATAACCTTACAAAGAATTTTCTAGGACATGATAAGTGAAGAATCCACTTCCATTAGCTAATGGTATCCAAGTGGTACTTTGGGGATAAGTTTCATTAAACCTTTATTTTGGTATGAATCACTTGTAATTTCATACAAATATATCATTCCAAAGTACCTTCCACTTCTTGAAAAAATCACAAGGAAAACCATCCATTCTAGGATATTTCTCATTTTTCATCCTATTCAATGTTTCAACAAAAGAATCTTCAAAAATTTCCACCACTAACATATCTCATTTAGAGATCAACCACTTTTTCATGGGATTTTGTGGTTGCCTTAAATGATTATGAAAAAGGGTATTTTCCATAACTGTTTTGGAAGTTGTAAACAAAATATCCACTATAGTACATGGATTGATAGTTGTTCCCTTATCGAAAGAAAGAGTGTTGATGAGGTTTTAGATTGTCTCTAAAGTGTGAAATTGTATGCCAAAGAGTACAATACTAATATGATTGTTTAATCTTGATTAATTTTCTAGTCAACATGACTTTATGGCAGGTTGCATTACACTAGGAAAAACATAGAGGGGATGGTTGCAGCTGCATTGTGATGTGTTTCTTTTTCTTACAGGAAAGATGCTCTTCATAGTGTGTGTGATGAATAAAAATTCCAATCATGGAAAATTCGTGAAGAGAATCTTATACTTTTGAAATATTTTGGATGAAGGTAATTTTTTTGACGTCATGTCCATTGATTCATAAAATTGGTTGGAGGCTATTAATATTATATCACATTTTTGTATGTGATTGATACTAATAGCATTATTCTTCCCATTAAAATGATGAATTATGAAAATATATGACTATAGGCTTAGGGTATTTCTTAATATGTTATGATTTTTACTTACAATACAAGACTTTTACAATAACATACTTTTGAAATTGGATGTGTAGGAAATTTATTTAATAACAAGCATTTCTTCTACAAGCTTTGTTAGTTATTAATAATAAATACTATCTACATAACATAATTTTAGATACTATTTTAAATTTTCTTCATAGTTCATTTCTAATAATATGACTCACAACTATCCTATAGATGAAAAAAAGTTATAGTCTCTTAGGTGGGTGCTTGTGTGTTTATAAAAATGCCCAAACCATATTACTGGACTATGTAAAAGTGGCTAGTTTTTTCATAGAAAGTTATGTTTGGTTGTGACTTATCACCTGCCAAAACTGATATTTTATAGAAATATGTAAAAACTACATGTTACAACGATATGTTGTCTCCTTACAAAAAAAAATTGTAAAAAATGTTTTTGAATGTTTCATTTTTGTGTGGTAAACGCCCACTTGCGGATTTGAACCTTGAATATCAAAATTTACATATTACTACATAACATAATGATCACCAATTGAGCTACTCCCCATGAGTGTAAAAAAAATATTTTGAATGTAAAAGATGGCGTCTTTTATATTTTTTTCTCCATAGCTTCTTGCTACCACTAAGCATGTATCCTTACAAATGAATTTTTCCTTGTTATTATTTTATGTTTTGTTTATTCCATGTGTGATACTAGATTTTTAACTATGAAATATCCATGCAAACATGATGTAAAAGAAGCTTTGGAAATGTGTTAAAATGATAGTGTGAAGGTAATAATTGAATATATTATCATGTGTGCTTGGATGAATAGAGTTCTTGGGATGGTTATTGCATGGCAAGTGTGTACACTGTATGAAATTTACATGTTTTTTTTATTTTTTATCACCAAGCAAATAATCAATGATAAAATACCCTCTATGATTCCGATAAAAGATTAGCATGTTCAGTAAAAAGACTAGGTATATGGATTCATGGTATTCCCTATCATTGTGTAGAAGATGGTTTGCAGAAGATCATGTAAATTTTGTGGCATGAAATGCAACAAGAATTTAGTATAACAATTCGTCTTTTCAAATTCCTCTTCTATATGAGTTTGAAGAAATGTACTTGCTTAAAATGTTTTTTATTGGAAATTTTCCTTGACTTCTAGCACCTTAAATTTTTTCTTCTCATTAATTCATTTTTATAGGTTTCCATGGCCACTAGTGATAAATTTTACAAAACAAGATATATAGCTCTTAAATGTGGCATACTCCATGTTGGATATCATGTAGGAGATAATATAATCATTGAAGGGAAGGATTTTTGCACATACGTTGATGAACGAGAGAGACTAAATATTGTGGAAAAAAATTGTGTGAGTATGCATGTACAAATCATTCCCTGCCAATAGACGCAAACAAGTGAAAAAGGGGAAAATATTATGCATACAAAAACTTCTTGTAAAATAAAATTCTAATGGGAGGGTAACCATTTTTTTTGCATGAAGGTAATTGCAAGGTCCTGACATAAAAACAAACTTCATTTGGTGCAAGCAATGAAAAAGAAAGGTTATGTTGTGGCGTTCACTGGAGATGGGATGAATGAAGCTCACACACTTAAATAAGTAGGTCTTGTTTTTGCATATTGTTGTGAATTTTGATTATGTAAGGTAGTCTTGCCTTTGCATGAATATTTCCAGTTATATATAGTATAAATTTATATTTATCAAACTTATTTTATATATTATCTGGAATCTAGGAAGACATAGGTCTTTCCATGGGTATCCAAGGAATGGAAGTTCCCAAGGAAATATTAGATATCACTATTATAGATGATAGTTTTTCCTTTGTTGTGAAATTTTCTTATAAATATAGATATTTTTTTCTCCTTTCAAGGTACGTGGATTTTTTTAAAGTTAAGGATTACTTAAAGTTGTTTTCCCTTGGTTTTAAATTAATTAAGTGGGGTCGTTCATTTTATGAAACATTCATAAATTCATTCAGTTTCAGCTCACTGTAAATGCTGCAACACTTGTAATTAATTTTTTTTTTTTGTTTCATCTAGAGATGTTCCTCCAACTATTGTTCGGGTTAGCATCAAAATCAATACAATTGTGGGTCATCTCTTTCCTAAAATGCTCCTTTTATTCTCATGGATTTGTCCCACTTTAATTTTCCAAAACTTGTTTGGGTCAATATTATCATCGATACTCTTGGAGCTATCACATTGGAAATTGAACCCTTAATTGATCAATTAAGTAAACAACCTCAGTAAGGTTAGGAAATTATTGTTACATGAAATTTCTACGTTGAAAGGACGAACATTAAACTACATGGGTTGAAAGCGATATAGCTATAAAATTATTGCAAATGCAAATAGTTAGAGAATATGAACTAATCATGAACACACATGTTTCTATTCAAAATGAAGAATAAAAATGATGTACATGCTAAACCCACAGTACAAGTCTATTGATATCAATAAAGTTCACAATTAAGGCAAATGTGATATAAATGACAACTACCATAAACTTATTCATTTGCATAACAAAATTGCATATCTTTGAAATCCATGCAGACAAGTTTCAATAACACCCCATTCTTATTCCCCATTATGTAATTATGTATAAATATTTAGTATGACTCGCACCATGGACACATTGTCCATTTTTACACTCAAGCATATAAATTTTGAGCTATGTAAATGTATATTGTTTATTAATGAAAATTATTGAACAAATGACTCAAGGGTGGAGAACTTACACTGATCATGATGCCATAAGTGGGAAATATTGAAGGGGTGTGGGGATTACCCTTATTTGTAGTGCCAAAAAAACCTTGCCAAAGGTTTGAGCCAAAATTTAAATTTTAAATGTTACCTTATCTTTTTCCTCCACCTCAAAATTCATTAAATGAATAAATTGGTAGCTTAAGTACCCACCTCCAACAATTATTGAATTTGGGTGGTGGTTGAAGCATTCTTTTAGACTTCAATGGGAAGTATGGGAAAGTATCCATCATAAATTTCAAGAGTTTACCCGTGATTGGTGTGTGGGAATGGGAAAATTTTTGGGGAATGAACCATTCAATCATGGATTTAGACACTCATGTAGAGTAAAGAAACACATGGGTGCCTAGGGAGTGAAATTAATGATTTGAATGTTTCCCATCTCAATGGGGATGATTGTTGTTACTTTCTGGGTGAATAGAGCTCAATTTCTCTACCCAAATTTTTTCTATAAAAAGAAATTCAAGAATTACAAGTGTCTTGGTGTATTATGGGCTTAAAAATATCTAGTTATACTTGCTAAATTATTTTGGAAGAACCCAAAATTCAAACAAATTGAATTGGGTGGTTATAAGAAGGGAGAATACTAACGAACTTCTTGGGAAATGAAGGGACTTGCTAGTGTTTTCTCCCACTAGATGTATAGGAATCTGATCATTTTTTGAAGCCCTATGCTCAGTGGGGAAGATTAAATTTTTCTATGATATCACTGTGAGGGAGAGTGGTTTTTTAGTTTCATATTTGTTTAAGTTTATTGTAATTACCCTAGTGGTATCATGATTTGGCTAGGTGTAGAAAGATAAAGGCATGACATAGCTTATGGTGGGGTGAGAAATAGATCACCTTTAATCATTTGTAAGCATATAATTGCTCATATAAATGTCTTCTGTTATATTTCAATCATCATTATGGATAATTTAGTTAATTTTTACCGGTTGAATGCATGAGGCATGTTTATTATAAATTTTATAGATATAATTTGTAAATGATATTGATGATGTTACCACAAGATTGGTTTCCTGATCCCTATGAAAATATGGATTCTTAAACCCTTGTAAAATCTTTAGTGTAGTTTCCTTAATGAGGAGATAGAGCTATATGAAAGCTTGCAAAAAAGTATGTTGTCTAACCCTGTATAATTCACAATTTTTATGGATGATTTTGTTACATATATAAACAATATTTAGAGCTCTTATTTTTCAGAGATCATCTAAAATTTAGATATGAAAACACTCTATTAAGTGAATTATCCTTTGAAAAATGTTTCCTGGAGGGCATTTTGATCTCTAACTCCTTTGCAATTTGATTATTATATTTCAAGGCTTCTTGATGATGCCAATGTCTACTATATATAATTTTATCAAAAGAGAATGAATGAGGAAAAGGACCTGGTCTTTGCATTCCTTGTCGTTCCTAGTTTACATGGGAACGTTGCCCCAACGGGAAGTATCCAAACTATTCCTACTCATCTAGACCGTTGAAAAAAATATGTTACCTTAATTTAATTTTTATATATAATTTGTAAATGGTATTTATGATGTTAACAACAATGTTGTTTATTGAACCCTATGAAAATATGGGTGATTTAACCCTTTTAAACTCTTTATTGTTGTTGCCTCGATGAAGATACAAGGATATATAAAATCTTGCAAAAAATTATGTTGTCTCACCTTGTATAGTTAGAAAAATTTATGGATGAATTCCTAAAATATATAAAGAAGACTAAGCACTCTTACGCTTCACATATCATCTAAAATTTAGATATCAAAACACTTTATTAATTCCATAATCCTCTGAAAAATGTGGCCTGTACGTTACTTTGAGGTCTCAACCCTTTCAAATTGGATTTTTATATTTCAAGGCTTCCTAATGAGGCCAAGGACTATTGTATATAGTTTTAGTAGAGAGAAAGAATGAGGAAGAGGACCTGGTCTCTACATTCCTTGAACCGTTTTTTCTTCAGAACATTGCCCCAAGGTGGAATATCCCATCTATTGTTGCTGATCTAGACCCTGGAACAAACTAGGTTTGACTATTTTAATTTATTTCTAAATATAACCTTAGAAATTTCCTTCTTAAATTGAATTTTCCCAGGGGACTTGAATTAAGTAATAATTTACATGTGATTATGGAGAAGTTGTTCTACATGCTCTTTTTGTGATATCTTTCTTCACCTCAGTTACAATGCTAAGAAAGCTTAAAATTTTCCCAATGATGTTAAAGTGGCTTTATATTAGTACTTGTCGTATACAAATATCAGTGTTTAGAGATCTCTTAATAATTGGTCATGCTATATTTTTTTCAATTTACAATTGTTTTTAAACTTCATATGTTGGTTGGAATACTAAAATTTGAATTTTTGTCTTCCCTTTAGGGTGCTTACCAGCATAAGCTATGGCATCCATGGATTTTTCTTAGATAATTGATATTTATTTCATTTCCCAATTATATGGCATTATAAATTACTTTTATGTTTTATGCATTTAGTATAGATCGTAGTCCTATAAAATATGAAATTTTTATCCTGTTGATTTGTTTGTAGGAATTTACAGGGTAAGTTCCGTAGATCAAGAACCAAAGGTCACCACTCATAAACAGATCACAAATCAGTACACCAGTATAATCACGTGGTTAAAAACCTCAAAGAAGGAAACAGTCCATGCCCTGAGCCAACGCGGCCACTTCAGGGAATTTACTAATATAAAAGAAAAGTTACATATGTTTCTCTCATAAATGGTTACCGGAAAAATGACCCTCCCTGCTCTTATATAGAGATCATGGACCAATCAAGTGTTAAGCCATGGATCAAGTGCCATTAATACCAAGGTGAGAGATAACTGTCGGATCACTACAAATCGTGACCATTGGATTATAAGTTACAAATGTACATGGTAAAGAAAAACACTTTAATTAACTCTACACTAGACTAAGTTATTCTTAGCTATTTCCTATGTTTCAGAATATCCTAACATCCCCCCTTAAGAAAAACTTGGGATAGGATTGAAGGATTTACAAAGGTGACAAAAAAGGAGCCTATTTCCTATGTGTCGAAATATATAACATCCCCCCTTAAGAAGAAATTGGGATAGGATTGAAGGATTTGAAAAAGTGACACAATAGGAGAAGGAAGGAGGCACTAGAGCCTATCCCCCCTTAATGACAAATTTCCTGAACTCCAAGCATGAATCAAATTTTGGTAAACTTCACTTCTGTGAGAGCCTTCATAAAGATATCAGTTACTTTATCATTGGTCGGACAATACTACACTTCAAGAACACGATCATGAATGAGATTTCTGATGAAGTGTATGTGGAGTTCAATGTGTTTCATACGTTGATGTTGAACTAGATCTTTACATAGCTAAATGGAACTCTTATTATTACACCAAAGTGTAGTTGGATGCTGCTGATGAAGACCAAATTCAGATAGGATCTGATGAAGCCACATGGCTTCCTTGCTAGTTTCAACCGCACCACGATACTCTACTTCTGCTGAAGAAAGGGAGATGGCACTTTGTTTCTTACAAGAACAAGTAATAGGTCCTAAACAAAGAGTGAATACATATCCTGCAGTGGACTCCCGATCATCAGGGTCACCAGCCCAATTAGAATCAGTGAAACCAATAAACAAGGGAGATGCTCCTGCACTGTAATGAATCCTGAACTGAAATATAGCTCAAATATATCGAAGTATTCTTTTACCTTCTTTCCAGTGACTTTCATGAGGTTGGTTCATAAACCGAGTGACAAGACCAATGAAAAAGGAAAGGTCAAGACGGGTATGGGTTAGATACAGAAGTTTACCAAAAAGTTGACGGTATAAGGTAGCATCAACTTCAGGGGTAGTACAGTTGACTGGAAGCTTGATTCCAAACTAAAAGAGAGAAGGGGTAGGCTTACAGTCTTCCATGTGAAAGTGGTGTAGAATATCACAGGCAAACTTGGACTGAGAGAGGGTAGTGCCTTAATTGGATTGCAAGACTTGAAGACCAAGGAAATAATGCAAGTGTCCTAATTCAGTCATTTCAAACATATTTTTGAGGCTAGACTTCACATGGTTTATATGGTTTGGATCACTATCAGTAAGGATAAGATAATCAACATAAAGAACAAGGATGGTGGAGGAATTACCCACCTTCTTGGTGTAGACATTGTCATCGGAATGACACCTAGAAAAGCCATTATCTAAGAGAAATCTATCCATTTTGGCATACCAAGCCCAAGGAACTTGTTTGAGACCATAGAGAGACTTCCTAAGGTGAGAAACAAGGCTGGAGTCTTTTTGGATAAAGCCAGGGGGTTGTTCCATGTAGATTTCTTCATGCAAATCTCCATGTAAGAAGGTGGATTTAACATCCATCTGACGGGCTTCCCATTTAAAAGAGGCAACAACGGAAAGAAAAAGATGGATAGAATTCATTTTAGCAACAGGGGAGAACGTTTCAGTATAGTCAATTCCTTCAAATTTTGAAAAACCTTTAGCGACAAGACGAGCTTTATGTCTATCCACTTTTCCATTTGGTCCAAACTTTGCTTTGTAAACCCATCTGCATCTGAAAATTTTTCTTCCTTTTGGAAAAGGAACAAGATCCCAAGTATTGTTTTCCAATAAGGAATGATACTCCTCATTTATAGCTTCATCCCAATCTGGATGACTGGAGGCTTCTTCAAAGATTTTTTGATCAAGTTTTTCTGGAACTTAAGCCAATAAGGAAGAGGCTCTTTCAAACTGAGAACATGTACGTCGTCGATCAGTAGGGTCACCTGCAAGAGAACCTGCTACATCCCGAGTAGAGCGGACCCATCTTGGAAGCAGTGGAGTATAAGGAACAATTTCACGAGCTGGAGGAGGATTTTTGTCCTCGTTGTCATCATCTGAACTAGAAGGAATGCCATTAAAAATAGAAGAGAGAGAGAGAGGTGGCACATATGCCGAATCAGGCTCGCAGGCCAAAGGTGGCACACCCGTCGAAATAGGCTCGCAGGCTGATATATTTTCATCAAAATTTACATCTCTTCTAATGATTATATTTTTGGATCTGGGTTGAAGAAGTCTATATCCTTTTACATCTTTAGAATATCCAACAGAAATACATTTTTCACTCTTAGTTTCTAAGGCTTTATGTTTCGCATCTGGAATATGGACCCAAGCATCACTTCCAAAAACATGAAAGTGACTTACATCTAGTTTGATTGAGCTCCAAGCTTCTTTTGGAGTTATATTCTTTAAAACCTTAGCAGGAGTGCGATTTACTATGTAATTTGCATAGTTAATGGCTTCTACCCAAAAATTGGTACCAAGTCCTTTAGATTGAAGCATACAATTAGCCATTTCTTTTCAGGTGCAATTCTTCCTTTCAGCTACACCATTTTGTTGTGGAGTATATGGAACAGTATCTTGCAATTGAATGCCATGCTCAGTGCATAAGTTGATAAATTTTCTGTTAACATATTCTCTGCCATTGTCTAATATTAACTGAAAAATTTGATGTACAAATTGTTTCTCAACAAAGGCCTTAAGGCCAAGAACATTTTAAAAACTTCACTCTTGAGTTTTAAGAAATATACCCAAGTGCATCTGAAAAAATAATCAATGAAGGTTAAGAAGTACTTACAACCAGAAAAAGAAACAACAGGAAGTGGACCACATAAATCACTGTGCACAAGCTGCAAAGGGGTTGAAGCATGCCAAGAGGCACGTTTGTCTAAAATATCCCGATGATGTTTTCCGAGTACACATCCGGAGCAAACACCATAATGGCAATATACCATAGGAAGGCCCGTCACGATATTTTCCTTACATAGAGTTTGAAGAGAGAGATAGTTTAAGTGACCAAATAACTCATGCCAAAGTTTTCTCACATCATCATTATGAGCAAAAAAAATAGAGGGAAGAGATGATGACCCAAAGTTGTTAAACTTATGCAACCTTGTGGAATCATCGGCAATGCCAGTAGCTAAAATATGTTTAGGATCTTCGAGGTCCTTGATTACAACACCATGAGGTGAGAATTCTACTATTTTCCCTTTACCTGAATGAGTTATCTGATAAACAAATAGAAGTTTGCATGACAAGGTAGGAACACATAGTACATCATTAAAGTAACCATTAGCTAAATGAATGGTTCCAGATCCTACAACACTAAGAGAACTATCATCACGAACATAAATATGTTTGGTGTTACAATCATTTAAAGAAGAGAACATGTATTTATTTTTAGCCATGTGGTAAGAATCTCCAGAATCAATGAGCCACTCATGAGAAGGAGAAGAAGAAGATACATTTAATGCATAACAAAATCTTAATGCTTGAAAACCACAAGCAGAAAGTGTCATGCCTGAAGACGAAGGTGAACAGTGATCCAAATTAATGTTGTGCTTCTTCATTTTTGCTTCTAAGGCTTCCATCTTCTTAAAACATTTGGAATCTATATTGCAATCCCGGTTGCAAAAGTTGCAATGTCTCTCTGTCTTCTTCCATTTGTTTTTATTTTCCTTATTATTTTGGTGATCTGATTTTTCAGTTTGTGGCTAAAATTTCTTAGGGCCCTTGTTTGGTTTAGGACCATATTTTTTAGGATACTGCTTCTTGGCATTCTTTTGATATGGTTGTTGTTGGGCTATTAAGGCTTTCTTAGAAGTGTTTCCAGTAGTGATAAGACCAAGGTGTAAAATTTTTTCTTGTTCTCTTATCAAAGAGTCACAAATGGCATAAAAAGAGGGATTCTTGTAGGTGGTTCCTGAAGAAATGATGCCTTCTCTGGTGGAATGGAAGGTAGAAACAAATACAGAGTATGTAGGACCAAGCTTAGCAAGAATGCAATATATGAGGCTACCATCGTCCTTTTTGATCTTACAACCTTCTAAAATAATTCAGCGGGTCTTAAATTTGGAGAAAAAATCTTAAATGGAGAAGAAATTATTGGGGTCCAAAGTAAGAAACTCATTTTCAAGCTGGTGGTCCCGGATTTGATTTTGAATGCCAAAAACTGTTTTTAGCTTTTCCAGGGCCTCATGAGGGGTGTCAATGTCAAGGATATGAAATCAAAGATCTTGAGCAATGGACATTCCTATCAACCCTCGTGCTTGATCTTGTTTATTTTCCCATTTAGTAGCTTTATCATCATTAGAAGGTTTATTTTCTTTTCCTGTGGCTATTCTATAAAGCCCTTTACTTCTAAGAATATCTACCATGTGAGGTATCCATTGGAAGTAAATAGTGCTGTTAAGAATAACCGAGCATGCACTTTCCATTTTTTTTTTTAAAACTAAATCTTATAAAAGCTGAAACTAACTAATCCAATGGAAAGATCTTGAAAAATTAGGCGATTTCAAAAAAAATGGCTCGAAAAACGGGTTCCGAATGAAGAAGTTATGCCTTTTGAAAAAATTGAGTTGTAGATGCTGAATAGTTACAGGAACGGGATGAAGTGCGGCTTTTTTTAAAAAAAAAAATCTGCCCCTTTGAACTAAAACTTTTTACAAAAGAAGGTTGAGAAGGATACTTGAACCCAAGACCTCTATTCTCATAAACTAACCCCTCACCAAGTGAGATAGTAAAAGGATCATGTTATTTTAGAAAGGAGGAAGGGGGGATTATTATTATTATTATTATTATTATTATTATTATTATTATTATTATTATTATTATTATTATTATTATTATTATTATTATTATTATTATTATTATTATTATTATTATTATTATTATTATTATTATTATTATTATTATTCGGTGTACGTGCCTTTTCCTACACAAAAAACACAACAAACGAGAAAAAAAAATTGAAATGAAAAGCCTTACAACAAAATGTTAGATTCTCGGTTAGCCTTATCAGCAACTATCACTTTTTTCACTATTTCTGATTTCGTGAGATTGCATAAAGATGCTGGGAAAGAGCATACGTACCAAAAAAAACCCTTTTCCCTGTTTCTGATTTGTCAAGATCGCATGGAGCGCACAAAAAAGAGCATGCATAGAGAAGAGGGTATAGATCCAGAAAATAAATAGAACCTTAAATAAAACAAAAAAAATGCAATAAACAGAACTATTAGCAAATATAACTACAAAATAGATTCTTTATACCTCTACATCTAAACTAACATAACTTGGGCATCCAGAAAGCTTTTCGCATGAAACAAGAGGCGTTCCTCACTGTAACAGATGCTCCAGACACAACTGAGTAGTTCTCCAAGCCAAAAAAATTTCATAAATAGTATAGCTACAAAAAACTTTCGCATGCAGTCAAACCGGCTTCGGATTTTGATCAACAACGGACGCGGCCCTCAAAATAGCTCTGATACTATGTAATAATTTATAGGGTAAGTTCCATAGATCAAGAACCAAAGGTCACCACTCACAAACAGATCAAAAATCAGTACACCAATATAATCACGTGGTTTAAACCCTTAAAGAGGGAAACAATCCATGCCCTGAGCCAACGCAGCCACTTCAAGGAATTTATCAATATAAAAGAAAAGTTACATATGTTTCTCTCATAAACGGTTACCGAAAAAATGACCCTCCATTCTCTTTAAATAGAGATCATGGACCAATCAGGTGTTAAGCCATGGATCAAGTGTCGTTAATACCGAGGTGAGAGATAATTGTCGGATCACTACAAATCGTGACTGTCAAATTATAAGTTACAAATGTACATGGTAAAGAAAGACACTTTACCTAACTCTACACTAGACTAAGTTATTCTTAACTATTTCCTATGTGTCAGAATATCCTAACATTGTTTTGGAAAGTTAAGAAACCCTAATTTTACGAAAACCTTTATTTGATTCAATGGGTTCTTGAAAGATAGAATTTGTGGATTTAAGGCACAAATGGGTAGCAACCTTGATAGGTATTTGTGTGTTATCATTGATGATTTTGTATCCTAACTACATAGATTTTTTAAATGTGTATCGTAGGAAACTAGATGAAGTTGAACTTCATTGTTGTTCAATAACCCTTTTTGTTAAAATCAATAAAAAAAAATAAAAAAAATAAATAAATAAATAAATAAATATATATATATATATATATATGCATAAATATGGCTATGTGTGTGTATGTGTTTTCCTTTTCAACTCTTTTCTCTCTTTCTAATTCTTGTGTGTGCTCTTATAAACTTTTCCACAAGCTTAAATATAGTGGAGGAATCCATGCAAATGTTGTACAGTCACCATAGGCAAGAATAGATTGTACTAGAGTTAGACAACTCGAAGCATTGATTTATTGTTGTACTTCAACTTAATCTCAGTTTATTTAAATTATTTCGAGGATTTTCGCAATGGTTTTGCCAGCTTTAGAATATATATATATATATATATATATATATATATATATCTTCCCTTTTAATATTTTACTTGTACATATGGTCATTGATTCAATTTGTTGTTGGTTATCACATTCACTACTACAATATAAATTAAAATGTTGAAAGAGACACCGGATATGGGAAATGGATAATTTTTCACCTACAAACTGAACTTTTTATGGATTTGTTTTGGTTCCCTAGAGTATATGTAGTTCCTGCAAGGATCAAAACAACAATGAGTGGTATTTTTCATTTCAAGGTTATACAAAACACCCAGAAGACAAGGATTGAGTATGGGAATGAACCAATTAATCACCTAGACATCTTAATTCACTAAGATACAAAGTTTTTTTCCATATCCTAAAAAATGCATGATGATTTTATGCATTATAGAAACATGATGTTTCAAAATTTACGGATTTAGATACCTTTCTTTATTTATATTTGTAGTGTGCACATAAATTTGGTTATATTCCTACCTGGATAGAGATTTCTTTTTTCCAGTGTTATTGCAGAGTACATTTCCTTAGGACTACCTTATAAGCTTACTTATAATAATGTATACCTCGCATTTGGTTTCTTGCAACTATAAAAGTGTGGAGGCAAGTATTGGCCATTAAATCTCAAATATACTCCTATGATAACCATGATTTCTAGTTTATGAAACTGCTTTTGGATACAGTGGCATTGATATTTAGTTTTATCACTTCATTAGAGACAATAACTAGGAAGTTGTCTTGGATCAAGTAGAGGCATTGGTCGATGAAAAAAATATGGGAATTTTTATCATTAATCCGAGCAATCCTTCTGGTGTTGTCTTCTCCTATGAATATCTATTACAGGTATGATACAATCTTCTAAAAAAAACTAAGAAGTATTTATTTCTTCTTTGTTCATTATTTTTAATGGTTCTGGATTGGATTTTCATTTTTATACTAGTATTACCCATTGACATGTATGGGTAACCATAGGAGAAATTTTTTATTCTATGATGCAATTTTCAAGCTAGTTGTCATACATTATTTAGTATATGTTGTCTTTTTCTTTCCATTTTTTTCACAATTTATCTATAGTCTGAGCCTTTTAGCATGTAGCTTAGTTGGAATGATTATGCCTAAGGTTTTCATGAAGGTTGAATACTAAGTTCCTAAGGTGTTATTTTCTATGGTGACATTTTATTTGATTTGTTTATATAGGTCATATTTCTACATAATGGCTACTATCACCCAAATAAAGAAAACCTGTTAGAGTTTCTTTCTTTTCTTGGGAAAAATGGCATTGGCATTGTTGATGTTGAGGTATATGTTGTATAAATACTTTATTTTCTACTTTAGTTTATATTTTAGTATTCATCGTCTTTTGTGTCTTATACTCTGCATTGTATCTTATTTCATTTTCAAAATAGGAACTCAGTATTCATGGTAAGAAGAAGGAATTGAAGAAAGAGGAGAATAATAAAACTAGAGCGACAAATGTAGAAAGACCCAAGAGAAAGTGAAGAGAACCAGTCTAGTGATACCCTTAATTCTAATATCCCACATGAAACACACACATATAAATTGATGGTCAAGTTTTTAGACTTGGTGAATTCACCTACAATGCATTGGAAACACAATGATAATGTTTTGGAGTGAAGAAAAAATATTTTATGTATAAATTATAATCCAACCAATATTAACTTGGAAACTCATATTGTAATATTTTACATTTCATATATAATTTATGTCGTTGAAATTATTTATAGTTGTACTTGATATTATTTAGTATTTTAATTAACATATGTATCTTTTTGTTTTCATATTAGATGAACATGCACATTATATGCAATTTTTTAATTTAGTCACAAAATCATACTAATTAATTTATGTTGATTAGTACTGAACATATAAAATTAATATAAACTACAAAATTAGTAGTTTATATTGATTAACGATGAACACAAATAAAATAAATATACAACTAAATTAGTCGTTTATAATGATTATTAATGAAATTAATCGAATGAATATAAACTACTAAATCAACCATTTATATAATGAATATGGAAATACCAAAAAAATATAAATGACTAATGTAAATGATAAATTTCTGACTACAAATGATGGCCTTTTTTTCATATATAAGACTATTTGTGGTTGATTTAGAGCATCTTCTAACACGCCAAAATTTATTCATATTTCTTTGGCCGTAAATTAGTTTCAAACTATGACTAAAATTTACATATACATTACTATTAGTAGTTAGTTTATAGTATCTTATAAGGCAACCATTTTCATCATATTTCTTTGGTCATTAATTCCTTTTATTGGGTGATCATGTAGTAGTATATTTTATTGTGCATTTCGTCATTAATTATGGAAATTAATGAGTAAATCAATGAATAAATTAATCACCAAATTTATGACTAAATATACTACTAGATGATGAAATTGAGACAACCAATTAGTGATTAAGCTAAATATGACTAAAAGTTGGTCGCGTTAAAAGATATTATAAATTAGCCAGTATTAGTCACCGAATAGAAAAAGGACATTTATACAAAAAATTTAGTCATTTTTTAGTAACTACTTAGCCAATTTGTACTACTGAGAAGTGGTGGAAAGCACTCTAAGAGTGGTTTATCAACCTGATATCAAGAACCTTCAGTGGTTTATTAGCTTCCATGGAAAGCACCCCATTGAATATAACCAACATATACAGTTAGTATCTCACAATAATAATCACATTATTTTTAATGAAAATTTTTTCAATCAAATGTTATACAAAATATTTTTAACTATCAATCATTTAGCACAGTAACTCTGTGAGTACTTAGAGAGGGTATAGTTATCTAATCACATAAATGGTCAAAGTAGTCATAATTGCACAAAGTGAATACTATCTTAGCATTTGATAAACACATACACTACATTGGTCTCATGAATTCCCAGAAATGCAATAGAGGCAGCCCTCAAACTACAATTCCAGTACCCCGAGTGCTAGGCTCCTTTCCTCCTCAGAATCTAATAAAAATTATTTCATTTATTTACACCTCCTCAACCAAACCAGTATCCTGTCATATATGGGTATAGTTCCATTCTT
Organism: Pinus albicaulis; assembly: GCA_034641835.2. Taxonomy (NCBI): domain Eukaryota; kingdom Viridiplantae; phylum Streptophyta; class Pinopsida; order Pinales; family Pinaceae; genus Pinus; species Pinus albicaulis. The sequence goes on from CM076579.1 coordinate 1,215,359,439, forward strand.
TGTCTCCCACTCAAACCTTTAAATTCAGATTCCATTACCTCCAATAGTCTTTTCATACATATTCCACCCATGACATTTGTCTCGATTCATGTTAGCTTTTAGTGCTATTCCACCAATGACATTTATCTCCAGTTATGTTAACTCTGGTGTCAGCCAGGTGGATATTGGTGGAAACCCACCTATTCCACTTGGACCGCCACCATTTTTTCTTTCAGTTTTCTAGTTTCCTTAATTGTAGCACAATTTACTATTTTTGACAGCTTGTCGAGTCCTGAACTTCCAAAGCTGTTTTGAGGTCCTAAACGATGTTTTTTGGGAAAATTCATTCTAGAGTAATATGAGTCACAAACTTAAAATTTTATATCTACAATGTATTATTCTGATAGGTATTTCTAATGAGGTATCATGTGCATCAAACGAAGATCGTGTGCCAAATTTACGACCCTGGGAAATTGATATACCAATTAACCCCAATATGGCCCATAGTTTGGTTTTTCATATCCTAGGGTTAGGTTTTTAGATTTTTAGGGTTTTCCATTAGTTCTCAATAATAAATAGGCCTTTGAGCCTAATGGTAACACAGTTTAGAGGCCCGTAGCTGCCACATCACTCCTCAGAGATAAGCTACCAATGCCCTAGCTAGTTTATTTCCATTTTGTCTGTCATCGTATTTTAGTTGTGTGACATTTATTAAATGAAGTCTTATTTCTATTGCATATCTTTGCTTATGCATATTTCGGAATTTTTTTGTGTTCCCGCATAATTCTGGTTCATGGTGGTCAAATTAGCCAAGCACGGTCATCACTTTCACAAAAAAAATGAGGTTTTTTCTTATCCCTTCATAGACTAGAATTGATTTTCATTATTCCCTAATAGTTAGGAATTTAAGCTCTTATGTGTTGGATCCTCTCATTTTCCTAAAACAAATAATAGTAAATAAAAATTTTCATTTTATTAAAAAAACAAATATTTACTTTCTCATAAAGAATCTTTATTTTCACTTTTTCAACCACATGTCATCTTAGAAAATAATAAAAGTCATATTAAAATGGATTCACCACTTTTCCTTGATTTTATTTGCAAATCTGCATAAAAATTAAGTCACGGTTTCATTCCCACTATCATCAAATTTTTCCTTGAAACATTTCCCAACATATGATTCCTATCAGCTCATGATTCCTTCAAAAGTTTCCAACCCTACTACCAAAGCATCCTCACAATGTTGGCCTTCAATCAGGGTGTCCCCCAAAATCCAACAATTCACCTAAATCATAAATGACATCTCATGTCACACATGTAGTTTTCATTTCAAAATTTCCACATAATAATCAACATTCATTTTAGAAAAGCATCACTATATATCCTATGCACACATATTGCATGCCATTTTTTCATAACAGTAAACATGTTACACTATACCTTCACATTTCAGTTGCAAATCACATTGCAACTTTTTACCTTTCACTTGTTCTTATATTTTGTGTTTCTAAAATCTTAGTGATGTCACTATCCTTCGATCAAGCTACATTTTATGCCAACAACTCACAAAATACAAGAAAATATATATCAATGACCTAGAAATTGTCTGCTTCGAGGGGGAAACCACCTTTACATTACTAAATGAACAATTTTTATATGATATAAATAAGAAAAACCTAATTTCTATATATAGGATTCTAAGGGGTGACAACATAATCAGAGCCTACATAAAAATAATAATGTAAGGGCACAAAAATAACAATAGTGGGATTCTATGGGACACAATAATAACAATATGGGGACAACATGGACACAACAATAACAAAAAGGGGGCTACAGTAACAATAACAATAAGGGGCTACACTAGTATTATAAGTACCTAACATGCCTCACTCCTTCAAAAAAGTGGTTTCCCAAACACTTGAGTAGTATTGGATGATTATGTAAAAAATTATCATCCTCCCATGTGGAATCTTCAACGGGTAAGTTCTTCCACTTGATGAGATACTCTAAAATTTATCGATTTCATAGTTGTCGAATTCTTGTTTCTGTGACTGCTTCAGGTTCCAATATGATTTTTCCTTCCTCATCAAGTTCTGGCAATATTTTTTGAACTGGGAGTTTGTCACCTATAACCTTTTTTAATCATGAAACATGGAAAACTCAGTGGACTTGGGACGATGTGGGAAGCTCCAATTTGTATGCCATAGTACCAATCTTTTGCAACACATTGTAAGGACCATACTAATTTCAACATAATTTATTATCCTTCTTAGCTTGCTTGAGGGACATTTGTTTGTATGGTTATAGCCGAAAAATTACCCAGTCACCTACACCAAAAATTTTATCATTGCAATGTTCTATGTGTGTTATTTCATTTGATTCTGCGCCAAAGTTAGGTTATCCTTTAAGAGTTGTAAAAGTTGTTGTTGATGTTTGATGTGATATTCCACTGCCTTAACATTTCAATTTTCTCCTAAAGATGATGTGATGGACGGTGGATCATATACATTAAGTGTCTTAAGTAGCTTCATTTTTGCTACAATGTGGAAGGAAGTGTTATACCACCATTTAACCAAAGGTAACCACTTGACCCATTCTGTTTTTTAATCAGATACAAATCAATGAAGATATCCTTCCAAAAAATTGTTCATTATCTCATTTTTCCCATCAGATTGAGGATGATAAGATGAGTTATGAGCTAATTGATTACGTAGACAAGAAAATAATTGCATCCAAAAATTTGAAGTGAAAATTGGATCTTTGTCGCTTACGATAATATTTGGGTTTCCATGTGCCTTTTGAATTATTTGAATGGATGAGAATGTTTGAATGGATGAGATGGTTTATTGGCTTTGAATGGATGAGATAATGCACAAAAGTGTGCATACTTGGTAAGTCTATGAACTACCACCATGATGACACTATTTCTGTTGGACTTGGGTAAACCTGTAATGAAATCCATTTAAACCTCCTCCCAACATTGAATTGTAATGGATAAACGTGGTAGAAGACTCAAGGTCTCAATTGTCTCAAATTGTTTTTGTTGGTAGACCTAAAATTCCACCACAAAATTTTGAATATCAGATTTAAGGCCATCCCAAAAAAAATATTTCTTGACCCTGTGGTAATTTTTTAAGAATCCTAAGTGCCCTCATAAGGGAGAGGCATGTAATTCCAAAAGAATATTTTGTTTTGTTTGTGAATTCTTAAAAATATAGTCATATTTGCACCATAATGAATCATTTTTCCAGTTAAATGTATCATATGTACTGGGATCTTGTTGCACCTTTTGAATGAATTTCCATGCTTATTTATCATATTTCCATTCATCCCTTGCTTCGCTTATCCAATCAAGTTGGATAATTTAAATGGAACAAATCACTGCTTCCACATCCTTATCCTTTCTTCAGAGTGCATCTGCAAAAACATTTAGCTTCCCTCTTTTGTAGATGATTTCAAAGTAATAACCAAACATCTTTGTGACCCATTTTTACTGCTCTTCTGAAGATAGTATTTCTTCCAAAAATTATTTTAGCCTCATGATTTATTTTACCTTAAAGTGTCTTCCCATTAGGCAAGTTCACCATTTATTTAGTGCATTTAGTATTGCCAACATTTCCTTGTCATAAACAATTTTTTGTAAATACTTTCCTTTGATTGGTCGAATTTCAAAAGAAATGGGTCTTCCTTCTCACATTAAAACAACACCAATTCCACTTCCTGAGGCATCACATTCCACAACAAAGGTTTATTTGAATTTTTTCATAGCTAAGACCGGTGATTTGAACATTTTTTCTTTAAGATGTTCAAAGGCCTTAGTTTCTTCTGGAGCCCAAGAAAATGCATATTTTTCTAGTAATGTTTTTATAGGTACTCCTATTCTATCATAATTCTTCACAAACTTGCGATAATACCCAGTTAACCCAAGAAATCCTCGTATATTCTTTATGGTTGTGGATATTCTCCATTCCTTAATGTATTAAATTTGGTAGGGTCGATGTTAACACCCTCACGAGATACAATATGACCTATATGTTCCACCTCCTATACTGCAAAGAAAAATTTGGAGTTTTTTTCATATAATTGTTTCTCCTCCAATAGTTTGAGCACCTTGTAAACATGTTGAACATGATCCTTCCAAGACTTTTTGTAGATTAGTATATCATCAAAAAATAATAACACCAATTTTCTAAGGAAGGCCTTTGGGACTCTCAAATAACTTGGAATCAAATGAATAGCATGATCATGATCATGAATAGGTGGAAGGCCTTTGGGACTCTCAAATAACTTGGAATTATTTTCCATATTTGGAGAAATAGTTTATTTCGATGTTTGAAAATCTAGGGAGCATAATTGTGAAATTACGCCTCATTTTTATTATTTAGAAGTTTTTTCATGTCATTAGAGCTCATCATATTTCCTTGATTCCCACTGATACCCCTTAATTCAGCTTCCTTTCCTTCCATAACAAAAATAAAGAAAATTTTCTTAAAATTAAACGCTATCATTCCCAAATATTGTAACCATTGAACTCCTAGTACAACGTCATTACCACCCATTGGAATCGAAACCATTAAGCTATTCATTACATATTCCCCCATGGTTATATTGATATTATTTTACTTTCTAGATAAATTTATATTTCCTCCATTTGCAACCATCACTTGACACTGTGGTGCTAGATATAGGAAGACATTCAATTGCTTGGCTTTCTTGCATTGAATAAAATTATGGGTACTACCTGAATGAATAAAAAATATTACCTTTTTCTTCTTGATATGTCCTTCTATATTCAGAGTTTGAGGAGTGTTAATTCTTTCCAATGCATGAAAAGGTATGTTCAGATTCTCTAAGGTCGTTTCCTAATGTATTTCCTCATCTTTTTAAGTTTATTGTTCCTTTTCTTCCTCCTCTTCACAATCTATGTAAGATAATTTCTACTCATCACACTTATGAACTTTAGTATATTTTTTATCACAACTATAACAAAGCCCTCTTACTCATTTTTATTCCAATTTTTGTGGTTTCAACCTTGTAGGTTGTGGAAGACTAGGAGAAGCAACACTTCCATATTTATTGTTGTGAGTGGTAGACTTCCTTGTTACCATAAATTTTCTTTAAATTTTTCTTTCCAACCTGAATGCCTTCTCCAATGAATTAGGTTCCCAAAGGAGAACCTCATGTTTGATGTTATCCTTTAAATTCCATATGAATATATCAATACTATTGTCTAATGGAATATCATTTACCCTTACATTCAATTTTTTAAAGTCATTAATGTGTTCCACTATTGAACCATTTTGTTTGATATTTATCAATTAGCTAAATAATATGTTTCTTTTTGTATCCTCATAATGTCTATCATTTTGTCCATAAAAAATGACAAAGTGACAAGTGGTTTACGACAATTAATCCACAGATATCATACAAACTGATTGGTTTGTAATATAAAGTTTCAATGCATACATTTTGTGTGGTTTTCACATTATGGAGATCAAAATATTTCTCCATCTATAGTAACAATGTTACCAGATCCTTACCATCAAAGTTACTACTATTTATATTTGTAATATGGTGGGTCTTAAATCCAAAATTAGAGTCTATGAAATCATGATTAACATTTCTTTTGTTCTCATCATGAGTTCCACCTACTACCTTTTCTCCATTAAGAATAATTTCTTGTAGCAACCTTGTCAAATGTTCCTTTAAACCTTCCATGTCTGATTTTACACAATTTTTCATGTCTTCCATGTTTCCTTTTAGTTTTTCTTCTATATCATCGATCTTAGCTTCCATTCCATTCTTTGAACCATCCACGCCTTTCTTAAAACCATTCATCGTGGCTTTCATTTCATTTTTTGTTATGAAACAAACTCCGAAAATATAATAAAAGATAGATCAACACCTTAGAAAGAAGCTACTTCAAGGGGGAAACCTCCTTTACATTACATAAATGAAAAATTCTTCGATGATACAAATGAAAAAACCTCCTTCTATATACAGAAGTCCATGGGGTGACAGTATAATCCTAGCCGACCTAAAAATAGTAATGTAAGGGTACAATAATAATAATATGGGGGTTATAGGGGTGCAACAATAATAATAAGGGGTTTATAGTAACAGCAATAAGGGACTACACTAGTAATATAGGGACCTAACGTGCCCCTCCCCTTCAAAAAAGTGTTGTCCTCAACATTTGAGTAGCTCTGGATTCTTCTGTATAAAATTATCATCCTCCCATGTAGAATCTTCAGTGGGTAAGTTCTTCCACTTTATGAGATACACTGAAATTGATCAATTTCGTAGTTGTCGAGTTCTCGTTTCCATGACTGCGTCAGGTTCCAATATGATTTTTCATTCATCTTAAATTTCTTGTAATATTGTTTGAACTGGAAGTTTGTCACCTATAACCTTCTTTAAGCGTGAAACATGAAAAACTGGATGCACTCGCGAAGAAGCAGGAAGCTCCAATTTGTATGCCATAGTACCAATGTTTTTCAACACCTTGTAAGGACCATAGTACTTTGGTGATAATTTATTATCTTTCCTAGCTTGCTTGAGGGACATTTTATTATATGGTTGTATCCCTAAAAATACCCAATCTCCTACATCAAAACTTATCTCGCTGTGATGTTGATATGCCTATTGATTCATTTGATTTTGTCCCAAATTTACATCATCCTTTAAAAGTTGGAGAGCTCGTGGTTGATGTTTATGCTCGATGTTATCTTAAATATTATGTTATGGATGGTGGATGATATCCAAAAAGTGCCATAAATTGGGTCATTTTTGTTGCAGTATGGAAGGAAGTGTTATACCACAATTTAGCCAAAGGTAACCACTAGACCCATTTCGTTTGTTTATCAGATACAAAAAATATATATATATATCCTTCAAAACATTTGTTCACTATCTCAGTTTGACCATTGGATTGAGGATGATAAGATGAGCTATGAGATAGTTGAGTGCCCAAACAAGAAAATAAGTCCATCCAAAAATATCTAGTAAAAATGGGATCTCTATCGCTTACAATAATATTTCGGTTTCCATGTATCTTTTGAGTTTTTTCCATAGATGCAGTAGCAATTTTAATTGCTTTAAATGGGTAAGATAATGCACAAAAGTGTGCATACCTTGTAAGTATATCAACTACCACCATGATGACACTCTTTCCTTCTGACTTAGGTAAAATTTTGATAAAATCCATTGAAATATCCTCCCCACATTCACTTGGAATGGATAAAGTTTGTAGAAGACTCGGGGTCTTAATCGTCTCAAATTGATTTGACAAACTTTTGAATATGAGATTTAAGGCCATCCAAAAAATTTCTTTCTTCCCCCTGTGCTAAGTTTTGAAAAATCCTTAGTGTCTTAAAGGAGAAGTGTGAAATTCGAAAATAATATTTTATTTTAGTTGGGAATTCTTACAAATATATAAGCGATTTTTGTACCATAAGGAATCATTTTTCCAACTAAATGTATCATATGTAATAGGATCTTGCTGCAACTTTTGAATGAATGTCCACACTTCTTCATCCCTATTCCATTCATCCCTTGCTTCGATTATCCAATCTAGTTGGATAATAGAAATGGCACAAAGCCATGCTTCCACCTCTTCATCCTTTCTTGATAGTGCATATGCAACAACATTTAGCTTCAATTTTTGTATATGATTTCAAAGTCATAACCTAACATATTTGTGGCTGTTTTTTTCTTCTCTTCTCAAGATATCCTTTGTTCCAAAAAGTGTTTAAGACTATCATCATCATTTTTTACCTTAAAGAGTATTCCCATTATGTAAGGTCGACATTTCCTTAGTGGATGTAGTATTTCCAACATTTCTTTCTCATAAATAGCTTTCTATAGATATTTTCCTTTGATTGGACGAATTTAGAGTGATGGGTCTTCCTTCTTGCATTAAAATAGCACCAATTCCATTTACCAAGGCTTCACATTCCATAATAAAGGTTGTGAATTTTGGCGTAGCTAAGACCGGTGCTAGGCACATTGCCTGTTTAAGATGTTCAATGGCCTTAGTTCCTTCAGGAGTCCATGAAAATCCATCTTTCTTCAATAATTTTGTTAGAGGAGTTGCTATTCTCCCATAATTCTTAACAAACTTGCGATACCCTGTTAACCCAAGAAAACCTCGCAACTTCTTTATGGTTGTAGAGACTTTCCATTCCTTAATGGCTTTAATTTTGTTAGGGTATACCTCAACATGCTTGTGAGATACCATATGACTCATATATTCCACATCTTATACTCCAAAGAAACATTTAGAGGTTTATGCATATAATTTTTTCTCCTTCAATAGTTTGAGCACCATGTCAACATGTTGAACATGATCCTTCCAAGACCTACTATAGATTAGTATATCATCAAAAAATACTAACCCAAATTTTGTGAGGAAGAGTTTTAAAATGGAATTCATCAACCCTTGAAATGTAGAAGGTGCATTGGTAAGGCCAAAAGGCATGACAAAAAATTCATAATGAATGTCATGAGTTTGAAATTTTGTTTTCAGAATATCTTCAGTCTTTATTATAATTTCATGATATCCTGAACGAAGATCCAACTTGGTAAAATCAATTTCTCCAGGTAATTCATCCAATAATACATCAATCACAGGAATGGGAAATTTATCTTTAGCACTGAGCTTATTGAGCTCCCTATAATCCAGACACATGTGCCATGATCCATCCTTCTTGTGCTCCAATACTACTGGAGCATAGAAAGAACTTTGAATTTGTTAAATTATACTAGCCTCTAACATTTCTACAATCATACGGTGAATTTCTCTCTTTTGGACATAAGGATATTTGTAAGGCTTGATGTTTGGAGGAATAATTCTTGGAATCAAATGAATAGCATGAACATGATAACGAGTAGGTTGGAGTCCTTTGGGCATTTCGAACACCTTGAATTATTTTCGAATAACTTTTGGAGATCTAGAGAAATAGATGATTTTGATGTTGGAACTTCTAGTGAACATAAATATGTAATTACACCTCGTTGCTCTTTCTTCATAAGCTTTGTCATGAAATTATTGCTTATTATATTTCTCGAATTCCCTACGATACCCCGTAATTCGACTTCCTTTCCTTCCAAAAAACAATTCAAGAAAAGTTCTTGAAAATTACTATCGTCGCCAAAGATTGTAACCATTGTACTCTTGGTACAACATCAACACCTCTCATTGGAATGGAAATCATTGGACTATTCAATACATATTCCCCCATGGTTAGCTTGATATTATGGCATTTTCTAGAGCAATTTATAGTTCCTCCATTTTCAACCATCACTTGACATTCTAGTGCTCGTTATAAGAAGAAATTCAATTCCTTGGCTACCTTAGCTCCATTATATGGAGAAATGCACAATCCATGGAAAGATAGGACAATGTACTATGCACTTGGTAGGGTTAATAAGCCAATAAAGTGATGGTCAAAACTTCAAGGTTTCTCTGTGTACAATTGAGGAATATTTTCCTCTAGGAATGCGTAGTTTGTAGTTCCAACACGAATAGGCTGCTTCACTATGACTTAATACTAAGCAATGAAAATTTCCAAGAGGGAAAAAACTTGGCAAGTTGCATAGACTATGAAAGCTCCAAAAAATGGCTAAGTGTGGTATCAGTGAGACAAGAGAGAATAAGACATGCAAACAAGTCCTGAAATATTGATCTCACACTCGTATAACATTAACACTAACTAATATAATGCACAATACCAAAATCAATATTCATACCTTGAAATGACAGCAAAGCAGAACTTATTTCTAAGTGCGATAGTTAAAACATAGCTTTGTGACACTTAGAATACAAGTTACGACAAAAGTGTCGACTATGATCAAAAAGTGTGATAAGATATTGGAGAGTTTCTAGTGCATATTGTTATGATACACATGATTTACTAATGTAGAATAGTTCACTATACTTTCCTCTAGTGGTGCGCTAAGGTGAAACACATGAAAGAGTATAACACAGTTAAAAAACGTTTGCGACAATAAGAAAAATTGAAAACCACATTTTAAAAAGCTAAATAAGTGAAAGAGACACATACTAGAGTGAAGAGAAAATAAAAGCGACACTTGTCAAAGTGAAAGAAATAAAATAGTACAATTGTGAAAGTGAAAGAAACACTTGTGAAAGCAAAAGGTGTGCAAAAGTGGCAGTTGAGAAGGCTCACTAGAATGATGATACAATTTTCACTAAGAGTGAAGGTAGCTGTCAAATAATATTGTGTACTGACTATCACCATGGATAGCGCAGTCACTGCCTCTATTAACTATGAAATCATTATCATTATGGACTACATAGAGTTTGAGAGTTGTACAATGTATACCACTAAATACTATGTAATCATTGTTACCAAGGACTCTGAAACTATTGTTTTACAAGATTTTTCAATGCCTATATTCAAAGGACAGACATGGAATATTGAGATTACTAGAGTAAAGTGTGTTTATGAAAAATCAAAGTCTAAGCATGTGTAAGAAAGTGCCTTCAACAATTAGAATCTCACAAGAAAATTATCAACCAATCACGAAGTGACCGTGAACAAATTAGGATGAAAAATCATAAGATCAAGAGGAGGCTCCAAAATTCGGGATATAGGAAAAATTATGGAGGGTGTTTCTTGCAGTGAAAATTTTTTGGTTCAATAGAAGGTGTAAAACTTAACATGAATTATGGTGAAATGAAATGTGGGTGGAACAACGAACACAAAAAAATAAAATAAAAAATTGATGCAAAAAGGAGGCAAACTTGGAAGGAAAATAAGATGAAAAAAGTGATTTAAATGTGGAAAAAAACATTGTTGCAACAATAGACGCAAAATTAGATGTAAAAGTCGATGCAAAATTAGATGAAAAATGAAATGCAAAACCTGACGTAAAATAGGATGCAAGAGGGGATGCAAAAACATAGACAATATTAGATACAAACTTGCACACAAAGGAGGATGCAAATGTGGATGCAAAATTGGAAGCAAATGTGGGTTGAAATAGTAGGCGCAAGATATGGCACAAATTTTGGTGCAACAAAAGTGGATGAAAATGTGGATGTAACAACAGACACAAAAAAATATGTAAACTTAGATGCAAAACAACATGCAAAAAGGGATGTAAAAATTGATGCAAACATGGGTCCAATAGGAAAAATAAAATTTGATGCAAAAAATGGATGCAATGGAAGTATATGAAAAAGTAGATACAAAATGAGACGCAAAACCCAATGCATAAACCTGACACAAAAGCAGATCCAAAAATAGATGCAATATTTGATGCAAATATTGGATGCAAAAGAGGATGTGGAAGTGGATGCAAAATTGGAAGCGAACATGGATACAATATTAAATGAAAAACACGGCACAAATTCATATGGCACAAAAAAATTGCATGTAATGATAGTTGTGAAAAAAAAGGCAAACTTTGATGCAAATTAAGATGTAAAAAGGGATGAAAAAGTGGACATAAACATGGGTGCAACAGTGAATGTAAAATTCGATGCAAAAGTAGATGCAAAAAAAGTCAATGAATTTTTTTTTGCAAAACAAGACCCAAAACACAATGCAAATCCTGATGCAAAATTCGATACAAAAAGGGATGGAAAAATAGATGTAAAAATTGATTAAAACCTAGACACAAATGAGGATGCAAATTTCGATATAAAATTAGAAGAAAAATAGGGTGCAAACTCAGGTGCCAAACTAGGCGCAAATTGTGGCACAACAAAATTGGATGCAATAGTGGACACAATAATAGATGCGAAAGAAGATGTAAATATGTATGAAAAATAAGATTCAAAAATGGATGCAAAGAAAGTAGATTCAAAACTAGCCACAAACCTTGATGAAAAATGTGTTGCAAATGGGATGCAAAAAAGGATGTGAAAATGCATCCAAAAAATGATTTTAAAAAAAATGCAAAAAAGGATGCAAAATATGATGAAAATGTGATGCAAGTGTAGGCACAAAAAATTTATGTGATAGAGGATGAAAAAGTACGTGAAATAAAATTAGGTAACAAACTTGATGCAAAACCTCAAACAAAACCTCTTGAAAAGGATGACACAAAACTTGTCATAAAACCTGGTGCAAACTCTAGTGAAAACCCTATTGCAATACTCAAGTACTAAACTTGGCGCAGGGCTTATTGTAAAACTCAGTGAAAATTTTGCATCAAGTTTTGCACCATATTTGATAAATGGATGAAAATAACATAAAAAATGGGTTCTATAGAAGAATAAAGGGATGCTACTCACAAGGCTTGAAAATGAAGGATGTCTTTTTCAAGAAATACCAATAAGTAAAAACAATAATGTTTTATAATAATCATAAATACTTATAGCTATGAAATATTCAATTTTTATTTTCAATATTTTAGCGATTCTTCAATTTCGGAAAAAAATAAAAAAATAAAGTCGTTATGAAAATTATTCTTATTTGCCAACACTCTTGGAACCCATGTCAAATTTATGCAATAATTCTATTACAGATGTTTTATCTACTAGTAAAAAATTATGAAATTAATGCCTAGGTGACTAAAGAAATGGAAACTTTGATGCAAATTAAGATGTAAAAAGGGATGCAAAAGTGGACGTAAACATGGGTGCAACAATGGATGTAAATTGGATGCAAAAGTAGATGCAAAAAAATTCAATGATTTTTTTTTGCAAAACAGGACACAAAATCCAATGCAAATCCTGATGCAAAAGTGGATAAAAAAAGGGATGAAAAATAAAAATCGATTAAAACCTAGATGCAAATGGGGATGAAAATTTTGATGTAAAATTAGAAGTAAAAGAGGGTGCAAACTTACGTGCCAAACTAGGCGCAAATTGTGGCACAACAAAATTGGATGCAATAGTGGACACAATAATAGATGTGAAAGAAGATGTAAATATGTATTAAAAATAAGATGCAAAAGTGGATGCAACAAAAGTAATTCAAAACTAGCCAGAAACCTTGATGAAAAACTTGTTGCAAATGGGATGCAAAAAAGGACATGGAAATGATTCCAAAAAATGATTTAAAAAGCAATGCAGAAAAGGATGAAAAATATGATGAAAAAGTGGATGCAAGTGTAGGGACAAAAAATTGATGTAATAGAGGATGCAAAATTAGGTGAAATAAAATTAGGTAACAAACTTGATGAAAAACCTCGAACCAAACGTCGTAAAAAGGATGACACAAAACTTGGCATAAAACTCGGTGCAAACCCTAGTGAAAAAAGTATTGCAATACTCAGGTGCTAAACTTGGCACAAGGCTTACTACAAAACCCAGTGAAAAGTTTGCATCAATTTTTGCACCATATTTGATAAATGGATGAAATTAACACCAAAAATGGGTTCTATAGAAGAATATAGGGATTCTACTCTCAAAACAGGAGGTAACTCCTCAAATCAGAATGTGTATTAGCTGAAGAATGTACATGTATTTATACATGGAGGTGATGTTATTGGGATTCATCTCCCAATGACTCTTGGCCTTCCTTAATTCCTAATATTCTTTATTATACAATATTACATATCCACACCCAACCCATAGGATTAGGTGTCAACATTCCCCCCTTTAATCTGAAGGGATGTTGGTGAGTTCAAGCATCGATCTGAACTTTTCAAACTTTTCTCTGCCAAGAGCTTTGGTGAAGATATCAGCAGTTTTCTCATTTGTGGAACAGTGATGTACATGGATGGTTTTGGCCTGAACATGATGTCGAATTAGATGGTATTTTGTATTGATCTGATTTTTTTGATCATGGAACTTTGGGTTCTTGGCCAACTTTATTGCAGAAGTGTTGTTGATCATGAGTGGTGTGGAATACATTTGTTTCAGATGCAAATCTTCCAGGATTTTCTGGAGCCACACAATTTCCTTTGTTGATTCGGCTGCTACCACATATTCTGCCTCGGTCGTGGAATCTGCTGGAACTGACTGTTTGTGTGATCTCCATGAGACAGCTCCTGATCCAAGACTCATGGTGCAACCTGTAGTAGACACCCCTGTTTCTTTTTCGCCATCAAAGTCTGAATCAGAGTATCCGATCAAGTTGAAGTCGCCTACCTGTGTGTATTTGAGTCCAAAGTCTTGAGTCACCTTCATGTACCTTAACACTCTTTTTGCAGCAGACCAATTTCCTTCACAAGGGTTTTTCATGAACCTTGAGAGGATTCCAACAGCAAATGAAATGTCAGGTCTGGTGGTGGTTAGGTAGATAAGACTTCCTATAAGTTGTCTATACTTAGTTGCATCCTCAAATTCGTTCGCTTCAGTAGATGTGAGCTTCAAGTTTTGTTCCATTGGAGTGGTTAAGGGATTACATTCATCCATGCCAAAATTGTTCAGGAGATCTCCAATGTACTTCTTTTGAGAAAGAAATATAAATTTAGGATGTTGAATTACTTCAATACCTAGATAGTAATGAACATGACCCAAATCAGTCATTTCAAAACCTTTCTTCAATTCTTTCTTCATGGATGCAATATAGCTCTCATTGTTCCCTGTTATCAAAAGATCATCTACATATACCACAAGATATACAACTGTTTTTCCAACTTTCTTAACAAACAAAGTTGCATCATAAAGATTAAAATGTTTGAAGTCAAGTTTCAAAACATGCTCGGTTAATTTCTCATACCAGGCTCGTGGTGCTTGCTTGAGGCCATACAAGGATTTTATAAGCTTGGAAACTTTGTTTTATTGACCCTTTACCACAAATCCTTCTGGATGGGACATATAAACTTTCTCCTTTAGATCTCCATTCAAGAAGGTTGTTTTTACATCCATCTGATGGACTTTCCATCCATTCTGAGCTGCTAGGGCAAAGAGAGTCAGGATGGTGGTCCATTTTGCTGTGGAAGCAAAATTTTCTTCATAATCGATTCCTTATTTTTGTGCAAAACCTTTTTCCACAAGCCTGGCCTTGTGCTTTTCAAGTGAGCCATCTTCTTTATACTTGTTCTTGTAGACCCACTTACAGCCAATTGGTTTTGTTCCCAAAGGCGGATCAACCAGCTTCCAAGTGCCATTCTTTATCAAGGCATCATACTCCTTTTGCATCGCTTCTTTCCATTCATCATGAGAAGTGGCTTCTTTGAAGGAATTTGGTTCATGATCTGTAGACAAACTCAATTCATAGTTATAAGCAATATCCATATCAATAGGAGAATCGGAATTATCTACATCACCTTCGATTTGTTGAGTGGAACTTCTTGTTCCTGTTTTTCCAACCTCATTAGGATGAACATTCTCCAGTGTCTTTGTCAGCCATTTGGGAGGACCTTTCTGAGATGGCCCAGGCTGGTCATTTGACTGAGCTGGGTTTGATTCAAGATTCAATCTCCCAATTTTGTCAATCACTTCATCCAATGTGTCATCCGTGGTTGTTTCTTCATGTGGGGGAGAGAGTGCTTTAGGACATGAGTCCACAGTTTGATTCAATATCGGAGTCCCCCCTTCAAGATGTGGAATCTGATTATCAAATTCTTGGAAAGACTTTGCATGTGTGAATCTATCCAGGTGATCAAGTTGCCGCTCAACAACCTTGTCACTCTTGGAAGATTCAAGGAATATGACATCTCTTGCTATCACAAACTTCTTATTTGATTCATCATAGAGACGATATCCTTTGGAGGTATTGGAGTACCCCAAGAAGATACATTTTCAACTTCTAGCACCAAGTTTGTTCCTTTGACCCTTGGGTATCAAGGCATAACAGGTGGACCCAAAGACCCTGAAATGCTTTACCGAAGGAATGTGGCCATGCCACATTTCAAAAGGAGTTTTATTTCTAATTTAACTTGAAGGACACCTATTCTTTATGTAAACAACACATAGAACTGCGTCAGCCCAAAACATCAATTTTACATTCTTGAAAAATAACATGGAGCGAACCATATTTAAAATAGTTATGTTCATTCTTTCAGCTACACCGTTCTGTTGGGGATTATATGGCACAATTGTTTGATGTTTGATTCCATGTTGGCGAAGATAGTTTTCAAATTCATTTGAAGTGTATTCTTTTCCACTATCAGTACGTAGAGAGCCAATATGTGTTTGTGCATCATTTTCAATCCATGCATGAAAATTCTTGAATTTTTGAAAAGCATCAGACTTATTCTTCAGTAAGTAAATCCAACACATTCTGATGTAGTCATCAATAAATTTCATCATGTATTTATCTCCATTTGCAGAAGTAATAGGCATAGGGCCACATAAATCTGAATGAACAAGCTCAATTTTTCTATGTGCTCTGGAGTGTGAATCATGAAATGGCTGTTTGCTATGCTTTCCTAGAATACAAGCATCACATTCCTTAGGTTTCCTAGGAATTGTAGGCAGTCCATTAACACCATTTTTCTTCAACAAATGAAGGCTTTCATAGTTTAAGTGTCCAAATATAGCATGCCATAAAAGATTTGATGGGAATGTACCTTCATCATGATGTGAACTGAATGCAAAGTTTTGAGCATGAGCAGATGAACCTTTCAGCTTCAAGAGTCTCCCTTCTTCTATTCCCTCCATGACAAGTGAGTGATCTGATGCTTTTCTAACCTCTTCCTTGCCATCAAACAAGTGAATGGAGTGTCCTTGCTGGCAGATTTGGACCAGGGACAACAAGTTTCTCCTCAACTCAGGGAGGCATAGAACCTCATGTAGAATATGATCTGGAAGACCAGGCAAATTAAGCCTGACTGTGCCAAGCCCTGATGGCTTGAGTTTGGATTTATCTGCGAAATATACTGCTCCATCAACTTTGTCAGTGAATTCTTCAAAAAAATATTTTCTAAATATCATGTGACATGTTGCTCCTGAATCTAGCAACCAATCTTCTCTCCATCAAGTAAATGAAACATCAAATAGGTTTTCAGTTACTCCATTGTTACAATGTGCTAGAACATAATGAGATAATTCAAGTGCTTTACCTTTGTCTTTGTCATTAGTTTTACCTTTGTCTTGATTTCTTTGCTGCTCAAATTTCTCCCAAGGTGTTCTGCATTTGGATGCATCATGTCCATCTTTATTGCAACGTGTGCAATGAAGATTGGATTTGTCAGATTTTCTGCCCCCCCTTTCTATGAACTTTCTTCTTCCTCTTCCTCTTCTACCACCTCTTCGTCTAGATGACTCTGGAGCATGACTCTTTTCTCTATGTGCCAAGTATGCAACCTCTTCGGAAGACGAAGGGACTGTCATCTTCCCAAACGCTTTCTCTCTTTCTGCAAACTTTTTCTCAAGTGTATCAAAGGTGATATGCTCAAGGTTCCCACTTACTTGCAAAGCCTCAAGATAATGTGAGTAAGTCGGATATAATGCCTTAACATATGCTATGAGAGGTATGTCCATTTTTACACCAGTGCTTTCAATGTCATGCATTATAGATCTTATTTCTGAAGCTAAAGCAAGGGGATCATCATTCTTCATTTCAAGACTGAACATCTTAATCATCAATTCAACATTTTCTAATTTTGAATGTGAGTCATAGAGTTCTTTTAGCTTGCTCAAGGCATCATAGGAATTTGAGAATGATGAAATATGGTGACTCACCTCTTCATTTACAGAAGCTGCAATCAAGGCATAGGCCTTGCAGTTCTTTTTTTCCAAAATGGAAAGCTCTTTGTCTGAAGTGGGCTTTGATGGTGGATTTCCTTCTTGTCCTTCACAGATTCCTTTCCACAACTCATTAAAAATGAGTGTGTGTTTAATCTTCCGAGACCATTCAAGATAGTTCTGTTTTCTGGAGAGAACCACCCCAACAATAGAGATGAGAGAATGCATTAGTTTGCTGGAAAAAATTCTTTTGAAGAGGAAAAAAATTCTACTAGAAAATCTTCAATTCTGGAAATTTGCTCAATTTAAAGGGGACAAAAACTCTTGCTAAAAATACTGAATTCTGCACAAAAAAAATATATGTATTTTTTTTTTTTATTTGAAGAAGGAAAATTTATATGTATTGAAAATGTGGAGGGGCGGTATTATGAATATGGGAAGTGGTATTATAAAGTGGTATTGTAAATAGAATGAAGTGCGGGAGCGGTATTTAATACAAACATGGAAGAGGAGGGGCGGTTCATATTACAAAGACATCGTGTATTGTGTCAAAGACAGCGTAAACAATGGTATTAAAAGGAGGGGCGGTTCATATTACAAAGAAGACAGCGTATTGAAAATAGTATTGAACGATAATGGTGGGCGGTATTATATGCAGCGTAGAGATGGTATTATAACAGTGAAATAAATAGTGTATTAAAAATGGAGGGCGTATCATGTGGAACAACGTATCATGTGGAACAATGATAGCGTATCATGTGGAACAATGGACAGCGTATAATATGTATAGAGCGTTGTGGAGTTCAAATCTTTTTAATATGGAGGGCGTATGAAAACGCAGGTGATGGAGGCGGTATACGGTGGAATGGAGTATGGTGGCGGTATTATATATGCAGAGCTGTGGCGATATTTATAAAGCAGACAACGTATTATGAGGTCAAAGACAACGTGGTAATATATGGTTGGATGGGCGTATGATAGCATGGGAATACTGCTTGTGTGAATATATGCAGCGTGGAGGAGAGGAGCTGAAAGGCCACGGGGAATACCGCCTGTGTCGAGATATGACAGCGTGGGAATATATGTTCGATGGCGGACATATATAGGTATATAACGCAGTGAACTGTGGAGGAGTGTTGTAGTAGGGGCGGAATTCGCTGTAGCGTTGAAGTCGAGGACACAAGCCCCACGGTGGTCGCCACACAAGTCTTTGTAGGTATTATGTATGGTGAGCATTGTATTATAAATATCGAATATGACAGAATGCTGTGAGTGGGAATCATAAGGGATAGCGCAGGAATAGGTATGAGCGAGGGGCTTTAGGCTGTAGAGAGAGGGAGGAGGCGTAGCTTAGGGAGAGGTGAGTTGGAGAGTGGGGGAGGCCAAAAGGCCGTTAAGAAAATTTGGAATCAGACATTTGCAGGACTGCAGAATTGCAGAGTGGCAGGTATCTGCTGGAGCTGCAAATTGGATAATTTTAGGGACTGCAAATTGTAGAATCTTCAAGAGCTGCAAATTTCAGAGCTGTGCATGAATTGCAGAGATAAAATAAAAAAAATGCAGAATTACAGTATATAGCATCAATTTAATGGAGCAGAAAAACTATACAGAAAAACTGACTGAGCAAAGGAATGAGGGAGTTACACCACAGGCAAAAATCCCAATAGTGGGACTGGCTCTGATACCATGTCAAACCAGGAGGTAACTCCTCAAATCAGAATGTATATTAGCTAAAGAATGTACATGTATTTATACATGGAGGTGAGGCTATTGGGATTCATCTCCCAACGACTCTTGGCCTTCCTTATTTCCTAATATTCTTTATTATACAATATGATATATCCACACCCAACCCATAGTATTAGGTGTCAACATCTACTCACAAGGTTTTATTGTAGTGTTCCCCTTGAAAATGAAGGATTTTATTTTCAAAAAATACCAATAAGTAAAATAAATAATGTTTTATTAATAATCATAAATACTTATAGCTATGAAATATTCAATTTTTATTTTCAATCTTTTAGCGATTGTTCAATTTCAAAATAAAGGAAATAAATTCGTTATGAAAATTATTCTTATTTTCCAACACTCTCGAAACCTATGTCGAATTCATGCAATAATTCAATTAGAGGTGATATATCTACTAGTAGAAAATGATGAAATTAATGCCTATGTGACTAAAAAAAGGAAAAATTTGATGCAAATTAAGATGTAAAAATGAATGCAAAAGCGGATGTAAACATGGTGCAACAATGGATGTAAAATTGGATGCAAAAGTAGATGCAAAAAAATTCAATGAATTTTTTTTTGTAAAATAAGACACGAAACCCAATGCAAATCCTGATGAAAAAGTGGATACAAAAAGGGATGAAAAAATAGATGTAAAAATTTATTAAAACCTAGACGCAAATGTGGATGCAAATTTCGATGTAAAATTAGTAGCAAAAGAGGGTGCAAACTAGGCTGCAAAACTAGGCGCTAATTGTGGCACAAGAAAATTGGAGGAAATAGTGGACACAATAATAGATGTGAAAGAATATGTAAATATGTATGCAAAATACGATGCAAAAGTGGATGCAACAAAATTAGATTCAAAACTAGCCACAAAACTTGTTGCAAATGGGATGCAAAAAAGGATGTGAAAATGCATCCCAAAAATGATTTAAAAAACAATACAGAAAAGGATGCAAAATATGATGAAAAAGTTGATGCAAGTGTAGGCACAAAAATTTGATGTAATAGATGATGAAAAAGTAGGTGAAATAAAATTTGGTAACAAAATTGATGCAAAACCTCAAACAAAACCTTGTGAAAAGGATGACACAAAACTTGGCATACAACCTAGTGCAAACCCTAGTGAAAAACCTATTGTAATACTCAAGTGCTAAACTTGGCGCAAGGCTTATTGCAAAACTCAGTGAAAATTTTGCATCAAGTTTTGCACCATATTTGATAAATTGATGAAAATAAAACCAAAAATGGGTTCTATAGAAGAATAAAGGGATGCTACTCACAAGGTTTTATTGTAGTGTTCCCCTTGGAAATGAAGGATTTTATTTTCAAGAAATACCAATAATTAAAAACAAGAATGTTTTATTAATAATCATAAATATTTATAGCTATGAAATATTCAATTTGTATTTTCAATCTTGTAGCGGTTGTTCAATTTCGGAAAAAAAAAAATAAAGTCGTTATGAAAATTATTGTTATTTTCCAACACTCTTGGAACCCATGTCGAATTCATGCAATAATTCAATTAGAGGTGATTTATCTACTAGTAAAAAATGATGAAATTAATGCCTAGTGACTAAGAAATGACAAACATTGATGCAAATTAAGATGTGAAAAGGGATGCAAAAGTGGACGTAAACATTGGTGCAACAGTGGATGTAAAATTGGATGCAAAAGTAGATGCAAAAAAGGTCAATGGATTTTTTTTTTGCAAAACAAGACACAAAACCCAATGCAAATCACGATGCAAAAGTGGATACAAAAAGCGATGAAAAAATAGATGTAAAAATCAATTTAAACCTAGATGCAAATGAGGATACAAATTTTGATGTAAAATTAGAAGCAAAAGGGGCTGCAAACTCAAGTGCCAAACTAGGCACAAATTGTGGCACAACAAAATTGGATGCAATAGTGGACACAATAATAGATGTGAAAGAATATGTAAATATGTATGAAAAATAATATGCAAAAGTGAATGCAACAAAAGTAGATTCAAAACTAGCCACAAACCTTGATGAAAAACTTGTTGCAAATGGGATGCAAAAAACGATGGGAAAATGCATCCAAAAAATGATTTAAAAAAAAATGCAAAATATGATGAAAAAGTTAATGCAAGTGTAGGCACAAAAATTTGATGTAATAGAGGATGAAAAATTAGGTGAAATAAAATTAGGTAACAAACTTGATGCAAAGCCTCGAACAAAACCTCTTGAAAAGGATGACACAAAACTTGGCATAAAACCCAGTGCAAACCCTAGTGAAAAACCTATTGCAATAGTCAGGTGCTAAACTTGGCGCAAGGCTTATTGCAAAACTCAGTGAAAATTTTGCTTCATTTTTTGCACCATATTTGATAAATGGATGAAAATAACACCAAAAATGGGTTCTCTAGAAGAATAAAGGGATGCTACTCACAAGGTTTTATTGTAGTTTTCGCCTTGAAAATGAAGGATTTTATTTTCAAGAAATACCAATAAGTAAAAATAATTATGTTTTATTAATAATAATAAATACTTATAGCTATCAAATATTCAATTTGAATTTTCAATATTTTAGTGATTGTTCAACTTAAAAATAGAAAATAAAGTCATTATGAAAATTATTCTTATTTTACAACTCTTTTGGAACCCATGTCAAATTCATGCAATAGTTCAGTTAGAGTTGATTTATCAAATAGTAAAAAATGATCAAATTAATTCCTATGTGACTAAAAATCTTAGTAATCATAACTTTTCCAATTGAAATACTACCAAAAATGAGCAAACTTAAGTGACCCAACAAAAAACGACTAACATTAATGACTAATTTAGTCTCGCATTAAAATATATGACTAGCTAATAAGTAATACAACTAAAAATGACTAATTTAGCCTAGGAAAAAAATATCACTACCTAATAAGAAATACAATAATCTGAATGAATTGTTTATGTTAGTCATTTTAATATTGTCGTTTCAACAATCTAAACTTACAAAAGATTGGGGATTCAAAGGCTATTATATATTGGATGAAATGTTAAACTCGATTAAACATTCCATTGTTGGATTAGTGGATAATTAGAGTTAGGGAGATGATTACAACCTTCAGGGTTATATCCTTTTATCACATTCATAGGGAATTAAACTCTAAGGCTAACAGATTATGCAAAATGGGAGTGGCCTTATAGTTGGGTCAAATATATTATGAAAAATTCCTGCAAGGATAAGTGTTGGTGAATTAGTTGAGGAAACATTTCCTTTAATAAAGAGAAAATTATAAATAATTATAACAAATATAACCATACACTGATATTTCAGTCACCTTTAACGAAAAATAGACCAACAAATATAACCTTAAATGAAGAAGTAGCCATAAATGATACTAAAAGACTTTATCACAAGATTAAAATACCAAATGGTAGAACAAATTCAAATCCCAATACTCTTCACTTATCTTAATACCCAAATTTAATTAAATGTGGAGGATATATATGTGTATATATGTATAAATAAAAAATTAAAAATATCCATAGAGAAAAAGATCAAAATAAAATTATCCATAAACACCTTGTAACTTTGAAACTAATTATCTTGTTCATCCATAATCACCTTGAAACTTCCAACTTGCCATCATGGTCACAAAGTCATGTCTAGAAATAGCTATTGTGGTTTACACATGATTCATGTTTACAAGGCCTTAAAGCCAAGTTCTTTGCAATGGCGATAGTAGGTGGTTTTCTAGGATTTTCTTTTCTTCTATATACAAAATTTCTTTCGTCATTTATCGAGAAAAGAAAAATCAAATATATCATTCATTGTTTTTATAAAATTTTAAAAATAGGGAAATGCACAAATGGAAAGGGTTTGCATTAGTTGATGGAATAATTCTACACTCTCGACAAATATTTTGGCAGAGTTTGCAGAATGTTTGTTGGAACCTTCATTCTCATTGAAAGGAAATTTGATTGTATTTGTTGGAACACATTTAAAAATCCAAATCCAAAACTCTTAAACTAAGAGGGAAGAAGTGGTTTTTGAAAACATTAGAATATTTTGGAGAAGAGGATTTAGAAATTATTCAAAGAACCCAAAGGAAATTTCTTTAGAGTGAAAAGGAAATTTTTCATGAGGGTTATGTATTTTAAACCCTTAAAACAATGTAATAAGAGACATGTTTATTTCAAATCCTAAAAACGATGTGAATTTATTAATAGGAGGAAATTAAAGAAGTTGTGGAAGAAATGTAGGAGGACAGGAAATTACTAGTCATAATTTTGTTTTTTAAACCAACGAATGTAAATTATTATATGAATTTTTTTAGTTTTTGAAGAAAAAAAAAATTATTATGAACCCAGAATGTTTGCAAATTTCGTGATGTTTCTAGGCTAAGGCTATTTCCAATAAGAGTGATTTAATTGTGCAACAACAACAATAAGTTCCCTAACTAACTGAAATACAAGAGAGAAATGATTTAGAGGAAAACCTAAGGGTTTCCCAACATATATTGGGTGAAAATAATAATAATAGGATCTAACGAAAGCTTCATAGCATAGAAGTTCATTGAACATACAAGTAGGGTATATAATTGTCGACACCCAATTATGTTAGAAGATTCAGGGTTCCTAAGTTTAGTTGTAATTATGCTGATATGTGTTTCTCTATGGGGTTTTAGTGGGAAATAACTAATAACCCCAACCAATACATGATCTCCATGCATATGGCACTTTGACTAGTCTCAATGTTCATGGATACCACAAATGTTAGGATTGCATCTTTATGGGTTTTGTGAGGTATTCAAGTAGTTTGGACTAGTGTGTTTATTGTGGAAATCTCTATTTTCATCGCCTTCATCTACTAAGGTTACATTCTAGGTTGTATATATTATTATAGTTTCCATCTCACCAAAAACCTAAATATTTTTATGCCTCAAATGGATGATTTGCTATAATTATTTTCCTCAGCTTTTGGAAACTCCCTTAACGAAGAATATTATATTGAACCTCCACTTTACTCTTTCTTAGATCTATATCAGAAGTTTTAATCGGAATTATGAATGAATTTTTTCCTTTCCCTAGATAGATGATAGTTCCCTCATCTTTATCACTTCAAAAAAGGTTCTTATCATTCATCGAATTTCTCAAAAATCTGTTTTTCCTCAATATCATGCTTAAATTTTGTTGCATGTGTAAAAATACTATTATGTTTTCTATTCTACAATATCTCAGGCTTAGGAATTATCCTTAGCAGATCATGATTATCTCTTATTCAACCTCCTTGTTTCTTTACAAAATTATCTGCATAATCTATCTCATAGTTCGGTCATTATTTTTTGTTCTATATCTTCCAACTTTGAAACTTTTTTGTAATTATTTTATCCCTTGCATTCAATTTTAGGTATATTTACCCTTACCAATAAGCATTTGATCCTTTTCAGTAGAATATTCTTCTCCATCATCAGGCACTACGTTACGAAACTCTGGTGAATATTATGTTGTTGTATTATGATTACCATATTTGCTTCCATACCCCCTTGGAACACAACCTATAATTTTCTCAGATTCATTGTGTTTTTAAGTCTCCTCATTTTACTTAGATGTTTCAACTATTTTTTATAAGTCCTATAATTTTTCAATAGCTCTTTTATTCCATTCTTTCAACATTTTAATAGTTTTCTCTTATTTCTCTTCCAACTTTTTGTTATGAAACCAACTCCAAAAATAGAAGAAAAGATAGATCAATGCCTTAGAAATTAGCCACTTCAAGAGGGAAACCTCCAATATATTACATAAATGAACAATAATTGGATTATAAAAATGACGAAAACCTCCTTCTATATATTAGAGTCCATGGGGCCATAATATAATCCTAGTCGACCTAACAATAATAATGTAAGGGCACAATAATAACAATATTACGGTTAGAGGGGTACAACAATAACAATAAGGGGGGTACACTAATAAAAATAAGGGACTAAAATAGTAATATAGGGACCTAACATCCCCCTCCCCTTCAAAAAATTATTGTCCTCAACGCTTGAGTAGCTTTGGGTGCTTCTGTATAAAATTATCATCCTCCCATGTAGAATCTTGAGTGGGTAAGTTCTTTCACTTGATGAGATACTCTGAAATTGATCAATTTCATGGCTGTCAAGTTCTTGTTTTCATGACTGTTTCAGGTTCCAATATGATTTTTCCTTCTTCATCAAGTTCTGGAAATATTGTTTGAACTAGAAGATTTTCACCTATAACCTTCTTTAATCATGAAACATGAAAAATTGGATGCACTCGTGAAGAAGCAGGAAGCTCCAATTTGTATGCCATAGTACCAATATTTTACAACACCTTGTAAGGACCATAGTACTTTGGCAATAGTTTATTATCCTTCTTAGTTGACTTGAGGGACATTTTTTTGTATGGTTTTAGCCGTACAAATACCCAGTCTCCTACACCAAAACTTCTCTCACTGTAATTTTGATCTGCATGTTGTTTCATTCGATTTTGTGCGAAATTTAGGTTATCCTTTCAGAGTTGGAAATATTTCTTGATGCTCGATGTGATCTTCCACTGCTTGAACCTTAGAATTTTCTCTTAAAGATGATGTGATGGATGGTGGATGATACCCATAAAGTTCCATAAATCGGGTCATTTCTGTTGTAGTATGGAAGGAAGTGTTATACCACCATTCAGCGAGAGGTAAGCACTTGACCCATTGTGTTTGTTTATTAGATACAAAACAATTAAGATATCCTTCCAAACATTTATTCACTATCTCAGTTTGACAATCAGATTGATGATGACAAGATGAGCTATGAGCTAATTGAGTACCCAAACAAGAAAATAACTTCGTCCAAAAATTTCCAGTGAAAATGGGATCTCTGTCACTCACAATAATATTTGGGTTTCCATGTAGCTTTTGAATTATGTCCATAAATGTAGTAGCAACTATAGTTTATTTAAATGGATGAGATAATGCATAAAAGTGTGTGTACATGGTAAGTCTATCAACTACCACCATTATGACACTCTTTCCTTCGGACTTATGTAAACTTGTGATAAAATAAATTGAAATATCCTCCCAATGTTTCCTTGGAATGGATAAAGGTTTTACAAGACCCGAGGTGTTAGTTGTCTCAACTTTATTTTGCTGGAAAAACAAACATTCTGCCAAACAATTTTGAATATCAGATTTAAGGACATCCCAAAATAATTCTTTCTTCACCCTGTGGTAAGTTTTTAAAAATCCTAAGTGTTCTCCTAAAGGAGAAGTGTGCAATTTCAAAATAATATTTTGTTTTAGTTGGGAATTCTTACAAATTTATAAGCGATCTTTGTACCATAAAGAATCATTTTTCCAACTAAATGTATCAGATGTACTAGGATATTGCTGCAACTTTTGAATGAGTGTCCACACATATTCTTCCTTCTTCCATTTATCCCTTTCTTTGGTTATCCAATCTGGTTGGATAATAGAAATGGCACAAAGCAATGCTTCCACCTCTTCATTCTTTCTTGAGAGTGATTCTACAACAACATTTAGCTTCCCTTTTTTGTATATTATTTCAAAGTCATAACTCAACATCTTTGTGACCCATTTTGCTTCTATTTTGAAGATATTCTTTGTTCGAAAAATTTTCTAAGACTATCATGATCAATTTTTACCTTCAAGTGTCTTCCCATTAGGTAAGAACGCCATTTCTTTAGTTCATGTAGTATTTCTAACACTTCCTTCTCATAGATATCTTTCTGTAAATACTTTCCTTTGATTAGACGACTTTCAAAAGTAATGGGTCTTCCTTCTTTCATTAAAACAACACCAATTCCATTTCCTGAGGCATCACATTCCACAATAAAGGTTTTTGTGATGTCTGGCATAGCTAACACTGGTACTAGGCACATTTCCTCTTCAAGATGTTCAAAGGCCTTAGTTGCTTCAGGAGTCCATGAAAATGCATCTTTATTCAATAATGTTGTTAAAGGTGCTTCTATTCTCCCATAATTCTTAACAAAATTGTGATAATACCTTGTTAACCCAAGAAATCCTTGCAACTTATTTATGGTTGTGGGGACCTTCCATTCCTTAATGGCTTTAATTTTGTTAGGGACTACCTTAACACCCTTGTGAGATACAATATGACCTAGATATTCCACCTCTTGTACTCCAAAGAAACATTTGGATGTTTTTACATATAATTTTTTCTTCTGCAATAGTTTAAGCACCTAGTAAACATGTTGAACATGATCTTTCCAAGACTTGCTGTAGATTAGTACATCATAGAAAAATACTAGCACACATTTTCTAAGGGTTTGAAAATGGAATTCATCAACCCTTGAAATGTAGAAGGTGCATTGGTAAGGCCAAAAGGCATGACCAAAAATTCATAATGACCCTCATGAGTTCGAAATGTTGTTTTTGGAATATCTCTAGTCTTCATTCTAATTTGATGATATCTTGAATGAAGATCCAACTTGGTAAAATAAATTGCTCCATGTAATTCATCCAATAATTCATCAATCACAGGAATGGGAAATTCATCTTTAATGGTGAGCTTATTGAGCTCCCTATAATCCATACACATGCACCACAATCCATCCTTCTTGTGCACCAATACTACTAGAGCATAGAAATAACTTTGACTAGTTTGAATTATCGCATCCTCTAAAATTTCTGCAATCATACACTCAATTTCGCTCTTTTGGACATAAGGATATCTACAAGGCCTGATGTTTGGAGGAACAATTCCTGGCATCAAATGAATATCATGATCATGATCACGAATAGGTGGCAGTCCTTTGGGAGTTTCAAACACCTTGGAATGGTTGTCCAAGACTTTTTGGAGATCTGCAGAAATAGATGATTTTTAGGTTGGAACTTCTAGTGATCGTAATTGTGAAATTACACCTCGTTGTTCCTTCTTCAGAAGCATTTTCATGACATTAGATCTTATAATATTTCCTAGCTTCCCTGTGATACCCCTTAATTATAATTCCTTTCCTTTTGAAAAAAAATTCAAGAAACGTTCTTGAAAATTAAAAGCTACCGTCCCCAAAGATTGTGACCATTGTACTCCTAGTACGACATCAGCACCTCCCATTGTAATAAAAAGAATTTGACTATTCAATACATATTCCCCCATGGTTAGCTTGATATTATGGAATTTTCCAGAGAAATTTATAGTTCCTCCATTTGCAACCATGACTTGAAATTCTGATGCTGGGTATAGGAAAAAATTCAATTCCTTGGCTAACTTACAATGAATAAAATTATGGGTATTACCCAAACCAATCAACACTATTACCTTTTTCTTCTTGATATGTCCTTCTATATTGAGAGTTTGGGGAGTTGTGATTCCTGCCAATGCATTACACAATATGGTAAGACTCATTTCTTCCTCTTCTATGGTTGGTTCCTAGTGTATATCCTCTTCTTTTGAACATTCTTGTTCGTTTTCTTCTTCCTCTTCACAATCTATGTAAAATAATTTCTTCTCATCACACTTATGACCTTTAGTGTATTTGCTATCACAATTATAGCAAAGCCCTTTTGTTCTTTTTTCTTCCAATTTTTATGGTTTCAACCTTGTAGGTTGTGGAAGTATAGGAGTAGGAACACTTCCATCTTTATATATTTGAGTGGTAGGCTTCCTTGTCGCCATAATTTTACATTCAATTTTTCTTGCCAACCTGAATGCCTTTTCCAATGAATCAGGTTCCCAGACATGAAATTCATGTTGGATGTTATCCTTTAAAGTCCCTATGAAGACATCAATCATGTGTTCCTCTGGAATATCAGTTACCCTTATATTCAATTTTTGGAAGTCCTCAATGTGCTCCACCACTAAACCCTTTTATTTGAGATTTATCAATTAGCTGAAGAAGGTGTTTCTTTTTGTATCCTCATAATGTGCTATCATTTCCTCTGTAAAAATTTACCAAGTGAAATTTTTTTTTACAGGAGCAAAGCCATCGATACCATACAAATGTATTTTTTTCTAAATGTAAAATTGCAATGCGTACCTTTTGTGTGTTTTGCACATTATTGAGAATGAAATATTGCTCCATCTGTAGCATCCATGTTACGGGATCCTTGCCATCAAAATTACTCATATCCATCTTTGGAATATGGTGGTTCTTCCATCCAACATTAGAGCTTATGAAATCATGATTAACATTTATTTTGTTTTCATCATTATTTTCCTCTACTATCTTTTCGGCATTAGGAAACATTTCTTGCATCAACTTTGTAAAACCTTCCATGTGTGCATTTATATCATTTTTCATGTTTTCCATTTTGTCTTTCATGTTTTCCATTTTTCTTTTCATGTTTTCCATGTTGTCTTTCATGTCATCCATCTTAGCTTCGATGGCAGCTTCCATGCCATCCATCTTAGCTTCCATGCCTTTATTCAAACCATCCATCTTAACTTCCACACCTTTCTTCGAAACTTCCATTTTATTTTTTGTTGCTCTTTGCGAGAGCAAAATTTGGTTCACTTGCTCTTGTAATTTTGATACGTCATGTTGCAATTCTTCATCTTCGTGAGTTATAGTTGAGCCTTATAAAGGACTAATGGGTGTTGAATTCTTTTTAGGGGGAATTTTATAACCGAATAAAAATATCTATTCTACAATATTCCCTTGGAATCAATTCAAACTGATTTTCACACAAGACATGCTATTTGAAAAAAAATACACACCTTTTTATTGATTTTGAGGAGCTTGATATTGAAACTGAATTATCTATGTTATTTAGGATCTTCAATATCTGAAATTTGGCCCTGTAGTAGCCCTTTGAATCTTCTTTAAATTTCCACAGGTCTCACCTGATTTGGAATCTTTAAGGCAAAGTTATACCCAATCTCCAACAATGACCTAATAATGGACTGGTTCAGTAGAGCGATATTGTACGACATGCCACATGTCAATGTTTCCTCCTTAGGCTCTGACATTGATATATAAGAAACTATAGTCTGTGTACTTGTAGCCACTATTTACCGAATTATGATCTAATGCTCAGAGAAAGAGTTATTACGATTTTCCTATGGTCACCTCTTTGAGATGAAATTTGGGAGCCTGAAAAATCCCTAAATTCCATAGACCCTATCTCTGAAAGTATTGCGAATAAATCTCTAAAAATTTTCCTTCAGGATTGTGACTTCACTCTGTAAAAATGTTAGCTTCTAAACCCTCGTAGAAAAAACATTATAATGAAAATTCCATGATGACCTGTTTAG
This sequence comes from Pinus albicaulis, assembly GCA_034641835.2. Classification (NCBI taxonomy): domain Eukaryota; kingdom Viridiplantae; phylum Streptophyta; class Pinopsida; order Pinales; family Pinaceae; genus Pinus; species Pinus albicaulis. The sequence continues at coordinate 1,215,389,912 of CM076579.1, forward strand.
GTTAAATTTAGGAGCCTCCAAAAATCCCTAACTTGCATAGATCTTATCTCTGAAAATATTTTGAACCAAGCTCTGAAATGTTTCCACAATGTTCCTTAGGATTTCGGATTCGCTCTATAGACATTTTAGCTTCTTAACCTTCGTATAAAGAACATTATAGTGGAAATTCCATGATGACCTATTTGGAGCAGTAAAATCCTAGAATCCAAAGCTCGCATACCAAATGTTATGAAACCAGCTCCAAAAATAGAAGAAAAGAGAGATAAACACCTTAGAAATCAGCATCTTCGAGTTGGAAACCTCTAATATATTACATAAATGAACAATTCTTGGATGATACAAATGACCAAAACCTCCTTGTATATATAGGAGTCCAAGGGACCACAATATAACCCTAGCCGACCTAATAATAATAATGTAAGGGCACAATAATAACAATATTGGGGTTACAGGGGTACAAAAATAACAATAAGGGGGCTACAATAATAACAATAAGGGACTAAACTAGTAATATAGGGACTTAACATTTTCACAAAGAATTTTCATACTCCTTGACAAAAACTCCTTCCTATTGTTCCATCTTTAAACACCCTCAAGGCTGACATGAGAGCCATATCTAATACGACTGTAATGACATAGGGTACTTTTTCCATCATAGGGTTTCCTTTATAGACTAGGGTTTCCTATAGAAATACAATAAAAGTTATTCCTTCATTTATTAGCAATTATTTCCTTCATATATATTAACTAAAGTAGAAAGGAACCATTAAGATAGAAATCAATAGTAGGAGCTTCCACAAATCCACATTAATTGCACTAGATGTCCAATAACCAAACTGTAAATATTCTAACAATATTGTTGCTCAATCAAAATAGATCCTACTATAGGTGAAATTTAACTAAGTTTTGTAACAATTAATTTACCCTACCTTCATACAAAACTTAGATGATATCTATTAACTTGTTCGGAAAATAAGATAGTCAACTCATTTTATATAGTAGAATTTTTTCCCTAAGGTCCTATAGCCCTGTGACCCTCCGCCCTGGGACCCTTGGCCATGTGGATTCTACAAACCAGCGACCCTATTTTCTATAGTCTCTATTCGAGCTCAAGTTTCGCTTTATGTAACAATCAAATTTTCACTTTTTTCCTTGGCTTCCTCAACCGTTTTTATTTTTTGAGAAGTTGTAATCCTAAGAGGTTGAATCTCCAAATTTTTCCAATTTTAAATCGATGTCTTAGAGAAAACTGAATGTTCCTTGGGAATTCCTCTCAATTTTCCTCAAAAATTATAGTTATATACCTAAGGATTGCCACTAAATTGCATGAGGTTGTCCTTTAATAAGACCCAACTCAGATTCCCTTAGTTGAGTAGGAAGCACGTCATTGAGCCAAATAAAACAATATTCTCCAAGATTTGTCGTTTCGTAACATAATAATATCTTTAATTCTTAAGCCAAACTTGACTACTCGAATGACCTATTCTAGAGCAAGAGAAATGGTGACTAGTTAGGGTGGGATCACCTCTACCAAATTTAGTCTAATAAGAGAATAGGGTCTTAAAACCATAATATATTCGGCTCAAAGAAAAAAATATACAAATTAATCCAAATTAATGATCAAAATGATTTTACTCTTTTGTATTTATATATTTCCTTATGGGGGTTTTCTCCTCCTTAATTAATTGGGAGAGGTTCATGGCAACCCTAAATTTTCACTTCTTGCCTCAGCTGCCCAAATACTTTACCCCTTGATTCTCAAAAATTGTGTAATTGGTGGTTTACCCTTTATCAAAGACTATGCTCTACAAGGATTGATAGGCTACTTCGTCCCTTGGGAAATTAATCCATAGGAGACATTACAAAGACATGTCCTCATGAAAAATGGTTTATTTGGTAGATTTCAACTACTTATTTTGGTATTTTATGTAGATGAACAAATACTTATAATTTATCTAGAGAATAAAATTTCAAGGTGCAAAGCTAAGGTGACAGAAGAATTTGAAATGGATATTGAGTTCATGTAACATTTCTCATGTCTAGATTTGTGTTAGAGTATTGGTGAGGTTTTCCTTGGGCAGGTGATGCAGGAGCATCAGGCCATAATTCAAACTCAATGCTATGAAGGGTGAAACATGGAAAATCATTGTAAATCGGGGCAAATTCTGTTTAACATAGCTAAATTGATGGAATTGATGAGTCTATAGAAGACTTTATTAGATTTTAATTATCTTCCATTTATGTGAATAGAGAGATTTAGGGTTGGTTGAGTGATTGTGGGAGGAACTTATGTATCTTAAACGATCCAGTCCCTTTATAATTTCTATATATTGTAAGTATATATTATATGCGAAGACGGGAGATTACGCAATCTAGCCATAGGGCAGAATTTGTGATACAGGCCCATGGTGGCCTTCACGTGTACTCAGGCTCGAGATATTAATAGAATCTGTTTATTTTATGCATTTGAGAATTTACGGCTTATATATTATCTGTGTGTGTCACTGATTTCAATTTCAGTAGATATATGTGTTATTTAGCGATAGATAAAGTATGGTAGAGACAAAGTTATTTAAATGTGAATTCCAGAGATAGTTATCAGAGTGAAGGGTGACTAAACGAGCGAATGGGAGAACCATTGGATCTATAACATTTCAACGGTAAAGAATTTAAATCGCAACAGGAGAGACTACCCAACATTACATTGGCAACTGTTATGTTTACGAGTTAAGGAGTCACAAGATAAATCATTTGTGCTGCGATGTGGTGATGTGATGTGAAGTACATCGCATATCGCATAAAATAGGGGGGACCATTATGTTAATCACCGAAGTGCGATTGCGACATGCGTTATATGGTATTTTTTGTGAATTGCGAAATGTGATAGTTGTGATATGTGAAATCCTTGTATCACAAACTTTGTATTATGTGTATTGCACGATCAGCTGTAAAGGTTACTTTGTGCGCCATGCGAAATCTTAAACCTTCGCAATTTGTGATGTCGCATATTCTACAACTTGCGATATATGTTATATTGCGATTGAAATTTTTTTTTAGAATGAGAAGTTTTGTTAAAGGAGTTCACTGTGAAATTATTTCGATGTCTATGTGGGCCATAACCCACAGGTCCACATGGTTTTATGTAATTTTTAGTTTTTTGCTGCATTAAAGTGGTACCATAGCAAGATAATATTTCCTGCGAGAAAGAGTTGGTGTGAAAAAGAATAAGGTACAACTACGTTGAATATTTCTGAGTTTGTGGTCTTTATATTGTTGTGTAGGTGAGAATATTTCAGCAGCCTAGAGAAAGGAGTGCTCAAATGGTTCTAGTGGAGAGAACCAGAGAGATGTCGAAAGTCTAAGCTAAGAGGAGAGAAGCTTGGTGAGGTATCATGTAGCAGGGAGGACTTGTTACTATAGAGGTTTTCTTACAACTCACAGAAAGATCATAAAGGAAATTCCACATAGGGTGTTCATAGAATTGTTAAGGGATGAAGGAGGCATATCACTAGGAGGTCATAGGAATTTTGTACCTCGGGAGACTGATGCAGGATGATCAGGCCATAATTCAAACTCAATTTTATGAAGGGTGAAACATGGACAATCATTGTAAATCATGGAAAAATCTATTTAACAAAGCTAAATTCATGGAATTGATGAGTCTCTAGAAGACTTGATTAAATTATAATTATCTTCCATGTACGCGAATAGAGATATTTAGGTTTGGTTGAGTGATTATGGGAGGAAATTATGGATCTTAAGTGATCCACTCCCTTTCTAGTTTCTATATAATTTAAGTTTTTATTTTATGCAAAGACAGGAGAGTACACAATGTAGCCATAGGGAGAAATTTGTGATACAGGCCCATAGTGGCCTTTGCCTGTACTCGGGCTCGAGATATTAGTAGAATATGTTTATTTTATGTATGCGGGAATTTCTGGCTCATATATTATCTATGTGTGTCACTAATATCAATTTTAGTAGATATCTATGTTATTTTGCGATAGTTAAAGTAAGGAAGAGATAGACTTATTTTAATGCAAATTCCATAGATAACTATCAGAGTGAAGGGCGACTAAACCAGTGAATGGGAGAACTGTTGGATCTAGAACATATCAATGGTAGAGATTTTAAATCGCAACATGAGATACTATCCAACATCGCATCATTGCATCAGAACATAAATGGTTTATCTTGCGACACCTTAACTCGTAAACACGCATAAAATAGGGGGGAACCATTATGTTAAATCACTGAAGTGCTATTGTGACATGCACTATATGGTATTTGTCACGAATTTCGAAATGTAATAGTTGCGATTTTCGAAATCGTTGTATCACAAACTTTCTATTATATGTATTGCATGATTTATGGTAAAGGTTATTTTGTGCACCGTGTGAAATATTAAACCTTTGGTATCTACGATGTCGTATATTCTGCGACCTATGATGTATGTTATATTGTGATCGTGAATTTTTTTTAAAAATGCAAAGTTTCGTTAAAGGAGTTCGTTGTGAAATGCTTCCCATTTATATGTGGGCCATAACCCACAGGTCCACGCAGTTTAATGTAATTTGCATTTTTTTTGCTGCATCAGCAGGGAAAATACATAGTTTAGACCCTTAAAAGTTTTCAAATGATAATTGTTAAACCCATGGCCACTATTATCATACGGAATTTGAAGTTGCATGTTAACTTGGGTTCAAATTTTGCAAATCTTTTAGTATATGGACAATTCATTAGATCCTTGATGTATCTAGTCAAGACCAGACTTTATATATGATTTGTAGTGAATACCTAGAGATAGTTAATGGTTGGGCCAAGATAAATTTACTAAATAGCTAAAAAAAATGTTCTCTAATATTTTAAAGGAGCGATATCTTATAGTGTAAGATATCTAAGAGATAGTGAGTTAATGCTACATGTATTCATTGATTATGATAGGGCAAGAGACGAATGTGACAATAATAGTACTTCAAGGTGTTTCTTCATTTTGGGTTCAAGGGTGATTTATTGGTTTAGCATGAAGTAGGATTTAGTGGCATTGTGTATGAAACACATTCATCGCAGTTATCACTACTAGTTGTGTAGCCATCTAACTTTGAAAGTTGATTGAAGAATTGACGAGAAAGATGTTGGAGCCTACAATAGTCTATTATGTCAACTAGAGCAGTATAAAACTTTAATAATATATTATTACATGACTTCTCCAAACATATTGACATTAGATACCATTTTCTCAATGACTGGGTTCATAAGGGAGCAGTTGATATAGAATATATTTCGACAAATAAACAAGTTGAAAATTTCTTAACTAGATCCTTCACAAAGGGGAATTTAAAATCATTTAGGGAGGGACTTTGATTGGTGAATAACACTTTCCTTGGAAATATATAGTGTTAGAGTGTAGCTTGAATAATATTCTATAATCTAGGCACATGTGCGGCATTCTTGGGTGCACGTGTCAACATATCAAGACACTTCAGTTACAACAATTCAAACTATACATTGAGAGTGTAATTCTTCTCTTCTAGATTCAACAGTATGTTACATCAGAATATGTATAAGAAATTGTTGTTTTATTTCTAGCAATCTATCCTCAACAATGTGTATGTGTTAGAAAATTTTTGTGTCTTATTTCAATTTTTTTCTAGAAATTTTCTATCTTTCACTTAACTATAAGATTAGTTAGGTAATGCATATGCACTCTATTGATATGGAAGAAATCCCGATGATATATTCTCTTTCCAGAACACACTAATTAAATACTATCACTCATGTAGAGACAATTAAAAATCTCAAGACTGTGGAAGATCTAGGATTTATGTCTATCCTTGTAAACCCTAACATGACCACCTTTCTGTTATAAAGGGAGGAATGCATATCGATTTTATAATTCATTTAATTCAATAGTGAGTAGTGAATTATTTTGTACCTTCTTTCTATAGAAGATTCCAGTTCATAATTAATGAGAAAGAAATAAAGGTTTTGATATCCCATCTACTAAGTTTATATTGTATATTTTCTACAATATGTTCTTATAGATTATAGCATCATTAGAGATGAAATCTTGAGTGGCTTTCAATTTTCAACTATCTAGTGTTTTTTTAGGAATTATTTTAACGTAGAGTTTTTTTACCATCATTTAGAAAATTTAGCAGAGTCTCCCACTTTCAGAAATCATGGTTGAGTGAGCCAACAAGTAGGAGGAGGCGTATTTCTAGAAATAGTTGGAGGGACCATCTAGAGGCCGAATTAGTTTAATAGAAAGGAAGAGTAGTTGAACAAAATTTTGAGCAATCATTATAAGAAATTTTTGTTAGAATTGAAGTGAGGCCAAAAAATGAAAGAAATAGATAGCATATTCAAATGGGCATTAATTCCTCCAACATAAATCTACTTATGCAATAGCCATACAGAATATAAAGGTTGGATTACATGGCGTATTGAAGACTTTTCTGACATGTTACTTCTACTTTGTAGAGGGAAAGACTTTAGGAAGAGATATACAAAGAAACATTCACATAAGACTTGAGCTGAAGATTCACCACTAAAGCTATTTGTCTATTTTTTCCACTTATTTTTCTACTCCTATTCTTCATCCTCTAAACTATTTTTCCTCTTCATATCCTAGTCAGCTATAATTATGGTATGCCTTATGCACGTGTTTGGAATTTTATAACTTTCTCCCTTTCAATTTCATATTTAGGTTATTTAAAAATAAAGGTTAGAGAGTAATAGATTTTACTGTGTAAAATATTTTGATAAATTAATTCTATTGTCAATAAAATGAATATATTATTCCTTACCAAACTTGAGGTGTGTTTTTTCCTCTCTGTAATGTGATTAAATCCATTATGTTCTTGGAATGCGCAACAAATTTTCATTTATGCAACCTATAAGTGAATGATGCTTCCACCCTTTCCTAATTTCCTTGTCAGTGTACATTCTTCAACATATTTTATACTTTCATACTTGATATTTCATTTCTTTTTGTTTAGGAGAAAGGTGCTTTATGTGTAGCAGATTTTATGTGTTTATCCTATTTACTTACTGTCTCTCATTTAATAGATAGATAAGTTCAAAAAATTCCATTTCCCTATTGTTTATTTCAAATCCTTCCTAGACCCATTATAATGAGTAACTTGACTCAATACCCCAATTTTTGTCCTCCCAGTCCATTGAATTTAATTCTCCATAGTTTCTCTCCCATATCCTCTTATTATTAAACTATCAACCATTTTTTTCCAATGCGTTCATTGAATAATTAGTGTGTGTTATTCAATTAGAAATTTGGTATAGAAAAGATTTGTTATTGTGGTAACATATCCCCTTTGGCTAGAGGATTCCTCATACTTCCACTATATTTCCTAGCATTTTTTTATACAAAGGGAACAACTCATAAGACAACATCTAAGTTGGATTTTTTTTCTCTAACAAGAACAAGTAGATATGTTTAAAGTTTAAACTTTATATTAAGGAAAAATGTGTAGCAACTACTCTCAATATAGTTTCATAAGGTGGTTTTATTACCTATGGATGTAGATAGAATATGGCTTCAACCCTGCCAGAAAAGTGTTTAATTCAAGAAAAATCATATGTGAAATTTCAAGGAAGAACTCAATGGTGTAAATTACACAAAAAGACCCTAGCACCCTTAATTTACTAGAAAATATAAAGAACTAACTCATGATAGGGTTTATTCCTATTTCATTTGCTACTTCTTTGTTTTTTGTCCTACATCTGCATATTCAATTCTAACTTTTCCTTCATGAGAGGAGCTAAGTTCCCATTTTGGTTTGACCTATCATGATGATACAAGTGACTTAATTAGATTTGTTGGATATATATAATTTTCCATTTATAACAATTCTCCCCACATTTCCACACATCACCCTTTTATGTAATGATATGCAATTTCGTTATTTTCTGAAACACATGAAAAAATACCACACCAAAAATGTGGGATATGCCTTGCGGAATCTTGATAAACACCAATGCAAAACTAAAATCCACTGCACTTGTAATTGAAGTAAATATTTTGGACCTGTTGCTTGGAAATATGAAACATTTTTTTTTTGGTTGTGTTGGAGAAGATGGTTGACTTCTGGGAATGCATTTTCTATTTATTTCATGATATTTTCTGGCAACAATAACTTGCTTCCATTTTATAATGTAATCCTATAGGAGTTATGTGATGTTTGAGAACATGGGATGTAATTTTAGTTTAAATATCAGGGTTAGATATTTAAAATTATTACCATTTTCATTTGAAAGAGTTGGTAACCAATTTTAAAGTTTCAAACAGTAAGCCAGGGACAACTATTAACAATATCAAGACACAACATGTTGTTTCTAGTTGTAAATGTTATTACTATTGCACAATTTCTCTACATCCCTTTGTTTTCCCATTGTCATTATTTTATATGATCAACAAAGATATATCTTAACTTATATTCTTTTGTTTGGTGTTGTTGTTTTAGATGTTTAAAAAATTGGATAATTTTAATTTATTTTGTTTTAAATTTTATGATATTTTATGATATTTTCACTTTTAATAGAAGTGAATATCAATGCAATATTGAAGAGAGTCTTTAGCATATAAATAAACCACAAATCCATAACAAAGCCAAGTGAGTGCTTTCGTAACAAATGACTAGTCCACATTTTCACATGCCTTATCAAAATAAATTTTGAGTAAAATAACATGTTTCCATGATTCATTTGACTCATTCAACACTCATCTAACAAATAGTGGTTTTGTTCCACTATTTGTATTCTAGATTTTGGGTTTGTTTCTCCCCAAAAAAATTCAACCATCAGAGTTTAGCTTTTAGGTCTTGTCCTAAACAGTAGTATATTACTCTATTTTACTTACTTTCTACATATTCCTTTATTTAAGATTTGTCTTCTACACTCCCACTATGTATCAAGATTTACATACTCACCAATCCCATTGAGTTTTTATTGCGGTCATTTATTAGCTATTAATAAAATTATCTTTTATACTAGTCTATCAAATTACCTTATCTCCTAGGTTGTGAAAATTGTGTCTCAAATAAATATCTATTGCAAATGGATACCTCCCAAATAATTTACATAATATCTACAATAATGCATTAAAACCTCAAAGTCATACCCTTAGGAAGAAGTTTGTAGGACACAATAGGTAAAGAATCCACTCCCATAAGCTAATGGTATCCAAGTGTTACCTTGGGGATAAGTTTCATTAAACCTTTATTTTGGTATGAATCACTTGCCATGCCATACAAACATATCATGCCCAAGTACCTTCCACTTCTTGAAAAATTAACAAGGAAAACCATATATTCTAGGATATTTATCAGTTTGCATCATATTCAATGTTTCACCAAAATAATGTTCAATAATTTCCACAACTAACATATCTCATTCATATCTCAACCATTTTTTCATGGTATTTTTTGGTTGCCTTAAATGATTCTGAAAAAGGGTATTTTCCATAACTGTTTTGGAGATTGTAAACTAAATATCCACTACAATACATGGATTGATAGTTCTACCCTTATTAAAACAAAGAGTCCCGGTGAAGTTTTAGTCTGTCGATGAAGTGTGAATTTATGTGCCAAAAACATAAAATACTAATATGATTGTTTAATTTTGATTAATTTTCTTCTCAACATGAATTTATGGTAGGTTTCCTCCCTTATTGCAGGAAGATAATTTTAGGAAAAAAATAGAAGATATGGTTGCAACTGCATTGTAATGTGCTTCTTTATCTTACAAGAAAGACGATCTTCATAATGTGGTTGATGAAGAGTGATGTGAATCATGAAAATTTCGTGAGGAAAATATTATCCTCTTGGCAATATTTGGGGTGAACGTAATTTTTCTGACATCATGCCCATTGATTCATAAAATTGGTTGAAAGTTATTAATTTTATACCACGTTTTTTAATGTGATTTATACTAATAGAATTATAAAATGATTAACTATGAAAATACATGACCAGACTTAGGATATTTCTTAATATGTTATTATTTTGACTTGCAATATAATACTTTTACAATAAGATACTTTTGAAACTGGATGTGTAGGAAATTTCCTTAATACAAAACATTTATTCTACAAGGTTTGATATTTATTAACAATAAATACTACCTGTATAACATAATGTTGAAGACAATTTTAAATTTTCTTCATGGTGGATTTCTAACAATATGACTTGGAACTATCTTATAGATGAAAAAAATCTATAGTCTCTTCTGCGGGTGCTTGTGTGTTTATGAAAATGCCCAAACCATATTACAGGACTATGTAATAGTGGCTAGTTTTTTCATAAAAACTTATGTTTGTTTGTGAGTTATCACCTGCCAAAACTGAATTTTTAGGGAAATATGTAGGAACTACATGTTAAAACAATATGTTGTCTCCTTACAACAAAAACTTGTAAATATTGTTTTTGATTGTTTCATTTTTGTGGGGAAAATGCCCATGGGGGGATTTGAACCTTAAATATCAAAATTTACATAATACTACATGACACTGTGATCGTCAATGGAGCTACCCCCCATGACTGTAAAAAAAAAATCCTTTTAAATGTTAAAGAAGCTTTGTGTTATCTTTTTTTCTCCATAACTTCTTGCTACGACTAAGCATGTCTCCTTACCCCCGAATTTTTCCTTGTTATTATTTTAATCTTTGTTTATGCCATGTGTGACAATAGATTTGTAACTGTGGAGAATCCTTGAAAACCTAATGTAAAAGAAGCTTTGGAAATGTTTTAAACTGGTGGTTTGAAGGTAATAGTCTAATATATTATCATGTGTGCTTGAATGAATAGTGTTCTTGGAATGGTTATTTCATGAAAAGTGTGTACATTGTACTAAATTTACATGTTTTCTATGTTCACCAAGAAAATAATCAATGATAAAATACCATATATGCTTCCAATAAAAGACTAGCATGCTCACTAAAAATACCATATATATGGATTCATGGTATTCCCTATGATTGTGTAGAAGTTGGTTTGCAAAAGATCATGTAAATTTTGTGGCATGAAATGAGAAAATAAGTTAGTATAACACTTCATCTTTTCAACATCCTGATATATATGATTTTCAAGAAATATGCTTTCTTAAAATGCTTTTGATTGGTTATTTTCCTTGACTTGTACCACCTTAAATTTTTTTCTTCTCATTAATTCATTTTTATAGGTTTGCATGGTCACTCGTGATATCATTTATATAGTAAAATATATAGCTCTTGAATGTGGTATACTCCATGTTGGATATCCTATAGGAGAAATGCAATCACTGAAGGGAGGGATTTTCACACATACATTTATGACCGAAATAGATTGAATATTGTGGAAAAAAATTGTTTGAGTATGCATGTACAAATCCTTCCCTACCAATAGAAACAGACAAGTGAAAAGGGGAAAATATTATGCATAAAACAACTTATTGTAAAAGAAAATTCTAATGGGAGCTAGGTCACCATTTTGTTTGCATGCATGTAATTGGAAGGTCCTCACCTACAAACAAACTTCACTTGGTGCAAGGAATGAAAAATAAAGGTTATGTTGTGGTGGTCACTCGAAATGGGGTAAACGATTCTCCCACACTTAAAGAAGAAGGTTTTATCGTTGCATATTGTTGTGAATTTCCATTATGTAAGCCAGTCTTGAATTTGCATGAATATTTCCAATTATATATAATATAAAGTTATATTTATCAAACTTATTTTATATACTATCTGGCATATAGGCAGACATAGGTTTTTCCATGGGTATCTAGCGAATGGAAGTTTCGAGGGAAATATTAGATATCATTAATATACATGATATTTTTTCCTGTGTTGTGAATATCTGTTATAAAAATGGATATTTGTTTTTCCTTTGAAGGTAAGTGGATTTTTTCAAATTTACAGATTACTTAAAGTTTTTTTCCCTTTGTTTTCAGGTAGTTTGGTGGGGTTGTTCACTTTATGCAACAATCACAAATTCATTTATTTTCAACTCACCGTAAATTTTTTTTCATCTGAAGATGTTCCTCTAACTATTGTTTAGGTTAGTGTCAAAATCAATAAAATTCTGCGCCATCTCTTACCTAAAATACTCCTTTTATTCTCGTGGGTTTGGCACACTTTAGTCTTCCAAAAATTCTTTGGTTCGACCTTACCTTGGATACTCTTGGAGCTCTCGCATTGGAAACTTAACCCCTAACTTATCACTTAATTAAAAAACCGCAGTAAGGTTAGGAAATTATTGTTAAGTGCAATTCCTCTGCTGAAAGGATGAATAATAAACTTCTTGGGTTTAAATTTGTAGAACTATAAAATTATTTCAAATGCAAATAGTTATAGAATATGGACTAGTCATGAACAACTAAACATGATTTTTTTCAAAATGAAGAATAAAAATGATATACATTCTAAACACACACTACATTTTTGCTGATATCAATAAAGTGCACTATTAAGGAAAATGTGATATAAATGACAACTAACATAAACCTATTCATTTGAAGAAGAAAGTTAAAAATGTTTCAAATCCACACTCACACATTTCAGTAACACCCCATTCTGATCTCCCCATTATGTACATGTAACTATGTACAAATATTTATTTTGATTCACAACATTGGCACATTATCCATTTTTAGACTTAAGCATATAAATTAGGAACTATGCAAATGTATCTTGTTTATTAATGAAAAATATTGAAAAATATACTCAACGGTGGAGACCTTGCACTAATCATGATGCCATGAGTGGGAAATATTGAAGGAGTGTGGGGACTAACCTTGTATGTAGTGCAAAAAAACCTTGCCAAAGCTTTGAACCAAAATTTAAATTTGAATGGTTACCTTATGTTTTTCCTGCACCTAAAAATTCATTAAATGTAACTTGGTAGCTGAAGTACCCACCTCCCACAATTATGGAATTTGGTTGGCGTATGAAGCATTATTTCATACTTAAATGGCAAGTATGGGCAAGTGCACATCCTAAATTTCAAGAGTTGACCCGAGTAGGGGAATGGGAAAATTGTTGGGGAAATAACCATTCAATCGTGGATTTAGACACTCATGGAGAAAAAATTAAATCACGAGTGCGTAGGGAGTGAAATTCATGATTTAAAAGTTTCCCATCTCAAGGGGGATGATTTTTGTTACTTTCTAGGCAAATAGAGCTCAATTTCTCTACCCAAAGTTTTTCTAGAAATATAAAATAAAGAATTAAAAGTGTCTTGGTGTATTATGGCCTTAAAAAAACCTAATTCTACTTGCTAAATTATTTTTGAAGAACCCAAAATTCAAACTAATTGAATGGGGTGAGAATTCATACAAGTTGTGTAAGATGGAGTGGTTTTGAGAAGGGAGAACACTAAGGAACTTCCTGGGAAATGAAGGGACTTCCTAGTGTTGTTTCCCACTAGTTGGATAGGAATATGATAATTTGTAGAAACCCTATGCTTAGTGGGGAAGAGTGAATTTTGCTATGATATCATGGTGAGGGAGAGTGGTTGTCAGTGTCATCTTTGTTTAAGTTAATTGTAATTACCCTGGTGGTATCATGATTTGGCTAGGTGTAGAAAGATAAAGGCATGACTGAGCTTATGGTTGGGTGAGAAATAGATCACCCTTAATTATTTGTAAGAATATAATTGTTCATATAAGTTTATTCACTTATATTTCGATGCTCATTATGGATAATTTGGTTGATGTTTACTAGTTGAATGCATGATGAATTCTTATTATAAATTTTATAGATATAATTTGTAATAGATACTGATGATGTTAATATGGGATTAGTTTCCCAATCCCTTTGAAAATGTTGATGTTTAGACCCTTGTAAACTCTTTATTGTAGTTTCCTTAATGAGGAGACAGAGCTATATGAAAGCTTGCAAACACGTATGTTGTCTAACCTTGTATAATTGGAAATTTTTATGGATGACTTCCTTAAATACATAAACAAGATTTATAGCTCTTATTTTTCACATATCGTCTAAAATTTATATAGGAAAACACTATATTAAGTGCATAATCCTTTGAAAAATGTGGCCTGGAGGTCAATTTTATTTCTAAGTTCTTTCAAATTTGATTGTTAGATTTCAAGGCTTCTTGATGAGGCCAAGGAATAATATATATAGTTTTAGCAAAGAGTAATAATTAGGAAGAGGACATTTTATTTTCATTCCTTTTTATTCCTAGTTTACTGGAGTACGTTGCCCTAAGGGGGAGTATCTATTCCTACTTATCTAGACCCTTTAATAAAATATGTTGGATTAATTTAATTTGTAGATATAATTTGTAAATGGTATTCATGATGTTAATAGGGAATTGGTTTCTTTATCCCTATGAAAATATCAATTGTTTTAACCCTTTTAAACTCTTGATTGTAGTTTCCTCAATGAAGATACAAGGATATATGCAATATTGCACAGAAGTATGTTGTCTTACTTTGTGTAATTGGAAAATATTATGGATGAATTCTGAAAATATATCATTAAGGGAATTCTGAAGTCAAAAATGGGCCTCCTAAAGAAAATTATAAAATAATATCATAAATAATAAAATAATATTTGATTTCATCATCAAATATTAGAGGGAAAGAAGAAAAAACTACTTTTTCAACTTGTATTTTCAACTTATATCCCAAAGTGTTTACTCAAATTTCGAATGGGAGTACTCATTGGATGCAAAATTTAATTCCTCATCCATGGAGTACCCATGTTGCATACTTTCGATGGATCTTGCTACATGAAAAATGTGATCGCAATGATGTTTTTTCATGTATTTCTCATTTTTCATGTAGCAAGGTCCATCAAATGTATGTAACATGGGTACTTCTTGGATGAGGAATTAAATTTTGTATCCAACGAGTACTCCCACTCAAAATTTGACTAAAACCTTTGTAAGATAAGTTGAAAATATGAGTTGAAAAAGTAGTTTTAATATTTTATTGTTTTTTAATATTTTTACCCCTGTACTTGAAAAATGGTGAATCATCCCACATGGTTTACATCATCATATTGAATCCTACTGGCTCTTATAAAGTTTATTTGGTTGTACATTTTTCTTAGGAGGCCCATTTTAGACCTCAAAATTCCCCTAATGAAAGAAGACTAAGCACTCTTAACCTTCACATATCATCGAAAAAATACATATGAAAACACTTTATTAACTGCATAATCCTCTAAAAAAAGTGGCCTGGAGGTTAGTTTGAGCTCTCAACCCTTTCAAATTTCATTTTTATATTTCAAGGCTTCCTGATGAGGCCAAGGAATACTGTATATAGTTGTAGCAGAGATAAAGAATGAGGAAGAAGACATGGTCTCTACATTCCCTGTTTATTTTTTTCTTGGGAACATTTTCCCAATGTCGAATATCCCACCTACGCCTGCTCATCTAGACCCCTCAACAAACTAGGTTTGACTATTTTAATTTTTTTCTAAATATAACCTTATTGATTGCATGCTTAAATTTG
The DNA here is from genome assembly GCA_034641835.2 of Pinus albicaulis. Lineage (NCBI taxonomy): Eukaryota > Viridiplantae > Streptophyta > Pinopsida > Pinales > Pinaceae > Pinus > Pinus albicaulis. The sequence goes on from CM076579.1 coordinate 1,215,405,383, forward strand.
ATTTCCCCCCCGGTATTAAATAAGAATTTATATGTGATTATGAAAAATTATTTCTACATGCTTTTTTTGTGATGTATTTCTTCATCTCAGTTTGAATGTTGAGAAAGCTTAAATTGTGCTCATGGATGTTAACTTGGGTTTATAGTATTTCTTGTCATATACTAATATATTTTTTCAGAGCACTCTCAATAATTGGTCATGGTAGATTTTTTTAATTTACAACTATTTTTCAACTTCATATGTTGGTTGGAATACTAAAATTTGAAGTTTTGGCTTCCCTTCAGGATGCTTACTAGAATAAGCTATGATATCCATATATTGTTCTTAAGTAATTGATATTTATTTAATTTCCCAATTATATGGCATTAGAAATTACTTTTATTTTTTTTTCATTTAGTATAGATCATAGTCCTAGAAAATAAGAAATTTTTATCTTGTTGATTTTTTTGAACAGTTAAAAAGCCCTAATATTTTAAAAACCTTTCTTTGATTGAATGGATTGTTAATTTGAGAATTGATTGTTAGTTATTGTTGTGCTAATATCACTTTCAAAATTAAAATGAAAGTCCTTTGGTTTTCTTATCATACAAGGGTTTATACATGTGTTTATGATTGACAATTCATTAAAATTGGTGCGATTAAGTGTACTTCATGAAATTAAAAGCATGGAAACTTAATGTTGAACAACATCATATTAAAACACAACAAGCACAAAAAACAGAGACAAATACACAAGTTTTTTACGAAGGATTTCACCACTCCTGGGCTACATCTCCTTGGTCCAACTTCATAGTGTGGGCCTTTGTATTAGCCTAAATTGTGTAAAAATGTTGTTTACAATCTCCTTTTACCTCTACAACATTCTCCAATGGATCCAAAACATCAAAATCTACCAACAATTGCTCTTCTTGAGCCCATTTTGGTCAAAATTTTCCAAAGTTATGCAAAAACAAAATTTTCCTAGTTTTTCTCCACTAAATCTGGAGGTCCGCCAGTTAACTCCGCTAAATGTGGAAGTCCACCGAATCTAGAGGATCATCCAAAGACGCTGCCAAGGTAAGTATGTGATTAATGTTAATGTAAGTGGTCTTTAAGTGGGGTTAAGCGCATTTAGCACTATCCCACATTTATCCATTATAACCAAAAATTATTGTATTAATACATGTCTTAACACATTTAAATTTCCGTAGATTGCATCGTAGCGCTTTCAATGATCACATATCTCATATCGTAGATTGCAACGCATATTGTAGATCTTAGATCGCAGCCCTGCTATAAAACCTTCTATGTTTCCTTCTTTGTCTTGCGATTGTGATACCCCGATGCAATATATCATATCGTAGCTCCACATCCGATAACCTTACCACCACGCCACTTATCGTTATCATGAAATCACAGATCCACCACCCGATAATGCACTCATGTCCGCTCCTAAACCCCTGATGAGAATGGTAGGACCCACCTTATGGGCAATCATTTTGTGGAACTCGTCGATGCTTTGGACCAAGGTTTCATACTTTGGGTTAATGAAATATGTCACATATGTATGTTGTATTATCATTCGACTATGGTTTCGGCCATTATTCCCAACATTTGTTTAAACAAATATGCGATCAACCTTGACCTTACAATACGTAATATATGTGCCTTCCAACTAAAGATTATCCATTGGATTGATTTGGCTCTCAGTTGTGTCACATGGTCCTTCCCCATTGGGCTATAAATTCCACCAATAGACTATTTCACCATAGTAATAATGCCAAAATTAGGAAATAGGAGAATCTGTCAATTTTTTGCACAATTTTTACCTGTTTGGGAAAATGAACAACAAACCATAACACATGCATACGAACTTGGATTTTGATTAAACAAGTTGCATTGGAATCCTGGTGATGAGATCTATCCGGTCGTTGAGGTCTGAAACATTTATGAGCACTTTCATTTCTTAGCTAAATACTGAGCTCTTGTAATTCCTCCCCACTAGAAGCCTTTTGGACCCCAAAATATACTATCATTTTTTTAGCAAGCGACAGTACATCTCCATGGCCCTTTCACTCTCCATCCAAGTTTCCTTTGAAATATTTTGTCCCTTGAGTCCCACTCTAAGATATTCGACATTGCCTCTTTTTGAAGTTCAGATTTTTCTGTCAAGTATGAGATCTTGTTGAAGTTCATCGAGATATTCTGGCAATGAATCATATATTAATGGCAGTTGTACATTCTCTCCTTGATCATCAATCAAAGGAGGCTTAAAAAATCTCATATTCTCAACATTAACAACATAATATATTTTCATATAAGGAGACAAATCTAGCTTAAGTGTATTAGTACCAATCTTTTCCAGAATTTTAAATGGACCATAATGGATTTGTTTGAGCTTTTAACCTTCCCCTTGCAATATTTATTTTCCTATATACAGCCAAAATTCATCTTCAAACTGGAATTTGTGATCAACAGTGTTTTTCATGCCTTTCCTTGTAGTTGCTTTGACTCTTTTCAAGTTTCTCTTGCACTATGTGATGTATCAACTGGATTTTCTCAATGAACTTTCTTGCCTTATCTATGCCACTATGAACATCTGTAGCGACATCTTTCTCAAAGATGAAGTCCAAAGGAAATCTTGGAATATAACCATAGCATGCCTCAGATGGAGATGTATTTGTGGAAGAATACTTTTCCCTCTTGTATGCATGTTGAATCTAATGCAACTTTTCATACCACAACTTGGGATGCTTGCTACAATAACCTTTAAGAATATGAATAACTATCTTGTTTACTGCCTCGTTTTGACCATCTATTTGTACATGAAATTTTTTACTCTTCTTCAACTTTTTTTCCATCATGTCCGATAATTTTGACCAAAAATTCCCAAAAAACTGGGAATCCCGATCACTTACAATAGAAGTAGGAAGACCAAAATGAGCCCATACATTTTGAAAGAAAAGCTTAGTTGTTTGCTCACCTGTAATGTTTTTCTTACATGGCATCAAAAGACATTTTTTTGAACCTATCTACCACAACATACAAATAATCATGTCCTTTCCTTGACATAGGAAGACCACCTACAAAATCCATTCAGATACTCTCCCAAGGATGTGAAGGAACTTGAAGTGGAATGTACAATCTAAGTTTCCTATTAATAGGCTTACTTGTTGCACATAAAGAACGTCCTCTAATAAAACAAGATACACTATCAACAATTTGTGGACAATAACAATACCTTTGGAGATTTGCTACTGTATTGCCTACACCGAAATGTCCAACAATCAATGATATGTGTGCATCTCTTATGATATCGTTTCTTTCTCCTTGTGGTATACAGAACTTGCCCAAGTGATAGAACAAACTGTTATGCACATGACAATCAAACTCTTCATTTTGGTTTCCTTGACTCAAGCTTTCATACAGATCTTGAAAATCACTATCATATGCATACTTTTCAATGTAACTTTCATTCATAATTGAATCGTGCTTGACTATAATAGATTAATTTAAAATAGGCCTAGAAAAAATATCATCTACATTATTGTAAATTACCTTTTTGTACCTGATAACCAAATGAAATTGTTGTAAAAATCTCGTCCATCTGAAATGTCTTGATTGTTGCAACTTTGACTATGATTCGTAATACCACAATGGTTGATGGTTGGTATGGATAATGGTCTCTTTTCCCATCAAATAGTGCTTCCATTTCTTTACACTTTGTACCAATGCATATAACTCTTTATAATAGGTAGGATAATTAGTTACAACTTTATTAAAAAATTTAGAATGAAATGAAATAGGCTTACCATGGTGCATGAACACTACTCCCATATCATAATCACTTGCATTTGTTTGAATCTCAAATGGATGTCTAAGATCCGGAAGTGCTGATAGCAGCGATGAACTTATCCTTTTCTTTAAAGCATCGAATGTTTTTTTTGTACATCTCAACAATGGAAGAATTTCTTGACACTTTTCAATGCATGTTGCAGAGCTACAATGGAAGAAAAAATAGCAATGAATTTCCTCCAATACTATGATGCCCCAAGAAAGCTTCTTACCTCTGTAACTGTATTGGGCTTGGGAAATTCAGAATGACCTCCACATCATAAGGGTCGATTTTCAACTCACCTCCTCCAACAATGTGTCCCAAATACACCAAATAAGTCTTACCGAACTCGCACTTAGCCATCTTTAAAAAAAAATTGTCTTTTTCAAGACATCAAGTACCTTTTTCACATGCATGACATGTTCTTCTCTTGATTTGATGAATATAATAATCTCATATAAAAATAATGACAAAATCATCTAGAAATGGTCTAATTACATTATTCATGACTCTCATGAAAATAGTTGGATCGTTTGTTAGACCAAATGGCATAACTAACCACTCAAAAAATCCTTGTCTAGTTTTAAAAGAAATTTTCCAAATGTCCTCTTTAGCTATTCTAACTTGAATATAACCACTTGAAAAGTCTAACGTAGTGAATTATCTTGCATACTTCAACTGATCTAGAAAATAATCAATGCATGGGAGTGGGTAGTGATACTTTACCGTGATTTTATTCAGTGGACTAAAATTGATTCACATGTGCCAAGTCTCGTCCTTATTTGGTACCAAAACAATTTGTGAACCACATGGCGAAGTAGATGGGTGTATGATACCTTTGCTAAAAAATTATTGAATTTTCTTCTTGATTTCTAAAATCTCCATAATTTACATGCAATACATACCAATGTTTGGAAGTTGAACATCTTGCTGCAACTGAAACTCAAGCTGAATTACCCTCTTGGGAGGTAACCCACTTGGTTCCTCAAACATCTCACCATGCTGACTTACCAGATCAAACAAATCAGGTTTCAATTTTTCATCACATCCTTAAAAATATTCATAATCAACATCATCCTTTTTCTTGATCATGAGAAGCACAAACCTTTACTTACATTAACTAGCCTCTTCATTTGCCCCGCATTAAATAAAGAAATATTTAGTTTCTTTTGATGATCTCTCACAATATGCTCCACCCCATCCTTAAGAAAATGATATTTTTTCTCATGGTGATAAAACAAATCTTTCCTATCATACAAATATGGACTTCCCAAGATAATCCTGGAAATTTCAAGTGGAACCACATCTAACTCAACTTCATCAACAAAGTTTGCAGTAATAGAAAATGTAAATATGCATTTCCTTGTAACCTGTAAATTGGAATTCTTAACTATCCAACCCAAAGTGTATGTTTTATGATGTGGTACGGTTTCAAGGTTAAGCTTTTTGACTAAGTCTTCTAAAATCAGGTTTTATTGTTACCCACTACCAAACAATGCATCAATATTTGTATGATTTGAAATCACTCTAACATGGAAAAATTATATCCTTGTGTCTTCATTGAGAGTGTTTTTGAGACTATTTGAGGAACTATTAGATTATATATCTTCCTTTCCTTTTTTAGCCATGACTATTATATTGGTCTCATCTCCTGAATCGGATCCAAGATCTTGTTGTGTGGTGGTAGTCATCTTTTGTTTCTCTTTGTTATTTTTTTTCTTTGGCCTTAGTTCGGGATGTGGTTTTCAAAAGTGGGCTTCATCATACCCCTATTTGGGACACTGTTTACATGTATCTTTATCCCCTTCTTTCTTGATGCTTGCATTCTTCTTTCCCTTCCACTTTCCTCCCTTCTATTTCCCCTGACCTTTGAATGGCTTCTTCTTACTACCCTCTTCCTGAATTTTCTTTCCGCTTGCTTCAAGATGTCTGGCTTGCACACATACTTCATATAAGTTGTTTGGGTTAAACATAATGATAGTATCTTTCAAGTAGGAATGTAAACCTCCAATGTATTTCAAGAGTGTGTCTTGTGAATTCAAGTTTACTCCTAAAAAAAATCCCTCTTTCTAAACTTGTGTGTATACTCTTGAATAGTTTGGCCTTTGAGTTGCCTAAAGCTTTTCCAAATCATTGTTGCTTTTTTCATATAGGCTAATGGATAAAACTTTCTTTTCATGGAAGAAATGAATTCAACCCAAGAAATCGATATCTTACCATGGATTTACATTTCCTCTTAACACTTTTCCTCCCACCAAACTAGTGCTTCATCGTCTACGTTAATGAACCTAACTGAATATTTATGAAATCCTCTTGTAGATTTTTAATTATGCAATATAATTCCAATTGACAGATCCAACTATCTAACTTCTCTGCATTTACCTCACCATTGTACATGGGAAGTTCAAGCTTGATGTCCAACTCGAGCAATGGACTATTTCCTTTGGGATTTTTGGACGAGTGTGGGTGGTTTTTTTGGTGGATGTGGAAGATGAAGATGTTGATGAAGATGATGAAGATGAGGATGGTAGAAATGGAGGTTTCTTTCCTCCACTGTCTTTTGAACTCTTCTCTTCATCCCTCTTACCATCTAAAGATCCTTCTCCATGTGGAGGCTTAGAACCTTCTCTTGCTCTTTCTGCAGTGAATGCATCAAACATGATTTTAACCATTCTTTGCATGTCTTTGAAGTCTCTCTTAAAATCCTCATCTTCTGAATGTCCATGAGTCTCTTCAACTCCTCACATAATGGCTCAGGATTCCAGCTCAACCTCTTAATGTTGTTCCTCTTCAATCACTTCAGCATCTTGTGAGTGGAAATTTGGGTGAAGATGATGCTTTATCAACTCTCTTTCTGCTTGTCCTAATCTCAGGACTAACAACCCATAGCCTCCCTTCTCCTATCTGCAACTTTAACCTTGTAAGCATCACAAAATTGAAACTATTAAAACTCTTTTTGCACAATCTAAAGCAAAGCAAGAAATAAAACTTTAGCAACCTTGTGCTATGATACCAACTTGATTTGAAAATTGATTGTTACTTAATTTTTTTCTAATATCAATTTCAAAATTAACATGAAATTGCTTTGGCTTTCTTATCACAAAAGGGTTTATACATGGGTTTATGATTGACAAATCATTAAACTTGGTGAGATTAAATGTATTTCATGAACTTAAAATAATGTTAACTCAATGCTAAACAACAACATAATAAAACACAACAAGCACAAATAGCAGAGAGAAATACACAATTTTTTGATGAAGCTCACCCCCCTGGGCTACATCTCCTTGGTCTAGCTTCATAGTGTGGGCCTTTGTATTAGCTTCAATTGTGAAAAAGTGTTGTTTACAGTCTCATGTTGCCTCCAAAACTAGCTCTAATGGCTCAAAATATCAAAATCTACCAAGAATGACTCTTCTTGAGCCCATTTTGGTCAAAAATTGCCAAATTTATGGAAAAACCAAATTTTCCTAGTTTTTCTCCACTAAATCTCGATGTTTGCAAGTTAACTCCACTAAATGTGGATGTCCGTCATATCTAAAGGGTCTACCAAAGGCACTACCAATATAAGTATGTGATTAATGTTAAGATAAGTGGTGTTTAAGTGGGGTTAAGTGCTATCCCGCACTTACCCTTTATAACCATAAAGTATTGTATTAATACACAACTTGATGCATTTAAAGCTCCGCAGATCGCATCGTGATGCTTTCAATGATAAAAAATCAGAGATCGTAGATTGCATGTCATAAGTAGTAGATCATATCACAGATCATAGATCGCAGCCCCACTATAAAACATTCTATGTTTCCTACTCTATCTTGCAATTGTGATACCCTTATGTGATATATCACATCGCAATTCAGCATCACATCACAGCTCCACATCCAATAACCTTACCACCATGTCACTTATATCTATCGTGAAATCACAAATCCGCCACCCAATCATGCATTCACGTCCACTCTAAAACCCCCGATGTGATTGGTACGACCCTCCTTATCGCCAATCATTTTGTTTAATTCGTCAATTCTTTGGACCAAGGTTTAATAATTTGGGTTAATGAAATATTTCCTGGATATATGTTGTATTTTCATTTGACTATTGTTTTGGCCATTAGTCCCAACCTTTATTTAAATAAATATGCGACCAAACTTGACCTTGAAATATGTAATGTATGCGCATTCCAACTAAAGATTATCCGCCAAATTTCTTTGGCTCTCAGCTGTGCCACATGGTCCTTCTCCATTGGCCTATAAATTCCACCAATAGGATAATCCATCATAGTAATAATTCCAAACTTAGGAAATAGGAGAAATTTTCATTGTTCTACAAAGTTTTTACATGTTTGGGAAAATGAACAACAAACCATAAGCCACTCAAATGAACTCAGATTTTGATGAAACAAGTTGTGTTGGAAGCCTACTGCCATGCTTTATCCAGTCGTTCAGGTCTAAAGATTTTCTGAGCACTTTCACTTTTTAGCTAAATACTGAGCTCCTGATTAATTGTTGAAAGACATACTTTTTGGATTTAAGGCTTAGATGGGTAGAAACATTGATATGTATTTGTGTTTTCTGATTGATAATATTGTATCCTAGCTAAATAATTTTTTAAAATTTGTATCCTGGGAAACTAGATGAAGTGGAAGTTCATTTTTGTTTAAGAACCCTTTTTCTTAAAATCAATGAAAATAATAAATCTGTGTATGTGTGTGTATGTGTTTTCCTTTTTAACTCTTTTATCTCTTTTTGCTTCTTGTGTTTGCTCTTGGAAAAATTTCCACAAGCTTAAATGCAGTGGAACCATCCATGCAAATGTTGTATCGTCCCCATAGTGAAGAAGAGGTTGTACTAGAGTTATACAACTAGAATTTTACTTGCACATATGTTCATCGATTGATTTTGTTGTCGGTTATCACATTCACTGCTACAATACAAATTAAAATGTGGAAATAGAGAGGGTATTTGAAATGGATAATTTGTCACCTAAGAAACTCAATTTTTTGTGGATTGTTTTTTGTTTCCTAGAGTATATACAGTTCCTGCAAGGATCAAGACAACAATGAGTGGTATGATTTCATTTCAAGGCTATGGAAAACACCTTGAAGACATTTATTGAGTATGGGAATGAAATAACTAATTACCTATACATCTTAATTCACTAAGATGCTAGGTTTTTTGTCAATATCCTACAAAATGCATGATGGTGTTATGCATTAGAGAAACATGATGTTGTCAACTTTATGGATTTAGCTACCTTTCTATATTTTTGTTTGTAGTGTGCACATAAAGTTGGTTATATTCCTACCTTAATAGAGATTTCTTTTTCTGGGTTTTATTGTAGACCATATTTCCTTAGGCCTACCTTATAATCTTACTTATAATGATGTATACCTCACATTTGGTTTCTTGCAATGTATACAAGTGTGGCTGCAAGTATTGGCCACTAAAGCTCAAATATAATCCTATGACAACCATTATTTATGGTTTATGAAACTGCTTTTGGATACAATGGCATTGATATTGTTACTGGGAAATTTACTTCGATCAAGTAGAGGCCTTTGTCGATGACAAAACTGTGGCAATTTTTATCATTAATTCAATAAATCCTTGTGGTGTTGCCTTCTCCGATGAATATCTATTACAAGTATGCTACAATCTAATAAAAATAACTAACAAGTATTTATTTCTTCTTTGTTCATAAGTTTTTATGGCTCTCGATTGAATTTTCCTTTTTATGCTAGTGTTACCCATCCAAATGTATGGGAAACCATAGGAGAATTTTTTTTCTATGATGCAATTTGTCAGCTAGTTGGCATACATTATTTATTATATGTTTTTTTTTTTTTTTTCCATTTTTTTTCACATGTTATATATAGTTTGATCCTTTTAGCATGTAACCTAGTTGGCATGATTATGCCTAAGATTTTCCTAAAGATTGAATACTAAGTTCCTAATGTTTTATTTTCTATGTTGACATTTTATTGGATTTTTTAATATAGGTCATCTTTCTACATACTAGCTACTATATCCAAAATAAAGAAAATTTGTTCGAGTTTCTTGCTTTTCTAGGGGAAAATGGCATTGGCATTGTTGATGTTGAGGTATATGTCATATAAATACTTTATATTCTAAATTAGTTTCTATTTTAATATTCATCGACTTTCATTTCTTATACTCTTGATTCTATTTTCTTTCATTTTCAGAAGCACAACTCGATACTCATGGTAAGGAGAAGGAATTGAATAAAAAGGAGAACAATAACACTAGAGCGAGAAAGAGAAGAGAACTAGTCTAGTGTTACCCTTATTTCCAATATCGCAAATACTAATATAGTCACAAAAACATACTAACTAATATATGTTCATTAATAATGAACATATAAAATTACTAAATTAGTACTTTATATTGATTAACGATGAAAAAAACCACAATGAATATGCAACTAAATTAGTAGTTTATAATGATTATTAATGAATGTAAATTAAATGAATATAAACTACTAAATTAGTCATTTATTTAATGAATATGAAACTACCAAAAAAATATAAATGAATAATGTAAATGATATATTCTTGACTACAAATGATGACTAAATTCAACATATATAAGACTATTTGTAGTTAATTTGGAGTATCTTATAACACACCATAAATTTAGTCCTATTTCTTTGGCCATTAATTAGTTTCAAACTATGAATAAAATCTGCATATACATGACTATTAGTAGCTAATATATAGTATCTTATAACGTGACCAACATTTTGGTCATATTTATTTGGTAATTAATTGGTTTCCTAATGGAACTCTTACCTAAATTCACATTTTGTTTCCAACCATGATAATGCATGACATTGCCATAGACCTAAACAAAGCTCAACAATAAGAAAATTCATGTTCTAAAAACTGACAAAGTAATCTATTAAGAATCATCTCGAAAATCTGAAAATGTTAACGGGGGTCTTCAATTGGCTTCAATCAAGATAATGAAGGTCATTAAACAAAATAGGTAGGTTATACCCTAAAGATCCATGGTTCAAGGGAAATTCCTTTGATTATGCAAGAATGGAAACAATGGCTAAAGCTACACCTTACGATGAGTAGGTAATACATATTGATAAATACAATTAACTATAAAAAATTAACATCCTTATATGTATTTGTATCATGTAAAAAAGCGTATGCATATACATATCATGTCTATAACTAGGGAAGGAATAGAGCCAATGGTGAAGCTATATTCATTTAAATTTCTAAGGTGCAATTGAGTTTACAAGCTACCTTTTCTACAAGGGAACTTTTATTTCATCGAACAACTAATTAAAATTGATTGAGAAGTTAATAATCTTCATGTTTCAAGATCATGTTTTGGGTTTCTTTAGCTCAACTAGAAAATTTATTCAACTTTTCTCATCTTTCTCTACCTTTTTTCCACAATAAATTGGTATCAACTCCTCAATATTGATCCCAAATTTGAAAAATTATCAAATTTCCAGTGCCCAAGGAGCGAACCTTCTATATTGAGTAGTAGAAGGTCGGAAAAGGGATTGCAAGACCTAGGCTGATGAATATTAATTGAACATCACCATTCCATCTTGTAGATTTACCCCAATAGTCACAACACCATTCCAACTTGTCTTTCTCATAGAAAGAAGGTAATTTTGGTATCTTGGAGGCCTTATGATATCATCACTGAACAAAATATGTGAAGCCTATTATAATTTATCCCTTTGTAGCTATAACACACCAAACGTGGATGGTGAATTGTAATGTACATGTAGGCAAGTAGGTAATAGGTCAACTTTGTTAATGGAATAGATACCATTAAAGGTGGTTCCCAAGTTGATTTACTAGCAAACCAGATAACAACCCATGTTATGAACATTGTGAATAAGAAGAAAAAGACAGTTGCGGTGAAAGAACACACAATAAAGAACCATTTATGGATCTTTGTCAATTCTTTGACTGAAAATCCTGCATTTGAATCCAAAACCAAGGAGACATTGACAAATCTTCTGATCCAGTTGAATATCGGTGGCCGCCCACCTATTCCATTTGGACCCACAACATCAATTCTTGCAACTTTTCACTTCCTGCAACTTACTATTTTTAGCAGGCTTTCGGGTCCTCCACAACCGAAGCCATTTTGGGTCATTAATGATCTATGTGGATATTGGTGGCCACCCACCTATTCCATTTGAACCCTCAACATTAGTTCTTTCTGTTTTTAAGTTTCAGAAAAACTTACTATTTTTAGCATTTTTTTGGGTCCTGAACTTCTAGAGCCATTTTGAGGCCCTAACGACGTTTTTTGGGGAAACGTTTTTTAGATGTGTCGGATTTTACATTGTTTCTAAATTATAAATATGCCTTCTAACCTCATTGTAACACAATTTAGGGGCTGGTAGCTCTCACATCTCTTTTCAGGGATACGCTGCCATCACCTTAGCTCATCTATTTCCATTATGTCTATAATAGGCCTTCGAGCCTCAATGTAACACAGTTCATAGGCTTACGTACGCCACATCTCTTCTCAAAGAGATGCTGCCAGCACCATAGCTTGTTTCCATTATGTTTGTAAGCTTATTTCAGTCATTCTTTTATTAATAAAATGAAGCATTATTTCCACTACATCTCTGTGCTTATGGTTATATGTGTATTCTGTTACGTTCCTGCATAAAATCCGAATAAGTGGTATCAGAGAGGTTCTCCACTTTCCCTATTTTTCTTTTCATGTCCCTAACTCGGTCAGGGTATAAGGAGTTCAAGCTCGATCTGGTCTCACCCTTCCAAGATCTGCCTCGCCAACCCTGACGACTCCCCATCGCAGAAGGAAAGAAAGATGAGGGAGCAGAAGATCCTATCAAAATTTTGTTCAAGGAGGCCCTCGAGGAACAAAGGAAAGCGATGATGGCTAAATTTTCTAAGTTCCTTTAACAGCTGCCCACCGATAGCACATCTACATCTAGCACGTCCGCCAATAGGTCTGCGACATCTTGGACAAATCCAATACCAAATTCAGCAGAATTCCCCCCCCCCCCCCCCATGGAGGAACTTAACGCAATGGAGACCATTGCTTCCTAAGGAGGGATGAATGATCTAGGTGGATATCGGTGGTCCCCCACCTATTCCATTTGGATCCGCGACATCAATTCTTGCAGCTTTTCACTTCCAACAGCTTACTATTTTTAGCAGGTTTTTTGGTCCTGCATGCCCGAAGCCATTTTGGGGCATTAATGATCAAGGTGGATATTGGTGGCCACCCACCTATTCCATTTGAACCCCTGCCATCAGTTCTTTTCGCTTTTAAGTTTCATCACAACTTACTATTTTTAGCAGTTTTTCGGGTACTGACCTTCGAGAGCAATTTTCAGGCCCTAAACTACATTTTTTGGGAAAACCAAGAGAGACATAGACTATCCTATGTTTGAATCAAAAACCAAGGAGACATTTAAAACTCGTCTGATCCAGGTGGATATCGGTGGCAGCCCATCTATTCCATTTGGACCCGCAACATCAATTCTTGCAGCTTTTCACTTCCAGCAGCTTATTATTTTTAGCAGGTGTTCGGGTCCTGCATGCCTAGAGCCATTTTGAAGCATTAATGATCTAGGTGGAAATTGGTGGCCACCCACCTATTCTATTTGAACCCCCACTTTTAGTTCTTTATGTTTTTAAGTTTCAGAACAACTTACTATTTTTAGCATTTTTTCGGGTCCTAAACTTCCGGAGCTGTTTGACGCCCTAAACAACGTTTTCTGCGAAAACGTTTTTTAGACATTTCAGATTTTACATTGTTTCTCAACCATAAATAGGCCTTTGAGCCTCATTGTAACATTGTTTAGGGGCTGGTAGCTATCTCATCTCTTCTCAAGGATACGCTGCCAGTACTCTAGCTCATCTATTTCCATTATGTATGTAATAGGCCTTCGAGCCTCAATGTAACACAGTTCAAAGGCCTGCGTATGCCACATCTCTTCTCAAAGATATGATACTAGTAGCTATCTCATCTCTTCTCAGGGATACACTGCCAGTACTCTAGCTCATGTATTTCCATTATGTATGTAATAGGCCTTCGAGCCTCAATGTAACACAGTTCAGAGGCCTCTGTATGCCACATCTCTTCTCAAAGATATGATAACAATGCCCTAGCTTTTTTCGATTATGTTTTTTCGATTATTTCAATAATTATTTTATTAATAAAATGAAGTATTATTTCCGCTACATCTTTTTGCTTATGGTTATATGTGTATTCTGTTGCGTTCCTGCATAAAATCTAGATCAGTGGTATCATAGTAGGTCTGCTCTTTCTCGATTTTTCTTTGCATGTCCCCAACATGGTTAGGGTATAAGGAGTTCGAGCTCAATCTAGTTGAACCCTTCCAAGATTAGCCTCGCCAACCCCGATGACCCCCCATAGCGGAAGGAAAGAAAGATGAGGGAGCAAAAGATCCTATCAAAATCTTTTTCAAGGAGGCCCTCGAGGAACAAAGGAATGCGATGATGGATAAATTTTTCTAGATCCTTCAATGGCTACCCACCGACGGCACATCTACATCTAGCATGTCCACCAACAGGTCCACGACATCCTAGACAAATCCAATACCAAATTCAGTAGAATTCCCCCCCCCCCCCCCCTCCCCCCCATGGAGGAGCGTAACACAATAGAGACCATTGCTTCCTAAGGAGGGAGGAATGATCCAGATGGATATCGGTGGCTGCCCACCTATTCCATTTGGACTCGCAACATCAATTCTTGTAGCTTTTCACTTCCAGCAGCTTACTATTTTTAACAGGTTTTCGGGTCTTGCATGCCCGAAGCCATTTTGGGCCATTAATGATCCAGGTGGATATTGGTGGCCACGAACCTGTTCCATTTGAACCCCCACCATCATTTCTTTCCTTTTTTAAGTTTCAGCACAACTTACTATATTTAGCTGTTTTTTGGGTCCTGAACTTCTGGAGCCATTTTGAGGCCCTAAACGATTTTTTTTGGGAAAACTGAGAGTGACTAAGACTCCTCGAAAAGTTGTATTCCTCAGAAATATCTTTTTAACGAGCTATTGAGCACCTCAAATGGAGATTGGATGCCAAAGTTATATCCCTGGGAAGTTGAAACACCAATTTACCTAAACGGGGCCCACAGTTTTGGCGCTTCATCTCCTAGGGTAAGGTTTTTGGACATTTCAGATTTTACATTATTTATCAACAATAAATAGGCCTTCGAGCCTCATTGTAACATATTTTAGGGGTTGGTAGCCATCACATCTCTTCTCAAGGATACGCTTCCAGTACCCTAGCTCATATATTTCCATTATGTCTGTAATAGGCCTTCGAGGCTCAATGTAACACAGTTCAGAGGCCTACGTATGCCACATATCTTCTCAGAGATATGCTACCAACGCCCTAGCTTGTTTCAATTATGTTTGTACACTTATTGTAGTCATTCTTTTATTAATAAAATGAAGCATTATTTTTGCTGCATCTATGTGTTTATGGTTATATTTGTATTCTGTTCCATTCCTGCATAAAATCTGGATCATCGTCAGAACAGGATTGGTTCAAAGTGTGAACTCTCTTAATGTTTTTTGAATCAAGTTTATAAATATGAATTTGTTGAGAACATATTATCATGGGAAAACTTCAAACAGAGCAAAGATCTTAAGAAAACTAATGGACCCAAGAGACAAAGGTTAACTAGTATCACCAAGACTGATGATTCAAATGATATAGGAAATAAGAATTTTGAGAAATTCACTCTGATTTTAACTGAGGAAGATTCAACTAAGGCCATTACGATGGCAGCGTTGGTCGTTTTTGGTCGAAATAATTATGGTTTTTTTCCCCTTAGAGGTAAACTGTTGAATGTAAGGGAAGCTATCCATAAACAAATAATGGAAAATGCTGAGATTCAACATATCAAGAAAATCCTTGGTCTGCAGCATGGAAATGAATATGACAATGTCAAATCTCTGAGTTATGGCCATCTTATGATTATGAAATATTAGTATCGTGATGGTTCACACATAAAAGGATTGTTGATCAACTTCGTACACTATTTCTGGCCATCTCTACTCATGATTCCTTAATTTCTTATTGAGTTCATTACTCATATTTTCAAGGCAACCCATAAAAATTGTCTGGTATTGTCTCTCTATACCATGCCTGAGTATGAATCATGGAGAGAATATATGGGTGGATCAACATTAGGATGGACCATAAAGTACTATAAAGGTCTCGATACAAGTACTTATAAAGAGGGGAAGGAATATTTTAAAATTTTGGACAAACATAAAAAAAAACTTCGTGTGAATAAATGAGGAATATGGTGATGCAATTGAATTCGCCTTTAGAAAGAAGAAAATAGAGGCCGGAAAGAACTGGCTAAGACATTTTGAGCCAGGAACATATTTGTTCTAGACTAGCATGCTTATCAAGTACATCAATTTTGTAAACAAGGAACTGATCTTATTTTCCATGGCTGATTTGAAAATATCCATCCCATCCCTAGTTGATGGTTTGAAGCAAGGGCAAAGGAAAATATTTTTTTTTCTCTTTCAAGAGAAATTTTGTTCTGCAAGAAAAGGTTTCTCAATTCTCGGGTTATGTCTCAGAGAATTATTCTTACCATCATGGTGAGTAGAGTATTACTAGCACAATTATTGGAATGGAAGAATATTTTGTTGGAAGTAACAACATTAACCTCCTTTCTCCACTTAGGCAATTTGGTACCAGAGCCCAGGGTGGAAAAGAACATGCAAGTGCTTGATATGTTTTCACATGAATATCACCAAAAAAACACTTCTTGTTCCCAAAATATGACGATGTACTCTTGGAATACTTGAATGAATATGGCCAAAAATTTGAGCCAACGTGGTATGTGGCAATTATTTCGCTGGTCCTTGTAATGACAAGTGAGGGAATTGGAATTGGATGGAGTTCCTTTGTACCTACAAACAACCAACAGGAATACGATAAGATGGATATGATACAATGGTGGTTATATCACCGTAACTAGAACAAGTAGGCAGTTGGAACCTATGACTCTAACCACATAGTGCTAATACAAAGTGTAAAGAGTGCTAATACTACATATTGAACAAGTAATGGAAGCTCAACTTATTAGGGAGAATACTCAAAACACAATATTAACTAGGATCACTATTATTTCTTGTATGTATAAGCTTCTATCATATCCATAGGAGTTACAAGCCTAAATAGGGTGTTGTAGGTACCTGTCAAGAAAACGTATAGGATAAGATACTAAGGAGGAAGGCCACAACATTTTAGAGATCTATTGAATCAGTTGCAGAGAGATGTAACAAAAGGTTGGATGCCCAAATCAGTAAGTAAATATACAGTTAGTCTACTCCAGAAAAAGGAAGCCACCTCATAAAAGACTCTAGACCTCAAATTGAAGATTAATGGCACAATTAAAGACAACGAAATATCTTTCAGATCTCTATTATAGAAATAGTCATCATCTAGGAGAGGAAACTAGGCCAACTTCAGTGGAAGGCTTTTCAGGCCTGTTCTAAAATATTATTCAATAACATGTAAAAGTCCTAGTTTCAGATATCTACTCCAGGAAGTGGTCAATATGGAAATAATATAACTGCACTGAATGAAAAGATATTTTCCTCAAGAAATATTAGTGAATATGCCCTAAGAACCAACGCTGGATAAATATATATATTAGTGTTGAAACTAAGATCTGAAGCAATAAGCAACAAATAGTCACCTTATGGTGAGCATCTTGTTTTGGAGTGGTTCTTAGTATATCATGACTTCAATGAAAACAATAGTTGTATCTTTGAAGGAAAATGTTGTCTTTGGCATCCTTGGATTTTTCAACCTAAGAAATAATAGCATCTAGAAGAAGGATAAAGGATAAACTGGAATATTAGTAGCAACAAATTTGGCAAGGAGGATCTTGAAGGTAGTCTTGAGAACTCTTGAAATCAATATCTTGTAGAAGGTCCTACAACAATGTCCAAGTAGTCATAGAAGAGAAAGGTACATACAATAGATTGAGTTAGAGGAGAATCTCATTACACATACCAAGAATCCTGAGGGATTCCTTGACATTGTTCCGAAGTACAAGCTCTCATCATACTCTGAGACTCTGATATTTTCTTGAGGACATCATTTGTTAGTGTATAGGCCCCATCTCCGTGGTAGATGTAAACTTTGTAGTTTCCTATGCTATAATGGAATATTCACCTTATAGGAGTCTCAAGGTTGCTTCTTTTTCATATTTTGCCTCTATGTCTACTTATAATGTGAGTGGAATAGGCCACTCTTAACTGTATTGATTGTTAGTCATTTACTTTTTCTTTTACTATTTTATTGCATAGCTTCTTTCCTTAATTATTAGGCTTTTTAGGAGTTTCTTTTTCTCTTCCACTGCGTATCACTACTTTGTAATTTTGGTGCTCATTTCCCTGACTGTTTGTTCATTTGTGGATATTAATAGAATTATATTTTGTGATAGTCCTCTATTTTCCATTCTTTGAACCGCAAATTCGCTTGTATGCTACTTTATAAAAGCCAAAGTATTCCTAGAGAAGAAAATTTTCCTTACATTTAGACTTGAGTGCCTTGCATAAATACCTAGAACAAACTCTTAGCAGACTCATAAACCAATTAATGTCATTACATTAAGACATTGGTTAAGGTGATATGACATTATATGAAACTTACCTCCTTTGAAGTGAATCATATTTCCACTTGATCATTTCCTCCAATGGACTATAGTTGAACAATCCATCGAACCTGTACTCATACTAGAGACCTTCCTGCAACTTTGACATTGTAACCTACAATTGTGAAAAACTCCCTCTCACGCTGTACTTCACTACACAGTCCTTTAGAGAGGTTCGTGGAAAGAAATAATAGAGGTAGTGGGAAAAATCCATGGTAAGGAGGAAACAAAATATTGATGTTTTCAACAAATTTTGACACAGATTCCGACGAGTTCAACCAATTATTATACACTATTTTCCTTAATTTAGTATACCAGCAAGCATACCACCTACCTCCTCAACCTCCTAGCACTAGTATTCTAGTTTCGCCACATGTACTAGGTTAGATTATCATCCCAACTAATAATGGTTGGAAATATGTTTGTGCCTCATTTAAAATAGCTCGACCTATTGGTAGTACCTTTTTTTATGATTGAGAGACACCTAAGATATAGTCCTAAGTTTGGGATAATTTTGGATTTATCATTTTATAGGGATTTCAGTCCTCTTGTCAAGGAAGTTTCTCCCTACACTTTGTATAAGAAATAAATTGTACTCGGTCTCCTATTACATGGAAACCATACCATGATTCCATGATGTCACCAGATTATTTTCTCAGTCCCAAACTAACATTTGATGGGGACATTATTTTAGCATCATTCTTCCTGCACATAGTCGAAACAGGAAGAATGCATGCTTCCAGGTCAAAAATATGATGTAAACCACCAATATGGTGGTAAAACCTTACATGCTCTAAAATATGAAACTATGATAGTAAAAATATGTTGTTTATTCACATGAAACTTCTCATGAAATAATAGTATAAAAATAAAAAAGGTTTCAATGTTTAAAAGCATGCTCAAACTTACAATCAAATAGAGGAAAAAACACATACAAAAAACTAGATAATAATCATGAACAAGCTTCATCTTATATTATGAACTGTAAAGGAATTTTCAAAACATGACACTACAAACCTGGTCAAGTGCACAAGGAAAAATATCCTAGACATGACCCTCGTTTACAATTTGTATTGCTCATGAGCAAGAGGATTTCTACCTGCGCTACCAAGTCATCCAAAATCCATAATTATCTATAAAATAAATAAATGTAATATTTGTAGTAATTTTTAGTCTAAGATGAATTCTTATGATAATGTTAGAACATATGTTGAAAATATCAAAACATACCTTAATAAGCTCCTCTTCGTTTCAAGAACAATTTACTGGAGTTTCATGAACTTGGAACAAGCCCCCCATGATCTGAAAGAGTAACAACTAAGTCAACAGTGACTTTTTTTCTTCTACGTTGGATCGAGGGAGGTTTTCTCCAATATTATCTACTATTCTCTACTAAACAGGGCCAACCATGTGAAGGTGGAAGGTCTTATGGCCACTCCCCCCCCCCCTTCACATCACTCTCAATTCCACAATACCCAATCTATATTTTATTTTTTACTTTCATGAGCACAAAAAAATATATTCAATAAATAATTAAAAATCAATGCAACAAAAATAACTCAAGGAAACATTGAAAGTGCTTGGCATAAAAATAGTATGATAAATGAGTTTTTATATAACGAAAAAAAGGTTCCAAGTATGGTAACATTTGTCTTATAATAATAAAATATTTTACATTATAGAATTTTCTTTTTCTTATTCCTACTTCTAAAGCTCCTAACTACATAATCAATATCATTGTTCTCTACTTCCATTTCGTGCCTTTCCTACATAGATGGCTTTGTTCCGTACCCATGATGTCTCGTATCATGCAGTGACGGGGCATCGCCTACATAAAAAAATAAGATTAAATTTTAATTGATATTTTTTAAATGTCATTGAAGAAGCTCGGTAATATTAATAAAAAAAATTGCAATGATATTATTTACCTAGTGCACTAGTTGTCACCATTGGAACCATTTCCCTGTGTTCCTCTCTGGTGGTAGGATTCTCAAGGACAGCATTCTTTGTCATTTAAACAAAAATCATTATAAGGCAACAACCCTCAATGTATAATTAGAAAAAATTATAAGTACAAATTAATTACCATCATGGCACTCACTTTTAGTAGTGTTTCCAGCCAGGTCCCCACTTGAATGATTAGGTTGCAGGTGAGGACCATGTTTTGGCAATACTTCACTTTCAACGCACTGTTCTACAACTTGGTTATTTGGCTCGTTGAAAATGTTTCTTCCCTGATTTAAAAAAAAGTTGTTAGACATTAAATTTATGGTCGAAAACAAAACTATTCAAAGGTTAATGTCTTACCTTATCAAGCATTATGGATCTTGGGAGTTGTCTGAAGCTTTTACAACATTCAACTACGGCTTGATAGCCTGAACGGAAAGTGATATCTCACTATTCCTTTGTGGTTTCCATTTAAAATTCATCACCCTACATTACATATGATTGTGTATTTTTAATGTTATTTTATGGGATTACAAAAATGTTGGAAGGTGATATAATTAATTATAAGATATTTAGCTACTCACAATTCCTACGACTATTTTCAAGTAGCTGCCCTGGCCTAGCTTTTGATGGCATTTTTTTTCAATCCTAGCTTTGGTTTCCTTTGAGGTATTAGGCAACCTATCATCAAAAGCTTGAAGTTAGTTATGTAGCACATGTTTATTTTAGACATAGAGAAAATTAAAGCTATTGAATTAAATTTGTAATTTACCTTTCAGGTCCAGTTAGCATTTTTCCTTACTTCTTGGCCTTTTTCTCTTTTCATTCATCAATGGGTGCTCTCCACTCCCTATATGTAACTGTGAGAGGAGACCCGTATCTGGAGTTAATTTTCAAGTGTGTCTTATAGGTTTCTCGTGTATATTTCATATATTTTCCAACTGCCTGGGATACTATTATTCTATCAAATGTGTCAACCCCAAAAATACCTTCTAGATAGTCTAGAATTTCTTTTTTTAGGTTGGAATTATGGGAATTCCATATTGTCCGTATGTTTGGGCCAAAAATTACCAATGCCTTGCTATCCAAGGCCTTGTAGAAACCATTGTTTCCTACACAGAAAAAGATATTATCACTAATTTATAAATAATAATCATGATAAAATATGTTTTAGATAGAGTACATGAAACAGTCAAAATATTAAAACTTACCTGGGAGTTTTACTTGTTTTATAGGAAGACCTTCATTATTCACCAAAAACGTGCCTGGAATGGTCCCCGTGGAGGTGACACGTGTAGCTCCAGGAAATGAAATAATAAAGTTGGCCATATCAGCCTCATCACTACCACCATGTTCAGTGGTTGGTTGTGTGTCGTATTGGGGTGTGTTTCTTGGCTGCTACCTAAAGGTGTACGAGGTGTACGAGAGGATTCCTCGGGAATCTCTTGCCTTTGTTTCCCACTACCACCAACACAAGGGACAACAGGTTCCATAAAATTCTACATACAAAAGAATTTTTTTGTTAGTTTAGTTAATGTAAAAATTATAAATCAACCTATCACAATTGATTTTTTTATTACCTTATACGTTTCTATATGGGTCATAACTTGTCTTATCCATTTTTCTAATTCAGGTGTTTGAGGCAGAATGTATACCAAACGCTCAAGTTCCTTGGTTGCATTTGGCATCTTTTTTCACAACAACACCAATGGACATGGGGATAAACACAAATCTTCCTCATTGAGGGAATCATCGCATGCACCATGGCCAAGCGTCTGCATATTTGAACAAAATTAACATTATTTCAATTACGTAAGGAATTAAAATACCTGAAGATAGAGCAAGGCTAGCACTTTACATGTTCTTTGGCTGGCCCCTATCTGCGATCATCCTGCCACATTATAAAATAATAAGAAGCATAAAATATATAAAAAAAAAAATTGTTAAAGATAAAGAAACTAATATGAAACTGAAATTTTTATTTGTTTACCTGTCCTGGGGTTGTTCCTGTGCCACGATCAGTCGGCCAAATTGCAATAAAATTAGAAATGTGGAAACTTGAAAATAATATCTAACTTGAAAACGCAAAATGAAAACTGAACTAATTTCTAAATTTACCTTTCTAATACTTAAACTTTGTGCATTAAAGAGTACAAATTTACCATCAAATGACATTTGAGTTTAAATAAAGTAAACAGTAAATCAGAAATATTAATACAATGACTTCTCTAACTTTTCAAAGCAACGTACAGCAAAACAAGCTAGAGGCGCCTTTATAATGAGGGGAAACCAATATGGCCACCCCTTGGCTCCATGATGTATGATTCTTGAATACAGTGTCCCTTTCTACAATCATCCTACCACATTATAAAATAATGCCTCCTTCCTTCTCCTATTCTGTCACCTTTGTAAATCCTTCAATCCTATTCCAATTTTTTCTTAAGGGGGGATGTTAGGATATTTCGACACATACAAAATAGGATCTTTTTGTGTCACCTTTGTAAATCCTTCAATCCTTTCCCAAGTTGTTCTTAAGGGGGGATGTTAGGATATTCCGACACATAGGAAATAGTTAAGAATAACTTAGTCTAGTGTAGAGTTAGGTAAAGTGTGTTTCTTTACTATGTACATTTTTAACTTATAATCTGACGGTCATGATTTGTAGTGATCCGACCATTCACAATCTCTTCGGCATTAACAACACTTGATTTGTGGCTTAACACTCGATTGGTCCATGATCTCTATTTAAAGAGCATGGAGGGTCATTCGTCCGGTAACTGTTTATGAGAGAAACATATGTAACATTTCTTTTTATATTAATAAATTTCCTAAAGTGGTCACATTGGCTCAAGTCTTGGAGTGTTTCCCTCTTCGAGGGTTGTAACCACGTGATAATACTAATGTACTAATTTGTGATCTATTTGTGAGCGGTGACCTTTTTTTTTTATTTAAGGAAATTTCCCTGTAAATTCGTTCATGGTATCAGAGCTATTTTGAGGGTCGCATTTGTTGTTGATCCAAATCCGAAACCGGTTTGACTGCATGTGACTGTCGTTTTCTAGATATACTATTTCTGAATATTTTCAAGCCCAGGGAACTTCTCTGTTCTGTCTGGAGCATCTATTATAGTGAGCAACCCCTTTCGTTTCATGCAAAAAGGTTTTTTATTTCCCAAGTTATGTCAGTTTATATCTGGAGGTATAAAGTATATGTTTTGCAGTTATATTTGTTAATAGTTTTGGTTATTTTAGTTCCCTCTATTTATTTTGGTTTTTAGGTTTATTTGTTTTTCGGATCTATACCCTCTTCTCTGTGTATTCTCTTTTCTCTGCACTGTGTTCGATCTCGGTAAATCAGAAATGGGAAGAAGGGATTTTTTTTTGCTACGTATGCTCTTTCCCCGCGTCTTTGTGCGATCTAAAGAAATCAGAAATAGTGAAAAAATAGATAGTTACCAGTTAAGCTAACCAAAAATCTAATGTTCTACAGTAAGGCTTGCATTTATTTTATTCTTTTTTTTGGATTTTATGTTTTTTGTGCAGGAAAAAGCCACACACACCTAAGAATAATAATAAAAAAAAAACCATTCCTCCTTTCAAACAATTACAGAATCCTTTCACTATCTCACTTGCTGTGAAGTTACTTTATGAGAATAAAGTCTTGGGTTCAAGTCTCTTTCTCAAGCTTCTTTTGTAAAAAAAAATTGTTAAAGGGGCAAGAAAAAAAAAAAAAAAACTTTCCTCCTTTCGAACAATTACAGAATGCTTTTACTATCTCACTTGGTGAGAAGTTACTTTATGAGATTAGAGGTCTTGGATTCAAGTCTCTTTCTCAAAATTCTTTTGTAAAAAAAAATTGTTATAGGGGTAGGAATTTTTTTTTAAAGTTGAACTTCATCATCAAATTTCAAACCGTTCCCTTAAAAATTCGACATCTACAACTCATTTTGTCTAAAAGGCATAACTTCTTTATCCAGAAGTCATTTTTCAAGCCATTTTTTTTTTAATCGACTGAATTTTCTGAGATCTTTCCATTGGAGCAGTTATTTTCAGCTCTTTTCAGCTTTTTGTTTTTTTTAAACTGAAAGTGCATGCCTGGTTATTCTTAACAACACCAATTGTTTCCAATGGCTCCATCACATGGTAGATTTTCTTAGAAGTAAAGGGCTTTATAGAATAGCCATAGGATAAGAAAATAAACCTTATGATGATGATAGAGTCACTAAATGGGAAAATAAACAAAATCAAGTACGAGGGTTGATAGGAATGTCCATTGCTAAAGATCTTCCATTTCATATCCTTGAAATTGACACCCCTTATGAAGCCCTGAAAAATATAAATATTGTTTTTGGAATTCAAAAACAAATCAGGGCCCACCAACTTGAAAATGAGTTGCTTACTTTGGACCCCAATAATTTCTCCTCTATTGAAGATTTGTTGTCCAAATTCAAGACCCTTAGACTTCTTTTAGAAGGTTGTAAGGTCAAAAAGGATGATGGTAGCCTCATCTATTCCATTCTTGCTAAGCTTGGCCCTGCATAATCTCTATTTATTTCCACCTTCCATTCCACTAAAGAAGCCATGATTTCTTTAGGAACCGCCTACAAGAACCCCTCTTTTGATTCCTTTCGCAATGCTTTGATAAAAAAACAAGAAAAAATCTTACACCTTGGTCTTATCACTTCTGGAAACGCTTCTAAGAAATTCTTAGCAGCCCAACAACAACCATATCAAAAGAATCTCAAGAAGAATTATCCTAAGAAGTATGGTCCTAAATCAAACAAGGGTCCTAAGAAATTTCAACAGCAAAGTGAAAAAGCAACTCACCAAAATGATAATGAAAATTAAAAAAAGGGGACAAGATAAATAGACATTGCAACTTTTGTAATTGTGATGGCCATATAGATTCCAAATGTTTTAAGAATATGGAAGCTTTAGAAGCAGCAATGAAGAAGCACAACATCAATTTGGAGCACTCTTCACCCTCATCTTGAAGAATGGCACATTTTGCTTGTGGTTGTCAAGCATCAAGATCTGGTTATGCATTAAATTTATCTTCTTCTTCTCATTCTCATTAGTGGCTCATTGATTCAGAAGCTTCGTACCACATGGCCAAAAATAAAGCCATGTTTTATTCTTTAAATGATTATAACACCAAACATATTTATGTTGGTGATGATAGATCTCTTGGTGTTGTAGGATCTAGAACCATTCATCTAGGTAATGGTCCATTTAATGATGTACTATGTGTTCCTACCTTCTCATGGAACCTTGTATCTACTTATCAAATAACTCATTCACGTGAAGGGAAAATAGTATAATTCTCACCTCATGATGTTGTAATCAAGGACCCAAAATATCCTAGACATATTTTAGCTACTAGCATTGCTGATGATTCCACAAGGTTGTATAATTTTGACAACTTTGGGTCATCATGTCTTCCCTTCATTTTTGTTTCTCATAATGATTAAGTGAGAAAAATTTGGCATGAGTGATTTGGTCACTTAAACTATCTCTCTCTTCAAACTCTATGTAAAGAAAAAAAGGTGACAGATCTTCTTATCGTATCTTGTCGAGATGGTGTTTTCTCTAGATGTGTACTCAGAAAACATCATCGAGATAGTTTCGACAAATGTGCCTTTTGGCACGCTTCATCCCCTTTGCAGCTTGTGCACAATGATTTATGTGGTCCACTTACTATTGTTTCTTTCTTTGGTTGCAAGTACTTCTTAACTTTCATTGATGATTTTTCCAAACACACTTGGATATACTTCTTAAAACTCAAGAGTGAATTTTTTAACATATTATTGGCCTTTAAGGCCTTTGTTGAGAAATAATATGGACATCAAATTCTTAAGTTAAGATCAGAAAATGGAGGACAATATTTTAACAAAAAATTTATAAACTTTTGCAATGAGCATGGAATTCAATTGCAACATATTGTTCCATATACTCCACAACAAAATGGCGTAGCTGAACGGAAGAATCACATTGTAAAAGAAATGGTTAATTGTATGCTTCAATCTAAAGGACTTGGTCTCAATTTTTGGCTATAATAAATTAACTATGAAAACTCCATATTAAATCACACTCCTACTAAGGTTTTAAAGAATATAACTCCAGAAGAAGCCTAGAGGTCAATCAAACTAGATGTAAGTCACTTTCGTGTTTTTGGAAGTGATGCTTGGGCCCATATTCCAGATGCGAAACGTAAAACCTTAGAACCTAAGAGTGAAAAGTACATTTTTGTTGGATATTATGAAGATGTCAAAGGATATAGACTTCTTCAACACAAATCCAAAAATATAATCGTTAGAAGAGATGTAAAATCTAATGAAAATATATCGACCTGCGAGCCTAGTTTGGTGGGTGTGCCACCTTTAGCCTATGAGTCTGATTTGGCATATGTGCCACCTCTCTCTCTCTCTTCTATTTTTGACAGCATTCCTTCTATTTCAGATGATGACAAAGAGGATGAAAATCCTCCTCCACCTCTTCAAGATATTCCTTCTGCTCCACAGCTTCCAAGATGGATCCGCTCTACTTGAGATGCAGCATGTTCTCTTGCAGGTGACCCTGCATATCGACGACGTACACGCTTTATGTTTGAAACAGCCTCTTCCTTATTAGCTCAAGTTCCCAAAAATCCTGATCTAGATACCTTCGAAGAATATTTAGGTCATCTAGATTTGGATGAAGCTATTAATGACAAATATCATTCCTTATTGGTGAATGATACTTGGGATCTTGTTCCTCTTCCAAAACGAAGAAAACTTGTCAGATGCAGATGGGTTTAGAAAACAAAGTTTGGAACAGATGGAAAATTAGATAGACATAAAGTTGATCTTGTTACTAAAGGATTTTCACAAGTTGAAGGCATTGACACTAGTGAAACCTTCTCCCATATTGCAAAATTGAATTCTATCTGCCTTTTCTTTCCCTTGCTACCTACTTTGAATGGGAATTCCATCAGATGGATGTTAAATCCGCCTTCTTACATGGATATTTGCAAGAAGAAATGTACATGGAACAACCCCCTAGCTTTATCGAAAATGGCTCTAGCCCTTTTTTCACCTTAGGAAGTCTCTCTATGGTCTCAAACAAGATCCTTGGGCTTGGTATGCCAAAATGGATAGAGTTATATTAGATAATGGCTTTTCTAGGTGTCATTCTAACAATAGTGTCTACACCAAGAAAGTGGGTAAGTCCTTCACCATCCTTGTTCTTTATGTTGATGATCTTTTCCTTACTGGTAGTGATCCCAACAATATACACCATGTGAATTATAGCCTCAAAAAGAAGTTTGAAATGACAAACTTAGGACACTTGCATTATTTCCTTGGTCTTCAAGTCTTGCAATCCAAAGAAGGTATTACCCTCTCTCAGTCCAAGAATGAATGTGATCTTCTACACCACCTTCACATGGAAGACTGTAAGCCAACCCCTTCTTCCTTTCCTTCTAGAGTCAAGCTTTTAGTCATTTGTACTACCCCTGAATTTGATGCTACCTTATACTGTCAACTTGTTGGTAAACTTTTGTATCTAAGCCATACCCATCCTGACCTCTCTTTCTTCATTGGTCTTGTTGCTTGGTCAATACACCAACCTCATGAAAGTCACTTGAAATCAACTAAAAGAATACTTCAATATATTCGAGGTACAGGTCAGTTCGAGATTCATTACAGTGAAGGAGAATCTCCATTGCTGATTGGTTTCACTGATTCTGATTAGGCTGGTGACCCTAATGATCGAAAGGCTACTGCAGGATATGTATTCACTCTTGGTTCAGGAGCTATTACATGGTCTTGTAAGAAACAAACTGCCATATCTCTTTCTTCAGTAAAAGCAGAGTATCGTGGTGTAATTGAAGCCAGAAAGGAAGCCATGTGGCTTCGTCAGATCTTGTCTGAATTTGGTCCTCATCCGCAACATCCAACTACACTTTGGTGTGGTAATCACAGTGCCATTCAGCTATATAAAGATCCAGTTCAACATCGGTGTATGAAACACATTTTGCTCCACATACACTTCATTAGAAATCTCATTCATGATCGTGTTCTTGAAGTGCAGTATTGTCAAACCAATGATCAAGTAGCCGATATCTTTACAAAGGCTCTCATAGAAGTGAAGTTTACAAAGTTTTTATCCATGCTTGGAGTTCAAGAAAGTTAACATTAAGGGAGGATATGCTTTAATGCCTCCTTCCTTCTCCTATTGTGTCACCTTTGTAAATCCTTCAATACTATCCCAATTTGTTCTTAAGGGGGGATGTTAGGAGATTTTGCCACAGGAAATAGGCTCCTTTTGTGTCACCTTTGTAAATCCTTCAATCCTATCCAAAGTTGTTATTAAGAGGGGATGTTAGGATATTCAGACACATAAGAAATAGTTAAGAATAACTTTGTCTAGTGTAGAGTTAGGTAAAGTGTGTTTCTTTACTATTTACATTTGTAACTTATAATCCGATTGTCACAATTTGTAGTGATCCGATGGTTCACTCTCTCCTCAATATTAATGACACTTGATCTATGGCTTGACACCCAATTGGTCCATGATCTCTATTTAAAGAGCATGGAGGGTCATTTTTCCAGTAATTGTTTATGAGAGAAACATTTGTAATCTTTATTTTTATATTAATAAATTTCCTGAAGTGGCATCGTTGGCTTAGGCCATGGACTGTTTCCCTCTTCGAGGGTTTTAACCACGTGATAATACTGATGTACTGATTTTTGATCTGTTTTTGCGGTGACCTTTGGTTTTTTATCTAAGGAAGTTACCCTATAAATTCCTTCAATACCCTTTTTGATTTTTTTTTCATAACTTGTCTTATCCATTTTTCTAATTCAGGTGTTTGCTGAACAATTTCTACCAAACGTTGAAGTTCCTTGGTTGCGTTTAGCATATTTTTTCGCAACAACACCAATGGACATGGGGATGAGCACAACTCTTCCTCGTTGAGGGAATCATCATGCGCACCATGGCCAGGCATCTGCATATCTGAACAAAATTAACATTATTTCAGTTATATAATGAATTAAAATAGCTAAAGATAGAGCAAGGCTGGAAATTTACATGTTCTTCGGCTGGCTCCTTTCTGTGATCATCCTGCCACATTATAAAATAATAAGAAGCATGAAATATATTTTAAAAAAAAAATTTAAGATAAACAAACTAATATGAAACTAAAATTGTTATTTGTTTACCTTTCCTCGGGTTGTTCGTGTACCACGATCAGTTGGCCAGATCACAATAAAATTATAAATGTGAAAACTTGAAAATAATATCTAACTTGAAAACACAAAATGAAAAATGAAATAATTTCTAAATTTACCTTTCTAATACTTAAACTTTGTGCATTAAAGAGTAAAAATTTACCATCAAATGACATTCGAGTTTAAAGAGAGTAAACAGTAAATCAGAAATATTAAGACAGTGTCTTCTCTAAGTTTTCATATCAACATACAACACAACAAGTTATAGGCGTATTTATAAGGAGGAGAAACCAATATGGTGACCCCTTGGCTCCACGATGTATGATTCTTGAAGTGTCCCTTTGAAGCTACGATGTGGATAAGGTTAGGATATATCCTTAACATGAGTGTATCATGGGATAGGTCCTCTATTGATTCATGCCTTACAATTTAGTTATGGGGATATAATTCATACAAATAATTGTTGTTCTATGTCATATGCGACGTATGGAGAGCGAGAAATGCAGTTGTCATATGGGGATATGGAAAGCGAGAAACGATGTTCTGTTTGACCATACTATTCAATATGTGAAGAGCACCTCCATTAAGGTTGTGGAATTCTTTAAAGAGATTCTGTATTAAGGAGAATATGAAAAAGAGAAACTTGTCTAAAGTTTTGAGGCCTCGAAACTACTTATCTTTAAAATGGTTCATTGGAAAAGGATCCAACTAAAGAGCTGAGATCCTTGCTCTATGGGGCATCCTCTTTTGTGCCAGATAGATAGAGATATTAGAGATTGATGTCTATGGTGATTCAAAAGTGATTGTTGAGTGGGAAAAATAGAGACATGCTTTAGAGGCTCCAACAGTAATGAACTGGATGGAAGGTACTAGGTCATTGTTGAAGTCCTTTAATAGATTATCTATATCATAAATCTTCAGGGAAAAACATCGTTTTCCTGACCAACTTTCAAAATATGGGTGTAGCGAGTTTTCGAGTTTGATCAGATACTTTGTTTTTTTAGAATGAAATTTTTCATAGATTGAGGATTATCAGAATCTGAAGCATTTCACCAGATTTCAATGTCTTTTTTATGCTTATTATGTAGGTGGTCCTCTGTTTCATATGAATTTTTTTGTGTTTTAGTTTCCCATGATGTTATATAGATATATTATATAGGTAAGGCTCATTGTAATAGAGATGTGGAATGATGCTACTGGGGGTTCCTATTTTTTTGTGTTTTGCTCAAGTTTCCAGAGGATGTTGTGTACACATGTAAACTTTATCATTTTGATAATGTGGTGATCAAGAAACCGAAATATGTTAATCAAGGTTGTCATTGGTTTCAATATCATATTGGCTGAGATGGAAAATATTCTTGTGACTTCCATGAACCTCATGCAATCCCTAGGTGGCAAGGATGCCATTAAGGAAGATGTTAAGGTTGCTCTAACCTTATGAAGATGTCAAGATATTAATGATGCCATTATGAAGATGAAAATCCACTAATAAATTAGTGTTGTCTTAAACATCCATTGACCATAATTCCCTATTAATTAAAGAACTCATCATGAATATGTCAAGTGTCGATTATGTGCCTAATATACAAGACCTCATGTGAAGACATGCTAAACTTTGTCCTAGACATTTAAATTGATGGTGACATGAATGATGATACACTTTATGATGACTTGAATTGTTGGATAGTGCACAATTAATGACATACATGATGATAAACTTGATGACTTATGATGACATAGAAAAATACGTGATAAGTGGAAACGTCCCTTAAAGCCCATTCTATCCCAAACACCTTGCATATACAAATTCAAGAAAAATCGTAAAGAAAAATCATTTTTGACACCTTGGATGCATATTTCCACAATGAGACCTATATCATCTTAAAGAGAATTTTTACAACTTTGATGATTGGAAGGAGATCAATATTTACAACGATATCATAGAAAATTCTGTAGTGATCAATTCGATGATTGGAAGTAGTTCAATATTTACAATGATATCACATAATTAGATTATTGAACCTCTCTCTTTACACAAAATTTGTACATTGTGTATGCAATCGGTCCACCTGATTTATAGACCCAATGCAAACACCATGAACAAAAATTTGCGTCAAAAAAAGGAAACAAGCCCAATGTTGAAGTGACATATCTGGTGTAAAAACTAGGTGCATATGTATGTATTTCTCAAGAAGACTATATGTTGCTCAAAAATGATGTATGATCAAATTTTTTTATTTCAGGAATATGTATTATGCATAGTATTGGCATAGAAAGGTGAATGTGCTACACATTTTTCGAGCTAAGTGTATGGGAGATGTATTTATTCAGTCATATACATGTTCAATCAATGTATTTATGCTCAAAATTTCAGTCCTACATTATAATCTAGAATTGAAGAAGTGTAATAGAGATCCTGAGGTTCATTGATTAAAGTGTCCAAGGGAGACTTATAGTGGGAAACATTTGCAGGTTTATGTGGTGTTGTCTTAATATTTGTTGTAAAATTTCTCGACTATATATTGAGTACACTATTCTATACTGTTATTCCTTCTCATGATTTGACTAAAATGTGTAAATTTTGGCTAGGATTTGGTCAATGAATTTTACATGTGTTGAGTGAATTTGATCTTTAGAAGTTTTGGCCACATAATACATTCAGTGATGTACTTGATTCCTAGATATGAGACCATATTTGTTGATAATGGTGGAAATACTTTTGAGCTAGCGTTTTCAATGATGACAGATTGATCTTTTTGAGCATAATTATGCATATTTGATGAAAACCAATTGCTAGGTTTTGGCAATGATTGGCACCAAGTTGATGAGAATATGTTTTCCAGTACGAAATATATTATGGCACTTGTAATATCAACTACTTTGGGTAAAATTGCATCATTCTCATCATAATATTGATGGAAAATACTCTGTGTTCAAAATTGATATCATTAAGGACATGCGATACAATAAGGTTTGTCCAAAATATTATTTACTGGCCTCTTGGTAGTAATTAAGCTTATCAGTGTGCTCCATGAGAGTATAACAATACACTTGTTGAGATACCCTTGTAACAATGCTCACATCTAGTCATGATCTAGTCTTATGCTTACAGTGAGATTGTTACTCCAGTGGAAATTAACTTGTTGTGATTGCATGTTGAACATGTGTTTCAAGGAAGTATAATAAAATATCTAAGTCCTAGCTCTGCACATTCAACATCCCATCCTAAGAGTTAACCCAAGGCAGAACAATGACTGGTTAATCATAGACAAAGATCTTTGAGGAAGAATATGAAATAACTCAAGACCTACACCATGCTTCCTGTAAGTATAAATATAGTAGATGAGAAGATGCAATTGTTATTCTGAGACAAAAAACAAATATTACATATCTTCTAATTGCTACTATAATTTCTTTGATGATCTGAGGGACATTGCATTAGTTTTGAAGTAAATTTATTAAAGGCTTCAACATCTTTAGTAAGAAACTTCATTGTCATCTATAATTGCAGCTAGTTGGATAATGAACCTAGCGATGATTGTGACAAAGGTGTTACGGTTACAGTATAGAAATGATATGACGATAATACGATGGTAGAGAAGTAAAGTTGAAATTGAATAAGTAGAAAATTTAAAGGAGAGCAATAAATACAAAAGGTAATAAACCTTCTTTAAAACATTCTTTGATCTATCAATGGTGGCTTGTTGGGTTGACAAAAGCAGGTAGATAATATAGCCACCACCGAGCTTCAAGTCTACCGAGTGACATGCTAGTTCTTTTTTTCATGTTGGTGGATCTGTGCTAATGCATGCAATAGTTGTTGAGGCCAAGTGAAAATCTTTGAATACTCTAGAAGAATATACACCCCACCAATTGTAGCTTCTTAGCTATAGATATCAAATCAAATGGCGCTAATGGCTCCATTGTAGAGCTATATATGGATGCTAATGGTTCTTGCTATGTATGTTGAGGAAACGGTACCAGATCAAGAGAAAGTTTGGGAAAATTTTGATAGATAACTCTTCAGCCTAGAACATAAGCTAAAGGAAGTCTATGTTATGCATTGAAACATTGACCTTGGGACATGTTTCTCAAAACAATTTCAAAAAAAGAATCCTATGAAGAATGTGGTAACATCTTGCACGTGACATGTGCAACATAAGGCGGAATTGTACAATCCATCATATAAGAACACACACCAGTAGGGCTAGGTATGAAACCTATACAAAGACTCTCTTGTAAACGAGTATATTCTTCATTTCATTTTCATCATGTTGTATCTCATGGATAAGGCTTTAGATTACCTCATAGAACTCTTACCTTCATTTCATTTTCATCATGTTGTATCCGATGGATAAGGCTTGATATTACCTACTGGAACTCTTACCTGACTTTTTCCAACAATGATAAAATGAAAAGATTTCTAGGCTAGTTAAAAACATTACATGACATTGCCATAGACCTAAACAAAGCTCGGCAATAATAAAATGCATGTTCTCCAAACTGGCAATGTAAGCTATTAAGAATCATCCCAAAAGCCTGAAAATTTTAACGGGGGTATTCAATTGGCTTCAGTAAAGACAATGAAGGTCATTGAAAAAAATTAAAACCATATGCCCTAAAATTAGAGAGTAATTAACATGCAGATACATAAGAAGAATTTAAAAATAACATAAATACCAATCAAACTTATTAGGTTCCTTACCATTTTATGTGTTGACAAACGCCGATTGCACCTGATTTCCCCCTGAACCAATGTATTCTCAGCGAAACCCCTGAACTAAAGTCTTTTGAACTACTATTTCAGTAATTCTGCAATGTGATTGATTTGCAGGTTGAGGTGATGGTCATCGGTCATTGCTGGAAAATAGCCTTATTTATTATGTGAAAATGGCTAAATGCATCTCCCTTCACTGCTTCCCCCACTTCCAGCCTCTATCTCTTAATTTTTGGCTAAGTAAAAACTAGGTCCATGGGATATTATTTCATTCAACTGGATAATATGGAACTGAATCTCCCAATGGAAATCATGTGTGCAAGTCAACTGTGTAAGCTAGTTACTAGCTCCGATCGGAGTTACCACCTATCGATAATTAGAAAAATGATTACAGGGCTAGTGGAAGCGGACACAAGAGTCTCCCATCCAACAAGCTACCCCTCCCTCAAAGATTTTTTTCTATATATTTCTCTCTCGGATGGATTACTTTGGATGTTGATGTACCTCGCCTACAGATTTTATTATGGATTAGAAAGGGTGCTTTGAGGTGCACGCTGAAGAGAGACAGGGCATGGAACTTAGATTTAGAAGAAGTGACAAACCTGCATAATAGTTAGAATGGCATGGTCCAACGATACTAGGAGAACATGGAAATGGAAATGGAATGGAAAAATCTACAATGTGATTTATCTGCAAGCTTAGGTGATGGTCGTCGGGCATTGCTGGAAAAAAGGGAAGAAGGCAGTAAGAATTAGGCGACTAAAATTAATAAATTGGAAACACGATTCAATATAAGATAATTAGCTAATTAGAGTAAAATAATTATTTTCAATTGATTAATTATGAATTAGTAATTTTAATTAAAAATTAATAATTAGACTATAATGTTAATTGATAGATTAATTAATTTTTTTATGTTATATTTATCAACATGCATTTAATAAAAAATTTAAGTGACTCTTAAAAATCCAAGGAAGAGGCACACAGGTTAGAGTCTAAGCAGGTTAGCCATTAATGCATGGTAGTGTCATCTATGTTTCATTCCCTAAAAGGGTAGCTAGTTGTTGGGGAAGGAAATGCAAGTGAGGGGTAAGAGTGCCCTCTCAGTCACACTTGGAGGCAACCCCAAACAACATTAAATACAAGAGATGAGGAGAGTAGGGGTCCAGAATTTTTTTTTTGAAGAGAATTCTTAAGAAATAAACCTATATTGCAAGAACATCACATGGAGGGAATTACACCAAACAGTAGCCCCTCCTCCATCAGTTTTCTTTTCCCACATATAACAGATCTTGAGCATGAAGAACGAGTGATTGAACATACAAGTGATTTCTTGGATTGATAAACCATGGTGCTTGCTTCTACTGATAAACCATTATGCTTTTATGTTGAAAAATGCAACAAGAAATTCTTGATTTTATTTTGCATTGATTAAATTGAGAAAGTTCGAATTTCAACATCAACCAAGCGGGGTCTGAAGGGAAGCATCTGATGCTCTTGTGCATATCATGTGGTTAAACAAAAAGTCCACATTTCATTTGCATGAAGTGTTCCTCATACAAAATCCATATTATAGTTGAGGCCCTAAAAATTAGATGAAGTCCAAGTACATTGAATGTAATATTGTCTATAAACAACCTTTATAACAACTTGACACAAACATACAATGATGTCATTTATATTGGAGGTGTAAAGCACTTGATGAATTGTGCTACAAATATAATCGCTAGAGAGGCCTTGTCTTTTTGAGTGATCTATTCATTTCCAACTCCTTGTGTGAGATAGAAGTACTACAAGATCCATCTCAACATGAAGTGTGGAGATTGTGAGTGACTCAAATCAAGGCTTGGAAAATTATCTAATTTTTCTATGTTGTTTATACATGGCAATAATGGCATTACCCACAAACACATGATACCCTCATAATCAATACCTAGTTCTCTAAAAATCAAATGTTTCCAATATGCTCAAATAGAGATGAATTAAGGATTCTCCTAGGAGGTGAATATTTTGGTTTGGGGTGTTATTTTCAGCCTTGGATAATTAGTGGATACTTGATCGTAGGTCCCAGCTAGACTTTCTCTCATTTTGAATTGCTAATCCCAATGGATTTTAATGATTGTTATAAGGGTTATTGGAATAATGAGTTTGTGGTTAAGGGATTAGGGATTAGGGACTTAAGCGTTAGGGTTATAGGGGATTAGGGGTTAGAGGTTTAGGGTTTAGGGTTTAGGAGAATAATGAGTTAGTGGTTAAGGGGCTAGGTATTGGGGGCTTAGGGGTTAGGGGAATAATGAGTTAGTGGTTAAGGTTTTAGGGACTTGAGGGTTATGGATTAAGAGATTTACTCACATTTAGGGGATAGGGGTCGAATAATGAGTTAGTGGTTAAGGGATTAAGGATTGGGGGCTTAAGGGTTAGGGGATTTAGGCACAGTTAGTGGTTAGGTGAATAATGAGTTAGTTGTTAAGGGATTAGGGATTAGGGGTTTAAATAGGTTAGGGGTTAGGAATTAGGGTTTAAGGGGTTAGGGGTTAAGGGTTTATAGGTTTAGGGTTTATGGCGTTTAATGGGTTAGGAGTTTAGAGGTTTAGGGGGTTATGGGATTTAGCAATTAAGGATTTTAGGGGTTATGGTTTAGGGGGTTAAATGTGTTAGGTTTTTAGGGGTTTACGAGGTTAAATGCCTTAGGGGTCAAGAATTAGAAGTTAAGGGGTAGTTAGAAGTTAACCAAACCCAACCTTCTCGACCCAACCTCACATGACCTGACCCAACCCAACCTCCCTAAACGCATTTCCTTGAGCACCCTCACATGACCCGACCCAACCCACTCGAATGTGTTTCCCTAGGTGCCCTCACACGACCTGACCTGACCTGACCCAAACACGTTTCCTTAGGTGGCCTCAAATGACCCGACCTGACCCGCACGAACGTGTTTCCTAGGGCACACTCACACGACCCGACACAAGTCGACACATTTCCTTGGGTGCCCTCACATGACCTCACCCAACCCAATTTTCCTAGACGCGTTCCTTGGGTGCCCTCACATGACCCGACCCAACCCGACTCAACTGAACACATTTCCTAAGGTGTCCTCACATGACCTGACCTGACCCAAACCCGCCTAAACATGTTTCCTTAGCATGGCTCACATAGCACAACCTGATTTGACCCGCCCTAACATGTTTCCTTGGTGCGCCTAACATGGCATGACCTGACCCGACCTGACTCGGCACTTGACTTCATTTTCGTGGGCACCCACACATGACACCACCTTCCTGAATGCGTTTCATTAGGCGCCCTCACACGACATGACCTGAACCAACCTGCCGAAATGCATTTCTTGGGCGCCCTCAGGGCACAATCTGACCTGACCAGAAAAAACGTGTTTCCTTAGGTGTCCTCAGACAATGCAACACGAACCAACACAAAATGACGCAACCCACCCGAATTCCTTTCCCTGAGCGCCCTCACACGAACTGACCTGACCCGACCTCCCTGAACTCATTTAGACGACTTGACCTGACCTCCCCGAACTCATTTCCTCGGGCGCCCTTAGACGGCCTGACACGAACCGATCTGAACGCGTTTCCTTAGGTTTCCTCACACGACCCGACCTGACCTGCACGAATGTGTTTCCTAGGGCACACTCACATGATCTGACCTAAACCATTCGGGCCTACCTGAACGTGTTTCCTTGGGCGCCCTAACATAGCCTGACCCGACCCAACCTACCCAGACACATTCCTTGGGCACCCTCACATGACCTGATCTAACCCAACCCAACCCAAACCTGCCCGAACACGTTTCCTTGGCGACCTCACACGCCACTACACGATGCAACCCGACTCACTGCCTGAACACATTTTCCTGGGCACCCTCACATAACACAACACACCCAAACATGTTTCCTTAAGCGCCCTCATAGGACACAACCTAACCCAACCTTTCCGAATGCATTTCCTTCGGCACCCTCACATGGCACGACTTGACCTAAATTACATGAGCATGTTTCCTTAGGTTCCCTCCTATGACCTGAGCCAATCTGCCAGAACGCATTTTCGTAGGCGCCCTTACACAACACGACCCGACCCAACACGACCTACCCCCACCAAAACGCGTTTCCTTGGGCAGCCTCACATGACACGACCGGACCCGACCCGACACAATGTAGGCAGTCAAAAATTAGTGTTTTTCATACAACCAACCTCACACGACCCGACCCCACCCAACCCGCCCTAGCATCGAAGGCACGTGGGAGCAAACGAAAAGCGAGTCGCATGAACATGTAGTACAAATCACACAGGCGGTCAATATAATTTAGCATTTTTTGATATGGACAACCTCACAAGACCTCAACCATGCTGACCCCACATGCCCGAACATGTTTCCCTGGGCGCCTTCACAGGACTCGACTCGACCCAAGTTGCCCAAACGCGTTTTCCTGGGTGCTCCTATTGAATAATGGCTTTAATTCACTTAATCTCCTACATGACTATCTTAGGAATAACCTATTCATGGAAAGTAAAAGAATCTCTTGCTTACATGTGGGCCTCAACTAAGAGGTTGAGGCTAAATTGTTGGCATCATGGAGTGGTAATAGAAGGGTGACCTCTGATTCTTCCTCAGCGAGGGGTGGTCTGTCTTCCACAAGTCGTGATGTATCAAAGAAGCCTAATAGGGGAAAAGAAGGCATTTGGATGGGTAAGAGGATGAGAATTTCCTAGTTGAGTTAACATAAATTTTTAAGGGAAATGAAGAGGACGTCAAAGAGGGGGATGAATTTGG
Organism: Pinus albicaulis; assembly: GCA_034641835.2. Taxonomy (NCBI): domain Eukaryota; kingdom Viridiplantae; phylum Streptophyta; class Pinopsida; order Pinales; family Pinaceae; genus Pinus; species Pinus albicaulis. The sequence continues at coordinate 1,215,444,562 of CM076579.1, forward strand.
CATTAGGGAAACTAAAAATAGGCAAGAAAGTAGAGGCAATTGGGATGTGAAGCTTTCAAAAAGGCTAAAGGGATGACATGCATGAATATAGGAGAGGGTAATAGAAAAGTCAAGCAGAACGCTAGAGAGGGAGAGCTATTGAAGTCAGAGAATGGATAAAATTCCAAGTCCTTAAGGTCAAGAGGCCTTCGTTGGGAAGCTGAATCACCAATTTTATGACACAGATTGTAACCTACATTGAATGATAAGCTCTAGCTAAAAGGTATGTTGATCTTAAATAACTTTGCATGGTCATGGTAAAAGCACATGAGCGTATTAGAGTGCATAATATTGCTGAGACTAGGGGAGATCACATTACCATTATTTGGGCACACTATGCATCATTTAAGGGTGTTTCACTTTACTTGGAGTTGCGATGGATATTGTGCTACGTGTCAATGCTCTTGTTTCACAAGGTTTCCATGGTGGCTAATTCCTCGAGGAAGTGATTAGGGGTGTTTTAATAATAATGGCATCCATCATATTAGCATTATGATACAAAGTCTTCACCATCAACCTTGACATGGTTATGTGCAATGTTATATTGGACTCGTACAAAAATTAATGTTGAAGGAAAAATGTCATGTTGTAGTGAATTTCCAAGGTGACGCAAAGGTTAGTCACTAGGCGAGTGACATTCATGTTGCAACTCTTGAAAGTGTAATCTGTCACCATGTCAAAGCAGGTGGGGAGGGCCCACATTGGGCTGCGATTTTTGGGGAAATGAAAATACAAATATTGCAATGGAAAAGTGGTAAATATATATATCTTCAATACACAGGACATTATATTTTGAAAAAATTCTAATAAAAATTCTAATTTATTCATTCATTAAAGTTAAAGATATAATTTTTTAAATATATATATATATATATTCATTTTTAAGATTAAACATGTTATAAGTTAAAGAAAAATTAATAACAATTAAATATAACAAATATATTATTATTTTTGTTAGCTTGACCTAGGTAACATAGTAATAGCTAACATAATAATGGTCAATTAAATCACCCTAATAAACAAATAATAATATATTATTAAAATCCTATAAAAATTAATAAAATAAAAAACAATATAACAAAATATTTCACCGTTACAAAATGTTTATTATGTCGTCGCTATTTTGACGTTTGGTTCACAAATGTCAGAACAACGATGATTATGACCTAAAGATCACAATACCGACACTTATCTCCATGCCGTCGCACTACTGACACGTGTCTCCAAATGTCGCAATAGCAACACTTGTCTCCAAACGTCGCAATACCGACCCTTGTCTCCAAAACGTCGCAATTCCGACACTGTGTCCTGAAATTTTGGTATTCCAATGATGTTCCTAAATGTTGCAATGCAAACTATTTCCCTAAACGTCGCTATAACAACACTTGTTGGTAGGATTTAAGAAATTGAGAAAATTTGGGGAACTCTCGATTAATGTTGTGTTTCATGATAGGTTCAAGCATATAGATATCCGGTACCATCACCTCAGAGATTGTGTGCAGAGGAGAATCATGTTGCTTTAGCACATTCCCACGGAAGATGAGGATCACTCACGAGGATAAAATTCGAATACTGTAGAGATAGGATGGTGGTAAAGTATAATCCCTTTCTTTTTGAGAGGGAGTGTTGAGATTCAACAATAAAAAAATTTGGCACCCATGATCCTTGTTGTGGACAATTTTGTCACCCCTAGAGATAGTCTAGAGTTGCCATAGACCAGTGCCTAGGACATCTTAATAGAGCAAGGAGCTTGTCATATAGCTTGGGTTGTCAATCCAAAAGCTCTCTTACTATCCCTTGTTGAACAAGGAAATTAATTTGAATGGGACCAATCTCTCTCAGAAGCTGATACAAAGATAAGAATAGTGTAGGGACATCATGTAAAACTTCAATACAAAGACATCAGATAGCTAAGAGACAGCTTACTGTAAAGAGGGCCAGTTTAGATAATATGCCATAGAAATCAAATATCAGGAAATGAGTACAATGAAGAAACATAAAGAAGATATTAGTTAACATGAGATTGATACCCAGATACACAACAGAACCACATAAGGGAATATTAATTTATGAATCCTTATATGACAATGGCGTTTTAAAAGCACCCTCCTCAAGTAACTAATATAGCAGAAAATATGGATGAAGTGAACATGGAACAGTATATCATGACTAGGCCTATTTAAAGCGCTTGACTAATCCCACTATGGGCATCAACTAGGATGAAACCTTACTCAAGATTAGTGAGCCACTCGCTCAAGATTAGTGAGCCACTCGCATTCTAGAACATGGTACAAGAAGATAATAAGCATAAAATGAGATATTGCATTAACAAATAAGAGAAAATTACATACTGTGAGATACTAGAGACCAGAATCCTCATTACAGTTATAAATCCTCCTCACTGAGACCCTACGAGCTCTGAGCCTTCATACAGAAGTGTTACAAAATGTATACAAAAGCCTTTTCACTACACAGTTTGCTGATAGAAATCTGGAACCCTTACAATGTCTTTCTTTCTAGCTTTTATAGAGGATATTGAGAAGTCTAGAGGAGGAGGTGGATGGAAAACATTTAATGATTTATTTTGAATCAGATGGCGGAAAACATTCGCACCCACACTATAAATGACTGTACTTTACAGCTTATTTCCAGAAATGAGTGCTGAGAATGAAAATCTCCTTATAAAAAAGACATAAATAATAAAATATGAAAATACTCTACTCTTTGCTGGAGGAGGAAGATCTGCGGCAATAAAACCTTGAGGCGCCTGTTTCTATACATGGCACTTTCGGCCTTCTAATTTTGAATTTAAATTTGAAACTTTTCATGCCGGACACTGAATTCATTGCTCCTTCATTAATAATCTACTGCTGCATTAATGTTTTCATCCGCCCAAATTTGCCTTTTTAATTTTCTCTGGAGGGTTCTATAGATTGAAATATCTTTCTTTAATGGGGGTCACATCATAGTGACTCCTGGATCCTTTTCGCCAATTTCGTTCCCAAAATGAGGTCCTGCAAAAGCAAAATCCTGTTGAATAAAACTAATCACAGAGATAGTCGACATAGTGAGGTCAATGGAAGTGGTGGCACAGCTTTTGGAGGATGATGAGATGACGCGGGGTGGCGAAAAAAATAGAGGAACAGCAGAGGAATGAGAGGTGAAAATGGGGTAATACAGCGGGACGACGATAAGTGCACGAGGCAAAGACATCAAACAAAAACATTGAAACGTGACACATAAACGAAATATGTGAATAGTGGAGGGAAAAGCGAATGACACGTGGGTAGATGACAAAAAATGGCGAAAAACGCTAACGGTACGAAGACTCAAAGATTAACTTTCGGGGAAGTTACGAAGGAAAACATGACAAAACAATGGAGCAAAGGCTTTGGAAGTGGGACTCAGAGCGCACATCGCAAATTCGCAAACCGCGCTCTGAGTCCCACTTCCAAGAAACCGCGCTCTGCGGTCTGTGATGGACGTGACTGGTCAAGCGCAAATCGCAAAAACGAAAAAGTGTGATGACGGAGAATGGCATGAACGGGAAACTACGCTTTTGCGATGGGGCAGATATGCGATGGGTGTGCAAATCACAAAGGTAGAAAGCGCGCTGGCGGAATATGCGATGAGGGGAAAGTGCAATGGCACGATCATGCGATTTGCGATAAACGCTCTAAGGGGCAGTGCTTGGCTATATGGATGAAAGGAGGCGCGAAGCCAGAGGAGAAAGGATCTAGGCCTTATATGACTTTAAAGAGCGGCTTTTTAGCCCTTTTCAATGTATTTCTGGCTTGGGAAAGGGCAACGATAAAGAGGAAAAAGGAGACTTTAGCCAAAATTTGAATGGAGGGGCTGACTTGTACAACATTGGCTCCATCTGGGGACGACATGTTTGTCCTCGAACATGTCGAGAATGCGCAGACCTCAGACCCTCTTGTGTGTGAATTTTATTCTACGATCCCTTTTCTTTTTCTTCAAAACTTATCAGCTTATCCATACTATTTACATTTAAAATTGAAATCACACTTATATACATCATATACATTATAATACATCAAGCCTGGTCTATTTGAATCAGTACTGGAAGTAGGATTTAAGGAATCGTCCATCCAGTCACCCTACAAATTTTCCAATATAAATGTGTTGTTGCCTCCCTGTTGCACAATTTTGAATGGACCAAACCAAAGGGGGTCAAATTTCCCGTGTTTTCCTTTTTCAGCTTTTCTGACATCCCATCTGAGAACTAGGTCCCCAATCTGAAACTTTCTATATTTAGCATGCTGATCAAAGATATCTTTCATTTTTTCCTGATACTCAGCTAATCTTTGATTCACCTGGTCGCGTGTTTCCTCTAATTCTACCAGTTGATTTATCCTTCTGACCATATCATCTGATTCTTCTTGATTTTCTTGCATGAAACGTGCCACTGGCATAGCCAGCTGCACAGGAAACACAGCTGCTCTTCCATATACTAATTCATAAGGGGACTTCCCTGTTGCTCTCTTGCTAGTTATCCTATTCGCCCATAGAGCAAATTTTAATTGAGAATCCCAATTCTTATGATTTTCATTTATCGGTTTCTTCAAGGCCCTCACCAATGTTTTATTAGAAGATTCTGCCAGGCCATTTCCCTACGGATAGTAGGCTATTGAATGACTCAATATATGTTATACTGCCGGTAGAAATTTACGAACCTGGCAGACTTAAAAGCCTGTGCATTATCAGTTACAATTCTAGCAGGACAGCCAAACCTGGATATGATATTTTCCTCCATAAACTTAATTATCACAGCATCTGTAGCATTCCTTGTAGGTATGGCTTCCACCCATTTTGTAAAATAATCTGTGGCTGTTAGTATCCATTTGTGTTGGCCACTTGATGGGGGATGTATTTCTCCTATGAAATCTAATCCCCATTTTTGAAATGGTGCATTTACATGTACTGGAATTAGGGGCAGAGCGGCTAAATTATGTCTTTTTGCAAATCTTTGACACTTATCGCATGCTCTGACCCAGGAAAAAACATCTGTGAATAATTTTGGCCAGTAGAAACTAGCCTTGAGAATTTTATGAGCTGTAGCCCTCCAGCTGTAATGTCCTCCGCAGATTCCTTCATGAAATTCTGTCATTATATTATCCACTTCATTTTCTGTAAGGCACAGTAATAGTATGCCTAAAGGATCTTTCCAATATAATTGACCATTTTCAACTATATATTTCTATGATTTCATTCTTATAGCTCTGTATTGTATCTTGTCACAACCTGGAGGGCAGCTGAGCGTTAAAAGATATTCAACTACTTCTTTATACCAAGGACTAGTGAGATATTTCATGTGTACCTTCTGGGTGGCCATCTCTAGTCCTTGCTGTTCTTTTCCTTTCTCAGATTCTTCATTTGCTATGATGGATAAATTAATGCCCAAGGCTTGGTGATTTGATTCAGATGACATCTTAGCAATTCCATGTCCTTTAATCAGTTTAGTAGGCCTTATATCCAAATCATACTCCTATACTTTTGCAATCCATCTTCCTCTTTTTCCTTCGCTATCTCCCTGAACGAGAATGTCTTTGATAGCTACTGTGGGAACATATGCAGTAATGTGAGATTGCAAAACATAGGTTCTAAAATCTTTAAGGGACTTTACTAGGGCATACGCCTGCTTCTCCAATATATTATTTTTTAATTCAGCATCATGCAGCACTTGACTGAAGAAAGCTATAGGCTGCTCATATCCATCTTCATTCTTCTGCAATAAGACTCCGGCAATTGTATGGGGTGATGCAAATGAAAATATAATAAATGGCTTTGCGTAATCTGGCCCAGCTAGCACAGGAGCTTTAGCAAATGCCTATTTTATCCTGGTGAATGCATCTCTAGACTCCTGGGACCATTTTACTTCACTATCTTTTTTCAACATATCAGTTATGTGCCTAACTATCTCAGCATAGTTAGGAATAAACCTTCTCAAGAAATTAATTCGGCCTAAAAACACTTGTACTTATTTCTTATTCCTGGGTAGAGGAATACTGTTTATAACTTCAACTCTCTTAGGGTCTATTTTCACACCATCTTTAGTTACAATGTGCCCTAAGAGTTTTCCCTCGTCTAATGCAAATAAAGATTATTGAGGATTGAGGGATAGGCCATACCTTCTACATTTTTCAAAAGTTCTTCTTAAATGCTCAATATGTTCATCATCATTTTTTGAAAACACTATGATATCATCCAGATATACCACCAAAAACTTGTCCTGCTCTCCAACAAAGGCTATGTCCATTGCCCTCTGAAAAGTAGTTCCTACATTAATTAACCCAAATGGCATTCGGGCATACATAAATGTTCCCCATGGTGTAGTGAATGCAGTTTTCTTCTGATCTTTTGGGAACATGACCACCTGATTATAACCAGAAAATCCATCCATCAATGACATTTTGGATGCTCCTACCACTTTCTGCAGGATGTAGTCCATCTTAGGCAGTGGATAATTATCCTTTAGAGATGCTCTATTTAAATTCCTGAAATCTACACACAGCCTTATTTCTCCATTTTTCTTTCGAAGAGGAACAAGGTTTACTATCCATTCTGAGTATCTCAATGGCACAATTATTTTGGCCTTCGGTAGCTTCTTAATTTCTTTTTCAATAGAGGGAAGCAGCAGAGGATTTATCTGTCTGAGCTTCTGCTTATAAGGCTTTGCATCTTCCCTCAAAGGAATTTTATGTTGCATTATATTAACATCAAAAGTTTTTAGGTCCTGATAGGACCAAGCAAATACATCTTTATAAGATTGAAACAACTTCAAATATTTTTCTTTATATTCTTCTGGGACCCTTTTAGATAATTTTACAATTTTGGGATCAGCATAAGTACCCAGATTCAAATCTCCCACTTGCTCTTCTTCTGTCACCTTTTTTGGCTGCAATGGAATATCATCTTTGTTAAATATTCTTTCTAGAGGCACCTAGAAGGTTTAAACTATCAGGCACGATTGGTATTTCAGGAGGAAGTATAAAGGAAGTAACTTAAGACTGATATACAGGTTGTTTTAATAGTTCAGTCAGGGGGACTGGAATCTTAATTTTCTCAAGTTCTTTTTGTAAATTAAAAGCAGAAGGGGGCTTTTCTATTACAACTTCTTTAAATTATTTATTTTTAGCTGAAGATTTAACTTCTTTCGACACTGACTCAACATTAAGAGGACTGACTATTTTTGAAGAAGAAGGAATTTGATCATTAGACTGCGGGAGAGCATTTAGAGGGTCTGTACCTTTGTCTATGATTTTCTTTGTTGCTGATTCCTTCAGAGCAGGTGATTCTTTCTGAGGTGGCTCCTCTTCTTGATCTTGAGTTCTGGTCCTCTTCCTTGAAGATCTGAGATCATATTTTACATTGAATTATGCTTGCATGAAATCAGCAAACTGCTTACAATAATGGTCAATCTCTGCTTCTTCTTCTTCTTCTTGCAATGGGCATTCTATATCATCATTATTTGAAAAAGCAAGATTTGAATCTTCTAATTCGTAGGCAACATCTCCAGTGGAGTCATCTGCTGGACCTTATAGGTACAAGGGGTGTGGTACCTGATCTTGCTGCTCCTTTGTATCTCTCGGCAATATCTGCAATGGGGGTCTCCTATACTGGGGATTGTATCCTCTGTTTGGAGCATTATAGAAATTATTGGGAGCTGCATTTTTAGCTTCCAGTTCAAGCTTGACCATCTTCTTTATCATTTTTCTTATTTCATCTATTTTATCTGAATCCTTTTCCTAATTAGAGGAGGAAACCTCTTCTTTGCCTCTCCTCCTAGTATCTTGTTCAGCTTTTCCCTTTAATTTCCCAGTGGAGGCAAAGTTTGCTTCTAGCTCCAGAGCATCTGACTGAGCATCATCTAAAGTGGCAGGTTTTCTTTCTCTCAATGAGAATCCAAAATTGAAATCAAAGGCTGCTATGAAAATTATCTTGGCAGTAACTTCATGGGGCTTCATTTCAGGAGGCAGGCTTAGATATAACTTGTTAAATCTTTTAATAAACTCTGACACTCCTTCATTATGTTTCTTCTTCATAGTATTAAAGTCAGTAAGACACATTCCATGATCTTTATTTCCCCCCCACTTTCTGAGGAAAACATTCTCCATGACATCCTAGGTGGTCACTGAACGGTTTCCCAATGTCTTGAACCATTTTCTGGCTTCACCTTCCAAAGACTGCACAAACAATCTCAAGACCACATCCAAATGTTCAACATTTAAGTTTTCTGCAAAAGAGAAGAAGGTCTCGAGATGTTTCTGAGCATCAATTTCATTTTCACCATTAAATCTCAGCAGAATCTTCAAATAATCCTGTGGCATATCATTTAGCACTTGGGGTAAGGCCAGTGGAGCATATTTTTTCAATAAAAAAGCAGGAAAATTGGCCATTGGGGGAGGTGGGGGTTGTGCAACAGTCTGAGATACAAATGAAGGGAGAGGAGTAGGAGGAAGTGGAGTATGAATAACAATGGGAATATATTTCACAGAAGCCTGAGGTGTGGATGGGAGTAGTTCACAGTTAACAGCAGCTACTTATGTGACTTCTTTAATTTCCTCAGCCTCGAGAGTAGGATGAGAATCTCCTTGAATCCAGGCACTTTCTCTACATGGAGTTTCTGAGTAAAACTCGGGATTTTCTGTTCTGATTTCTTGAGAAAAAGAGGGCGAATAATCTTCAACGGAATATTCAGGATTTTCAGCACGAACTGATTTCCTCTCCTTCCAAACTCTTTTATGAAGGATCTTCTCTGGGTCATACACGTAAGGTGTCTTTGACTAAGATGTATCTGACCTCAAAAGTGGCTTATGAGGAGCCAGGACTACCAATAAATTTATCAAATAAAAGAAATGGAGTCGCCAAGGTGAGAGATACGCAACTCTTCAACTCTCTGTGCTCACCTGATTAGAGAGTGAAAACAATTTTTCGAGGCCCAGGGAAACTGATATTCTTAAATTTGGTCCCCGGCAATGATGCCAGAAAGATGTTGTGGAAAATTTTGTCACTCCTAGAGACAGTCTAGAGTTGCCATAGACCAGTGCCTAGGACATCTTAATATAGCAAGGAGCTCTTCATATAGCTTGGGTTGTCAATCCAAAAGCTCTCTTACTATCCCTTGTTGAACAAGGAAATTAATTTGAATGGGACCAATCTCTCTCAGAAGTTGATACAAAGATAAGAATAGTGTAGGGACATCATGTAAAACTCCAATACAAAGACATCAGACAGTTAAGAGACAACTTACTGTAAAGAGGGCCAGTTCAGATAATATGCCACAGAAATCAAATATCAGGAAATGAGTACAGTGAAGAAACATAAAGAAGATATTAGTTAACATGAGACTGATACCGAGATACACAACAGAACCACATAAGGGCATATTAATTTATGAATCCTTATATGACAATGGCGTTTTAAAAGCACCCTCCTCAAGTAACTAATATAGCAGAAAATATGGATGAAGTGAACATGGAACAGTATATCATGACTAGGCCTATTTAAAGCACTTGACTAATCCCAGTATGGGCATCAACTAGGATGAATCCTTACTCAAGATTAGTGAGCCACTCGCATTATAGAACATGATACAAGAAGATAATAAGCATGAAATGAGATATTGTTTTAACACATAAGAGAAAATTACATATTGTGAGATACTAGAGACCAGAATCTTCATTACAGTTATAACTCCTCCTCACTGAGACCCTACGGGCTCTGAGCCTTCATACAGAAGTGTTACAAAATGTATACAAAAGCCTTTTCACTACACATTTTGCTGATAGAAATCTGGAACCCTTACAATGTCTTTCTTTCTAGCTTTTATAGAGGAGATCGAGAATTCTAGAGGAGGAGGTGGATGGAAAACATTTAATGATTTATTTTGAATCAGATGGCGGAAAACATTCACGCCCACACTATGAATGACTGAACATAAATGACTGTACTTTACAGCTTATTTCCGGAAATGATTACTGAGAATGAAAATCTCCTTATAAACAAGACATAAATAATAAAATATGCAAATATTCTTCTCTTTGCTGGAGGAGGAAGATCTGCGGCAATAAAACCTTGAGGCACCTGTTTCTGTACATGGTACTTTCGGCCTTCTAATTTTGAATTTAAATTTGAAACTTTTCATGCCGGACACTGAATTCATTGCTCCTTGATTAATAATCTGCTGCTGCATTAATGTTTTCATCCGCCCAAATTTGCCTTTTTGATTTTCTCTGGAGGGTTCTATAGATTGAAATATCTTTCTTTAATGGGGGTCACATCATAGTGACTCCCAGATCCTTTCCGCCAATTTCGTTCCCACAACGAGGTCCTGCAAAAGCAAAAGCCTATTGAATAAAAATAATCACAGAGATAGTGGACATAGTGAGGTCAATGGAAGTGGTGGCACATCTTTGGGAGGATGATGAAATGACGCGGGGTGGCGAAAAACACAGAGGAACAGCAGAGGAATGAGAGGTGAAAATGGGGTAATACAGCGGGACGACGATAAGTGCACAAGGCAAATACATCAAACAAAAACATTGAAACGCGACACATAAACAAAATATGTGAATAGTGGAGGGAAAAGCGAATGACACGTGGGCAGATGACGAAAAATGGAAAAAAACGCTAACGGTACGAAGACTCAAAGATTAACTTTCAGGGAAGTTACGAAGGAAAACATGACAAAACAATGGAGCAAAGGCTTTGGAAGTGGGACCCGGAGTGCACATCGCAAATTCACAAATGGAGAAAGTGCGATGGGGGAACGATGGAGTAACAAGAAACTGCGCTCTGCGCTCTGTGATGGACGTGACTGGTCGAGCGCAGATCGAAAAAATGAAAAAGTGCGATGACCGAGAATGGCATGAACGGGAAACTACGCTTTTGCGATGGGTGTGAAAATCGCAAAGGCAGAAAGCGTGCTGACGGAATATGCGATGAGGGGAAAGTGCGATGGCGCGATCATGCGATTTGAGATAAACGCTCTAAGGGGCAGCGCTTGGCTATATGGATGAAAGGAGGCACGAAGCTAGGGGAGAAAGGAGCTAGGCCTTATATGACTTTAAAGAGCGGATTTTTAGCCCTTTTCAATGTATTTTCGGCTTGGGAAAGGGCAACGATAAAGAGGAAAAAGGAGACTTTAGCCAAAATTTGAATGGAGGGGCTGACTTGTACAACAATCCTAGTGAAAATTAAGCACCTACACTACGGTGGGGCCCACAGGATATTTTTAGGTGCATGTGTATTTTTATTATCCCTTAATTTAGATGGACATTAAATTGTAATTTATTCTCAATGTGCACTTGAAAATAGTTAATTGAAGTGGAAAATTAGTTAGCTAAGTGAATTTTGAGTTAGAGGTTGGTTGGTGGGACATGCAGAGTAATTCTAGTTGTAACTGAGAGATTCTAGTTGTAATAGAGTTGGAAGTGCAGTGGTGCATGATTTTGTGCAAGTTGTAAATATCTTAACTCAGATAAGTGAGTTAAACACAATTGTGCTAGTTTTAACTGAAGATACACTAGTGAGAGATCAAGTGAATTAAATATTAATTAATTCACATGTAGTGATCTCACATGCAACTGAAAGTTTACTATTATTAACTGCATGCATGTCAATTCTAGTGGAGATCCAGTTGAGTTCTAGCTGAAAGGGAAGATAACTATGAGTTGTGACATTATTCGATTGCACACATGCAATCACACACACATTGGATGTGCCCATGATACTTCCGCAATCAAGGTAGGAAATATTGCATCAATTCAAGGATCGCATTCAACAGGGATTGCGTAGTGAAGGCAGGCTGTCTGGAGACAGTAAATTGGCTAAGGGATTTGCTAATTTTTGTATTACAATGTGAGAAAATTAGCTAAAGTACTGAGATATCTTGTAAGAAGAGTTTTGTATGTAATTGTTTCATGATCCATGAGATAATATACAATATAATATACTGGGGTTTTTTAGCTGTAAGATTTCCCTGAGAAATTATCAGTGTTTTGTGTGATTGATCTTTCTTCATGCTTATGTAATTGGCGATTGTGTTTTTAATTCCACAAATATTTGTAGAAATGATTCAGTATTTAACTTTAGAGAATTGTTATATTGGGTGAATCCAAGATATAGATGCATATTTTATAATTTATACACAATTTTGGTTTCTATTTAAAGTAATCTCCAATGATAAATAACATTTGTATGAGTAACTAGTGATTCTTCCTCCACCATTATCAATATTTCCAATAGATAGATGAAACCAAACTATAATATTATTGATTGAAAAATACATTTTTACATACACGTACCAAAAAGTACCAAAAAAAAAGGTGAGCCCATCCATAAAACACTAGAGCTCATATTAATAAATAAAAAATGGGCATAATAGTTGTTTATGCTGGTACAATCTATCACAAGAAATAAGAACTCTATAATAGGACTCCCACCAGAGAAACCCTAATAGCAAACATAAGAAGGATCAATTCATTAACATGCCACGTATATCGATGCCTATCAATAACAATTGATGGAGCACATACTGTCTCCTCCACATATATTCCACATCCACGTCTAGTGGTTGTTGCTTCAATGAGTATATCATCAGTAGCCCTTTGGACATCTGATTGGTAAATGATGTTGAAACTAATAAATTGTGCAACAACATTTTTTCTTCTTGGTGGAGGGGATTCAAATTATGTGTTCTCACTTGGTAAATTCCAATCATTTGAATGGTAATTAACTTTGAATTAGTGTAAGTGACCATGTCACTTGTACCATAACTCCTGGCTGCTCTAAGCCCATTACCCAGGGAAATATAATAGGCTTCATTATTTGTTCTTTTCTGTGGATTCTCTACAGTAATCCAGTATACTTGGCTAAGTTCTTCATTATGAAGCACAGATATTATTCATGCATGATCTCGGTTTAAACGGCACCAAACATGGATGATGAGCATCCACTTTTGCACCATGTGGAAAAGAGGAAAACAATTATATGAGAAAAAGGATTTAATTAAATATGATGAGCATCTTGGTTGTAAAAATTGTTTATTTAACTCCACAAAAATTTAGCATATATATATATATATATATATATATACACACACACTAACTAAAGTCCCTACATAATTTATTGACATAAAAGTGATGGAAAATGACTATAACAATGATGACAACTCCCCGTTATAGTGGCGACAACTCAGTGTAAAAGTGAATTGCTACCACTGTAACAGTGTGTAATAAAGCGAAAAATATAATGAACATCTCGATTTCAAACAATGTTTTTTTAACTCCAAAACTTTTTTATATAACCGCTTAATATATATATATATATATATATATACACACACACACACACACACATATATATATATATATATATATATATATATATATATATATCTGTATATATATATCTGTATATATACTAACTAAAGTCCTCACATAATTTATTGACATAACTTTGATGGGAACTCACAGTAATAGTGGTGGAAACTCCCTATTACATTGGCTACAACTCCCTGTTATAGTGAAGACAACTCATTATAAAAGTGAATTGTTGTCACTGTAAAAATGAATAATAGAACCAAAAATATAATGAGAATTTTGGTTGTAAAAATTCATATAGCCAAAAATATAATGAGCATCTTGGTTGTAATTTTTTTTTTCACTCCACAAAAAATTCATATAACCTCAAATATAATGATCATCTTGGTTCTAAAATATGTTTTTTTAACTCCTTAAAAAATTTATATAACCACACGCACACACAAATATATAGATATATATATATATACTAAAATACTAAAATCCCCAGTAATAGTAAGGTTTGAGATAATAAATTTACGAAAAATAACAGATTTCAGGAAAAATATGATATATTAAGATATTGAAAATTTATATTTATAGTGAATCTTATAGCTAACATAAATCTTAAAATTACCATTGTTTGAGTTTATATCTTCTTAAAGACATAATAAATCTGCATTGAATTTATATTGATCCGCTAAATCAAATAGAATTGTTAATCATGTGCATGCAATCGAAGCCTACTTCATTAGATATAATGGAGATTTGATAATAATGGATTAAAGATATAAAAAATGATACAACAATGATGTTTGCATCAACATAATTTCAATCGTGAAACTTTTTATTTTCTTTCCTCGGTACTTACATAGCATAATTAGATTCTCTAATTTTATTTCAAAACATCAAATTGTTTTTTTTTCATAAGTAAAAATATTTGATAATATATTTTTAGTCCACTCAAGTATAACTGAAAGGAGTGGGAAGTAGTTATTAAAGTTCATATAGGTAATGAATTTCATAAGGTTTGCTATGGATTCCTTTACAAGGTACTTAGAAGTATTGACTTGCCTTACAATTCATAAAATAGATGAGAGCATGTATAGACTACATGTAGATGGCCCACCCTATTAATTTCATCTGTAGTAAAACTATACCATACCATTCATTTAATTTTTCCATCAGTGATACCAATGAACACTGTAGCATTTCATGATTAGCATTTTTAGTGTTGTTAGTTTCTTGGTTAGTTTGGTGTTAGTGAGCTGAGTGTCAGTTGTCTTATTGGGATATTAGTTTTTAGCAAAATTTCCTTATTTTGCATAGAGATCATAGTCTCTGTAGTTTGATATTGATCTTACTTCGCTTAGCTTATTAGCTTCAATTGAACTAAAGGATTTCATACATTTCAACTAATAACGGAACATTTCAACTTTGATATGCCAGTATTATATAATCATATATGACTGAGAGCTGTATGGAAAGGAAGGAGCTTATGTGTATGGTTCACCCTATTAATGAGTGATTTACTAAAAAATTTCAAAATAATAGAAGACTTGAACATGAATACTTCTACCACCAATCCATACATTTTCATGTGCATTTTTCCAAGAAGAAAACACCAACAAGAGGGAATGTTTGGATGCTTAATAGTGATCAATATGATAAGGAAAGAGATCATTTTAAGTGGAAAACATATACCATACATACATCACAAATTTAAGGTAAGCATGGGATGGCCTAGGTGGGTTCGATCACTCGTCAATGGTGATGAGAAGAAAGCCTCATGATTTGATAATTTGGTGATTTTAAAATATTGTTTTGTAACATTAATAAATTATGATATAAAAGGTAAGAGTATGGGAAGACCTAAGATTGATAAAGTCAATAAATTTATAGCACTAATTTTTTCTTACATAAATCTATATCTTTCTCATTTTGCATGCACATACTATTTTAAAACAAACTCTTACTAACCTATGACTAGCTAATTTTACATGCACATACTATTTGAAAACAAACTAGTCCTTTCCTAAGAAAGTTTCACTCTCTCTTAGATAAACAAGTTTTTCCTAATATTTTAGAATGGTGTAAAACAAGTGACAAATGATGACCAATGAAGAGTGACAAAATAGTGGCCAGTGATAAACAAGTTACGGCATGGTGACCAGTAAGTTGCCGCAATGGTGACCGAACTAAGTGTCTTTGCGGCAACTCACGGGTCACCGTTCCGGAAACTCATGGGTCACCGTTGTGGCAGCTCGTGGGTCACCTTTGTGAAAACTACTTGTCACCATGGCGAAAACTCCTGGAATAACATCCCGAAGAAAAAATACCCAAAATAAGGAACAATGCATAAAAAATGGTTACATTTAAAGAAAACAATAGAAAAAGGGAAAATGATGGAAAAATAGGCTATGCATAAAGAAAATTGTAGAAAAACCTTACCTTTGTATACAGTGGCGCTTTTCAACCCTTGTTTAATGTTTTTTGCTTTCTCCAACCCACCTAGGCCTTCCCTGCTCCCAACGAATGGAAGAATGATTGGTGGGATCCTCCGAGGAATAATCCCTCTCGACCACTCTGAACGCATGGGGAATAATGGAAATAAATGGTGAAATGATCTCTATGAAAAGGTTGGAATAAAAAAATAAACCTTGCACATTCGACAAAATTGAATTTCATTTGGGCTGAAAAACCCCTATCACTGAGCCACGCGCGGATGGATTTTGAAGTTAATGCAGGGGTGATTGATTCAAATATATGAACCTCCCATATACATATGAAAGGTAACCACTTCTTGATGTGACCTCTAGCTATGCCTTCGGTGAGACTGCGCATGGGAGAAGGAGAGAGTGACATGTCCCATTGCCTGACGAACATGGAAATGGAAGTTGCATTCATTTTTGGATTCATGTGTAGATGATGGGTTTGCTTCGTTCCGAGATGGGAAATAGTAACGACAAAGTTTTACAGTAACTAAAATGTTTCCTAATAATGGCAACGAAGGTTTGGGGGAGGGGGTGCCATGGGCCCCACATTCACCGGAAGGGCTTTGCTGATGGCCGGGGCGCGTAGAACCAAAAGGCCCTTTCATCAAATGGTTATATCACTTTGTTTAAAAGTCTCAGTTACCTTTCCTTCTCCTACAACCTGCCCTTCTTCACAATTTCCCCATTGTCCACAGATCTTCCCTGGTTAGAATACAAAAATATCCAGTTTACACAAAATTGGGGCGAGAGCAAGATAAAGCCTTTTAAATTATGGAAGTTTTGTATGATGCATTTCTTTCGAATTGCCCCATTCCCCTCATTGTTTGTGCAATTTTCACCCATAATTTCCCATCTCATAATTATAAAAAATCTTCTTGAATTAGCAAAGGATCGAACAAATAAAGGAAGACATAAGGGTGGACGAAATTGCAGTCCTTCATTTCATTACGTTTATGGCAATTGAATACCAAATATTTTGGTATTGATTGCATTTAAGTTGTGTGGCTTTACATATGTTTTTCTCATTCCTGGGAACTTGTATGTATTGTTTTTTAATTATTTAATATTTTCAAAGAGGATATACTATGTTGTATAAATTATGGTTTCAGGGATTACTTTTGCTGATGTTTTCGTTGTAGCTCTCAACTTTGAAGCCACCTCATTAATTTTAATTTTCATTATACAAACAATAAAACCTACTTTAAGTTTTATTGTTAATCGATGTGAAGCTGGGTTACACTTTTTGCCCTTTTTTGAGAAAAAACTTTCATTTTTTCAGTTCTTCAACTTTCTGCAAGCTAAAACAATTTTTCTATTTAGAATTTCATTTTGCGATCAAAATCAAAGTTGTCAAAAATTTTGTTAGCTTTCTATCACTTATTTTTTGGAATTTTTTTATACACATTTGTTATGTGAACTTAGCGTTTCTTTGAATGTGTGTTTTTTAACAATAAATGGATTCATAAGAAGTCATGTTAATACGCAATGTTGTATTCTTTGAAAATTTGTGTTTTTGAGAAACAAAATGTGTTACAACAATCTAGACAGATTCTACTTCGGTTTCGTCATATTTACAAAGTCAATGGATGCATATCATAATTACTAGAATTTTTTGAATTGGTCCAATATGAAAAACTACATATTTTGAATATGTTTCGTGACGCAATAAATTTCTTAACATGTAAGTTATAAACTAAAAATCTAAAATCCACTCATTACAGGCAACGAACCAATGTAATGTACGAAAAAAATTTCAATTTTTTTTACAATGTATTTTGGAAGATATAAAATTTTGATTTCACTGAATCGCAATGACCTTCAGAAATTGTTTGCATCCGTTTTATTACAAAATTAATTAAAATTAGTAAATATTTATGAAATTCCATGAAAGTTATATTTCCTGAATGAAATTCCATGAAAGTTATATTTCCTGAAAGTAGATTCAATTCTAAAAATGCTTGTCTTGGCTCCGATAGTTGGTCTAGAATGTTTCATGGATTTTAGTCAGTCCAAATTTGCAGAAATGTATTCAGGGCTTCGCTCTGCATAACTGGTGACGTGTTAGCTTGGCAGAACTATTTTTTGCGCCGACGGCACGTTAAATTAAACGAAAAAGTAGCTTGACTGAACTATTTATTAAAATTTCAGCCGAACTTTTACTTAACTTTCCGTCGGCCAGAAAGTACCATCGAGCCCCTCCAAAAAAACATTTCACAGCAATATAAATTTTCACGAAACCATTCATTATTTTCGCATATTTTCACACTTTTGGTCTGATTTTACAAAAGTTTTGATCTGATTTTGCAAAGAATTTTTTTGGGTTTAAGGACTTTTCTTGGAGGTACATTCAAAGGAATTGAAAGGAATTTTCTTTGAGACACATTATTTTCGTACATTTGATCTGATTTTGCAAGGAATTTTTTTGGGTTTAAATAATTTTCTTGGAGGTACATTGAAAAGACATTTCTTGGAGGTATGTGATATAGTTTTTTGGGCTTTTTTTTTTTAAAGTATGGATTTGGGCTTAATTTCGAAAGGGCATCTTTTGGTTCTGGGTTGAAGTAAATCTTTTATAATGATTTTTTAAAATGAGTTTTTGTGTAACTTTTTAAATGAAATTTTTTTGTAGGACTTGGAAGCGAATATTTTGAACTTCGTTTCATTTTTATAAGACATTTTTTTCTTGAATTTTTTAAAGTAAGGGTTTTGGATTGGAGTATGTATTTTTTGCAAAAATTTTAAAATGAGTTTTTTTTTAAATTAAATATTTTGTGATGTTTTTTTTTAATTGAGTTTTTGTATAAATTTTTGAAGGAAATTTTTTGAACTTCATACTCTATTATCATGGGAAATCGAAGAAATTGTATAAGAAAATATGATTGAAAAATAGACCCTGAATAACGTAGAGAAGAGACGAGACAATCTCGCAAAAGAAAGATAGAAGCACTCTCAAATATTGAAGGGGAAAATCAACCTCAACTAGAAGTTGAAATATGTATGTAAATGTAAATATTATGATTTTGATATATTTAAAATTTTCCTAGTGTAAAATGTTAAGTTTAATTTTTATTTGATGAACTAATTTGAAAAATATTTTGCAATGTAAATAGAGAGAGATATTCCTCAAAATATTGATGATGAGATACAAAATTTTGAAAGAGAAAGTGAAAAAGATATTGAACCAATGATTGAATATGGTGAAAATGATGAAAGAAATTCAAGTGAAGAAATTGAATCACAAAGTATATATATATATATATGAACACATGCACGTATTATCGAAATTATACATATATTTATTATTTAGTTATTTATTGAATATGTAAACTTATTATGTACTATTTATTCGAATATGTACAAATGAAATCAATGTCGATGATGAGATGTTAGAAAATGTTGACACTCACACATATGGAGATAAGAAAGCTGACCATTATATATGATATCGTGTTAACTGCATTTCTTAGAAGTATTTCATAAAGTAAAATGTGACAGTTCAAGCCCAAATGTTGAAAGGTCTCCTATCATTAAGGAAATTAAAAGAAGTTATGACTTTATTGGGTATTCGAAAATCAACCAAAGATCAAAAAATAAAGGAAAATGTGATACAAAATATAAATACTTCTATAATTTCAATGAAAATATCTAAACAGAAAAATGTTTCAACTATACGTAGAGAAATACATATAGCAGTGGTTTCATCAAGTACTAAAGAGAATCGCTTGGCAAAATCTATGGCATGAGCATAAGGAACCTCGCGAAAAACATTGCACAAACATCAGAAATTTCGGTTGCAAATAGATGTAAATTATGAACTTGCTTTTTGGAGAGCTATTTGTAAGAAACCATATAAAGATAGACTTGGAGAAAATGTTAAAAAAATAATATATGAATATTGGAAGAACAATTCGCATGTTTCACCAACTACAAGGAATGTGATGCGAAGAAGAATAGCACAAAATCAGTATGAAGAACATGAAAAACATTTCTTGGAAACCACTCAGATAAAGTTTTTTCAACAAGTTCAAAGAAGAGAATAGTGAAATTCATGTTTCAATAAGTGCTTTTGTTAAACAAAAACCATGGTATGTAAAAACTATCACCATATGTGACACTTTTTGTTGCCATTATCATGTGGAATTTGAGTTATATTATGACACATTCCTTGATTTTGGTAGAACATTTTGGAAGGATTCACTTCCTCCTTCCACTATCCGTGATTTCATATCTCAAATTCTATGTGAAAGAGAAAGTGATGAACTATTTTATGAAAAGAAATGTGTTCATGGTAAAAAATGGGGTGATTGTGGAAATTTGACTAAATATCAAAAAAAAATATCGTACTGATTTAAATGATCAATCAATGTCCAAAATGAAAGTGAAATGGATTAGATATGAATATATCCATACATCAATTCAAGGTGCAAATAGTGTTAAAATAATTGAATTACAAGAAGAAGAAATTTTTGTGATAGACTTTTTGAGAAAGTTTGAGGTAGAAATTTTCAAATACACCAAGCATTCCAATAGAGCTTGATGGAAAGACTTGAAATTCAAAAAATCCTGTGAAGTTTTTCTACCAGGGACCATTTTGTCAGTAATTGATTTTGCAGAAAACTACACATGTGTTGCACAAAAAGAAATTCCGAGTGAATACTATCATTCTGACCAAGTCTCCATGCTCGTCCATATTCTATATCGACATGATGAACAAAATGTCGATCATATAGAAAGAACCAGTGAAAATTGACATATTATTAAAGAATATCACATTTATATCAGTGACAATCGTACACATGATATATATTTTGTACAACATTGTTTTGGAAAAAACTATGATTCCTTGAAAAATCATAGAATAACATTCAATGAAAATTGGATATGGTCAGACGATTGTGCAAGAAAATTCAAATCTGCACGATCAATCTTTTGGTTGTGTTTTCTTCATAAGAAAACCTGCATTAAACATTGTTGGAATTTCTTTGAGACTGACCATGGAAAAGAAAAACATAACGATGCAGGGGCATGCATAAAATGAGCACTTCGAAGATATAAAATGAACTCCTCTGCAAGCCAACTTGTGGACGTGAAATACATTGTTCAATGGTGCATCGCTGCTCTAAGCCATGAGACTAACCGATCAAGGGAAGTGTGAAGGTACATTCAATTTAATTTTTATTGAATATATAATTAAATAAAGAGTGTACATTTCTCACAATGATTATCTTTGATTGTATTTTGATATCATATTTACATTCTTCTTTAACTTTTCCATATAAAGGTTTTTTTGGCATATTGGGATCGAAGATGTAGATAGACCAATTGGAAATGACGTTGAAACAATAAAAGTGACTAAAAAATTGCATTCAATTATAACAAAGTCGTCCAAAAATGTGTTTGCATTGGATAAAATAAAATGTTCTTGTTTTTGTCTTGTTTGCATAGACAACACAAAATCCAATGACGTTTGTGAAAACAAAATGTATGTAAAATATTGGAAACATATAGAGCTAAATACAAAGGGAAAAATGTTCATTGCAATGTTTGAAGAAATGCAATCAGAGGAGACTACAATATCATCTGATGGTGATCGAGTTTCTGATCTTGTTAGAGAAGGTAACATTTGAATTTCTTTCTAATGATAAAGATCTAGAAATAAATTTGAATATGTATAATTTTGTCAAGTTTGTTTTATTGTGTAGGAGATGTTTTTGTTGTAATTGCACCTACTAACAATGATGAAAATGTGAATTATTATTTGATGTGTTGCACTGAATGAAAAATGAAATTATTAGAAGACTATAATGATCACGGATTTCCATATGAAAGAGGATCTATTATACTGAAAGGTTATTTTTTCAGACAAACTAATCAAAGTGGGAATTTTGTTTACTTTGAAGACTATGAACCTGATTTCATAAGTTGTCAATATAGTCACTTGGTGTGTGCATCATGCATAAAGTTGATCGAGGTTCAATCAAAGAAAAAATGAATATTAAGAAGTGGAAAATGTCAAAATCCGATCATGTACAGATTATTGAAAATGGAATTCCATTGGAATTTTTTTAATTGAACTGCCCAAAAATTTATTCTATTTGGATTATATGTTCTATAACTTCCAGTACTCAATTAAAAATTGAGCTGCCTTGTTATGTTATCTGTGCAAGTGTTTGCACATGTACAAATTGTTTTGGTACATAGTAGTCCTTCTGGTTTGATTACTCGATCCTCTCCCCATTTGAAAATTTTGATCAAATTTCTTGTCATTGTGCATATTTTCAAAACAAGAAATTGAAACACCTAATTATCTTAATGGACCATCTGGGCCCAGAGTGTAACCACACTCTCATACCACTTGTCACATCTATACATACACCCTAATAAATAAATAATTAAATAAAATTCTTACCTATTTACCAAATCTTATATATATTATAGCACATATGACCTTTCGTGTAATTCTAAGTATGGACATTAATCTATGATTCGATATAATACTATCACCACCTTTCAAGAATATTTTTTTTGATGGAATATATCTCAATTTAGCATTATTACCACCATTTATTTACTTTTTTCCACTTCGTGGCTCGACATGTGTAAGTCCTGCTAGCAAATTGATTTTACTAATCAATGTTTTCACTTAATCACATCAAGGTTGCTTTCCACCCCAGCATATTGGACATTATGCCTATGTCAGACCTTGGGTTAATAATTTGGTTTTAATAATGGAAATCTATGTATGCACGACTTTTCAAGGTTAATAGTTCTGAGTTGATTTATATGATTATGCCTCCCCGCTAAATGGATGACAACTGGTCTTGCATTTGATGCCTGTTATTTCTATGCTGCTGATCAATACCCTCGGTAATCTGACGACTGAGAGCTTTAGGGAGATGGTTAGGGTAACTAACCTCCCCAAACCTCACATCTCATTTCATTTCCCTTCTGTGAATCGAATGCTCCAACACTCTACAAACTCACTCATATTTTTCGAGGGTAAGGCCTCTGGTTCTGTCTGTGTGTGGCTCGTTCAGCTCTTACCCTCTTGTAAGGTATCTCTTCCTAACATTTTTGCAGCTCACGGTGTTTGGATATTTTAAGAGGTTCCTGTTGACTCCGAGCTCTGGCTCAGACTTGCCATGGTTTCCGCTTCATCGTCACTATTTGGGAAGTTTTTTCTAATCCTCTGGTTTACACTGTGCTTTATTGATGTGGCTGTGAGTTTCGCACTCCTACGGGGGTTTATTTCTCTAATTCATAGTTTTTTTTGTAGTCGGCCCTGACTGTCGGTCAGCATGAATGCTTGCTCCAGGCCTGATTCCATCTTCATTTCTCACTGCGGCTTCCATATCTCATTTGACAGAAGTTCTATTTCCTATGGCTAAGTTTAATACATTTTCATTCATCAGACGTTTTCCATATTGTTAAGGGATTTCTTCGGGTTTTTGGTTTAGCTCTCTTCGCATCCTAACAACTTTCAATCCACTTATAACCTATAGGTTGTGTGACAGTGGTCTGATAACAAGATTTAAGAATCCCCGTGACATGCGGAATCAAGGCGAGGATGAGAGATAAGTTCTTTTCGGGTTTCCTCTCTATTTTCAAGTTGAAATATCTCTTTCCCATTACTGAAGAGGGGTTAAACCCTCTGCATGGACAGGTGTGTCAGCTACCAAGGTTGAAGGTCCAATTTCAATTTTAATTAAAGGGTTCCTGGAAGAGTTATGTTCTTTCTCTTACCATTTTTCATTCTATCGAGGTTGAGACTTATCTATTCGGTTGAGGTCGACCTCTACAATTCATTTTGTTTTTCCAAATGTGAAATCGATATTGTAATTCCTATGTTTTTGGTTTTAAGGTTGAACAGTTGACAAACCTTTGGTATTTGAGAAGATGAGGTTTTCCCTCATGATTCTTTTGGTCACTGTTTAAATTTATATGAATTTCTGTTACTAAAAATTATTCTATACCTTGCTATGGAATTACAATTTCGACCGCTTTAGGTTCGAACTCAATTGTATAATTTTTCTTTGTTTATACAGTTATGACCTGTTATATATAGTTTATATAATTACATTTGTTTCTTTTGTACATAATCTCTATTTTATCAGCATCTATATATGTACCTGTATGTTTTACTCTTTTAATTGTTTCTTCCTTTAGAGTTGTACAGGGGAGAAGCATTGATTTACTCCAGACCCTGTTTTCTTTTGGATATGAGAATCTTATAGGAAAGAATGGCCAGGGGACCATGACCTTGCTTGCCTCCGTGGGCTCGGCTCTAAACCCCTCAGCCTCGATATTGTATGATATTTTCCTTTTCAGCATTTATATTTTATAATTTATCATTAATAATGTGCTCATGTTTATATGTTCACCTATGCTTCTAACTCAGAAGAAGTTGCAAACTTTATTTTCTCTGTTCCTATTTTGATGATTTTCATGATTACAGTCCGTACGCTACATCATACTCTTATTTCTTCTTTCTGTTCTGATTTCCTCTAGTATGACAGTAGAATATAAGTGTTTTCCCATGAGTACTTACTACACAAGCACCTCTCTTGAGCCACTATTCTAATTAAATCATTTCAGTTACCTGAGTATGTTTTCTGCTGGGTTAATATTATATTTAAATAGATGATATCAACAGAGAATTTTAACAAATTTAGGAATATAAAAACTTAAAATATAAACAAGTTCTCTATATTAATAGTACACACAGATACAAATACTTATCTCTTGTAAATATTCTCTGATTGAACCAATGATTCCTCCCGACCATGAGAGAGGTTATCATCCTCATCTCCGCCTATGCTCCACACTAGAGTAATCAGATTTTTGGGCAGCTTATTAGGAATTAGGCCTCTCGACCCCGTGCAGCCTATACTTGGAGCTGCATTGGTATTCCAGCTTTAGTCAAATCTCTTTTTTCTTACAGCATCCTGTTTCTAACCCATCTAATTTCTCTAAATAGAACCCCTTTTCCCATCAAGATTTCCTTTTATCCTTTTTGGAAAAAGTAACTGTGAGAAGTGCCTCTATCTTTATAGTGGGATCTTGGAATACTTTTTTCCATTCAGTTAATCCATTTACTCAAATTAACTTCTTAGTTTTTTCTGATTTGATGAAAAATAAATTTAAAGTCCTATTAACATTATATTCATTAATTCTCTTTCACTTAATAATTCAAATGTATTTTGAAAAAGTTTGTTAAGCATAATTAAAAATAAAATGGGGTGTTAGAGGTGTGGTGATACTATTTATTTATTATTTGAATTTAATAGAAATTATTGAAGACTTTATATGTGAATAAAAATTGCATTCTACTTTCAAGAAATAAATTTGAGAGCATTGCATATTATTTATTAGACTTAGAAGTGAGATAGAATAAAAACAACATTTTCCTTTTATAAAATAAATATGCAAAAGAGTAATTTTAGAGGCTTCAAATATAGATTGTAAGTTGTAAATGAAGTTTGGTTTACCTAACCATCACAACAACTTACTGGATGTAATCCCCATTAAGCATTCATAATTTGCATTATAATCGTTTTGAATTTCAAACATCATATATGTTATGAAGATATAATAGGTTATATTTAGTGAATATTCAATAAATTATTGTATGTTTTACACAAAACCTTCTTATTAGTCCATATGTTGTTTATACATGCATCTTTTCATTGTCAATAACAACTTCATGAGTTGTGATTTCATTAACACAAAAAACCATTGTGAGCATTTTCTTTCAACAAATCACATGTAAATAACACTCTAGTCAACATTGCTAATAGAAGGGGGCATGGGGAAAATACTCCCAACATTTGTAGAGCGTCTACAACTTTTTCTTCATTATCTTTCATGATGCACACAAGGTTCTTTAGTATGCATGCACAATTTATTTTCTGATGCATCCCAAATATTCCATTATTCCTTGAGAATATTAGCCCTACATGCCAACCATTTATGAGAGACCTTATAAATCCATTGCCACAAGATTTATTGCCACTAGCCAAAAAATATGTATTCTTTAACATCCATATATTGAAAAAAATATTTCTTTAGTTTTCTTTACATATGACATACATTGAAACATCTAAAATCATTCCTAATAAAAAAAGTTGTGTTAGTTTCAAGATGCGTTATGCCTAAGACTAGAAACTTTGAAGGTAAAACACCATCAAACAAAATGCAAACTTAGCAGTATTGTGTGGCTATTAAAGAAACACATTATTTTTCATTGATGTATATCTTTATTCTTTTTTACTCTAGTTTAACTATATTCAAAGTATAATAATTACACCAATGCTAGCTATGTGGCATTGTTTTCATATTAACTACAAAATATTTCAAAATAAAATCCACTCCTATTTTCATAACTACAAAATATTTAAAAATTTAAATTTATCTTTTGGACCCCAAAAGCATGAAAGGAGTCTATATGATCCTATGCTCTTGTGTGATTCTTTACATTGGATAAACTGGTAGCTCCATAAATAAAAGGATCCAAGAACAGGCTCTTGGTATTAGGGTTTGTAGGATACCGACCTCTGCTCAGGCTGAAAATGCTATAAGACTAACCACCAGATTTGTTTGGTGGAGTCCAATGATTGAGAAGCTCCATAAATAAGAGGATCCAAGAACATGCTCTTAATATTAGGGTTTGTAGGATACCTCTACTCAGGCTAAAATTGCTAATAAGACTAAGCACCATATTTGTTTGGTGGAGTCCAAGAATTGAGAAAAGATCGAAGACTTTGAATAGGGATGATGGTTGGAAGATAAGTAGTTGTTGGATTCCATTACTAGTCTCTTAGTTGGTTCCTTTCTCCCGTCTTTTTTTTTTATATTGAGATTATTTCTTGATATTTTTGTTCTAGTTAAATATATTTATTTGTTTTTTTACTAGGTTTATTGTTTTTGTTATGATTTGTGTAGGCGTTTTTACTAATTTTAGTTTTCGTTTTAATTATTTTTTCCAACTAGAGTGACTAGATCTTTTATTAGTTTCTTATTATTCTTTTACATTATTTATATATTATTATAGTTTTTGAGTGTGCTTATTTTTTTTTGCATTAATTTCTCATTTATATATTATTATAGTTTTTGAGTGTGCTTATTTTTAACTTTTTATATTTTTTATTAATTTTGATTTTTCTAGTTTGTTATGAATTTACTAATTTTAGTATATACATATATTTTTATTTTTATTTCCTAATTCATTTTATCTTTTATAATTTTTATTTATTTTTATTTATTTTATTTTATTTTAGTTTTATTCTATTTTATTTTTTATTAATTATATTATATTTTAGTATATTTTATTTTATTTTATTTTACTATATTATATTATATTATATTTTAGTTTTATTTTATTTTATTATTTTATTATACATTATATTTTATTATATTTTATTTTTTATTATATTATATTATATTATATTTCTGTTTTTCTTTTTTTCTTTTTTATATTTATCAAATTTCCAAAATATCCCAAATTTCAGTAGACACATCGTTCTAGCAGGTAGCAGGTACAAGTAGACGAGGAGTTTTGACAGAAATGGGTGTCACTGAAAAGGCAATAGGATCGAATATCATCCACTAATCATTAAACCAAATTCTATAGCAATAGCGCGACAAATCTGGTATGCCGTGACGCTGGTAGGTTAGAAAGCGATGTAGATACTACGCCCTGGGAATAGGTACAAGTAGACGAGGACTTTTGACACACAAATGGGTACTACTAGGGATAGACTACCAAAAAAATAAGTCCAATTTTATATGCTTCCACGTCCCAGAAAGTCAACTGTCTTCAAAGACTATGGGTTCCACGGAGATGTCAACCTCCTCCTCGTGGGAGGTCGGAATGAGCTCCAACGCCAATTCCTCGTCCATGGATGGAATTTTTTCCAAATTTAAGTACTGAACACTTTCTGGTTCCGCAAACAGAGAATTCCAAAACGCCGAGTCCTCCGATTCATGCTGGGGGCCATTCGACAGTTGGACGTCAGATACCGAAGACGACTGCGAGGGATGCGAGGGCTCTTCTATACTATTACTCTGCAGAGGAGGCGAAGAACCAAGGATTTCGTTCAAGGCATACTTAGAAGCGGCAACCTGGATTTGCTGAGGGGAAAGAGAAAAGGCGGACGGAATGGCGGGCACAGAATCCGGAAAGTTGAACTTAGCGTTGGGGCCTTTCAGGCAGTACATTGCAGCGTCGAAGGCCCGGGCGGCCTGCTCAGCGGTTCTGTAGGAGCCAAGATAGATCTTGTCCCTGGATCTTGGTATCCGAATTTCTGATACCCATTTGCCCCATTCTCGCAGTCGAATTCCCTTAAATTGCCGGGATGTTTGTCCGCTAACTCCGTTAGGTTGAGCATGGCCACGGTTTTGTTTCTGCGACGGAGGTATCTCCATATTTGGAGACTCAGAATCTCTATGATATCTGCTGGGATGAAAATAATAACTCAACAAATATAGGTATATTGCAATGTTATTACAAAAAATGGAGGCTGTGGACAGAGCTTGCCAAATGGAAAGGCCGTTAAGTGCGGTGAAATGAAATATCGTTCCCTCTCTCTATATATACACCAGTCTATGCAATCAGCAGAATGAGGAACTGAAATTCTCCGTGTGCTTTCCGCGGGCTGCACCCTCTCGGCTAACCTCAAACTACACAAACAGACCTGTTTGACATGAGTTCATGCAAGGAAAATGAATTGAAGTATAGACAGAAAATAGTTGTCATTTACAAAACGTGGGCTGTGGTTGAAATTTCAACATGAAATAGCTGTCATTGACTGTTTCAAACGTCACGTCAGGGAGTATGTGGCATCAACGTTGTCATACGTCAAGAATACCTTTGATGTTTGATGGCGTATCCATTTTACTTTTTGTGAAAAGTTATTTTTTAAACTTTGTTGATTAACGGTGTTAGTTTACTTTATTAGAGCAGTAATCGGAAAATATAAAATTCTTAACCACGACATTTTTAACTTATAATTGGGTTTTGTTACATTAGGATGGCTTCAATACTATTAACCTAAAAATTGCTATAATTCATTTTATAAAACTTAGGTTCACATCACATTTTTTTATTAACTAATTTATTTAAAAATATAATGAATAACCGTTTTAATGATAAATGTTAATTTTCTATTTTGAGTATTATTAATAATATTTTAAAATATTTTGTGGAGATTAAATTTTTATCATTTATTTATTAATTATTAATAATTAAACTTAGATATTGAAAATTTGATTCCAAAATAAATAACATATACACTTATATAAATTAAATAATTCTTAATTACCCATAGACATATATATATACAAGAATTTTTTAAAAAGATATAAAACCGTAAGCAACAACATGATCAACATGACAAGGCCATTGAAGAACAATATACTTCAAGAAAAATCTCATGGGGAGGTTTCCAGCCCTTGTGAAACTACCAAAAGAAGACATCTAAACTCCTGGAGTCACAAATACCAAAGCAAGGTTGTAAAGAAAGTACATAACAATTGGGAAAATTCATGGCTCAAAGTAGTGTTACAAAGAAACCCAAAAAATTGGTGAATGATTCCAAGTATGGACACCTTGTAATATCAAAAATGAATTGTGGGTTAAATGAAAAACATCTCTATTCCAATTAATCAAATATCAAATATACCCTTGGGAATATGCATTGATTTTCCAGCATATTGATTTCGATAATGTTGATAATGCAATTATTCAAATAATGAAGAAGTACTTTGTGAGAATGAAATACGAAAACTCTTTTAGTGAGAATTTGAACCAAAAATAGTAGTGAAACATGCATAATTTTTCCGTTAATATGAAATTACATTTCATGCTCCTTTGACAATGTCCCTAAGGGTGGTGCAAGTTGTAGGGGCCTTCTAAGGCATAGGCGATGGATTGAACCATAGTATTTTAAAGAAAATTTTATGATTTGATAAGGTAGTACTCCAAGTTCCACAAGTATACACACTCTACTTTGGAATTAATGATTTATAGGAAGAAGAGGGCCAAATTAAGTGAAGAATGTGAGAGTACCAACAGTTGAGATGAGTGTGTTAGATCCATGTAGACGGGTTTGAAGACAAGCCAAAGAAGAGGGTGAAGCTTTCAAAATCAATATGAAAAGAGAGGTCATAACCTTAGCCATAGATGGAATTACACATGTGTAGCTTGGAGTGCCTTGATTTGTAATAAATCGAATATTAGGTGCACATTAAATATAAATCATAATATGAAGACCAAATTATTGTTCAGCTAATTACTTAGACATGGCATGAACAATATGGCATGAAGAATTTTTGTTGAGGATGAGAAAATCATTAGAGTTGAGTCTAATTGAAAGAGATTGTTGCAGTTGAAATAGATCCATCAACTATAAAGGAACATGTTTTTCATCAATGAATGGGAAATCCTACTCACGAGAATATTTTATATACAAAATATTAATTGAAAACATAGGCTAACATTTCATTAAACCAAACACAAGTTGAAATAGCTTTAGAAAAATAAAAAAACCTCAACAAACTAGTGCGCAAGATGCTAAGGAATATCAATTAAATGCAATAATAAATCTAGTTAGAGAAATGATCTCAAAAAGTTACAAGAGTATGAAACTAAAACTTGTTCGTCACTCCAAGAAAATAATGACGATCTTCAATTACAAACAATAATTGGAGATAATAATTACATATGAAAATTATAGGGATAAGATTCCCTATTAATGACCTACCCCAAAAGCATAGGTGACATGCGAGAGTGGCCTATCTTACATACCTAATATACCACAAAATATTAAATAACCATCCAGACCCATACAATGCACTAACCCACCTAAACAACCTAACTTCTAATGCACCCCATTAATCTACCTAACCTTCTAATCCATTGGCCCATATGATCTACTAACTATCTAGCCCACATAACCGTCATGACCTTTATTAACTAGGACTCTAAGTGGAAGCTTGCAAGAAGATAAAGAAATATTAGTTGGACACTAATGGGTCTATAACGACATAATGACATGCCAGTCTGATAGTAAGGGGATGTTAGTTAAATTCCAGTGGGACATTGAAAGGGATTTTGTTGATATTTTTTAATGCTAATGAAACGATGTCAAGACACAGATAAATGATAATAAGATGCAAATGAACTATAATTAGAATTTGAAAATGGATATAAGAATAGATAAATTGATGGAAGAGGATGCAAAAAGAGGTTTTTATCTATGACATAGAAAATAACCCTATGTATCACTTTTCAGAATTTGAGCACTAAAGGTTGTAAGAAATGGTAGATAAATAACATATTGTAGTAGTGACAACATTTTCATGCAATATAATATGTTGAAATATACGGTTAATGATATTATATTTTTAATGAAACATTCGAAGGAAGAGAAAGAAAAAGAAAAAAATCCTAAGAAATTAGGTCATGAGTATAAGGATTTAAATACTTAAGAGAAATAATTGCAAAATGAAACTGCAACAATGATTCTTGTAACTAATGTTTTCCTTTTCCTAGTACGATGGATTTTAGCATTATGGGGAAAATCGTAGATAAAGACATTAAGATATGAAAGTTGAACTAGAAACTATTGGGTAACCAAAAAGCACAATATTTGGGGTGTGATATGAAGATGAATATCCTAGAAACTGAATTTGTTCATTTGCAGCGTAGATTATGTCAACACGAATTCCTAGTTGTGATAGTAGCATATAACATTCCTCTAGAAGAGATAAATTTTAATGCTAAAGATGCAACAATTTTTTTTTAGGTAATATCAATAGTAGAAAGAATTTAGTGAACTAGAGTTAACGAAAAGAGTAGAGAAATTTACTAACAAATTAAAATAATCACAACACCAATTAGAAATAAAGAAGAAAGGGTTTGTGTAATATCCCTAAAACCACATAATAACATTTGACATCAAAATATTAGTTTTTTGAAATGTTGATGTGTGGTTATTCTCTCGGCATGCTATGGCTAACATCAATAATTCATTATCAAAATGGCTCTATGATATGCCTGTACCCGTACATAAGAAAAAAATTTCCCATTCTTCCTCCAATGGCATGATCGAATGAATCGAATGTCGTCTTTCATGCACTATATAATAACCTAATTCCTTGATTTCTGCACCTGGGATTTCAATTTTCCCATAGATAGGAATTTTCTTTCTATATGTCCATTAATAATATTCACCTGTGCTTAGGAATTTCTTATCCCTGAGGACACAATTATCGAGTTACTCATGTGAGGTACAATAAAAATGGCATGGAAACATATGGAGGGGAGATACTGCTCTAAATTTAGAGCTCTATGTAGGAGGCTACACTGACGAGCCTTTTATATGATAACATGAACTATATGTTTAAGATTATATAGAATGTGATATCTAGGCAAATGGATTTATCATATGATAGTATTCGCTAGGCTCTTTTGTTTTATGGTCATTGGACCGAGACCTATTGTAACACATTTATACACTGGTTCTATGCAACTGATAGGCTGGAAATTATAGAACCTGACCTCATATGGGAAGTATTGTGCATAAAATATAAGTAACATGCCATTTTCTTGAAAAATATCACACTATTTTGTGTGTGGAAAGATAGAATACTTGTGTTACTTTACATGGTTCATGTGTGTTAATCTTATAAAAACTTATTTCATATGAATACTGTGCATATAAATATAGGAACCCATATTATTTTTATTGAATAGATTGCATTTGAATATAGTGCATAAAATGATGAGAATCTATGTTATTTTTAGTGAAATGATTGCATATGAAACTTGTGCATAAAAGTATTAGAATCCACGCTAAATTATGGACAAAAATATGAATCTTGTGCATAAAAATATAAGAATACATGCTATTTTGTTGAAAATATTTCCATATGAAACTTGTGCATAAAAATATAAGAATCTATGTTATTTTTCTTGAAAATATTGCATATGAATCTTCTGCATAAAACGATAAGAATCCCTGTTATTCTTTTTGAAAAGATTGTGTGGATTATTGTGCGTAACAATATAACTTCACTTCCTTGATTTCTTTGAAATAATTGCATAAGTTGACTGTATTGAAAATATAGCATGTTCTTGCGCACAGAAATATAAGTTAACATTTTTTATTTTTGTGGAAATATTTTGTGGATTGTTTGGAACAAAGATAAGTTAAATACATAAATTTCTGAAAAATATTTCATGGAATCTTGTGAACAAATATTAGCTAACTATATTAATTTCTTGGAAAAGTTTAAGTTTCCATGTTCCATGCAAAGAGACAAGTGAATGAACATATTTTGTTGAAAATATTTCAGAGGTAAGTTAACTATGTTCTTGTGCATGGAAAGATAAGTTAACTATGCTGGTTTCTTGAATAGATGAATTTTTTCAATCTCATGCCCATTCTTTATTCACATGCAACTTAACATAAATTTGGTTTGCATGTGATACTCCGACAAAAATTCATTATCACATGCATGATCATCATTCACATACAAATTTCAAGTGATTATTATATAGTTAAAGGTGGTATTGTAGTTGGAATAAGGATTGATAGGGGAGATTTTATGTATTTAATTTATTTATATAAATAGGCATGCTTGATATTATTTGTGAATTTTATTTAATTCATTTGTGACATGGATAAAAAAACATGCTTGTATAATTATATGCATATAATTAAAGAATGTGAAATATGAATACAAAATCATGCTTTATAATTTTACACAATTATTTAATGAAAAATAAGTAACTATGGGTTTTGGATGAATTTATTAATGCATTGGAAATATAAAAAATTAGAAATGCATCTATAAGTATGTGTGTTTGCATAATGCATTATAATAAAAACAAAAAAAACTAGTTGTATTAAATGATTATTAACCAATGTTTTAGTTGTCTTGCACTTGGAGAGGCATATAAAAGTAAAAGATTTAGGATGATTTTTAATGTTTTTATGCATGTGCAAGAAAGTGAAACATGAAAATATGTATAACACATAGAAGAGTATTCATGGAGATCGACTATTTTGGTTTTGAAAAAATGACATTTTTTCCTAATCACTACATAGGAGTTGTGGATGATAGAAATTGCAAGAAAGAAATTTGACTTGTGAAAAGAATGGATTGATA
This sequence comes from Pinus albicaulis, assembly GCA_034641835.2. Lineage (NCBI taxonomy): Eukaryota > Viridiplantae > Streptophyta > Pinopsida > Pinales > Pinaceae > Pinus > Pinus albicaulis. Next base: position 1,215,478,592 of record CM076579.1, read on the forward strand.
GTTTAAAATATATCCCTTTTGCAACAATGGATAGATGGATTATAACTAAGACTATGGAAAAAAAATAGGTAATTATGTGTGAATATTGATTCATCCACAGTGAAGGATCGTTAAATTCAATTTACAAGGGATAATTTATTGCAGGAAACAACCATGCCACAAAGGTAATATGGTCGAGAGTGTTGGGTAACTTGTTTGAGAAACATGAAATCATGTTGAATGTATTGACCTCTAGTTAATTATATTTGAATTAAATATTATGTTCTTTTGTAAAATTTTAATAATGGACAAGGGATGGACTCCCTTATTGTCATTGAATGGTGGGTGAAATCCCTAATGGAATTTTAATAGAATAAATGTTTTTTTGTTTTTCCATTTAGGGTTTCAAAGCTATATCAGTGTTTAACTATGTCATTTCTATTTGGTTATATTGATGATGTTGTTACCTTGCATGTTAGGTTCCTATATTACTAGTATAGTCCCTTATTGTTGTTAGTGTAACCCCGTTATTGTTATTTTTGTACCCCTGTAACCCCCATATTGTTATTATTGTGCCCTTAAATTATTATTGTTAGGTCGGTTAGGATTACATTGTGGCCCCATGGACTCCTATATATAGAAAGGAGGTTTTGTCATTTGGATCATCCAAGAATTGTTCATTTATGTAATGTATTGAAGGTTTCTCCCTAGAAGTGGCTGACTTATAAGGCGTTGATCTCTCTTTTCTTCTACTTTCAAAGCTAGTTTCATAACATTTGGTATCAGAGCTTTGGATTTTAGGGTTTCGCTGCTCCAAACAGGTCATCGTGGAATTTTCACTATAACGTTTTTTCTACAAAGGTTCAGAAGCTAAAATATTTAGAGCCTGAAGCCGAAATCTTGAGGAACATTGTCGCAAAATTTCAGAGCCTGGTTCGCAATATTTTCGGAGATATGGTCTGTGGAAGTTAGGGATTTTTCAGGCTCCCGAATTTCATCTCAAAGAGGTGATTGTGGGAAAATATTCATAACTCTCTCTCTGAGCTTCAGATTGGAATGTTGTAAAGAGTGGCTACAAGTAAACGAACCGTAGTTTCATGTTTATCAATTTTAGAGCTGAAGGAGGAAACAATGACACGTGTAAAGTCCTACAAGTTCGCTCTACTGAACAAATCCATAATTAGGTCATTGTGGGAGATTGGTCATAAATTTTCCTTGAAGAATCCAAATTAGGTCATACCTATGGCATTTGAAAGAGGATTCAGAGGGTTACCGCAGTGCCAAATTTGAGATATTGAAGATCCTAAATCACAGAGATAATTCAGTTTCAATATAGAGCTCCTCAAAAGAAATAAATAGGTTGGTATTTTTTTCCGAATTGCATAAGTCTTGTGTAAAAAATTAGTTTGAAGTGATTCCAAGGGCCTGTTGAGCATATATTTCACTATTGGGTTCTGAAATGCCTCCTAAAAAGAATTCAACACCCATTAAGGCCTCACAATATTCTGCTATGGCTCATGAAGATGAAGAATTGCAACATGATATATCAAAATTACAAGAGCAAGTGCACCAAATTTCGCTCTCACAAAGAGCAAGAAAAAATGAAATGGAAGTTTTTAGGAAAGGCATGGATGCGAAGATGGATGGTTTGACGAATAATATGGATGGTTTGAAGAAAGGCATGGAAGCTAAAATGGATGGTGTGGAAGCTAAGATGGAGGAAATGGAAGAAAAAATGAAATAAAATATGGAAAACATGAAGAATGATCTAAAATCAGACATGGAAGATTTGAAAATGTTGATACAAGAAATTATTCCTAATAGCGAAAAGATAGGAGAGGAAACTCATGATGAGAACAAAATAAATGTTAATCGTGATTTCATAAACTCTAATGTTCGATTGAAGAACCACCATATTCCAAAGATGGATATGAGGAAGTTTGATGGCAAGGATACCATAACATGGATACTATAGATGGAGAAATATTTTGATCTCAATAATGTGAAAAACACACAGAAGGTACACATTGCAACTTTACATTTAGAAAAAAATAAATTTTTATGGTATCGATGGCTTTGCTCCCGTAAAAAATTGTCATTTGGTCAATTTTTGCGAAGGAAATGGTAGCACATTATGAGGATAAAAAGAGCAACACCTTATTTAACTAATTGATTAATCTCAAACAAAAGGGTTCAATGGCGGAGCACATTGAGGACTTCCAAAAATTGAATATAAGGGTAACTGATATTCCATAGGAACATAGGATTTATGTCTTCATAAGGACTTTAAAGGATAACATCCAACATGAATTTCGCATTTGGGAACCTAATTCATTGGGAAAGGCATTCAGGTTGGCAAGAAAAATTGAATGTAAAATTATGGCGACAAGGAAGCCTACCAATCACATCTATAAAGATGGAAGTGTTGTTACTCTTAGACTTCCACAACCTACAAGGTTGACACGAAAAAAATTGGATGAAAAAAGAGCAAAAGGGCTTTGCTATAGTTGTGATAGAAAATACACTAAAGGTCATAAGTGCGTTGAGAAGAAATTATTTTACATAGATTGTGAAGAGGAGGAATAAAATGAAGAAGATGCTTCAAAAGTAGAGGATATACACCAGGAAGAAACCCTAGAAGAAGAATAAATGAGTCCGAACATATCATGTAATGCATTGGCAGGAATTAGCACTCCTCAAACTCTCAAGATAAAAGGACATATCAAGAAGAAAAAGGTAATAGTTGTTGATTGATTCGGGTAGTACCCATAATTTGATTCATTTTAAGGTAGAAAATGAATTGAATTGTTTCCTATACCCAACACTAGAATGTCAAGTGATGGCTGCAAATGGAGAAAATATAAATTGCTCTGGAAAATGCCATAATATCAAGCAAGTCATGGGGGAATATGTATTAAATATTCCAATGCTTTCCATACCAATGGGAGGTGTTGATGTTTTACTAGGATTACAATGGTTACAATATTTGGGGACGATAGCTTTTAATTTTCAAGAACTTTTCTTGAATTTTTTTTCAGAAGGAAAGGAAATCGAATTACGGGGTATCGCAGGGAAGCCATGAAAGATAATAAGCTCTAATTTCATGAAAAATCTTCTAAAGAAAGAACAACAGGGTGTAATTTCACAATTATGGTCACTAGAAGTTCCAACATCAAAATCATCTATTTCTCCAGATCTCCAAAAATTATTTGACAATCTTTCCAAGGTGTTTGATACTCCCAAAGGATTCCCACCTATTCGTGATCATTATCATGCTATTAATTTGATTCTAGGAAGTGTTCCTCCAGACATCAGGCCTTACAGATATCCTTATGTCTAAAAGAGCGAAATTGAACGTATGATTGCAGAAATGTTCGAGGCTCATATAATTCAACCTAGTCAAAGTTCTTTTTCTACTCCAGCAGTATTGGTGCACAAGAAATATGGATCATGGTGCATGTTCCCGGATTATAGGGAGCTCAATAATCTCACTATTAAAGATAAATTTCCCATTCCTGTGATTGATGAATTATTTGATGACTTACATGGACCAATTTATTTTACCAAGTTGGATCTTGGTTCAGGATATCATAAAATTAGAATGAAGACTGAAGATATTCCGAAAACAATATTTCGAACTCATGAGGGTCATTATGAATTTTTGGTCATGCCTTCTGGCCTTACCAATGCACCTTCTACATTTCAAGGGTTGATGAATTCCATTTTCAAACCCTTCCTTATAAAATTTGTGCTAGTATTTTTTGATGATATACTAATCTACAACAGGTCTTGGAAGGTTCGTGTTCAACATGTTGATAGGGTGCTCAAACTATTGGAGGAGAAACAACTATATGAAAAAACATCTAGATGTTTCTTTGGAGTACAAGAGGTGGAATATCTGGGTCATATTGTATCTCACGAGGGTGTTAAGGTAGACCCTAAAAAAATTAAAGCCATTATGGAATGGAAATTCCTCACAACCATAAAGCAGTTGCGAGGATTTCTCGGGTTAACAGGGTATTATCACAAGTTTGTTAAGAATTATGGGAGAATAGCAGCACCTCTAAGAACATTATTATATAAATATGCATTTTCATGGACTCCTAAAGAAACTAAGGCCTTTGAACATCTTAAAGAGACAATGTGCATAACACCAGTCCTAGCTATGCCAGACTTCACAAATTTTTTTTTTGTGGAATTTGATGCCTCTAAAAATGGAATTGGTGTTGTTTTAATGCAAGAAGGAAGACCCATTACTTTTGAAAGTTGTTTAATCAAAGGAAATTATTTACAAAAGGCTATTTATGAGAAGGAAATTTTGGAAATACTACATGCACTAAATAAATGGAGACCTTAGCTAATGGGAAGACACTTCAAGGTAAAAACCGATCATGATAGTCTTAAACACTTTTTGGAACAAAGACTATCTTCAGAAGAGTAGCAAAAATGGGTCACAAAGATGTTGGGTTATGAATTTGAAATCATCTACAAAAAAGGGAAGCTAAATGTTGTTGCAGATGCACTCTCAAGAAAGGATGAAGAGTTGGAAGCATTGCTTTGTGCCATTTCAATTATCCAACCAGATTGGATAAATGAAGCAAGGGATGAATGGAAGAAGGATGAAAAAGTGTGGAATCTCATTCAAAATTGCAGTAAGATCCTAGTACATCTGATACATTTAGTTGGAAAAATGATTCCTTATGGTACAAATATCACTTATATATTTGCAATAATTCCCAAATAAAAAAAAATACTCAATTGGAATTTCACACTTCTCCTTTAGGGGGACACTCGATATTTTCAAAAATTTACCACTTGGTGAAGAAAGATTTTTTTTGGGATGGCCTTAAATCTGATATTCAAAATTTTGCGGTGGAATTTTTGGTTTGCCAGCAAAAAAAAGTTGAGACAATTAAGGCCCCGAGTCTTCTACAACATTTATCCATTCGAAGTCAACATTGGGAGGATATTTCAATGGATTTTATTGCAGGTTTACCTAATTCCAAAGGAAGGAGTGTCATCATGGTGGTAGTTGATAGAATTATCAGGTATGCACACTTTTGGTGCATTATCTCATCCATTTAAAGCGAGTACAATTGCTATTGCATTTATGGAAACAATTCAGAAGCTACATAGAAACCCAAATATTATTGTATGTGACAGAGATCCCATTTTTACCGGAAATTTTTGGATGGAATTATTTTCTTGTTTCGGTACTCAACTAGCTCATAGCTCATCTTATCATCCTCAATCCGATGGTCAAACATAGATAGTGAATAAATGTTTCGAATGATATATTCATTGTTTTGTATCTGATAAGCAAGCACAACGGGTCAAGTGGTTACCTCTCGCTGAATGGTGGCATAACACTTCCTTCCATACTGCAGCAAAAATGACCCCATTTATGGCACTTTATGTATATCATCCATCATCCATCACATATTATTTAAGGGAAAATGCTAGGGTTCAGGCAGTGGAGGATCACGTCGAGCATCAACAAGAAGTTCTCCAACTCTTAAAGGATAACCTAAATTTGGCACAAAATCAAATAAAACAAAAAGAAGATCAACATCGCAGTGAGAGAATTTTTGATGTGGGAGATTGGGTATTTTTATGGCTATATCCATACAAAAAAATGTACCTCCAGCAAGCTAGGAAGGATAATAAATTATTTCCAAGGCACTATGGTCCTTACAAGGTTTTGCAAAAGATTGGTACTATGGCATACAAAATGGAGCTTCTTTCTTCTTCGTGAGTGCATCTAGTTTTCCATGTTTCATGCTTAAAAAAGGTTATAGGGGACAAAATTCCAGTTCAAACAATATTGCCAGAACTTGATGAGGAAGGAAAAACCATATTTGAACCTAAAGTAGTCACAGAAACAAGAACTCGACAACTATGAAATCGATCAATTTCATAGTATCTCATCAAATTGAAGAACTTACCCACTGGAGATACTACATGGGAGGATGGTAATTTTATACAAAATCACCCAGAGCTACTCAAGCATTAAGGACAATACTTTTTTTAAGGGGAGGAGCATGTTAGGTCCCTATATTACTAGTATAGTCCCTTATTGTTGTTAGTGTAACCCCCTTATTGTTATTGGTGTACCCCTGTAACCCCCATATTTTTATTATTGTGCCCTTAAATTATTATTTTTAGGTTGGATAGGATTATATTGTGGCCCCATGGACTCCTATATATAGAAAGGAGGTTTTTTCATTTGGATCATCCAAGAATTGTTCATTTATGTAATGTATTGGAGGTTGCCCCCTCGAAGTGGCTGATTTCTAAGGCATTGATCTCTCTTTTCTTCTATTTTTAGAGCTAGTTTCACAACATTGGATGATATTGGAAATTACGTCACTCAGTATGTTATAAATAAGCTCTCATTTATTGACCAATGTAATGATGCAAATCCACAACAAAATGAAATTTGTTAACAAGTCGTAGTAATAATTATTTATTTACAAGATGTGTTATTCATTTTCTAAGGTTACTTCACTTCATGATGGTGATTTTAAAATTTGATAATTAGTTGAGTATGCGATATGAAATTTGGAATATTACATGTGAGTAAATATGGTAAAAACAATTTTCATGTGTATTTTTTCTCAAGGTTTACGGAAGGATGTTAGGAGTGTTATCAGAGCAAGTTTTGCAGCACTCACACCTAATGGTTCAACAAGAACAAGTAGAGGTATGATGTTATTGCATATAAGATTAGGTATTACATTAACAAAACTACATGGAAATGGATGATGGTATTAATGATTGCATGTAAGAATTATAGTGTTAATTACTACCTTGAAGAATAATTGTACTCATGTAATTTAAGACTTTTTGTGGATAACAACCAATTAGAAATTCATTTACATTGGTTGTAGTTAAGTCTTGGAAAAATTGGAATACTCAAACTGTAAATAGTGATAATGTCGACTAAGTAGAAGCCATGACATGCATAGTTTCATGATAATGTTTAATGGCACATTTAAATAAAAAATGATTAGAGTTGTAATGTATTTCTTATAAAAAGAGAATGGATTTTTTTCTTTTCCAATAATGAAAACATTGGGTCATGAAAGAATATAAAAATGAAAGGGATTTCCTTGAATTGGATAATATAACGCTTAAAGAGACATTAAAATAAACCCCTCGAATAATTAGAATAAACAATGTGTCAAGTGGAAGATCTTCACTGTAATGGCTAATGGTCAATTGTGTCTTGTCATGGAATTACTTTGAATTTTGAATTTTTATTGAGTTTATAATATTTAGTAACATTGACTATTTAATATATTTCACTACCTCCCATGAATTAGAATATGATGGCATAATTATTGTTAATTGAAATACTAATAAATTATATGCAATCTATTGATCAACTATTCAACTTTTGTTCGAAGGAATATTGCAATATGCATCATTCATTTTTTTTATTTAAGGTCATTGTTAAGCTGTAAACAATGTGATGGTGGTAATCCATACTCATATTATTTTCTTAATGGTGGGAATATGTGTTTGAGTATGTTTTTAACTTCCAAATTATTACCATATTTTTTATTGACATGTGAGCACTAATGGTAAAATCATGTTCTTATATGAGTAAAGCTTTGTGTATGTTTTTATGCATATAAAGATAGTATGCAAGAAACTATGATGGCTATGAAAATGGATAATTTTTTTAAAAATGCATACACATGACTGTAAGTTTTTTAATGTTACAAAGAACTTTGATCACAATAGAAATAGTGTCTTTAAAAGTGACCGATTTAGTAGAAATATATTTTTATGTCAATAATAAGAATCGAAAGGAAAAGGGTGTGCCCTTCCATATGAATATGCATAAATGGTAACTGGTGTAATAGGGACAAAATAAATTCTTTGATATTTTAATAATACATTGTCAAATAATGGAAATTCATGATATTAAATAGATTATGTATGTTCTATCAACTTAAAGATAGAACGAGTATCAACTAGATGTTTTTTATTACATTGGTCGCTCAAACCTCATACATCAAAATGTAATCTTAAAAGTTAATGATGTTGGGATGGTGTTAGTATGAACGAGTTAATATACATCATGCATCTACAAAAATATTACATTTTCATCCTTTATGAGTATTTTTGGTGGCACTACATCAAACTAATTAGTTAGGTCCATTATGTTGTAGAATTTTGGTGTCTTCGTTATCACTTCTAACGAGAATTTGGAGAGGATTTTGAATCGATTCAAATTACTAATTTATTTGAGCACAAAATTACATGTGATTGAATTTAAGTATTAATGATACATAGTGGTTCATGACTGAATGCATGTGCATGACATGTATTGAATGTAAATGTTTCGATTAAAATGGATATATCTTTTAGAAGGTATTATTTACTTAACTGTTGTCATGGAAAAAATATTCATGCAAACTTTATTTTAATTCCTTTAAAGGATTTTTCTAGAATATGCACCCTTATTTTATATACTTATTCTTAAATCATGAAACATGTTTTCATAGTTGAAAATTGATAGGACCGGTACCTTCCTACTCTGTTGAAGTGTTGAGAACATTGATGCATTTCAAAAATGAAATGCATCTGGAATATATTTCACAAGATATTCTGTAAATAAAATATTTTGTGTAAGGTGTGCTTAACTAGGGGTAGCGTTAGGTCCCTATAATACTAGTTTATCCCCTTATTTTTATTGTAAGTGTAATCCCATTATCGTTATTTTTATACCCATGTAGTCTCCCTATGGTTAGTATTGTGCCCCATAGAAGCCTACTATTTTTATTGTTGTCCCCTTACATTATTATTGTTATGTAGGCACTGATTATATTGTGACCACTTAGACTCTCATATATAGAAGGTAGGTTTTGTCATTTGTATCATCCAAGAATTGTTCATTTATGTAATGTAAGGGAGGTTCACCCCTCGAAGAGGCTAATTTCTAAGTCATTGATCTATATTTTCTTCTATTTTGTGAGCTAGCTCCATAGCATTTGGTATCAAAGCTTTGGATTCTAGGGTTTCGCTTCTTCAAACAAGAAATATTGGAATTTACTCTATACCATTTTTTATACAAAGCTTTAGAAGCCGAAACTAAAAACATGTGGAGTCGTAATGCTGGGGCACATCATGTATGGATTTCACATATTGCTTCACTATATTTTCAGAGATATGATGTGAGGGAGTTAGAGCTTTTGTGGGCTCCATATTCTCATCTCAAACAAGCGACCGAGGGAAAATCATCATAATTTTTGTGTCAGGCATCGAATTTGACTCTATAAAAAATGATAAAAAATGAATGGTCTATATTTTTATGTGTATCAATTTCAAGCCCAAAGGTCGAAATAGTTACATGTGGAATCCCATACAAGTTTTCTCTACTGAGCCAGTCCATAATTAGGTCATTGTGAGATATCGAGCATAACGTTATATTGAAGAATCAAAATTAGGTATGACCTGTGGCATTGGAAATAAGACTCAAAGGGCTACTACAAAACCAAATTTCAAATCATGGGGATCCGAAATCACAAAGATACATTAGCTTAAATATAGGGCTCCTCAAAAGCAATAAAAAGGTGTGTATTGTTTTTAAAATTGCAAAACATGTTTTTGAAAAATAAGTTTGAAGTGATTCCAAGGGAATATTGAAGCATTGTTATCATTATTGGGTTCTAAAATTCCTCTCGAGGATAATTCCACATCCATTAAGACATAAAAAATCTCTACTATCACGCATGAAGAGGAAGAAGTGCAACATGATATATCACAATTACGAGACCAAGTGCAAAAAATTTTACTCTCCTAAAGAGTAAAAATAAATAAAATGAAATCTAAGATGAAAGGTTTGAATAAAGACGTGGATGGTATAAATAATGGCATTGAAACTATGATCGATGGTATAGAAGAAAAGCTGAAAGGAAACATGGAAGACATGAAGAATCATCTAAAATCAAACTTGGAAGGTTTGAAAGAAGGTTTGACAAAGTTGCTTCAAGAAATCATTCTTAATGAAGAAAAGGTTGTAGATGAAACTCATGATGAGAAAAAAATAAATGGCAATCACGATTTCATAGACTATAAATTTTTATTTAAGAACCACCATATTCCAAAGATCGATATGAGGAATTTTTATGGCAATGATCAGTATTTGAATCTCCATAATGTGAAAAAAAAACAAAAGATACGCATTGCAACTTTATATTTAGAACCCAATCAATTTTATGGTATTTATTTCTTTGTTATTGTAAACCACTTGTCACTTGGATAATTTTTACTGGAAAAACAATAACACATTATGAGGATACATAAATTAACACCTTCTTTAGCTAATTGATAAATCTCAAGCAAAAGGGTTCAATGGTGGAGCACATTAAGGACTTTAATAAATTGAATATAAGGGTAAAATATATTCCATAGGAGCATAGGAATGATGTATTCATAGAGAATTTAAAGGATAACATCGAACATGAGGTTCACCTTTGGGAACATGAGGTTCACCTTTGGGAACCTGATTCATTAGAGAAGGCATTCAGGTTGGAGACAAAATTTGAAAGAAAAATTATGGCAACAAGGAAGCCTACCACTCACACCTATAAATATGGAAGGGCTTCTTCTCCTAGTCTTCCATAACCTACAAGGTTGACACCACAACAATTGGAAGAAAAAATATAAACATGGCTTTGTTACAGTTGTGATAACACATATACTAAAGGCCATAATTGTGCTGAGAACAAATTATTTTACATATATTGTGAAGAGGAGGAAGAAAAGGAACAAGAAACTTCAAAATAAGAGGATATACATCAGGAAACAACCTTAGAAAATGAAGAAATGAATCTCACCATATCTTGTAATGCATTGGAAATAATTGAAACTCCACAAACACTCAAGATAGAAGGACATATCGAGGAGAAAAATGTAATAATGTTGATTAATTCAGGTAGTACCCATAATTTTATTCATTATAAGATAACCAAGAAATTGAATGGCTTCTTATATCTAGTACGAGAGTGTCAAGCGATGGTTGCAAATGGAGGAACTATAAATTTCTCTGGAAAGTACCATAATATCAAGCTAACCATGGGGGGATATGTATTGAATATCCCAATTCTTTCCATTCCAATGGGTGGTACTGATGTTGTACTAAGAGTTCAATGGTTACAATATTTTGGTATAATGGCCTTTAATTTTCAAGGACTTTTCTTGAATTTATTTTGGGAAGGAAAGGAATTTGAATAAATGGGTATCGTAGGGAAACGTGGAAATATGATAAGCTCGAGTTACACAATTATTCTAATTGGAGTTTCAAACATCGAAGACATCTATTTCCCCAAATCTCTAAAAAGTCTTGGAAAATGATTCAAAGGTATTTGAGACTCCCAAATGCCTCCCACCTATTCATGACAATGATCATGCTATATATTTGATTACAAGAAGTGTTCCTCCAAACATCATGCCTTACAAATATCCCTATGCCCAAAAGAGCGAAATTGAACATATGATTGCAAAAATGCTAGAGGTTAGTATAATTCAACCTAGTCAAAGCTATTTCTCTGCTCTAGTATTATTGGTGCATAATAAAGAGGGATCATGGTGCTTGTGTATGGATTATAGGGAGCTGACAAAAATCCCTATTAAAGATAATTTTCCCATTCCTGTCACTGATGAATTCTTGGATGAATTACATGGAGAAATTTAATTCACCAAGTTGGATCTTCGTTCAGGATATCATCAAATTAAAAGAAGACTAAATACATTTCAAAAATAACATTTAGAGCTCATAAGGGTCATTATGAATTTTTTTCATTCATTTTGGCATTACTAATACACCTTCTACATTTCAATGGTCGATGAATTCCATTTTCAAACCCTTCCTTAAAAAAATAGTGTTATTATTTTTTAATGATATACTAATCTACAAGTCTTGGAAGGATCATGTTTAACATGTTGAAAATGTGCTCAAACTATTGGAGGAGAAACAATTATATGAAAAAACATCCAAATGTTTCTTTGCATTATAGGAGGTGCAATATCTAGGTCCTATTGTATCTCATTAGGGTGTTAAGGTAGAACCTAACTAAATTAAAGCCATTAGGAATGGAAAATCCCCACAAAAATAAAGCATCTACAAGTATTTCTCGGGTTAATAGGGTATTATTCCAATTTTTTTAAGAATTATGGGAGAATAACAAAACCTCTAACAACATTATTGAAGAAAATATGCATTTTATTGGACTCTAGAAGAAGCTAAGGCCTTTGAACATATTAAAGAATAAATATGCCAAGCACCGATCTTAGCTACACCAAACCTCACAAAAACATTTATTGTGGAATTTAATTCCTCAGGAAATGGAATTTATGTTGTTTTAATGCAAGAAGGAAGACCAATTTCTTTTAAAAGTCGACAAATCAAAGGAAAGTATTTACAGAAACCTATTTATGAGAAGGAAATTTTTGCAATACTGAATGCAGTAAATAAGTTGCAACCTTACCTTATGGGAAGACACTTCAAGGTAAAAAAATTCATGATAGTCTTAAATGCTTTTTGGAAAAAATATTATCTTTAGAAGAGCATTAAAAATGGGTCACAAAGATGTTGGGTTATTACTTTGAAATCGTCTACAAAAAAGGGAAGTTAGATGTTTTTGCAGATGCACTCTCAAGAAAGGATCGGGATGTAGAAGAATTTCTTTGTGCCATTTCTATTATCCAACCATATTGGTTAAAAAATCAAGGGAGGAATGGAAGAATGAAGAATAAGTGTGGACAATCATTCAAAATGTGCAACAAGATCCCAGTACATCTAATAAATTTAGCTGGAAAAATGATTCATTATGGTACAAAGATCACTTACATATTTTTAATAATTCCCAACTAAAACAAATTATTATTTTTTAATTACACGTCTCTCCCTTATGAGGAAACTTGGGATTTTTAAAAACATGCCACAGGGTCAAGAAAGATTTTAATTGGGTTGGCCTTAAATATTGCATTCAAAATTTTGTGGCAAATTTTTTGGTCTGCCAAAAAAATAAAGTTGAGACAATTAAGTCCTTGGGTCTGCTACAACCTTTATCCATTCCAACACAACATTGGGGGGAGATTTCAATGGATTTTATCATAGGTTTGCGCAAGTTGAAAGGAAAGAGTGACATCATGGTGGTATTTGATAGACTTACCAAGTATGCCCACTTTTGTGCATTATCTCATCCATTTAAATCTCGTAGAAATGGTACTACATTTATGGAAACAATTCAAAAGATACATGGAAACCCAAGGATTATTGTAAGCGACAGAGATCCCATTTTCACTGGAAATTTTTGGACGAAATTATTTTCTTGTCTAGGTACTCAACTAGCTCATAGACCATCTTATAATCCTCAATCTGATGGGAAAAATGAGAGAGTGAAAGAAAGTTTGGAATGATATATTCATTACTTTGTATCTGATAAAAAAACATAATGGTTCAAGTGCTTACCTCTGGGTGAATGGTGGTATAACACTTCCTTCCACACTGCAGCAAAAATAACACAATTTATGACACTTTATGGATATCATCAACTGTCCATCAAATCATATTCAAGAGAAAATTCTAATTTTCAAGGAATGTAATATCAAATCAAGTATCAAAAACAAGTTTTCCAACTCTTAAAGGATAGCCTAGCTTTGGCATAGAATCGAATGAAACAACAGGAAGATGAACATCACAGTGAATTTTTTTTTATGTAGGCGACATGGTATTTTTATGAATATAACCATACAAAAAATTTCCCTCAAGTAAGCTAGGAAGGATAATAAACTATCTTCAAAGTAATATGGTCCTTAAATGGTGTTGCAAAATATTTTTACTATGGCATACAAATTGGAGCTTCCTGCATCGTCCCTAGGGCACCTAGTTTTCCATGTTTCATGCTTAAAGACGGTTATATGTTACAAACTCCCAGTTCAAAAAATATTTTTATAACTTCATGAGGAAGGAAAGAACATATTGGAATGTGAATTATTCATGGAAACAAGAACACGACAACTACGTAATGGATCAATTTCATAGTATCTCATTAGGTGGAAGAACTTACATGCTGAAAATTCCACATGGGAGGATGAGAATTTTTTACCGAATCATCCAAAGCTACTGAAGCATTGAGGACACCAATTTTTTGAATCATATGGGCATGTTAGGTCCCTATAATACTAGTCTATATCCTTATTTTTATTGTTAGTGTAGCCCCTTTATTTTTATTTTTATGCCTACGTAGTCCCCATATTGTTATTATTGTGCCCCATAGAGGCCCACTATTGTTATTGTAGTGCCCTTACATTATTATTGTTATGTAGGCTATGATTATATTGTGGCCCCTTAGACTCATATATATAGAAAGTAGGTTTTATCATTTCTATCATCCAATAATTGTTCATTTATATAATGTAAAGGAGGTTTCCCCCTCGAAGCGATTTATTTCTAAATTATTGATCCATCTTTTCTTGTATTTTGTGAGATGTTTGCATAACAAGTAACTTGATGGAAGCATAGTGACATCACTAGTATTTCAGAAACACAGAATATACGAACCAGTGAAAGGTAACAATTTGCAATGTGATTTGCAACTAAAATGTGAGATATAATGTAACATGTTTACTGTTATGCAAACATGACATGAAATATGTGTGCATATTAGTTATAGTGATGTTTTTTTGAAATAAATGTTGATTATTATGGGGAAAATTTGAAATTAACATCATGTGTGTGACATTAGATGTCATTCATTATTCCTATGAATTGTTGGATTTTGGGGGATGCCGTGATTGAAGGCCAAAATTTTGAGGATGCTTGGGTAGTAGAGTTTGAAACTTTTCAAGGAATCATGAGCTGGTAGGAATCATATGTTGGGAAATGTTTTAAGGAAGCATTCGATGATAGCGAGAATAAAATTGTGACTTCAATTTTATGCATATTTCAAAATAACATCAAGGAAAAGTGGTAAATCCATTTTAAAATGACTTTTATGATTTTATAAGATGACATGTGCTTGAAAAGTGAGAAGTAAATATTCTTTATGAGAAAGTAAATATATATTTTTTTAATAACATGGAAGTGTTTATTTACTATTATTTGTTTTGAGAAAATTAGACTATCCACCACATCAGCGCTTAAATTATCGACTGTTAGGAAATAATGAAAATTAGTTCTGGTCGATCAAGGGATAGTAAAAATTCTCATTTTTTTTCCAAAGTGATGACCGTGCTTGGCTGGTTTGACCACCAAGAGTTAACATGACTGGCGATAAATGTCATTGGTGGAAGACCACAAAAATATAACATGAGTGGAGAGAAATGTCATGGGTTGAAAATGTATGGAAATACTATGGGAGAAAGGAATTTTGAATTGAAAGGTTCTAGTGGGAGATAAAGATTGGACCTATACCCATATATAGAAATAAATTGCTTAGGTTGAGGAGGTGTAAATCGATGAAAGAATTATGATTAGTTTCCTAGGAGGAAAGGATCCCAGCGCTCGGGGAGGAACTATTGAAATTCTAGTTTGAGGGCTTCCTCTATTGTATTTCCATGAATTCACGATACCAGTGTTGTGGTTGTCTTTAGAAAGATCTATGATAGTATCCACTTTGTGAAATTCTGACTAATTTGATGATTTATGTGATTAAATAATTTATATTCTCTGAGTACTCATAGAGTTAAAAATATTTGGTATAATATTTGATTTAAAATGTTTTGATTAAAAATAATGTGATTATTATTGTGAGATACTAACTAGATATAGTGGTCATATTCCATGGGGTGCTTTCCATGGAGGCTAATAAACCACCAAATATGCATGCTATCGAGTTGATAAAGCACTCTTAGAATGATTTCAACAAATTATCATTACTACAAAATGACTAATTAGTTACAAAAAATTGACTAAAATTTGTCTAAATGTCATTTTTCTAGTCGATGACCAATAGTGGCTAATTTATAGTATCTTATAACGCAACCAATTTTTAGTCATATTTAGCTTAATCATTAATTGGTTGTCTCAATTTTATCATCTAGTAGTATATTTAGTCATAAATTTGGTCATTAATTTAGTCATTTATTTACTCATTAATTTCCACAATTAATGACAAAATACACAATAAAATATACTACTACATGATCACCAATAAAACCAATTAATTACCAAATAAATATGACCAAAATATTGGTTGCATTATAGGATACTATAAATTTTCTACTAATACTAAGGTATATGCAAATTTTAGTCATAATTTGAAACTAATTAATGGCCAAATAAATATGACTAAATTTCTGACGTGTTATAAGATACTCTAAATTAACTACAAATAGTGTTATATATGAAAAATTTAGGCATCATTTGTAGTCACAAGTTTACCATTTACATTAGTCATTTATATTTTTTAGGTAATTTTATATTCATTATATAAAGGTTTGATTTAGTAGTTTATATTCATTTAATTTACTTTCATTGACAATCATTATAAACTACTAATTTTGTTGTATATTCATTGTATTTGTGTTCATAATTAATCAATAGAAAATACTAATTTAGTAATTTTATATTGATTTTATATGTTCATTATTAATCAACATAAATTAATCAGTATGCTTTTGTGACTATATTAAAATATGTCATATAATGTGCATATTCATCTAATATGAAAACAAAATTTTATATGTGTTAATTAAAATACTAAATAATATCAAGTACCACTATAAATAATTTAATCGACATAAATTGTATTATATGAAATGTAAAGTATTACAATATGAGTTCCCAACTTAGTATTTGTTGGACTATAGTTTACACACAAAATATTTTTTCTTCACTTCAAAACCTTATCATTGTGTTTCCAAGACATTGTAGGTGAATTCACAACCTCTAAAAAATTGATCATTGGTTTATATGTGGGTGTCTCATGTGGGATATTGGAATTAAGGGTATCACTAGACTGGTTCTCTTCTCTTTCTAGCTCTAGTGTTATTGTTCTCCTCTTTCTTCAATTCCTTCTTCTTACCATAAATATTGAGTTTCTCTTCTGAAAATGAAATAAGATAGAATTTAGAGTATAAGACATGAAAGGCGATGAATACTGAAATATAAAATAAAGTAGAATATAAAGTATTTATATGACATATACTTCAACATCAACAATGCCAATGCCCTTTTTTCCCAGAAAGGAAAGAAACTCGAACAAGTTTTCTTTACTTGGGCGATAGTAGCCACTATGTAGAAAGATGACCTATATAAAGAAATCAAATAAAATGTCATCATAGAAAAGAAAACCATAGGAACTTAGTATTCAACCTTTAGGAAAATCTTAGGCGTAATTATGCCAACTAAATTACATGTTAAAAGGCTTAGACTATAGATAAATTCTAAAAAAAATTGGAAAGAAAAAACAACATATAGTAAATAAAGTATGCCAACTAGCTGGAATATTGCATCATAGAAGAAAAAAATTCTCCTATGGTTGCCCATACGTGTAGATGGGTAACACTAGTAGAAAAAGGAAAATTCAATCCAGAGCCATAAAAACTTATGGACAAATAATAAATAAATACTTGTTAGGTTTTTTAGTAGATTGTAGCATACTTGTAATAGATATTCATAGGAGAAGACAACACCACAAGGATTTATTGGATTAATGATAAAAATTTCCATGGTTTTTTCATCGACAAATGCCTCTACTTGATCCAAGTCAAGTTCCCAATTATTCTCTAGAATGAAGTCATAAAAGTAAATATCAATACCATTGTATCTAAAAGAAATTTCATAAACCAGAAATCATGGTCGTCATAGGAGTATATTTGAGATTTAGTGCCCATTACTTGCATCCACACTTGTATAGATTTTCAACAACAAAATTTGAGGCATACATAACTATAATTAAGCTTATAAGGTATGCTTAAGTGAACATACTCTGCACTAACAGTGGAAAAAATAAATCTCTATTAGGGTAGGAATATAACCAAATTTATGTTCACACTACAAAATGAAATATAGAAAGGTAGCTAAATCCATAAAGCTGACAACATCATGTTTCTATAATGCATAACACCATCATGCATTTTGTAGGAAATTGAAGAAAAATTCCTATCTTAGTGAATTAATACGTCTAGGTGATTAATTTTTTCATTCCCATACTCAATCCCTGTCTTCAAGGTGTTTTGTATAGCCTTGAATTGAAATGATACCACTCATTGTTGTCTTGATCCTTGCAGGAACAACATATAATCTAGGAAACCAAAACAAATCCACAAAAAGTTGAGTTTATTAGGTGAAAAATTATCCATTTCCCATATTCGACCTCTTTCATAATTTTAATATATATTGTAGTAGTGAATGTGATAACCAATAAAAAATTGAATATATGACCATATGTGCAAGTAGAATCCCAGTTGTATAACTCTAGTAAAATATATTCTTGGTTATGGGGACGGTACAACATTTTCATTGATGGTTCCATTGAATTCAGGCTTGTGGAAACTTTTCCAAGAGCACACACAAGAAGAAGAAAGAGAGAAAAGAGTTGAAAAGGAAAAGACACAAACACACATATACATATTTAAGCAAAAAAAAAATATTTTCATTCATTTTAACAAAAAGGGTTCTTAAATAAAAAAATCCATATTTCAATAATCCATTGAATCAAAACAAGGTTTTCAAAATATTAGGGCTTTTTAACTGTCGAAAAAAAATCAACAAGATAAAAGTTTCATATTTTCTAAGACTGTGATCTATACTAAATGCAAAAAAAATAAAAGTAATTTATAACGCAATATAATTGGGAAATGAAATAAGTATCAATTATCTAAGCACAATCCATGAATGTCATAGCTTATGCTAGTAAGCATCGTGAAGAGAAGCCAAAATTTCAAATTTCAGTATTCTAACCAACATATGAAGTTCAATGATTGTTGTAAACTGAAAAAATGTAGCATGAACAATAATTCAGAGAGCTCTGAAAAAGCAATATTAGTATATGCCAAGAAATAATATAAATCCATGTTAACATCCTTGGGCCAAGTTTAAGATTTCTCAGCATTCTAATTAAGGTGAAGAAATATATCACAAAAATAGCATGTAGAAAGACTTTTGCATAATCACATGTAAATTCTAACTTAATTCAAGTTTCAGGGGGAAAAGTCAATTTAAGCATGCAATTTATAAGGTTATATTTTGATAAAAATTTAAATAGTCAAACCTAGTTTGTTCAAGGGTCTAGATGAGGAGGAATAGGTGGGATATTTCACGTTGGGGAAATGTTCCCAAGAAAAAATGGAACAAGGAATGTAGATACCATGTCATGTTCTTCATTCTTTCTCTATGCTACAACTATATAAAATAGTCCTTGGCCTCATCAGGAAGCCTTGAAATATAAAAAACAAATTTGAAAGGGTTGAGAGGTCAAACTAACTTGTAGGCCACATTTTCTAGATTATTATGCACTTAATAAAGTATTTTGATATCTATTTTGTAGATGGTATGTGAAGCCTAAGAGTGCTTAGTCTTCTTTATCTATCTTAGGAATTCATCTATAAAAATTTTCAATTATACAAAGTGATACAACATACTTCTATTGAAGATTGCATATATCCTTGTATCTTCATCAAGGAAACTACAATCAAGAGTTTAGAAGGGTTCAACCATCATTATTTTCTTAGTGATAAATAAACCACTTTCCTATTAACATGATAAATACCATTTACAAATTATATCTAAAACTTTAATTAAGCCAAACTATTTTCTTCAAGGGTCTACATGAGTAGGAATAGGTTGGATACTCTCCCTTGGGGAAAAATACCAAATTTCCTCTTACACATTCCTGCTCTTTGATAAAACTATATATAGTAGTCCTTGGCCTCATCAATAAGCCTTGAAATCTAACAATCAAATTTGAAAGGACTTAGAGATCAAACTGACCTCCAGGCCACATTTTTCAAATGATTATGCACTTAATAGAGTGTTTTCCTATATAAATTTTAGATGATATGTGACAAATAAGATATCTAAATCTTCTTTGTATATTTAAGGAAGTCATCCATAAAAATTTCCAATTATACAAGGTTAGACAACATACATTTGTGCAAGATTTCATCTAGCTATCTCTCCTCATTAAGTAAAATATTGTAAAGAGTTTACAACGATTCAATCATCCATATTTTCATAGGGATCATGAAAATAATCACTTTTGAAAATCATAAATATCTCTTACAAATTATAAATATATATATATAGATATATATATATATATATATATATATATATATATATATATATATATATATATATATATATATATATATATATATAGATATAGATATAGATATATATATATATATATATATATATATATATATATATATATATATATATATATATATAAAATTTATAATAAGCATTCCTCGTGCGTTCAACCCGTAAACATCAACCAAATTTTCCATAATGAGCATCGAAATATAAGTGAAGACACTTATATGAAAAATTATATTCTTACAACTAATGAAGTATGATATATTTCTCACCCAACCATAAGCTCAGTGATGCATTTATATTCCTACACTTAGCCAAATCATGATACCACCAGGGTAATTACAATTATCTTAAACAAACATGACACTAACAACCACTCTCCCTCACAATGATATCATAGAAAAAATAACTCTTCCCCATTGAGCATAGGGCTTCTACAAATTCTCATATTCATATCAAACTAGTGGGAAAAAACACTAGGAAGTCCCTTCATTTCCAAGGAATTTCCTTAGTGTGCTCCATTCTCAAAACCACTCCAGCGTACACAACTTGTATGAATTCTCACCCCATTCAATTAGTTTGAATTTTGGGTTCATCACAAATAATTTAGCAAGTATAATTGGATAATTTGAAGCCCATAATATACCAAGAGACTTCTAATTCTTTAATTTATATTTTTAGGAAAAAATTGGGTAGATAATTTGAGCTCTATTCACCTAGAAAGTAATAACAACCATCCCCCTCAAGATGGGAAACTTTCAAATCATGAATTTCACTCTCTGGGCACCTGTGAATTTGTTTACTCTCCATGAATGTCTAAATCCATGATTTAATGGTTGTTGCCCAAAAAATTTTCCCATTCCCCCACACCAATCGCGTGTCAACTCTTGAAATTTAGGATGGGTACTTGCCCATACTTGCCATTGAAGTATGAAATAATGCTTCAACCACCACCCAAATTCCATAATTTTGGGAGGTGGGTACTTTAGTTATCAAGTTCTTCATTTAATGAATTTTGAGGTGGAGGAAAAATATAAGGTAAAACTTCAAATTTAATTTTTTTCTCAAAGATTTCGCAAGGTTTTTTTGCACTATAGACAAGGTTAATCCCCACACCCGTTCAATATTTCCCACTCATGGCATCATGATTACTGTAAGTTCTCCGCCGTTCAGCCAATTGTTCAATAATTTTCATTAATAAACAAGCTACATTTGCATAGTCGCTAATTTAAATGCTCAAGTCTAAAAATGGACAATGTGCCCATGTTGTGAGTCAAAATAAATATTTAAGCATAGTTACATGTACATAATGGGGAAATAAGAAAGGGGTGTTAGTGAAACGTGTGAGCATGGATTTGAAACATTTGCACTTTTCTTCTTCAAATGTATAGCTTTATGCTAGTTGTCATTTATATGCTCCATAATTGTGCACTTTATTGATATCAATAGACATGTAGTGTGGGTTTAACATGTATATAGTTTTTATTCTTCCTATTGAATAGCACCAGTGAAATTGCTCATGATTAGTCCATATTATCCAACTATTGGAATTTGTAATAATTTTACAGTTCTATAGTTTTAAACCCAAGTAGTTTAATGTTCATCCCTTTAGTAGAGGAATTGCATTTAACAATAATTTCCTAACCTTACTGAGGTTGTTTAACTAACTGATCAGTTAGGGGTTCAATTTCCAATGCGAGAGCTCCAAGAGTATCCATTATAAGGTTGACCCAAAGAAGTTGTGGAAAAGTAAAGGGGGACAAAGCCATGAGAATAAAAGGAGCATTTTATGTAAGAGATGACCCACAATTTTATTGATTTTGACACTAACCTGAAAAATAGTTAGAGGAACATCTTCAGATGAAACAACATTTACAGTGAGTTGAAACTCAATGAATTTGTGAATGTTTCATAAAGTGAAAAAACCCACCGAACTACCTAAAAAACAAGGGAAAACAACTTTAAATAATCTGTAAATTTGAAAAAATCCACTTACCTTCAAAGGAAAAACAAATATCCATATTTATAACAAACATTGACAACAAAGGAAAAAATATCATCTAGAATAATGATATCTAATATTTCCTTGGAAACTTCCATTCCCTGGATAGCCATGGAGAGACCTATGTCTACCTAGATGCCAGATAATATATAAAATAATTTTAATAAATATAACTTTATACTATATAGAACTGGAAATATTCATGTAAAGGCAAGAATAGCTTACATAATCAGAATTTGCAGCAATATGCAACAAGAAAACCTACTTCTTTAAGTGTAGGAGCGTCATTAATCCCATTTTGAGTGACTTCCACAACATAACCTTTCTTTTTAATTCCTTGCACCAAGGTTAGTTTGTTCGTAGGTGAGGACCTTCCAATTGCCTGCATGCAAACAAAATGGTGACCCTCCCATTAGAATTTTCCTTTACAAGATTTTTTGTATGCATAATATTTTCTCCTTTTCACTTGTCTATGTCTATTGGCAGGGAAGGATTTGTACATGCATACTCAAGAAAATTTTATCCATAATATTTAGTCTCTCTCGTCCATTAGTGTATGGGTGAAAATCCCTCGCTTCAATTATTGTATGTTCTCCTATACATAGAGTATGCCACATTTAAGAGCTCTAGATTTTGCTGTGTAAATGTTATCACCACTGACCATACAAACCTATAAAAATGAATTAATGAGAAGAAAAAAATTAAGTTGGTGCGAGTCAAGGAAATTATCCAATCGAAAACATTGAAAGAAAGCATATTTCTTAAAACTCATATATATCAGGATGTTGAAAAGATAAAGTCTTACACTAACTTCTCATTGCATTTCATGCCTGATCTGTGTAAATTTATGCTACCATTTTAACCAAGATCTTTTTCTTCATCTGATGTGTTAGAATTACATTTCATCATAGAATAAATGAATAGATATGAAGATATAATCAAGAGGAAAACATGTCAACAATCACACAAAAAAATGCAAGACGTTTAATAACGGAGTTCATCTAGTGTGGACTACGTCTCCGGGCCTTAGTGTCTCAATGGTGTTGGCCGCTTCATTTGGTGCTGAAAATGGTTATGGTTAACATGGAAATTGTTAACTCCTCATACAAGGAAATGGGTCCTCAACGTGAGTGGAAAAGTCTCTCCATGAGACATTCCTTTGGAGGGAACTCTCACTCATACAGACCTCCTATCAGCATGATAACTTCACACATGGTGACAAATAATATACCACCATCAAGAAAAAAAAGGGATCTCACAACATAAATCACCATCCATGATAAATACATACCAAATCAAATAAACATAAATATTCTTCATCATACATCAATCAAGGATCGACAACATCAAATAAACATAAAGATTCTGCATCACACATCAAGCAGGAATCGACACGACATAAAACATCGTACAACAATAATCAATAAAGTACATCACAAAAAAAATTCATATACCTAAACTCTGATGTTGACTGAAGGATAGGCTGCTCAATCGCTTGATCTGAATACACCATCGAAAACATGGCGTCGAATGGCATGGAATCAATTGTCCACATGCTGAAATCATACACCGTCATCCCATTTTGGAAAATAAAAAAAAAATCGATACTTCTTTTATACAAACTGACACTACCAGTAGACTCGTGTCTCCAAGAGGTATAAAATCCATATAAAATTTGTCTAATTTGAACACCGGAAAATTTTGGCCCCTCTGGAAATGAGGTTCAGTCACCACTGCCCCTACATGTTGGCTCAAGGTTCCACCTGCATGAAAAAAAAAAAATAATAAATCTCAAACTTCGTGCCTACTCCCACCTGGTCTGACTGGCACTTTTGTAGAAGGTTGAGTTTATATATCATTTGTTGGGTAGACTCCCTAAAGAGAGCCGATGACCCAACTTGAGATCACCAAATGGTGGGGATGAGGTTAGGCAGCCAGAACCTATCTCCTCCCAAAATGACATTCATTGGTTTTAAAGTCCCAACGTGTGTGTATATATATTAACCATAATAGGACATTTTGAACTTCTCAATTTTTTGCCGAAGGTGTCAATTTGACGATCCCACAAATTTTCCCGGAATTTGACCAGATCTGGCTGGAATTCAGTGGCTGGATTTCTGTGGATTTGTGGCCTCAAGCTACAAAGTCATCCAGTCAACCCTAGAGCTTTTAACATCTCTAACTTTCACATATGAACTCATGTTTGACGAACCATTCCCACCGTTGCGATCAAGACGACAAGATCTTCAACTTGAAACTGATTTTTCCACATTCCTCCCACTTTGAATTTTGAGATTTCATAAGCCCTGTTTTTCAAGTGTGTGTCTCTAGAGCCACGTGGATCAATGCCGCAAAATTTACTTGATCTTCTCCAAACAATCTTCTACACAATTATAGGGAATACCATGAATCCATATATCTCATATTTTTACTAAACATGCTACTTTTTTATTGGAAGCATAGAGGGTATTTTATCATTGATTATTTTCTTGGTGAGCACAAAAAACATGTAAATTTAGTACAATATAAACACTTTTCAAGCAATATCCATTCCAAGAACACTATTCATTAAAGCACACATGATAATATATTAAAATATTACCTTCACACCATAATTTTAACACATTTTCAAAGCTTCCTTTACATCATGTCAGCATGGATCCTACACAGTTAAAAATATAGTGTCACGCATGGCATAAACAAAGGTTAAAATAATAACAAGGAGATCTTCATGGGTAAGGAGACATGCTTAGTTGTAATAAGAAGCTATGGAGAAAAAAAGATAAAAAAATCATCTTTAACATTCGAAAATATTTTTTTTACACTCATGGGGCTAGCTCCATTGGTGATCACAATGTTATGTAGTATTATGTAAATTTTGATATTCAAGGTTCAAATCCCCTTTGGGAATTTACCGCACAAAAATAAAACATTCAAAAACAATTTCTACAAGTTTTTTTTGTAAGGAGACAACATATTGTTGTAACATGTAGTTTCTATATATTTACCTAAAATTCAGTTTTGGCAGGTGATAACTCACAACCAAACATAAGTTTCTATGAAAAACTAGTCACTATTACATAGTCCTGTAATATGGTTTCGGCATTTTCATAAATACACAAGAATCCGCAGAAGAGACTATAAATTTTGTTCATCTATAGCATAGTTCTAAGTCATATTCTTATAAATCCACAATGAAGAAAATTTAAAATAGTCTTCAACATTAAGTTATATAGGTACTATTTATTATTAATAAATATCAAAGCTTGTAGCATAAATGTTTGATACTAAATAACTTTCCTACACATCAAGTTTCAAAAGTATGTTATTTTAAAATTATTGTATTGTAAGTCAAAATAATAACATATTAAGCAAGACCCTAAGTCTATGGTCATTTATTTTCACAATTAATCATTTTATAATGTTATTAGTATCAATAACATACAAAAGTGTGGTATAAAATTAATAACCTCCAACCAATTTTATGAATCAATTGACATGAAGTCAAAATACCTTCATCCAAAATATTTCCAAAGTATAAGATCCTCTTCACTAATTTTCCATGAGTGGCATTTCTCTTCATTAAGCACACTATGAATATCATCTTTCTTATAAGATAAAGAAACACATCATAATGCAGCTGCAACCATCCCCTCTGTTTTTCCTAAACTCATCTTCCTACAATAAGGGATGAAAACTGCGATAAATTCATGTTGAAAATTTTTTTATTCAAAATTAAATAATCATATTAGTATTGTATCTTTTTGCATATAAATTCACACTTTAGAGACAAACTAAAACTTCATCATGGCTCTTTTTTTTCTTAAGGTAACCATTATCAATCTGTGTATTGTAATGGATATTTGGTTTACAAGTTCCAAAACTGTTATGGAAAATACCCTTTGTTAGAATCATTTAAGGAAACCCAAAAATACCATGAAAAAATGGTTGAGCTCTGAATGAGATATGTTAGTGGTGGAAATTATTGAACATTATTTTATTGAAACATTGAATAAGAAGAAAAATGAGAAATATCGTAGAATGTATGGTTTTCCTTGTGAATTTTTCAAGAAGTGGAAAGTACTTGGGCATGATATGTTTGTATGGCATGACAAGTGTTTCATACCAAAATAAAGGTTTAATGAAAGTTATCCCGAAAGTAACCCTTGGATACCATTAGCTTATGGAAGTGGATTCTTTACCGATCATGTACTACAAAATTCTTCCTAAGGTTATCGATTTCAGGGTTTAATGCATTACTGTAGATATAATGAAAAGTATTTATGATGTATCCATTTTCATTGGATATTTATTCTTGACACAATGTTCATAACTTAGGAGATAATGTAATTTGACAGACTAGTAGATAAGATAATTTTATTAATATCTAATAAATGACCGCAATAACAACTCAATGGGATTGGTGAGTATGTAAATCTTGATACATTGTGGAAGTGTAGAAGAAAGATCTTAAATAAAGGAATATGTAGAAAGTAATTAAAATAAAGTGAGTTATTACTATTTAGGATAAGACCTAAAAGCTAATATCTAATGGTTGAAAATAAATTTAGCAGAAACAGACCCAGAATCTAGAATACAAATAGTGGAAGAAAAACAATATTCCTTAGATGAGTGTTGAATGAGCCAAATGAATTAGGGAAAAATTTTATTTTACTCCAAATTGATTTTGATAAGTCTTCTGAAAAGGTGGACTGGTCACTTGTTACAAATGCACTCACTTGGTTGTAATGGCATTTTCTGCGTCTGTCCATGATCTGGTCTACTGGATGCTTTAGTAGGTCATTATGTTGCTGGCCACTTGGTTCTCTGTTGGTTTCTTACTGCTTGTCTATTTGTTGAATTTCTAGCTGCACCCTTAAAATTACCAGAACTGTTGTTTTTAAAATTTGAATTACTTCTCTACCCTTTCCTAGGTGGCCAACTCCAGCTTCTCCTTTTGCCTTGGATTGCTGATAGCACATACATCCTTTTAGAAACACTTCATCTATGGTATTTTGCTTTACAAATTCAATTTTCTCCTTCATATGAGTAGGTAGGCTACTCAGGAATCATTGTACTTTCACCTTTTCATCCCTCGGATATGGCACATATGACAACACATAAGTAAATTTAGTTACAAATTCATCCATGGATAGTTATCTCAACCTCAATTCATGAAACTCTTGATTTTTTTCATCATAAAACACTCCGTAAGATATTTTTCTTTAAAGTACTGCAAGAATTTGTCCCAGGTCACATTCTAATCCTCGGTACCTTGCACATTTTTAACTTCTTCCCATCATAAGGAGGCCTTTTCCCACAATTGATAAATGGCTAAATGAGCCTTTAGTTTTCTGATATACTCGTAGACTTGAAAATATTTATTCATGTTTATTATCCATGCTTTTGATACTTATTTAGCTTCTCCATCGAATGTGGGAGGTTTAATATTTCAGAATTAACATTACAAGTCTACCTTTTGTTTCTTTATCTCTTGTGAGTCAGAGGCATGTCCCGACACTACTTCGTTATAAGACTTATTTTTATTACTTCGTTGGATTTGGCTGCCTTCCAGATTGTCATTTGTTGTTTTTTTTTGTTCACCTTATTCTTCGATGTTTCGTTCTGAACTTCATTGGGTTATCCATTGATTATGTTTATCTTAGAGAATTTTAAGGATCTTCTCCTACTCCTGCATCAGTCTCTCATTATCACTTCTTACTCGCATCATTTATTCCTGTAATTGTTGTAAAATAACCAAAAGCCTACTGGTCCCATTGTTGTTCCTCCAACAATCTATTGGTTTGCTGATTTTGGTCTATAGTCAGCTGTACCCACATTTCTGGAATCATTTCTTGGTTATTCTGGGGGTGAATTTTCGCTGTAGTCCTGGGTTTTTGATGTACATACCCCCTCCTCATCATACTCGGTCAACTCTTCGTTCCAATTCTGTCCACATTTTTAAACACACCACTTTTTATTTAGGTGACCCCGCTTAGGTCCCAATGTTTGAATGCTCCTCTGATACGAGTTGTAATGTTCATTCATAAAATTTACCTTTCATAATAAAAAGAAAATTTACTCACAAAAATCAAGTCCATAATAATTCTAATAATCCACTTTAGAAAATGAATTAAATATTATGCTATGGATTAGATTTTCCATCTGCATCCAAACAATAGCAATGTTGTTACAATATTTAAGACCTATACTATACTTATTATACTATATACATCCATACTATACATGTTTATTTCATAACTGGACATTCAATTAACCATTGTTCCTTATAATATAAACATTAAACATTTATATGGTTTAGAACCCCTTTATTAATCTTTCCTCCCGCACCGAGGTTAATCAACATTCATATATACATTGAATTTTTTTGTTGTACATATAATAATGTCGGGTTTGATTAACGACTCCTCCCATAATTTATTAAATGATTGTATATAATTTTATCCCCACCTCGATCCAAAATTGCTTTGATTTAACATTGCATTAGGTTGTGGAGACAAGTGTTCAACCATCCATCCTCGATTAAGTTCTGGATCAATGGATGATAAGGTTCCTGGGGTGGTTAGGGTAATACCATACCCCATGAACCCTAACTGCATTCCTCATTTGGTTGTGTTTCTTAGGCCGTTGCTCTTTGCAACTCTAGCAGGTCCTCTGTCAATTTCTTGGTGTTCTGGCTATGGTAAGACCATGGCTCTTCTCTGCTTTTCATCTTGATCTGCTCCTTCACATTATTCTCTGGACTTAATGGATTATGTGTGTGTCGCTACGACACTGGTTACTGAGGGTTTAATGGATGGTTTTTCAGGACCCTTGTGTAGTCAACCTGTTCGTCGACGACATAACCATGAGAGCTATTCTCACACCGTGTCCTCCGAGCTGTGGTATGGCCGAAATTTTTCGCTGCACCAGTTTCATCAAAGGTGAGTTATGTAATATTTTACTACTCAAGAATTATGGTTGTTCGTTTATTTATCTTCAGTTTCTGTTCTTAATATAATGGTTTAACTATTGGAATATGTGCAAGGAACTCGCTACCTATTCATCTCGAGGTAAGTTGTCTCAATGTTGTTGCAGTTAATTTACATTGTCCCACAACATTTACATTTCTTTATTCCCATGTTAATTTTCATTTCACTTATCATGCAGGTAAAATCTCAAATCTTTGTACGCATAGTGTTTTCGGGTTCTCTGCGGCATACCCAAAGGATGACTTTTTATTCCTTACAATTGCACAAATTCATTCCAAGGTAGCCTCCCTTTTTCTTCTCAGAGATTTCTCTTTAAGGGTTTAATATCAAGGTCTTGAAGGCTGTGTACTTTTAATTTTCAATCCAATCCCTTTCGAGGGTTTTCAGTATTTCGAGACTGTCGTATATATATTAATGTTGTCCAGTTATGTTTTGCACACAACATGAGTTTTACTGGTATTTCATTACCATACAAATACCCGTAAGTGTTTTCATAATTTAATACTTTTGTGTTTAAGTTAATTTCCAAGGATTTCTACTTTTCCCTCGCAATCATGGCCTTCCTATGTGTCAACACTATCACCACAGCCAGATTTGGGATGTAAGGCTTTTAAGGTTTTTGACTGTGTCTGGTACTGTATTATTCAAGGTTAATGTTTGGTATGTATTCATATCTGTTTTGCAAATCCGACTCGACCGACATTTCATTCTCTGGTCAATAGATGTGTTCATGGTTATTCAAGAAGACCCATCATATCTATTACAGATTCTAGCCTTTATTTACTTCTCAACTATATCTTTCGGGTTGCATGTCTCAGTCTCTTTATTCATGCTATAGTTCATGTATTTATAGTTTTAGGTAGGTATTTTAATCTAAGTTTTTCCTTTTTTATTCGGAAGAGGGTTATAACCAGTGTTTTATTTTCAAAAAATACAATTCTTTGTTTTTGGTTATCTATATCCTGAGAAAATATATTTTGTGTTTATACAAATTCCTATTTAAAAGAATAGAAATAGAACTTGTAAATACTGTTATTTAAATGTTAGCTTATTATTTTCTTTGTGCTTTCTTTCCATGACAATTCTTTCTTTCCATGTCATATATTTTCTTGGAAAACTATGTTATCTATTCTTTGTAATAAAAATACTCTTCACAGTTTACCAAAACACCTTGAGAGGGTTTACCCTATGTCCATGTATTAGTTTTTTCATCTAGAAGATAGATTTTCCATTTTGGGTACTTTTTCGAAGGGAACTAACTGTCCAACCAATTAATGGTTACTAATTTCTGTTAAATATTAACTAGAAACATTCTAATACTCATTATCTCAGAAACCTCATTTTATAGTAATATATTCAAGGAGAAATAAAATTGTTTGAATACACATTCACAGAATCCTTACTACTCATGTAATTCAGATAATCACATAGTCATAATTCTATTTCTACCTCTGCAACAAATATTCACATTCTCAGAAATGCTATTTATAAGACTGAACATATTAAGAAGGTTTATTTTCATTTATTATTAGTATATTTTACTTATCTCAAATATGTAAAGTTGATGGCATCCAATGAACCTTGAGCGAGGCAATGACTTCCTTAGCTACCCCCATGCTCCTCACCAAAGTAAGATCTCATATAAATTTTTCAAGGAGGTAGACCTCAGGACTCTTGTCCACTCTCATCTCTTATAACAGGTAGCACTGTTCCACTCATCTTCCATTAGCTCTGGATACTGTCTCCTTTCAACTCCTTAGTTGCTCCTCATCACCTACATAAAACCCCTTTCCTCCTCTAAGATTTTCCTTTTATCTCCAGAGGAAAGATAATTGGCAGTAACTGCTTAATCAACTACTTTGGAGTCTTGGAAAAATTTTACCATCATAATTATGGAAACATACCATAATTAAGTCTTTATTTAAAAAAAAGTTTTATTTCATAACTTGATTAACATGCTTACTAATCCTATTAATTTAAAATAACTCCAATCTCTAAATTAAAAATTTCTTTAAGTTAAATGACATTAAATTCGAGTGTTACATCCTCGTTTTAGCACATGATTATAGAAAGCGTGTTCTTCTTCTTGAATGTTGGTAAAGAAAAATAGAATATAATATATTTTCACAAACTGTGCCTTCCTTGCCTACTAAATCTAGTGTAAGAATATAATATTCACATGGTGCTGGTGTCTTAGGCTCGTAAAATTAAGGGTCATGTAAGTTGAATCACTTGCCATATTAATATCATTATTTTTATTGTTGATTGATTATTTTGTGGGCACTCCTTCCTTTTGGCAGTTGGCCACTTGCGAAGCGGGAATATTGTACCATAAATATAGGACTATTGTATATGAACTGAATATTTTTACTAAGGCTTGACTAACGAATAATTTTACTAGCAGTTGTCCAAAAAGTGCAAAGAGAGGCAGATAGGATTGTTAACTTGTAATAATTTTAAAGACATATGTATATTTGAATTCAGTATCTCGATATTAGTAACTGTTCAAAAAATAATACAAGACTATTTAAATAAAAAATGAAAAGTACAATATCAACTCATTAATTGATTAAATTTCAGTGTCAATATGAAAATAGCACAATCAAATTGAGAATATAGCATAATTTCCTCAAATAAATAAAATTCTTAATTTGTTACTTAATTGGATCAACTGATATCTATAGAAATGGAAGAATATAAATCTAAGCTAGATCAATGAAATTTATAAAAAATGAAAAGTACAATCTCAACTCATTAATTGATTAAATTTCATTGCCAATATGAAAATAGCACAATCAAATTGAGAATATAGCATAATTTACTCAAACAAATAAAATGCTTAACTGGTTACTTAATTGGATCAATGGATAACTATAGAAATGGAAGAATAGAAATCTAAGCTAGATCAATGAAAATTTTAACAATTTCATTTTAAACTTATAATAAATATATTTCAACTTCAATAGTATTTAAAGTGAGTTTTAGTGTGTCCACCCAGTCTTGGATAGAATATAGATGATGATGAGGTGCTCTATTAAGGCACTCCTTGATGTGAAGTCATTTTTTCAATAAATTCAATTCTCCACCTGGATCCTTGATGTGAAGTCACGTGCTCAATTCCCCACCCTGATTGAGGTGATAACATGATGAAGATGTAGTATTGCTTAAAAAAAATGAATTTTAGCATATTATTTTAATTTGAATTTTTTTACTATGCAAAAATTCTCACAAGAATAATTCAACATGGTTGGGGAATTCTTCTAAAATGGGGAATTTTTCTACAATCCTTCTAAAATGTAAGTTCCCTTGCACAAAAAACAAAAATCTTTATGAAAACATGGATTCAGTTGAAAGGATTTTTTAGCAGCAACTTTTTACTATGCAAAAATTCTTGCAAGAATAATTCAACATGGTTGGGGAATTCTTTTACAATCCTTTTAAATTGTAACTTCCTTTGAGAAAAATAAAAACTCTTTATGAAAATTTGCATTCAGTTGAAAATATTTTTTAGCACCAACTTTGTAATTCAAAAGCTAAGACGACTAGGCACACAATTTACAAGAATAAAAAACAACATACACTCTTTTATAATAAATGATGATTAGCATGGACGGCAGGGAGGGCATGGATACATAAATAAATTTAAAAATAATGCACTTTAAACTTCGAACATATAAGTTAAAATGTTCTCCACCGTACAAGGTGAATAAAATGTTTGAAATGTTTGGCATACTCAAAAGATATGTAATGTCTCTCCGTCACTCAAAATTTTTTTTTTTCGCTTAATAATAAATTCGATCCATAATTCATATAGTCAATATCAAGATACCTTTAACCCTGTCTTAGAAGGTTACATTCCTCCCAGGTTAACTATTTGGGTTATTACCCTTGTATCGATATGTTGTACTGGTCTTTAAACTATATGTTTATCTTAATACACTCATACCTTATACTCTCTTATAGGATATATTTTTTCTTTGTATTTGACCCCAAGACCATTTCGTGAGTTTCTTTATGATCCTTACTTACCTCACCATGTAATGTTTCACCATGTTCGAATTCGACTTATGTTTTAGATATTCTAAGTGCATCGAATTGTCATATAACCAGTTTTCGAGGCATTATATATATCATTGGGTTCATTTATTCGTATAGCTCCACGAGTGATAATCCTATGTTAAATTTGTGATTTGTTTCAATGTATCGATTGGTCTATATACCATTAACACTTATTTCATCGGTATGAATGGCTTATGGTTATGCGAATGTATAGTGCATGTTCCCAGATCCTGCAGGATATCTCTCGTACACATTACTTATGGTGAGTTTTCTGTATAGGTAGGCACATTAACTTCAGGATATTCATACTGTGTCCTTAGCAACGTCGGTTTAATGTATTGTGGCAATTAAACTTGTGCCAAGTCTCCACATCATTATACGCAAGGTTTCTCTCTCGACGTGGTGTGAATTTGGTTGGATTTCATTGCATTCACGCTCCCGTTGTAGGGATCTACGTTTTCAAATGAATGTCATGCCAGCATACCCTTGGAATTGTGCAGACTACACGCCATGAGCATAAGTACTATGGGATCGATTACAGAGATTGCTAATTAAATGTTGGACAACTACGTCTTAATTGTCAATCCCACCAAATCGATCCGTGTACACACTGTAGATCCTATGCCACTTGGACGGTGTAGATTTCTCCTATCTCATTAGGGTTTCGATGTTTTGGTTTTGGAGGCATTTGTATAAATCTCTAACTTATTATCGAGACTGTTCTTTTTTCTCTTCGTTTGTTTGCTCTCCTTTCGGTATCGAGTATCTGCATGTTGGAGAAGCGATTCGTTCTCTCCCAGGCTTCAAGCGTTTTCATCTTTCCATTGTGTCAAAACACAGGTATGGCAATCTGAGCACAACGCTATGTTACTGTGGCTTATACTATTGCTATTTATGTTAATACAGTTGGTTACAGTACGAGCGTTGAGTTTAAAATACACCATTTCTTATCTATGGTCTCGTTTTCTATCTAGACTCGTGGCGTTATATTTTTGATTTTGTTTGTTGAACAAAATCTCTCCTAGAGATTTCTCTGTTCGTGTAGGAGATTTTTGTTTACTGATAACGATATTTAATACGATTATCCAATTGTTTCTTGATAGGGCTTACCCTGTTTCGTCTTGGTGACTTGACTGGGATAGTCCATTTTATGCACCAAATTTTCTTGGCTCGTAGCGAGCAATCACTCCTCGGTAAGCCATCGACCTATTTGAGTAAAATCGTTCTAGAGTTTTAGTTTCGTTTTGGGTGAATGTTTTTACAATACACATGTGTTTTTCTTGCAGGTCGTATTTGGTGATAACCCTTTTCGTTTCTTAGGGTAACCTGAGTTTGTTTGATATTCCCTTCGCCTGTTTTATGTTCTGAGCATCCTCCTATTTTCTTATGGTAACGACATCCTCATTCTATTGCAGGTACGTCCGAATAGCGTCGAGGGTTTTTTCTTAATTGGTATTTTGTGAATTTTCGTTTCATTCAAATTGACGCCGGTGCATTCTAAAATTTCAGGTCGGTATCGACGCGTCCTGAGTTGAATTTTGACTAGGCCCTCTCTTTTTATTCTACAAAATTTGTTCAGACAATTTAAGTTGTTATTGTCATAGAAGTTTTTGTTGTAGAAAATACCTTTTTCCATAGACTAGGACTGTTTAAATTTTTATTTGGGACACTGAAAATCCCGATGTACTTACGTTTTGAATTATTATCATGAGATCATGATAATCAATTTCCATAATTGGTTTCCAGATTTGCATATATGTATTTATCGCTCATTCGTCTCTGTTATCAATAAAAATTAATGTCCAGATTTCTATATTCTATTATTGCTCATTATATATTTCTTTTTGTCCAATAAAATTTTTCTTGAACTTGAACGAGAGATTAATAAGTACACTGGCTTTATATTTCCTTTCTATTACTCTTCACAATAATAGCATCAGTGAATATACGGTTTTCTATTAAAGGAGTCTTCAAGTTTATATTAGTGAAGTGATTGAATAATTTCGAGTCCTACAGGTTCTATAATTTTGTGTGTTAGTTGACTCCCACAGTAGACTTTTTTTATATTCATGGGTTTGAAACTCCATTGTACGAGTTGTGGATATCAAGCAAAAAAAATTATGCAACTATATATGTATAAATTTTCTCTATAGTATCACAGTTCCAATGTATCTGGTGTTTAGACTAGCATTACTATATCATATAGATCTGATAACAATTAAGTGCTACCTTTTCATAGCTAGTGTGGTTTACAGGCATTTTATATAATTCCTCAATAAGTATGCAGTTGTAACATTCCTTGGTAAACGATAGTAATCACATAGTTTTATGCATAAATCTCAGCTCATAAGTATTTACAAGTTGGCAGACCTGTTTAATTTTGTTCCCTTTCCATCTGAAGATATCCATAGTACTCAATTCTATATATTCTTTCTTTCTATCCTTAGTGTCAAAGGAATTTTATAAATAACCAGGCACTGCTATTTTGGCATCTTTATGTCTGCACCTCACTTAGTTACTTTAGCAGATCTATGGATCTGCCCTGTATGTATTTAATTCCTCCTACACACAGGTTTTGTAGGTTTCCCTAATGTTCACTAAATTAATTCTATTTTTTAACAGAAACAGATTTAAGTTACATTTTTACAAATTATGAGATAACATAATCTGCAGATTTAAACCAGGAAACTAGTTTAGAGTTTCTGGCTGATTTGTCGTCATATATCTAGTTTCTGCAACCATGCAGATCTGAGAGAGAGTTTAATTATTCTACCCTTCTGTAAATGTATGGAATAACAACACATCAAAAAATTGCAAGTAGTATACAGCTACAGTCATTAAATTTTACACTTAACAACAATTAATTTTAATCATTCATGAATACTCTGAGCATACCACTTAGGTACTTGACCAGTCCTCCCAACCATAGAGTCCCTTTATCTCCAGAACTCACCCCCGCGCTGAGACCACTTCCATTCCAGACCAACCTCTAATCTGTTCAGGAATATCTTATTTAATATGTTGCTCCCCAAAGTCTGTTTCTAATTCTGCGTCCAGAATTACAGGATGCTTTTCTTCTTGTTTGCCTAGGCTTCCCTTATTTAGGGATTTTTAAAGCCGATTTCTGCTTTTCCCAGCTTTTTACCTCTTCCCAACTACTCTCCACATCATTGGGGAAACTAGATTTTCCTCAAAATCTAATTTGGAAATAAATTCTTTTAAGGATTTTTGAAAGATTTTTTTTTTGGGGAAAGTATTTTCCTTTATCCATCCTCATGGATTTAGCAAGTGATCTCATAATTCTCATTTTGGTCAATCTGCACAAAATTATTTTATTCATTTTTTTCAAAATTAAATATTTAATTACATCCATAAAATACTTATCCATTTGGGGTCCAATCCCCTTAGGATTAAAGTTCAAATGTCTAGCTTTGAAAGAAAACATAAACTAGGGGTGTTACATATTCCCCCTCTGAAAGCAAACACCGTCCTCGGTGTTAATATCTAATTACTAGAGTTCATTTCTTTAAAAAAAAGATGGATATTTTTCCATCATTTCAGCTTCTCTTTCCTAGGTATCTTCTTCAGCAGTAAAGTGCTTCCATTGCACCTTTACTCTTGCTACTGTCCGATTCCTCAATTCAATTTCTTCCTGCTCCAATATTTGAAGTGGTTCTGAAAGGAAATCCCCTTCTGGTTCCACCTGTATCACATTCCAATCAACAATGTGAGAAGCATCATGTATGTATATTTTTAATAGTGAAACATGAAATACATCATCAACTTTAACATGGGGTGGTAAGGCCAGCTTGTAAGCCACTGGTCCCACCCTTTTTAACACCTCAAAAGGACCACAATATCTAGGAGCCAGTTTTGCACAACTTCCAGCCTAAAGTGTGCTCTTTTTGGGTTTAATACGCAAATACACATGTTCCCCCACTTTAAATTATCGATGTACTCTCTTCTTATCAGCATAGTTTTTCTAGTGATCTTGTGTTGTCTTGATGTTTCTTTGTACTTGTTTAACAATTATCTCCATCTCTTATAAATCATTTGGTCCCAACATTAGCTTATCCTCAGGTTGGCTCCAACTCAAAGGTGTATGACATTTCCTTCCATAGAGTGCCTCAAACGGACTCATCATTAGGGGAATTTTGAGGTCTAAAATGGGCCTCCTAAGAAAAATGTACAACAAAAATACACTTTATAAGAACTAATAGGATTCAAGATGATGATGTCAACCATGAGGGATAATTCACCATTTTTTAAGTAAAAGGGTAAAAATATTAAAAAATAATAAAATAATAAAACTACTTTTTCAACTCGTATTTTAAACTTATCTCCCAATGTTTTTGCTCAAATTTAGAGTGGGAGTACTCGTTGGATGCAAAATTTAATTCCTCATCCAAGGATTACCCATGTTGCATACTTTCGGTGGACCCTGCGACATGAAAAATGAGAAATACATAAAAAAAACGTGATTACAATCACGTTTTTCATGTATTTTTCATTTTTCGTGTAGTAGGACCCATCAAAAGTATGCAACATGGGTACTCCTTGGATGAGGAACTAAATTTTGCATCCAACAAGTACTCCCGCTCTAAATTTGAGTAAACAATTTGGGAGTTAAGTTGAAAATATGAGTTGAAAAAATAGTTTTTTTCATTTTTCCCTCTAAAATTTGATGATGTCATCAAATCTTATTTGACTTTTTCCACTATTATTTTATAATTTCCCTAGGAGGCCCATTTTAGACCTCAAAATTTCCCTAATGTTTGATGGAGGATTGATAGTTGTTATTATAGGAAAATTCAGCTAAATGCAAGTAGTCTTCCCATTTTGATGGCCTATCCATCACATACATTCTCAACATATCCTCCAAAATCTGATTAGTTCTCTCTTTCTGACCGTCGGTTTGAGGGTGATAGGCAGTACTGAAATTCAACTTAGTGCCCATACCTCCAAATATACCTTTCCAAAAGGCTGTTGTGAACTTAGCATCTCTATATGAAACAATCATCTTTGGGACCCCATGTAATCTTACTATCTCTTTTAGAAACACATCTACTACTTGGGTTGTCCCGAAAGTAGATTTCACCGGTATGAAGTGTGCAAATTTTGTTAAAGTGTCTACTACTACCATCACTGAATCGTGTTGGTATTTATTTTTGGGTAGCCCTGTTATAAAATATATAGAAACTGTGTCTCATTTCCATTCTGCAATCGGCAAAGGACTTAGAAGACCAGCAGGATGCTGATGTTCAACTTTAACTAGTTGACACTCCATGCATCTAGCTAAATATTCTGCTACATCTATTTTCATTCCTGGCCAAAAAAACTTCTTTTTCAAAGCTGCTAACATTTTATGATATCCAGGATGCCCTGCATACGACTGTTTGTGATATTCATCTAGAATCTTTCTTTTCAAGGACTCCACATTGGGGATATATAATCTGTTTTTGTAGTAGATCAGCCCTTTTTGGTTTTGAGTGTAAACAAACATCTCCTTCTTTAGTAGTTTCACCTGTAATGTTTCATAATTTAGATCCTGGTCTGCTGCCTTTTTCACTAAATCTTCTAAATCAAAATTAACACTACTTCCAATACTATTTATATTTTGGCAAGCATTTCTGCTCAAAGCATCCGCAATAATATTTTCTTTTCCTCTGATATGTTTTATGTCTGTTGGTCGCTTTAATTTCTTTCACAATTCAAGCTCCACATAAGTTGTCAACCCGAGGAAGTCTTTTTATTTCAAAGATAATCACGCACTGGATATGCTCAATTTCAAAAGCAGAAACAATGTTGCAGTAAAAAGCCACACAATTATCAATCTCACAAATCTACTGATTCACACTCTGTTTAATCAAAGCTGAAGCTACTTAAGTTATAGCAGGAATAATTTCTATGTTGCAGTTACAATCCAAACAAAGGAAGACCAATCTGCAAGGAAAGAAATCAATCAACCACAACAGGAACAGGACCCTATTCCTTAGTTAGGAACTTCAGCACCTGCTGCCTGACACTTAATCACACTGTAGGAAAGGTAGCTTCAAGAGACCGAGACCCTATTCCCATGAACAGGAATCTTCAACACTTGTTCTCTTGTTTCTAATCACACTGCAGAAAAAGGAAAGCAATGAATGGGAGCAGGACCCTATTCCTTTATACTGGAATCTTCAGCACCTGCTTCCCAGCATCATACACTCATACAATTAATAGAAATGGATTTCTCAACTTCCAAGAGTGAATGTGTTCAATACATCCAGCGCTAGAGAAACAGAGTACTACTAAACTGTGCAATTAGTGTTCAACAGCAGTATTAAAGTAAAGTGCAAACAACGTAAAGAATTAAACAAATTACAGGAATCAAAGCGTGAATCTTGTGACGAAGGCGGGCCCTTTCCCTCTCACAAGATTCCCCGGGGGAAAGAATTAAATTAGAGCGCTCAAAAGAAGAATTTATTCATCTGTCAAAATAATTGATACATTACAAATGGAGACTAGCTCCAGTTCTCACACAATGTTCTCCTGTAGCTTTACAACAATGAACTCCTTACTAATGATGATGTCTCCTCTTTTTAAAGAGGAGACATCTTTTACAATTTACATGAGAGCAAATCTACGTTATCTCAAATCTGTTCTCTTTCCCAAAACAGGACTATTCTGTTCTTCCAAAAAAAGATACTGTTACAACAGAGACAACAAGAATGCTATCTTCAGGATGATCCAGGTAACCGTGTCTTCATGTTGTTGCTACTATTCCAAAAAAAGTTCTTCCAGAATCGCAAATTACGCATGACGGAATTTGCGTGCTTGACGGCTGTTTCAGCAACTGAGTCAGCTGTTTCAGCAACGGCCGCTTGTTCCTAGCAACGCATATAACTTATCTGCGATCTTTGGACTTATGTTAGCAACGATGCACTTCAATTAATGATAAAATATAAGAGTATTATGGAATTAAATGTAAAACAGATTAAACATATAATAAAGAGGGGGATTTTATATACCTTGGGATAAAGTAGATGAAAATTGATAATGGAATCCTTTCTAATCATGGTTATAAAAGTAAAATGATGTCAAAGTATATAGCAAAAATGATACATAGTGGAGTCCTAACATCCCCCCCAGCTAAAAATGTTGCATGTCCTCAGGCAACCCCTAGTCTGAATCAGAGTCTGAGTACTGGGACTGAGCATGCAAATTACTCAAGCAATAGCTGGAGAAGGTGGCATCTGTAGGAGCTCTGAATCCTCTGTTGTTCTGCAAGTGTTGCCATGCCGAGGCTTCATCTCTGTCAGTCAACTGGTAATGACACTGATATTTCTCTGAAGGTAGCCATAAAATTGGAAAATGAAAATGATACCCAATCCAGTTTACTCCACAATGTTGAATGCAACCAATGTAATTAGGGACCCTGGATAATGCAGCTTGAAGATTGTGAGGGTTAAAAGAGTGATAATCCTGTCTTTCTTTACATGACTGCTGCCAAAACATAATATTGGCCTTCAATGCAGCAGTACCCTTTACTCTAATTTGCTGTTGACACTTAGAAAGTGTTGAAGCCTGTAATTGTTGTATATACCTATGCATTCTTGGCTTCTGTAAGAATTTATAATATTGTGCTATGAACATGGCTGGTCTTAAAGGTTCTGGTCTGATCCACAGGAGTTTATTCTCCTCATTATGACTGCTTGCAGTGAACGCAGTTTGCCAAGTGAGCTGGTTAGACAAAAATGAAACAAATGCCCTTATTTGTATATCTCCTGCAATTGGAATAAGATTAACTCTTCTATTGTCGGGAATGGCCTCATTATGAAGGTAGAGTTCGCATAGCAAATGCTGATCATTCTCGGGGGCTTCATTAAAAGTCTCAACAAATTTCTCTGAAGTAATTAACTCATACGGTCTGCCATCTTTTATTGCTTTTAATTGAAAATAAACTAATCGTTCAGAAAGAAAGAGAGAGTAGTTTACAGAGGGTTTGTGCGTAGCCATCAACTTCTGGACTAATGAAAACATCAAGGCCATCTTTTCCTTAGATTCCTTGACTTCCTTTTTGGAGTCCTTGAGCTGTTGCATCATTTGTTCCCAACTATCCCAGCTGGCATATACATGGTTCTGCCATGCTAGCTTATGCTGGCGTAATATTGTATCTTGTTCCTCAGCATATTGCTTCTTCCATTTGTTCATCTGTTCCAATTGATTCCATGGCAAGGTCTGTGTCCTGGCATCAGAAGTACTGGGTTGGGACGTTGTTTGAATGGCTACACTGACTAACTTAGGCCGAGATATCTTTAGTGGTGCTTCTGTCTGAGTGGCTGCATTAACTGGCACAGGGTGAAGTATCTGTGGTGGTGCTTCTGTCTGAATGGCTGCATTAACTAGCAAGGGACGAGATATCTGTGGTGGTGCTTCTGTCTGAATGGCTGCATTAACTAGCAAAGGAGGAGATATCTGTGGTGGTGCTTCTGTCTGAATGGCTGCATTAACTAGCAAAGGGCGAGGTATCTGAGGTTTGATTTCTTTTTCTTCCTTTATAGAGAGCCCTACTGGTTCTTGTGGAGCAGTAGGGCATCCCTCTTTTATTCCAGCTGATGTAGATGCCTCAGATAATTGAATTTTAACTAGTTTGTAGCCTGCCTGCTGGTAAATGTTGCCACACTCATGGCACATGTATTCCTTGCATGGCTCCTTATTTTGCGTTGAGGCTGTGTGTGCTAACATATAGAGGTTCAGTTCTTTATCAAAAGCCTCTCGTGCCAAGGTTAATTCATTCTTGTAGGCTTCCAATTCAGACTTCAAGAATTCATTCTCCTCCAATAAAGATGTCATAGTATGTAAACCCTGTGCGCTGGTTGACTCTGTTGGGGTAGTCTGCTGATGCACAGTCGTAGCTGGTTCTTGTGGGACAGCTACTGCTGATCTCCCACTATCATCATGCTTGGTGTATTTTTGTACCACGGTGGCTGGTTCTTGTGTTTCAGCCTCTGGGTAAGTGACTGGTTCTTGTGTATCAGTCACTTCTTGAGCCATAAACAATGTCGTATTATCCCGGGGCACTGGTTCTTGTGTGGCAGTGCCACCGGACGAGACGGGTTGGGAGGTTTGAAATGGGGATGAAGATTGGAGTTTTAACAGAATAGTGGCAGGGTCAGGGGAAATGGAGGTCAGTCCTGTCTCAACAATCATCTTCATTTTTCTTTTTGGTAGGAAAGCAGCAAAGTCACTGCCTTTCCTTTTCTTTGAGGGGGAGGGTTTTTCTCTGGGGGAAGGGCTTTCAGAAGAAGTGAGAATTTGAAATTTAGCCCTTGTCCGTCGTTTGGAGACTGAGACTGTTGGGGTTATTTTCTTTTTATAAGTGGGTGGGGAAGGGGGTGTTAGAGAGTCGTCACTAGGGACAAAAATAGTGGGGACAGTTGACTCTGCTAAGAGGGGCGAGCTCGGGGTTGGGTCAACTGGGGAATATGGAATATCGTCCTGCTGTCCTTCATAAGGAATTTCAGGAGTATCATGAGAACTTTCGGGTTGTTGGGACGTTTGAGCCTGCTGAGGAATTTCAGGCAGCTGGGGAACAGGGAGTGGAACATGCAGAGGGGGATTTTGCTGAGCAAAACCCCTCTGTATCAACAACTGGCATAAACGGTGGTGGGTGAGGGATAACATTGGGAATTTAGACCGTCTACAATAATAAGACATGTTTATAATACAACCAAGCAGATAATAGGGGATATTAATCAGTCGTCCATTTCTCAAATGATTCATCAAGACAAAATCGTGATTGTACACTACCTGGTAACGCCCTTCACACGTTAAGTAGTGTTTGATGAATTATGCCACCGATGGCCATGGTTGAGGAAGTGAGTGCAGACTAACCCCGCGGCCTTTGAGTTCCACTGGCTCATCTGGACGAAGGAAATCTTGCTGCGCATTGAGAATGACCTGCTTTCTGCTGAACCAGCGAGTACCAATACCTGGCAACCCTGATACCTGAACTATGTCCTCCTCTGTTACTGAAATGCGAACCCCTTGAACCACTGAAAAATCACCTTGAAGGTTTTGTGCAAACTCTAAGACTTGTTCCTGGTCAAATTCACCCAATCTTTCAAAATATACTGTCCATCCCGCTTGTTGGAAAATCTGATAGGCTTCGGAAAACAATTGAAGAAGATTTATGGAGCCGGGCTCATGTCTAATGGCCGACCCTCCCATGGCTATAGCTTTGAGTTCTACGCAGAGGCACAGAACACAGTAAACACAGACCCTGATCGCGCTAGTTGTTGCAACAGAGGCTGCAAGGTCTAAATGACGGCGGAAGTAGATATGACAAGGGACAGAGGCTTGGTTAATGCGAAATGATTGTTCAATTTTTGAAATTCCCCCCCCTACATATGGTGTAATGATGATTGGGCGTGTAAAGATCTGTAATCATTATGAATGAAATCCTCTCTTTAATATAATTTAACTGAATTACATTAAAACCTCATACCTTACATTTTTTTACCTTTGGTTTAATAATTCGAAGTGTCGATTGCTTCAAAATGGCTTAATGTACATGGAAGAATCTGTAGATTTCTTTGAAATTTAGAACAGGAGTGTAACTGGATCTTGCTCTGTGCTGAATAATTTTTCACCCAAAGGATCTGAAGTATAATCGTGGAGAACCAAAAATCTTATATAATAGTGAAAAGAAATGATGTCTTAATGATAATAGGTTGCTGAAACTGGTGTTTCAGCAACGGAAAAATGAACGATACGTTGCTGAAACAGGTGTTTCAGCAACGGGAAAAATCAGAGAAATGGGATAAATGACTTGGGTCTGTAAACAGTAGGGAAAATAATTGATGGGGAATAATTTCAGCAGTAAAGGATGGGAAACACTGACTGAAGGAAGATATTTCAGGGATGGTAGGGGTGGGAAAAATGGAGAAATGGGAATAATGTAGGAATGGGTATAAA
Organism: Pinus albicaulis; assembly: GCA_034641835.2. Lineage (NCBI taxonomy): Eukaryota > Viridiplantae > Streptophyta > Pinopsida > Pinales > Pinaceae > Pinus > Pinus albicaulis. The sequence goes on from CM076579.1 coordinate 1,215,522,864, forward strand.
GGGATATTGCTAGGAAATGGGGTAAAATGATGGGAACAAGCTTCTGTGATTGAAGCTTCAGATCTTTTTATGATGAATCTGTCCTCCTTAATGAGCTTTTCCAGAATCTGCAAAATTCAATTGTAATATGCCAATCCTTGACAGGGATTATTAGTGCTAAATCTAATCTAATACTAAAAATACATTGCAGAAAATTAAATGCTGTGAGGAGCAGAAGACTCCCCTAGAAAAAGATAATGAATATCAGTCATGCAAGCAGTCTTGAAATCCTCTTTAGAAACAGGGCGCTAATATAGATGGAGCCTATGACCATTGACTAGTAGAGGTGTTTTAGAATCATCAATTGTTAAAAGTCTTACCGTTCCATTTGGAAAAACAGCATCTACCTCATATGGTCCAATCCAGCGTGTACGTAGCTTACCCTGAAAATTTTCAAACCGAGAGTCATACAACAAGGCCCAATTACCTTTTTGGAACTGCTTGTGTTTGATCATTTTGTCATGCCACTTCATCCTTTGTTGCTGTATCATGGTTGTTTGATGGATGGCATCTAATCTCTTTTCATCCAACTCCAGAAGCTGCTGCAACCTATTTGTCTGCACATCAGTCAAGTCAAGATTAACAGCTAAAGCAGTTCTTAGAGTTTTAATCTCAAATTCCACAGGAAAAACAACATTTTTACCATAAACCAATTCATAGGGAGGAAAACCTGTAGTGTTTCTCCAAGTAGTTCTGTAAGCCCATAATGCCTCAGGGAGCCTTTGGGACCAATCCTTCCGGTTGTCCTTCACTGTTTTAGTTAGAATGGCTTCTAAAACTTTATTTGTGCTTTCCACCTGCCCATTGGCCTGGGGGTGGTCTGGTGTAGTCATTCTATGTTGAATATGATATTTGTGAAGGGTAGATTTAAAACCATGAGAATTAAATGGAGGTCCTCCATCAGTAACTAGCTCTCTAGGAATTCCAAATCTAGTAAAGATTTCTTCAAATAAGAAAGCTAGGACAGCCTCTTCATTGGCTCTAATAAGTGCTTTGGCATCCACCCATTTAGTCATATAGTCTGTACAGACTAATATATAAGTTCTTTGATTGGATGGAGGGTTAATGGGTCCTATAAAATCCAAGGCCCATCTTTCAAATGGTTCAGAAACTACCTGGGGGTTTAATGGCATTTGGTCTCTATGATTGGGTTGACCCATTCTTTGGCAGCTGTCACAAGCCCTTACATACTTCTTTGCATCCTTGAATAATGAGGGCCAATAGTAACCCATCCCCAGAATTTTGTGTGCTGTTCTCTTATCAGCAAAATGCCCTCCACAAGGGCCATCATGACAAGCTTTCAATATGTCATACACTTCATCTTCTCTAATGCATCTTTGGATCTCCTGATCAAGCCCAGTGTAGAAAAGACACCCGCTTATCCAGCTGTACCTGGCACTTTGTTGAACAATTCTTCTCTTTTCTCTGTATGACAGGTGTGATGGTAATTTTCCTGCAACCAAATAATTAGCAATATCTGCATACCATGGAGAGTGAGCAGAAACAGCAAACAAATACTCATCAGGAAAAGAATCATCTACTGAAATATCATTATCAATTTTTAACCGTGAAAGGAAATCAGCCACCACATTTTCTTTACCAGGCCGATCTACAATTGTGATATCAAATTCCTGCAATAATAATAGCCATCTGGTAACTCTAGCATTTGTGATAGATTTGTTCATTAAATACTTAATAGCTGAATGGTCAGTGTGCACAAAAGTAGAATAACCAGTGATGTAGTGTCGAAATTTATTAATGGCATAGATTACGGCAAGAAACTCCTTCTCGGTAACTGTATAATTAAGCTCAGCAGGGGTCATATTCTTACTGATAAAGTAGATAGCATAAGGGAGATGATTTTCCTCTTGTCCCAAGACAGCTCCAATTGCAGTGTCTGAAGCATCAGAAGATATATGAAAAGGGAGATTCCAATCAGGCCCCCTCAAAATAGGAGCAGTAGACAACTGATGCTTGAGTTCTTCAAAAGCTTTCTGACAAGAATTAGTCCACTTAAATTCAGTATTTTTCATAAGCAACACAAATAATGGAGAAGCTATCTTAGAGAAATCTTTAATAAATCTTCTGTAGTATCCAGCATGTCCTAGAAAACTTCTCACATCAGTTTGAGTTTTAGGAACAGAAAGATTCTGAATGACCAATATTTTAGATGGATCTACCCGAATACCTTGAGATGAAATAAAATGTCCAAGCACTATTCCTTCACTCATCATCATATGGCATTTTTCAGTACTTAGGGAGAGGTGAGCTTGTATACATCTTTTAAGTACTTTCTCAAGGTTTTGTAATGCATCTTCAAAAGACACACCATAAGGAGTAAAATCATCCATAAATATTTCCATAGAATCATTCAGCATATCAGAAAAAATTCCTATAACAGCTCTTTGAAAAGTTGTCGGTGCATTACATAGCCCAAATGGAAGAACTCTATAGGCAAAAGTTCCCCAGGGGCTGGTGAAAGTGGTCTTGTCTTGGTCTTGGGGTGCAATTCTTATCTGATTATACCCACTGAATCCATCTAGAAAAGAAAAGAATTTCTTCCCTGCCAGACTATCCAACACCTGATCAATGAAGGGTAAAGGAAAGTGATCTTTTTGAGTAGCTTTGTTTAAGGCTCTGTAGTCAACACATACTCTCCATTTCCCGTTTTTCTTAGGGACAATTACTAATGTGGAAACCCATTCACTGTCAGATATAGGGTATATAAATCCTGCATTAAGCAATTTTTGAAGTTCTTCCTTAACAATTTCTCGTAAATTAGGATTCATTCGTCTTTGGGGTTGACAAACAGGTCGGCATCCCTCTTTAATGTAAATTCGATGAGTACATAATTCAGAAGAAATACCTTTCATATCCGTGTAATCCCATGCAAATGCCTCCTTATATTCATGCAATAACTTCATTAATTGTTGTGTTTCAGCATCTGTTAGATCGGGATTTATGTTTAATGTCTTGCCAGGTTCAATTTCAACTGTTATGCTTTTAGATGAGATAGTGGTTAAAGTCTGAGATGAGTCTTCAGATTCAATCTTTTCTTGCGTATCTGTTTCAAAAATTGCAGTTAATTGATTGTGTGTTTCAGCAATGACAGAAGAAGGTTCACAAATAAAATTATTAATTATCTCATCCTCTGTATTGTCTTTAAGAGTTAAAGCTTGTCCAATAGTTAGAATAGGCTGAACAGCATTATCATCATAATCCATCCATATAGAATCTTCATTATTAATTATTGGTGTAGCATGAGGATAAAGAGTAAGTTGTTTTGTTTCATAACCATTAGAAATTGTCATTGAACCAGATCTGAAACTGATAAAAGCATCAGCTGTGGCCAACCATGGCCTTCCTAGAATTAAGGGGTGTCCCCCCAGCTTTGTTTTAGTCTGCAATACAACAAAATCAGCTGGGTACTTCCAGGATTCAACTGAAATAAGTAGATCCTCAACAACTCCTTCAGGTTTAATTGTAGAACGATCAGCCAACTCTAAAATGGTGGGTGTATCTCTAATTGTGTTATTCAGCTGTAACAATTGTGAAGTTTCAAGAGTCATTATGTTAATTGCAGCACCTAAATCTACCAGAACTTGGGGAATCATTGTTTTACCAATCTGAACTGTTACTGTAGGATGGCCGGGATCACCATATTTCACAGGAGGGGCTTTTACGGACATTAATGCAGACAAGTCCCCCATCACATGCACTGTAAGGGGGTCCTTGGTTTTCCTACCAGGTTTCTTGACACAAATATCCCTTAATGTTCTGGCATAAATTGGTACGTCTCTTAATGCTTGTAAAAGTGGAATTTTAACATACAAATTTTGCAATTCCCCTAGAATATTAAAAGCAGGTGTTTCAGCTGTTCTGGTTAAAACCAAACGCTCGGGGAATAGTGGTTCTGTTTTTTCCACATTTTTGTTAGGAGGTGGTTGTGCTTTCTTATGTTTCTCAGTTTCCTCTTTATCAGAATCAGAAGAAGTTATGTCATCAATAATAGGCTCTACTATTTTTCCAGATCTCAAATGAATATCATTACATTGCATAGTAGGAAATATAGACTGATTCTGAATATCAATAACTTGCACAACTTTATTATTGGGGTTAGGATTTGGTTGCACAGGGAGCTGGGGTCTCATTTGGTTATTTGGCGGAGCATTTGATGGCAGAGGGAGTGGTTGTTGGAATTGAGGCAATTGATTTGGATACGGGAGTGGTTGACTTCTCCAATTTGAATTCCAAGGGTTAAAAGAAGATGGCTGCTGTGAGGGCCAGGGAGTCCACATTGAAGGATCAACAAAGGGTGGGTTTGATTGCTGCATGGGTGGGAAATTCATTTGATTGAAGGGTGGATATTGCATTTGATTGAAGGGAGGGTAATTTGTTTGACCAAAAGCAGAATAATTGTTCCAACGATTAAATGGCATACTAGAGTTCATACCTTGTCCTTTTGGTTGCCATTGTCTTCTTTGAGTTAGCAGGTAAACTGCTCCAGCTTCTTCTTCCATTGGCTGCAATGCTGCCTTTATTCCTGGTAGAGATGGACATTGTTTTGTCTCATGATCTTTCTCACAAAGGGTACAAATTGGTATTTTATCCATTGGGCATTCCCTTAGTGGATGTTTGTCTCTGCACTTCGGGCAAAAGACAGCCAGAGTTGCTTCTGCTTCGGCCTGCCTCTTCTTAACCTGCAAAGTGTCAATTTGTGAAGCAAAAGAACTTAACATCTCAGTTTTAAATTCTTCAAGTAAATTACCTATTTCAGCTCTTGTTGCTCCTCCATTGGCTGATTTCTGCACTCTTGAATAGGTGGAATCTCTTGTTCTGCTTCTTGCAGCTCCCCTAGAACACCTCTTAGCAAGTTCACAAATCTCATCATATGATTCCTTAGATATATCTCCTTTGGCAAGCATGTTTAACATATCTAAACAATCATCCCTTAAACCTTTAAGTAATATTGTTTTGCGAATTTCCTTACTTATATTCGGATGGTCAGATCTCTGTATATTGTACTGCAGCCTTTCTATATAGTCCTCCGAATTCTCATCCGGCTTTTGTGCCATATTGAATAGTTCATCCTTCTTTTCTCTCGTTCGGCAGTAGTCTTGATATTTCAGCAGAAATTTCTGTTTCATCTGCTCCCATGTTGTGATCACCTGACTTCCAAGGCTCATGAACCATCTTAAAGCATTCCCTTTTAAGGTGGCTGGAAACAGTTTCAAATTTTGAGCATTAGTAACATAATCATAACTTCTGCATAATATATCAAATTCAAAAAGAAATTCATCCGGATCTTCAGAGGATAAACCATGAAAGTTAGGTAAAGCAGACAATGGAATATTTTTCATAGGAGTTATCCCTGCAGGAAGATCACTGATAGGAAATCCCAAGGTAGAGAGGGAATTTTCATTCCTTCCTTCTCCTTCAGGATCTACACGTCCTCCACCAAAGAAACCATCATGGTTTCCTTCCATTGTTGGCTCTCCTACTGCACTTGCTCGATCGTCAAGATCTTCTACTGGCTCTTCAATGTTTTCCACTGGTCGTCCAACGCTCTCTACTATTTCCTCAATGTGCTCTGCTGATTTACTAACACTTTCTTCTGACTCTCCAGTACTGACTGCTGGTTCTTCTATATTTTCAGGACCCACAACTTCCTCTGTTTTGTAATCTGATTGAGGGGAGTGCTGAAGTTTTGATTTCCGAGAACTTAATCTCTGTGATGATTCAGCCTTTGATACAATCTCGTCAATGAAATTTTTTCTTCCTCCCCTTCCTTTGCCTTTGCCACCTGTGGGGTTAGTTTTCTTCTGGTTTCCGCGTCCTCTCATAAAATCTGCACATTTAAAAAGAAAATATTAATGCTTTTGAAATCTATAATTACCTTCCCCGGCAACGGCGCCAAAATGTTGGTCGCTTTAATTGCTTTCACAATTCAAGCTCCACATAAGTTGTCAACCCGAGGAAGTCTTTTTATTTCAAAGATAATCACGCACTGGATATGCTCAATTTCAAAAGCAGAAACAATGTTGCAGTAAAAAGCCACACAATTATTAATCTCACAAATCTATTGATTCACACTCTGTTTAATCAAAGCTGAAGTCACTTAAGTTATAGCAGAACTAATTTCTATGTTGCAGTTAAAACCCAAACAAAAGAAGACCAATCTGCAAGAAAAGAAATCAATCAACCATAGCAGGAACAAGACCCTATTCCTTGGTAAGGAACTTCAGCACCTGCTGCCTGACACTTAATCACACTGTAGGAAAGGTAGCTTCAAGAGACCAAGACCCTATTCCCATGAACAGGAATCTTCAGCACTTGTTCTCTTGTTCTAATCACACTGCAGAAAAAGGAAAGCAATGAATGGGAGCAGGACCCTATTCCTTTATACTGGAATCTTCAGCACCTGCTTCCCAGCATCATACACTCATAAAATTAATAAAAATGGATTTCTCAACTTCCAAGAGTGAATGTGTTCAATACATGCAGCGCTAGAGAAACAGAGTACTACTAAACTGTGCAATTAGTGTTCAACAACAGTATTAAAGTAAAGTGCAAACAACGTAAAGAATTAAACAAATTACAGGAATCAAAGGGTGAATCTTGTGAGGAAGGCGGGCCCTTTCCCTCTCACAAGATTCCCCGGGGGAAAGAATTAAAGTAGAGCGCTCAAAGGAAGAATTTATTCATCTGTCAAAATAATTGATACATTACAAATGGAGACTAGCTCCAGTTCTCACACAATGTTCTCCTGTAGCTTTACAACAATGAACTCCCTACTAATGATGATGTCTCCTCTTTTTAAAGAGGAGACATCTTTTACAATTTACATGAGAGCAAATCTACGTTATCTCAAATCTGTTCTCTTTCCCAAAACAGGACTATTCTGTTCTTCCAAAAAAAGATACTGTTACAACAGAGACAACAAGAATGCTATCTTCAGGATGATCCAGGTAACCGTGTCTTCATGCTGTTGCTACTATTCCACAAAAAGTTCTTCCAGAATCGCAAATTACGCATGACGGAATTTGCGTGCTTGACGGCTGTTTCAGCAACTGAGTCAGCTGTTTCAGCAACGGCCGCTTGTTCCTAGCAACGCATATAACTTATCTGCGATCTTTGGACTTATGTTAGCAACGATGCACTTCAAGTAATGATAAAATATAAGAGTATTATGGAATTAAATGTAAAACAGATTAAACATATAATAAAGAGGGGGATTTTATATACCTTGGGATAAAGTAGATGAAAAGTGATAATGGAATCCTTTCTAATCATGGTTATAAAAGTAAAATGGTGTCAAAGTATATAGCAAAAATGATACATAGTGGAGTCCTAACAATGTCCATATCAAATTCACTCAGAAAAGAAAACCATCTAGCTTGTCTAGCATTCAAATCAGTTTTGGAAAAGAAATATTTAAGACTAATATTATCAGTCATCAATGTAATTTTTTTTCCAAGAAGATAGTGTCGCCACATCTTCAAGGCATGAATGACAGCAGCCAACTCCAAATCATATGCACTATAGTTTTGTTCATGTGTCTTCAGTTTCCTAGATTCATATGCAATGACTGAATTTTCCTGCAAAAGGACCCCTCCCAACCCCTCTCTACAAGCATTTGTACATACAAAAAATTCTTTATCAGGATCTGCAATTTTCAATATAGGGGCTGTGGTGAGTTTTAATTTTAATTGTTCAAAACTGCTTTGGCACTTTTCAGTCCACTCAAATTTGACACCCTTCCTTTGTAGTGAGGTTATGGGGTATGCTATGGCAGAAAATATCTCCACAAATCTACGATAATAACCTGCAATCCCCATGAATGACCTTATTACGGAAACATCAGTTGGCACAGACCATTCTTTAATAGCCTTTATATTTTCAGGGTCAACCGCCAAACCTTGTTCAGAGATAATATGACCCAAGTATTGGATCTTGTCCTTATATAATTCACATTTACTGAATTTTGCATATAACTGGTTTTCTTTCAAAGTTTTCAATACTATCCTCAAGTGCTCTTTGTGTTCTTGCTCACTTTTTGAGTAAACTAAAATATCATCTATGAACACAAGTACAAATTTATCCAAGTACTTATTTAATACACTGTTCATTAAGCACATAAAGGTGGCAGGGGCATTTGTCAAACCAAAAGGTAGGACTACAAATTCGTAGTGACCATACCTAGTTCAAAAGGTTGTTTTGTTGATGCCTTCTTCTTTAATTCTGAGCTGGTGATAACTAGTCCTTAAGTCAATCTTCGAAAATACTGAAGCCCCTCTCACTTGGTCAAAAAGATCATCAATTCTGGGCAACGGGTATCTGTTTTTAATGGTCAACTTATTTAGTTGAAGATAATAAATGCACATCCTAAAGGTTCCATCCTTCTTTTTCACAAATAGAACCGGTGCTCCCCAAGGAGACACACTTGGTCGGATATAGCCCTTATCTAGCAATTCTTGCAATTGCATTTTCAGTTCCATGAGTTCGGGGGGACTCATTTGATAAGGGCCTCGGGAAACAGGTGTTTCTCCCAGCACCAAATCGATTGAAAATCCAATCTCTCTTTTTTGGGGAAGATGAGCAATCTCATCTGGAAAGACTTCCTTAAACTCTCTTACTACTGGCAAATCATCCAGCAAATTTTCTTCAGTTTTCAGTTCTGTCTCTTCTACATGTACTGCATAGAGTTGGTATCCTTTCGTAGCTGTTCATTTTAATTTCAGTGCTGATATTTGTCTTACAGAGATGGGTTTTGGTTTTCCCTTGAGAATAAAAGGTTTCCCTTTTTCATCTATGCAATGCAAAGTTTTATCCCAAAAATTCATCATCGCCTTTCTCTTTTCCAGCCAGTCCATTCCTATCAGCAAGTCATACGAACCTAATGGCAGAATGTTTATATTTACTTCTATTTGAAAATCATTTAATTTAATTGGTGTTTGAGGTAACTTATGAGTTACCTTCCTTTTGGTGCCAATGGCTAGCTGGACCAACCAAGACTTCTGAAATTTTTCAGTTTTGAGATTGCATTTTTCTATAATTTTTGGACTAATGTAACTCAAAGAAGCACCCAGATCAATCAAAACAGTAACATATTGGTTAGAAATCTGACCCTTCATTTCCACCATGGTAGCTTGGTGTTTTTCTTGTCGATTTTCCAAGGCTGCACTGATAGTGGGTATATTTCTTGCTATGTCATTTACTGTGGTAGCTTCTCGATCTCTCATAATCATCTGAATGTTTCGGTGGGGGCAATCCCTCAAAATATTGGGTTCTCCACATCCCCAGCATTTCAAAGGTTCCCTCATTTTGACTGTGCGTTCCTTCTTATTTCCTTCATCTAGTTGTTTGGAACCAATTTGAGACTAATTTGTTTGGCTTTCTTTTGGTTTATTAAACTTTTCCCTCTAATGGGCCCTACCAAAATTCCTTAAGTAAGCTGGTTTCTGTTTCTTTCCTTTAATTTCAATTTTGTTTAGCTAGCCTTTTCCATGCTCGGCCTTTCCTTTAAACTGCTGATAGCATAATCTAGCTTTCCTCAGTGCCTCGTCTATAGTTTTTGGGTTATCAAACTCGATCTTCTCTTTGTACACAACAGGAAAACAGTTCAAAAACCTTTGTACCTTGGCCTTCTCTTCCCTATTGTAAGGGACATATCTCAACAGATTGGTAAACTTGGTGACAAAATCATCAATAGTAAGTTGTCCCAGTCTAAGATCATGAAATTATTTTGCTTTAACATCATAATAATGTTCATTTAAATAACAGTTTTTAAACTTAACCTGAAAATCTTCCCAAGTAACTGTCTTTTCATCAATGGCATGAACCATTTTCGTCCCCTCCCACCACAAGGTAGCCTTACCTTGTAGTTGGTAGACAACTAATCTGGCTTTCAGATTTCTTTCATATTCATAGACTTGAAAATATTTAATCATGTTCAACAACCAGACTTCAACATCTTCCTCCTTCTCCCCATCATAGGAGGGAGGCTTGATCTTTTGGAATTCCCCTTGTAATTCCTTTTTCTGCTTATAATGATGCCTAACAACATCATCTTCCTCGGACTCATCAGTCTTCCTCTTTCTGGAACCTTCACCTTCTTGGCTATTCCGCGAAGTTAGTTCTCTGATGAGCTTCTCCTGCTCCTCACTAGCTAATGAAAATCTGTCATTCTGGCTTCTTAGTTCAGCCATTTCTCATTGTAAACTGTGCAAAATAGCCATCACCGAAGCGTTGGGATCTGTTGTATTATCTTCATCACATAGATCGAAATAAATTTCCTCACCTTTTGCCATTCTAGCACCAATGTACACTACACAACATAGATCAGTTAAAAAAATAAAAAAAAATTCAACAGTAAATCATTTATACAGTGAGCACACACTACAACAACCCAGTTTTGTATAACATGAGCCTCTGATATCATTTTTAATGTCTCTCCGTCACACAACAAAAAAAAAATTTCGCTTAGTAATAAATTCGATCCATAATTCATATAGTCAATATTGACATACCTTTAACCCTGTCTTAGAAGGTTACATTCCTCCCAGGTTAACTATTTGGGTTATTACCCTTGTATCGAGATGTTGTACTAGTCTTTAAACTATATGTTTATCTTAATACACTCATACCTTATACTCTCTTATAGGATATATATTTTTTTTGTATTTTCCCCAAGGCCATTTCATGAGTTTCTTTATGATCCATACTTACCTCACCATGTAACGTTTCACCATGTTCGAATTCGACTTATGTTTTAGATATTCTAAGTGCATTGAATTGTCATATAACCAGTTTTCGAGGCATTATATATATCATTGGGTTCATTTATTCGTATAGCTCAATGAGCGATAATACTATGTTAAATTTGTGATTTGTTTCAATGTATCGATTGGTCTATATACCATTAACACTTATGTCATCAGTATGAATGGCTTATGGTTATGCGAATGTATAGTGCATGTTCCCAGATCCTCCAGGATATCTCTCGTACACATTACTTATGGTGAGTTTTCAGTATAGGTAGGCACATTAACTTCAGGATATTCGTACTGCGTCCTTAGAAACGTTGGTTTAATGTATTGTGGAAATTAAACTTGTGCCAAGTCTCCACGTCATTATACGTAAGGTTTCTCTCTTGACGTGGTGTGAATTTGGTTGGATTTCATTGCGTTCAAGCTCCCGTTGTAGGGATCTATGTTTTCAATTAAATGCCACGCCAGCCTACCCTTGGAATTGTGCAGACTACACGCCATGAGCGTAAGTACTGTGGGATTGATTACAAAGATTGCTAATTAAATGTTGGATGACTACGTCTTAATTGTCAATCCCACCGAATCCATCTGTGTACACACTGTAGATCATATGCCACTTGGACGGTGTAGATTTCTCCTATCTCATTAGGGTTTCAATGTTTTGGTTTTGAAGGCATTTGTATAAATCTCTAACTTATTATCGAGACTGTTCTTTTCGCTCTTTGTTTTTTTTCTCTCCTCTCGGTATCGAGTCTCTGCACGTTGGAGAAGTGAGTCGTTCTCTCCCAGGCTTCAAGCTTTTTCATCTTTCCATTGTGTCAAAACACATGTATGGCAATTTTAGCACAATGATATGTTACTGTGGCTTATACTATTGCTATTTGTGTTAATACACTTGGTTACAGTACGAGCGCTAAGTTTAAAATCCACCATTTCTTATCTATGGTCTCGTTTTCTATCTAGACTCGTGGTGTTATATTTTTTATTTTGTTTGTTGAAAAAAATCTCTCGTAGAGATTTTTATGTTCATGTAGGAGATTTTCGTTTACTGATAACGATATTTAATATGATTATCCAATTGTTTCTTGATAGGGCTTACCCTGTCTCATCTTGGTGACTTGACTGGGGTCGTCCATTTTAAGCACCAAATTTTCTTGGCTCATAGCGAGCAATCACTCCTCGGTAAGCCATCGACCTATTTCAGTAAAATAGTTCTAGAGTTTTAGTTTCGTTTTGGGTGAATATTTTTACAATAGACATGTGTTTCTCTTGCAGGTCGTATTTGGTGATAACCTTTTTTGTTTCTCAAGGTAACCTGAGTTTGTTTCATATTCCCTTCGCATGTTTTATGTTCTGAGGATCCTCCTATTTTCTTATGGTAATGACATCCTCATTCTATTGCAGGTAGGTCCAAATAGCGTCGAGGGTTTTTTGTTAATTGGTATTTTGTGAATTTGCGTTTCATTCAAATTGACGTCTGTGCGTTCGAAAATTTCAGGTCGGTACCAATGCGTCCTGAGTTGAATTTTGACCAGGCGCTCTCTTGTTATTCTACAAAATTTTCTCAGAAAATTTAATTTGTTATTGTCATAGAAGTTTTTGTTGTAGTAAATACCTTTTTCCAGAGACTGGGACTGTTTAAATTTTAATTTCGGACACTGAAAATCCCGAAGTACTTATGTTCTGAATTATTATCATGAGATCATGCTAATCAATTTCCATAATTGGTTTCCAGAGTTGCATATATGTATTTATCGCTCATTCATCTTTGTTATCAATAAAAATTAATGTCCATATTTCTATATTCTATTATTGCTCATTATATATTTGTTTTTTTCCAATAAAATTTTTCTTGAACTTGAACGAGAGATTAATAAGTACAATGGCTTTATATTTCCTTTCTATTACTCTTCACAATAATAGCATCAGTGAATATATGGTTGTCTATTAAAGGAGTCTTCAAGTTTATAGTAGTGAAGTGATTGAATAATTTCGAGTCCTACAGGTTCTATAATTTTGTGTGTTAGTTGATTCCCACAGTAGACTTTCTTTATATTCATGGGTTTGAAACTCCATTGTACGAGTTGTGGATATCAAGTAAAACATTTTATGCAACTATATATGTATAAATTCTCTCTATAGTATCACAGTTCCAATGTCTCTGGTGTTTAGACTAGCATTAATATATAATATAGATCTGATAACAATTAAGTGCTACCTTTTCATAGCTAGTGTGGTTTACAGGCATTTTATATAATTTCTCTATAACTATGCAGTTGTAACATTCCTTGGTAAAGGATAGTAATCACATAGTTTTATGCATAACTCTTAGTTCATAAGTATTTACAAGTTGGCAGACCTGTTTAATTTTGTTCCCTTTCCATCTGAAGATATCCATAGTACTCAATTCTATATATTCTTTCTTTCTATCCTTAGTGTCAAAGGAATTTTATAAATAACCAGGCACTGCTATTTTGGCATCTTTATGTCTGCACCTCACTTAGTTACTTTAGAAGATCTATGGATCTTCCCTGTATGTATTTAATTCCTCCTACACATAGGTTTTGTAGGTTTCCCTAATGTTCACTGAATTAATTCTATTTTTTAACAGAAACATATTAAAGTTACATTTTTACAAATTATGAGATAACATAATCTGCAGATTTAAACCAGGAAACTGGTTTAGAGTTTCTGGCTGATTTGTCCTCATATTTCTAGTTTCTACAACCGTGCAGATCTGAGAGAGAGTTTAATTACTCTACCCTTCTGTAAATGTATGGAATAACAACACATCAAAACATTGCAAGTAGTATACAACTACAATAATTAAATTTTACACCTAACAACAATTAATTTTAATCATTCATGAATACTCTGAGCATACCACTTAGGTACTTGACCAGTCCTCCCAACCGTAGAGTCCCTTTATCTCCAGAAATCACCCCCGAGCTGAGATCACTTACATTCCAGACCAACCTCTAATCTATTCAGGAATAGCTTATTTAAGCTTTTGCTCCCCAAAGCCTGTTTCTAATTCTGCGTCCAGAATTACAGGATGCTTTTCTTCCTGTTTTCCTAGGCTTCCCTTATTTAGGGATTTTTAAAACTGCTTTATGCTTTTCCCAGCTTTTTACCTCTTCCCAACTACTCTCCACATCATTGGGGAAAATAGATTTTCCTCAAAATCAAATTTGGATATAGCTTCTTTCAAGGATTTTTGAAATATTTTTTTTTGGGGGAAAGTATTTGCCTTTATCCATCCTCATGGATTTAGCAAGTGATCTCATAATTCTCATTTTGGTCAATCTGCACATAATTATTTTATTCATTTTTTTCAAAATTAAATATTTAATTACATCCATAAAATACTTATCCATTTGGGGTCCACTCCCCTAAGGATTAAAGTTCAAATGTCTAGCTTTAAAAGAAAACATAAACTAGGGGTGTTACAAGATAAAATTTAAAATTTATACTTGCAAGAAAGTAACTCCCCTTCCATATATAAGATTCAACTACATTGAATGCGGGAAAACACATTATTAAGAAATTTCCCAATGACAAGTCATTAATGCTAACCAGTGGTAATAACAAATATCAATTTCCCTTCAAAACTTTGTCAATTTTCCTTAAACGTCTCATCATTACTAAGAATATTTACTTCCACTATATGAACTCAAACCAATTATTTTTAAAAAAATTAACCACTTTGTTTTTAGATAAAACTAATAATTATAAGAAAATACTTAAATGCATTAGGAATGATTAACCACTTTATTGTGAAAGAGTACACCTAGCATATTGGTATTATAAATTTACATGGAGAAGGACGCAAAATATTTCTTGTTGAATATCTGGTCAAGAAAAACATCATCTACCCTCTTATGGTGAGTCTGATTCGAGTAGTCTATACTGCATCTTTTTGAAGGCTTTTAAGGTGGTTTTTTCTGGTCTAACTTCTCTAAAATTCTGTCGAAATTCATTGAAAATAGAATTTTGATCTCGCACAATCGAAGTGTCCCACGAATTTTTTAGGGTGCTGAATTCATATATAGTGTGAAGAAAACCAGCTTAAATAACATAAATCAAGATTTTACCTCAAATTTTTTCACCGGATTCCGGCACCTGAAACTCCAAAAAAGCACACTAAAAACAACTCCAGTCAGATTTACACTTTTTCCTTGCTCAAGGAGATAAATTGAACTAAATTTATTATTTTTATTTATTTTCTTTTAATTTTAAATTTGTTTTGTGTTGCATTATTATTGATTTGTTCAAATATGGAGTAATTATTAAGTATCATTATTTAAAACGAATTGAAGGAGCGGAAAATGGAGAGTGCAGGCGATTTCTCTTTCGTCCTAGGGTTTCAAGCTCGCAATGCTTCCGCCGCAAGCCGGAACACGTCGAACTGGAGGAGAAACCATGGATTTGATCTCAGAGCTTCCCTTGTTGTCCCTCACCGAGATGCATCTGAGGGGAGATGGAACCGATTTTTCCCCATTCGCGGCCATGCGACAAATGGGAAGGTATTTGGGGCTTGGTGGTGCTATCCCACGGTGGCTATTACTTGGGTCCCCTGCAGAATTGACTGGAAGATTTAGCTTTTGTTATTGACTTCTCACTAAGATGAACCACCTTCGTTATTGACTGTGCGAGACCTCCGCGCAGGTGCGCGCCATTGGTGGTCTGGTGGGCGAAGTGGAGACCTCCCACCAGTGGATGATATGTGCAGTACCCCTCACCCCATTTTTCAATATTTGCATCCACTTGGTGGTGGTGGGCTCGACACTCTGGTTAGTCCATAGGTGGGCAGAGCAGAGGCTACAAAATCCATTTGTAATCATGAATGGAAACTGGCACACCCAATGCACATCTTTTCGATGGTGTATTACTCTATGAATTGGTCCTCGCTGGTGGGAAGCTCTTGGGCAAACAGCCATCATCGTATGTGTGAAGGGATACCAGATACTGATAGGCCACCACTTAAGCAAACAAATCAGGAAGATCTAGAGCCTGAAACCAACATCACTGCAAATGAAAATCGGGTAAGCACAAATAGTTTCCAGATTTTTCTCAAAACCCCTGAGGGGAATAGTTTATTGTTTTGGATAAATGAATCCGATCAGGTTACAGACCTGAAGCAATCCATTTTGAAAACCACTGGTTTTCCAAGCCACGTTCAGTCCCTCATCCATGGAGGGAAATCGCTAGAGGACTCCAGCATCCTCAGTGATTATGGAATTTTCCCTGTAGCCACCATTTATCTCAATCTGCGACTGAGAGGTGGTGTTTTTGGCAGCACAGTGCCCAAGGATCTCGGGTAATAACCTATAAGAATATTCTAAGGGGGGAAAACACATCTGTTTCTCCTACGGCACAGGCAGCTAATGCCCCAAAACCGTACATTGTGGAACAACTCAACCAAATTACAGAACTGCAGATCGAATTACCTGAAATAGATGACCATAGATATGTCTTTGAATCACAAGCACTCATATGTAGATTTAATTACTTCTTGCCTAAACCAATGGAGCTATTTCATTGGATTTTCACTAACTGGAGGACAGAATCTGAAATACACCTCTGTTCAAAGGGATTCTTCATTGTTAAATTCTTATCCCTGGAGGCCAGAGAACACATCCAAAACGCTGGACCATGCTTTTGGGGATCCACTGAACTATTCACCACACCTTGGTTTCCAAATTTTGATGAAAATACCATGGAGATCTCCAAAATGCTGGTCTGGGTGAGGCTTTACAACCTCCCACTTCATTTCTGGAATGAAGATTTTCTTGGTAGCATAGGAGACATGATTGGGAGTTACATAAAAATTGACACCCAACGCATGGAGGAGAGGGTCTCCACCTTTGCACACATCTTTGTGGAAGTGGACCTCAGCAAGGGGCTTCTAGAATTCATTGTATTGACTCACAAACAGCAAAAATGGATGCATCATATTGATTATGAGAACAGTGATTTCAGGTACAGAATATCCAGGAATACAGGGCATTTTCCGAACACTTGTCCAGAAGCTAAAAGAGACAACAGAAAAAGAAAAAAGACAAGAAAAGCTACAAAGGGATGGAAATTTCCCTCTGATGAACCAGAACATGAGATGGAAGAGGATAAGACGGAACCCATCCCAAAAGAAAACAACCAGACAACAACTTAAGCTGAGACACAAGAACAAGAGATGCAAGAACCTACAAACATGGCTCAAGTGTCTTTGGACCAAGAGGCACCAGAAAGTGGAGGACACAAAAGACAACATAACTCAGACACATCTGATTCAGATAAGGACAATGGAGCAACCATAGCTGAAAATCAGCTCGTACTTATCACAACCTTGCCATCACCAGGTCCATGGCAAAAGGTTGAGAAGAAAAAAGGGAGGAAAATTTCATTTTCACTCCTCTTGTAATATAGCACCAAGCTGCAATGTATTTGCCTGTCTGTGAAAATCACAGAAAAGTGTAACATGTAATTTTGTTTTCATTAATAAAATTACGAATTTTTCCTTTGTGAAAAATCATAATTTAAAGTTACTGGTAAAGTTAATTTATTGAAATACACTTAAAAATGCCACGAATTGAGAGGTCATGGCAAGAATCCGTTTATGCGGAAAATTTTGATGACAAGAATTAAGTGGATAATTCAGGGAGTGTTGGGACTTGGGAGAATCAAATTTTGGGAGATGTAAACATTTTTTCAAATATATTTTTCTAAATTTTAATGTTTTTTAATTGTTTCAATTATATAAATTGAATAGTTAATAAACCTTTTAACTATCAAAATATTAATTAACTATACATCTTACATTGTTAAAATTTGAAAAATCATAAAAATTAATTAAATTGTAATTTTATTATTATTATTAATTATATAAAGATTAATATTTAAATTAAACATATAACATTTAAAAATGAATGTAAACATATTCTTAATTATGGAAATTCGGCCTCACTTTACCATGGAGATTCTTAACTATGGAAATTCACCCTAACTTTATCATGGAGATTTTTACTATGTGATAGATATACAGAGAGAGAAACACACGCAATGAAACAATTTGTTGTGATTTTTTGGTGCTTATCAAATTACATTGATTTTGTTGATTGAAGCTACATGATTGACACTTCCTAAATTACAATTCTAGCATGATTGCCACATCCTAAATTTAGACTATTTATAAATTTCCTAAAACTACATGCTAATTGAATGTACCTTAGCGTAATAAACTCCAACATTAAAAATATTCTAAAATATTATGTAGAGATTAAATCTTTAAATTATTAATAGTTAAATTAAAATTATAAATCCCTCTTCCAAAATAAATACACATGTCTATATAATTAAATATCAATTTATATTAATTTAAAAAATAATTTGAATCACAAAAATATGGTTAACCTAATAATTATATAAAAAAATTAACATGCAAAATGTATAACAAAAAAACGTCTGATACCCTAGAAAAATATAAAATGTAGTTTCTCTATTTAAGTTTGGAATTCTTTTAAAAGCAACATATGGAGAGGGTTGGTTTTTCTCAAAGACACATACAACTTTGGATTGCAGAAAAATTCTCTAGCCACATTGAATTATTCTTGCGAGAAATTTACATAGTAAAAAGTGCTATATAAAAATAATAAGTTAAAACTCATTTTAAATACTATTAAAGTTGAAATATATTTTTTAGAAGTTTAAATAATATTGAAATTAAAATATATTTCTTAGAAAATTAACTAATGTAAATAAATTCATTTGTTTTATAAATAATTTTATTATTTTATTATTATTATTATTAATTTCATAATTATTTAAACATACCAGTTAACTTAACTTCATAAAGTATCTTTTTATGTTTCTTATTCTTCTTTTTTAAATGAAATCTCTATTAGAATTATAATAAGTTTGTGTGTTTTTGTTTATGAATAAAATCTGATGAAATTATAGTGATGTGTTTTTATTTAGTTGAAAAGTCAACATTTTCATCAGCATGACTATATGTAATTAATTAATTATGTGTTAAATAAAAAGTAAATTTAAAAATTAAAAAATAATTATTATTAGATTGTATGTAATTAATTAATTATATGCTAAATAGAAAATAAATTTTAAAATTAAAAATAATAATAATAATTATTATTATTTAAAAAAAAATAATTAAAATTGAAAAATATAACTCCACAGCCCAATTAAGCATTTCAAACAAATAAACGAAGAGAATATTGTCGTCTCCTTCCCCAATCTCGGAAGATACGGAAAATATATAGCCGAGAAGATCCAATTGATCTCAGAAAATCACAACAATTATTCGGGAGTCTAGTGTCTTTATCCACTCAATCATACTCAATTTTTGCTCCATCCTAAAGTCTTATCAATGAATTTCTTAAGTTTTCCTCTGAAATTATGACATGACATCTCAGAATGATCTTCCGCGAAAATCACAACGATTATTCGGGAGTTTCATGTCTTTATCCACTCAATCATTTTTTTTTTCAGAAGAAAAAAACACTGTATATATTAAGAGATATATATAATAGTACATGTTCTTCATTACATTCTCATATGTTTACAAAACAGTGAGAACTTCCGGATTTCCAAATACATACAAAATACACTCCTGAAGAGAAGATATACGATGTACATGGCAAGCAGTATTACGGGTAGTATTAATACAAACCCAAAATATTCTTTCTGAGCATCCCTGTATTCATTAAAAAACATGAGAAGATAATACAGAAGCATCATAATTCATGGCAATGAGGAAAAAAGGATGGATGCATAGAAAGAAAGGTAACAAAAAATGTTGTTCGAAAAGCTTCATCCATGATTCACATGGGGCAAGCTCGCATGTGCAATCACATTCATAGGCTCGCTTGAAAACAATGATCAGCATCTAATCCAACACACTGTGTTCCTTGCAGCTCCAGTAAACAGAGTCATTGTGAATCCAGCTTGACAGTCTGCTTTGTATGACATAGAACAACTGGAGATCACCCGCTCGCTTGGTGAAGAAGTGCAAAATTCATATGAAGCAGATTTGGTAGTGAAACTGGAAGTCAGGATTGCTTGAAGTTCGTGATCAACATCAAAAATTCCATGCATAAAGATTCAGGAAATAGGCTCGCTTGTGATTGTAAAATACTAGCTCGCTTGAAAGACAATGTTCTCCTCAAGTCTCGCTCGCTTGATGTAGATGATCCATAAGATGTACCAGAAGACCAAAAAAGCAGGTGCACTAATCATACATATTTGATAGGATCTATTAGATGGCACAATTTCTTAAAACATTGTTCATGTATCTTATGCTGCCTCGCCTGATGAAGAAAAGGACAGAAGAAAACCACATTCTCTATGAAAATCGGAGCGTTGTATCCTGTATAGATAGAAGCCTCCAAAAAGATCTGTATAGTTAGAGTAAACTGGAGTATGAAGAAAATATGCCCGAAAAGATGATATAAATAAAACCTAATGAAAATATGATAAAACAAGTTGTGAGATGATGATAGCATCTGATCCTGGGTGCGTGAATCATGATATTGGTACTGTCGATGTCCAGATCTGTACCCCATATTTGTACTGAAGAATATACATATATCCAAAATCTGCACTAATACCTTTTTTAGAAAGACCATCCCCCCTGGTATTATTCTCTCTATAGATATGATTTATAGGAGGACATTTTAAGGTCTGCCATAAGCGAAGAATCCGCTGCATCCATCCCCTCAAACCCGGCATAGTGAGTTCACATCTTCTGTATATCCATCCAATAACTAACTTAGAGTCACCAGAGAAATTGGGGTTCTGTAATTGAAGATTGGATGCAACCAGGAGGCTACCCCATAGCGCCATAATTTCTGCTTTATTATTTGTACCAGGACCCCCATTCCAATAGATATGAATTCTCTCCCGCTGGGACAATTTAACCCAGACACCACATCCCGTGATGCCATCAACAGATGCCCCATTAAAATAGATAGCAGGGAGATGAATCTCATGTGGTCTGTTCCTAAAGGATCTATCTGCCATCAATTGAGAAGGAACATTCCAATCTACAATCCAACTCATAATATTGGAGATGATAATATGCGGAAGAAAAGGCCTTTAAGCTTGTCCCAATCCCTAACAGCCGAAATAAAATTAGAAGAAGACCAATTTGGATCCATAATGTGAGGGGCAAGGGATCTCCACATATTTTTTATAACAAAACAAGTAAAAAACATGTGCGTAATGCTTTCAGCCTCCAGGCAACATATAGCGCATCGATTCGGCCCTTGTATACCCCTTTTGCTAAGATTATCCCACGTAAGTATTTTACCCCTCCATACCATCCATCCGAATAGGGTAATCTTGGTGGGAATCCTACGCTTCCAGAAGGAGTAGAAGATCTTGGAAATTGTACTCCCAGATGTTGAGAGAATTATATACCTGTATGCGTCTTTAACGATGATAGCTCCATTCCCCATAGGCCCGTTCCAAATGATTTTGTCACCTCCCCCAGAATGACAGAAACTGGCAGTCTTGAAAGATACCAAAATAGCATTCCACTCCGTAGCATCATCCCCCGACAACCCCAATTATAAAGCAGTTTTGAAGGATAGTGCTCCAAAAGACCACTCAAAAATAGTCTGAGATAAGTAAATATACCCCCGGTGCAAGAGACGATCTAAGAGTCGGGGGGGAATAAAACAGTCAGTGGGGAGTCCAGAAATATCTTTGAAGGTCAGAGGAATCCTTCCGCCATCGTAAAAACTCCAGGTCACACGATCACATATAAATCTTAAGATCTTTTTGAAACCGCCACATATTACAGAGACATTGGATGGATAGATCAGCTCTCAACATATTAACTGATGAAAAATATCTCCATCAATATACTTGCACCTTATAATAGCACTCCATATATTATTACCATTGATAGCACGCCAAAAAGATTTAATTAACAGAGCAATGTTGAAGATTCTAGTATTCAACACACCGCAGCCATCGAAATATATGGGTCTACATATGACGTCCATTTGACAGAGATGATATTTCTTGTCAAGTTTTGTACCTACCCACAGAAGTTGAGAAATGATCATGTTAATCAGCTCCACAATCTTGGCAGGAGGATAGTATAGATGGCCCTAATATACCATCAACTGTGATAAAACAGCCTGGATGAGGATGAGTCGACCCCCCACTGACAACCATTTATGAGTCCATCTGTATATATGAGTTCTAAAATGCTCAATTAACCACATCCAATCTTTGTTCTTATAACCACATGGTTTTAAATAACATCCCAGATATTTGAAACCATCTGAAAGAAGTTGTGTATGAACGCCCAAGAAATCAGCAATTAAGAGAATATCCTGTAAATCCCCTTTGTCATATAAGAGAAAATATTTGTCTTTGTTAATTCCTAATCCTATGGCAGATTCAAACATGTTTAGTAACAAATGAATATAAAACCAATGATTCCTATTGAGATATCCAAATAGCAACATATCGTAAACAAAGAGAGAATGATTGATGGAGATAGTTCCAGAAAAGGAGAAACCTTTTATGAAACCCTGATGTTCAGCATAATGTAAAATCTTACTAAAACCATCAAGAACAAGGATAAAGATAAGCGGGGAGAGGGGACATCCCTGGCGGAGAACTCTGGCAGCACCAAAGAAGAGAGTGGGTACGCCATTAACCAATACAGCATATCTAACCGTAGATACACATGACATGATCCATCGTATGATTATGATTTTCAATCCAATCTTGAGTAATAGAAGCCTTATATAGGACCAGTCAACCGAATCATAAGCCTTGTGCATATCTACTTTCATAACTAAAGCTTCCTTGCTACCGATATGGGCAGAATGGAGAACTTCTTGTGCAATGGCGATCGCATCATGAATAGAGCGCCCATGAAGAAATCCATACTGTTCCAAACTGATGTGATCTGATAAAATAGATCTGATGTGATTTGAAATGATTTTTGAAGTGATTTTATACATGGCCTAAAGTCAGCAAAAGATTGCGGATCAGCCACCTTGGGTATTAGAGCTATAAAGGTAGAGTTTAAATTTGCAGGCATATGTCCTCTTTTCCTAATTTGTTCGATCACCTCCGTTAGTTCGGCTCCAATAAGATCAAAGAAAAAGGTAAAGAATTCCGCAGGCCAGCCATCTGGCCCCGGGCATTTGTCATGTGCAAATGATTTCAGGACCCTGTGCACTTCATTCCCAGTGATTTCCTGTTCGAGAGCAGCAATGGCCGCCTCATTAAACATTCTTGGTACATGATTCAATATCCATGTTTGATTTTCTAGATCAGCAGGCAATTCTTTTTTATAAAAGTCAGAGAAATGAGAAAAAGCCTCTTTTTGTATCTCCTCAGTAGATATAGCAAAAGTGCCATCAGATATTTTAATCCGCCATATCGCATTTTTGTTCCTTCTTTCGGATGCATATCTATGAAAGAATTTAATGTTGAGATCACCCTCCTTTAGCCAATCAACCCATCTCTTGAGCTTCCATGTAGTCTCTTCAATACCCAGAATCTCCCTCTTTCTCTTCCCTAGCTGTTCAAGGATGACATATGATGCTTCATCCGGAGCCTTATTTATGAATCCTTTATAGATAGCCTCCATCCGACATTTAATTTCCAGTAACTCTACCTTGAGAGATGCTTTTTTCTACATTTCCCACTTCTTAGATGCAACTTTCAGACTTTGAAGTTTGTTATCAAATCGATCTATAAGCTGGAGACCATCATAGTCGACATCCTCTTGCCATGTTGTTTTAACCATATTAATATATTCATCATCTTCAAGCCATACTCGGTTAAACTTGTATGGAAGTCCCCTATTGAAGTGCCATGCATTCCATGATAAGGAAATGGGCATATGGTCAGATACATCTGAGACCATAACCATTGATCTGGGAGTCCCCCATCGGTCTATGAGATTGTCCTTTACCAAAGCCCTGTCCAATATTTTCCCAATATATTTTCCCCTTTTTCTCTTATTTTTCCATGTGGGAATCATCGGGCAAGGTCTTATGTCAACCATTTGTAAGTTGAAAAACATATCATTTAAGAAATTTGAGAGTGGATCCATTCGAGCACCACTACCCCATATTTCATCAGACTGTAAAGTGATATTTAGATCCCCCATCATAGTCAAGTTTGGCAATCCTAGAATAACGGAATCCTGCATCTTGATCCAGAAAGATTGTCTACCCACATATGGCGCATATATATTAATAATGTTAAGTGATTAAACCATACCTCTCATGTGACCAGAGAGAAGAATCCCACCAAAAAACCTGTAAGCTTTAAAAGTAAACCATCCTGGATCCCACATTGCAATTAATCCTCCAGGGTGGCCATTTGAGTCTATAGCCACTGCAGACCATCCTAATTTGTAGCTTAGGAAAGTCCTTAATGCTTTCTCCTGCTGACATAAAGTCTCTTGTCCCAAAAAGATGTTGCACTTACTGTCAATAATCATTTCACGTAGGCAATGCGATTTGGGGGCATCACCTAAACCCCGGATATTCAGTGATAAAATATGATTCATGGCGAGCCCAAATCCGGGTGACTTTCTCTAAACGCTCGCGATCCATCCCAATTGACATCACCCACCGATATGGGAATGTCAGTGAAGTTGTCCTCTCCTTTAGTGAACAGAGAGATTGATTTGAACTTGCCTTTAACCTATTTATTTGAACTCTTTGATGTTTTCCTATTTGTGACATTGACATTTATAGGTTGAAAAGCACAGGGTTCCGGATCCTTAGGAGGTCTATCAAAAACCGTCAAGGCCACCATATCAATGTTAGGATTGCATAATAGAGATTCTATGTCGCTCCCTACCGAATTCCTGGGGGATTCAGGGGGAGAATCGGCAGCAGTAGGATCAGAAAAAGTGGGCGACATGGTTGGACGTACTACAGAGGTGGTGGGTGGTGCAGATGGGCCGCCCACCGAGTAATTTATAGATTGAAAAAGTGGTGAATCCTGATCTATTGGTTGGCTATTTGATAGAATAGAAATATTGACAACGACCCCATGTTGAGAGTTCTGAGAAGGCTGCTCCTGTGTAGAGTTATTGGTGATAGGCATGCTAGGAAGACCTTGCAATATTGGTGGACTGGAATGATCAGAAGAGGGTGATATGTTGGATTCAAGTGGAAGAACCCTATTCTAGTCTATAGGGGATCTATGAGACAAATTCCTATCAGTATCTTTCAATGACTGCACATGCCTATCATAATGCTCATCAACAGATACAAAAGCAGCATCCTCCGAAGATGTGGGAGAAATAATACCTGGTGTTACTCCACCCAGAGTGCCCGAAGTTGCATGATTTATTCTGCTTCCATCAGCGCTAGAGACAGCCTCAGATGACCGCACCATACGAAGGCGAAGAGGACAATGTTCCCTACAATGTGTTGTTTTGTGGAAAATAAGACATCGGAAGGGAATGCCCCAAAAATCAATACGTTGTCTGCACCTTCTGTTCCCCCATAAAATATCGACATCTCCAGGCAGACCTCCCACATAATCTACCTCCACAAGTAACCACGCAATTCTTTTGTTAGTTGCACCAATGATGCTTGGGTCTATATATTTTTTCGATCCAATGGAGTCCCCAATTTTTCTCAGGGCTTTTAGCGTCCAAAATTCAAGTGGCAATCCCGGTAGCTTTACCCAAACAATCCTGCTACGCGACGCCTCCATTACTGGGTTAAAACCCAAATATCGCGACACCAACTGCAGATAACTTCGGCCTCTGACCCACATCCTGCTGATGATTTTAAATACATCGCATTGATCCATAAAGTGAAAGGAAAACCAGCCATTGATCAATATACTAACCTTAGGTGCATATCCTATGATGGGGCTCTAGTGTTTTTTGATCCATGCAGCTGTGTCTATATCGCTATTGTCTGGAAACATCCATCAGCCAATTACTACACGTTTTTGCAAGCTTGCCATCCTCCAATGCAGATCTTCATAGTCCAAATAAATTTAATTTATCTCCATCATGTGTTTGTAATAGTTCTTCTTGTTCTTGCGGCGTCTTCTACGTGAATTTCTATTACAACATTCTTGGAAGCTAGTGGTATCTAGCTTGTTGTTTTCAAAGGCACTTTGGATGATTAAATCATCAATCTCGTCTTCAATTGACTGCTTCTCCTGAGCCGGTTTTGATTTTAAATTATCCATTACCATACCGTCAAGTGAGGGAATTTCAAGCATGTAAAAACTTTCCTGGAGTTCTGATCCATCAACAGTACAACAGATATAGCAGTTTCATCACTGTAAAATATTATTACAATAAATCTTCATGATAACTACATCTGGGATATGTGCCTCATCATAAACATCTGGAATAAAAAGTTAGAATATTACCCAATCTATATGGAAAATTGGATACGCGACTTAGGAAAATTATGGCAATGATATAATTAGGGAGAAAGAAAAATCTCATATCCAAGATATGCAAGGTACACCTAAGAAAGTAATCGAGAATAAAGAAGGTAGCGACTCAATCCCAATAAACCACCCAAAATTCCAGAATGTCAGGTGATATATATATGGTGTCGCCACTCCTCTTACCATGGGTGAATACCTAAATGAGGACATATAATAAAGGGAGAAAAATAATGCGAAAGAGGAAAGTCTAATCCCAAGGAGACCCACCCCCTAATTCGTCTGATGAGACACAATCCCAATGACCACCTTAACACAGATTAGTTAGTCAATTAATAGACTGATGAACTCAGGAAGCTGCCACAATAATATTATATACGTAAGAAAAACAATTCACTTAATGAGGCATGGTAGTCCCATAGGGGAAAATATTTCATCCGATCATCTGAGCAGTCAATCTTATTCAGTCTGGAAACCCATATTTAGTAATCGTCAGTGTCCATAAATGAAGGTAGTCTGCAGATAACCATGAGAAGGAGAAAAAATCTATCGTAGTTACTCGAAGATGCCAAGTATTGTGTCTCATATACCATATATATTCAGACATCCATAAGCTAATAATATTTGACACCTCCTTACCAACCAATCAGGCTGTCTCCAGTATACCTACTTCCAATAGGTGCCCCAAGGAGTAAAACCTAAACTCTGACATCCCCAGAAAAATTTGAAATTTACCAGAAAAGGATCACCGATAATAATAACATGGAAAGGAGCCATCGGAAACACCAGACGAATTAGAATACCATTAAAAATGGCAACAACAACAACAATAACATCCAGGAAAATCCCACCACCTTTCACATAAGCGAAAACCAAAATTATTATAGGGCCTGGATATGATTAGAGTATCAACCCACTTACTCCATAGAGTAGACCATCTTGCAGAACACGTAGATTCCAAAGCGTTTGAGTCCTATGATGATTCTTGTGATGAAGAAAGTTGGTGTAGCCTATACTCCTCCTAGCTAATCATTCGACTTGTGTTGATTGTAAATGGAAAATAGAATATAGATGGCAATGACTATGAGAAATACTATCATAACAACCTCAAAACCATCCACATAATTCATAGCTAAACATCAAATTCTATAAATTCCCACAAAACATCAGTCAATAGCATGATTCCATCCATAGAATATGAAAGAAAGACCGCAGAAAGACTAGAGATGTCTAAAGGGGAGACCTCTACCATATGACGTCCTTCAAATACTGGAGAAAGCTGAAGATGTTACTACACTGAAGATATATAATGGAAGGATTATCTTAACCAGAAGAAAGACGAACAAAACCACAATCAATCCAAGCTTTTGCTTGGTTTGAAAGAACTCCAATGCCGACGCTTCCTCAAATAGCATAAATTATTGTATATAAGATTTTTTTTTGAAAATCACATTTAAATAGATTTTTGTTGACACATTTCAAACCAATATATATAATTCATAATTTATATTAAAAATATAGTTATTAATTTATTGATTGTAGCTTCGGTGTTGATTTCCATTTGTGATACAGTTCTCTCCACCTTGGTGTTGCTATACATTCCTTATTTGTTCGTGACGGTATCTATCTGTGGAATTGTAGTTGTACATATGTCACGTTTATATAATATATATACATAATTATATAATTGGACAAATGTCATTGTTATATTAAAATGGTTGACTAAAAAATGAGATACACTATTCAAAAGAAAACCGTGTCTACCTAAATAAATATAAGTGTAAAGCTTTAAACATTTATTCAAAAGAAAACCTTGTCTACCTAAATAAATATAAGTGTGAAGCTTTAAACATTTTTCATGTTTATATAAAATATAAAAGTAGTTACATAGTGGGAAAGATGTCATCGTTATATTAAAATGGTTGAAAAAAAAATGAGATACACTATTAACCCAAAAAAAGAAAAAAGAAGCGAAGTAAAAAAGTATGTGCCTATCGGCCTAAATATAGGTGTAAGCTTTAATAAACGGAATATTTCAAATCATTCTCAATCCTAATAAGAACTCAACTTTTCCAAACATCTAACAGTCTATGACTAGTGTATGAGTATTATTATGGGTCATGGACGGTGGCATTTCTTGCATAAAAATACCCTGAGATAATAAATCAAAATATAATTTATAATAAAACTCCAGGTTATAAAATAAATATAAGTATAATTGATAATGTTAATAATTGTAACATACGCTGTTAACTTCACATGGAAATGTAAGGAGATAAAAAATTTATACAAGTTAATCATGGGTAACTAACAATTCACCATTAAATATTCCTTACTCATCATTACATAGAATGTTTACCAGTTCCTAGTGTAACTTTTAGAATAAGAATAGTAAGCTCCTTAACCATTAACAACCTCCACTATAGTACATTGACATAATACCATATGATGTAACCTTCCATTCATTTCTTCACTCCTCTAGTCATCACATACTTTCCATTATGAACATCATAACAAGAAAGGAATCAACATCATCAACCTGACACATTAATCATTCACATCATTGAACACCAATATACCCTAGAAACCCCGTAGGGTGAAAACCAGAAAACGTTTAATTTTATTATTAAATACTCGTGAGGGTGATCATCCCTCACTCAATGGCTTATAAGGGAGACCATCCCTTAACCATCGTTTATAAATCTTACAAGGAAATATGCAAATATCTAGCTTAAAGCCATTACAATAAATATGATACCATTTACCCTCTCGTCTTCATATCCTCATAGCTTGATGGCATGGATGTACCTACAATGGTCTATCATACACTGGATCATCTGGTAGTTCTTTCTCATCTGCATGAACCATAAACATTTACCTGCCACCAGGTTAAGCATAATATTTCCTTTATACATATCACCATCATACCCTGCTAATGTTACCTTCAACATACATTGAAGTCAAGATTCATAAAGTATAATAAATCATTTCACATATTTATAGTATAGTAGTTTCTCCATCTACTCATGTATATTCATGACATGCAAGTAAAGTACCTTGACATTCTCGCTTTAGCAACACATACCTCATATGTGCTGGTTATAAGTCATCACATTAACTAATGTTTCCGTCGCATAAGCACTCATTCCTGCACAATAGCTACATATCCCTTGCATATATTTAAAATAAACTGATACATAGTTATGATGCTCATGCATACAATTTACATAATTTAATCAAAATAGCTAACCCTTGAGCTATTACTTTTAGTACATGGAATTCAAGCTAACATAACACAAGTTGCTCCCATGCATGCAAATGCATATCGATTCCAAAAGAGTCTCCCTAAAGGAGTGTTTACACAACGAAGTACATAACCTCCTTCACCAGTCTTCCCAAAGAAAATCTCAACACAAGTGAGCATGTAAACATATGTTTTCTTTTCTGTAAAACTATGCAATCAAGAATACAAATACATGTATTCTTTTCCAATATTATTCTAACAATCATATTCAATGTAGTTTAATACTACAAGCTATCTTTCTACATACAAATATGTATATTCCTTTTCAATAAAAGTTAATACATATACTGCATGCTTATGCATGATCTTCTTCCAAAAGGAATTAACAACATAATCATGATAATATAAAAATAATCACTTAGTTTGTTCATCTAAAGGAATATAAATGATTAGTTCCTTTAACCATGAATTTATTAAATAACTTAACTTTACCAACACCATGGTAATGTATTCATGGAGTTATGAATTAACTAATATTCACCAACACCATGGTCATCTACCCATGGTTTCATGAAATCATTTATCTCTATCAACACCATGGTAAACTACCCATGGATTTATTAATTCATTAATCTCTACCACTATCATGGTAAACTATTCATGGATTTATGAAACTATCCATTGATTTATTAATTCATTACTATTTTCCACATGGTTAAGGAATATAAATCTGAGAAAACTTCTCTTTTCTTCTTCATCGCACATGAAGATATTTCAAGAGTTACCCTTTTTAATCTATTCAAGAAAATACCTCGGATTTGATCTCATTTCCTAAATTAAATGAGTACAAAATCCCTTTTAAAATAAATATCATGCATCTTCTATTTTCTTACTTATACCAGATTATGTAAATATTTATATTAAAGAGCTACCCTCTTTAATATATTCAAGAAAACCTCTTTTAAAATATAGAGCACGCATATTCTATTTTCTTGTTATACAATATTATTAAAGACTTACCCTATTTGAATCTATTCAAGAAAATCGCTTTTAAAATATAAAACATGCATACTCTATTTTCTTGCTAATACCATGAATTTAATATGCATCTCTTTCAATACCATAATAATTATTTATGTGCAACTATTGTTTGAAAAATAAGAATACTTATCTCTTAAAAACACATTGGTCAAACTAGAATTTAGAGATGCATTTCTTCTTTTCACAGTATCCTTACTCTACTCCATACGCTACTAAACTATAGGTAAGTATATAATGAATGATAGGTTCAAGGTAAGAACTACCTCTCTCTTTCACGGTGAGTTGGCATGAACTCCATGTGAGTCTGCAATAAGCGATGATAGGCTTCGAAAGGTTGGCGATGGGAACGTTATCGACCACTCTTTCTAATGGATGGATTGATTGCGGCCCGGGTACTCTCTGCCCTTATTACTCTCACAGTGTTTTCTTTTCGGCGCAACCTAAGTATTATGAGTATATTGACAGCCTGCCAGCTCCCTTAATGGATTCGTATAACCCCATTTGGCACTGAAAGTATCCATTTCCTCTCTGCTGCTTGCTTTCATTCAATTGGGGTTTGAGAGGGTTCATGTAAATATCTGCAAGAAATGAAATACTGCAAGAAAAACCTACGTGAATTTTGGAGAGCTAAATAAAATAGTCCTCCTTCAATCTTACGGCAGATATTTTGTTTTCGTAAGCGTTTCTTATTCATACTAGAGAATAATGCAAAACCTTTTTCCATTTGACAGGCTTTCCCCACTTTAATACGCAACACCTCTTCATTTCAACCGATTCAAGAATTCGTTCATTTTTTTAACCGATTCTTGATTTTCTTGATCAAATAGTTAAATTAAATTAACGTAAGTTTTATTTACAATGCGTAAATACATAGGTTTGAGTCGAATGTTACATACTCCCCCCCTTAAGAGAACACCGTCCTCGGTGTGCCTCTCTCACTGAAATTTAAACTTTATACTCATGGTATAGTAATATAAACAACCAAAAGGGTGTCCTTTCCCTTCACAATGAAACACTTTCGTTTCCTTGAATGCCATTAATTGAGACAATAATGTTTTTATCCATACTCATAAGCATGTATAGCGCAAATCAAATTTCATTTCCATTTCTAACTACTTATCCCCTATTCAATTCACAAAAATATAGAAAAATATCTATACGAATTACCATTATTTACCAATTACTATTGGAAGAATGATGGCTTTTATGCAAGCTTGCCGAGAATGGTTGAGAAACCCATCAACACTTCATGGAAGAGCCTGTAATGTATGACTAACAATTTAATCACATTAGTCACATAGTTTTCAAAATGAAAATACTTGCAACTATCAAACATTATTGCAATATAAAGAGATGTTTTAATCAAAGTAATTCCATAAGTACTCAGAGAGAACCAACCCTCTCATCAATGCATCACGTGCACACTGTCTTAACTCCTGCTAAATACATCCATACAATACTTCAAAAAGTACTCAGAGAGCACCTAGCTCTCAAATCATACCAATGGTCAATAAATGCACCATGGGCATATCCTAGCCTCTGCTAAGACATTCAAGAAAATTAGTAATAATATATAAATGAACTTATACATTTAGTAATTCATTTCTGAGCGCTAAGCTACTTTTCTCTTAATATCTACATAGGATATTTACACAATATTATAAAAATTCATTTTAATACAACACATAACTTATTACTTAACTTGTTACATTATGAGAACCACAATGGGAAACAAAATTCTCTTCCTAATCCATAGGATTGAGTAATTTTTCCACATCCAGACAGTCAATCTTTCCACACTAAAAGTCTTTATACTTATCTGGAAATTTAGTCCTTCAATCTGTGGTCCTCCCAACCATCAAGATAGGCTATTACGTCCTCCACTTACCCCCTAGCTCCAGAATATGGACAGTGCCACGGGTTAACAATGAATTCCTCTATTGTGACCTCGGGATGGCCAATCCAGTCACACTCAGATATTTTTGGCTTTACAAGGCTTGCTGTAAGGTATTTTCAACTGGTCCCAACCAGCTCTAGAAAATACTCCCCCTTTACCAATTTCACAGAATGCCTACTCCTCCCCTAGGATCCAACTTTATCCTCAAAGGAGTAGGTAATTGTCTTTCCAACTGTCCCCAACCACCTCCTATTCTTGGAAACATTTCTACCATTAGCTTAAAAATATTTTCTTTTCATTAATTAATTCCAGCAAATCAAATAATTTTCTTTATCAACAGTGATGATTTAAGTTTTTCTTGCCCGATAAAATAAAATTAAATAAATTGTCTTTAACTAGTTAATACTAATTAACTTTAATGAAGATGTCATAACTCCCCCCTGGAAGTAACATACATGTGCTGTACAGTATTATTTCTGAAATAATAAATGCTTGCACATTAAAACATGATACTTTAACATTTACTCATGTAATTCACATTGCAATGTTTGCGAAGTTTTATTTTCACAGATTTTCTGTTTCCATTAAGCTACCCATGCTTACTATAAGAAACAATGCTAATCATAAATATGCATTTCTCAAGCACATATTATCTTATACAAACATTTCCAATTCCCATAAGGTTCTGTTCCAACAGACTGGCATACGAAGTAATTATCATAATCACTTTTTTACAACTTTCAAATAGCTTTAGTCAAAATCGATTCGTGCATATAACTTTCATTAGTTATTCATTCATAACTAGTCAATAGTTTTAATGCATCCATGACGACTCATGCAAACACTAGTCAGTCAACTAGTCATTTAGTTAAGTTCCACAACTTGACCCATTAAGAGGTTTTATTCCATTTAATTTTAACTCTTTATCATCTTATATAAGGACTTTCCTCATTTTTTTGCATTCATGCATTAGTTTCACACACCGTCACTATACACATTCATCTTTTTAAAGTAGTGAATGATAACTTAGAAATTTTATTGCATGCAAAAACAATTGTTTCTTTTCAAGCTCAAATGAAAAATAACTATTTTTCTTTCATGCTTTTATACTTTCTTTCCTAAATAAATAAATCATAATACACATATTAATCTCATATGAATATTCTTATGCAGAAAAAAGTATGTTATAATAGCATGTACTTTTTTAAGAACTCTCTTAAATGGAAGCTAATCTCATGCAATGCCATGTATGTAACAATTCATTTTTAAAGGAATCAAATTGCATATGAATATACTTCTTAAAATAAAATAAAATGAAATACTTATCTTTATTTCATTTGAAGAACTTCTCTCTCTACTGCAGTATTCATCCCCCTTAGGAAATTCACATTTTTCCTCTACAAAAATGTTTTCTTTTAGCAGCATCGATAAGATTTTATAGCATGATTAGATAAAGCCTTAATCAATAAATAATCAATCTTTGAGTGATCCTTTAACACCTATTCATGTGCCTATATGAGATGTGAATACAATGTCACAACATGATTTCTTCTAACATCTCTACATTAGTCTGGGTAAGTAATTATCAATTCATGTCAAATAACTCCCACATTATTATGACATTTTTCACGCACGCACACATTCGTACAAGAAAAATCACTATATCTGTTCAAAAATTCCTTTAATGGAAAATGACACAATGAGCATTCGCTTTACTTAAACTTTTACAAAAGACCCACCACTTCATCTTTTGCCTTTGGAGCATGCAAATATAATAAAGCTAACACATTGACTGTTGTTCCTAAGCATACAATGCATAAATATTAATTTTCCAACAGAGTACTTAACATAATCGAGGACGAAAACTCATGATTCCTCTTGGAGGACATATAACATAATAGGCATGCAAAACATGGTTTTCTTTTCCATATAATATTTTCTAAAGTATGATAACAAAACATGTTATCATTTTCCACATATAAACTTATGTTCTTTCCGATGAAATCTAAAACAGCTATTGGATGCCTATGCATGAACTCACTTCAAATGAAACTAACATAATAGTTATGATAGCATAAAGTACTCACATACTCAATAGATATTCTATCCATGCAAAGAACCTTGTTCCTCTATGATTCTACATGCAAGTTGCTCATGCTTTGCTTCCAATAATTTATCATAGATAGCCTCTTTTATGCATAAAAACTACACAATACTAACAAGGTTAACTTAACCTTTAATATACCTAAATCAAGAAGTTGACATAATCCATCTAGCAATGTAGTATATTCAAGAGGTTATTCTCTTTAGCCTACATTTATTTTCAAGAAAATAACTTGGATTCTTTATCATTTAACACACAAGTACGAAATCCCTTTTAAAATAAAACAAGATTCCCATATTTTCTTAAATAAGATATATATATAAAGGCAAGCAAGTTTACTTTTTTATGTTTTACTACTGCTCACACCTTTCAAGATACGTACTAGTAATCTTTGCAAGAACTCACATGGGTTCTTCTCAGCAAAACTAGCATAGTAGTTTGGTATTTTACCATGGTATATCTCTAGGTATAGTATATAACTAGAACATTAACATAATAGAAATCTTTTCAAGAACTTACATTGTAAGTTTGTCTTTACATAAATAAACTCTAACTTCATTGCTATTTACTTGGTACGCATTTTATTTTCCATAAATGCAGTAACTATTGTTTCAAGAAAAGAAAGATAATAATACTTATCTCTTGAAACTCTTTATTCAACCTGGATTAGAGATGTGATGCCTTCCTTCCCATAAGCGCATTTCATCTCGGTTCTCTCAATTTATTTTTGCTAAATCCCAAAGGCGCCAGTGTTGCAACCTTTAGCTTTGATACCACTTGTAACATATGCCGTTAACTTCACATGGAAATGTAAGGAGATAAAAATTTTATACAAGTTACTCATGGGTAACTAACCATTCACCATTAAATATTCCTTACTCATCATTACATAGAATGTTTACCAGTTCCTAGTGTAACTTTTAGAATAATAATAGTAAGCTCCTTAACCATTAACAACCTCCATTATAGTAAATTAACATAACACTGTATGATGTAACCTTCCATTCATTTCTTCACTCTTATAGTCATCACATTCTTGCCATTATGAACATCATAACAGGAAAGGAATCAACATCATCAACTTGACACATTAATCATTCACATCATTGAACACCAATATACCCTAGAAACCCCGTAGGGTGAAAACCAGCAAAGTTTTAATTTTATTATTAAACGCTCATGAGGGTGATCAACCCTCACTCAATGGCTTATAAGGGAGACCATCCCTTAACCATCGTTTATAAATCTTACAAGGAAATATACAAATATCTAGCTTAAATCCATTACAATAAATGTGATTACCCTCTGGTCTTCATATCTTCAGATCTTGATGGCATGGATGTACCTACAATGGTCCATCGTACACTGGATCATCCGGTAGTTCTTTCTCATCTGCATGAACCATAAACATTTACCTGCCACCAGGTTAAGCGTAATATTTCCTTTATACATATCACCATCATACCCTGCTAATGTTACCTTCAACATACATTGATGTCAAGATTCATAAAGTATATTAAATCATTTCACATATTTATACTATAGTAGTTTCTCCATCTACTCATGTATATTCATGACATGAAAGTAAAGTACCTTGACATTCTCCCTTTAACATCACATACCTCATACATGCTAGTTATAAGTCATCACATTAACTAATGTTTCTGTCGCATAAGCACTCATTCCTGCAAGACAATAGCTACATCTCCCCAGCATATATTTAAAATAAACTTATACATGGTTATGATGCTCATGCATGCAATTTACATAATTTAATCAAAATAGCTAACCCTTGAGCTATTACTTTTAGTACATGGAATGCAAGCTAACATAACACAAGTTGCTCGCATGCATGCAAATGCATATCGATTCCAAAAGAGTCTCCCTAAAGGAGTTCTTACACAACGAAGCAGATAACCTCCTTCACCAGTATTTCCAAAGAAAATCTCAACACAAGTGAGCATGTAAACATATGTTTTCTTTTCTGTAAAACTATGCAATCAAGCATACAAATACATGTCTTCTTTTTCAATATTATTCTAACAATCATATTCAATGTAGTTTAATACTACAAGCTATCTTTCTACATACAAATATGTATATTCTTTTTCAATAAAAGTTAATACATATACTGCATGCTTATGCATGATCTTCTTCCAAAAGGAATTAACAACATAATCATGATAATATAAAAATAATCACTTAGTTTGTTCATCTAAAGGAATATAAATGATTAGTTCCTTTAACCATGAATTTATTAAATAACTTGACTTTACCAACACCATGGTAATCTATTCATGGATTTATGAATTAACTAATATTCGCCAACACCATGGTAATCTACCCATGGTTTCATGAAATAATTAATCTCTATCAACACCATGGTAAACTACCCATGGATTTATTAATTCATTAATCTCTACCACTATCATGGTAAAATATTCATGGATTTATGAAACTATCCATGGATTTATTAATTCATTACTATTTTCCACATGGTTAATGAATATAAATCTGAGAAAACTTCTCTTTTCTTCTTCATCGCACATGAAGATATTTCAAGAGTTACCCTTTTTAATATATTCAAGAAAATACCTCGGATTTGTTCTAATTTCCTAAATTAAATGAGTACAAAATCCCTTTTAAAATAAAGATCATGCATCTTCTATTTTCTTGCTTATACCAGATTATGTAAATATTTATATTAAAGAGCTACCCTCTTTAATATATTCAAGAAAACCTCTTTTAAAATATAGAGCACACATATTCTATTTTCTTGTTATACAATATTATTAAAGAGTTACCCTCTTTGAATCTATTCAAGAAAATCTCTTTTAAAATATAAAACATGCATACTCTATTTTCTTGCTAATACCATGAATTTAACATGCATCTCTTTCAATACCATAATAATTATTTATATGCAACTATTGTTTGAAAAATAAGAATACTTATCTCTTAAAAACACATTGGTCAAACCAAAATTTAGAGATGCATTTTCGAAACAAACAATAAGAATGCATATCTCTTAAAAACACATTGGTCAAACCAGAATTTAGAGATGCATTTCTTCTTTTCACGGTATCCTTACTCTACTCCATACGCTACTGAACTGTAGGTAAGTATATAATGAACGATAGGTTCAAGGCAAGAACTACCTCTCTCTTTCACGGTAACTTGGCATGAACTCCATGCGAGTCTGCAATAAGTGATAACAGGCTTCGAAAGGTCAGCGATGGGAACGTTATCGACCACTCTTTCTGATGGATGGATTGATTGCGGCTCGGGTACTCTCTACCCTTATTACTCTCACAGTGTTTTGTTTTCAACGCAACCTAAGTATTATGAGTATATTGACAGCCTGCCAGCTCCCTTAATGGATTTGTATAACCCCATTTGGCACTGCAAGCGGTCGTTTCCTCTCTTCTGCTTGCTTTCACTCGATTGGGGTTTGAGAGGGTTCATGTAAATATCTACAAGAAATGAAATACTGCAAGAAAAACCTATGTGAATATTGGAGAGCTAAATAAAATAGTCCTCCTTCACTCTTACGGCAAATATTTTGTTTTCGTAAGCGTTTCTTATTCATACCAAAGAATAACGCAAAACCTTTTTCTGTTTGACAGGCTTGCCCCACTTTAATACGCAACACCTCTTCATTTCAACCGATTCAAGAATTCGTTCATTTTTTTAACTGATTCTTGATTTTCTTGATCAAATAGTTAAACTAAATTAACGTAATTTTTATTTACAATGCATAAATACATAGGGTTGAGTCGAATGTTACAATAATTTTTGTTAAGTTAAAATTGTGAAAAAATCAAATATTTTTGAGTTGGTTAAAATATGATAAAATATATATTTCAAATATAAACATTTAGAGAAATATTTATTTAAGTAAATAGATAATGGTAAGAAATTGAATTAATTTAAAAAAAAAATATTTAAATAAATAATAGTAAGAAATTGAATTAATTTAAAAATTATATATTAATTATTAATAAAATTGAAAATTAATATAAAAATAATAATTACGTATATAATTAGGTGGATAAGCCTTTTCTTTTAAATCAATTTTTTCAGGTTAACCTTTTCATTTTGATAATGACACAAAATGCGACTCTCAAGACACCTTTCAATTTAGTCTACATTTTTTCTCTATATCTAACATCTAGCACACATTTTTGTCAAGGTCGTATTTCTCTCTCCCTTGGCTGTTGTTCCCTGGCATTATTCCTCTATGCACTCAATACTCTCCAAAACGACTGATACACCTGTCACCTGTCATTTATAGTTGCAACATTTTTGGTCGGTACTCTGCCACGGATTTACCCAATGATTTCCGCGTTGCACGATCAATAGATTATGGCTTCCATTACACATGATGAACATATCTACATCAACAAACTGTATTATGCCTATTTTTATTACCGTCTTTCTCAGTTTTCTACTTATTTTATTTTCAGTGTAAATCTTCTTGTGACATTTGTTTCAGTGTGAATAATATTGTGACTCCTGCAAGTGGATTCAGTTTCTACCCTATAGAGTAAGTTTAGCCTTTGTGTATTTTTTTTCTCATAATGTTTTTGTATGAAAAATTAAAATCTATTATGTGTTTACAGCCTATGAGCGGAAAAATACTAACATGTGTTTACAGATAACTTATCCTATGTTTACAACTGAGGAGCCGAAAAATACTTTAGACAGGGTACACGCTTGAATGGATCAGCTTCAAGGGAAAGCGTTAGAGCAGTGCAGAAGGTGTCACGACTATGGGTGGGTTATATGTTTTTAATATCTATGTACAAATGGATCATAACAGAAAATGGAAATCTGTTTGTTTATATATGTGGAATGAACTCACAATGTTGTCATTGTAATGCTTTAATTGTACACCTTAGTTATGCAACATGTAGATCATTTGGCAAGTGTGATGTTAGACTTGCATGAAAACCTTCTTAAATTTGAGCATTTAGAACGATTGAGTGCAGGAGAAGCTCTAAGCCATCCATTCTTTCCAGATGATGATTATTAGAAGGTTTGGAAATGATCCACGTAGTTGATCTAATGTAATGTTTGACTTGAAACTCTTACCGTAACTATAAGTATATACATAAATTTTTCTTATACTTCTAAAGTATTTGACATGCTGTAGCAAGGCACACTTGTTCTGGAATAAGTCTGGCCAAGAGTTTTCATAGTGCAATGGAAATTGTAAAATTCTTCTGTAACATAACATTAACATAACATTCATTATTTCAGCAAAATTTGCATGACGTGTTTTAATTTGGTTCTATAACATATATTGCAATGCTAATTCTATTATTGAATATGCCAAGTATTGATCTTTATGACAATGGCCATTTGTTGGATATATAGGTATCTTGGAACATTTCTTTAGTATTCTTTTGATTGCCTTCTTTCCATTTATTTAATATTCTTGGGAAAACAAAATGTTCATAATTGTATTTTGAAAACTTTGTGAGTAAATGAGATGCTCAAAGAAAATTTTCAATTTTCAATTTATTTATGGTTCCTCAATTGCAAATAAATGACTAGAAATTCCTATAATCATTACAGAATTAAAGGGTATTTGTTGTATGGAAACATCTCTCATTTAGAATTTGGAAGAATTAGTGTTGTTGCTGTGATTAACTCACATATTGGTGATGTTATTACATTGGGAATTTTCCTTTTACTATGTTGCTGACTTTATTTTAATGGGGTTCACCAATGTCTTATTTTTCTAACTATGCTAATGGAATTTAATTTATTTACTCATTCAACGTTTCATTGTGAGGTTGATTAAAAATAAATAAATGGCTCCATGTATGAAATTTATAAAAGCAACCAGATTGAACTTATGTTCATAATTTATATTCAAACTGAGGTAAATTGTGGAAATTTTTTAGTTTAACATAGTTAAGGGGAACTATGAAGATATTACAAAAATTATCTTAATCGGAAATCTAAAGATACTATGAACATATTACAAATATTATCTTAATGTGAACTGTAAAGACCCCATTAGAGATATTGCAGGAATATTCTTACTCTAAAATTGAACCATATTGAGAATGTTCAGGTAAATCGAGGAAAGTTTTTAGCTTAGCATAGTGAAGAGGAAGAATGAAGGCATTGCAAGAATTATGGCAATGGAAACTGTAATGAAAAATTGCTGAAATGATCTTACTCAAAAATAGAATAGTATATACAAATATATGTAGTTTGACATGATTATTAATATAATTTTTTTTGTTTCAATATGTAAAAAAAGAATTTACACATATAAAATAATTTTTAATAATATTACTTGAACAATATTAATTATTTTATTATTATTTTAACTATATATATTTATAACTATAATTCAAATATAAAAATATTTTCAATAATAATAATTTAAAAGTATTAATTATATTTTTTTTTGTGTTTATAAATATAAAAAACTATATAAAATAATACAATTATGTTTCTACAAATTTAAAAAATTGTGAAAAATAATATATTTGTTTATTTTCTACAATGTGGAAATAATCATGAAAATTACAAATTTCAATATTACTGTAACACCCCTAGTTTTTATGCTTTTCAAGTTAGACATTTGAACATAAGTCCAAAGGGGAATTGACCCCAATGGATAATTATTGTGTGGATTTTAATTGATTTTATTTATTAATGAAAAATAAATAAGATGTTGTGTGCATTATTACCAAATAAGAAATTGAGATCAATTGCCTAATCCATGTGGTTATGGAAAGAGGTTAAGACTTTCCCCAAATTATTTCAAAAAAACCTTGAAAGAAATTATTTCTAATTTATATTTTTGAGGAAAAGTCTAAATTCCCCAATGATGAGGAAAGTAGTTGGGAAGAGGTAAAAATCTGGAAAAGAAGAAAGCAGCTTTAAAAGTCCCTAAATAAGGGAAGCCTAGGAAAACAGGAATAAAAGCATCCTAAAATTCTGGACGCAGAATTGGAAACAGGCTTTGGGGAGAGCATAGCTTAAATAAGCTACTCCAAAATAGATTGAGTTTGGCCTGTTCTTGGGAGGATCTCAGCTCGGGGGTGAATTCTGGAGATAGATGAATTCTAAGGTTGGGTGGATTGGTCATAAAACCATATTGGTATGCACGTATGATCTATGAATTTTTGTTTTATATGTATAATGAGTATATTTTACCATTATTATGTGAACTTGAAAAAAATTAGTTGACATGTGGAGCACAGTAAATTCCTATATTTAACAGAATATAATTGAAGAAATTACTCCTCCATTATCTGTATAGTTGTAGGAATATATTTAGCATTGGGAAATATCATTGAGAATTTCTAAACCGATACTGGTTTAAATGTAAAGATACATTTTAAATCCCAGAGGCCACTATTAAATAATAAATTTAATCTATTGAAACTCTATTATGTTAGCTACTTGTAAATTATAGCTATAACTGGAAAAATTGAATTAAAGTAATAGAGAATGAAAGTTTCAGATATAGTTATCGTTATTTTGTATTAAATAAAATACTTATATCTCTTATTGCTGAAAGAAAATTTTCAAAATTACAATTAAAGTGCTACTGGGTAGAGTACAGTTATAAATCAGATTTTTATTCAGAAAACTACTGAAAATCTGAATATAAAGTCTTATTGGAATAAAAAAAAAACTGGAAAAATATTTTGAAGTAACCAACAATATTCCAATCTAAAGAAATAAAAACCATAATACTCGTCATTATTGACAAAAAATAGAAAGACGACAAGAAAGGAGATGAAAGTATATACTTATGATTATACTATTTAATTACATAAATCAGATGATTTATACTCTTAAGAATTAAAAGAGTTGAATCCTTATTATTCTTTCTAACTATTCTAAATCATTATATATTATAGGAGGTGATTTCATTAAATTCAACTATTTACATGACAATGTAAATTTAGCTAGCTGGAAATTATACCCGATATATACGTGATGACATGTAAATAAGTGAGAGAAATTTCTGAGTATATAAGTCTCTATAATCAGAGATAAATGTCTACAGCTTATACCATAAATATCATCAACAGAAATTGAATTTCATATAATTAGATATGCAAAATAATACCAATGGTTAATATA
Source organism: Pinus albicaulis (assembly GCA_034641835.2). NCBI lineage: Eukaryota > Viridiplantae > Streptophyta > Pinopsida > Pinales > Pinaceae > Pinus > Pinus albicaulis. Next base: position 1,215,565,502 of record CM076579.1, read on the forward strand.
TATATATATATATATATATTAGTAAAAAGAATATATATATAAACATTTATATCAATTCAAAATCATATAAAATGAATATGATATTCTGGATATGGGTATAAATCAAAAGCTAAACTCAGATAATTATTTTTATTGAGAAACAATAATACAGATTATAAATATCATACAAAAATTTTACAGTCCACATGTAGTACACTCTACAGTTAAAATTTTATGTAGGAAAATGTTCAATAAGTAAACATATTAACTCTGTATTAAAATGGCCGTGAGGCTCAGAAGGCAATGAATGGCCAAATGTATAACAATAACATTTAAATTTAAGCACCACGGTAACAGAGTAGTATTACTCAATGATGAGTAGATCAACTGACCTGTTTAGAGGAAACAGAGTCAAATTCCAAGAAGATAAATAGACGAGAACCAGAGAAATTTTATACATCAACTTATAGAAAATGGATGGGGAATTACCTGCATCATACATACAATAAAATTGAAGTTAAAATGAGGAAATTCAAAATAAAATTATTTACGCCCACTGATAATAAAAATCCAAGTAAGACTGTAACCATTACCTGAGAAAATAAAAAAACTAGTCAGATTAGCACCCGGTGGTATCACACAAGTAAAATAGACTTAGTTTAAACGCATAGGGTACATTTAAATCCTCTGCAAAACGAATTTGGGGAAATCGAAGGATACCCATAAGAAAAATACCATTAACAAAATGATAAAATAAGTGGAACGAATGCACAGTAGAAATAAGATTTCGAACTGGGGTTTCAATACTCCCAAAGGTTTAGGAAAATGAAATAAAACGTAACAATTTTCATTGAAAATCTTACTTGAGTTTTAAAATAGAAAATAAGATCCATTAATGTGGAGAATTCTTGACGGAAATACACCCTATACTCTTCCATGGCGGCCTCATAAAACACAGAGAATGTGTTATAAAACAACTGTGGGAGATTAATAGAGTACGCATGTATTATAAAAACAATAATACTCCACTGTGGGAGATTAATAACATACGCTCCTTAAACAAATTACTTGCAGGGATAACCCATTTGAATAATCGTATGCAAATCAAGCATAGCGAAAAATAGAAATTATGAAATGTTGTGTAAAATCTTTGGAGATGAAGTAAAGATAAATAACTTACCTTATGAATGAGGTCATGGCCAAATAAACTGAATTATACACCAACAGAGAAAACCCTTCATCGTTTTTCAGAGCGGAAGCGAAAGAAACTCCAGTATGAGTGCAAGGGTTCGATCAAATGAGGAGAAAATAGAATGTAATTCATGAACAATGAATATTAAATAGAAAACCGATGATCAAAACCCTAAATATCTCAACCTTACAGGTGTCCCAATATTCTTTGATCGTATTGTTTTAGTCGAGAGAATCGATGTAAATTTAATTAAAGGACTAATTAAATTTGTTCCATGTACATCTCATTAATATATAGATACCAAACTATCCACCATATCTATACGAATTGTAAGCAAGATCCCGAGGTTTTCAAGGGAAACGAAATTTTTGTGTAATAGATATCAAACCAAAAATCGAGAGTAAGAGAAATTAAATACTTAATTGAAGTACGTTGTACCAACTGGCATAGTAGTCGACACATGGAAAGACCTGAAGCCTCGTAAACGAGAACCATTAATATCATACAGCTCATATTCAATGTGTATGGTAAAGTTGTTTCAAATTCATTGATATAGTCTGTGGTTAACATCGTTAAGGATAATACGAATTATCCACTAACATATGATACATGTTTGACATATGTAAAGGGCAACATATATCCAAATTAAATAATTATAGGTATCGTATATGTAGAGTATTACATATATAGATATAACCAGAGATGAAATGTAATGTGTCAATGTAGTGATAAAGTTAGATATTTAAATGAGGTTTATTATAGTAAAAGATAAATATGAAGGGATCAAATTAAATTATAATGAAATGTAAATTTAATTAATTATTATAGTAAGTCCATTTGAAAAATAGAAGTTATAATGATAGAAGAAAAAAAAAATTCTTCTATAGATTATGAGGTAAAGGGATTTGTCAAAAATAAATGAAAGTAACTATTAGAGATATATCGTCGAAAAATGACGAAAGAGAAAAAAAAAATAAAAAATAAAAAAAATCTTGGGGTATATTACAAATGGTATCAGAGTGCATGTTAGAAAAATTGGGTTGTTGTTGTTGTGCTCACTATATAAACTCATATTATTATTTTTTTGAAAAAAAGTGTTACTGATGTTATTTTGTTTTAGTGTAAAAATGTACTAAACTAAAAAGAAAATGGTTGAAGAAGATGAAATATATGTCGATCTAGGTGGTAGATATAATACACTAGATCCCAATGCTCCTTTAATGGCTATGTTTCATAGGTTGAAACAGGAAATGGCCGAGCTAAGAAGAAAGAATGACAGGCTATCCTTAGCCAGTGAGGAGCAGGAAAAACTGATAAGAGAACTGACTTCGTGGAACAGCCAAGAAGGTGAAGGTTCCGGAAGGAGGAGGAAAGGCAAATTCTTAGAGGATTCTGAGGAAGATCACAGTACTAGACATTAGTCTTAATAGAAGAAGGAATTATAGGGTGAATTCTAAAAAATTAAACCTCCCTCCTATGATGGAGAGAAGGAGGAAGATGTTGAGGCATGGTTGTTGAATATGATTAAGTATTTTCAGGTCTACGAATATGAAAGAAATTTGAAGGCCAGATTTTCCATCTACCAGTTTCAAGGTAAGGCTACCTTGTGGTGGGAAGAGACAAAAATGGTTCATGCCATTGATGAAAAAACAGTGACTTGGGAAGATTTCCAAGTCAAGTTTAAAAGCCGTTATTTGAACGAACGCTATTATGATGATAAAGAAAAGGAGTTTCATGAACTCAGATTGGGACAACTCACCATAGATGTGTTTGTCACCAAGTTTAAAAATCTGTTAAGGTATGTTCCTTATATTCGTGAAGAGAAAGAAAAGGTGCAAAGGTTTTTGAACTGTTTGCCTATTGTGTACAAGGAGAAAATAGAGTTCGATAATCCAAAAACTATGGACGAAGTGCTGAGGAAATCTATATTATGCTACCAGCAGTTTCAACGAAAGAGTGAACATGGGAAAAGCTGGATAAGCAAGGGTGAATTCAAAGGAAAGAAACAAAAACCATCTTACTTCAAGAACTTTGGTAGGGATCATCAGTGGAAGAAATTTAACAAACCAAAGGAAAGTCAAACTACTCAATCCCAAGTTGGTTCAAAGCAAATAGATGGGGATAATAAGGAGGAAGGAACAGTTAAAATGCGGGAGCCTTTGAAATGTTGGGGTTGCGGAGAACCTCATTTGTTGAGGGACTGTCCACACATAAATATTCAGATGGTTCTACGAGATAGAGAAGCTACCACAGTGAATGATATAGCAAGGAACATACCCACTATCAGTGAAGCCTTGGAGAACCGACAAGAAGAACATCAGTCTACTATGGTCGAGATGGAAGGTAAAATATCTGATCAATCTGTTACTATCTTAATTCATCCGGGTGCTTCTTTGAGTTATATTAGTCCACAATTTGTAGAAAAATGTAAACTCAAAACAGAAAAGTTTCAACAGCCTTGGTTGGTACAATTAGCTACTGGAACTAAACACAAAGTAACTCATAAGCTACCTAAAACAACTATTAAATTGAATGAATATCAAATAGAAGTTGATTTAAACATTCCACCATTAGGTTCTTATGATTTATTGATAGGAATGGATTGGCTAGAAAAGGAAAATACGATGCTGAATTGTTGGGACAAAACTCTACACTGCATAGATGATGAAGGAAAACCATTCATACTAAAAGGGAAATCGAAACCTATTTCCGTAAGGAAAATCTCCACCCTTCAACTAAAAAGAACAGCTAGAAAAGGATATCAAATATATGCTATACATGTTGAAGAATTAGGATAGCAACCTAAAGAAAACTTGCTAGACACTTTATCAGTGGTAAGATAATTTAAGGAAGTTTTTCCAGATGATATTCCTCATATTCCCCCCAAAAGAGAGATTTATTTTTCAATCGAATTGGTGCCAGGAGCAACACCAGTTTCTAGAGCCCCTTACCAGATGAGCCCTCCTAAACTCATGGAGTTAAAATTTCAATTACAAGAATTGCTGGATAAAGTTTACATCAGACCGAGTCTATAACCTTGGGGAGCATCGGTGTTGTTCGTTAAAAAGAAGGATGGAACCTTCAAAATTTGCATTGACTACCGTCAACTGAATAAGTTGACAATCAAAAATAGGTATCCATTGCCCAGAATAGATGACCTTTTTGATCAGGTGAGAGGAGCTTCAGTATTCTCTAAGATTGACTTGAGGACTCGTTATCACCAACTTAGAATTAAGGAGTAAGATATCAGTAAAACAACTTTTCGAACCAGGTATGGTCACTATGAATTTTAGTCCTACCTTTTGGTTTGACAAATAGCCCTGCCACTTTTATGTGCTTAATGAACAGTGTTTTGAACAAGTACTTAGATAAATTCGTACTAGTGTTCATAGACGATATTCTAGTCTATTCAAAGAGTGAGGCAGAACATAAGGAACACTTTAGAATGGTGTTACAAACTCTTAAGGAGAATCAGTTATATGACAAGTTTAGAAAATGTGAATTTTATAAGGATAAAGTTCAATATCTGGGCCATATCGTTTCTGAACAAGGATTGGATGTTGATCCTAAAAAGGTAAAAGCCATAAGAGAGTGGCCTGTGCCTACTGATGTATCAACAGTAAGGTCATTTATGGGGATTGCAGGTTATTATTGAAGGTTTGTGGAAAGATTTTCTGCGATAGCATATCCCATAACTTCACTACAGAGGAAAGGCACCAAATTTGAGTGGACTGAAAAATGCCAACATAGCTTTGAACAACTGAAATTAAAAATTATCGCAGCACCTATACTGAAGATTGCAGATCCTGATAAAGAGTTTGTCGTGTGCACGAATGCATGTAGAGAGGGGTTGGGAGGAGTTCTACTGCAAGAGAATTCTGTCATTGCATATGAATCTAGAAAACTTAAGAAACATGAATAGAATTACAGTGTATATGATCTGGAATTGGCTGCTGTAATTCATGTCTCGAAGATGTGGCGACACTATCTTCTTGGAAAAAAATTTACATTAATGATAGATCATATCAGTCTCAAGTATTTCTTTTCTCAAACAGATTTGAACGCTCGACAAGCCAGATGGATTTCTTTTCTGAGTGAATTTGATATGGAAATAAAACATATCAAAGGGAAAGAAAACAAACTTGCTGATGCTCTAAGCAGAAATGCTTGTCAAATCATAAACAACATTGGGAGTAGTGCTAGTTTTGACTTAGAAGAATTAGTTAAAAAGGGAGTAGATTGAGATCCCAACTATGAGAATCGACAAGTGAAAATGCTGAAAAAGGAAATGGCTAAATACACCCAAAACCAGAAATGGTTGATCTGCTATAGAAACAGATTGTACATCCCCAATGTGGATTATTTAAAAAAAAAGAAATCCTAGATGAATATCATAAAAAACCATATTCAGGACATCCTGGATATTATAAAATGCTTACGGCCTTGAAAAAAGAAATTATTTTGGCCAGGAATGAAAAAAAGACGTAGCCAACTACTTAGCCAGATGCATGGAGTGTCAACTAGTCAAAGTTGAACATCAACATCCAGCTGGTCTTTTAAACCCCTTACCAATTGCAGAATGGAAATGGGACATTTTTTTTATATATTTTATAAACGGTTTACCCAGAACAAAGTACCAGCATGACTCAGTGATGGTAGTGGTAGATACCTTAACAAAGGATGCACATTTCATGCCTGTAAAATCTACTTTTGGGATAGCCCAAGTAGCAAATGTGTTCCTAAAAGAAATAGTAAGGCTACACGGTGTCTCAAAGATGATTATTTCAGATAGAGATGCTAAGTTCACAGCATCCTTCTAGAAAGGTCTGTTTGGGGGCATGGGCACGAAATTGAATTTTAGCACTGCTTATCACCCTCAGAAGGATGGTAAAATAGAGAGAACAAATCATATTTTGGAGGATATGTTGAGAATGTATGTGATGGATAGGCCATCAAAATGGGAAGACTACTTACATTTAGTCGAGTTTTCTTATAACAACAGCAACCAATCCTCCATCAAAATGAGTCCATTTGAAGCACTTTATGGAATAAAGTGTCGTACTCCTTTAAGTTGGAGCCAACCTGAAGATAAGCTAGTACTTGGGTCAGATACTCTACACAAAATGGAAAGGATTTTCAAACAAATACAGAGAAACATCAAGACAGCACAAGATCGACAAAAAAGCTATGCCGATAAGAAGAGAGTGCACCGAGAGCTAAAAGTGGGTGATCATGTGTATCTACGTATTAAACCGAAAAAGAGCACACTTTATGCTGGAAGCTGTGCAAAATTGGCTCCTAGATACTGTGGGCCTTTTGAGGTGTTAGAAAGGGTGGGATCAGTGGCTTATAAACTGGCCTTACCTCCCCATGTTAAAGTTCATGATGTGTTTCATGTTTCGTTATTAAAAATATATGTACATGATTCTTCTCATATTTTTTATTGGAATGTGATACAGGAGGAACGAGAAGGGGAGTTCCTTCCAGAGCCGCTTCAAATATTGGAACGGGAAGAAATTGAATTGAGAAATCGAACAGTAGCAAGAGTAAAGGTGCAGTGGAAGCACTTTACTGCTAAAGAAGCTACGTGGGAAAGAGAAGTTGAGATGATGGAAAAATATCCATTTTTATTTTCAAAATAAACTCTAGTAGTTAGCTGGTAACACCGAGGACGGTGTTTGTTTTTAGAGGGGGAATATGTAACACCCCTAGTTTTTATTCTTTTAAAGTTAGAAATTTGAGCATAAGTCCAAAGGGGAGTGGTCCCCAATGGATAATTATTGTGTGGATTTAATTGATTTTATTTATTAATGAAAATAAATAAGATGTTGTGTGCATTATGACCAAATAAGAAATTGAGATCAATTTCCTAATCCATGAGGTTATGGAAAGAGGTTAAGACTTTCCCCAAATTCTTTCAAAAAAACCTTGAAAGAATTTATTTCCAATTTAGATTTTTGAGGAAAAGTCTAAATTCCCCAATGATGAGGAAAGTAGTTGGGAAGAGGTAAAAAGTTGGAAAAGCAGAAAGCAGCTTTAAAAGTCCCTAAATAAGGGAAGCCTAGGCAAACAGGAATAAAAGCATTCTGAAATTCTGGATGCAGAATTGGAAACAGGCTTTGGGGAGAGCATAGCTTAAATAAGCTACTCCAGAACAGATTGAGGTTGGTCTGTTCTTGGGAGGATCTTAGCTCGGGGGTGAATTCTGGAGATGGATGAATTCTAAGGTTGGGTGGATTGGTCATAAAACCATATTAGTATGCACATATTATTTATGAATTTTTGTTTTATATGTTTAATGATTATATTTTATCATTATTATGTGAACTGGAAAAATTTTAGTTGACCTGTGGAGCACAGTAAGTTCCTACATTTAACAGAATATAATTGAAGAAGTTACTCCTCAATTATCTGTATAGTTGTAGGAATATATTTAGCATTGGGAAATATCATTTAGAATTTCTAAACCGATACTAGTTTAAATCTGAAGATATGTTTTAAATCCCAGAGGCCACTATTAAATAATAAATTTAATCTGCTGAAACTCTATTATGTCAGCTACCTGTAAATAATATCTATAGCTGGAAAAATTGAATTAAAGTAATAGATAATGAAAGTTTCAGATATAGTTATCATTATTTTGTATTAAATAAAATACTTATATCTCTTATTGCTGAAAGAAAATTTGCGGAATTATAATTAAAGTGTTGTTGGGTAGAGTACAGTTACAAGTCAGATTTTTATTTAGAAAACTACTGAAAATCTGAATATAAAGTCTTATTGGAATAAAAACAAAACTGGAAAAATATTTTAAAGTAACCATTATTATTCCAATCTAAATAAATAAAAACCATAATACTCGTCATTATTGAAGAAAAATAGAAATACGACAAGAAAGAAGATGAAATTATATACCTACGACTGTACTGTTTAATTACACAAATCAGATGATTTATACTCTTAAGAATTAAAAGAGTTGAATCCTTATTATTCTCTCTAACTATTCTAAATCATTATATATTATAGGAGGTGATTTCATTAAATTCAACTATTTACATGACAATGAAAATTTAGCTAGCTAGAAACTATACTCGGTATATAAGTAATGACATGTAAGTAAGTGAGAGAAATTTCTGAGTATATAAGTCTCTATAATCAGAGATAAATGTCTACAATTTATACCATAAATATCATTAGTAGAAATTGAATTTCATATAATTAGATATGCAAAATAATACCAATGGTTAATATATATATATATATATTTATATATATATATATTTATATATATATATATATATATATATCAGTTCAAAATCATATAAAATGAATATGATATTCTAGATACGGGTATAAATCAAAAGGTAAACTCAGATAATTATTGTTATTGAGAAATAGTAATACAAATTATAAATATCATACAAAAATTTTACAGTCCACATGCAGTACATTGTACAGTTAAAATTTTATGTAGGAAAATGTTCAATAAGTAAACATATTAACTCTGTATTAAAATGGCCATGAGGCTCAGAAGGCAACGAGTGGACAAATGTATAACAATAACATTTAAATTTAAGCACCACGGTAATAGAGTAGTATTACTCGATGATGAGTATATCAACCGGCCTATTTAGAGGAAACAGAGTCAAATTCGAAGAAGATAAATAGACGATAACCACAGAAATTCTATACATCAATGTATAGAAGAGGGATGGGGAATTACTTGCATCATACATACAATAAAAGTGAACTTAAAATGATGAAATTCAAACTAAAATTATTTACGCCCACTAATAATAAAAATCCGAGTAAGACTGTAACCATTACCTGAGAAAATCTAAAAACTAGTCAGATTAGCATTCGGTGGTATCACAGAAGTAAAATTGACTTGGTTTAAATGCACGTGGTACCATTTAAACCCTCTGCAAAAAAAAAAATTGGGAAATCGAAGAGTACCCATAAGAAAAATACCATTAACAAAATGACAAAACGAGTGGAATGAATACACAATAGAAATAATATTTCGAACTGGGTTTTCAATACTCCCAAAGGTTTAGGAAAATGAGATAAAACGTAACAATTCTCATTGAAAAATATTACTTGAGTTTTAAAATAGAAAAGAAGATCCATTAATGTGGACAATTCTTGATGGAAATAAGCCCTATACTCTGCCATGGTGGCCTCATAAAACACAAAGAATGTGTTATAAAAACAACTGTGGGAGATTAATAGTGTACACATGTATTATAAAAACAATAATACTCTACTATGGGAGATTAATAGCATACACTCCTTAAACAAATTACTTGCAGGGATAACCCATTTGAATAATCGTATGCAAATCAAGCATAGCAAAAAATATAAATTATGAAAGGCTATGTAAAAGCTTCGGAGATGAAGTAAAGATAAATGACTTACCTTATGAACGAGGTCACGGCCAAATAAACTGAATTATACACCAACAGAGAAAACCCTTCATCATTTTTTAGAGCGGAAGCGGAAGAAACTCCAGTATGAGTGCAAGGGTTTGATAAAATGAGGAGAAAATAGAATGTAACTCATGAACAATGAATAATAGATACGAAACCGATGATAAAAACCCTAAATATCTCAACCCTACAGGTGTCCCAATCTGCTTTGATCGTATTGTTTCAGTCGAGAGAATCGATGTAAATTTAATTAAAGGACTAATTAAATTTGTTCAATGTACATATCATTAATATACAGATACCAAACTATCCACCATATCTATACAAATTGTACGCAAGGTCCCGAGGTTTTCAAGGGAAAATAAATTTGCGTGTAATAGATATCAAACCAAAAATCGAGAGTAAGAGAAATTAAATACTGAATTGAAGTAGGTTGTACCAACTCGCATAATAGTCGACACAAGAAAAGACCTGAAGCCTCGTAAAAGAGAACCATTAATGTCATACAACTCATATTCAATGTGTATGGTAAATTTGTTTCAAATTCATTGATATAGTCTGTGGTTGACATCGTTAAGGATAACACGAATTATCCAATAACATATGATACATGTTTGATATATGTAAAGGGCAACATATATGCAAATTAAATCAGTATAGGTATCGTATATGTAGAGTATTACATATATAAATATATGTAGAGTATTACATATATAGATATAACCAGAGATCAAATGTAATGTGTCAATATAGTGATAAAGTTAGATATTTAAATGAGGTTTATATTAGTAAAAGAGAAATATGAAGGGATCAAATTAACTTATAATGAAATGTAAATTTCATTAATTATTATAGTAAGTTCATTTGAAAAATAGAAGTTATAATGATAGAAGATATAGAAAATTTCATTCTATAGATTATGAGGTAAAGGGCTTTGTCAAAAATAAATGAAAGTAACTATTAAAGATATATCGTCGAAAAATGATGAAAGAGGGAAAAAAAATAAAAAATCCTTGGGGTATATCACAATTACAAGTTATTAAAATTTATTTAAATTATAAATTAAAAATAAATAAATAAATTTAATATATTTATTTAAATTAAAAATTAAAAATAAATTAATTAGACATCTATATTAGCTACAAGTATTTTTTAATTCATAAAAGATTTAACGAGGCATTTATTTTTGGTTTCAGAGTAGTATTGAATTTAGTACAGGGTAGTTTTAAAATATTTGATATTTATAAAAAAATTATCAAGCATTTATATTTGTTATTTGGTTTTACTGTAGTGTTGAATTTAGTATAATATAGTTTTAAAATCTTTGATATTTATAAAAATTTAATCAGAGATTCGTATTTAGTTTCACTATAATGCTGATTCTTTTAGACTTAGTTAGGCATTTATATTAGATACATGTATTCTTTATTTCATAAAAGATTTAAATTTAGGCATTTATTTTTTGTTTTACTATAATGTTGAATTTAGTATAAGATAGTTTTAAAATCTTTGATATTTATAAAAATTAAATTATATTTGGTATTTGGTTTTACTGTAGTGAATTTATTAGAAGATAGTTTTAAAATATTTGATATTTATAAATCTTTTAGTATATATATACTTAAGCATAAACATAATTGATTTTAATATTATGTTGAAAACAAAATATTATATTAAAATATTACAAGAAATATGTTAAAAATAAATATGATATTTACAAAAAAGGATCTATCCAACTTTGTAGTGTGATATATATTTTTTTAATTTATTTATGAAATTTAATATATTATATATTAAAAAATCATTTAATGTATTTATTTGATCTAAAATAATATATTAAACATCATTCATTTTATTGTGGATTAAATTATTGAACGTGTGTAAAATTTGTGTAAATGTTTAGGTAAACCTAAATAATATTACCTTGATTAAAATATATATATATATAAAATGTATGATGTTGGAGTTTGTAAGAAAAATCAATATATAGGATTATTTCCATTAATGGATTCAAAATATATAGGATGATTTTCATAAATGGATTAAAAAAAAATATTGGAATGTTTTTTTTTTTTTCATTGGAAAAAAAGATAAGTAATTTTATTCATCCAACAGAAATAAAAAAGTTACATTTTGGATATTTTGAATGCATTAAAGCAAAAAACACCTTATGGAAAATTCTAGATAATAGCGCCAAATATTGAAATGAGATATTTAAAATAACCCTTTGCATTCTTCCCATGGATGAATTGAAGTTTCTTGCTAGATGTTAATTTCAAAATATTATTGCGAAATCATCTATGAGGGTTATGAGGGTATGGATTTATATTATAATGAAAATTAAATATAGTGATGTTATTTGTAATGAACTCATTTTCTTGTTTCTGAATGAAATATGATGCAATAAACGTTATCTTTTAAATGCTTATTTTGCTTTTAACACGTAGTTATACTTATATTTTCAATGTGTACTTAAAACCCAAAACAATGCAATACATCCTTACAAATGCCTTCCTCATACATATTTTCCAATTAAATAAACTTATTATATAATATAAATATTATATTAAATTTATATTGTTTCTTTTATTTGTGTGTTGTTTTTAATTTATTATTTGCAATCATATACATCATGAACCAACTCACTGCCCATATCAAATCAAATAAATATTATGAGAACAAGTCATAATTAAAATTATTATTTATTAAATGACAGAAGAATATAAAGATTGGTCAATCACATTGATGTAGAATGCAATTCTTACATATGACTAAATTCTGTAAATTTTGATATTATTTAAGTGAGTGATATTTAATGAATATGATTTTTTTTTAATTTTAACTGACTTAAATAATAAAAATATTTAATTTAGTTCACTAATTAATTATAATTTTTAATAGTTTTCTATCTTTACTACTTTCCTATCAAATCAAATAAATATTATGAGAAAAATTCATAATTAAAATAATTATTTATTAAATGAGAGAAAAAAATAGATATTAGTGAACCACACTCATGTAGTATTTTTTTACAATGCTTACATATGACTAGATACTGTAAAACTTACATATGACTAAATTCTATAAAACTTAATATTTAAGTCAATGATAGTGATATTTAATGGGGATGTTTTTTTTTTTTTTTTTAATGTACACAACATTATATACTTGTGAAGATTTGCCATGATTTTCCATTCCTTAAACGTGAAAACAAAATATTATGCATTTGTTAAGATTTGACATTAGATATATGTGAAAATTGAAGAGTCTAAATTAATTCTATTTACATGGAATATACATAGAATCACATACTTGTGAAAAAATTCCATTCGATAAATGGGAATATTTTCTATGTTTGGACACTAAACAGTCAAAGAGACTTACAATTTATTTATTTATAGACTGGTGCAAAACATATGTATGTTTTTCTAAGTACATGTAGGTTATTTTTCATGTATTTTTCTGAATTTGTATTATTTTTCATTTATTTTCCAACATAAATTTATGTTTAAGTATTTTTGTCCTTACGATTTGTGATTCATTCTAAATTCAGTTAAAGTAGTCATAATTTATGATGGGTGAGGAAGAGATCAGTGCTAGCGGTACATCATGCCTGAATAGGATAGAAGCCTCGAATGTTAAAAATATTGTAACTAAATTTTTTAGTGGAGTTATTCCCATGCAGGTGTAATTCCTTTGTCCTAACATACATACATATGTATGAATGACTTTTCAAGAATGTTTCATAAATTTTTGTAATTCTTCGATGTTGTCTTAAATTAAATTGGTGTAATTACACCATATGAAGGACAAAGAGCCTACACCATTAACCATATTGCTAGGAATGGTGCCTTATGACAACAATTATACAAGTAAATTGAGATAGAAATCTGCATTTGTGTGTCAATTTGATTCTAAAGCGAAAAAAAAAATTATCTGTGAAAAATGTGTATCAATTATGAATAAGTGCAATATGTGTCGACTTAGGAGAACAATGCTTATTCAAATTTATTCCTGGAAATGAAATATTGCTCAGTGGACCATTCAAAAGTGCTCGACTTCAATCAATGGAGATGAAAACAAATGGCACAATGATTTACAAAGATGAATTCACATATCATTTTTCATCACCATTTTTCATCATAATTCACATATCATTTTTCATCACCATTTTTCATCATACTTATGCCAGCCCAATAGGAATACTCTGTTTTACGATTGTATAAATTAAGCAGAAGTGGCAATGTCATGAGAAATAGCTTAGATCAGAATAATTAAATAACACTAGTAGGAATTGAAACAATATCATGAATCTAATCACGTGTCAAAGTGTTACTCTATTTTAGGAGAGAAGAACTCGAGACATTTCAAATGTTGTAAATAATGCTTAGTTTAAAGGGTATTCATCAACATCACAAATTTCCATAACTGACCATAGAACCATGACGTGGGCAGTCATGGAAATGTTGGTACATATTTGAGGTGATGCTCATATGAAAAAATAATCTTAGAAAACTAGTGCTTTAATCTCATTTTTCATGTATGTAATATACCAATCAAGAGGTGACATGAAAATTACTTTAAGGATATGAAATTGACCATATATAATACTCAGAAATGAAGAAATATCATCACATAACCACAAACTTCAGGTCATATTTAATTGAAAGTTACCATTGCAAACATATATCACTCAAACTTCACATTTACAGATGTGTGAAGCAATGTGAAAAATATTAGTTCTGTATCCATAGTTTAGATGTGTGTATTCCACATTTAAAAAGTGGTGTTTAAGACTCACCAAGGGTGTGATAGAAAATCAGATGCAGTGTCATGCTAGCCATTGAAAGACACCATACAAAATAGATGATACCAAAGATGATGTGAATTAAAATGCACTATTCGGATCATGACAAAGCCATTAATTCTATGTTCATAACAATGTTAACGCTTTAAGATATGCATATAGTAAGTATGGAATTAAACTTTAGAACCACAATTTTTCATTAGTTATTGCATCGTCTGACTTGAGGACATGCTTAAAGACGTCTAATGTGTCAAAATGCCCAAGAAACTACTTAGGGAGGAGCATGGAGAGCTTAGTGGTCATACCACTTAGGCTAATGTATTCAAGTGATAGCTCATATATGTGTGACTTTTGAACCAACACGGTTTTGTTTTTAGGCTAGCCCACTGACATGTGGGTGGGTAACTATTTTGATTGACACAGAGATGTATGCACTGATGATATGATATTTATGAGGTTCTTATGGGTCTACATATATATGTGATCTATTTTATTATAATGTGATGAACATGAGATGTTTGTAGTATTTTTTGTGGATTTTTATTTAGAACTTGTCATTCAGAACATCATTAGGAGACATTATGGGAAAATTACATAAATGTTATTTTGAGCTGTGTATAACAGGGGTAGGATTTCTCTACTTGGGCTATGAGGTTTTATTAGCTCGAGTCAGAATTTTTCATTTTCTAGTACTTTTAAACATCCGATGTCTTACTAAATTGATGGGGGGCTAGCAACATCTCTATATATATGGGACAACTCCCTTTTGTAGTACTTCATTGTTTTTCGAGTCAATGGGGAGTTTTGTAAATATTTTAGGTCTATTTTTTCTAAATATTTACCTTGAATGCAAATAATCCCATTGCAGCCATGCAAAAACCCTTAATATCCCATACATATATTTTCATTACCAAACCTGTTGTATTAGTCCATAAATCATTAAGTTATATAACAAGGGATTTGGTGGAACCAGTGTCTACTCGCATGTAGACAAAAAATACTTAAGTTTGACGTCTCAATTATTATTTTCTTGTGATTTTTTTTTTTATTTAAAAATCCTATCGACCTCTCATTGCAACTTTTGGGGCAATTTCTAGTTATATATGTTTAGAGAATTTGGTAGGCATCCCTCAAATTGAGAGCCTGTGGAATTGACTAGTACCCAATTTCTGCAACCAAATGAAACTGTAGTAGCATCCGCATGCATACATATATTAAATAAATAAATATTAAATAAGATAATATTTTATTAGAGAAATTCATAAAGAAATATTCAAATAAAAGATATATAAATAAAAAAAAAAATTATAAATTATTTTAAATATTTATTAAATATAAATTAATTTATTTATTTAATCTTATAGCATAAATTTATAATAAGAGATTGAGATAAATGTTACTTATATCCTTGTTGCATTAATTCATAATACAGAATTAAAAGTTACTTATCTGAAAAATAAAAAAATTTAAAAAATATTTTGAGTCGTTAAACTCAATTGACGATAAACGTTTTTATGTGAAAAATAATTTATTTAAAAAAAAATTATGATGATGATGATGGTTAACATCCACTGAGACCAATATTTGGTCTATCGAACCTAAATAAAATATTTATTTAGTTTGATTTAATATTTTATTCCTATGCTCAAAAAGCTTGGAGAGAATCCTCACGAGCTCACTATAATTTTGACATCTTAAAAGGCTAGGAAGGTCAGTATTGCAACAAAGAATATGAAATTTAACTCTAATGTGGTTGTACATAGTGCACTCTAAAAGGAATTTATTTTCATCCTCGATGTTCATATTCTCACAGAGATGGCGGATCCTTTCCATCCATGGTGTTTTAGGAACCGTCCAACGACCTGCTTCACTATGGAGCTCATGAGAGTTCATTCTAATCTTGGCTATATTAATTTTCTTCTTTGAGCTAGTTAAAAAAGAGAGATACTTTTGATCTTCTAGGGTGGGGTTGATGACCTCCTTATAATATATTAATTTTATTTTAGCTGCTAGATCTTTCTCACACCACATTTTTTCTTTGAACTTAGAAGTAACAATTTTTTTAATGTTATTAATGTTTTGCAATGCAACATTCTCATCGATCTCCAAATGGTTTAACTAGGCCCTGGTGTCTTTATACCAACCTCGTTTAAGCCTTAGGTGGTTTTGGCTGGAATTTAAAGCTAGCTTGGGAAGTCTATGGTCTCCTATGCTATTGAGCTTGTGCTTGTACAATAGAAGCCTAGTCATAGCTATTCTTTCGATAGGGGAAAGACCCACTTCTATAAGGAGAATAGGATAGGGTGTATTGCTTTAATTTTAAGGCTATACGTTATAAAACGCTTCTAGATTTTCTCAATATTTCTCCAGGATTCTCTAGAGACACTGCAACCCCAAACCTCACATCCACATAAGATAAGAGGAGTGACTAAAGTTTCAAAAAGGAACTTCTTTCTATCCCACATTATGAGGTTTGTTGTTTTACAATTATTTTCAAGACCAAAATAATCTTTCCACCCCCCATTAATCATTTTCTGAATGCTATAGTTCTAGTTGAGCTTGTGATGAATATCAATTCCTAGGTACTTGTAAGAAGACACTTCCTCAAAGTTACTATTTTCATACATAAAATTAGCGTAAGTGTCCTTCTTGGATTTGATAATCATAACTTTTTTTGTGTCTGTGTTAACAGACATACCCAAGGTAGAGTAGAAATCCTTAATAATTCTAAGTTTCTATCAAGATCAGATGGGCACCTTGTGAGAAGAACAATATCGTTAGCATAGAGAAGAAGGATGATGACTATCCCAGCTAATATTGTGTCAGCACATCCTGGTTCCTCTAAACAACCTTCTAGCTTGTTGATGTAAATTCCAAATAGGGTAGGGGAGAGGGGGCAACCTTGTTTAACTCTGATATTACACTTAATATCTTTCGACCACCCCTCATTTCTCTTTAACTTGGCAATTACATTCTTGTATAATAATATAGCGGTCGCTCTTATCTCGAAAGGAACATTTAGCTCTTCTAATCTATTCCATAGGTTTTTTCTAGGAACCGTATCGAAAGCCTTTCTAAAGTCCACAAAGCAATAGAAGAGATTGGATTTATCATTGTGAAATTCCTCCACAATGATCCTAAACATAAGAAGGTGGTCTGTTGTTCAGTGCTACCTTCTAAAACCCGCTTGGCCTTTAGCCCTCTTACCTTCACTTTCAAGTCAAATGCTTAACTTCTTTTCCAAAATAATACCATATAACTTGGCCAAGACAAGGATGATCATAATTTTCCGATAATTAGAGGGGTTATTTGTATCCCCACTTTTAAAAATATGGATAATGAGGCTCTGAGTCCAAGGTTTAGTAAATCCTTGCTTGACCACCTGGTTGAAAAGCTTGTGGATGTGGGGGATGAGGACAGGACCTTTAATTTTTTAGATTTCCACCTGGTAACCTTCAATGTATTTAGCTTCCCCATTTTCTAGGCGTTTAACCCCAAAATCAATGTCTTCTGATGAGAAAACTTCTTTCATTGTGAGCAGGGTTTCAAATTTATCCCTGGCATTTGGAGATTCATAAATCTTTTTAAGATAGGAATTCTAGTCGTGTAAAACAATTTTATTATTATCTTTACTTTTCCTAGTTAGAATCTGCCTCTATAATTTCTTACGAGCCACCTTACAGAGGTGTAAGAGATTCTCTTCTCTTTTACGAATATATTTCCTTTTTTCCTTTTAGTTGGGACTTTGTAGATTTTCATCTTTTCAATTTTGAGAGATTCATCAACAACTTCCTTAATTGTTCTCCTCACACTTTTACAATCTTTGTCATACCATGGGTTGGTTTTGCTATTTCTTTTATTACTTGAGACTTCAATTGAGAACTTGTTAATATAATATGAGAGGGTTTTAGTAAAATTATGATAGAAGTCATCTATGTTGTCTATACTATATAAAGGAAGAAAATTAGTTTTTAATTCATTTAGAAAGAGATCGTTTTATTTCTATCAAAGATTAATTTCTTTTGACTATAAGGATTATCTTCAATGGGATCTCTATGCATGACAAAATTGAGAGTTATGAGCAAAGGCCTATGATCAGAGTCAGGCTCATGGTCGTCTAAGATGTCAAAAATTAGTATTTCGTTGTATAGAGGGAGATCGGAAATAACATAGTCTACCATGTTGCTTCCAAGCCCATGGATGCAAGTCACCTGGCTAGAATTGGGCCACTTCTTTAGACCATTGCAAATTATGAGATCCTGAGCACTACAGATATTGACTAGCTCCGACCCAAAAAAATTATTCCCAAAGTCTTCAGAGCTCCTTTTGTACCGACTAGCTAGAGTAAGGTCTTCGTCTAACCAAAGAGGATTGGGGTTGGAATGATTTCTTAGAAGAATAGCTTGGTTGCTTGAATTTTGAGCATTAAAGTCACCCATTAAAAGGATATTACCTTCATTCCTTAGGCTATAAATATCATTCTCTAAACCATTGTAAGGACTATTTTTATCTAGATTCTTTTTCTTATAGAAGTTAGAATTGATGGGGGGAAATAACAGATTTCTATGTAGGTCTTTTTATCATTAATGTCAGTAATATCAATCCAACTATATTGGTTGTAAAGGTCATTTTTATAAATCCTAGCATGGGGGGATATGTTCTTCTTAATGTAGCAAGATATGCCCCCAATGCCACTACAGGAGGATCACTTGTTCCAGGTAGACGATAGTGCAAATCCATCTATGTTAGGGACCTTAGATTATTCGTGCTCCAAATTTTCAACAAGAATTAAAATATCAACATCATTTGAGATCCAACCTCTCTTTGGGCCTGTGTTCCATGGAAAGCCCTGACAGTTCCAAGAAAGAATTTAGAGCATGTTGAATTGCTATGTATTACTATATTTTTGGTTTCTATCTCGAATAACGGCTTTTCTATTTCTGATTATGGTCCATTTTCCTTCCTTCCTAGCTTCTTTTACCTTTTGAAGTTCCTTTCTTAATTCTGCTTGATCTTTTGGAATGAGATATTCATTTATAAATATTCATGTTCCTTTTAGACTTGAGATTTTACTAAGTATGTTAGACTTATGGTTAGTAGAGCTCACCTTTACTTGGATCAACCTTCCTTTATTTCCATTTAATTTCCCTAACCTTGTTGCTTCTGTGAGACATGTGGTTTCAATTTGTAATCTATTATGTAATTCTGTCTGGGCTATGGCTAAATTATCTTCGTTTACCTCCTCTTTAAAACCGAATATTATAAGGTTCAAGGCCCTTTTGTTGCGCTCATGGTCTAATTCAATCAATTTTTTCATTTCATCTTTAATTGGTTTGATATCTAATTTACCTACCCCACTATTTAAGGTGAGACTGTTGTTAACTTTTTCTTCTAGTTCTTTAATCATGTCCTTCATTTTAAGCCTCTCTGTATTATCAACATCTCCTTGCTGGGATGTTTAGTTCGTATCTTTGTTTTGTTTTTCTATGACCTGCAACCTAGTCTCCATTGCCTCCATTTTATTCTCCAATAGTTCTATTTTATTTTCAATTTTTTTTTGGATATTTTCTTCAAGAGATGTGAATTTGTTTTCTAGCATGGCTTCTAACTGGGTTTGTAGCTTGACTTCTCTTTCATCTCTACATTTTTCTAAAGACTCTATATACACATAAAGGCTCTGTAGATTAACTATGCTGGGTCTACCTTTGGTAATATTTGGTAGCTATGGTGAATTATTCATACTTGAGAATATATGAGCAGATATGTATTAGAAAAAGACAAGGAATGTGTGCAACTGAATATCAGCAAACCGGACAATAGACCTCAAGTGCCCAGATCCAAAAATTTATCAAGAAAAAATCACCGTAGACCCAAGTATTAATCGAGAAAATTCACCGCAGACCCAAGTATTAATCAAGAAACTTCACCACAAAATTTTCACCGTAGACCCAAGTATTAATCGAGAAATTTTTTACCACAGACCCAAGTATATATGTGTTTTAAATAAATAAATAAATAATGTTGATATGAAATAAAGAAACATATATCTTTATATGTTATTTCTTATATATGAAATAAATAAATATATTTATAATAAATAGATAAAAATATTGAAAAAAAATTAAAAATATATATAAATATATATTATTTTGAATTAGATATATTTATTTTTAAATATATAAATATAAATATTTATATAAAATAATATAATTTTATATCATTCAAAATATAATATAATTATTTTTTTAATAAACAACATTAAAAAAAAGTAAAAAATAAAAACATATACTTATATAATTTTCCCTATATTTTGTTCTAACTCTACTTTTATAAAATAATAATATTAGTACTTATATTTTGTTCTAAATTTAATTTTATAAAATAATAATATTAATTATTAATATACTTGTATATTATTTTCGATATATTTAGATATATTTACTTAATTTTTTTATAATTTGATATTTTATCTTAATTAATTGTTTAAAAAAACTTGATAAAAGACATATCAAACAAATAAAAAACATATATTTATGTAATTTTGTTCTAAATTTATGTTTTTAAAATAATAATATTTATTGTTAAAGCTGGAATTTTGTTTCAACTTTCATTTTGAGAAAACCATTTTATCTATGGCTAAATATCTGATTTTGATTATGGAGTAGATAACCAATAAAATAGCAAAGTCGAAATTACCATTTAAGTGAAATGGATGCATTGCCATTGCCTTTATATTTTCTTCATGTAACCTCTTATATATATATATATGCAAAAATAATGATATTGGGATATATAACTTTAATATTAGAAATATATATTCATTATTTTGAAAAATATATGAGACATTTTGATTGCAGAGAGTTCATAATTCAAATTTATAGTTTTCAAGAAAATTTAAACAAATTTAACAGAAAGAATATACAAAAAAACACATGGAATGTGTATATTTTAGTTGTTAATTTCTTAACAAAATCACTTTTCCAGAATCTTTTAAATCTCTTTTCCTGAACCGTCTTCACTTTTAATTAAAGTTAAAAAATTAAAAATTCTCAGATATCGATATCTTTGCCGGTAGTTTCGGGGTGATCTCATCTTTTACAATTTTCTATCACAATAATGGGTATTCAAGAATATTTTTATTAGTCCTTGTGTACGATAGAGCCAATCTGTTTCAGCATTCCCTAACACTCTCATATCTATCTTCTGACTCGATTTAGTTTTTTATATTTTCTGACCTATCGTTTCACAAATTATCTCATCTTTTGTAGGCGTCCTAGTCGAAATCATCTAACATAATGTGTACTTTAGAATTGCATCTACCTAATGGGCTAACTATTCGAAGAAACGCCCTTTGACTTTCATACTACTTCGCAGCTAGCGAAGGCCTTCCAACAACCTCTTCCCCTCCATCTCGAACGTTAATGAAACATACACTAACATTTGTTAATGCACATGTCGTCTAGCTCCCATGGGTAGTGAGCTGTCCATTTCAGCGCTCTCCCTCCCATTGTAGGCTAGCATATGTAGCCAAACATGGGCGGTCCAGCTAACTCATGCAGCCACTCCAAAGCCGAAGTGACAAACCACTCTTCAAATTTAAAATTTCAATGGGAAGAACCTCCATTTGAATTAATGAGATTAAATTGGAGTAAATTTTGTAGATGAGAGTGGTATCTACTAGTCGTGGTCGATCCACCCTCTGGTTTTACCGCCGAAACTAGTTTCTCAGTGATTTGAATTTTGGAGTGGAATCCGTCGACCAAGGCTTTATTTATTCCGTCGACCGAAGGTTTTTTTCATTCCATTGAGTTGTGAGGAAAGGGAGTCCGCTTTAATTCTGTCGAGTGGTGAGGAAAGGGAGTTCACTTTCATTCTATCGAGTAGTGAGGAAAGGGAGTCCGCTTTCATTCTGTCGATTGGTGAGGAAAGGGAGTTCACTTTAATTGAATCGACTAGTGAGGAAAGGGAGTATGTTTTCATTCAGTCGACTGGTGAGTAAAGGGAGTCCAATTTCATTTCGGATTTCTCTTTCATTCGAGAGTCCGCTTTAATTTAGAAGTCTGCTTTCATTCGGTCTAGTGGTGATTCAAGAAGAAGAAGCAATTGCGGAAGGGAAATTCGGTCGAGTGGGAAATTTTCCAGGTGTGGAAAAGGAAAAATACTAGGCATGGAGCAATACAAAAGGTAAATTCACTGCGTTTACTATGTTTTTCTTTTACATATACTGCAAATTTAAAGAGAGAGAGAGAGAGCGGTGACTCATTGTTGTAGTAGCGAAAATAGTGAATTTCCGCCACTGTAATAGTGTATTGTGCTACTATAACTCATCTCAAAATGAAAATTTCCTTTATATTTTCAAATTGTATATTTAAAAATTTAAATATAGAGAGAGAGAGAGCAACAACTCTCTGTTGCAGTAGCGACAACAGTGAATTTCCGCCACTGTAATAGTGTATTGCACCACTGTAACTCATCGCAAAATCAAAATTTCCTTTTTCAAATTTTATATTTGAAAACTTAAAGAGAGAGAGAGAGAGAGAGAGTGAATTCTCGTTGTTGCAGTAGCGACAACAGTGAATTTCTACCACTGTAACAGTGTATTGCACCATTGTAACTCATCTCAAAATTAAAATTTCCTTTATATTTTCAAATTGTATTTTTGCATTTAAACAGAGAGAGTGGAAATTCATTGTTGTAGTAGTCATAACAGTGACTTGTCACCACTGTAACAACGAATTATTTCACTGTTAAAATTGTGACAAGTCACTGTTACTGCTATCAAAACAACGAGTTGTGGTTCTATCTCTCTCTCTCTCTTTAAATTTGGAGATATACAATTTTAAAATATAAAGAAAATTTTAATTTTTAGATGACTTAGAGTGGTGGAAATACACTGTTACAGTGGAGAAAATTCACTGCTATCGCTACCGCAACAATGAGTTGCCTCTCTCTCTGTCTCTTTAAATTTGCAGTTCCATCGAATGGTTAGCTTACTCTAAACTCGCTATTGCAGTAGCGGAAAATCATTGTTGTAGTCATGGAAACAATGAATTACCGCCACTGTAGAAATTTATTTCCAGCACTATAACTCGTCTCAAAATTAAAATTTCCTTTATATTTTCAAATTGTATATTCGAAAATTTAAAGAGAGAGAGAGCAACAACTTGTTGTTGCAAAAGCAGTAACTGTGACTTGTCTCCACTGTAACATTAAATGATTTCACTATTACAGTGGTGAAAAGTCACTCTTACTGCTACTACAACAACGAGTTGCTGCTACTGAAACAAATTTTCTGCTACTTCAACAGAGTTTTTGCTATTGCAACAGAGTTTCCGCTACAACATTCTAACAATGTAACAATATTTCATTAAACTATTTTTTTGTTCTACAAAAGGTTGAAAAGTGGGTTTTGGCCATCCAAATATGGTGTCACCCAAACCCAGGGCATGCAAGAACAAGGTTTGTGCTTCATAATGAAGCACTTTGCTAATTCTACCAAAACAATAGAGAAATACCTAGCATTATCACAAACAACTTAGCATATTATCATGCTTTGATTGATGGGCTCACAACAACGCGAAATTATGGTGCAAGTTACATTGCCACTTACAAAAATTTTAAACTATTCACAAACCAGATGAATGGTATCTACCAGGTCCGCAGACACAATTTAAAATTGCTTCACCAATATGCAAAAAACATTTCGACATAGTTCCAATGCTTCAACATTATTTACAAATTAGATGTCCAAAGGGTTGCTGACTCCATACTCATTGAAGCAACATCCAATGTACGTGGATGTGCCAGATATATGAAGCCAAAATTTTCTCCACCAATTATCATTGATAGACATCGATATACATGGCCTATTAATCAATGCATTTTTGTTGTCATTGGCATTGTGTTTATTATGGGGGGAGTCATATTATGGTGTTCTTATTTCTTGAGATAGATTGGAGCAACATTATGTCCTCTATTTTTGGGTTCTTTTTGTATATATCAACACATGTATGTAGAAAATGTATTTTTTAGTAATACTATTAATGGAACTACATTGTTATTACAATTCAATTGTCTAATTTTTATTACAGTCTAGCTCTGTCATTAGATTATGTGATGGATGCTTAATAGATATAAAACATACATACTTACTATTTCCTTTTAAAAATGATATTTTATCAATCAACATAACTTTATCAGCAAATAGAGGATTTCGAAAGATGTTACAAAATGAGACCTTCTAGGAACATTCATTCATTCATTATCCATGAGCAACACATGCATAATTTATACAAGCCTCTAATTTGATTATAATGAGCTCTAATTCTTAAAGAAGTCTCTTAAATGACAAATTATGTGAGATAATCTTGGTTACAAGCCAACCAAGATAGGTTATATATCAATCATTATTTTCCCTTTATACATGGTTAAATTCAAAATGAAAATGTGACATCGTGCACATCTTCAATCCATAAATCCAACCTCATTGAAGGGGAATAAATGTATAAATATCCAAACAAACAATCCAATTGTTGCGAATTTCTCTATTATTAACATCTACAGCCAGAAGGCTAGGTGTTTTGAATAGAAGCATGTTTTGACATCCATGAAAACAACAACAACTTAGCCTGCAAACATTGAAAACAATATGAAAAACTTGCAAATAAATGAATTTAACTTGAAAACCATGCCAAATTATAATATGCATTGAAGGATAACTAATAAAATGTAACCAACAATTTATCAATGCATAGAAGTGAAGAACAAAAAATGACACCAAGTATGAGTGCATAGTATTTTTGTAGAAGTATCAGTGGACACAAGTGTCATAGAAGGAAATAGTGCATGGAAAGAAGCAATGCTAAAGATAGTAAAATTAAAAGTGATTAAGTTTGATTAAATTCGTTCGGCCTATTTTGATTGGGTCAATAGTAGAATTTGTAGTATACCTATTTATGGTAAATTCCCATGCTAAATATTCTCCATAGAAATGATTTTGGCTTGGGACCACTCCATCATGTATAAATACATAGGATACAAGAGGATTTGGGTTGTGTAATTTTTTGGTTTATTACTCATGGGTTAATTCTTTGAGTGTCATTGCTATAATGTTGTTTTGATTAGGTTGGTTAGCCAAACTAGGTAAAGTGGTAATGATGTTATTTTGTGCTCAACACCCTTTGATATTAATAGAATATGGCTAATCGTTATTTTTTCCCCATTTATATGGTTTATGTCATGTATGCTTAATATATTAGATTTTGATTATTTGTAGTGTGCAATACTAATGTCTTGACTTGTTTTTCAATGTGTCAAATACATTAATTTGAAAACCCACACAACGTCTAAAGATACATCACCGCTTTCTAAAGTTAGTTAATGTTTTGATATGTTTAATGGTTGTTGTGGATGGAATTTTGATTCCATTAACGATTGTAGCATCTTGGTTCTTGCATTCCACATAGGTGCCTCGAGTGAGATTTCACCTGCTCTGTGGATGATGCTAAAAGGGATAGTCTAGAATGGGGCTTTGTTAGACAACCTTTCTACGTTATCCATGGTCAAACTATCATCAATGCTAAAAAATATTTCCCAAGGATGAGTGGTACATGGAAGAGGTCGTATGGACCTAATTCCTATTTAAGGAAAGTTATTTAAGGAGTCGATATAATAAAACCCTAAATGATTATGTGGAAACTCCTTAGGAATCTATGACTCTGTACAACGGTAAAAAAAATCTCCCCTAACCGCAACAATAACGAACTGTCAGTGTCAAATAGGAGGCAACAATTGTGGCAACACATATCTACCTACTGGCACTGCCATAAATGACAGGTCGTTATATTACTGTACCCATTACCCCAACTCTTCCATTGCATCATTTTCCCACATTTAAAGCATTGGAAACAAGTAAAACAAGCATTGCCACTCTGAAATCCGACTAAATATGGGAGGTGAAAGAGTATGCAGAGAAAGTGTCTAAGAATTTCTATACGCATTTCCTCTCGTTCAAAATTATTTGAATAGGTTCAATAGATATATTATATTCGTAGGTTTCAGGGGTATGACTATGGCATGGCCCTAGAATTTTCCATGCATTACAGGGAGGGTAGATCAGAGGTAGTAGGGACAGTGCTGCATGCAACAGAAGTAGCAGTTTTGTAAGTCACATGGTTACCGCATATGGGAGAAAATTGGTTTGTGCCCTGAAAACCCAAACCTTATGTTGTGTAGAATTTCCTTGAGGTAGGTGAACAACTGATCAGGAGTGGCATGAGATATGAGAGGAATTCATTACCATAACCTTGGTTGGATGTTGCATTCCTTGTCCAGAGATTTTTCACGTGTGAAGGAAGGTATGTTGTTATTTATTATGAGCACCTCCGCTTGTTAGACCACCTGCGTCATGGTAGGTTGCTTAAAATGCCTTTCTTTCTTGCAAAAACCCTAGACCAAATAGCTTGAGGTGTGCAGAAATCAAAGCGGCTGCTTGAAATCCTATCACACCAATGCCTTGTTAAACTTTTGGTGGTTGTTGCGCTACAAAGGAAAGGGAGAAATTGGGATGAAATAGTTGTAAGGACATTGCATGTTGAAGCTTCCACCTCGCTAGAGGACACTCTGGCTGCTGCAACTCTGCCCCATGACCTCCCAGCTACATCTCCACCACATGACCTCCAAGATGCAACTCTTCACCATGACCCCCCAGTTGCAACTCCACCCCATAACCTCCCAGTTGCAAATCCACCCCATGACCCCCCAACTGCAACTCCGCCCCATGACCTCGCACCTGCAAATTTTCCCCCTGACCTTACACCTGAAGAAATTCCCACAGATCCTTTCCATATGGAAACCGAGCCGCCCAACGTTCAAAATATGATGGTTTATGGTTCTAAATATGCATATAAAGGAGATGGACAAGATGATGATGATGAATTAGAAATATTTGGGAGTAAACCTACAACTAGAATATCAAGAGGATACAGGAAACACCCAGCAGTAGTGCCAAAATCCAATCATAACAAGAGAAAGAGCAGTCATCATGCTCCAGTTCCTGAAACCCTCCCCATTCTTACGAAAGAACTCCCAAAAGGGACGACAGTAGAGCAATAGAAAGAGCAAGAGTATCCATAAGATGTATTGATTGAAGGACTCATGGACCAAGGATGCATGCAAAAAGGATTCATGGAACAAGGATTAGGCCACCTTGCTGACAAAAGAACAAGTTGATAAGCCTCCCTCTCCTGATTCTGACTATGATTAGATACAGGGAGTAGCCGAATAGTATGACTCATAAGGCCTTCCTTCAATTCAAATTTTGTATGGGGATTATGACGAGTACCAACAAACTGCACCACCAGAATTGTATATGGAAAATGAGCATGCCAACCAAATGCACAACCAAAATTATATGGGGATGATCAAGAGGACCAACCAACTGAACCACCAGAATTGACAAAGAAGCACATTATAAGAGTAAGTATGTGTAAAAATATTCCTTAGTATATTTCATTTTTAAGGAAGAATAGGATTCTCCAGATGAAAAATAGACAACTACAAATCAAAGTTAAAACCCTAACGGATAAACTTAGACAAAAGTAAAATTTTGATAGATTATATTTCTTGGCCCAAGTTGCAGAGTCCATACCCAATGATTTCATAGGTATTCCTTCTCCAGGGGTCCAACAAGATATACCCCTTGGAAAAAAACAAACTGATGACATTGTTGTGAAAACAGAGGACCATACCAATATCAAAGTTTTCCATACAGAGGAACATGAATCACATATCAAACTAACAAAAGAAATGGGTGTACAAATATACGAACAACAACTAGATATGAAACTAAGAGAATATGAGGAAGCATAGATCAAACTAACCCAAGACATTGGTGTGCAAATATATGATGAGGAGTGAAAGGATAAATTATAGTTCTCTAAATTCCCATATCAGGACACCTAATACCTTACAATCTACACAAAATCTCACTTCGCGACCTTCACAAGATATGTGAAGAATATAAAAAAAAAAAAATTATGGACATAAAAATATAGTGGATGAGCTAGAAAGGAGGGTGAGAAACTTGGAGAAGGATAAGCAGGAACTCAGACATATAATGGATGGTGTGCTTGGTTGCAGGGCTCCTTTGACCAATTACACCATTTACTTGATATAAAACTTCCTGATATTTAAAAAGAATGCTATGATAAAAAATGTCCCTCTCCAGGTTGAAAGAAGTGATGTTTTGAAGGAGGACTATATGAAAATTTGTGATCCAGATAGAGAATTTCTTTGTGAACTGTACCGACATAATTTTTTGGTACGTTGCAATACAAAATTGAATACAAAACATGTTACAGGGGATGTCTAATAGAGAGCCTTTGTATCGTATTTGAGAAATCAGGCCAGTTGGTTGGATGATCGTAAAATGTGCTTGCATAATTCCGAGAGCCTTCTGTGGGTTAGAGGAGAATATCCCAAACCTATGGAGGTGATATAAGAACATGAAAATTCCATCAACCTTCCAGAAGTAGAAGAGGTTATCACCAAAAACATGGAGATGACCATGGCATCTTGCGCACGCCAAATTCGATCATTGGAAACTTCCGCACAAGCAGCATGTAAAGAAAGGTGGGATACCTCGGGAAAAAAATCCCGAAATAAAGATCCATTTAACTACCTAAACTTAAATATAGCCTTAAAAAGGATTTATAAATATAGTATTTCCATGGGACATTGTGGGAATAACTAGATAGGTCTTATATTTCACTATCCAATGATCTAACTTCCAACAAGGATACATAAAAAGAAATATATGCAGAAAAAAAAGAATAAGAGTTTGATTGCTGGAATGTAATTATGGAGACAGGAGTGTATCTTCGTCCTAATGAAGAAGAACAAATGGATTATTATATCAGCAATCTTCATGAAATTCCCCCTTCATTCACTGATTTATATTGACAGACTTGCTCACCGTTGCTGACACACTAGCCCACCATTGCTGACACACTTGCTCACCATTGCAGAAACTCATAGATAGCAAAAGAACTATATTTTATGTTGTAATATATATTACTCTCCAATAATATATCACCAGTCACATTGAGAAGTTAAAAAAATGGTTAAATTATGTTGGACATGTTTACTTACAATTTCATTGCAGTTCCTCTAATAATTTTGTTACATTTCCATTGTTTTTATTCGAATTTATATATCATATTATTTTTTAGACACCAATATATATCCTCGCTTGTTGATTTGTTCAAACTGAAATGGTTCATCTTCATCTGTCAGAATATTCAAGTCAAGTTCCAATATTGAATTTTGTTGTATTCTTTTCTTCTCTTTTTATGGATTAGGAAACTCTTCTTCCTCTTGAAATATAACTCAAAAGCACCCAATTCACACATGAATTCATAATCCATAATATGAATATTGTTGGAGTCATCCAACAATTTTTTAAACAATGCAATCAACTGTTCAATATTGGTCAAAGTAGCAAGAGGATTGTTTCGAAACATGTCTAAGTACCCAAATAACTCCTTTTCCATCTCAATTTGTTCAACCTTTACATCAACATTGTGCATATCCATGGTAGATGTGTTTACATCTTGAGGAATATCGGATATTGCCTCTATATTTATCTCAGAAGTGTCATTTTATGAATCATTTGTGCTTTGATGATTTTTTAATTGGTTTGAAGGCATTGAACCGGAACACGACCAGCCCACCTTTATGGCATGCTTGCATATGTTGCCACAAATAGACCATGGGAAATCACAAGTTATGAAATTTGTACGATGACAAGTGATAAGATATTGTTGATTAACCTTAGATTGACTACTCACCCAAAAAGCATGAGACATTTTCTCATGAGGGCTGCAATCACTATCTGGAATTATTTTTTATTTTTCCATTGATGATTCCAACTATTTCTCTTTCTTGTAATTATTCAAAAATCCTTCCTTTTTTACAATTTCCTTAAACCCATAACAGGGTTCAACATTTATTAGAAGAACATATATCAACCAATCCATCCTACAAGAACATTTCTTTCTTCTATCAGATAAAATTTTTGTCTTTACGTAAGAGTGATATGACTCCACAACATTTTTTGTCCCCTTATTTGCACGGGAAGAATCCCGAAAACCTTTGACGCACATCCCTAATTGCATAAAATTTTGGTTAGTGAAGATATTTCATCAACATGAAAACCAAAAAGAGAAATGTAACTTAGATTTTTTCAACTTACAAATGTTGTCACCAGCAACCGAATTCTTGTGGAAATAGTCTAGGAACTTCTCCTCATTAGAAATTTTTTTGAAGGAAGCATTAATTTCATTTCTCATGTTAACGCAAATTAAATTTCAATTTTTGATCGATACGTTTATTGGCCTAGGTCTCATTTTGTCTCATAAAAATTGGTTCATGAAATCATGAAAACTCATGAAAGGTTCATTATCCTAAGTCTAAAATACCCCATGGGTCATGTCATTAGAGTAAAATCCATCAAAATTCATCTTAGGTTCACATGAATTCATTTAAAATTTGATACTGGCCACAAGTCTAGTTTTTCCTGATTTCACAGTGAATATAACTGCAAACAGGCATATTTCGCTACGAAATCACCTGACCATTTCGTAGCGAATATGCTAGGTTTATAACTAAAAACACTATGGAATCATGTTTTTTCTATAGAAATAAAGGGGATGATGAGTTTTCAAGTTTCTAGTGGCTTAAGGTGAAGGCGAGGTTATATGATCGTTATTACAGTCATCCAAGCATGAAAAATCTTCAATACCATTCATTATTACCTTTCACTCCTCCCATTTGTCATTATTCTCTCCACATTCAAATTTCATTTTTTATAAAATAATCTCAAAAGCTCCTCTCTGTCATATTCCTTTCGATATTTTCATGCAGTAGTTGATTAACATCCTTGAAGAGTCCATCTCCACTGTAAGAAAGTTTCTTTTCATTTATTTTCTTGCAAGTGTCACTTTTTCAAGAAAGGCAACATAGTGTAAAGGAAGATGGCCATGAAAAAGAAAACAAAAAAAGAAGGAAACTTTGTAGGATATGAACTTATGGACCTAAAATTGGTTATGGAGGACCCTAGTGTTGCAGAAGACTTCATCAGAGCTGGTTGCATGAGTTTTTACAAGAAGATACAAAGGAATTTCTTTGTTTTTTTACTGTTTGAGCAGTCAACTTCAAGAGCAGTTTCTGGGAAAACAAAGGAGAATTATAAAAAAATGAGAGAGGTTATTTTCAAGAATAGATAAAGGAAAATTATTATCTTTCACTTTTTTCACAGGTGCTACAAATTGAGAGATTTGAAGATGTCTTTGGGCTCAATTTTCAGAATGTGTTTTTTGTTGTTTTAGACATGATTTTCAAATGCATATTTCAGACAACTTCAAATGGTTTTGAAAAACCAAAGAGAGGTTTTTATTCATCACGAACTTATTTATAAAAGCCTCCTCTAGTCTTGCAACAACTATCAAGCATTCGAAGGTAGGATCTCTATCCTGAGCCCTAATTTTCTGAAAAACCAGCTCCATTTTTATTAATAGATGAACTTGTTGAAGGTGAAAATGTTGCTTCTTGAGGAGGGTAAGAGGTATTTTGAACCACGTTTTCCTTATCATGCTTCATAATATCATCTTGTAGAGCCATAGGAAAATTTTTGAAGAAAGAAGCAAAATTTTTGAGTTTTCTGCCGATTAGGAAATTTTGTAGCGAACCCTAGGCTTGAAGACCATATTTTGCTATGAAATCATTGTAGGTGACATTTTTTTTAAAATCATAGATAAATTAAAAATCAAGGTGGGAGAAATTTTGTGTTTAGCTCATTTGGTTCAACAAAAATCTCCAAATCTGAAAAAAGGGCTAACATGTGGAATAGGTGGGTGAAGTAAATTTGCTACAAAACCTCGCTACGAAATTGTGTGTTTTCCCCTATTTCTACAACAAGAAAAATTTAGTAGCAATTTTGTGTTTTAAAGGTTCAATGGATTTCAGCTAGCCACGTGGAGACTTTAAAGAGTATCAGTGGAACATTCCAAGAGAGGTTTGGTCTTCGAAAAAGTTGTATATTTCACCATTTCAGCATAAAGACAGTCACCAAATGTCATGACACCATTTCCTTAGAAATAGGTAGTAAGGTCTTAATCATGGTTAGTGCCACTTAAGAACATAACCATCTTTTATTGAAATAGGTTGTATTTTTAGTTAGTAGATGTAATAAGCAAGAGTAAGGTCTCTAAGTCATAAAGTTGTTAGGTGTCTTTTTCATTCCGAGGTATCTAGTTTCTTGTTAACATAGGTGTCAACACAAGTAGTTCGATGATCTAGCCATGTGGGAAGATCCATTATAAGGTGGCTAAACACTATTAAAATGCCGACCTTAAAATAATATAGGGTTGAAGGATGTTATTCTACACTACTGCTATTGTAAAGTTTTTATGATCAGTAATATACAGCGACTATGTTTTTCTTCTTCACCTGAGACTCATTTGGTGTTTCATGAGCATTTATCCTATGTATCTTATTATTTTTCTTTCAGTATCTTGATGTTTAATTACTAATAATTCATGTACATCATGCTATGACTTCCTTTATACATTAACTATTTGTATATCTGTGTGTGTTTTCCTTTCATTGAAACATCTACGTGCCTCATCTTTTACAAGCAGAACCATGTCATTGAATTTCCTAACACTAACTACATAAGCCCAATGGTAGTGAACCTTATACATTTTTCACCTGCATACAAACACATTCACGACACTATCATAGATCTAGACATTTGATTAGATCATATTTGAACAAATCAGAGTTACTTTTAAGAGAGCCCTCTTAGAATGAAAAGGATAATTTTCAGTCAGAAGTTAGTTTGAAAGAGTTAATCTAGGTTCTATGGTGGAGGAGCCCATATGTACCAACTTAGTGTTAAAATTTTGGTGCGTCTTCCAGGATTCTGAAGAAGTATTTCCTGAATTTTGTGCTCAAATAGTGATGCTGAACTCTTGGAGGTAGAAGGAGCTCAGAAGCTTACGAGGTTGCATTTCTACCTTGGTGAATTGATCGTTGAAGAATTCAAAAATTCATAGCTTCATGGTGATTCCACTGGACTTATGAAGAACTCAGATGTTTCCATTCTTGTTTCGATGTATGAATGTGTAGATATTTCAAAAAATTTATGGTTTCCCAAATCCTTGTCCCACAGATGCATATTTTTTAGAGAATGTTCCAAAATTTAATGGAGAAGATTTGAGTTTGACCTTGAAGCACATATCAAATTTTCGTGACTTTATTGAGCTTCTTAGAGTTAGACATGAAGACTTTTTCATCAGATTGTTCTATGATTCATTTAAAGGGAAATGTAGACAATGGTTTGAAAGTTTGCCTATGAAATCTATTAAGTCATTTGCAGATTTTTGGCTTATCCTTTTGGAAACATGGATGTGAAAAACAGAGTGGGTGGCAGACTCTCTTTCCATTCAAGTTTTTAAGTAATGGAATGATGATCACACTAATGAGGAAGTCGATGAAAATTTTTCTTCATCGTTGTCTTCTTATATAAATTCATTTGAATGAAATTCAGAAGATAAGATTCAATTTTTGGATGAATTTTCTAAGAACATTGAGAAAGACATTGAATTTTTAGAAGATCAAATTCAGTCCTATAGTCTTCATGGTCAAGATCAGTATTTTGAAAACATTTTCATGCAAAAATACAAAGAAAAGGTGGTGCTACCTTTCTCTTTTGAGATTGAGGAGGAATATCTTATTTTTGAAAATGAGCTTTTCACCACACAACCGAAGTCTTATGTTGCTAAAGAAATCATATATGATTTCTCTAAAACTCTAGAATGGCTTGAGAATTATCAAATAAACTGTGTTCTATGATTCCATAGATGACTACATGGAAGAGTTATATAGTCCAACTTTTCAATTATGTTTTTATTGTAAAGATCACACCCATTTTCTGTCACCTGTGTCATTACAATATACATTGGCCTTTGTTTTAAGAATAATCAAGGAGTGTAGGTATCAGATCAGCTCATTAACTAGCTTTATTGTCAGTTTCATGTCGCTTGAATCAACCATGAAGATTGTAGCTTTGAGGTTAGGTAGGAGTGTGTGTGAATAAGCTCAAGTGTTATGAGCATCTTTTCAACATGTACAAATTTAGTCTTCAGCTTGTATTTCATTTTTCAACAAGCTTGAGCCCGAGGCAAAGGCCATAAATGTTTGGCTAAGTCTTCATTAATTTAAGAAAATTTCATTTTTTGAAGGAAGGAACTGGAACTACAAGTTCTTTGTTGTACCACAGGGGCACACCATCCCTGGTGGAGCCACTATTATCACACACAAAATTTCAATTTTTGATCGATAAGGTTATTAGACTAGGTCTTATTTTGTCTCATAAAAATTGGTTCATGGAATTGATGAAAAATCATGAAATAGTCATTATCCTAAGTCTAAAATAACCCATGGGTCATGTCATTAGAGTTAAATCGATAAAAATTCACCTTAGGTTCACATGCATTGGTTTAAAGTTTGATAGTTGCCACCTGTCTGATTTTTCCCGATTCTGCGACGTATATAACTGCAAACATGCATATTTCGCTATGAAATCATATGATTGTTTCGTAGCGAATCTACCAGTTTTATAGCTGAAAATGTTGTGGATTCATGTTTTTTTATAGAAATAAAGGGGATGATGAGCTACCAAGTTTCTAGTGGTTTAGGGTGAAGGTAAGGTCATATGATTAGTTATTACAATCATCCAAGCATGCAAAATAATAAAAATAATAAATTGTGTTTTTTCCCCTGTTTCTACAACGAGAAAAATTCAGTAGCAATTTTTTGTTTTGAAGGTTCATTGGAGTTCAGCTAGCCACGTGGAGACTTTAAAAAGTATCAGTGGAACATTATAGGAGAGGTTTGGTCTTCGAAAAAGTTGTCTATTTCACCATTTTAGCATAAAGACAATCACCAAATGTCATGACACCATTTCCTTAAAAATAGGTAGTAAGGTCTTAATCATGGTTAGTGCCACTTAAGCACATAAACATCTTCTATGTAAATAGGTTTTCTTTTCAGTTAGTGGATGTAATAACCAAGAGTAAGAGTCCTATAAGTCATAAATTTGT
This sequence comes from Pinus albicaulis, assembly GCA_034641835.2. Lineage (NCBI taxonomy): Eukaryota > Viridiplantae > Streptophyta > Pinopsida > Pinales > Pinaceae > Pinus > Pinus albicaulis. The sequence goes on from CM076579.1 coordinate 1,215,601,073, forward strand.
TAGCTGTCTTTTTCATTCTGAGGTATCTAGTTTCTTGTTAGCATAAGTTTCAACACAAGTAGTTAGATGATCTGGCCATGTGGGCAGATCCAATGTAAGGTGGCTAAACACTATTAATAGGAAGAACTTCAAATAATATAGGGTTGAAGGATTTTATTCTACACTACCGCTATTGTATATTTTTTATGATCATTAATATACAGTGACTGTGTTTTTCTTCTTCACTTGAGAGTCATTTGGTGTTTCATGAGCATTTATCATATGTATCTTATTATTTTTGTTTCAGTATCTTCATGTTTAGTTACTCATAGTTCATGTACGTCATGCTATGACTTCCTTTATACATTAAGCTATTTGTATATTTGTGTGTGTTGCCCTTTCATTGAAACATCTATGTGCCTCATCTTTTACAAGGAGAACCATGTCATTGAATTTCCTAACAGCAACTCCATAAGCCCAATGGTAGTAAACCCTATAAGTTTTTCACCTGCATACAAACACATTCAAGACATTATTATAGAGCTAGACATATGATTAGATCATATTTGAACAAATCATAACTACTTTTGAGAGATCCCTCTTAGGCTGAAAAGGATAATTTTCAGTCAAAAGTTGGTTTAAAAGAGCTACTTTAGGTTGTATGGTGGAGCAGCCCATTTGTACCAACTTAATGTTAACATTTTGGTGCATCTTCCAAGATTCTAAAGAAATATTTCCCGAATTTTGTGCTCAAATAGTGATGCTAAACTCTTGGAGGTAGAAGGAGATCAGAAGCTTACGATGTTGCATTTCTACCTTGGTGACTCCATTGTTGAAGAATTCAAAAATTCATAGCTTCATGGTGATTCCACTGGAATTATGAAGAACTCAGATGTTTCCATTCTTATTTCGAGGTATTAATGTGTAGATATTTCAAAAAATTTATGGTTTCCCAAATCCTTGTCCCACGGTCCAAAATTTAATGCAGAACATTTGAGTTTGACCTTGAAGAACATATCAAATTTTTGTGACTTTATTAAGCTTCGTAGAGTCAGACATGAATATGTTTTCATAAGATTTTTATATGATTCATTTGAAGGGAAATGTAGAAAATGGTTTGAAATTTTGTCTGTGAAATATATTAAGTCATTTACAGATTTTTGGCTTATCTTTTTGCAAATATGGATGTGAAAAACAGAGTTGGTGGCAGACTCTCTTTCCATTCAAGTTTTTAAGCAATGGAATGGTCCAAAATTTAATGGAGAAGATTTGAGTTTGACCTTGAAGCACATATAAAATTTTTGTGACTTTATTAAGCTTCATAGAGTCAGACATGAATATGTTTTCATAAGATTTTTATATGATTCAATTGAAGGGAAATGTAGAAAATGGTTTGAAAGTTTGTCTGTGAGATCTATTAAGTCATTTGCAGATTTTTGGCTTATCTTTTTGCAAATATGGATGTGAAAAACAGAGTTGGTGGCAGACTCTCTTTCCATTCAAGTTTATAAGCAATGGAACGATGATCACACTAATGATGAAGTCGATGAAAATTTTTCTTCAGCCTTGTCTTCTTATATAAATTCATTTGAATGAAATTCAGAAGATAAGATTCAATTTTTGGATGAATTTGCTAAGAACATTGAGAAAAAAATTGAATTTTTAGAAGATCAAATTCATTCCTATAGTCTTCATGGTCAAGATCAGTCTTTTGAAAACATTTTCATGAAAAAATACAAAGAGAAGGTGATGTTATCTTTCTCTTTTGAGACTGAGGAGGAATATTTTGTTTTTGAAAATGATTTTGACAGCACACAACCGCAGTATTATGTTGCTAAAGAAATCATATATGAGCTGTCTAAAACTTGAGAATGGCTTGAGAATTATCAAATAAACTATGTGTTCTATGATCCCATAGATGACTACATGGAAGATTTCTATAGCCCAATTTTTCAATTATGTTTTCATTATAAAGATCAGACCCATTTTTTGTCACCTGTGTCATTACAATATACACTTTATTTTGGTTTAAGAACAATCAAGGAGTTCAGGTATCAGATCAACTCATTAACTGGCTTTATTGTCGATTTCATGCCTCTTGAATCAAACATGAATATTGTAGCTATGAGGGTAGGTAGGAGTGTGTGTGAATAAGCTCAAGTGTTATGAGCATCTTTTCAGCATGTACAAATTTAGTCTTCAGCTTGGATTTCATTTTTCAACAAGCTTGAGCTCGAGGCGAAGGCCATAAATGTTTGGCGAAGTCTTCATTAATTTCAGAAAATTGCAGTTTTTTAAGAAAGGCACTGGAACTACAAGTTCTTTGTTGTACCACAAGGGCACACCATCCTTAGTGGAGCCACTGTTATCAAACACAAAATTTCATTTTTTGATCGATAGGGTTATTAGACTAGGTCTCATTTTGTCTCCTAAAAATTGGTTCATGGAACTGATTAGAAATCATGAACTAGTCATTATCCTAAGTCTAAAATAACCCATGGGTCATGTAATTAGAGTCAATTCGATCAAAATTCACCTTAGGTTCACACGCATTGGTTTAAATTTTCATAATGGCCACCTGTCTGATTTTTCCCGATTTTGTGGCGTACATAACTACAAACAGGCATATTTCACTATGAAATCATATGACTGTTTCGTAGCGAGTCTACCAGTTTTATAACTGAAAATGCTGCGGAATCATGTTTTTTTGTAGAAATAAAGGGGATGATGAGTTGTCAAGTTTCTAGTGGTTTAGGGTGAAGGTGAGGTCATATGATCAGTTATTACAGCCATCCAAGCATGCAAAATCATAAATATCATTCATCATTACCTTTCACTCCTCCCATTTTTCATTATTCTCTCCACATTCAATTTTCATTTTTGAAAAAATCATCTGTAAATCTCCTTTCTCTCATATTCCTTTTGATATTTTCATGCATCAGTTGATTAGCATACTTGAAGAGTCTATCTCCACTGCAAGCATCTTGTTGTTCACCTTTTTTCTTGCAGGTGTCACTTTTTCAAGAAAGGAAGTGTAGTATAAAGGAAGATGGCCATGAAAAACAAAACAAACAAAGGATGCTACTGTGTACGATATGAACTTATGGACCTAAAATTTGTCATGGAAGACCCTAGTGTTGTAGAGGACTTCATAAATGTTGGTTGCATGAGTTTTTACAAGAAGATAAAAAGGGATTTCTCTGTTTCTGACTGTTTGAGAAGTAACTTCAAGACAGGTTTGTGGGCAGACATAGGAGAATTAAAAAAAACAGAGAGAGGTTATTGTCAAGCACATACCAAAGAACATTAACCTATTTCACTTTTCTTACATGTGCCACAAATTAGGAGATTGTAATATTTCTTTGGGATCTATTTTCAGAATGTGTTTTTTCCTATTTTAGACATGTTTTACAAATGCAGATTCCGGACACCTGCATATGTTTTTTAAAAAAACAAGAGAGTTATTTCTTCAACACAAACTGATTTACAAACACCTCCTCTCATTTTGAAACATCTATCAAGAATTCGGAGATAGGAGCTCATTTCGGAGCCCTAATATTCAGAAAAAAACAACTCCATTTTTATTAATAGATGAACTTGTTGAAGGTGAAAATGTTGCTTCTTGAGGAGGGTAAAAGGAATTTTGAACCAATTTTTCCTTATCATGCTTCATAATATCATATGGGAGAGCCATAGGAAAAAATTTCAAGAAATAAGCACAAATTTTGAGTTTTCTGCCAATTAGGCAATTTCATAGCGAACCCCGGGCTTGAAGGGTAGATTTCTCTACGAAATTGCGGTAGGTAATTTTTTTCTTAAAATCACGAATAAAATGAAAATCAAGGTGGGAGAAAATTTTTATTTAGCTAATTTGGTTGAAGAAACATCTCCAATGCATAAAATAGGGCTAACAGGTGGCATAGCTGGGTGAAGTAAATTTGCTACAAAACCTCGCTACGAAATTGCCTTGTTTTCCCCTGTTTCAGTAGCGAGCAACATTTAGTAGAAATTTTGAGTTTTGAAGGTTCATTGGAGGTCATCTAGCCATGCAGAGAGTTTAAATAGTATCACTGGAACATTCCAACAGACCTTTGGTCTTCGAAAAAGTTTTCTATTTCACTAGCTCAGCATAAATGCAGTTAGTAAATGTCATGAAACCATTTCCTTAAAAATAGGATGATTTTTTTCCTAGTTTAGTGGAGGCAGTAAGGTATTAATCATGTTTAGTGCCACTGAAGAAAAAAACCATCTTCAATGCAAATATGTTGTCTTTTCAATTAGTAGATGTAATAAATAAGAGGAAGATTCATAATAGGTCTCTAAGTCATAAAGTCGTTAGGTGTCTTTTTCATTCACAGGTATCTAGTTTCTTGTTAAGATAGGTGTCAACACAAGTAGTTCGATGATCTAGCCATGTGGGAAGACCCAATGTAAGGTGACTAAAGTCTATTAATAGGCAGAACTTCGAAGAATACATGGTTGGAGGATGGTATTCTACGCTGATTCTATTGTAAATTTTTTATGGTCAGTAATATATAGTGACTGTGTTTTTCTTCTTCACCTGAGATTCATTTGGTGTTTCATGAACATTTATCCTATGTATCTTATTATTTTTATTTTAGTATATTGATTTTTAATTACTCAGAATTAATGTACATCATGCTTTGACTTCCTTTAGATATTAAGCTATTTGTATATCTGTGTATGTTTTCCTTTCATTGAAACATTTACATGCCTCATCTTCCACAAGGAGCACCATGTAATTGAATTTCCTAACACTGACTCCATAAGCTCAATGGTAGTAAACCCTATACATTTTTCACATGCACACAAAAACATTCAAGAAACTGTTACAGAATTATCGATATGATTATATCATATTTCAAAAAATAATATTTTCTTTTAAGAGAGCCCTCTCAGGCTGAAAAGGATAATTTTCAGTCAGAAGTTGGTTTGAAAGAGTTACTGTAGGTTGTTTGGTGGAGAAGCCCATCTGTACCAACTTAGTGATAACAACTCACTTCAACACTGGAATAATAATTCATAATTAAACCCAAATCACTAAAAATTTATTTTTCTATTTCTGGATTACTGTCTAAATTATTCACATTTTTTAGCCATGCTCGACGTGCATGCCAAACACACAAGATAACATTGCACCTTGTGATTCTCCTGCCACATTTAATTCATTTCACGCATGTTATTTTTGTAATAAATACAAGTTATACTGTAAAATAAGAAGATCGAAGTTACCTTAAAGCACCGATTTAAGCCAATTCATCATCAACCATGAAAGAATTAACTTTCCAACTATGATCAACTTGGTGACACCTATACATGAGTTGCTCCAACCATAATGAAATGTCTTGTGATGTATTACGTGATGCCACCACCCATGCAACTAGAACCCCACTTTGTTTCTCATCAAAGGCCACGAGTGTGTACAATTAATACTATCACATTCAAAATACATATGAAGTCAACTTCAGATCATCAATCATTATTAATCAAATTATTGTACTTGATCAATCATTCTTAATACACTCACCCCATAAGTATTCATGTTGAATGTCGAATCCATGGCTATTATGCTATTATTCGATAAATTCACCATGGTTTCCATCATCCACTTCGTCTGAATTCCAACTATAAAAGGGACATCTCCACAATTGGGCTTTTGATAAAAGAAAAAAATTATTTGGGTGTTTCTTATACCAAAGGTTCACACTCATTTCCTCCTTATGATGGAACTGATAATTTCCTTTCATTAGATGACTATATATGTTAACAACATCTTTCCTACAAAAAAATAAATGCTTATCTTGAGCTTCAGCATCCACGTCAATATATTTTGTAACATGCATTTTGAAAACAAAGTCAATTGGTGCATGCAAGAAGAAATAACTCTCTACATAGGAAACCATGTCCCTTGATAACTTTGGTTGATGTAGCAACCTAGCATGACCCAAGGTCTCCTGTTGGCCATAACAAGGCCATTCTTGGCTATCTACATGCTCATACATGTTATATGTTATTATCACAATCTTAGGGATTTGAACCATACTTTTTACAATCAAATGGCATTGGCATCCTCTCTTTTTCACAAATTAGTATCTTTGCTTCATTTAATATTGTCCCCTTCTATCATTGGGACCATATGAATAAGAATAACTGCATAAAATTGTTTGAAAACTCAATACATATGATTCCATGAAAACTGATGGAGCACTATTAATACCAACATATATATGTAGGATCTCTAAAAAAAATTACACTTCATATAGCAAGGAAGTAGTAACCCTTGAGCATGGCCATTTTTATTGTACCTGGGTGAAACAACATGAAATATCTGGGTTCATTTACTCACTTCTAATAAAGTCTCCAATTCTAGTTGAAGGGATTTTTTCAATCCAATCAAAGGAGTCCATGTTTTTTCTTTGTACAAGAGACCAGTCTAAATCTGACCTAGAGAAGATGAGATTTTCTTTAGGATTTTGCACCGAGAGTGAACTGAAAATGTGTGAGCTTATTATTTCAAATACAGAGATAGAATGTTGTGGCATTCACTAGTTAATTGACCTTTCAAATAAAGGATGAAACCAGAGGCTACCTGGCCCACAAACAGACTCTGCCTAAAGAAATAATCAATAAACACTAATGATCTGGTTATGAAAGTATTTGTTGTTGGTTCAAAGTATTCATTAACCTTTAATAGATGTGTGCAAGCTTTTAGAAGTGTTTTGCAATGAAACAAATGTGTTTTGCTAAGTGTATTATTCCTTTTGTGAATGGGAGGCTGATTTCAACTTACTATTTAACACATGTAATTCTGAAAATAAGCAGCAAAATTGACACAAAATATAACTCAGCATATGTTTAGGAAGTTCACCCCTCCTGGGCTACATCTTCCGGGTCCAAGGCTCCCAAATGGGCATGTCCTTGCTCTTATTATGCTCTTAGTTTGGTTATACAAAGTGAAGAAATCATAAACATGCGAAATTAGCTGCATAAATGGATTTAGAGTGCTCAAAACAATAATAATTGACTATAGTTTCACCTTAAATAGATAACCATAGCCTAACACAGCTCTCCAATCCCTAAGCCCTAGTGGCTCTTCAAGCTTCCACGCTGATCAAATACCTGAAGAAATGCCCTGATGGCTCTGAAACCTACTCCAGTGGCTCTGTAATGCTCCAAAACCCCCAAAACAAAAACAAAAAAAAATCGCTCCAAATGGACCCTCCTAGCAAAAATTATGTCCAACAGAAGTTTTGCCCAGTTTTCCCTTGAAAAGCTCCGCTAATTATGGAGAATTGGAGTTAAATCCAGTTAAAATAGCAAATTCCCCCAAATCTATCGGGCGCACTCCAAATTTATCTGGATAGTGAGGGGTTACAATAAATGTTTGCACAGTGGTCACATGTTCATCGGACCGAACCCGTCGGCATTTGTTGTGGTTGTTGTTTAAAATAACCATAGCATTTAATGAAACAAACCCGTCGTTGCATGTGTACAGGTCACCGTTTAATGTTTGTTTTTCCTACCGGTTAGGAAGGCTTTAAGCCTGTGGATGCGGTCACGTGATTGGCCGCTGATGATAATGAATGGGGGGCTGGCCCTCTTTTAACTCCGCTCCATTTTACAACACGTGACTTAAACCACGTATATGACAACCACGTGAACCTTTGAATTTTCCATAAGATTTAACCTTTGCAATATAATTAAATGTTGCCATACCATTTACACTTTACATATTTGGGTTTTTAAAACATAGTTTGGTTTTTAAATAAATGTGTAATATTAAAAATTTTTAATAATAAGGATTTTAATTATAAATAAATATATATATATATATATATGATTAATTAAAATCATATAAAACATTAATAAATATATATTTAGATTTATTAATTAAACCTTAGAAATAAAAAAAATTCAACACATAAATTTATCAATACCCATTCAACATTAGAGGTTATTAGGCGATTTCAAAGTGCAACAACTTCTTCATACGGTAACGGATTTGAGTGCCATTCATGGCTACAGGATCATTTTGGCGAACTCTTTCTTTTCGTTCTGGTTTGAACCAATTCTGAGAAAATAAATTTTTGAGCATTTTTCCAATTAGACATGCTCACCTGATCACACCTCCCAAATGGGAAGCTTTTGGACCCACAAAAGCTCTCTGATTAGTGAAATTGATAATGTGGAGACTGATTCTCCACTCTTCCACCCTTGAATAACTGAAATCTACCCAATTTCATCAAATGGAGCTTTTCAGAAAATGATAAATTGTCTCTGGAATTAATTGATCGACCATTGCTAAAACTGACTGAGTCATGATGCAAATTCTTAAAATTTGCAGAACAAAAACTACAATTTGCAGAAAACAAACTTTTTCTACACTGATCAAACTTCCAAGAAGACTTAAAATAGCGTTCACCTTGTAAATTGTTCCTATGGTGAATTCTACCATTCTGAAACCAACATTGCCCCATGCTGAATTGTGTGTCCTCTTTGCTTGCACTGCGTTGCATTGACTCTTCATTCACTTCACCGGCTGACACCAAAGGTAACTTGTGCAAAATAATGTCATCTTCTTTCAAAGACGATCTGTAATCAAACTACGACATATCATTAGCAATATCATGAAAAGGTAAATGCACAAAATCTTGTTGCTTAAACATCAACAAAGTCAGACTTTGACTTGCATTAACCAGCCTTTTCAATTGACATGCATGGAGTAAAGAAGATTCCAGCTTCTTCTTGTGTGCTCTCACAATGTACTCTTTCCCATCCTTAAACAAGTGATACTTGTTTTCATGGCGATAGAAGATAGCTTTTCTGTCAAAAAAGTAAGGACTTCCCAAAACAATTCCTGAGATATCAAGCGACACCAGATCAAGTTTAATTGTGTCAATAAAATGTGCAGTTATTGCAAAGCGCAATATGCACTTTCTTGAGACTTGTAAGTTTGCATCCTTGCATATCCACCCAAGTGGATAAGGCTTTGGATGTGGAATGGTCTCAATTTTTAGCTGTTTGACCAAATATTCTGATATGAGATTAGCTTGTGACCCACTATCAAACAGTGTGTCAATTTTTGTATGTTTTGAAATTACCCTCACATGGAAGAGCTCTATACTCCTCTTCTCATCTTGAGTATCTTTGTGACAATTTAGTGAGCTAGAACTGGGAATTGTGTCTTGCACCACTTCTTTCCCCTTAATGTTCTTTAAAACCATGGCTATACTTTTTGTCTCATCACCTGAGTCTGACCCTAAGTCTTGCTCAACTATTGCTACAGTTTCCCCTTTTTCTTTGATCTTGTTTTTGTTTTTGTATTTTTCTGGTTTCAGCTCAGGATGAAGCTTTCAACAATGGTCTTTATCATTACTAGTCTTTGAACAGTTCTTGCAAAAGAACTTTCCTTTTTCCTTTCTTGAATTTGCAACTCTTTTTCTTCCTTTGTTTTTGAAATCATTATCCCCATTCAAGGCATCCAAATTATTCTTTCCTCTAGCTTCTAAATGTGCAGCCTGTACATAGACTTCATCTAAGTTGGTAGGATTAAACATAAGAATAGTGTGTTGAAGGTAACTGTGAAAACCACCTATGTACTTTAACAAAGTGTCTTGGCTCTGTAAATCTACCCCAAGTAAGAGTTCTCTTCTCCTAAATTCCTGGGTATAGTCTTGCACATTTTGTCCCTTAATCTTTATAAATTTTTTCCAATTCATTATTGCCTTCTGAAGAGAAGCAAGGGGATAAAATTGTTTCTTGATAGCAGTAATAAACTCAGTCCATGTTAGAGTTATCTTACCATGCTTCTTGATTTCCTCCCTAGTTTTGGCTTTCCACCAAACCAAAGCTGCTCCATCCATCCTTAATGAGGCTAATTGTATTTTTTTGTCATCATCATGCAAATTTTGAATCCTTAAATAGACCTCCAGTTGTCTGATCCAATTATCTAATTTCTCTGCATTAACATCACCATTAAACATTGGAAACTCAAATTTGACATCAAGCTCTAACAAAGGATTTTTACCAGTTGTTTTTTACTTATGTGACTGATTTACTGAAGTTGAAGAGGACGATATTGAGGAAGAGGATGACGATGGAGATGAAGGATCACCATTTCTTCCATTCCCTTTCTTTGAATTATCATTGTTCTTCTTTCCTCCTGAAGAATCTCCTCCTTCTCTTTGGTTTTTGAATCCTTCTCTAGCAATTATATAATTTCTTTCTTGATAGAGGATCCTAACCATTTCAGTCATATCCAAGAAATATTTTCTAAAGACTCTTTCTTCTTCCTTGGGATCCATTTCTTCATGAGCTTCACCTTCTCTTGAAGACATGCTTGTGGCTGCTTCTAAGGCTTTTGAGGGTGAGATAGAAGGTGGAGATGATGTCACTATGGCCCTCCTTGGTTGTGTATTAGTTTGTGCACCAACCAATTATCCTTCCCCTCTTTTCAGTTTCAGCCTAGTAAGCATCAAATTTGCAAAACAGGAAAATATATCTTGCACAAAAGAAACACTCAAAAACTGAGTTCAACCTAAGCTCTGATACCAATCTGATATAAAAACGTGTGAACTTATTATTTCAAATACAGAGATAGACTGTTGGAGCATTCACTGGTTAATTCACCTTTCAAAGAAAGGATTAAACCAGAGGCTACCTGGCCCATAAACAGACTCTGCCTAAAGAAATAATCAGTAAACACTAATGATCTGGTTATGAAATTATTTTTTGTTGGTTCAAAGTATTCATTAACCTTTAATAGATGTGTGCAAGCTTTTAGAAGTGTTTTGCAATGAAAAAAATGTGTTTTGTTAAGTGTACTAGTCCTTTTGTGAATGGGAGGTTGATTTTAATTTACTGTTTAACACATGTAATTCTGAAAATAAGCAGAAAAATTGACACAAAATATAACTCAGCATATGTTTAGGTAGTTCACCCCTCCTAGGCTACATCTGTCAGGTCCAAGGCTCCTAAATGGGCATGTTATTTCTCTTATTATGCTCTTAAATTGGTTATAAAAAGTGTATAAATCCTAAACATGTGAAATTAGCTGCATAAATGGATTCAGAGTGTTGAAAACCATAATAATTGACTATATTTTCACCTTAAATAGATAACCATAGCCTAACACAGCTCTCCAATCCCCAAGCCCTGTGGCTCTTCAAGCTTCCACGCTGATCAAACACCTGAAGAAATGCCTTGATGGCTCTGAAACCTACTTCAGTGGCTCTGTAATTGTCCAAAACCCCCAAAACAAAAAAAAATTGCTCCAAATGGACTCTCCTAGCAAACGTTATGTCCAACGGAAGTTTTGCCTAGTTTTCCCTTGAAAAGCTCCGCTAATTATGGAGAACTAGAGTTAACGCTAGTTAAAATAGCAACTTCCCACAAATCTATCAGGCGCGCTCCAAATTTATTCAAACAGTTAGGGGTTACAATAAATGTTTGCACAGTGGTCACACGTTCCTCGGACCAAACCCGCACGCATTTGTTGTAGTTGTTGTTTAAAATAACCGTAGCATTTAATGAAACAAACCCGTCATTGCATGTGTACAAGTCACCATTTAATGTTTGTTTTTCCCGCCGGTTAGGAAGGCTTTAAGCCTGCGGATGCAGTCACGTGATTGGCCGCTGATCATAATGAATAGGGGGCTGGCCCCCTTTTAACTCCGCTCCATTTTACAACACGTGACTTAAACCACGTATATTACAACCACGTGAACCTTTGAATTTTCCATAAGATTTAACCTTCGCAATATAATTAAATGTTGCCATACCATTTACACTTTACATATTTGGGTTTTTAAAACATAGTTTGGTTTTTAAATAAATGTGTAATATTAAAAAAAATTTAATAATAAGGTTTTTAATTATAAATAAAAATATATATATAATAATATAATACATGATTAATTAAAAATCATATAAAACATTAATAAATATATATTTTAATTTATTAATTAAACCTTAGAAATAAAAAAATAAATTCAACACATAAATTTATCAGTACCCATTCAACATTAGAGGTTATTGGGCGATTTCAAAGTGCAACAACATCTTCATACAACGACGGATTTGAGTGTCATTCACGGCTACAAGAACGTTTTGACGAACTCTTTCCTGTTGTTCTGGTTTGACCCAATTCTGAGCAAATAAATTTTTGAGCATTTTTCCAATTGGACATGATCACCTAATCAGGGAGGGCCAATATTGACTCCCATTTCACTTGCTTTACCATTTTTCTGACCTAATTCCATTGTTGTAACAATTAACTAGCGAGTTTCCGCAATGGTTGACCATCGAGTTGGCACAATGGTTGTCTAGATGGTTGACCTATGCTCACTTATAAAATGCTCTGAATAAATTGGGTTGTGGTAAACAAATTAAATGGGTTGTCGTAAACAAATTATTCCAGGATTCTCACTACAAAAAAAACAAACATTAAGTTAAAAAAATAAACATTCAATAAAAAAACAAACCAGTTTTCTGTCGACATAGTAAACCCTTCAGTAGTGGTCGAGCGAGGTCTTCCATTCTGTCGAGGGAGTAAGACGGGAGGAAAATGTTTCTTTATTAAGGAATTCCCACTTAAAACCAATAGTGGCATTCTCACTTAAAAAAATAGACCTAGTCTCCGTCGAGTGAGTATCTCCTTCGATGTTTTGTCAAGCGATAGAATTCAATCTGACTGGTGTATAAGATGGGATGACATGAGTATTCAATTACAGGATCTTTACAAGGGAGGTTCGATTGAATGCAACATAGTTCATGTCACCCTAGCTTGCGTCTTCTCGTCGACTAGTTCGCAGGTCCTTGTTCATCTAGCTTGAGGAACGCGGGAAAATATGTGCATTCATGGTTACCCTCGTGTCTAGGTGAGGAAAAAAGAAAAAATGACTGAATCCTCAAACGGAAACTGATATTGCAACCTTCAGATAGTAACGTCGTGGGACAGAGACAGGGAGGGGGTCATGGGACATACATTTGCCAGAAGGGGCTCGCTAGTCATCGGGGGCGCAAAACCCAAAGGGCATTCCGTCCAATGGTTAGCTTTCTCCCGCGTCCACTATTGAAATCATTGTACTCTACACGCTGCAAACCGATCATCTAGAGGCAAAATAAACATGGAAAAATAAGACCCAATCTCTCCCAACAAATCAAAATAGATATAAATATAATTTTAAAAATTTGAAAAATAAAAAATTCTTATTTTTAATGTCGATTTCGCAAATTTTTTATTTAATTTTTAGCCAAAATTAAAATAATTAATTAGGAACACATATCTAATGTGTGATAGAAGGAAGGATAATAACAGGAGGAGGGATAATAACAGTGATCTATATGTGCCAATGATTATTAATAAACTTCTATCGCATCATATTGTAACATTTCAATCATGAATTGTGATCCCTAAAAATAATCATGGAAAAATAAGACCCAAACTCTCCCAACAAATCAAAATAGATATAAATATAATTTTAAAAATTTGAAAAATAAAAAATTCGTATTTTTTAATGTCGATTTCGCAAATTTTTTATTTAATTTTTAGCCAAAATTAAAATAATTAGGAACGCATATCGAATGTGTGATAGAAGGAAGGATAATAACAGTCATCTATATGTGCCAATGATTATTAATAAACTTCTATCGCATCATATTGTAACATTTCAATCATGAATTGTGATCCCTAAAAATAAACTCACCTTGAAACTTGAAATGGGTAGTAATTGTACTTCTGTACAATGATGGTTTTTTTTATACCATCAGAAAAACGAGGTTTCGGTGTAAGAATGAACTTACAGTGGAATATGAAATATGACCACAAAACAAGACCTTAGAGTCGTAGGTTCCAGGTTGGGTTTTAGATGAGAAAAATACATTTCATCATAACTATTATGACGTTATTTGTTGTTGTAGTAGATACAACAAGATCTAATAGTTAAACAATTACAAAAATAAAAGTTTAGTTAGTTTTTGGTGGTGTTATAATGAAGCAAGGCTATGTAACTCAAAGCATATTTATCATGTAATTTGTTATTATAAAATTTAATTAATGATATTAATGAAACAATATCATGAACTTAAAGCATATTTATGACGTGATTTGTTATTATAAAATTAACTAATCAAATTAATATTATTTGATTATCAATACTATTTAAAAAATAATTATTAATACTATTTAAAAAAATAAAATCATATTAAGTAAAAATATGGTTTCAACTCTATAAAATAAATTTAAGTTCGTAATATGGTAAGTAGGAAGTTATACACATACATGATCAGTTGGCTAGAAAGCAATCAATTACAAAACTCATTTATATAAAAACAAGACACATGTGCATTTGGAAACTATTGCCATGGGGTAAGGATAAAAAAATTTAATTTAATTTAATTTTATCTGAAATCATATATATATATATATATATATATATAAAAGATACTATACTATAAAAGAAATATTTAGTCGAAATTTCTACGCAGTTTTTTATATATTTAAAGAGTATAGAAATAAATCCTAAGGAATTATATATACACTCTCAATGAACCTTAGACGTGTTAACGAATTACATATATGTATATAACTAATCAAATTAATATTATTAATATTATTTGATTATTAATACTATTTAAAAGAGAAAAGGATATTCAGTGAAAATATGGTTTCAACTCTATAAAATAAATTTAAGTTAGTAATATGGTAAGTAGGAAATTATACACATACATGATCAGTTGGCTAGAAAGCAATCAATTACAAAACCCATTTATATAAAAAGAAGAGACGTGCATTTGGAAACTATTGCCACGGAGTAAGGAGAGAAAATTTTAATTTAATTTAATTTTATGTAAAATTTTATATATATATAAAATATGCTATTATAATAAAAGAAATATCTAATCGAAATTTGTATGCAGCTCTTTTTATATTTAAGGGGTATAGAAATAAATCCCAAGGAATTATATATACATTCTCAATGAACCTTAGACGTGTTAATGAATTGCACATACATATTTTTAGTTTTGTATTTATTTGATAAGAATAATTATATATAACAAAAATATTTTTCCAAATTGAGAAGTACATCCCATTTCAATATGTGAGAAGGAAAATATACAATTTAGAAAGTGAAATATAATGGTAAAGTTTATGTAGACTATTTAATATATGAGTTATTCGAAAATAATTTAATTTAATTTTAGTTGTTGTTTTTTTTTTTTCTAAGTATCTCATAAGTTGATGTTATCACCTAAAAAAGTTACATTGTTAAAAAAAAATGTTTTTTCTTTACCGAGTGGGAAACTAGAAGCTAAGATTTAGAGTCTCCACGTTATAGAAACCCCTTTTAAATAGAGCATCTCAGAGACAAAAAAAAGTTAGACATAAATTGAAATTAACTAGAACTTCCATGACATAGTTTGGATGACCAAAGAGAATTATAAAATCTATTATCCAAAAACTAGTGATGCATAAAGATTATTGATTTGGGTTAGCTCTGTTTGGAGTGTGTATTAGTCTAAATTTATAATATTTGCCGACTTAGATTTATTTTTATACTTAGAAAAGATTCATGTGTGTAACCGTCAACAAATTATGTAAAAAAAAACAAGAACCAACACATGAACATCACAAAAAAATCATGATCAACATACACATATTAACACAAAGGTGTAATGTGGAAACACATAAAAGGAAAAATCATAAATCTTGTTTTGGTATGATGCGAACCTAAAGCCACTACTCGGATTACATCTGTTTCTTGAGAACTCACTTATAAGAAGCACCAATTTCCTTTATTTTTTTTGCTAGCACGAACCAACATAAAAAATAAAAAAAAAAAAAAACTCACTTATGTGTTTTTATAGCACCAACTCTCTCTTTGCAGGAACTTAATAAACTTACTAGAAGCACCAACTTCTTGGATTTTTTCAAGCACCGATTATGATGGAAGCATCGACTTCCTGTTATGTAGGCACCAACCTATCATCCACGAGGAAATTTCTATTCAATGTAATGTTTATAACTAGGCATGATGCACAACCAATTTTTACTCATTCTCTACTTTTCTCTATTGTTTTTGACACAACCTCTAACAACACTCAATCTTTTTTTCTCCTCAACAACACACACAACATAATATGGCCTAATTATCTCTAGGAGTGCACATAGATCTCATCCCTCTTTGTAGTGTTACACATATGCATTCAACGCTCATATAGTTTTCATGATCAGTAGCACTTGGCCTTCTCTTCCACCTAGGATCTCTCACCCTTTCTCTATAGCTTACTCTCATAGACACACTCACACACACCTTGTAGCATCCCCCTATCTCACATTGCATTCCTACGTTTTGTTCATATGTTACACAAGACTCGATGTAAGTTCATTTGTCATTCACATAGAGCTCATGGTCCTTCAATATGGTGCACTCTACTTAGAACAAAACTATTGTCTAATCACATAAATTTAGTATGGCTTGCCGAGCTTGAGATATTGATGCATTAACAATCTAATAACGGGTAGAATTGAGTTGGTCATGGATTTGAGAAGAAATTTGTGGCATGCAACCAAAGATGTTAAATTATTTTTTGTTTATTCCCCTTAGTGTAACCAAACTATTGTACAAACACTATGCTCAGGAATGGTTCACCATTCTATGGATATATTTTGATTACTACATTCTAAACCAATGACATCAACTTATAGGAATGTCCATGCTGATGTGATATCCACTTATACAATAAGCTCTCTTAGCCCATATTCATCATTTACTCTTTTGAGCCCTCAACACTTTGATAACCTTTCCTATTGGACCATGTTACAACAATTCTCATTCCCAGGATTGATGACTTTGTCATCAAGTGAGAGTGAAAGGAGCTATCTTTATTTCTTGTACTGCAAATCTCAACATACGTCATTGTAATCTAGCAAGAACCCCTTTATCTTTGGGATGAGAGGTGGAACTTCATGTCATCAGACGAAGAAGTTTCTTGTCTCTTGGTCGTGGGGATCTTGGGCTCTCAACTTGCTATACCTCCTTCGCAAAGTGTGTTATTCCTAATATACGAGTTGAGATGCCAATATCTTTAAAATTTTAAAATTTACACAATATTTGAATCTAAAGTAGTTACGTCTTACTAATCTTGATATAAAAATTATACAACATTATTTTTACTTTTACAACATTAACTATTTAAATCTGATTTATATAGCAATTTCAATATAAAACATGAAAACATTTACTTATATTTTAACAATTATATATATAGATAGATATAGATATGTATATCAATTTTAATCGAAAACTTAAACAAATATATTTAACTTTACTAATATTTTATAAAAATATATATTTTTAATTTTTTAATTTAAAATTTCATAAAATTTTCTAAGAAATAAATTTATATTTAATTTCAATGTCATTATATTTTAAATTTAAATTTATGATAATTATAAGAATGTTGGTTAAATACAATGAAAAAAAAATTATTTTTAATTTATCATTATTTTAAAATATCAATATTCATGGTTCTAAGTATATAGTGACATGTGTAATCTTGTAATTTAGTGTTCGTTCACTTCAATTAACCTACCTTACAGTCGTTTCCTAAATAACACGAACATATCTTTCTACCACTTTCGTGATATAAGAAATACTTTATTATGATAAAAAAATTGTTATTTTCAAATAAACATATCTATCTACCACTTTTATGATATAAGAAATACTTAATTATGATGCAAACATTGTTCTTTTCAAATAATATTTGTTCTTTATGTTGATAGAAACTTTTACATTTATTTTATATCTAATAAAAAACATATTTGAAAAATATAATAGACATAAATAATATTTCACTTTACTCATCGGCTAAATTTAAAATTGAATATAAAATACAAAAAATTAATTTACTTAATTTCAATTTCATTATAATATTATAATTATTATTTTTGTTTGTGATAATTATAATAATATTTTATATTATTAATTAAAAAAACAACAAAACATATATTTCTAATTAATATTAATTTACCATCATAAAAATCTCATTTTCTAAAATATTTTTATTTAATATTAAAACGAAATAGTGCCATCTACCCTCTTGTAATTTACTTTTCACTCATTTCAATTAGGCTACTTTGTTGTAGATGTTTAGCTTAGTCATATCTCCTCTTGATATTAAAAAAAACACAATAATAATTTAAAAAATTCCTTTAAATAAACATGGATAATTTTGTCTCTTTAAAGTACCTTTATGGTAATGGCCACTTTTACTACAAAATATTTAAAAAAAAAATCTCTTATTTTCATACAACATATTTTAAAAATCAATAATGTTATGTTCACTCATATTTATCAAATTTCCAAAATATTCACTAAAATTGTATTTACTCATATTTAATCATTTTCCAAAATATCTCAAATATTAGTGGACACTTGTAAATGTTCCAGCAAGTACAAGTAGACGAGGACTTTTAATACACAAATGCATATCATTGAAAAGACAATAGGGTTGAATATCCTACACTAATGATTAAACCGAATTCTATAGCAATAGTACGACAATTCTAGAATGTCGTGGCGCTGGTAGGTTAGAAACCGATGTACATACTACGCACTAGGCATAGAATGACAAAAAAAAATAAGACCATTTTTATATGCTTCCACATTCCAGAAACTCAACTTTCTTCAAAGTTCCACAGGGCTATGGGTTCCAAGGAAATGTCAGCTTGCTCTTCTTGCAAAGTCGGAATCAGCTCCGACACGAATTCCTCGTCAATGGACGAGATTTTTTCCATTTTTTTTTTTTGGTAAACTTCAAAATCCTTTATATTTTCTATTTATAAACAAAAATAAGGTCAAAAGTACATCTTTAAGCCTCAACCTACCCATAGGAAACCTGGTCTATTGGCAATCTTAACGAGTTATAGGCCATCCAAAATATAAACATCTTGAGTCTGTTTCTAACTGTCTTCAAGTAGCTAATATCAGTATTTTCAGGCATAGATATCATATTAAAGTAAAAGCTATCTGATAACGATTTCAAAAACCAAAACTAGGATGATCATTTCTCATGCCAACACAGAAAAGAGGTTCCATCATTCATCATCTAACTCCATAAGAACCAGGTCTTTCACACTGGAGCCAAGCATATCATCATGGTGCATGGATTGCAACTCCTTCTCGATTCTTCCTAAGCGAACATATTGATGGTGCTACCAAAGTTTCATTTCCTGAATGGACCTGTTGATCTTGGCTAAACTTGTTGCAGCTTTAGGGTCACCCCTGACCTCTTGAACATACATTATTGCCTTAAAAAAAAGGCATTTCAGAAACCAATATGTTCGGATTGAATGATGAAATAATGAGATTCTGCCTTGAGTATGACAAGGGTCAGTGATGATGTGATTGAGTTCTTTCACAACAGTTTCTTCTTCTTCCACCTACTTAGCTCTTGCATGGCCCTCCCATCCATGGACCATGGACTTGATATAACATGGTGTCTCCTCAGAATATGATTGAAACACATTCTCTATAACTTCTATGCCCGACTTCCTTCCATGCTTGGCTGGAGGTGAATTTGGAACCTTGGCCTTTCTTTTTTCCTTTGTTTCCTTTTTTCCGATTTTCCTTTGACCATTGTTTTTATAGTGTGGTCTTCCATCATTTTTCTCGGTTGGAAGGATTTTCTTGGAAGGCCTGTAACATTGCAGAGCAAGAAAATTTTAAAACATCCAGAATGAATATAAAACCAACAAATAGACCAAGCTAGACTTATTCTAGCCACAATTGGAGACTGCAACTTTGAGAGACTCAGAAAAATCACCATGATGAGAGAATTCCTATCCTAGTTAGATCCACTACCCAGGTTAGACCTACACACTAGAGTAGACCTATACTCCAAGGTATTCCCATGCAGAAGAGTAAACCCATACACCAGAGAAGTCTTGTAAGCTAGGGTAGTCTCAAAAGAGAGATACAACACTCAAACTATATCATTATCACCTGTATTCCAATTTCCTTCTTTACCTCTGACCCGGCCACCCCTTCCAAACGTACTGAAAATATGACCCTTAAAGAAAGTAGTTAAAAAATAACACGTGACATCAGCTACATAGTTGACCAACTGACAACACAAACTTATATTCCCACCCTCAACTGATGCAACCCTAACATTAGTGTCATTAGAAGCCATGCAACCAACTTTCCACATCTGGTGTCGTAAATTGGAGGGTGAGAGAGGGACAGGGTACCCAGAATGGATAACATGAAAATTAAAACAGGGCCAAAATGTATCCATGGAAAAGGCTGGCAGGTCCATACATCTCCACGATGGAAGGAAACTAAACATGCAGGATGTATTATACCCAAACAAAGACCAATTGACAACCTTCCTATTTTAACCTACCAAAACTCCTACCAGATCCTATCAACCCATATGGCCTACATCTTCTTCATTATATATAATATTTCTAAGCATATTCACGTAGCAAATTACAGAGTAACGAACTAGATAAATAAAAGTAAGGAAAACCAGAAGCTTTCTTCGCATAGAATAGTATACAAAGACTTATTTCATCGCTATGGCATATGGAGAATTGGATACAACCTATTCAAAGCTGCAGGTTGCGAAGTCCTCCAACGTTGTCCGTTCTGTAGACAGGGATACTGGTCGCGACACTAACCAAACATGAAGAGGATGGTGAAAATTCAGGGAATAATAAAATTGCAGAGAATGACCAAAACCTTGTTAATCATCTGCTCCCATATAATCCGACGACACACATCCTGAATCCTGCCTCACATCCCACCTCACTCGTCGGGTTGTTCTGTAGTATTCTTTAATCCTATCATAATTAACCATTGGTGGATTCATCTACACGTCGTGCTCGGCCTTGATACGAATGACGTTGTGTGTCATCGCCACATACCCACATCCCATCACGGTGACGTGTCTCTGGCCTCGCTAGTTGGCACCTCGATCGGGGGGGTTGGTTGTTATCTCGTTCATTGTGCCGACTGTTCCATTCTATAATGACTTGAAGGTCTGAAAGCCTTGGTTCCATGTTAGTATGCACCCATGGTTGATCCATGACCATGTCTTCATTGTTGCATCCCTATTTGCCAAACAATCTATTGCTTCGTTTCCTGATCTCCTAACATGAAGCAGAGTGACATAGCTGAGCATAGCCATTATCAAATTAATATCTTAGATGAGTCTTGTTTTTTTCCAGCTACTGATAATGTGTTTTTAGTGATCTCATTGTTGTAACTTCTGGAGGACACCTGTAACCATGGTCGAATCTCCCTCAATCTGAAGGTGGTTGTACTATTCACGGTTAGAAATTTCCAGACCATGTTTCGTCGCCGTCAGTTCCACTTCATTATTACTAGCATACCATAGATCAATGGAAAAAATCCTTAGGACTTGTCCAATACAATCACAGAAGATGCCCCTTACCCTTGCGTGACCTAGGTTTCCCTTTGAAGCCCCATTATAGTTTAATTTGATGAATTCCTGCTGAGGGGATATGAATCTGTCCTGAACTTCAAAAGCCATAGATCTGGGTTTCCAAGAGGTTGGCACAAACATCTCTACCTTAAGATTGAACTGATTGAGAATTCTTTCCTCTATTCCCTAAGCTGACCAATCTTCATGGCTCCATTTTTCAGCCAAGATATTCTCTCTAATGTTCTAGAAAATGGTCTACCAAAGCTCAGGCATTTACGTCTTTTCATTATGAAATGTTCTTCGATTTCTTTCCTTCCACACTGTCCAAAGAAGTAACCCATCCGATATTGTCCAGGCTCTGTTGATCACTCTATTTTCATACCCTCCTTTTCTCCAATTCTCAATTGTTTGTGTGATTCTATCGTTATTTATGTATGTTTGCTCGAACATGTTGAACATGTTGTGCCACATCTCTTCCACAACTAAAAAGGTATTAAGAAGGTGTTCCAGGTTTTCTTCATTTCTACCACATATCACACAACAAGAGGGTCCAAGCATACCATTTTTCTCTAGCTAATCCCAGGTAAGAATTCTTCCATCGCCAATAGTCCATAGAAAGTGTTCAATTTTGGGCGAGTGTTTTGTTGACCAATTTTTTTTCCATAACTTTTTGTCTAGTGTATTCACATAGTTTGATTTTAAATAGTAAGCTTCCTTAGTTGTGAACATTAATTTCATGTTATACCCCTAGCGTAGGATATCGTTTCCTGTTAGGATAGGTATTTTCCTAGTAAGTAGTTCTCTTTCAAAATCCCTCCATGGTTGTGTTTCCAGGGACTGCTGCCATTGTTTTTTTTGCTTCCATCTCCTCCAGAACTGGTCATTTTGTTCTTTCCAATAAAGGTTTACCTCTTCACTATGGGGCTGATTTGTAAACATAAAATTTCTTCTAAATCCAACCTGCTATATAGCTTCTTCCCTCGTTGCACGAATCTTTCCAGAAACAGGACAGGTTGCCTCCTCTGATCTCCTAGAAACAGTGGCCTGTAATCAAATTCTTGTTTTATGAAGCGAAGCTCCATATTCCAAATCCTTTAGGGGTGATATGCAGTTGCAACCGATCTCTCATGGTCTGTGGCATTTCATATTTTTGTTCCCATATTTTTTCTCATAGGTTCATACCTCATTTCATCCATCGCCACCACAATTGAGCCCCCATGACCTAGTTTAGGGTGAATGGATCTCGTAAATCCAACCCTCCTTTGGATTTAGGCAAAGTGAATTTTTCCCATGATAAGAGAGCCCACTTGCATTTTTGTTGTGACCCTTTCCATAGAATTTTTTTTTTAAATATTAACCATCATAGAAAAAAGTCTTTGGAGCTACCATCCTAGAAATTTGATAGATAGGAATGGATTGAAGAATGGATTTCTGAATGATGACTCGACTAGGGGAATTAAGAGCTCGAAAGGACCAATTCTGCAACCAGTTTTGAATTCAAGTGATGAGGTTTTTCCACTGCGATATTCTTAAGGAATTGACAGAGAGGGGCATGCCTAGGTACTTGGTCGGCAAAGTCCCAATAGTGAACCCAAGAGTAAAAGAACCTTTGATATTGGGGAGTAGTGTTGAAGAAAAAGACATTAGTTTTGTCATTATTAATCAGGGCTCCAGAGGCATCCATAACCACTTTCAAAATGTCTAATATAGCCTTCGATTCTTGTAGGCTAGGTTGGCAAAACATCATGATATCATCAACAAATTGTTGGTGAGATAAAGTGAGATCCAGACCCCAGAGTTTTAAGCCTTCGGGGAGCCATCCATCACCCGATGATTGACGAGTCTCCCCAACCCCTCTGCATCAATGATGAATAGGAATGGGGATAAGGGATATCCTTGCCTCAAGCCACGGGAGGCACTAAAAGGATTAGATGGGCTTTCATTAATTAGGATTGAGAAATTTGGGGTAGAGATGAAGGAGAGGATCCAATCAACCCATCTTTTATCAAAACCAAAAGATCACATAATGTTTTGGAGATAAGACCAACTTAGACAGTCATAGGCTTTAGATAAGTTAAGTTTAATCAGCATACCTTAAATAGCTTTAAGAGTGCGAAGGGAATGAATGGCTTCCTAGGCAATCACAATACCATCCAAAATTTGTCTACCTTTGACAAACCCAGTTTTCTCAAGGGATATTAGAGAGCAGAGGATGGGTTTAAGCCTACTGACCATAATAGTAGAAAAAATATAATAAATAACATTACACAGGGTGATTGGTCTGAATCCCGAAGCAACATCACAATTCTCTTGATTCGGAATCAAAGAAATAAAAGTACAATTCAAAGTTGGGTATACCTGTCTTGTTCTTCGAGACTCCTCTAACAAGTCTAAAATATCTTTTCCAATAAAGGACCATGAAGACTGAAAAAATTCTATAGTGAAGCCATTAGGTCCCAACACCTTATTTTTAGGTAAGACTTTAACCACTTCCTCCACCTCTTGAATAGTGATTTCCCTAAGCAGGGCTAAATTCTAATCCCTGTTAACAATGATGGGAATGAATTGCTTGACACGATTGATATCTTCCATTCGATTATGATCTGGCTCCATTAATATATCTCGGAAATCATTGACCAACTCATTCTCCAAATCTTGATGTTGAACCAATATATTTCTTGTCAAATCTTTGAGAGAAAAGATACAATTATCTTGGCATCTTTGTATTATTTCTTTATGGAAGAAACTCGAATTCCTATCCCCTTCTCTTAACCATTGAATTCTAGATTTTTGTTTCCATAATATCTCTTCCTAGATTCATCTTCCTTCCATCTTTCTTATTAATGAGCCTTCCTCTTTAACAAGATCTGCAAATCTCCACATGAGAATCATCTTTTGTTGGATATGCTGCATATGCCCCTGGAGCTTTTCCTTGTCTTCATGAATGTTTCCAAATTCTATTTTTTTCCCTTCCCTTATTTTTTGTTTGATGTCTTTGAGTTTTAACTGGAACGTATGCATTCGATTCCTACCCTGCACCCTACTTTCTTCCCACCAACTTTTAACTTTAGCAATGAAATTAGGGTTTCTCAGCCATAAGCTCCCAAATATGAAAGGACGTTTGTTATTTTTGTGTCTCATATCTATCTCTAGATGTATTGGCTAATGATCTGATCCTATGCATGGAATAATAGAATAATCATAAAATGCATCCAAGCTAATGAGCTCTTCAGAGAATAGGAATCTATCTAGGCGAGAGGCTACTTGATGAATCCCCCCCCTCCTATTGTTCCAAGTAAAATTTCCAATTACAGTGTCTATGTCAGCCATTTGAAGATTAGATATCAGATACCGAAAAACTTCCATCTCTATCTCATTCCTTCCTGTGCCTCCTTTTCTTTCTTCAAGGCAAGTAGTCATATTAAAATCTCCTCTGAGCACCCAATACTTCTCTGTGTTCAACAATTTCAAACTCCTTATGCTTTCTAAAAAATCATGTTTATCTCCTGGAAGGTTTGGAACATAAGCTAAGGAAACATAAATTCAGTCTTTCGTTCGAATTAATATGAACTTACGAGTGAGGATACGCGGAAGGAAAATCCATCCTTCAACAAAAACCTCAACTGGGTTCCAAAGAATCACAATTCCTCCAACAATTCCTCCCAAGTAAATAGCCATGAATTCATATCTTGGTTGGACATGATTCATAATTTCTTCAAGTTCTACATGGGACACTTTGGTTTCCTGGAAGAGAAACGTTTGCGGTTTATTTTTCTTCAATATTTCTTGTAAGTTTCTATGTGTTCCTTTACTATTAAGGCCCCTTACATTCCAGGAGACAACTATCATTAAGGGATTTTATGGATTTTTTGAGATACCGTTGTGAACAGTATAACATGTCCCGAATTAACCAACATTTCTCTAAGCGTCTGAATTAATTCTTGCAAAGTTTTCCTTCCCTTCTTTTTACCTGTTTTAGTCTTGGAATTATTTTCCTAACTACTCCCTTGGGGATTAGTGTGTGTGTTACCAAGGTCAACTTCTCTTCTTGGGAAGTCAGGTATTTTTTAAAGGTTTCCTTATATAAAATATTTTGGTCATTAGCAATAAATCTATCATCAAAATTTTTCCATTCTTATAGCAGTTTCTTCATAACCAGTTCCTCTTTACTTAACTCGTGTTTGTTGAAATTTATGAATATTCCGAACACACAGGGAGAGTAAAATTCTCCCCTACCACAACATAGAGATTAAATATAAATTTTTGAATGCTGGACAGAGATGATGATTCAGTCTTCAGAACTAGGTTCTAGTTTACAGTGGATTAGTTGCTACAGATGCAACGTTACAAACTTGAATCTCTGTCTCTCTTTCTACCTTCGGGCATTACAAAATAACATACACAGTCTATCTGTGCAAAACAACTATTAACTTTATATATGGCGTGGCTATTTTTAAAACATAAAAAAAACTTTAAAATAAAATATATGAGAAACCCTTTTGTGGGTCCCTGCGGAGGCACTTTTCCTCAGGTACAATAAAACTTTGTTGTGCTCTCGTACTAATTCTCCACCATTGATCTCTGGTCAACGTATGATCGCTCGTTCAAGTGCGGAGGCACCCCTCGGTTATTTTCAAAACTTTTCACTGCCCCTGTAACACTACATTTAATCAAAAAACAATAAAATTTTACCCGGACTTCAAATCTTCAACAAACTCGATTGCATTCTTTTCGCGTTACAAAATTCCCCTACGTCAGTGAGGCTGAAACCTGCGCGAGCGCATTCTGGTTGGCTTGTCGTGGGGCCCGCAGAACTCAAACAGAAATATAAACCAGATTACATAAAATCTTCGCGTAACAAATCCTCCCTGTGACGTCATGGAAAAAACGAATGCAATGGTAGTAAGGACCACATCGCGATGGTAGTAAGGACCACATCGCATCACAATATCGGCGGTGAATTTTTTCAGTGGTATAAAACACTTGTTTGTTGCGATATGCGATGTGCGATATCACAACATCGCATCACGTCCGGACTTCACATCAACTAGACACTAACACATGCATTCAGTTATTGCGATGTGCAATGGTGGTGGGGACCACATCGCATCGCAAGTTCGGCATTGGACTAAAACTGGTGGGCGCCACAAAAAATACTTCACCCTTTCATAAGTTTAAAAACTTGGTGCATTTAACAAAAAACTTCCTTGTTTTTTTGGTGAGGGTTTTTACGCCTGAAAATACTTTTCTTTTAAAGCTCTGTTGTTGCATGGTTTGAACCACGAACCCTTCAATTCCTCTGCAAAGTTGGTTGCGCCCATAAAACTTAAATTCATCCTTATAGCTCCATTACACTCTGTTAAATGCACATTGATGCACACTCAACCTCTACTGCCCCTGTTGTACTATGTTTTTACCTGCACAGGTTTTCCGGTGATTTTAATATTTTCAACACTCCCCCTTAAATTCAGCTGCTGGGTTATCTGTCACACCCAAGAATTTCCTCAAATATTCAAAACTCTTCTACCCCAATGGCTTTGTCAGAATGTCTGCAAACTGCTCTTATCTTCTACAATGCTGTAAAACAATTTCTCTATTGTTCACTAATTCCCTGATGTAGTGAAACTTGGCATATATGTGTTTTGTTCTTTTGTGAAACACCGAATTCTTTGACAATTTTATGGCTGAGCTATTGTCACAATAAATCACTATCCCTTTTACTTGTTCTTGACACAAATTCCTCAACATTCTTCTCATCCACAATGCTTGACATGCTACTACTGTACCTGCCACATACTCTGACTCTACTGTAGATAGTGCTACAATAGTTTGTTACTTAGAAGCCCATGAAATGGCTCCTGAACCCATATGAAAAACATAACCAGATGTGATTTTCCAGTCATTAATACTTCCAGCCCAATCACTGTCAGTATATCCAATCAATTCAGAATTTTCTGAAGTAGTATACAAAATACCATACCTCTTTGTTCCTTTCACATACCTCGGAATTCTTTTTGTTGCTTGCCAATGTGCTTCCTTTGGCCTCTCCCTAAATCTGGAAATCAAAATAACAGAATGCATAATATCAAGCCTAGTTGCAGTCAAATACATGAGGCTGCCAAATATGCTCTTGTACAAACTAGGATCAAAATCCTTGATGTTGTCATCTTTACTGAGTTTTAATCCCATTACTGTGGGAGTAATTGCCGCCTTGCAATCATGCATATTAAATATTTCCAAAACTTCATTGACATATTTATCTTGAGAGATAAAAATCCCAATTTCATTTTTCTCTACTTCTATGCTAAGAAGTATCTCAGCAATCTGGTATCAGTCATTTCAAATTCATCTTTCATGACTGTTTTAAAATTTTCAATAAGGTAATAATCATTACCTGTGAATATCACATCATAAACATATAAAAAAACAATAACCATCTTACCATATTTCTCCTTGATGTATAATGTGGGTTCTCCTTCACATTTTTCAAACCCATTCTCCAGTAGTTACGAATCTATCCTACTGTACCATGCTCTTGGTGCTTGCTTCAGACCATAAATAGCTT
This sequence comes from Pinus albicaulis, assembly GCA_034641835.2. NCBI lineage: Eukaryota > Viridiplantae > Streptophyta > Pinopsida > Pinales > Pinaceae > Pinus > Pinus albicaulis. The sequence continues at coordinate 1,215,629,094 of CM076579.1, forward strand.
TCTTCAATCTACAAAATTTGTGCTCTTGGCCCTTTTTCTCATAGCCTAGAGGTTGTTCAACATAAACCCCCTCCATTAAAACTCCATTTAGGAATGCTGATTTTACATCCATTTGGTAAACCTTCTATTTGTTTTTTGCTACTATGGACAACACTGCTCTCATTGTTTCCATTCTTGCAACTGGTGCAAAATTTTCCTCATAGTCTCTTCCATGTTGCTGCTTATAGCCTTTGAAAACAAGTCTAGCCTTGTGCCTTTCAATCTTACCTTCAGCATTACTTTTGGTCTTGTAGACCCACTTTACTCCAATGACTTCCTTACCTTCTCGGATATCAACCAATTCCCATGTATTGTTTTTCTCTATTGCATTTATTTCTTCATCCATAGCTTCTATCCATTTCTTATCTTTTATAGCTTCCTCAAAGTGAATAGGATCATCAACATGACAATACAAAGAAAATAAAGAGTTCATACCTTCATTTGCTGCTTCTTGCTCGTAGATTTCATTTAAATTTCTGAATCTAGTTCCTCTTTCATTTGGTGTAGCTGTGCTTGAAGAAGCACTCAAATCTGCTCCATGTGGTGTGCTTGGAGAAGCACTCTCATTTCTTCTCAAGGGTGTTCTTACTCCTGCTTGTGGTGTCCCTTGATGTCATTCTATTGGTGGAGGTGGTGCTACCGATGAGGTGTTATTTTCAACCACATCTTCCTCATCTTCATCATCAGAAAAACAGCTTTTGACATTGATTGTTTTCTCAATGCTTCCATCCCACGCCTCTTCTTCTATGAATTGCACATCTCTACTTATAGAAAATTTCTTTGTGGATGGGTTATACAATCTATATCCCTTAGATTCTTCACAGTATCCAAGGAATATGCACTTCTCCCCCTTACTGTCCAACTTATTTCTTAGCTGATCTGGAATGTATGCATAAGCCACACAACCAAAAACTCTCATGTGGGTGACTCCTTGTTTTCTTCCACTCCACGCTTCTTCTAGAACTCTGTTCATTACTGCTTTTGTTGGGCGTCTATTTAAAATATATACTGCACAATTTGTAGCTTCTTTCCAGTACTCATTTGGAAAAAATTTTGCCTTCAGCATACTTCTGACCATTTCCATGATGGTTCGATTTTTCCTTTCAGCAACACCATTTTGTTGTGGTGTGTAACTTGTTGTGAATTGTTTATGTATGTCATTTTCTCTGAAAAAATGCAGGAATTATTTTGAGATGTACTCACCTCCTCTGTGAGTCCTAAGGACTTTGATATGTTGCCCACTTCGTTTCTCTACAAGAGCTTTAAAGTGACAAAATTTCTCAAACACTTCACTTTTATATTTCAAGAAATAACCCATATTTTCCTTGTGAAATCATCAATGAAGGTCAACATGTAATTGCTGCCCGATATTGATGATGTTTGCATCTGCCCACATATATCTGAATGGATAATTTCTAAGGGTGCTTTTTCCCTTATGCTCTTTCCTGATGGAAATTTTTCTCTATGTTGTTTGCCCAAGATGTAGCCTTCACATAGGCTATCTGGTTTCTCATTTAACGGTAGTCCTCTTACCATTCCTTTTCTGTGGAACAAATTCAGACCTCCGAAATTGAGATGACCTAATCTCAAGTGCCATAACCAATTCTCATCTTTCACTTCCTTTTGAAAGACCTCTTGAGTTATAGCTACTACATTCTTTCTCTTTCCCTTCAAGTGTGTATTGAGCTTGAGCGGAAACATTCTATTGCTGGTCATTTGCACTTCTACAATAACCTTCTTGCTTGGAGTTATGTCCATTATTGTAAACACATAATTTTTGAAAAATACATTGTAACCTTTATTAATGAGTTGTCCAATGCTCAAAAGATTACATTTCAAGCCAGGAACATAGTATACATCTGGCACAAATTTCTGCTCTCCATTTCTTGCACGGATACTTACTCTTCCTTTTCCCTTGACAGAAATCTTAGTATCAGTTCCTATTGTTACTTCAGATTTAACTTCTTCATCAAGATTGGCAAACATTGCTATGTTTCTAGTCATGTGATTACTGCAGCCTGAATCTAAGAACCATACATCATCTTGTCTATCTTGTGCTACATAACATGTTAACAACACATTCTTTGGGTTCTTTTCTTCTCTTGCTACATTAGCATTCTGCCTATTATTCATGTCATTTTGCTTTTTCCTACACTCATTGGCATAGTGCCCATATTTCTTGTAATAATGACGCTGGACATTGGATTTGTCATACCTTTTTCCATGAACATGTTGGTGTCCACCTTGTTGGCTGCTACTTTGGCCTTGGCTTTGATTCTGACTGTTGCTCCTTCCATGAGTATTTGAAGGGTTGTTCCTTCCTCCTCTGTTTTGGCTTCTGCCTCTTCATCTTCCTCTGCCTTGACCTCTTCCTCTTCCCAAATGCATCTTGGTCTTGAAGGCATGCTCCAACGATGAGTTTACTGATCTTCCCAATCTCTGTTCATGAGTCATCAGTGATGCATGAAGTTCATCAAATGTGAAGTTTGAGAGATATTTTTTCTCTTCAATGGTGGTTTCAATAACATCAAACCTTGAGGGTAGGCTCCTCAATAGTTTCTCCACAATCTTTATTTCTTCAAGTGTCTCTTCATAAGACCTTATCTGTGTGACCATCCCATCACATGTGTGAAGAATGAGTCTATGTTATTATACTCTTTCATATAGAGAGTTTCAAAATTTCTCATCAGTAATTGTATTTTTGATGTCTTCACTTTCTCCATACCTTGATAGGCTATCTTAAGAGTATCCCATGCATCCTTGGATCTCTTAGCTGCTGATATCCTTGGAAACACACTCTCATGTACTGCTTGATAGAGATAGAAGAGGGCTTCAGAGTCCTTTCTATTGCTCTTCAACAGACCCTTCTCTGCCTGTGTTAAGGCATTAAAGGCCTGCTCATCAACTAGTTCATCAAAACCATCTTCTACAAATTCCCATAAATCCTGGGAGGAAAATAGGGCTCTCATGGTAATGGCCCAATAATTATAGTTTTTCCCATTAAATTGTGGGAGATGAGTATTTCCAATACTCATACTGGTACTTGGTCCAGCCATTTCTTAGCACTATAAACTATGTAATAAACTCGATTGTGTTTTTTTTTAAGAAACTATCTTTCCTTCTTTAAAAGACAAACTCTGTCTCTGAGGACTGCACCCTTTTAAACAAATCAAATATTTGTTTTTTTCTTTGAGAAATACCTGGACTTTTTCTAAGCCTTCACTCTGCTGGAGAACTGTTGTAACAAATCCTTCTTCCTTAAGCTTATTTGACACCTTCAAAGAGCCTGGATAAGCTCTGATACCATGTTGGAATTTCTGAATATTTCGAACACACAGGGACAATAAATTCTTCTCTACCACAACACAGAGATTCAATATAAAATTTCAAATGTTGGACAAATATGACACAAACTTTTTCTATTTCATTAACAAAAAAAAACTATTACAAAATGATGTTTCAGTCTTCAGAACTAGGTTCTGGTTTACAGTGGATTAGCTGCTATAGATGCAGCATTAAAAAATTGTCTTTGTGTCTGTCTTTCTGCCTTCGGGCATTACAAAACAACATACACAATCTACCTTTGCAAAAAAACTATTAAATTTATATATGGTGCAACTATTTTTAAAACATAAAACAAACTATAAAACAAAATATATGTGAAACCCTTCTGTGGGTCCTTGTGGAGGCACTCTTGCTCGGGTACAATAAAACTTTGTTGTGCTCCCGTACTAATTATCCACTGTTGATCTCTGGTCAACGTATGATCGCTCGGTCAACTGCGGAGACACCCCTCGATTATTTTCAAAACTTTTCACTGCCCCTGTAACACTACATTTAATCAAAAAAAAATAAAATTTTACCCAGACTTCAAATCTTCAACAAACTCGATTTCATTCTTTTCATGTTACAAAACACCCCTACGTCAACGAGGCTGAAACTTGCACGAACGCATTCTGATTGGCTTGTGTTGGGGCCTGCGAAACTCAAACAGAAATATAAACCAAATTACATAAAATTTTCGCATAACAAATCCTCCATGTGACGTCATGGAAAAAACGAACACGAAACAACGCGATTGGTCCATGTGGCCTTAGATAGTGGGACCACATCGCATCAGCGCTTCGGTGGATCCATGGTTTGGCGGAATGAACTTGGCTATTGGTGCTGAGCGATTGCACGATGTTGCGATGCTGCGACGTGGGGTCCACATCGCATCGGCGCATCACATCGGTGGTTAAACTTCGGCTGAAACATATACAGTAGGCATATGGCGGAATTGCAATGTTGCGATGTGCGATGGTAGTAGGGACCACATCGCATCGCAATATCAATGGTGAATGTTTGCAGTGGTATAAAACACTTTTCCATTGCGATATGCGATCTGCGATATCGCAACATCGCATCGTGTCGGGACTTCACATCAACAAGACACTAACACATGCATTCGGGACCACATCGCATCGCAAGTTCGGCATTGGACTAAAACTGGTGGGGACCAGAAAAAAAAAGGTTGGCCCTTTCATAAGTTTAAAAACTTGGCGCGTTTAACAAAAAACTTCCTTGTTTGGTTGGTGAGGGCTTTTACGCCCAAAAAGACTTTTCTTTTAAAGCTCTGTTGTTGCGTGGTTTGAACCACGAACCCTTCAATTCCTCTGCAAAGTTCGTTGTGCCCATAAAACTTAAATTGATCCTTACAGCTCCATTACACTCTGTTAAATGCACAGTGGTACGCACTCAACCTCTACTTCTCCTATTGTACTCTGTTTCTACCTGCACGGAGTTTGCAGGTGACTTTAATATTTTCAACAATGTTTGATGATATCCACTTCCATATCTGCTTGGTCTACAGGTTGAGATTGGTCCTCTTGGTCATTCAAGTACTCAACACCAGTATCTGGTTCCGCAAACAGAGATTCCCAAAATCCTGAGTCGTATGATTCATGTTGGGTGCCATTCGACAGTTCGAAGTCAGATACTGAAGACGACTGCAAGGGATGTGACAGTTCTATACTATTACTGTGCAAAGAAGGCGAAGTCCCAAGGATTTCATTCAAGGAATATATAGAAGTGGTAACCTGGATTTGCTGAGGGGAAAGAGAAAATGTGGACGGAATGGCGGGCACAGAATCGAAAAAGTTCAATTTAGCGTCGGGTCCTCTCAGGAAATACATTGCAGCGTCGAAGGCTCAGGCGGCCCGATCGGCGGTTTTGTAGGAGCCAAGATAGATCTTGTCCCTGGATCTTGGTATCCGAATTTCTGATACCCACTTCCCCCATTCTCGTAGTCAGATTCCCTTAAATTTCCGGGATGTTTGTCCGCTAACTTCGTTAGGTTGAGAATGGCCATGGTTTTGTTTCTGCGACGGAGGTATCTCCATATTTGGAGACTCATAATCTCTATCATAGCTGGGATGAAAATAATAACTCAACAATATATAGGTATATTGCTGTGTTATTAAAAAAGTGGAGCCTGTGGACAACGCTTGCGAAATGGAAAGGTCGATAAGTGCGGGGAAATGAAATATAGTTCCCCTCCCTCTATATGTACATCAGTGTATGCAATCAGTAGAATGAGGAACTGAAATTCTCCGTGTGCTTTCCGCGGGCTGCACCCTTTCGGCTAACCTCAAACTACAAGCAGACCTGTCATCATGTTTCACATGAGTTCATTGAATTGTCATTGTCATTTACAAATAGAAAATAATTGTCATTTACACAATATGGCTTGTAGTTGAAATTTGAACACGAAATAACTGTCATTGACTCTTTTAAACGTCAGGGAGTATGGGGCATCAACGTTGTCATACGTCAAAAATACCTTTGATAGTTGATGGCGTATCCATTTTACTTTTTGTGAAAAGTTATTTTTTTAACTTTGTTGATTAACGGTGTTATTTTACTTTACAAGAGGAGTAATCGGAAAATATAAAATTCTTAACCACGACATTTTTAACTTATAAAGGGGTTTTGTTACTTATAAATGGGCTTTTGTTAGATTAGTATGGCTTCAATACTATTCACCTAAAAATAGTTATAATTCATTTTATAAGACTTAGGTTCACATTACATTTTTTATTAACTAACTTATTTAAAAATATAAAGAATAATTGTTTTAATGATAAATGTCAATTTTATATTTGTCAGTATTATTAATAATATTTTAAAATATTTTGTGTAGATTAAATTTTTATCATTTATCTATTTATTATTAATAATTAAATTAAAATATTTAAATTAAAATCTTGAAAATCTGATTCCAAAATAAACATAGCCATATAGAGATAACAAACACACCCATATAAATTAAATGATTGATAACTACTTATAAACAGCAATATACAAGAAGTTTCTAAAAAGATATAAAATAATACAAAGCAATATCATTAACATGGCAAGGCCATTGAAGAGCAATATATTCCAAGAAAAATCTTGTGGGGAGATTTGGGGAGATTTTCAACGTAGATATCAAAGCAAGGTTGTAAAGAAAATACATAACAGTTAAGAAAATTCACTACTCAAATTAGTGTTACAAAGAAGCCAAAAAAGTTGGTGAATGATTCCAAATACGAGCATCTTGGAATATCAAAAATGAATTTTGGATTAAATGAAAAACATTTCCATGCATTGATTTCCCTTCACATTGATTCTGATAATGTTGATAATGAAATTATTCAAATAATGAAGAAGCAACTCGTGAGAATGGAAGTACTGAAACAAGCATAAAGCTTATGTTAAGATGAAAGTACATTGCATTCTCCTTTGACATTGTCCCTAAAGGTGGTGCAACTTGTAGGGGCCTTCCAAGACATAGGCGATGGATCAAATCATGGTATTGTTGCAACAATATAGGAAAAATAATAAAGAGGAAGTGGCATAAAATAAAATTGTATGATTTGTTAAGGTACTACTCAAAGTTCCATAAGTATACACACTCTACTTTGGAAATAATGACTTATATGAATAAGAGGGCCAAATTGAGTGAAGAATTTGAGGGTACAGTTGGGATGAGCGTGTTAGATCCATGTAGAGGGGTTTGAAGACAAGACAAATAAGAGGCTAAAGCTTTCAAAATCAATATGAATATAGAGGCCATAGCTTGAACCATGGATTGAATTATGCACATGTAGCTTGCAATGCCTTGATTTGCAATAAATCGAATATTAGGTGCATTGAATATAAATGCTAATATGAAGACCAAATTCTTTTTCAGATAATTACTTAGACGTGGCATGAAAAAATTTAGTCGAGGATGAGGAAATCATTAGAGTTGAGTCTAGTTGAAAGAGATAGTTGGAGTTGAGATAGATCCATCAACTATAAAGGCACATGTTTTTCATCAATGAATGGGAAATCCTACTCACGAGTAGATTTTATATAAAAAACATTAATTTAAAACATAGGGTAATATTTCATTAAACCAAAAACAGGTTTAAATAGCTTTACAAAAGGAAAAAAACCTCAACAAACTAGTGTGCAGTATGCTAAGGAATAACAATTAAATGAAATAATAGATCTAGTTAGAGATATGATCTCAACTAGCTACAAGAATATGAAACTAAAAGTTGTTCATCACTCCAAGAAAATAATGATGATCTTCGATTACAAACAATAATTGGAGATAATAATTAGATATGAAAATTATAGGGATAAGATTCCCCATTAACAATCTATATATGATGTACCCCAGTGACCTATCTTACATACCTAATCTACCCCAAAAAATTAAATAACTATCCAAACCCATATAATGCACTAACCCACCAAAGCCACATAACTTCTAATGCACCCCATTAATCTACGTAACCTTCTAATCTATTCGCCCGTATGATCTACTAACTATCTAGCCCACATAACCTATCCTAACCCACTAACCTACCTCATACATTCGACTCACATAACCATCGTGACCTAACTTAATTGGGACTCTATGTGGAAGCTTACAAGAATATAAATAAATATTAGTTGGACACTAATGGGTCTATAACAACATAATGATATGCTAGTTCGATAGTAAGGGGATGTTAGTTAAATTCGAGTCGGACATTGAAAGCGATTATGTTGATATTTTTTAATGCTAATGAGACAATGTCAAGACACAAATACAATTCTAATAAGATGCAAATGAACTATAGTTAGAATTTTAAAATTAATACAAGAACTTATAAATTGATGCAAGAGGACTGAAAAAGAGGTTTCGAACTATGACATAGAAAAGAACCCCATGTATCATTTTTTACAACTTGACCACTAAAGGATGTAAGAAAGGGTTGATAAATAACATATTGTTGTAGTGAAAAACATTTCATGCAATATAATATGTTCAAATATAGGGTTAACGGTATTATATTTTTAATGTAACATTCGAAGGAAGATAAAGACTAAGAAAAAATCCTGAGAAATTAGGTGATAAGTTTAAGGATATTTATAATTAAGAGAAAGATATGAAAAATGAAACTTCAACAATGATTATTGTGTTGCATGTTTTCATTTTCCTAGTACCATGAATTTTAGCATTATGGGGGAAATAGTAGATAAATACATTAACATATGAAATTTGAACTAGAAACTATTGGGGAACCAAAAAGCGCAATATTTTGGGTATGATATGAAGATGAATATCCTAAAAAATGAAGTCCCTTTGCAGCATTGATTATAACAACACAAATTACTGATTGTGATAGTAGCATATAACTTTCCTCTGGAAGAGATAAATTTGAATGCTAAAGATGCAACAATTTTTTTTAGTTTATCTCAACAATATAAAGAGTTTAGTGAAGTAGACTCAATGAAAGGAGTAGAGAAATTGAATAAGCAATTGAAATAATCATAACATTAGTTATAAATAAAGAAGAAAGAGTTTGTGCAATATCCCTAAAACCACATAATAGCATTCGACATGAAAATATTATTGTTTTGAAATGTTGATGTGCAGTTATTCTCTCGACAGGCTATGGCTAACATCAATAATTCATTATCAAAATGGGTCTGTGATATGGATATACCCATACACAAGCAAACATTTTTCCATTCTTCCTCCAATGGCTTAACCAAATCAATCGAAAGTCCTATTTCATGCATTATATAATAACCTAATTTCTTGATTTCTGCACCTGGGATTTCAATTTTCCCATACATATGAATTTTTTTTCTAGAGGTCCATTAATAATATTCATCTTTGCTTAGGAATTTCTTATCAGAGAGGACATAATTATCGATTTACTCGTGTGAAGTACAATAAAAATGGCATAGAAACACATGTAGGGGGAGATATTGCTCTAAATTTTGAGCGCTATCTGGGAGGCTAGATTAATGGGTCTTTTAGATGGTAACATGTGCTATATGTTTAAGATGAGAGAACATGCAATATCTAGGCCAATGGATTTATAATATGATATTATTCCCTAGTCTCTTTCATTTTATGGTCATTGGACCGAGACCTATGGTAAGACATTTATACATTGGTTTTACACAACTCATAGGCTGAAAGTTATAGAACCCAACTTCATTTGGGAAGTATTGCGTATAAAATATAAGTACCATGTCATTTTCTCGAAAAAAATCACAATAAATTGTGTGTTGAAAGATAGAATAATTCTGCTCATTTACATGGTTCCTGTATATTAATCTCATAAAAAAATCTTGCATAGGAATATTATGCATATAAAGATAAGAGACCATATTATTTCTATTGAATAGATTGCATATGAATATTATGCATAAAATGGTGAGAATTTATATTATTTTTCTTGAAAATATTGCATATGATTCTTGTGAATAAAAAAATCAAAATCCATGCCAAATTATGGAAGAAAATATGAATCTTGTACATAAAAATATAAGAATACATGCTATTTTTTTGAGAACGTTTGCATATGAAACTTGTACATAAAAATACAAGAATATATGTTATTTTTCTTGAAAATATTGCATATGAATATTCTGCATAAAAATATAAGAATCCATATTATTATTTTTGAAAATATTGCATGTATTTTTGTGTGTAACAATATAACTTAACTTCCTTGATTTCTTTGAAAGGATTGCATAACTTGACTTTGTTGAAAATATAGCATGTTCTGGCAACCAAAAATATAAATTAACATTTTCTTTTTTGTGTGAAAATAATTTGTGGATTATTGTGAACAAAGATAAGTTCTGTATATAAATTTCTTAAAAATATTTCATGACTCTTGTGAAAAAATATTAGTTAACTATAATAATTTGATGGAAAAGTTTTCATGTTTCATGAAAAGAGATAAGTGAACAACGATATTTTGTTGAAAATATTTTAGAGGTAAGCTAAATATGTTCTTGTGCAAGTAAGTAAACTATGGTGGTTTCTTGAATAAATGAAGTTTTGTAATTGCATGCTCTTTCTTTATTCACATGCAAATTAACATAAATGTGGTTCGCATGTGAGATGTGGATAAAAACTTATTATCGCATGCATGATCTTAATTCACATGAAAATTGCAAGTAAATTTCAAGTGATTATTATATAGTTAAAGGTGGTATTGTAGTTGGAATAAGGATTGGTAGAGGATATTTTATGTATTTAATTACTTTATATGAATAGGCATGTTTGATATTATTTTTACATTTTATTTAATTAATTTTTGATGTGGATAAGAAAACATAATTTTATAATTATATGCATATATTTAAAGTATGTTAAATATGAATAAAAATTCATGCTATATAAATTTACACAATTATTTAATGTAAAATAAGTAACTGTGGCTTTTGGATGCATTGGAAATAAAAAAAATTAGACATGCATTTATAAGTATGTGCATTGGCATAATGCATTAGAATAAAAACAACAAAATTTTAGTTGTATTTATTATTACTAATCAATGTTTTAGTTGTCTTGCACTTGGAGATGCATGTAAAAGTAAAATATTTATGATGATTTTTAATGTTATTATGCATGTGCAAGAGAGTGAAACAATAAAGCATGTATAACACATAGAAGAGTATTAGAGATAACTCATGGAGATATATTATTTGGGTTTTGAAAAAAGGAAAATTTTCCTAATCATGACGTTATAGCTTCTGATGATAGAAATTGCAGGAAAGAAATGTGACTTGTGAAAAGAATGGATTGATATCTTCAAATATATTCCTTTGAAAAAATGGAAAGATGGATTATAAATAACACTATGGAAATCAATGATGTAATTTTTCTTGGATGTTGATTCATCTAGAGTGAAGGATCGTTAAATGAAATTTACAAGGAATAATTTATTGCAGAAAACAACCATGCCACAAAGGTACTATGGCCAAGAATGTTGGGTAAAGTGTTTTGGAAACATGAAATCAAGTTGAATGTATTGACCTCTAGTTAATTATATTTGAATTAAAGATTATGTTATTTTGTAAAAATTTAACAATGGAGAAGGGATGGACTCCCTTGTTGTCATTGAGTGACTGGTGAACTCCCTCATGGAATTTAATAGAATAAACGTTTTATGGTTTCTCCATTTGGGTTTTCCAAGGTATATCATTGTTTAATTATGTTTTTTATATTTGGTTATATTGATGATGTTGTTACCTTGCATGATATTGGAAAATTAATGATTCAATATGTTATAAATAAGCTCTCATTTATTGAATAATGTAATGACGCAAAGGCACAACAAAATGCAATTTGTTAGTAAGTTGGAGTGATAATTATTTCTTTACGAGATGTGTTATACATTTGCTAAGTTTAATTCACTTTATGATGAAGATTTTAACATTTGATAATCGGTTGAGTATGTGATAATTCTTTGGGAATATTACATGGCAGTAAATATGGTAAAAACATATTTTCTTGTGTATTTTTACACAAGGCTTACGGAGGGATGTTACAAGTGGTATCATATCAAGGTTTTCAGCACTAGCGCCTCCGGGTTCAGTAAGAATGAGGAGTAGAGGTATAATATTATTGGATATAAGCTTAGTAATGACATTAAAAAAACTATATGGAAATGGATGTAGTAGACTGCATTTTATATGAGATGCATGATGGTATTAATCTTTTCAGTGAATCATGAAAGTATTAATGACTTCCATGAAGAATAATTGTACTCACTTAATTTGACATTTTACACGCATAACAGTCAATTAGAAATTCATTTACATTGGTTGTAGCTAAGTCCTGGAAAAATTGGGATACTCACACTATAAATAGTGATAGTGCCGAATAACTACAAGCCCTAACCTGCATACTTTCATGATAATGTTTAATGGTGCATTTAAATAAAAAATTCTTAGAGTTGCAATGCATTACTTATAATAAGAGAATGAATATTTGCTTTTTGAATAATGAAAACATTTTGATAATGAAAGAATATAAAAATTCAGGGGTTGTTCTTGAAGTGGATAATATAATGCTTAAAAATATATTAAAATAACCCCCTTGAATGGTGATAATAAAAAATGTTTCAAGTGGTAAGTCTTCACTGTAATGGCTAATGGTCGATTGTGTCTTGTCATGGAATTACTTTGAAGTTTGATTGAGTTTATAATAGTTAGTAACATTGTATATTTAGTATATTTCATTACCTCCCATGAATTAGCATAATATGACATCATTATTAGTAATTCAAATACTAATAAATTGTATGTGATCTATTGATCGACTATTAAACTTATATTCGAAGGCATATTGCAATATGCATTATTCAAATTTTTTATTTAAGGCTATTTTTAAGTTGTAAGAAATGTGATAGTGGTAATCCATACTCATATTATTTTCATAATGGTGGGAATAGGCATTTGAGTCTATTTTTTACCACTAAATTGTTACCATATTTGTTATCAACATGCAAGTACTAATGGTGAAATAGTGTTCTTGTATGAGTAAAGTTTTTTGTAGGCATTTATGCAGATTAAGATAGTATGGAATAAACTATGATGACTACGAAAATGGCTATTTTTTTAACAATTCATACACATGACTGTAAGTTTTTGAATGTTACAAATAACTTGGATCACAATAAAATTAGTGTCTTTAAAATTGATTGATTTAGTGGAAAGATGTTGTTATGTCAATAATAAGAATTGAAAGGAAAAATATGTTCCCTTCCATATGAGCATGCATAAATGGTAACTGGTGTAATAAGGACAACATAAATTATTTGATATTTTAATAATATGTTGTCGAATAATGGAAATAAATTAGATTAAAAAGATTATGTATGTTATATCAACTTAATTATAGAATGAGTATCAACTAGGTGTTTTTTATTACATTGGTCACTTAAACCTCAGACATCAGAATGTATTCTTACAAGCTAATGATTCTAGGATGGTGTTAGTATGAATGATTCAATATACATCATGCACCTAAAAAAATATTTCATTTTAATCCTTTATGAGTATTTTTGGCGACGCTACATATTCAACCTAATTAGTAAGGTCCATTATGTTGTACAATTGTGGCATTGTCATTATCATTGCTAACTAGAATCTGGAGAGGATTTTGAATTGGTTGAAATTACTAATTTATTTGATTAGAAAAGTCTATGTGATTTAATTTAAGTATTAATTCTACATAATTAATCATGAATGCATTAGCATGAGATGTATTGAATGTAATTGTTTCTATGAAAATGGATATGTCTTTTATAAGGTCTTGTTTCCTTAACCGTTGTTTTGGAAAATATCTTCATGGAAAATTTGTTTTAATTCCTTTAAATGCATTGTCTAGTAGATGTAGCCTTATTTTTTATACTTACTTTTAAAGAATGACACAAGTTTATGTAATTGAAAATTGATAGGATGAGTACCTTCCTACTTTTTTGAAATGTTGATAACATTGATGCATTTTAAAAACGAAATGCATATGGAATATATTTAACAAGATATTTTTTAAATAAAATTATTTTGTGTAAGGTATGATTAAGTAGGCGTAGTGTTAGGACCCTATAATACTAGTGTATCTTGCTATTGTTAGTGTAGCCCCATTGCTGTTATTTTTGTGCCCATGTAGTCTCCATATTGTTATTATTGTACCCCATAGATGCCCACTATTGTTATTGTTGTTCCCTTACATTATTATTGTTATGTAGGCTCTCATTATATTGTGACCCCTTAGACTCCTACATATAGAAAGTAGGTTTTTTCATTTTTATCATCCAAGAATTGTTCATTTATGTAATGTAAGGGATGTTGCCCCCTCGAAGAGACTGATTTATAATTTGTTGATTTATATTTTCTTCTAATTTGTGATTTGGTTGCATAACATTTGGTATAAGAGATTTGGATTCTAGGGTTTCTCTTCTTGAAACACGACATCTTGGAATTTCCACTATAACAATTTTTGTACGAAGTTTTAGAAGTTGAAATTGAAACCACGTGGAGTCAAAATATTGGTGAACACCATGTACACAATTTAGATATTGGTTCACTGTATTTTCAAAGATATGATGTCAGGAAGTTAGGGTTTTTGCAGTCTCTAGAATTTCATCTCAAGCAGGTGACTGAGGGAAAATCATCATAACTTTTGTTTCAAGCATCAAATTTGATTCCTTAAATTTTTTTTGAAAGTGGATGGACTGTAGTTTCATGTTTTTCAATTTCTGGGTCGAATGTAAAAATGATGACACATGGCACCCTATAAAAGTTCACTCTACTGAACCAGTCCATATTTAAGACATTGTGGGATATCAGGCATAACCTTACCTTGAAGAATCCAAATTAGGTACGACCTATGGCATTCGAAATAAGACTTAGAGAGCTACTAAAAAATAAAATTTCAAATCGCGGGAATCCAAAATCATAGAGATACATCGGGTTCAATATAGATCTCCTAAAAATCAAGAAAACATTGTGTATTCTTTATAAAATTGCAATACAATTGTTTGAAAAATAAGTTTGAAGTGATTATAAGGGCAATTGAAGCATTGATATCAATATTTTGTTCTAAAATTCGTCCAAAAAAATAATTCCACACTCATTAAGCCCTAATAAATCTCTACTACCATGCATGAACAGGAATAAGTTCAAGATGATATATCACAATTACCAGACAAGGTGCAACAATTTTTGCTCTCGCAAAGAGTACCGAAAAATGAAATTGAAGCTATGATGAATGGTTTGAATAAATACATGGATGGTTTAAATAATGGAATGGAAGCTAAGATTGATTTTATAAAATAAAAACTAAAAGGAAACATGGAAGACATGAAGAATTTTCTAAACTTAGACATCAAAGGTTCGAACAAAGGTTTGACAAACTTGTTAAAATAAATGATTGTTAATGCAGAAAATGTAGTAGATGAAACTCATGATGAGAGAAAATGAAATGTTAATCATGATTTAATAGACTTTAATGTTTGATTTAAGACCCACCATATTCCAAAGATCAATATGTGTAAGCTTGGTTACAAGGATCTGGTAACATCGATAATACAGATGGAGCAATATTTTGATCTCCATAATGTGCAAAACACATAGAAGGTACGCATTGAAACTTTATATTTAGAACAAAATCAGTTTGTAAGGTATCGATGGATTTTTTTCTCGTAAACCACTTGTCACTTGGTGAATTTTTACAGATGAAATGATAGCACATTATGAGAATACAAAAAGATACACCTTCTTTATCCAATTGATCAATCTCAAACAAAAGGGTTCAATGGTGGAACAGGTTAAGGACTTTCAAAAATTTAATAGAAGGGTAAATGTTATTGCATAAGACAATAGGATTGATGTATTCCTATGGAATTTAAAGGATAACATTGAACATGAGGTTAACCTTTGGGAACCAGATTCTTTGGAGAAGGCATTCAGGTTGACAAGAAAAACTGAAAGAAAAATTATGGCAACAGGGAATCCTACCACTCACAACTATAAATGTGGAAGTGTTTCTTCTCCTCGTCTTCCACAACCTACAAGGTTGACACCACCAAAATAGAAAAGAGAAATTTGGCTTTTTTATAATTGTGATAAAAATATACTAAAGGTCATAAGTGTGCTGAGAAGAAATTATTTTACATAGATTGTGAGGAGGAGGAATAAAAGGAACAAGAAACTTAAAAACATGAGGATATACATCAGGAACCAACCTTAGAGAATGAAGAAATGAATCCTACCATATATTGTAATGGATGGGCCATAATTAACACTCCTCAAATTCTCAAGATAGAAGGACATATCAAGAAGAAAAAGGCAATAGTGTTGATTGATTTAGGTAGTACCCATAATTTTATTCATTGTAAGATATCCAAGCAATTGGATGGCTTCCTATATCTAACACTAGAGTGTCAAGAGATGTTTGAAAATGGAGGAACTATAAATTTATCTCGAAATTGAAATAATATCAACTTAACCATGGAGGAATATGTATTGAATATCCAAATGATTTAAATTCTAATGGGTGGTGTTGATGTTGTACTAGGACTTCAATGGTTACAATATTTGTGTATGATAGCTTTTAATTTTCAAGAAAGTCTCCTCATTTTTTTAGGAAGGAAAGGAATTCAAATTAAAGGGTATCGCAGGGAAACCAGGAAATATGATCAACTCTAATTTCATGAAAAAGATTTTAAATATATAAAAAACGAGGCGTAATTGTAGAATTATGATCCCTACAATTTGAAACATCAAAATCAACTATTTCTCCAAATCTGGAAAATCATGCCAAGGTATTTGAGAGTCCCAAAGGCCCCCCATCTATTCGTGATCATGATCATGCTATTCATTTGATTCCAGGAAGTGTTCCTCCAAGTATCAGGCTTTACAGATATCCCTATGCCCAAAAGAGAGAAATTGAATGTATGATTTCAAAAATGCTAGAGGTCGATATAATTCAACCTAGTTAAATTTATTTCTCTACTCCAGTAGTATTGGTGCACAATAAGGATAGATTATGGCACATGTTTCCAAACTATAGGGATCTCAATAAGCTCACTAGTAAATATAAATTCCCCATTCTTGTCATTAGTGAATTATTGGATTAATTACAAGAAGAAATTTACTTCACCAAGTTGGATCTTCATTTAGGATATCATAAAATTAGAATTAAGACTGAAGACATTCTGAAAATAACATTATAGCTCATAACGGTCATTATCAATTTTGGTCATGCATTTTGGCATTACCAATGCACCTTCTACATTTCAAGGGTTGATGAATTCCATTTTCAAACCCTTCCTTAGAAAATTGGTGTTAGTTTTTTCTGATGATATAGTAATCTACATAAAGTCTTGGAAGGATCATGTTCAACATGTTGACAAGGTTCACAAACTATTGGAGGAGAAACAATTATATGCAGAAACCTCCAAATGTTTCTTTGTAGTACAGGAGGTGTAATATATAGGTCATATTGTATCTCATGTGGTTACTAACGTCAACCCTAAAAAAATTAAAGCCATATAAAGTAACGGAAAATACCCACAACCATAAAGAATATACGAAGATTTATAGGGTTAACATGGTAGTATCACAAGTTTGTTAAGAATTATGGGAGAATAAGAACACCTCTAACAACATTATTAAAAAAAATATGCATTTTCTTGGACTCTAGAAGCAACTGAGACCTTTGAACATATAAAAGAAGCAATGTGCGAAGAACCGGTCTTAGCTACGCCAGACTTCAGAAAAGACTTTATTGTGGAATGTGATTCCTTAGGAAATGGAGTTGGTGTTGTTTTAATGCAAGAAGGAAGACCCATTTCTTTCGAAAGTCGAACAATCAAAATTAAGAATTCACAAAAAAATAATTTTGAGAAGGAAATGTTGGCAATACTGCATCTACTAAATAAATGGTTAACTTACCTAATGGGAAGACACTTAAAGGTAAAAAAAACCATGAGTCTTAAATACTTTCTGGAACAAATAATATCTTTAGAAGAGCAGTAAAAATGGGTCACAAAGATGTTTTTTTATTAATTTGAAATCATCTACAGAAAAGGGAAGCTAAATGTTTTTTGCAGATGAACTCTCAAGAAAGGATGAGGATGTGGAAGCATTTATTTGTGCCATTTCAATTATCAAACCTGATTGGATAACCAAGGTAAGGGATGAATGGAAGAATGATGAAGAAGCGTGGATAGTCATTCAAAAGGTGCAACAAGATCTCAGTACATATGATACATTTAACTGGAAAAATGATTCATTATGGTACAAATATCGCTACATGCTTTTAATAATTCCCAACTAAAACAAAAGATTCTTTTGGAATTGCACAACTCTCCCTTATGAGGACACTTAGTATTTTTAAAAACTTACGACAGGGTCAAGAAAGATTTTTTTGGGATAACCTTAAATATGATATTCAAAATTTTGTGGACAAATTTTTGGTCTGCGAAAAAAATAAAGTTGAGACAATAAAGACCTTGGGTCTGCTACCACCTTCATCCATTCCATGTCAGCGTTGGGAGGAAGTTTCAGTGGATTTTATCACAGGTTTACCCAATTCCAAAGGAAATAGTGTCATCATGGTGGTAATTGATAGACTTACCAAGTATGCACAAATTTTTTCATTATCTTGTCCATTTAAAGATATTACAGTTGCTACTGCATTTATGGAAACAATTCAAAAGCTACAGGGAAAACCAAATATTATTCTAAGCAAAAAAGATCCCATTCTCATTGGAAATTTTTGGACGGAATTATTTTCTTGTTTGGGTACTCAACTAGCTAATAGCTCATCTTATCATCTTCAATCTGATGGGAAAACTGAGATAGTGAACAAAATTTTGGAATGATATCTTTGTGGCTTTGTACCTGATAAAAAAACACAACGGTTCAAGTTGTTACCTCTAGTTGAATGGTGGTATAACACTTCCTTCCACACTACAACAAAAATGACACCATGTATGACACTTTATGTATATCATCCACTGTCCATCACATCATCTTTAACAAAAAATTTGAATGTTCAAGCAGTGGAATATAACATCGAGCATCAACAAAAATTTGTCCAATTCTTAAGGGATAACCTAAATTTGGAGCAGAATCAAATAAAACAACACACATATCAACATCACAATGATAAAATTTTTGATGTAGGTGACTGGGTATTTATATGGCTATAACTGTACAAATAAATGTCCCTCAAGCAAGCTAAGAAGGATAATAAATTATCTTGAAATTAATATGGTTCTTACAAGTTGTTTGAAATATTGGCACTATGGCATACAAACTAGAGCTTCCTGCATCATCCCAAGTGGACCCAATTTTCCATGTTTCATGCTTAAATAAGGTTATAGGTGACAAACTCCTAGTTCAAACAATATTCTAAGAACTTGATGAGGAAGGAAAAATCATATTGGAATCTGAAGCAGCCACAAAAACAAGAACTTGACAACTACGAAATCAATCAATTTTAGAGTATCTCCTCAAGTGGAAGAACTTACCCACTGAAGATTCCACATGGGAGGATGAGAATTTTTTATAGAATCATCCAAAACTACTCAAGTGTTGAGGAAACCACTTTTTTGAAGGAGTGGGGCATCTTAGGTCCCAATAATACTACTGTAGCCCCTTATTTTTATTGTTAGTGTAGCCCTCTTATTGTTATTGTTGTGCGGATGCAGTCCCCATATTTTTATTATCATTCCCCATAAAAGCCCACTATTGTTATTATTGTGCCCTTACATTATTATTGTTATGTATGCTCTAATTATATTTTGACCCCTTAGACTCCTATATTTATAAAGTAGGGTTTTTCAATTGTATCCTGCAATAATTATTCATTTATGTAAGGTAAATGAGGTTTCCACCTCAAAGAGGTTGGTTTCTAAGTCGTTGATCTATGTTCTCTTGTATTTTGTGAGTTATTTACATAATAGGTAGCTTAATGGAAGGATAATTACATCAATAAGATTTTAGCAACACAAAATATAAGAACAAGTGAAAGGTAAAAAGTTGCAATGTGATTGATGCCAGGATTATGCTATAAAATAGATCCTTGCATATAATAGAATGTGTGTTTCTTTCAGCTTGAAACTACTCATCTAATTCTTCATTAAACTATATTTTATTCAGCTCAAAATACACAAAAAAGAAAAAGAGAGCCATCAGAAACCAATATTGGCCTACAATAATAACCAGAAAATTATAGATACAAACTAATTGGCCGAATATTACAATATATGCCCTTTCAGTTCTCGGCCCTTGACAAAAACTCTCAAACCATTTTTCTCTCTCTCTTTGTATTCCTCCCTATTTTTCATCCTCACATAATACTCCTATTTATAGATAATTATGAATTTATTTCAATCCATTATTTCCTCCACACAAATCTCAACCAAAATCTAAAATAGATTTATCCTTTTTTTTGGACTTAACTAAGTCTCGTTTAAGGAATTCCTAATCCCTATTTTATCTACTTAATTCAACTCCTCTCATGTCCTTAATTTATTAAAATAATATTTACAATAATCCACACACTTACATTTTTCTGTCTTAATTTATTAAAAATGGGCATAATAATTTATAAAATAATTAAAAGACATCACCACCCTAATTACACAATATTTTAATAAAAACCAAGCAGGATGCTCCTGCATCAGACTCCCCATGTAGAGAAGTTTCCATAGACTCCTATATATGAGGTCTGCCACTTTTCTGTAATAATGCGATAGCCACAAGTCTTGATGACTTGCTCCCTCCAGGATTACAAACTCCATTCTGCTGCTAGTCCTTTAAAGTATCAACTCCATTTTGCAATTCATCACTAACTCTGTCAATTGGATTCCATCGGTCTTTACAACAATTTTTTCTACCAATTCCTCGGAGTAACTCCTCTTTGGTTGATGCTTTCGTCTTCAATTGCACTGAACACTCAACTTTCTGAAGTGAAGAATAATCAAGAGTTTCTCCTTGATCAGAACTATAGTCATCGATTACTCCTATAGTAATATATTTCTCATTTGGTGGTGTACCTACATTCATAAAAAAACTGTTATTTTAAAAAAGATAAGACCTTTCGGCCTCTTTTGATGCTTCAAGCACCAATCTCCCATCATCGACTTTCTGGATTTTAGTAGATCCTGTTTTGAACTGCTGGCTGCTTTCATCTTTATCCCGTTGGATCAATATTTTTGTCTCCTTTATGTCTGTACAGACATAACTTTCTTGTTGCCCCTGATCCTTCATCTCAACTCCAAATACTTTCTGCTCAATTTCAATGATTTCAACATCATATTTATTAATGTCATTTTCTGTACCTACAACCACATTTTTTTTTGAAAATTTATAACATTCACTCAACTCTATAAATGTTAAAACCATTTCATCCCTATCATGCACAGTAACTGCAATCTCTTTTGTATCAGTTTCCTCAAGCTTCAATTCTCCCTCAAGTTCCTTAATCCATCATTCCAAGAAATCTATTTCCATGTGAAATATTTTTAGCGTTTCATCACAAACTTCATTCCCAGCTTCATTCTTCTTCTGGAAATCTTTCTGAGTTGTCCTGGTTTCTGTATCTTCACATTGCAAAATTCTGTCAGCAATTTCATTAAACAAATTCATTTGTTTACCTCCTTGGAATATCACTTCGGCATTTTCATTATGTTTATGCTCCATAACAGCTTCAACTGGCTGTCTTACACCAAACAAGAATTCATCTATGAATTATTTCTGCTGCATAAAATTAGTACCTTCCTCCTCTAAAAGGAATTCTCCATCATACTTCACCTCAAGAGTTTCATTCATCTCTGTGACAGTTTCACTAGACTGTCCACCATATTTCACACATCCTGCAAACATACAAAAAATGTGAGTTTTAAAAATACAAGGCTTCATAGCCTCATCTTCTTCTCTTCTCAACAATTATTCTGAACTATTCCAATAGTCCCTGAGATCATCCTCATTGATCTCTTCACCCAAAATTTCACCCTATTCTGGGCCACAAATGGAAACTTCCATTTTCAACTCAGCCTCTCTAAGTTCTTCACATCCCATTTTCACACTCACCATCTGTTCAAGCTTCCTCAGCTCTTCTGTCAAATGTATGTTTACCTGTTGTTCCCTCTTTGTGTGTAGCCTCTGCCACTTCACTTTCTTCCTCATGGTCCAACCATGTCTCTAGTCTTTATTTCTCTACAAAAATTCCATTAATAACTCAAGGTGACTTCTATCTCATCTTTCTCCTGCTCATACTCTTCATCAGTCAACTCCTTACATATGCCATTTTCCTTGGCATTTTCCTTCTTCTTCCTTTTGCTGTGGTCTTCATCAGATATTCTAGAATGACTATCCTTTGTGAACTTCATTTTTCACGTGTGGATTTCATTCAATCCACTTCTCAGCAAGCTTCCATACTTACCATTCAACAATGAAAGCTCTCTTCCTGTGCTTCATCACTTTCAGTTCTTTGTCTTGGAATTATTTTTTGCAACTCCTTTGCTCCTCTTTGTTGCAAAACAACAACTACAGTATTTCATGTGTTATAATTACCAAACTATTTGGGTCGGGCTCCACCAATCCGGCACCCAATTACATTCAACTGTTTGCCTTGGTTTAAGGCTCTTTGACTCTAGACTTTACATCAACTCTTCATCTTAGATGGAAAATACACCTTCTCGTACAATAACTCGATCTTAACTCAAGCTATCCAAATTTTCATTTGACCCTAACATCTGTTTGACTTCAAAGCTTCATCCAATAACTACAATAATGGATATTTTGACTTAATTCAAGTTATACAATCTACCAACGAACATCCACCCTTAATACATTTTTCTGATGTAAAATCTCCCTGTTACCAATTCTGTCCCATACTTCATTCTTCAGAAAATATCACAAGTCACTAATTGCATCATCTCTCATTATCATTTACTCATATGATACTTTAGTCTTTAACTTGAAATGAAATTCACTTTTCCCAGGATTTATTTTATGGTGAAAATAAAATAGACCATTTAGTTTTCAACATTCAAGATACTTTTTTAAAATCAATTTTCATACCTTATGCTCCCTTCAAGGTTATTTAATAAACCTTCTCTTTGCAATTTCAACTCTGAATTTCACTCTTCTGTGTCATCTTTGTCACTGTGAATATTTTCATGCCCTTCATACCATAAACTCGTCATCTTAGTGCAAAACATTTTCCTGCACTTTCAGGCACCATACAACTGCACATTATAAATTGGACATGAATTCACATCTCTTCACCTCTGTACAGAGAACAAGCCATTCATGTTTTCAACCTCTTTGATGAATAATGTACAACTCGTACATTGTGTCCATTCTGAATAACACCTCCTTAGGTGCCGCCACATGATGGTCAAAACAAAGATTCTACAACATCAAGCAATTTGGTTTGTTTGTGTTTTCAGCCTTAAATACAATCAAATAATTCTCTCATTCCAAATACAAGCTTTGGTCCAAAATGACTTAGCCGAGACTACGAAGAACCCACATTATGCATAATAAACCACCTCGTATAAAAATGCATGCTTCTCTTCATATCACCCAAGATAGTGCATTCTCCTTTTCCATTCATTTAAGAAAAACTTAATTTTCTTTAAAGCTACTTTGGTGATAAAACACTTATACATCTGCATTTAAAACATTTTCACTTTAATTCTGAACTGCATGTTCACATATCTGTAAATCATTCCCGCAAAAGTAATTATCTATAATTTCGATTTTTTTTAAGAAAACCAAAAATGTCAACATATAATATGCTCGCCCACAATTTTACTTAACATACCTTTCCAATTTACTGTGCCCTTCTAATTTTTCCGAGTGAACCTACTCTCAGCACATTGACTGGACTCTTCACAAGCAAGATCTCCAAATGCGCTTTCAACATTTCTGTCTATGCGAATTGCAAATTTGAAATTTTTGCATTGCAACTCAGTTTTACTGCTCCATGGCCCTTAATTATCGCAAATCATTATTGTGCTTGCAATCATTGAGATCTCCACCGATCTCCGTCTCTCCTTGATGCACAGCTTCAAACTAAACACAACTATGGGCTGCATTTAGTAAGCAAAAAATAACTTATTCTCAATACAGTGGACTCTCCATGTGTGATTGAATTCATGCTTTACTTTACTTTGAATGTGCAACATCAATTTTTTGCACAATCATAAAGCATAGAGGCACCTGTTTATATTTTTCAAGCTTTGCAACTTCACTATTTGCAAATTCCATCCCATTATGAATGTCCACACAAAAATTATATTATATTTAGTTCCAACCAATTATAAAACATAAAAAAATGATACTATAGTCAAGCTCTATAAGTCTTAATGTCCTCTGAACCAAATATCCTTGTATTCACATTGGAATTGCGCTGTGACAACGAATGAAAATCAACACTTGAAGAAGCAGAGGGTTCCATCCACGAACAGAAATTCTCTGCAAATCCCACATCGATACCTGAGGCTAAAAGAGTCTCCAATGAACCATCCTCCCTCTCTGAATTGCTCCACCTTGTTCCTGGCACACTAGACCCTTGTTTATCATGACCACCCTCTCCATCCAACTCACAATTCCATAGCTCTGCAAGCTCTAACAAAGACAGCAACCCATGTAATGATTAATCGACTTCCTCTTATGTTGCGATGAGTTTAAATGGTGCTATCTGTTAACATAGATATCAAATGACGCCCATCACCACGAATCCATGAAAACCTTTGTTTAACATCTCCTGCAATCAGAATGCACAATATATATATACGCTTCTCCTAACACATACCATATGCTAGCACGTTGTGATTACCATATGCCACATGCTGCTATTACCATTCACCCAACTTCACACAAATTCCATTCACCATTTACCAACATAAAATCCGCTTAATAAGCACATGGTGAATTCCCTTCACGTTGCATTCCCTTTGAGTTTTCTGCCAATAAAATTCACGTAGGAAACAAAGAATTCCAATCAAAATATATGAAGTCACTACTGTAAACCATACACAGAGATCAAAGTACTTCATAAAACCATGTCAACAGACCATACATAGAGATCGAAGCATTTCAATCAAACGATGTTACCGCATATTCCATGCGTTGTTTCTATCGTATGTCGCTATTATCATATGTTGCTACCACCATATGCCATCTACTTCCACAATCGTTAAACGCATTACCTGTGGTAACAATGCCTGCGTCCACACACCTGGCTTGGATACACTCCACTAATCTCTACTGCACTCTTCTTCATCCACACCAACACTTGAGTTGAGGTTGCCATTGTTCATATGGTTTAAAAAAATTCGAAACAAAACAGTTCAACTCCTAACGTAGTATGAAATCCCCTTTACGCTGGCTGCATAACATATCTCCACTATGAACTCATTCCTACATTCACAACTCATACACAGCATATATATATAGTGTGTGTGCAGACTCAACACACCACAATCTTTTACATATTTCAATCAACTCTCTCCCATGCAATCCGACCTGCTCTCCTTGCTCAGAACAAGCAATCAAAACAAAATAGCCTCAACGTAGGAGAAACCCATCGTCAAACTCATCTCCTTAGGCTCCGATACTAAATGATGCCAAGATTCTACTATGAAATAGATCCTTGCATATAATAGAGTGCGTGTTTCTTTCAACATGAAACTACTCATCTAATTATTCATTAAAACTATATTTTATTCAACCCAAAATATAGAAAAAGAAAAAGAGAGCCAACACAAACCAATACTGGCCTACAATAATAACCAGAAAATTATAGATACAAACTAATTGGCTAAATATTACAATAGATGGCCTTTCGACTCTCGGCCCTTTACAAAAAATTTGAAACCATTTTTTTCTCTCTCTCTATATTCCTCGTTGTTTTTCATCCTCACACAATACTCCTATTTATACATAATTATGAATTTATTTCAATCCATGATTTCCTCCACACAAATCTCAACGAAAATATAGAATATATTTATCCCTTTTTTTGGACTCAACTAAGTCTCGTTTAAGGAATTCCTAATCCCTCGATTATCTACCTAATTCAACTCCTCTCATATCCTTAATTTATTAAAATAATATTTACAATAATCCTCACACTTACATTTTTCTCTCTTACTTTATTAAAAATGAGCATAATAATTTATAAAATAATTGAAAGACATCATCCCCCTAATTACACAATATTTTAATAAAAACCAAGCAGGATGCTCCTACATCAGTGATTTGCAACTGAAATGTGAAGGTACAATGTAACATGTTTACTATTATGCAAACATGACATGAAACATGTGTGCATAGAATATATAGTGATGTTTTTCTAAAATGAATGTTGATTATTATGTGGAAAATTTGAAATTCACAGCACTTGTGTGACATGAGATGTCATTCATGATTCATGTCAATTGATGGATTTTGGGGAACACCCTGATTCGAGGCCAAAATTGTGACAATACTTGGGTAGTAGGGTTTGAAACTTTTCAAGGAATCATGAGCTGGTAGGAATCATAAGTTGGGAAATGTTTCAAGGAAACATTCGTTGATAGTGGGAATTAAATTGTGACTTCATTTTTATGCATCTTTTCAAATAACATCAATCAAAGTGTTAAATCCATTTTTAAATTAATTTTATGATTTTCTAAGATGACATGTGGTTGAAAAAGTGAAAATAAATATCCTTTATGAGAAATTCAATATTTATTTTGTTAATAAAATGTAAGTGTTTATTTACTATTATTTTTTTGGGGGAAATTAGAGGATCAAACAAATTAGAGCTTAAATTCCTAACTATTAGGAAACAATGAAAATCAGTTTTGGTCCATGAAGGGATAGGAAAAACACTCATATTTTTTCCCAAAGTCATGACCGTGCTTGGCTGATTTGACCACAAAGAGTTAACATGACTGCAAATAAATGTTATTGGTAGAATACCACCAAAATTTAACATGACTGTAGACAAATGTCATGGGTGGATATGTATGAAAATACAATGGGAGGTAATGGAATTTTGAATTTAAAGGTTTGAGTGGGAGATAAAGAATGGACCTATACCAATATATACCAGGACACTGCTTGTGTTGAGGAGGTGTAAATCAATGAAATAATTTTGATTACTTTCCTAGGAGGAAAGGATCCTAGTGGTCAGGGAGGAACAACTAGAATTGTAGTTTCTATTGCATTTCGAGGAATTCAAGATACTAGTGTTGTGTATGTCTTAGCAAGGGCTTAGATAGTATTCACTTTGTGCAATTATGACTACTTTGATCATTTTTGTGATTAGATAACTATACCTTCTATGAGTAATCACAAAGTTAATATGATAAATGATTGATAGTTAAAAATATTTTTTATAACATTTGACTGAAAATGTTGTGATTAAAAATAATGTGATTATTATTGTGAGATATTAACTTGATACATTGGTCATATTTCATGGGGCACTTTCCATGGAAGCTAATAAACCACCAAAGGTGCTTGATATCAAGTTGATAAACCACTCTTAGAGTGCTTTCCACCACTTTGTATAAATGTATTTTTTCTATCCAGTGACCAATAGTGGCTAATTTACAATATCTTATAACACAACCAACTTTTACTCATATTTAGCTTAATCATTAATTGGTTGTCTCAATTTTATCATCTAGTAGTATATTTAGTCATAAATTTAGTCATTAATTTAGCCATTGATTTACTCATTAATTGCCACAATTAATGAAGAAATGCACAATAAAATATACTACTACATGATCAACCAAGAAAATGAAATAATGAAAAATAAATATGACAAAAATGTTGGTTGTGTTATAATATAGTATAAATTAGATACTAATAGTCATGTATATGAAAATTTTAACCTGCTTTTCCTAAACCACTAATGCAAAGAAGAAAGAGAATAAATTTTTAAATGCACAGAACACTAAATAATCCATACAAATAACTTATATATGGGAAATTTAGGTTCATCATACTTAGAATGTAACTTGATTATTTTACCAGCTTCATTTACATTTTTTGTAGTTCATATTCCGGCTATATAAACAAGATTCATTCAGTAGTTTTAAATCATTCCATTACTTTTCTTTAAAGCAAAGAAATTCATTCATTAATTTAGTTGTATATTCAATTATTTATTCATTATTAATGGAAGATAAACCTACTAATATATAGTTTATTATCTTAGTCTTATTAATATACCTCAATTAATTAGTATGATTCTGCAAATATATTAAAAAATCTCATATAATTTGCATGTTTTTCTAATACGAAAACAAAAAGTTACACACAAGATCATAATACTAATAATATTCATACACCTGAATGACCAACCGCCAAACGATATCATAAGGAAATTTTCACATTAACAGAGTTTCAACTTAACATTGCTGATCAGAACACATAATGACAGGTTTTTTCATGTACCCAAACATTATCATTGTGTTTCGGAAAAAATATATTTGTAGTTAAACCCACGAACTCGCAACTCACCCAAACGCCAGGCATGTCTCATGTGGGATATTTGAATTAAGGGTATCACTAGATCGGTTGTCTTATATTTCTCTTGAGAATTTGTACATATTTCGCTCTAGTGTTATTTTTCTCCTCTCTCCTCAATTCCTTCTTCATACCATGAATACCAAGTTCCTATTCTGAAAATGAAAGAAGATAGAATGTAGAGTATAATACATGAAAGACGATGAACACTGAAATATAAAGTAAATTAGATTATAAAGTATTTATACGACATATACATCAACATCAACAATTTCAATGCCATGTTTCCCTAAAAAATAAAGAAAATCGAACAATTTTTATTTATTTCAGTGATAGTATCCACTATGTAGAAATATGACCTATATAAACAAATAAAATAAAGTGTCACTATAGAAAATATCACCTTAGGAACTTAGTATTCAACCTTTAGGAAAATATTAGGCATAAGGATTCCAACTAAGTTACATGTTAAAAGGCTCATACTAAAGATAACTTGTGAAAAAAATGTAAAGAAAAAAACAACATATAATAAATAATGTATGACAACTAGCTTGCAAATTGCATCATAGAAGAAAAAATTTATCCTATGGTTACCCATACATGTTTATGGGTAACACTAGTTGAGAAAGTGAAACCCAATCCAGAACTATAAAAACTTATCAACAAAGAAGAAATAAATACTTCTTTGTTTTTTTTAGAAGATGGTAGCATACTTGTAATAGATATGCATAGGAGAAGAAAACACAACAAGGATTTATTCGATTAATGATAAAAATTTCCACATTTTTTTCATCGACTAATGCCTCTACTTGATCCATGTCAAATTCCCAGGTATTCTTTATAATGAATTCATAAAGCTAAATATAAATGACATTGTATCCAGAAGAAGTTTCATAAAACAGAAATCATGGTCGTCGTAGGAGTATATTTGAGCGTTAGTGGCCAATACTTGCATCCACAATAGTATATATTGCAAGAAACCAAATTGGAGGTATACATAATTAGAATTAAGATTATAAGGTATGCCTAAGGAAACATACTCTCCAATAGCACTGGAAAAATGAAATCTTTGTCAAGGTAGGAATATAACCAAATTTATGTGCACAATACAAATAGAAATATAGAAAGCTAGCTAAATCCATAAAGTTGGAAACATCATTTTTCTATAATGCATAAAACCATCATGAATTTTGTAGGATATTGAAAAAAACTTAGTATCTTAGTGAATGAAGATGTCTAGGTGATTAATTGTTTCATTCCCATACTCTTTCCCTGTCTTCAGGGTGTTTTATATAGCGTTGAAATGAAAAAATACCACTCATTGTTGTATTAATCCTTGCAGGATCTGCATATACTCTAGGAAACCAAAACAAATCCACAACGATTTGATTTTATTAAGTGACAAATTATCCATTTCCCATACTTGATATCTTTCAACATTTTAATTTATATGTTGTAGTGAATGTGATAACCAACAACAAATTGAATCGATGACCATATGTGAAAGTAAAATATTAAGACGGAGTATATATATATATATATATATATATATATATATATATATATATATATATATATATATATATATATATATATATATATATATATTCTAAAGTTGGCATAACAATTGCCACAATCCTAGAAATAATTTAAATAAATGGAGATTAAGTGGAATTACAACAATAAATCAATGCTCCCTATTGTATAACTCTAGTACAATATATCTTGGCTATGGGGATGGTACATCATTTGCATGGATTTTTCCATTGCATTTAATCATGTGGAAACTTTTCCAAGAGCACACACAAGAAACAAAAATAGAGAAAAGAGTTGGGAAGGAAAACACATGCCCACACATAAATATATTTATGCAAAAAATAAAAAATATTATTTTCATTGATTTTAACAGAAAGGGTTCTTGAACAGCAACGAAGTTCCACTTCACCTGGTTTCCCAGGATACATATTTAAAAAAACCTATCTAGTTAGGATAAAACATCATCAATGATCGAACAAAAATACCTGTTAAGGTTTCTATTGATATATGCCTTAAATATAGAAGGTCTGTCTTTCAACAATCCATTGCATCAAAGCAAGGTTTTCATAAAATTAGGGTTTTTAAACTGTAAAAAAAAATCAAAAAGAAGAAAATTTCATATTTTCTAGGATTATGATCTATACTAAATGCACAAAACATAAAAGTAATTTCTAATGCCATATAATTGGGAAACAAAATAAATATAAATTATCTAAGCACAATCGATGGATGTCATAACTTATGCTAGTAAGAATCCTGATGTGAAGCCAAAACTTCAAATTTCAATATTCCATCCAACATATGAAGTTGAAAAGTAGTTGTAAATTGAAAAAAATCTAGCATGACCAATTATTAAGAGAGCTTTAAACACTAATATTAGTATATGATAACTAATAATATGAAGCCACGTTAACATCCTTGGGCCAATTTTAAGCTTTCTCAGCATTGTAACTCAAGTGAAGAAATATATCTCAAAAAGAGCATGTAGAAAGAATTCTACATAATCACATTTAAATTCTTAGTTGATTCAAGTCCCCTGAGGAAAAGTCAATTTAAGAAGGCAATTTTTTAGGTTATATTTAGAAATAAATTAAAATAGTCAATGTTCAAGGCTCTAGATGAGTAGCAATAGGTGCGATATTCCACCTTGGGGCAATGTTCCCAAGAAAAAAAGGTTCAAGGAATGTAGAGACTAGGTCCTCTTCCTCATTCTTTCTCTCTACTACAACTATATATAATATTCCTCCACCTAATCAAGAAGCCTTGAAATATAAAAATCAAATTTGAAAGAGTTGAGAGCTCAAACTAACTTCGAAGCCACATTCTTTAGAGCATTATGGACTTAATAAAGTGTCTTCATATATAAATTTTAGATGATATGTGAAGCCTAAGAGTTCTTAGTATTATTTATATATTTTATGAATTCATCCATAAAATTTTCTAATTATAAGAGGTGAGACAATATACTTCTATACAAGATTGCATATATCCTTGTATCTTCATCATGGGACCCACAGTCAAGAGTTTAGGAGGGTTTAGCCATAAATATTTTCATACGTATCAAGAAACAAAGTTCCCGTTAGCATGATAAATACCATTTACAAATTATATCTACAAATTAAACTAATCCAACCTATTTTTTCAAGGGTTTAGATGAGTAGGAGTAGGTTGGATACTCCCAGTTGGTGCAACACTCCCAAGTAAAATAGGAACAACAAGGAATGTAGGGACCATTCCCTCGTCCTCATTCTTGATATTTTCTAAAACTATATATTATAGTCATTGGCCTCGTCAAGAAGCCTTGAAATCTAAAAATAAAATTTGAAAGGAGTTAGAGATCAAACCAACCTCCAGGCCACTTTTTAAAGGATAATGCACTTAATAGAGTTTTTTTGTATCTAAATTTTAGATGATCTGTGAAAAATAAGAACTCTAAATATTCTTTATATATTTAAGGAAGTCATCCATAAAAAATGCCAATTATACAAGGTTATACAACATACTTTTTTTCAAGCTTGCAGATAGATTTGTCTCCTCATTAACGAAACTACAGTAAAGTGTTTACAAGTGTTTAACCATCGATATTTTCATAGGGATATAGAAACTAATATCCTCTTAACATCATCAATATCATTTACAAATTATATATATATATAAATTACAATAATGATTCCTCATGCATTCAACCGGTAAAAATCAACCAAATTATCCATAATGAGCATTGAAATATAAGTGAAGACACTTATATGAAGAATTATATGCTTAAAACTGATGAAAGGTGATATATTTCTCACCCCACCATAAGCTTAGCCATGCCTTTATCTTTCTACACCTAGAAAAATCATGATACCACCACAGTAATTACAATTAACTATAAAAAATATGGCACTGAAAACCATTCTCTCTCACATTGATATCAAAGAAAATGCATCCCCACAGAGAAGGGATTCCACAAATTCTAAGATTCCTATCCAGCTCTCGGGAATTGAGACTGGGAAGTACCTTCATTTTCCAGGAACTTCCTTATTGTTCTCCCTTCTTATAACCACTCCAGCTTATACAATTTGTATGAATTATCACCCCATTTAATTAGTTTGAATTTTGGGTTCTTCCAAAAGAATTTAGCAAGTGGAATTGGATATTTTGAAGCCCATAATACACCAAGTCACTTCTAATTCCTTAATTTCTCTATTTAGGAAAAATTTGGGGAGAGAAATTGAGCTCTATTTACCTAGAAAATAACAAAAATCATCCCCCTCAAGATGGGAAACTTTTAAATCATGAATTTCACTCCCTAGGAAATCATCCATTCATTTACTCTCTATGAGTTTATAAATCCATGATTCAATGGTTGTTTCCCTAACAATATTCCTATTCTCCCACACCAATCACGTGTTAACTCTTGAAATTTAGGACGGGTAGTTGCCAATACTTCCCATTGATGTCTAAAGGAATGCTTCAACCACCACCCAACTTCCATAATTGTGGGAGGTGGGTACTTCAACTACCATTTTCTTAATTTAATGAATTTTGAGGTGGAGTAAAATGATAAGGTAACATTTCAAATTTAAATTTTGGCTCAAATATTTGACATGTTTCTTTTGGCACTAAAAAAAAAGGTTAGTCCCCCCACCCCTTCAATATTTCCAACTCATGGCATCATGATCAGTGTAAGTGCTTCACAGTCAGTTGTTCAAAATATTTCACTAATAAACAATATACATTTACATAGTTCATAATTTATATGCTTCAGTCTAAAGATGGACAATGTGTCCATGTTGTGAGTCATAATAAATATTTATCCATAGTTACATGTACATAATGTGGAAATTAGAATGGGGTGTTATGTAAACTTGACTACATGGATTTGAAACATTTGCAATTTTCTTCTTCAAATACATAGTTTTATCCTAGTTGTCATTTATACCACATTTGGATTAACTGTGCACTTTATTGATATCAATATACATGTTGTGTGGGTTTAGTATGTATATTGTTTTTATTCTTCATTTTGAATAGAACCATGTGTAGTTGTTCATGATTATCCCATATTCTCTAACTATTTTCATTTGCAATAATTTTATAGTTATATAGCTTTCAACAAAAGCACTTTAATATTCATCCTTTATGCATAGGAATTTCACTTAACAATAATTTACTAACCTTATTGAGGTTTTTTAATTAAGTGATTATTTAGGGTTTTAGTTCCCAATGTGAGAACTCCAAGAGTATCCATGATAAGCTTGACCCAAAGAAGTTGTGGAAAGGTAAAGTGGGACAAAGACATGAGAATAAAAGGAGCAGTTTAGGCAAGAGATGACCCACAATTTTATTTATGTTGACACTAACCCAAACAATAGTTAGAGGAACATCTTCAGATGAAATAAAATAAAAATAAAAAATTAATTACAAGTGCTCCAACATTTATAGTGAGTTGAAACTGAATGAATTTCAAAATGTTTCATAAATTGAAAGACTCCATTGAACAACCTGAACACCAAGGGAAAAAAATTTAAGTAATCTTTAAATTTAAAAAAATTCACGTTCCTTCAAAGGAAAAAAAAATATCCATATTTATAAAAAAACATTCACAACAAACGAAAAAATATCATGTAGAATAACGATATCTAAGATTTCCTGGGAAACTTCCATTCCTTGGATACCCATGGAGAGACATATGTCTTACTAAATTCCAAATAATATATAAAATAAGATTGATAAGTACAAATTTATACTATATAGAACTGGAAATATTCATGCAAAGGCAAGACTGCCTTACATAATCAGAATTCGCAGCAATATGCAATAAGAAAACCTACTTCTTTAAGTGTGAGAGCGTCATTCATCCCATATCCAGTGAACGCCACAATATAACCTTTCTTTTTTATTTATTTCACCAAATGAAGTTTTTTTGTATGTGAGGACCTTCCAGTTACCTATATGCAAACAAAATGGTGACCCTCCCATTAGAATTTCTTTTTTACAAGAAGTTTTTGTATACATAATATTTTCCCCTTTTCACTTGTGTGTGTCTATTGGCACGGAAGTATTTTTACATGGATATTGAGACAAAAATTTTCCATAATATTTATTCTCTCTCATTCATCAGTGTATGTGCGAAAATCCCTCCCTTCAATGATTGTATGCTCTCCTATAGGCTATCCAACATGGAGTATGCCACATTCAAGAGCTATATATATATATATATATATATATATATATATATATATATATATATATATATATATATATATATTTTTAGATGTTATCACTAGTGACTATGGAAACCTATAAATATTAATAAATGAGAAGAAGAAAATTAAGGTGGTACAAATCAAGGAAAATAGCCAATCAAAAACATTTAAGAAAGAATATTTCTTCAAACGCATATATAACATGAAGTTCAAGAGATGAATATTTATACTAACTTATCGTTGCATTTCGTGCCACAAAGTTTACATGATCTTCTATAAACAATATTCTACACAATTATAGGGAATAGCATGAATCCACATATATGGTATTTTTATCGAACATGCTCATATTTTATTGGAATCATAGAGGGTATTTTATCATTGATTTTTTGCTTGGCGAACACAAAAAACATGTAAATTTACTACAGTGTACACACTTGTCATGCAATAAGCATTCCAATAACACTATTAATTCAAGCACACATGATAATATATTCAACTATTTCCTTCACACCATCATTTCAACACATTTCCAAACCTTCTTTTACATCAAGTCTCCATGGAACTTGCACAATTAAAATCTACTGTCACGCATGACATAAACAAAGGTTAAAATTATAACAAAGAAAAATTCATGGGTAAGGAGACATTCTTAGTGGTAGCAAGAATTTATGGAGGAAAAAATATAACACAAACCATATATAACATTCAAAAGCATTCTTTTACACTCATGGGGGGTAGCTCCATTGGCGATCAGTGTGTTATGTAGTATTAAGTAAATTTTGATATTAAAGGTTCAAACACCTCCATGGGCGTTTACCCCACAAAAATGAAGCATTCAAAAAAACATTTTACAATTTTTTGTTGTATGTAGACAACATATTGTTGTAACATGTAGTTGCTACATATTTCCCTAAAAAATAAATTTTGGCAGGTCATAAGTCAGAACCAAACATAAATTTGTATGAAAAACTAACCACTTTTACATAGTCCTGTAATATGGTTTGGGCATTTTCATAAACACACAAGCACCCACAGAAGAGACTATAATTTTTTTTTCATCTATAGGATATTTCTAAGTCATATTCTTAGAAATTGACCATGAAGAAAAATTAAAATTGTCTTCAAAACTATGTTATACATGTAGCATTTATTGTTAACAAATAACAAATCTTTTAGAAGAAATGTTTCTTATTAAAGGACTTTCCTACACATTCAGTTTCAAAAGTATCTTATTGTAAAATTCTTGTATTGTAAGTACAATACATCACATATTAAGCAATACCCAAAGCCTATAGTCATGTATTTTCAAAGTTCATCATTTTAATGGGAATAATAATGCTATTATTATCAATCAGATACAAAAATGTTGTATAAAATTAATAGTCTCCAACCAATTTTATGAATCAATGGACATGATGTCAAAAAAATTACCTTCCTCCCAAATATTTCCAAAAGTATAAGATTATCTTTACGATTTTTCCATGACTGGCATTGCTATTCATCACACACACTATGAAGATCATATTTCCTATAATAAAAATAAACACATCACAATGAAGCTGTAGCCATCCCTCTATGTTTTTCCTAAACTCATCTGTCTACAATAAGGGATGAAAATTGCCATAAAATCATGTTGCTAGAAAATTAATCAAAATTAAACAATCATATTAGTATTGTACTTTTTGGCACATAAATTCACTCTTTAGTGAAAAACTAAAACCTCATAAGGAATCATTTTTTGCATAATGGCACCACTATCAATCCGTGTATTGTAGTGGATATTTGGTTTACAAAATCAAAAACAATTATGGAAAATACCCTATGTCAGAATCATTTAAGGCAACCATAAATTCCCATGAAAACGTGGTTGAGATCTGAATGAGATATGTTAGTGATGGAAATTTTTGAAGATTATTTTGTTGAAGCATTGATTAGGATGCAAAATGAGAAATATCCTAGAATGGACGGTTTTCCTTGTGCATTTTTCAAGAAATGGAATGTAATTTAGCATGATATGTTTGTATAGCATGACAAGTGATTCATACCAAAATAAAGGTTTAACGAAACTTATCCCCAAAGTACCACTTGGATACCATTTGTTGATGGAAATGGATTCTTTACCTATCATGTCCTATAAACTTCTTCCTAAGGTTATCACTTTGAGGTTTGAATGCTTTAGTGTAGATATTACCTAAAGGATTTATGAGGTATCCATTTGTAATGGATATTTGATGATGATGATGATGATGATGTTGGTTAACGTCCACTGAGACCAATATTTGGTCTATCGGACCTAAATAAAGGAGTTATTTACTTTGATTTGAGATTTTATTCCTATGCTCAAAAATATTGGAGAGAAGCCTCCCGAGCTCACTATAATTTTGACTTCTTAAAAGGCTAGGAAGGTCAGTATTGCAACAAATATTATGAAATTGAGCTCTAATGTGGTTGTACGCGGGGCACTCTAAGAGGAAGTGATTTTCATCCTCGATGTTCATATTCTCATAGAGATGGCAGATCATTTCCATCCATGGAGTTTTAGGAACTATCCAACGACCTGTTTCACTATCGAGCTCATGAGAGTTTGTTCTAATCTTGGCTATATTAATTTTCTTCTTTGAGCTAACTAAAATGGAGAGATACTTCTGATCTTCTAAGGTGGGGTTGATGACCTCCTTATAATACCTTAATTTTCTTTTAGCTGCTAGATCTTTCTCACACCACTTTTTTTCTTTGAACTTAGAAGTAACAATTTTTTTTATTGTTATTGATGTTTTGCAATGCAACATTCTTGTTGATCTCCCAATGGTTTAACCAGGCCCTGGTGTCTTTATACCAACCTCGTTTAAGCCTTAGATGGTTTTGGCTGGAATTTAAAGCTAACTTAGGAAGTCTATGGTTTCCTATGCTATTGAGCTTTTGCTTGTACAACAAAAGCCTAGTCATAGCTAGGCTCTCGAAAGGGGAAAGACCCACTTCTATAAGGAGAATAGGATAGGGTGTATTGCTTTTAATTTTAAGGTTATACGTTAAAAAAAGCTTCTGGATTTTGCTCAATATTTCTCCAGGATTCTCTAGAGATGCTGCAACCCCAGACCTCACATCCATATAAGATAATAGGAGTGACTAAAGTTTCAAAGAGGAACATCTTTCTATCCCACATTACGAGTTTTGTCATTTTACGATTATTTTCAAGACCAAAATAAGCTTTCCACCCTCCATTAATCCTTTTCTGAATGCTATAGTTCTAGTTGAGCTTGTGATGAATATCAATTCCTAGGTACTTGTAAGAAGACACTTCCTCCAAGTTAATATTTTCATACATAAAATTAGCGTAAGTGTCCTTCTTGGATTTGATAATCATAACTTTTTTTTTGTCAGTGTTAACAGACATACCCATGGTAGAGCATAAATCCTTAAGAAGTCTAAGTTGCTTATCAATATCATATGGGCACCTTGCGAGAAGAACAATATCGTCAGCTTAGAGAAGAAGGATGATGACTATCCCACCTAAGATCGTGCCAGCACATCATGCTTCCTCTAAACAACCTTCTAGCCTGTCGATGTAAATGTCAAATAGGGTAGGGGAGAGGGGGAAACCTTGTTTAACTCTGATATTACACTTAATATCTTTCAACCACCCCTCATTGCTCTTTAACTTGGAAATTACATTCTAGTATAACCTTATAGCAACCGCTCTTATCTCGAAAGGAATATTTATCTCTTCTAATCTATTCCATAGTTTATTTCTAGGAACCATATCGAAAGCCTTTATAAAGTCCACAAAGCAACAAAAGAGATTGGATTTATCATTGCAGCATTCCTCCACAATGATCCTAAGTGTAACAAGGTGGTCCCTTGTTGGGTGTTGCCTTCTAAAACCCGCCTGGCCTTTAGCCCGCTTACCTTCACTTTCAAGCCAAGTACTCAAGTTCTTTTCCAAAATAATACCATATAACTTTGCTAAGAGAGGGCTAATCATAAATTTTTGATAATTAGAGGGGTTATTTGTATCCCCACTTTTAAAAATAGGGATAATGAGGCTCTGATTCCAAGTTTTAGGGAAACCTTGCTTGACCTCTTGGTTGAAAAACTTGTGGGTGTGGGGGATGAGGATAATACCTCCAATTTTTAATATTTCCACCTGGTAACCTTCAATGTCTTCAGCTTTCCCATTTTCCAGGTTCTTAACCCCAAAATCAATGTCTTCTAATGAGAAATATTTTTTCGTTGTGAGCAGGGTTTTAAAATCCCTAGCATTTGGAGATTCATAAATATTTTTAAGATAGGAATTCCAGTCGTGTAAAGTAATTTTATTATTATATTTAGTTTTCCTAGTTAGAATTTGCCTCCAAAATTTCTTAGGAACCACCTTAGAGAGGTGTAAGAGATTCTCTTGTCTTTTACGACTATATTGTCTTTTTTTCCTTTTAGTTAGGGCTTTGTAGATTTTTATCTTATTAATTTTGAGAGATTCATCAACAACTTCCTCAATTTCTCTGCTCGCACTTTTACAATCTTCGTCATACCATGGGTTGGTTTTTCTATTTCTTTTATTACTTGAGACTTCAATTGAGAACTTGTTAATAGAATATGAAAGGGTTGTAGTAAAATTATGATAAAGTTCATCTATGTTGTCTATACTAGATAAAGGAAGCAAATTAGTTTTTAATTCCTTTAGAAAGAGATCGTTTTTATTTCTATCAAAGATTAAGCTCTTTTGACTATAAAGATTATCTTCTATGGGATCTCTATGCATGCGAAAATTGAGAGTTATGAGTGAAGGTCTATGATCAGAGTTAGGCTCGTGGTCATCTAAGAGATTGGAAATAACATAGTCTACCATGCTCCTGCCAAGCCCATGGATGTTTTTCATCTTTCTAGAATTGGGCCACTTCTTTAGACCATTGCAAATTATGAGATCATGAGCGCTACAAAGCATGACTAGCTCTGACCCAAACAAATTATCCCCAAGGTCTTCAGAGCTCCTTTTGTATCGGCTAGCCAGAGTAAGGTCTTTGTCTAACCAAAGAGGATTGGGGTTGGAATGATTTATTAGAAGAATAGCTTGGTTGCTTGAAGTTCGAGCATTAAAGTCACCCATTAAAAGGATATTACCTTCATTCCTTAGGCTAGAAATATAATTCTCTAAACCATTATAAGGATTGTTTTTATGTAGATTATTTTTCTTATAGAAGTTATATTTAATGGGGGGCGAATAAAAGATTGCTATGTAGGTCTTTTTATCATTTATGTCAGTAATCTAAATCCAACTATATTGGTTGTAAGGGTCGGTTTTATAAATCCTAGCATGGGGGGAGTTGTTCTTCTTAATGTAGCAAGCTATGCCCCCAATGCCTCTACTGGAGGATTGCTTGTTCAAGGTAGACCATAGTGTAAAGCCATCTATGTTAGGGACCTTAGATTCTTCATGCTCCCAAGTTTCAGCAAGAAATATAATATCAACATCATTTGAGATCCAACTTAGCTTGGGGCCTTTGTTCCATGGAAAGCCCCGACATTTCCAAGAAAGAATTCAGAGCATGTTGAATTGCTATTTATTACTATCCTTTTGATTTCTATCTTGAATAACGGCTTTTATATTTCTGATTATTTCCCATTTTCCTTCCTTCCTAGCTTCTTTTACCTTTTGAACTTCCTTTCTTAATTCTGCTTGATCTTCTGGAATGAGATCTTCGTTTATAAATATTCCCGTTCCTTTTAGACTTGAGGTTTTAGTAAGTATGTCATATTTATGGTCAGTAGAGCTCACCTTTATTCGGATCAAACTTCCTTCCTTTATTCTTGACACAATTCTCATAACCTAGGAGATAAGGTAATTTGACAAACTAGTAGATAAGATAATTTTATTAATATCTAATAAATGATTGCAATAACAACTCAATGACATTGATGAGTATGTAAATGATGAAACATAGTGGCAGTGTAGAAGATACATATTAAATAAAGGAATGTGTAGAAAGTAAGTGAAATAGAGTGAGCTACTACTCTTTAGGATAAGACTTTAAAGCTAAACTCTAATTGTTGGAAACAAATTTAGGAGAAACATACCCAAAATCTAGAATACAAATAGTGGATGCAAACCAAGATTTGCTATATGAGTGTTGAATGAGCCAAGGGAATAAGGACAACATGTTATTTTACTCAAAATTGATTTTGACAAGCCCTGTGATAAGGTGGACTGGTTATTTCTTACAAATGCACACACTTGGCGTTGTTTTGGATTTGTGGTTTGTTTATATGCTAAAGTCTCTCTTTAATAATGCATTGAAATTCATTTATATTAACATTGAAAATATCGGAAAACATCAAAAAATTTAAATTAAAATAAATTAAAATTATTCAAATTTTTAAACATTTAAAGCAAGAACATCAAACAAAAACATTGAAGTTAATATGGATCTATGTTGACCATATAAAACAATGCCAAGGGGAAAATAAAGGGATGTAGAGAAATTGTGCAATAGTAATAACATCTAAAACTAGAAAGAACATGTTGTTGTTTCTTGATATTGTTAATGTTTGTCCCTAGCTTAGTATTCGAAAATTTAAAATTGTTTACCAACTCTTTCAAATGAAAATTTTAAGAATTTAAAATATCTAACCTTGATATTTAAACTAAAATTACATCCCATGTTCTCAAACATCACATAAATCCTACATTATTACATTTTAAAGTGGAGGCAAGTTATTGCTGTCACAAAATTTTAAGCCCAAGGATATATCATTAACATGGAAGAAAAAAGTTACCATAAACTATGGAGAAAGTGAAAATAGCATGAAATAAATAGAAAATACATTACCTGAAGGCAACCATCTTCTCCAGCACAACAAAAAAAACATTGTTTCATATTTCCAAGCAACACATCCAAAATATTTAATTCAATTACAAGCGTCGTGGATTTCAGGTTGGTGTTGGTGTTTATTAGGATTTGGCAAGGCATATCCCACATTTTTGGTGTGGTATTTTTTCATGAGTTTCAGAAAATAATGAGATTGCGGTTCATTGCACAAAAATCTGATATGTGGAAATGTTGGGAGAATTGTTATCAATGGAAAAGTGTATATATCCAAAAAAATCCCATTAATTTACTTTTCTCCCCACGAAATGTCAAAACAAAAGGAACATAGTTCCTCTCATGAAGTATGAGTTACAATTGAATGTGCATATGTAGGAAAAAAATTAATGTAGTAGATAATGACATATGAAGAAACCGTATCATGAGCTACCTCGTTATCTCCCTATCTCCTTAGCATGCCCGAGTCCCATTCACTTATAGGTTGCAGAAATGATTTTTTTTTGAGAATTTCCATAATATAACCCAAAAATTTAATCATATTACAGAGAGGAAAAATCACACATCAAGTTCGGTAAGGAATAATATCTTCATTATATTGAAAGTCGCATGAATTTATCAAAATCCCCTAGATAGAAAACCCC
The DNA here is from genome assembly GCA_034641835.2 of Pinus albicaulis. Lineage (NCBI taxonomy): Eukaryota > Viridiplantae > Streptophyta > Pinopsida > Pinales > Pinaceae > Pinus > Pinus albicaulis. The sequence continues at coordinate 1,215,671,193 of CM076579.1, forward strand.
ATTACTCTCAAACCTGTATTTTTAAATAACACAAATATGAAATGGAAGGGGGGGGATCATAAAATTACAAACATGTGCATAAGAAATACTGCAATTATCTCTGAATAGAATCTAAATAAGAAAAATAGTTTAGAACATGAATAACAGGAGTAGAAAAATAACTGAGAAAAATATACAAATATATTTAGTGGTGATTCTGTAGCTCAAGTATTATGTGAATGTTTCTCTACATCTCTCTTCCTAAAGTCTTTCCCTGTAGAAAGTAGAAGAAAAATTTCATATGATTCTTGAATACCTCTTGTAATCCAACCTTTATTTCCTCTATGACTATTGCATAAGTAGTTTTTCTAGTGGAGGCATTAATGCCCATTCGAATCTAGTCTTCATTTCTTTATTTGTTGGCCTCACTTCAATTCCATCCAAAACTTCTTGTATCGATTGCTCAAAATTTTCTTCAACTAATATTCCTTTTTTTGAAACTAATTCGTCCTCCAGATGGTCCCCTCAACTATTTCTATCAATATGCCTCTTCCTAGTTATTGGTTCACTCAACCATGATTTTTTATTGTGGGATACTCTGTTAGATTTTATAGATGATGGTAAACAAAATCTACATTAAAATAATTCCTAAAAAAGACTAAATAGTTGAAAATTGAAATCCACTCATGATTGCATTTCTAATGATGCTATAATCTATAAAAACATATTGTATAAAATATATAATAGAAACTTAGTAAATGGGCTATCAAAACCTTTATTGATTTATCATTAATTCTGAACTCAAATATTCTATAGAAATAAGGGACAAACTAATTCAATAATCACTATCGAATTAAATTATTTATAAAATAAATATTCATTCCTCCTTTTATAGTAGAAAGGTTGTCGTGTTAGGGTTCACAAGGCTAGATCTAAATCCTAGATTTGCCACAGTCTTGCGATTTGTACTTGTCTCTACATGAGTGATAGTCTTTAATTAGTATGTTCTAGCAAGAGTAATATATCCTTGGGATTTGTGCCCTATTAATAGACTGCATATGCCTTACCTAACTAAACTTAGACTTAAGTCAAAAATAGAAAATTGCTAGAATAAAATTGAAATAAGATGTGAAAATTCTCTAACACATACATGTTGTTGAGGGTAAATTGCTGGAAATAAAACAACAATTTCTTATACATATTCTAATTTACTATATTGTTGAATCTATAAGAGAAGAATTACACTCTCAATGTATAGTTTGAATTGTTGTAACTGAAGTGTCTTGATATGTTCACTAGTGCGCCCAGGAATGCTACCATTGTGCCTACACTATAGAATATTATTCAAGATACACTCTAACACTATATCTTTCCAAGGAAAGCATCATTAACCAATAAAAGTCTCTCCCTAAATGGTTTGAACTTTCCCTTTTTGAAGGATCTAGTTAAGAAATTTGCAACTTGTTGATTTGTCTAAATATACTGTAGTATCCCTATTTTTACAGCTTTTATTAGACAGTTGAACACTCCTAAAGCTCAAGAAGACCCAAAGGAAAAAAATTATTTTGGAAATATTTTATTATTTTGAATTGAATAAAATGGAAATTGAATTATTGTGTAAAGACTAGAGTATAATTATAGATCAGGAATTTGATTCCATGAGGATGGATAAGATTCCAAAGACTTTCCTAGATTCTCCAAAAATCCTTGGAGAAAATAGATTAAATTTAAATATTTATTGGAGAAAAAAATATAAAAAGATACTACAGTAAAGTGGAAAGATACTGGGAAGAGGTGGAATAAAACTAGAAATAGGAAAAGGCTAGTTTTAAAGTATTTTTGTGGAAAAAACAAAAGGGAAGCCTAGGAAAAAGGAAAACAAAATCCTGATTAACTGGATGTAGTTATGGAAACAAGCTCATGGGAAATCAGGATTAAATAAGCCATTCCTGGGTAGACAAGAGGTTGTTTATACCTTGGAGGAATTGATCTCTGCTCAGGGGGAGCTGTGGAGATAAAGATCAAGGATTGGGTGGAAAATAGTCTTACTTGAAGGGGTATGCTAAATTAATTTAATTCTGGATTATGACTCTCTTTTTATGATTAGAATGATAATTTAGAGAAACGATTTTTATGCAGAAAGATAAGTGGAAAGTTACTTTTCCGAGTTAATTATTATAATGTAATTATGTTAGTTTTACAGTTTATAGTTTGATGTATTTAACAGATCGTAACTATAGTGAATACAATTTAGTTCTGTATAGTTACATAGAGAAAATAAGTTAGTAAACCAACAGACAGAAACTCTAAACCTAGGTATGAGGGTTTAAATTTGTTGTTAGGTTCTGAGAAATTATATGTTCAATTGATAAAGTACATCATATTAATTAGAACAGATGTTAACAAAATTATTTAGAGTAATTATTCTGCAAAACAAAATGAAACAAAAATATAGATACCAAAAGAGATAATTGAAAATCTAGAAAGAAACATGATTGTATAAAATAAAATTAAATATCTCTATTGTACTTTCATTTAAAACATAGCTTATATCCATTCATTTCAATGGATAAACAAGAAATTAACTATCAGATATACATTTCAGTGGTACAAAACATGTATATGAATTTATTATGAAGAGGAATTCTTATTATAAAAATAGGAATTCAATTTTGTAGAAGTAACTGAAAATAATGTATTAGTATACACTATCCATAGTACATTAATGGGAGACAAATATTATTTCTATTAATAACAAAATGTAGACAAGAATAATTATCCTAGAATTCAGTGGATTGGAATAAAACAAATTGTCAATTCTTGTGGGAGGAGTGAACAAATTGATGAGAAGAAAGTGATGAAAGGTTAAATACCTGTAAAATAACCAAGAAGTTAAAGGTTAGAATTTAGTTATTAAGATAATTGAATTAATTATATTAAATGTAAGAAAGGAATTACATAAATTTTAACATCAAATTACCTTAGGAGTTAAGGAAAATTCCAAGATAGTTCCTCTGGACAAATAAGAAAATGAAGTAAATTTCAAGGATGCAAAAAAACAAGTAAATATACTGTAAAGGGAAATCCATATGGAAAGAATAGAAATGAAGTTACATGTAGTGTGATAAGGTAAAAAGATAATGAACTTTAAGAATAGTTTCAAAAATAAATTAAGAGGAGAGCCTACAAGGTAAATCATTTTATTAGTTGAGGGAACTAATTAAAATATTCGGTACTTACTAAAGGAAGAACTTGGAAATATTCTATAAATCTATTTTCAATGAATCTCAATAATGATAAAAGAATATTATGGAACATAAAAAAATAGGTATAAATTATTACATACCATTAAACACAGAGTATTAAAATGTTACCTCTCTATATTACACTCTGTAATTAACTCTTCATAACCTTGAGATAGAAATTTGTGGAAAACTTAGGAGTGCCATTTACACACACTTGCGAAGAAAATCTTAACCATTTGAAGCAATATATTTTCCAACAGAAATGAGAAAAAACTAAATCGAAGCAAAGATAATTCTCTGAATCAATTTAGACTCTGTATGGAGTATTATCCAATTTAAAATAAATCATAATACAGTGGTGTATTATGAAATCAAATTGACCTGAGAAAGAATTCTCATAAAAACGATACCTCTCTGAGTAAATTCTGAATTTGTATAGAATATTATAAAATTTCAGAGGGAGAATAAAATACAGTGTGGTATCATGGGAATTAATCGACCTAAGGTCGAATACAAGGAAAACCGAGATAAAATTTTATACGGGTAGCTATAGTTGGGGTACAAAGAAAAATAAAGAAGAGTAAGTTCTCAAAGTGCAGATGGGATTCAAGTGTAATTACTAATAAAATTCATGCTCAAATATTGATACTTCAGAAATATCTGATATGAAGGTTCAAAATGATGGAATGGTGGGTATAAGTTGATCCAGGTGGATATTGGTGGTCACCCGCCTATTCCACTTGGGACCCCACCATTGTCTCTTTTAGTTTTTCAGTTTTGGCACAACTTACTATTTTTAGTAGTTTTTCGGGTCTTGAACTTCTAGAGCTATTTTGAGGCCATAAACAATGTTTTTTGGGAAAACGGGGAGTAGCATGGGTCCATGCTTAGATAGATTTGTCTAACGAGGTATGGTACGCATCAAACGGAGATCGTATGCCAAAGTTACGTCCCCAGGAAGTTGAAACACGAATTTACCCAAACATGGCCCTTAGTTTTGGTGCTTCATCTTCTAGGGTTAGGGTTTTGGCTGTTTAGGATTTCCCATTGTTTCTAAATAATAAATAGGCCCTCAAGCCTCATTGTAACTTAGTTCATAGGCTTGTAGTCGCCACATCTCTTCTCAGAGATAACTACCAATGCCCTAGCTAGTTTTATTTCGATTCTGTCATAAGAAAATTTTAGTTCTTTGATATTAATGAAATGAAGTGTTATTTCCACTGCATCTTTGTATTTATGGTTATATGTTTATTCTATTGCGTTCCTGCATAAATCTGGATCATACGTAAACCCAACCAACTTTTGCACTGAGCATGGAATTCAATTGCAAAATATTGTTCCATATACTCCACAACAAAATGGCATAGTTGAATGGAAGAATCGCACCTTAAAATCAATTGCTAATTGTATGCTTTAATCTAAAGGACTTGGTCTCAATTTTTGGGTAGAAGCAATTAACTGTGAAAACTACATAGTAAATCACACTCTTACTAAGGTTTTAAATGATATAACTCCAAAAGAAGCTTGGAGCTCAATCAAACCAGATGTAAGTCACTTTCATGTTTTTGGAAGTGATGCTTGGGCCAATATTACAGATGCGAAACATAAAGCCTTAGAACCTAAGAGTGAAAAGTGATTTTTTGTTGGATATTATAAAGATTTCAAAGGATATAGACTTATTCAACGAAAATCGAAAAATATAATCATTAGAAGAGATATAAAATTTGATGAAAATATATCGGCCTGCGAGCCTAGTTCGGCGAGTGTGCCACCTTTGGCCTGCGAGCATCATTCGGAATGTGTGCCACCTCTCTCTCTCTCTTCTATTTTTGACAGCATTCCTTCTAGTTTAGATGATGATAGAGGGTATTACAATCCTCCTTCGCCTCTTGAAGATATTCCTTCCACTCCACAGCTTCAAATATGGTTCGGCTCTACTCGGGAGGCAGCAGGTTCTCTTGCAGGTGATCCTGTAGATCGATGACGTACACGTTCTCACTTCGAAAGAGCCTCTTCCTTGTTGGCTCAAGTTCCCAAAAATTTCGATCCATATACCTTTGAAGAAGCTTCCCGTCATCCAAATTGGGATGAAACTATGAATGAAGAAAACCGTTCCTTATTGGTGAACGATACTTGGGATCTTGTTCCTCTTCCAAAATAAAGAAAACTTGTCAGATGAGATGGGTTTACAAAAAAAAAATTTGACCAGATGGAAAAGTGGATAGACATAAAGCTGCTCTTGTTGCTAAATTACTTTCACAAGTTGAAGGCATTGATGCTACTTAAACCTTCTCCCCTGTTGCCAAAATGAATTCTATCTTCCTTGTTCTTTCCCTTGATGCCTCCTTTAAATGGGAAGTCCATCAAATGGATGTTAAATCCACCTTCTTACATGGAGATTTGCATCAATAAATCTATATGGAACAACCCCTTGGATTTATCCAAAACGACTCTATCCTTGTTTGTCACCTTAGGAAGTCTCTCTATGGTCTCAAACAAGCTCCTCGGGCTTGGTATGCCAAAATGGATAGATTTCTATTACATAATGGATTTTCTAGGTGTCATTTTGACAACAATGTCTACACCAAGAAAGTGGGTAAGTCCTTCACCATCCTTATTCTTTATATTGATGATTTGATCCTTACTGGTAGTGATCCCAACCATGTAAACCATGTTAACTCTAGCATCAAAAAGAATTTTGAACTGAAAGACTTAGGACACTTGCATTATTTCCTTGGTCTTCAAGTCTTGCAATCTGAAGAAGGTATTACCCTTTCTTAGTCCAGGTATGCATGTGATATTTTACACCACTTTCACATGGAAGACTGTAAGCCAGCCCCTTCTCCCTTTTAGTCTGGAGTCAAGCTTTCAGTCACTTGTACTACCCCTGAAGTTGATGCTACCTTATACCGTTAACTTGTTGGTAAACTTTTGTATCTAACCCATACCTGTCCTGACCTCTCTTTTGATGTTGGTCTTCTTGCTCAGTTTATGCACCAACATCATGAAAGTCACTGGAAATCAGCTAAAAGAATACTTTGATATATTTGAGGTACTATTCAGTTCAGGATTCATTATAGTGAACGAGCATCTCCATTGTTGATTGGTTTCATTGATTCTGATTGGGCTGGTCACCGTGATGATCGAAAATCTACTGCATGATATGTATTCACTCTTTGTTCAGGACCTATTACATGGTATTGTAAGAAACAAAGTATCATCTCTCTTTATTCAGTAGAAGAAGAGTATAATGGCGCAGTTGAAGCCAGCAAGGAAGCCATGTCGCTTCGTCAGATCTTGTCTGAATTTGGTCTTCATCAACAACATCCAACTACACCTTAGTGTGATAATCAAAGTTCCATTCAGCTATGTAAAGATCCAGTTCAGCATCAGTGTATGAAACACATTGAGATCCACATAGACTTCAACATAAATCTCATTCATGATCATGTTCTTGAAGTGCAGTATTTTCCAACCAATGATCAAGTAGTCGATATCTTTACAAAGGCTCTCACAGAAGCGAAGCTTACCAAAATTTTATCCATGCTTGGAGTTCAGAAAAGTTATCAGTAAGGGGGGATAGGCTCTAATGCATCCTTCCTTCTCCTATTGTGTCACCTTCGTAAATCCTTCAATCCTATCCCAATTTGTTCTTAAGGTGGGATGTTAGGATATTTCGACACATAAGAAATAGGCTCCTTTTGTGTCACCTTTGTAAATCCTTCAATCTTATCCCAAGTTGCTTTTAAGGGGGGATGAGAGGATATTCAGACACATAGGAAAAATTTAAGAATAACTTAGTCTAGTGTAGAGTTAGGTAAAGTGTGTTTCTTTACTATGTACATTTGCAACTTATAATCTAACAGTCACGATTTGTAGTGATCTGATGGTTCACTCTCTCCTCGGTATTAACGACACTTGATCCATGGCTTAACACCCGATTGGTCCATGATCTCTATTTAAAGAGCATGGAGGGTCATTTTTCCGATAACCATTTATGAGAGAAACATATGTAATATTTACTTTTATATTAATAAATTTCCTTAAGTGGCCGCGTTGGCTCAAGCCGTGGAATGTTTCCCTCTTCGAGGGTTTTAACCACATGATAATACTGGTGTACTAATTTGTGATATGTTTGTGAGCAGTGACCTTTGGTTTTTGATCTAAGGAACTTTCCCTGTAAATTCCTTCAATATCTTTTTCATTTTTTGTTATTACCTTATATGTTTCTATATGGGTCGTAACTTGTCTTATCCATTTTTCTAATTAAGGTGTTTGAGGCACAATGTCTACCAAATGCTCAATTTCCTTGGTTGCGTTTAGCGTCTTTTTTCTCAACAACACCAATGGATATAGGGATGAACACAACTCTTCCTTGTTGAGGGAATCATCACGCGCACCGTGGCCAGGCGTCTGCATATTTGAACAAAATTAGCATTATTTCAATTATGTAAAGAATTAAAATACCTGAAGATAGAGCAAGGCTGGCACTTTAAAAGATCTTAGGCTGGCTCCTTTCTGCGATCATCCTACCACATTATAAAATAATAAGAAGCATGAAATATAAAAAAAGAAAAACAAAATTAAAGATAAAGAAACTAATATGAAACTGAAATTGTTATTTGTTTAGCTGCCCTGGGGTTGTTCTTGTGCCATGATCAGTCGGCTAGATTGCAATAAAATTAGAAATTTGAAAACTTGAAAATAATATCTAACCTAAAAACAGAAAATGAAAACTGAAATAATTTCTAAATTTACCTTTCTAATACTCAAACTTTGTGCATTAAAGAGTACATATTTACCATCAAATGAAATTCAAGTTTAAAGAGAGTAAACAATAAATTAGAAATATTAAGACAATGTCTTCTTTAAGTTTTCAGATCAATATACAACACAACAAGTTAGAGGCGCATTTATAAGGAGTGGAAACCAATATGGCCACCACTTGGCTTCATGATGTATGATTCTTGAAGTGTCCCTTTACAGCTACGATATGGATAGGGTTATGACATATCCTTAACATGAGTGTATCATGGGATAGGTCCTCTATTGATTCCTGCCTTACAATTTGGTTTCAGGGATATAAGTCATACAAAGCATTGTCATTCTATGTCATATGGGGCGTATGGAGAGTGAGAAACGAAGTTGTCATATGGGGATATGGAAAGCGAGAAATGATGTTCTATTTGACCATACTATTCAATATGTGAGGAGCACCTCCATTAAGGCTGTGGAATTCTTTAAAGAGATGACCTATTATGGAGAAGATGAAAAAGAGAAACTTGTGTAAAGTTTTAAGGCCTAAAAACTACTTATCTTTCAGATGGTTCAGTGGCAAAGGATCCAACTCGAGAACTAGGATCCTTGCTCTGTGAGGCATCCTCTTTTGTACCAGATAGATAGGGATATTAGAGATTGATGTCTATGGTAATTCAAAAGTGATTTTTGAGTGGGAGAACTAGAGAAATGATTTAGAGGCTCCAACATTGGTGAATTGGATAGAAGGTACCATGTCATTGATGATTTCCTTTAATAGATTATCTATCTCATACACCTTCAGGGAAAAACAACATTTGGCTGATGAAATTTCAAAATATGGTTGTAGCGAGTTGTTGAGTTTGATCAGATACTCTTATTTTTAGAATAAAATGTTTCAGAGATTGCGGATTATCAAAATCTGAAGCGTTTCACCAAATTTCAGTGTCTTTTTTATGCTTATTATGTAGGAGGTCCTCTGTTTCATATGATTTTTTTGTTTTGTTTTGGTTTCCCATGGTGTTATACGGATATAGTATATAGGGAAGGCTCATTGTAATAGATATGTGGAATGATGCTACTGGGGGTTCCATTTTCTTTTGTTTTTCTCAAGTTTCAGAAGAAGCTATTTACAAATATAAACTATCTCATTTTGATAATGTGATGATCAAGAAACTGGAATATGTTAATCAGGGTTGTCATTGATGTCAATATCAGATTGGTTGAGTTGGAAAATATTTGTGTCACTTCAATTAACCTCATGAAATCCCTAGGTGCTAAGGATGCCATTAAGGAAGATGCTAAGGTTTCTCTAACCTTATGAAGATGTCAAGATATTAATGATGCCATTATGAAGATGAAAATACACTAATAAATAAGTGTTGTCATAAACATCCATTGACCATAATTCTGTAGTAATGAAAGAACTAATAATGAATATGTCAAGTGCCTATTATGTGCCTAATATACAAGCCCTCATGTGAAGACACCCTAAACTTTGTCCTAGACATTTAAATTGATGGTGACATGAATGATGGTACACTTTATGATGATTTGAATTGATGGATACTGCACAATTAATGACATACATTATGATAGACTTGATTACGTATGATGACATAGAAAAATACATGACAAGTGGAAATGTCCCTTAAAGCCCATTCTGTCCCAAACACCTTACATATACAAATTCAAAAAAACTCATAAAGAAAAATATTTTTTGACACCTTGGATGCATATTTCCACAATGAGACCTATATCATCTTAAAGAGTATTTTTACAACTTTGATGACTGAAAGGAGTTCAATATTTACAACGATATCACAGAATTAGATTATTGAACCTCTGTCTTTACACAAAATTTGTGCATTCTGTATGCAATCCGTCCACCTGATTTATAAACCCAATGCAAACACCATGAAAAAATATTTGTGTTAAACAAAGGAAACAAGCTCAATGCAGAAGTGATGGAGCTAGTGTAAAAAATGGGTGTATATGTGTGTATTTTTCAAGAAGACTATATGTTGATCCAAAATGATGTATGATCAAATTTTTTATTTCAGGAGTATGTATTGTGCATAGTATTGGAAGAGAAAGGTGAATGTGCTACAGATTTGTCGAGATAAGTGTATGGGAGATGTATTTATTCAGTCACCTATATGTTCAATCAATGTATTTATGCCCAAAATTTCAGTCCTGCATTATAATCCAAAATTGAAGAAGTGTAATAGAGATCCCAAGGTTCATTGATTAAAGTGTCCAAGGGAGACTTACAGTGGGGAAAATTTTCAAGTGTATGTGGTGTTGTCTTAAGATTTGTTGTAAAATTGCTCGACTATGTACTGAGTACACTATTCTATACTGTTATGCCTTTTCATGATTTGACTAAAATGTGTAACTGTTGGATAGGATTTGGTCAATGAATTTTATATGTGTTGAGTGAATTTGTTCTTTAGAATTTTTGGCCACATAATGCATTCAGTGATGTACTTGATTCCTAGAGATGAGACAATATTTGTTGATAATGGTGGAAAGACTTTTGAGCTAGGGTTTTCAATGATGACAGATTGACCTAGTTGAGAATAATTATGCATATTTGATGAAAACCAACTGGTAGGGTTTGGAAATGATTGGCAGCCAGTTGATGAGAATATTTTTGTCAGTCTGAAATATATTGTGGCACTTGTAATATCAACTACATGGGGTACAATTGCATCATTCTCATCATAATATTGATGGAAAATATTGTGCGTCTAGGATTGATATCATTAATGACAGGTGATACAATAAGGTTTGTCCAAAATATTTTTTACTGCCCTCTCGGTTGTACTTAAACTTAGCAGTGTGATCCATGACAGTATAACAATACACTTGTTGAGATACCCTTGTAACAATGCTCACATCTAGTCATGATCTAGTCTTATTCTTATAGTGAGATTGTTACTCCAGTGGAAATTAAATGGTTGTTATTGCATGTTGAACATGTGTTTCAAGGAATTATAATAAATTATCTAAGTCCTAGCTCTGCACATTGCACTTCCCATCCTAAGAGTGAACCCAAGGCAGAACAATTATTGGTTAATCATAGACAAAGATCATTGTGCAAGAATATGAAATAACTCAAGGCCTACACCATATTTCTTGTAACTATAACTATAGTAGATGACAAGATGTGATTTTTATTCGAAGACAAAGAGAAAATCTTACATGTCTTATAATTTCTTCTATCATTCCTTTGATGATCTGAGGGACATTGCATTAGTTTTGAATTAAAATTCCTTCAAGGCTTCAACATCTTCAGTAAGAAACTTCATTTTCATCTATAATTGTAGCTATTTGGATAGTGAACCTAGTGTTGATTGTGAAAATGTTGTTAAGGTTACAGTATAGTAATGATATGACGACAATATGATGGTAGAGCAATAAAGTTGGAATTGAATAACCAGAAAATTTGAAGGAGAGAAAGAAATACAAAAGGTAATAAACCTTGTTTAAAACATGCTTTGGTCTATCAATGGTGGCTTGCTGGGTTGACAAAACCAGGTAGCTAATATAGCCACCACCAAGGTTCAAGTCTACCTAGTGACATGCTAGTGCTTGTTTTCATATTTGTGGATCTGTGCTAATGCATGCAACAATCGTTGAGGCCAGGTGAAAATCTTTGACTACTCTGGCAGAATATACACCCCACCACTTGCAGCTGCTTATCTGAAGATATCCAATCAAATGGTGCTAATGGCTCCATTGTAAAGCTATATATGGATGCTAATGGTTCTTATTGTGCATGTTGAGGAAACAATATTAGATTAGGAGAAATTTTGGGAAACTTTTGATAGATAACTCTTCAACCTAGCACCTAAGCTAAAGGAATTCCATGTTATGCATTGCAACACTGACCTTGGGACATGTTTCTCAAAACAATTTCAAAAGAATAATCCTATGAAGAATGTGGTCACATCTTGCGCTTGACATGTGGCACATAAGTCATAATTCTACAATCCATCATATAAGAATGCACACCAGTAGGGCTAGGTATGAAACCTATACAAAGACTCTCTTGTAAACAAGTATATTCTTCATTTCACTTTCATCATGTTGTATCTCGTGGATAAGGCTTGAGATTACCTAATGGAACTCTTACCTTCATTTCATTTTCATCATCTTGTATCCCATGGATAAGGTTTCAGATTACCTAACGAAACTCTTACCTGACTTCACATTTTGTTGCCAACAATGATAAAATGAAAATCTTTCTAGGCTAGTTAAAAAAATTGCATGACATTTCCATAGACCTAAACAAAGCTCGGCAATAAGAAAACACATGTTCTCCAAACAGACAATGTCAGCTATTAAGAACCATCCCAAAAGCATGAAAATTTTAACGGGGTTATTCAATTGGCTTCAGTCAAGACAATCAAGGTCATTGAACAAAAATAAAACCATATGCCCTAAAATTAGAGAGTAATGAACATGCATATACATAAGAAGAATTTAAATAGAACATAAAGACCGATCGAACTTATTAGGGTCCTTACCATTTTATGGGTTGACAAAGGCTGATTGCACCTGATTTTCCCCTGAACCAACGTCTTCTCAGCTAAACCCCTGAACTAAAGTCCTCTCAACTATTGTCTCAGTGATTCTGCAATGTGATTGATTTGCAGGTTCAGGTGATGGTCATCGGGTATTGCTGGAAAATCCTTAGTTATTGTGTGAAATGGCTAAATGCATCTCCCTTCACTTCTTTCAACACTTCCAGCCTCTATCTCTTACTTTACGGCTATGTAAAAACTAGGTCCATGGGATATGCTTTCATTCCAACTCGATAATGTGGAACTAAATCTCCCAATGGAAATCATGTGTGCAAGTCCACTATGTAAGCTAGTTACTCACTTTGATCAGAGTTACCACCTACCGATAACTAGAAAAATTATTACAGGGGCAAAGGAAGTGGACACGAGAGTCTCCCATCCAACAAGCTACCCCTACCTCGAGGATATTTTTCTTTATATATTTCTCTCTCAGATGGATTACTTTGGATGTTGATATCCCTTGCTTGCTGATTTTATTATGGATTAGAAAGGGTGCTTTGAGTTGCACGCTGAAGAGAGACAGGGCATGGAACTTAGATTTAGAGGAAGTGACACACCTGCAGAAGACTTATAATGGCATGGTCCAATGATAGCAGGAGAACATGGAAATGGGAATGGAATGGAAAAATTTGCAATGTGATTGATCTGTAGTTTTAGGTGATGGTCGTTAGGAATTGCTAGGAAAAAGGGAAAAAGGTGGTAAGAATTAGGCTACTAAAATTAATAAAATGGAAACATGATTTGATCTAAGAAAATTAGCTAATTAGAATAAAATAATTAATGTCAATTGATTAATTATGAATTAGTAAATTTAATTAAAAATTACTAATTAGAATATAATGTTAAATGATTAATTAATTAATTTTTTATGTTATATTTATCAACATACATGTAATAAAATGTTTAAGTGACTCTTAAAAGCCCAAGGAAGAGGCACGCAGGTTAGAGTCTAAGCAAGTTATCCGTTAATGCATGGCGGTGTCATCTATGTTTCATTCCCTAAAGGGGTAGCTAGTTGTTGGGGAAGGAAATGCAAGTGAGGGGTAAGAGTGCCCTCTCAGTCACACTTGGAGGCAACCCCATACAACATTAAATACAATAGATGAGGAGAGTAGGGGTCCAAAATTTTTGGTGTTGAAGAGAATTTTCAAGAAGTAAACCTATATTGCAAGAACATCACACGAAGGGAATTACACCAAAGAGTGGCCCCTCCTCCATCAGTTTCCTTTTCCCACATATAAAAAATATTGAGCTTGAACAATGAGTGATTGAACATAAAAGTGATTTCTTGGATTGATAAACCATGGTGATTGCTACTACTGATAAACCATTATGATTTTTTGTTGAAAAACACAACAAGAAATTCTTAATTTGATTTTTCCTTGATTAAATTGAGGAAATTCGAATTTCAAAATCAACCAAGGGGGGTCTGAAGGTTAGCATCTAATGCTCTTGTGCATATCATGTGGTTAAAAAAAATCCCCCCTTTCATTTGCATGAAGTGTTCCTCGTACAAAATCCATATTATAGTCGAGGCCCTAAAAATTAGATGAAGTTCAAGTACATTGAATGTAATATTGTCTATAAATAACCTTTCTAACAACCTGACAGAAACATACAATGATGTCATTTATATTGGAGGTGTAAATCACTTGATGAATTGTGCTACGAATTTAATCGCTAGAGAGGTCTTGTCTTTGTGACTGATCTATTCATTTCCAACTCCTTGTGTGAGAGAGCAGTACTACAAGCTCCATCTCAATATGAAGTGTGGATATTGTGAGTGACTCAAATCAAGGCTTGGAAAATTATCTATTTTTTCTATGTTTGGTATACATGGAAATAATGGCATTACCCACAAACACATGATATCCTCATAATCAATACCTAGTTCTCTAAAAATCAAATGTTTTCAATATGCTCATTTAAAGGTGAATTAAGGATCCTCCTAGGAGATCAATATGTTGGTTTGGGGTGTTATTTTCAGCCTTTGATACTTAGTGGATACCTTATCGTAGCTCCCAACTAGACCTTCTCTCGTTTTGAATGGCTAATCCCAATGGGTTTTAAGGACTGTTATAAGGGTTAGGGGAATAATGAGTTAGCGGTTAACAGATTAGGGATTAGGGGCTTAAGGATTATGGGAATAGGGGATTAGGGGTTAGAGGTTTAGGGTTAAGGGTTTAGGAGAATAATGAGTTAGTAGTTAAAGGGTTAGGGATTGGGGAACTATGGGTTAGGGGATTTAGGCACATTTAGGGCTAGGTGAACAATGAGTTAGTGGTTAAGGGATTAGGGATTGGGCTTAAGGGAATAATGAGTTAGTGGTTCAGGGTTTAGGGATTGGGGTGTTAGGGGTTAGGGGATTTACTTGAATTTAGGGGTCAGGGGTTGAATAATGAGTTAGTGGTTAAGGGATTAGGGATTCGGGGCTTAGGGGT
The DNA here is from genome assembly GCA_034641835.2 of Pinus albicaulis. Lineage (NCBI taxonomy): Eukaryota > Viridiplantae > Streptophyta > Pinopsida > Pinales > Pinaceae > Pinus > Pinus albicaulis. The sequence continues at coordinate 1,215,686,205 of CM076579.1, forward strand.
TAGGGGATTTAGGCACAGTTAGTGGTTAGGTGAAAAATGAGTTAATGGTTAAGGGATTACGGATTAGGGGATTAAATGGGTTAGGGGTCAGGAATTAGGGTTTAAGGGGTTAGGGGTTAATGGTTTAGAGTTTTAGGGTTTATGGGGTTAAATGGGTTAGGGGTTTATAGGTTTAGGGGTAATGGGATTTAGCAGTTAAGGATTTTAGGGATTATGGTTTAGGGGGTTAAATGGGTTAGGGTTTTATGGGTTACAAGGTTAAATGGGTTGGGCATTGGGAATTAGAATTTAAGGGGTAATTAGGAGTTAACCAGACCCAACCACACATGACTTCACCCAAACCAACCTCCCGAAGGCATTTCCTCGAGCACCCTCACATGACCTGACCCGACCCACCCGAACGTGTTTCCCTGGGTGCCCTCACATGACCCGACCCGACCCGAACCAAACATGTTTCCTTTGGTGGCCTCACACGACCCCAACCAACTTGCACGAATGTGTTTCCTAGGGCACCCTCACACGACCCGACCCAAACCGACCCAGCTCGCCCAAAAATGTTTCCTTGGGTGCCATCACACGACTTGACCCAACCCAACCTGCCTGGACACGTTCCTTGGGTGCCCTCACACGACCTGACCTGACCCGACCCGACCAAATACATTTCCTTAGGTGCCCTCACATGACCCAACCCAACCCAAACCCACCTAAACATGTTTCCTTAGCGCATATCGCACAACAAGACCCAACCTGACCCGCCCAAACGTGTTTTCTTGGAGCGCCTCACACGGCACGACCCGACCTGACCCAATTTGGCGCCCGAATGCATTTTCCTAGCTGCCCTCACACGACATGACCCACCTGAATGAATTTCCTTAGGCGCCCTCACATGACATGACCTAACCCAACCTGCCCAAACGCATTTCCTTGGGTGCCCTCATGGCACGACTTGAGCTGATCGACACAAACATGTTTCCTTAGGTTTCCTCACACGACCCAACACAACCTGACCCAAACCGACTCAACCTGCCTGAACACATTTCCTTGGGCACCCTCACATGAACTGACCCGACCCAACCTTGTTGAACTCATTTCCTCAGGCACCCTTAGACGACGTGACTCGACCTCCCCAAACTCATTTCCTCGAGCGGCCTTAGACGACCCAACCTGACCTCATTCGAATGTGTTTCCTTAGGTGTTCTCACACAACCCGACCCGACCCGCACGAACGCATTTCCCAGGGCGCCCTCACAAGACCCGACCCGCACAAACGTGTTTCCTAGGGCGCCCTCACATGACTCGTCTCGAATCGACCCGGCCCGCCCGAACGTGTTTCCTTGGGTGCTGTGGCACGAACTGACCCGACCCAACCTACTCGGATGCATTCCTTGGGTGCCCTCACATAGCTCAACCAGATCGGACCCGACCTGAACCTACCCAAACATGTTTCCTTGGCCCGCCTCACATGGAATAACCCAACCCGACCTGACTCGGTGCCTAAATGCATTTTCCTAGGCACCCACACACGACACGACACACCCAAACATGTTTTCTTACACGCCCTCACATGACATGACCCAACCCAACCTAGTCAAACGCATTTCCTTTGGCACCCATACATGGCATGACTCGACCTAACCCACATGAGTGTGTTTCCTTAGGTTACCTCACACGACCCGATGCGTCCTGCCCGAACGCGTTTTCCTAGGTTCCCTCACACAACACGACCAAACCTGACTCGACCCGTCGTGCCAGAACGTGTTTCCTTGGGAAGCCTCACACGACATGACCGAACCCGACCTGACACAACATGGGCGGTAAAAACTTAGTATTTTTCATATGAGCACCCTCACATGACCCGACCCCACCCGACCCGCCTAAACGTCGAAGGCACGTGGGAGAAAATGGAAAATGCGTCGCACGAACATGCAGTACAAGGCACATGGGTAGTCAATACAACTTAGCATTTTTTATACAGACAGCCTCACACGAACCAAACCTACCTGACCCCACATGCCCGAACATGTTTCTGTGGGCACCCTCACATGACTCGAGCCAACCCAACCTGCCTGAACCTGTTTCGCTAGGCGCTCCTATTGAATAATGGCTTCAATTCACTCAATATCCTACATGAATATCTTAGGAATAAAATGTTCATGACAAGTAAAAGAATCTCTTGCTTGCATGTGGGCCTCAACTAAGAGGTTGAAGCTAGATTGTTGGCATCATGGAGTGGTAACAGAGGGGTGACCTCTGCTTCTTCCTCAACGAGGGGTGGTCTATCTTCCACAAGTCATGATGTATCAAAGAAGCCTACTAGGGGAAGGGAAGGAATTTGGATGGGTAAGAGGATGAGGATTTCCTAGTTGATTTAACATAAATTTTGAGGGCCGATGAAAAGGACATCAAAGAGGGAGATGAATTTGGCATTAGGGAAACTGAAAATAGGCAAGAGAGGAGAGGCAATTGGGATGTGAAGCTTGTGAAAAGGTTGAAGGGATGACATGCATGAATATAGGAGAGGGTAATAGAAAGGTTGAGCAGAATGTTAGAGAGGGAGAGCTATTGAAGGCATAGAATGGATAAAAGGCGAAGTCCTTAAGGTCAAGAGGCCTTCACTAAGAAGCTGAATCACCAAGTTTATTTCATAGATTGCAACCTTCACGGAATGATATCCTCTAGCTAAAAGGGATGTTGATATTAAATAACTTTGCATGGTCATGGTAAAAGCACATGAGAGTATTGGAATGCATAATATTGCTAAGAATGGGGGAGATCAAATTACCATTATTCAAGCACACTATGCATGAATTAAGGGTATTCCACTCTACTTGGAGTTGCGATGGATATTGTGCTATGTGGAAATGCTCTTGTGTAGAAATTTACAAGGTAAGTTTCGTAGATCAAGAACCAAAGGTCACCGCTCACAAACAAATCACAAATCAGTACACTAGTATAATCACATGGTTAAAACCCTCAAAGAGGGATAAATTCCATAGCCTGAGCAAACGCGACCACTTCAGGCAATTTATTAATAAAAAGAAAAGTTACATATGTTTCTCTCATAAACGGTTTCCAGAAAAATGACCCTCCATGCTCTTTAAATAGAGATCATGGACCAATCAGGTGTTAAGCCATGGATCAAGTGTCGTTTATAGCGAGGTGAGAGATAATCGTCAGATCACTACAAATCGCGACCGTCAGATTATAAGTTACAAATGTACATGGTAAAGAAACATATTTTACCTAACTCTACACTAGACTAAGTTATTCTTAACTATTTCCTATGTGTCATAATATCCTAACATCCCCCCTTAAGAACAACTCGGGATAGGATTGAAGGATTTACAAGGGTGACACAAAAGCAGCCTATTTCCTATGTGTCGGAATATCCTAACATCTTGTTGCACAAGGATTCCATGGTGGTTGCTTCCTCAGGGAAGTGGTTAGGGGTGTTTTGACAATGAATGGAATCCATCATTTTAGCATTATGATACAAAGACTTCACCATCAACCTTGACATGGTTATGTGCAATGTTATACTAGCCTCGTACAAAAAGTAAGGTTGAAGGAAAAATTTCATGTTGAAGTGAATTACCAAGGTGACGCGCAGGTTAGTCACTAGGCGAGTGACATTCATGTTGCAACTCTTGAAAGTGTGATTTGTCACCATGTCAAAGCAGGTGGGGAGGGCCCATATTGGGCTACGATTTTTGGGGTAATCAAAATACAAATATTGCAATGGAAAATTGGTAAATATATATATCTTCAATACACAAGACATTATATTTTGAAAATTTTACAATAAAAATTCTAATTTATTCATTCATTAAATTTAAAGATATAATTTTTTAAATATGTTAATAATATATATATATATATATATATTCATTTTTAAGATTAAAAATGTTATAAGTTAAAGAGAAATTAATAACAATTAAATATAACAAATATATTATTATTTTTGTTAGCTTGACCTAGCTAACATAGTAATAGCTAACATAATAATGGTCAATTAAATCACCATAATAAACAAATAATAAATATATTATTATAATCCTATAAAAATTAATAAAATAAAAAACAATATAAAAAAATATTTCGTCGTTACAAAATGTTTATTCCGTCGTCGCTATTCTGAAGTTTGGTTCAAAAATGTCAGAACAACAACAATTATGACCTAAACATCGCAATACCGATGATTTTCCCCAAAAATTCATAATACCGACACTTATCTCCCTACCCTCGCGCTACCTACACATGTCTCCAAACGTCGCAATAGTGCCAGTTGTCTCCAAACATCGCAATACCGACCCTTGTCTCCAAAATTTCACAATTCTGACGTTGTGTCCCGAAATGTCGGTATTCCGATGATGTTCCAGACGTTGCAATGCCGACTATTTCCCTAAATGTCACTAGAGCAACTCTTTTTGGTAGTATTTTTAAAATTCAGAAGATTGGGGAACTTTCTGACAATATGTCAAAAATGTCAGAACTGAAGTGTTGGAAAATTGGCAATATGTACTAGTGTGTTGATGGGAGTGTGGAGAAATACAAAGCCAAATTTTTGGCCCAGGGCTTCTCATAGATCGAGGGGATAGATTATGATGATACTTTAGTGCCTGTCACAAGGTACTCCTCCATAAGACCATCCTTGCACTCTCATCACACATGGGCTGGCGCATGCATCAGATGGATGTGAAAATTGCATTTCTCAAATGGATCATTGAGGAAGAGGTGTACATAGAGCAGGTTGAAGGTTTCAAGATATTCAACAATGAGTCGCATGTTTGGAGACTCAAAACATCGTAGTATGGGCTGAAGCAAGCAGCCTGTGCTTGGTACACTCAGATAAACAGCTATTTCATCAGTTTGGGCTTCACCAAAAGTGAAGAAGATGCAAGCTTGTACCAAATCGTGGTTAAGGGTAAGTTATCGATCATTTTTCTTTATGTCAATGATCTAATTTTGACTGATGATGAGTAGCTGATACACTCATGTAAGGAGGATCTTTAAAGGGAGTTCGAAATGAAGGATATGGGCTTCCTTCGTTATTTCCTTGGATTGGAAATATGGTACTGGGATGGTGAACATCTTTTGTCTCAAGGCAAGTATGCAAAGGATATATTGGGTAAGTTTAACATGGAGAGTTGAAAACCCATGGACACTCCTCTTCTAGGAAACTGGAGGAAAGAGGGTGCTACTTCTGGAGAGGTAGTGGATGCTACTGTCTATCGATAGTTAGTGGGTTCGCTAATGTATCTAGTGAACACGATACCAAAAATTTGCTATGTGGTTAACTAGCTGAGTCAAGCTATGGTTAAGCCTACCAAGCTCTTTTGGAAGGTTGGGAAGCATGTCTTGAGATACCTGAGGGGAACATCAGAGTATGGTCTATGGTACAGAAGAACAGATGGAGTGAAGTTGCATGGCTTCATGTTTGCAGATTGGGTTGGAAGTCCATCAGATAGAAATAGCACATTAGGAGGGATATTTAGTATCAGGTCTACAGTTGTGTCTTGGTACAATAGGAAACAGAGATCTCTGGCACTCAGTTCAGTGGAAGCAGAATACATGGCAGCAATTAAATCTCCTTCTGAGGCTATCTAGATAAGAAAGATCTTGGTTGGTTTTTTTTGTTCTCAAGCGGAATACATGGTAGAAATTCAAGCTGCATGTGAGTCTATCTGGATGAGAAAGATCTTGGTTGGTTTGTTTGGTTCTCAGATGGATCATATAGTGATTCTTTGTGATAATCAAAGTTACATTAAACTCTCGATTAATCTTGTGTTTCATTATAGGTCCAAGCATATATATATCTAGTACCATCATCTCAGAGATTGTGTGTAGAGGAGAATCACGTTTCTTTAGTACATTCCCATGGAAGATCAGGATGCAGATATTATGACGAAGGCGCTCACGAGGAGAAAATTCGAATACCATAGAGACAGGATTGGGGTAAAGTATAATCCCTTTCTTTTTGAGAGGGAGTGTTGAGAGTCAATAATAAAAAAAATTGGCACCAATTATCCTAGTGAAAATTAAGCACCTACACTTGGGTGGGGCCCACAGGCTATTTTTAGGTTCATGTCTATTAAATGGCTATTTTTATTATCCCTTAATTTAGATGGACATTAAATTGTAATCTATTCTCAATGTGGACTTGAAAATAGTTAACTAAAGTGGAAAATCAATTAGCTAAGTGAATTTTGAGTTAGAGGTTGGTTGGTGGGACATGCAGAGTAATTCTAGTTGTAACAGAGTTGGAAGTGCAGTGGTGTATGAGTTTGTGCAAGTTGTAAATAGCTTAACTCAGATAAGTGAGTTAAACTCAGTTGTGCTAGTTTTAACTTAAGATACACTAGTGAGAGATCAAGTGAATTAAATATTAATTAATTCACATGTAGTGATCTCACATGCAACTGAAAATTTACTATTATTAACTACATGTATGTCAGATCTAATGGAGATCCAGTTGATTTCTAGGTGAAAGGGAAGATAACTATGAGTTGTGACATTATCCGATTGCACAAATGCAAGCACACACACATTGGATGTGCCCATGATACTTACGCAATTAAGGCAGGAAAGATTGCATCAATTCAAGGATTGCATTCAATAAGGATTGCACAATGAAGGCAGGCTGTCTGAAGACAGTAAATTGGCTAAGGGATTTGCCCATTTTTGTATGACAGTGTGAGGCAATTAGCGAAAGTATTGAGATATATTGTAAGAATAGTTTTGTATGTAATTTCTTCATGATCCATGATATAATATAAAATATAAGATAGTGGGGTTTTTTAGCTGTAAGATTTCCCCAGAAAATTATCTGTGTTTTGTGTGATTGATCTTTCTTCATGCTTATGTAATTGGTGATTGTGTTTTTAATTCCACAAAGATTTGTATAAATTATTCAGTATCAAACTTTAGCAAATTGTTATATCGGGTGAATCCAAGATATGCATGCATATTTTATCATTTATACACAATTTTGGTTTCTATTTAAAGTAATCTCAAATGATAAATAACATTTGTAAGAGGAACTAGTGATTATTCCTCCACCATTATCAGTATTTCCAATAGATAGATGAAACCAAAATTTAATAGTATTGATTGAAAAATATATTTTTAGATACACGTACCAAAAATTACCAAAAAATAAGGTGAACCCATCCATAAAAAACCAGAGCTCGTATTAATAGATAAAAAATGGTCATAATAGTTGTTTATGCTGGTAAAATCTATCACAACAAATAAGAACTCCATAATAGGACTCCCACCATAGTAACCCTTATAGTAAACATAATAAGGATCAATTCATTAACATGCCACATATATCGATGCCCATCAATAATAATTGATGGAGCACATACTGGCTCCTCCACATATCTTCCACATCCACGTCTAGTGGTTGTTGCTTCAACGAGTATATCATCAACATCCCTTTGGACATTTGATCGGTAACTGATGTTAAAACTAATAAATTGTGCAGCAATATTTTTGCTTCTTGGTGGAGGGGATTCAAATGATGTTTTCTCACTTGGTAAATTCCAATAATTTGAATGGTAATCAACTCTAAATTAGTGTAAGTGACAATGTCACTTGTACCATAACTCCTGGTTGCTCTAAGCCCATTAACCAAGGAAATATAATAGGCTTCATTATTTGTGGTTGTCTGTGGATTCTCTTTAGTAATCTGGTATAATTGGCTAAGTGCTTAATTATGAAGCACAGATCTTATTCATGCATGATCTCGGTTTAAATGGCGCCAAACATAGATGATGAGCATCCACTTTTGCACCATATGGAAAAGAGGAAAACAATTAAATGAAAAAAATATTTAATTAAATATAATGAGCATCTTGGTTGTAAAAATTGTTTTTTAACTCCAAAAGAATTTAGTATAGCCATATATATATAGACACACTAACTAAATTCCCTACATTTATTGACATAAAAGTAATGGAAACTGACTGTAACAATGGTGACAACTCCCTGTTATAGTGGTGACAACTCAGTGTAAAAGTGAGTTGCTACCACTGTAACAGTGAGTAATAAAGCCACAAATATAATGAACATCTTGGTTTTAAACAATGTTTTTTTAACTCCACAATTTTTTTATATAACCACTAATATATATATATATATATATATATACTAACTAAATTCCCCACATAATTTATTGGCATAAATTTGATGGGAACTCACATTAATAGTGGTGGAATCTCCCTGTAATAGTCGTGGCGACAACACCCTATTATACTGAAGACAACTCACTATAAAAGTGAATTGTTTTCACTCTAACAATGAATAATAGAACCAATAATATAATGAGAATGTTGGTTGTAAAAATTCATATAGGCAAAAATGTAATGAGCATCTTGGTTGTAATTTTTTTTCACTCCACAAAAAATTCATATAACCTCAAATATAATGATCGTCTTGGTTCTAAAATGTGTTTTTTTAACTCCTCAAAAAATTTATATAACCACACACACACAAATATATATATATATATATATATATATATATATATATATATATATATATATATTGAACATTTTGGTTGTAAAAAATGTTTTTTTAACTCCACAAAAAATTCATATAACCACAAATATATATATATATATATATATATATATACTTACTAAAGTACTAAAATCCCCAGTAATAGTAAGGTTAGAGATAATGAATTTAAGAAAAATAACAGATTTCAGGAAAAATATGATATATTAACATATATAAAATTTATATTTATAATTAATATTATAGCTAACATAAATCTTAAAATTACCATTTTTTTGAGTTTATATCTTCTTAAAGACATAATAAATTTGCATTGAATCTATATTGATCCCCAAAATCGAATAGAATTGTTAATGATGTGCATGCAATTGAAGCCCAATTCATTAGATATATTGGAGATTTGATAATAATGGATTAAAGATATAAAAAATGATACAACAATGATGTTTTCATCAACATATTGTTAATGATGTGCATGCAATTGAAGCCCAATTCATTAGATATAATGGAGATTTGATAATAATGGATTAAAGATATAAAAAATGATACAACAATGATGTTTGCATCAACATAATTTCAATCATGAGATTTTTTATTTTCTTTCCTCGGTACTTACATAGCATAGTTAGATTCTCTAATTTTATTTCAAAACGTCAAATTGGTTTTTGTTCACAAGTAACAATATTTGATAATATGTTTTTTTTCCACACAAGTATAACTGATAGGAGTGGGAAATAGTTATTAAAATTCATATACCTAATGAATTTCATAAGGTTTGTTATGGATTCCTTTACAAGGTACTTAGAAGTATTGACTTGCCTTACAATTCATAAAATAAATGAGAGCATGTATAGACTACATGTAGATGGCCCACCCTATTGATGTCTCTGTAGTACAAGTGTACCATACCATTCATTTACTTTTGCCATGGGTGATACCAATAAACTCTGTAGCATTTCACGATCAGCATTTTTAGTGTTAGTTTCTTGGTTAGTTTGGTGTTAGTGAGCTAAGTGCCAGTTGTCTTATTGGGATCTTAGTTCTTAGCAAAATTTCCTTATTTTTCATAGAGATCATAGTTTCTATAGTTTTATATTGATCTTACTTCGCTTAGCTTATTATCTTCAATTGGACTAAAGGGTTTTAGACATTTCAACTAATAATGGAACATTTCAACTTTGATATGCCAGTATTATATGATCATATAATACTGACATTTATATGGAAAGGTAGGAACTTATGTAGATGGTTCACCCTATTAATGAGTGATCTACTAAAAAATTTCAAAATAATAGAAGACTTGAACATGAGTACTTCTACCACCAATCCATACATTTTCATGTGCATTTATCTAGGAAGAAAACACCAACAAGAGGGAATGTTTGGAAGCTTAATAGTGATCAATATGATAAGGAGAGAGATCATTTTTAAGTGGAAAACATATACCATACATACATCACAAATTTAAGGTAGGCATGGGATGACCTAGGTGGGTTCGATCACTCGTCAATGGTGATGAGAAGAAAGCCTAATGATTTGATAATTTGGTGATTTTAAAATATTTTTTTGTAACATTAATAAATTATGATATAAAAGGTAAGAGTATGGGAAGACCTAAGATTGACAAAGTCAATAAATTTATAGCATTAATTTTTTCTTACATAAATCTATAGCTAGCTAATTTTGCATGCACATACTATTTTAAAACAAACTCTTGCTAACCTACAACTAGCTAATTTTACATGCACATACTATTTGAAAACAAACTAGCACTTTCTTAAGAAACCTTCACTCTCTCTTAGATAAACAAGGTTTTCTTACTATTTTAGAATGGTGTAAAACAAGTGGCAAATGACGACCAATGACAAGTGACCAAACGGTGACCAGTGATAAAAAAGTTACTACATGGTGACCAGTAAGCTGTCGCAATGGTGACCCAACTAAATGTCTTTGTGGCAACTCATGGGTCACCTGAAACTCATGGGTCACCGTTGTGGCAACTCGTGGGTCATCATTGTGGAAACTACTTGTCACCATGGCGACAACTCATGAAATAACATCCCAAAGAAAAAATCCCCAAAATAAGGAAGAATGCATTAAAAAATGGTTACTTTTAAGAAAACAATGGAAAAAAGGAAAACAATAAAAAAATAGGTTATGCATAAAGAAAACTATAGAAAAACCTTACCTTTGTATACAATATCCCTTTGCAATCCTTGTTTAATGTTTGTTGTTTTCTCGAACCCACCTAGGCCTTCCCTACTCCGGACGAATGGAAGAATGATTCGTGGGATCCTCCAAGGAATAATCCATCTCGACCAATCCGAACGCACGGGAAATAATGGAAATAACTGGCGAAATGCGTTCTACAAAAGGGTTGGAATAAACAAATAAACCCTGCGCATTCCATAAAATTGAATTTCATTTAGGCGGAAAAACCCATATCACTAAGCCACGCGTGGATCGATTTTGAAGTTAATGCAGGGGTGATTGATTCAAATTTATGAACCAGTCGTATACATATGAAAGGTAACCATTTCTTGATGTGGCCTATAGCTACGCCTTCGGCGAGGCTGCGCACGGGAGAAGGAGAGAGTGACATGTCCCGTTGCCTGACGAACGCGGCAATGGAAGCTGCATTCATTGTTGGATTCGTGTGTAGGTGATGGGTTTGCTTCATTCTGAGATGGGAAATAGTAACGAAAAAGTTTTACAGTAACTAAAATGTTTCCTAATAATGACAATGAAGGTTTGGGGGAGGGGGTGCCATGGGCCCCGCATTTGCCAGAAGGGCCTTGACGACGGCCGGGGGGCACAGAACCCAAAGTCCCTTTGGTCAAATGGTTATATCACTCAGTTTAAAAGTCTCAGTTACATTTCCTGCTCCTGAAACCTGCCCTTCTTCACAATTTCCCCATTATCCACACATCTCGCTTGGTTAGAATACAAAAATATCCAGTTCACACAAATTTGGGGCCAGAGCAAGATAAAGCCTTTAAAATTATGGAATTTTTGTATGCTTCATTTCTTTCCAATTACCCGATTCCCCTCATGGGTTGTGCAATTCGCACCCATAACGTCCCATATGAAATATCTTCTTGAATTAGCAAGGGATCGAACCAATAAAGGAAGACAAAAGGGTGGACGAAATTGCAGTCCTTCATTTCCTTACATTTATGACAATTGAATACCGAGTATTTTGGTATCGACTGCATTTGCGTTGTGTGGCTTTACGTATTTTTTTCTAATTCCTGGGAACTTGTATGAATTTTTCTTAATTATTTAATCTTTTCAAAGAGGATATACTATGTTGTATAAATTATGGTTTCAGGGATTACTTTTGCTGATGTTTTCCTTGTAGCTCTCAACTATGAAGGCACCTGATTAATTTTAATTTTCAACATACAAATAATAAAACCTCCTTAGAAGCATTTTCTGCATACCAGTTCGATGACAAAGATAAATGTGAAATGCCTAAAAATATTTCTTTTGGTATTTCAATGTCTCCTCTGGCCTTATCTTAGTGGTCACAATTGTTTCTTGCGTCGAAGATAGTATAAGTTGGGGATCTAGAATTTTATATGCATGGATATATCCACTCGTATTTTTTTGTGGGACTTTATTTTATAAACACAAACTTCCGGCAGGATTGCTTACTATCATATCTTGATACATGATTTTTGTTGGAAATATATTATTTTTTTGGACTCTGTAGAAGGGTATACAAATACACAGGAAAATGTGAATCCAAATTCGTGGAAAGTCCACACAGTAACACAAGTAGAGGAAACAAAGCTGATATTAAGTATGGTGCTCATTTGGTCTTTTCCTTCATTTTCAAATAATAAACAAGGTAGCACCGCAGATGAAAACATTGGCGTCATATTTTCTGGTCCCCAAGGCTTTTCTTCTAGCCCTTACATTTGACATAAATAACTAAAATCACTCAATTACTAAACACACTCATATATTATACACAAATGGTGTGTATGTAAACACACTCACACACTGATTACATTCAAATTACTCTATTAAATAGAGTTTCTGAGATCCAACTTATTCTTAATTTAGAGAGAGAGGTTGAGAGAATTTCTCAACCATCACAAATCAACTTCTCAAATATAGAATGTAAGAATTAACTCCAACATCCCCCCTTAATGATTACATTACATTAATTTATTGAAATCACTCATAAATAACAAAGCAATAAATCATTTTTTAGCTTATCAGTAGATGCTCCATCAAGTTGCCTCATAACCCTCGTAAAGGTGTAGTTGGCAAGTTGGATTCCCGAGTTCTCTTCCTCAACTCCTGAATCAAGGACCTCCCGAAGACAATTACTAGACAGCATCCCAATCTGTTGCATAACCTCATTAGAAGACCACTCTACGTCTTCAACGAATGAGGGATCCTTCCCTAGATCCGCAACTTCCATACTATCTCGACAACCATCCATATTGAGACTTACTGCGACTTGATCTCTTCAAACACAATTGATTGCATGTTTACAATAGTTGAACTCCTAGTCATTCTATGGTGGAGCTCCCATCCACCGAAATACATGGGTGTTAACCGTTGTACTTGTCAGTTATCTAGGGAAGTCGTCTAGATACAGAATGTATCTAGAATTAGTTTTGCAAAAATAACCTTTTTATCTAGTTTGAAATTCGTCACATAATTTACAAAAAATTTATAATACTACTTTTTAACACACAGCTAATCATGATGCCTCAACGTACAAGTCTCACGTTAGTCTCCATAATGTTGAATTTGACGCAGCAGTTTTCACAATGTAAGTCATCCACGCATTCTATCATCGATAAATGATCTCTAGGCTACATAGGCTACAAGACATAGTATAGGTACGGCTCACGTGCTCAAATTCATGGATCTGCAACTAAAACACTATCCAATAATTTCTTCAAACATGTGTAAGGGATCGAACAATGCACCGCTCCTGATAGCGATTAAACATGGTCTGCGATCAACCAAACTGGAAGACGGGGAACCAAACAGACAGATCAAAGCTTCCACCACCCGTATATTTTCACATCCGCACAGATATGGCATTTGCAACAAGCTACTGCTGAGCATCAAAATTCTTAACGGAATCAGCTGCAACAAGCTGCTCTCATCAAACATACTGTTCATCATAAAAAAAAAGCCTAGTAGACACACTGATCCATGCAACACACAAATGCGTAGACCACGGAAGGATAAGAGGTTTCCATATAAATAATCACAGCTGAAATAGATACTTCCGTAACCTCTTTGGCCAAGCACCGCGCCCCTACTTTTGTTTAGCCGTCAGAATCGGGTTTGCATTCTAGGAAGTTACAATATGTTTGCACAACTGTGAAGATAAAATGTCACTATGCACACTCTCTGCCCCTCGGCTTTCCCATAAATGGTTAGTCTAGATAGGCTCTGATACCATGATAGAAATAACTAAAATCATTCAATTACTAAACACACTCATATATTATACACAAATGGTGTATGTGTAAACACACTCACACACTGATTACATTCAGATTACTCAATTAAATAGAATTTCTGAGACCAACTTATTCCTAATTTAGAGAGAGAGGTTGAGAGAATTTCTCAACCATCACAAACCAACTTCTCAAATAGAATGTAAGCATTAACTCCAACAACATTTTCACCTCCCATAGCATTTTATGGTGACCTTTTCACTTTTGTGAGCTTCTTTTAGTAACTATTTATGATCGTTGGCTTGTACCAATGGGCAAAAGAATAACAAAAGAGGAACAAGGAATAATTTTTCTCCAAATGATTGTGATTGGTATGTTATTTTTTATTCTAATTATGTTGAATACAACTCTAACAAAAAAATAAAATAATATATTGATATATGTAGATAAAACAAAAAAATTATTTGATAGCCCCATAATTACATAGGTATAAAAAACAAAATATTTATTTGATAGCCCTAGAATTACAATCCATGTCATTGGTTATTAGTTAACTCTACAATTTTCCAACTTTAAATAGCGACTTTATTTACTTTAGGTTAATGGCAAGTAGAAAGTCTTGTTTGCCCAGATTCACAAAACTGAAAACGGGTTGTTCCATCTGGCCCTCGTTGTTATAGAGACCTTTGTTAATAGAGATGACTTCACGAGGAAGCTAAAAAAAATAACACCCTTGGTAGACTTGTTTTGGCTTTGGTGAGAAGGATTAGGAATATTTTTGAGCCGAAAGGCTCATTCTACAATTCAATATGAGGGAGATGTTAAGTATGTCATGTCCTCAAAAAATAATAAAAATAATTTAAACAATTAAAAATCTATTAACCCAACAATTAAGTGTTGATATTATAATTGAGCCGAAAGGCTCATTCTACAATCCAATATGAGGGAGATGTTAAGAATGTTACGTCCTCAAAAAATAATAAAAATAATTTAAACAATTAAAAATATATTGACCCAACAATTAAGTGTTGATATTATAATTGAGCCAAAACGCTCATGCTAGAATCCAGTACAAGGGAGATGTGTAAGTATGTCACGTCCTCAAAATATAATAAAAATAATTTAAACAATTAAAAATCTATTGACACAACAATTAAGGGTTGATATTATAATTTTATACAACTTTATAGAAATAAAAAATATATATAGAACTTAAAGAAAGTGTTTGAATATCCATATTAACTAATATATTTCAGCATGGATTTTCTCTCTCTACAGAAAGTGTGTATATATATATGTGTGTATGTGTTAACCTTAGCTTGAAAGGAAAACTTAATTGAAGGTAATGTAGAGTAGTTACTTTTTAATAAGAGGAAAATGTGTGACTAATTCAATTTTTAATATAAAATATTAATAATGATAAAATATAAAATTATACAATTTAAATAATGAAAAATTACCACATAAAACTATATTAATCACAAATTTACGAAGCAGTAAAATGTATTAATTGACATGTAATTTTTTAAAAAAGTTTGATATTGGATCTCTCAAGGCCCTTGGTAGATATGTGGTTAAACTGCATCTATATTGTTTCTACATCCCAGTGTGAAGGCTACATTAAGTATGTTCATTCCTCGTAAAATAAAAATAAAATATTCTCTAAATAGAAAAACAATGTCAGCTATAATAAAAATGAAAAAAAATATATATGCTATGCATTTTTAATTAGTTGTCCATATGACCTAATATCATGTAGAGTAATTAGAAGTAAAAAAAATATGTGAGTAAGATGTTTAAACCTTATGTTTTTAAAAAATATTTTAATAAGTGATATCAACTTTATATAAATCTATATATAGAAAAAAATGTTAAAAGAAAATATTTTAATGTATGATAGAATCAAATATCCAATGTGAGTTATGAATAAAATAATTTAATATGAATTAATATAAAATGTTTCAATACACATGTTATGTAATCTCTATAACAATCAAAAGTGAAATTTAAACAATAACAAATTTTTGTATTCTAAAATAAGTTTGCAACAAAAAGAATTTGATCCCTTTCGGCTCATGTTAGATCCATGTTTTGAGATGAATCTACGCTGGTTAGTGATGAGCTCGTACTGCTGTCACGGTGTTGATTAATATGAGCTTGTACTGCTGTCACTTAATATTCCCAATTTAAGGATGACTGAAAGATTCCAAAAATCTTTAAATCTTTGTAAAAATCTTTAAAGCCGTGCCATTGCGCTCCTTAACACGTGGTAAGCGTAGATTTTCACGATAGGCACGCTTACATGCTTCTGAGTTCATGATGGTAGTCTTGCGTTTCACGGTGGTTATAAGTCGTAGTATAATTAGATTGTTTTTTCTTATTTTTTTCCTGAATTTTGGTCATTTTTAGCTATCTAAATCATTTTAAATAATTCTTTTGTTTGTATATATAATTCTTATAAATAATAGTTTTTTTATTTGTTTAGGAATTGTTTATCTATGTAACAGAACAATGTTTTTAGTAAAAAAAATTCAAGAAAAGTTTAAGTTGCATTTTTAATGGTAAAAATAGATTCAGCGCCATCAAAAACACTTAAAACATTGAAAATAGTGAAATTTAACAACCCAAATTTTCAAAAACCTTTATCTAAATTTTTGATAATATTAACAGAATTCCTAAATAATTCTGTGAGTTTTTTAAACTACCAAGTCCAAAGTTTTTTTTTACCACACTTCGAGGTCATCATTACAGGTATCTGGAAACACGAACACTCCGAGGTCATCATTACAGGTACCTGGAGACACGAATTATGATTGGACATATGTTTATGTGTTTATTAGAATTTGGAAGCTATATTTTTTTAATATGCTTTTTATAAATTAATTTAAATTTATTTTACAGTTTGAGCTGTTTTTTTTAAAATTAATGTGAATAGACATGGTTAGATGGAGATTTTTCCTAACTTATAAATATAAGTTTTATATTTTAGAATTGATATTTAGTTAACGGGTGATTTTAAATTCAGTGATTTATATGGGAATAAAATTTTACATTGAAATACATTAATTTGAAAACAAATAATTTTATCATAATATTTTTTCTATTACTTGCAAATATTTTTTATACAGGAAATTATGAATACTATGTTATATTTTTATTTTTGTATGACACATTTTATTTTATTTATCTAGCAATTGCACCATATGTTGCAAAAGAAATGCCTTGAGGAAATAGCATAGGAAAGAGTAGCATAGAAGAAATAAGTTGTTGCAAAGAAGGAGCCATTGTGAAGGAATGAAAGGCATTTTTTTCTTCCATAGAAGCAGGTTGTGGAGGTTTAAAGATATTGATGATAAGAGTTATCAACCAGGAAATTTTGTTATATATAAAACATATATATAAACCAATATATAAACCAACATAATATGTTCACATATATAAAAAATTTGTTATAGATATTGAAATAAGAAATTGGGGGTGAAAATAGTTTGGTGATTAATAATCCTCTGAAACAAGCATGAAAAGAGCATGTAACTCAAATAAGATATTTTAGATACATTCAAGTACAATCTATCTAGCATATATGTAAATAAAGATATTTTTTATTAATAGAAATAGAGTTTACTCCAAGTTCATCTACATATTCCCATAAATTTTATATTGTATATGAATAACAATAGTCTTGGTATACAAGAAAGGGAATGCCATTTTAATTTGGAGACATTTTTGGAAGGAGATATTGTTCTTTACGTTATGGTTTATTTTCTTAACTCCAAACTTGGTTTATTATTTCTCTTTATAATAAGAAACAAAAACGTAATTTCACAATTTTAAGTTATAGTTTTATATTTTATAATTACAAATCTAGCTTCTTATTAAACTATTTTACACACATCTATTTATTCAAATAAATTATATTGTGAATATGTTTTCTCCTATTATTTGATTAAAAAATTATCGTACTCCCTACTAATTAAAACAACTATATTAATAAAGAATTGAATGCTAAAGAACTGATTTTTTGATGTATAAATTATTTGTTTTATTATTTCATTTCCTGTGAAATAATTTAATAAACTATATTCCACATGAATACCATGGGTCAATACCATGGGTTGTTTTATACATCTAAAATCAATCTAACTTATTAAAAAGAAAAAAAAAACTAACATTATAAAAAATGTATATATAACTATTTACTTGTGGATCTAATGGCCTAAAACATTTCAATTGTCTAGCATTTGATCCAATGGCTCAGACATGGACACATTGGCAGCTAGGGAAGTTGTTTTGAAATAAGGTCAATACCATGGGCTGTTTTTATAGTTTATTATTATTATTATTATTATTTATTTAATCAATTTTTATTTTTATTTTTGTGTAATTTGACATAGCCAACGTGTTAACACATGGCATTACAACATTTCTATTATACACCTAAAGATCCAATGGCTCACACATGGACACATTGGCAGCTAGGGAATTTGTTTTGAAATAAGAACGTCTTACGACGTAATTATACTGTCTTATTTTATTTTATATATATATATTCAACTAATAAATATCATCAAAACATAAATTTCAATGTTATATATAGATGAAAGTGGGGTTGTCACATCTATACATACACCTTAATAAATAAATTAAAAATTAAAAATTTTACCTATTTACCAAATCTTATACATATTATAGCGCATATGAACTTTACTGTAATTTTGAGTATGAACATTAATTTATCATTTGATATAATACTATCACCACCTTTCAATAATATTTCATTTGATGGAATATATCTCAGTTTAGCATTATTACAACCATTTATTTACTTATGTCTACTTCCTGGCTCGGCACATGTAAGTCCTGCTAGGAATTGATTTTACTAATCAATGTTTTCACTTAAGTACGTCAAGGTTGATTGCCACCCTAGCATATTGTGCATTATGCCTATGTCAGACCTTGGGTTAATAATTTGATTTTCATAATGGCAATCTATGTATGCACAACTTGTCAAGGTTAATAGCTCTGAGTTGATTTATATGATTATGCCTCTGCATTGAATGGTTGAAAACTGGTCTTAGATTTGATGCCTATTCTTTATGCTTCGTTGATTGACACCCTCGGTAATCCGACGTCTGGGAGCTTTAGGGATATTGTTAGGGTAACTGACCTCCCTAAGCCTCGCAGCTCAGTTCATTTGCCTTCTGTGAACTGAACGCTCCGCCACTCTAAAACCTCTCTCATCTTGTTTAGGGGTAAGGCCTCTGGTTCAGTCCTTGTGTGGCTGGTTTAGCTCTTACCCTCTTGTGAGGTCTATCTTCTTAACGTTTTTACAGCTCTCGAGGTTTCGATCTGTGAGGAGGCTCTTGGTGACTCTGAGCTTCCGCTCAGAGTCGCCATGGCATTGGCTTCATCGTCACTATTTGGAAAGTATGTTTCGCTCCTATTGTTTAAACTATACTTTATTGATGTGGATGTGAGTTTCGCACTCCTACGAGGGTTTATTTTTCTAATTCACAGTTCGATTTTTAGTTTGCCCCAATTGTTGGTCGTCATGAATGCCCACTCCAGGCCTGATTCTAGCTTCATTTATCACTACAGCTTCCATCCATCTCTCATTTGACAAAATTTTTTTTTCCTGTGGGTAAGTTTAATATATTTTCCTTCATCATAAGTTTTCCATACTCTTATGGGTTTTATTCGGGTTTTCAGTTTAGTTCTCTTGGTAATATAACATATTTCAATCCATAGACAACCTACAAGTTGTGCGACGCTGGTCTAATAGCGAGATTTAAGCATCCTTGCGGCATGCAGAATCAAGGCGAGGATGAGAGGTAAGTTATTTTTCATTTCCTCTATGTTTTCAAGTTGAAATGCCTCTTTCCCATTAGTGAAGATGGGTTAAACCCTATGCATGCATAGCTTTGTCAGTTGCGAAGGTTGAGGGTAAAATTTCAAGTTTAAATGAAGGGTTCTCAGAAGAGTTATGTTATTTCTATTATCCTTTGTTGTTTTGTCGAGGTTCATACTGTTATATTCGCTCGACGTCGACCTTTGGAATTCATTTTGTTTTGCCAAATGTGAAACCAACATTGTAATGTCTACGTTTTTGGTTTTAAGGTTAAACAATTGACAAACCTCTAGTCTTTGAGCAAAGAGGTTTTCCTCGTGATTCTTTTGGTCACTGTTTAAATTTATTTGAATTCATGTTACTAAACATTATTCTGGACCTTTCTATGGAATTACAATTTCAACCCCTTTGGGTCTGAACTCCATTGTATCAATTTTCTTTGTTTATACACTTATGACCCGTTATATATAGTTTGTATAATTACATTTGTTTCTTATGTACATAATCTCTATTTTCTCAGCATCTATATATGTACCTGTATTTTGTACTCTTTTAATCGTTTATTCCTTTAGAGTTGTAGAGGGTAGAAGCATTGTTCTACTCCAGACCCTATTTTCTTTGGATATGAGAATCTGATAGGAAATAATGGCCATGGGACCATGACCTGGCCTTCCTCCATGGGCTCCGCTCTAAACCGCTGAGCCTCGATACTATGCAATATTTTCATTTTCAGCATTTAGATTTTATAATTTATCATTCATAATGTACTCAGGTTTATATGTTCACCTGTCCTTCTAGCTTGGAAGAATTTGAAAACTTTATTTTCTTTGTTCCTATTTTTAGGGTTTTAATGATTACAGTCCATAGGCTACATTATACTCTTAATGCTTCTTTCTGTTCTGATTTCTGCTAGTATGACAGTAGAATATAAGATTTTTCCCATTAGTACTTACTACACAAGCACCTCTCTTGACCCACTATTCTAATAAAATCATTTCAGTTACCTGAGTCTGTCTTATGCTGGGTTAATATTATATTTAAATAAATCATACCTCTCCAAGTCAATACATTTAGAAATATAAAAACTTAAAATAGGAACTCTCTCTAGATTAACAATACACACAGATACATATACTTATCTCTTGTAAATTTTCTCTGATTGAACTGATGGTTCCTCCCAACCATGATAGATCCTATCATGTCCTCTTCTCCCCCCATGCTCCGCAACAGAGTAATCATATTTTTGGGCAAATTATTAGGAATTAAGCCTCTAGACCTCATCCAACCTATACATCCTTAGGGACTTGGAACTCCACTGGTATTCCAGCTCTCGACAACTCTCTTTTTTTTTACAGCATCCTGTTGCTAACTCTTCTCATTTCTCTGAAAAAGAACCCCTTTTCCCCTTCAGTATTTTCTTTTATCTTTTTTGGTAAAATTAACTGTCATAAATGCCTCTATCTTTACCCTGGGATCTTGGAATACGTTTCACCATTCAGTTAATGCATTTACTCAAGATAAATTCTCAGTTTTTTTTCTTATTTAATCAAAATTTAAATTAAAGTCCTATTGACAAATAATAATATTTGTTAATTCGCTTTCACTTAATAATTCATATGTATTTTGAAATTTTTTGTTAAGTATAATTAAAAATAAGATGGGGTGTTACATCTTCCCCCACTAAAGGTAAACACTGTGCTTGGTGTTACTTGATCATAGGAAACATTTTAGGATATGCTTATCACATAGAGATTTCATCCTCCCAGGTAGCCTCCTCTAAGCTAAAGTGCTTCCAATGCACCTTAACTTGGTGGATAACTCACCTCCATAGCATTATTTCTCTCTGATCGAGAATACGCTGGGGTTCTACGAGAAACTCGTCGTCTGGTTTTACCTGCAAACAACATATTTTTATAATTAACTAAATTACTTACTCTTCGTATCTGTAATCATATTGTAAACACAACTTCCATTTATGTTATGATAGTGTATCACATTTTTTGGCTCATGTATGTATCACTTCAATAGAGATACATCGAATACATTATGTAACCTTATATGACTGGGTCGGGCCAGTCAATATGCCACCGATCCTATTCATTCCAAGATATGGAATGGTCCACAGCATTTGGGAGCCAATTTGGCACAATTAATCCATTGTAGTGTACTTTTCTTGGGTTTAATTCTCACATATACATGGTCACCTATCCCAAATTCCCAAAAAGTTATTTTTTGGTCGACATACACCTTTTGTCTAAATTGGGTAGCTTTTAATTTTGTGTAATATTTATTACTTCTCGTTCCATCTCCTCAAGCATATATAGTCCTAACATCAGTTTCGTCTCCGGACTGCTCCAATTTATGGGAGTCTGACGCTCTCTCCCATACAATGCCTCGAAAGGACTCAACTTGAGATATTATGGATAACCGTTATTATAAGTGAATTCAATAAGATGTATATGCTCTTCCCACTTGGTTGGTTTCTACATTACATACATGCACAACATATATTCTAAGATATTATTTACTCTCTATGTATGCCCATTAATTTGAGGGTGATAGGAAATACTAAACTGGACTTCTGTTCCCAGGCCTGTGAACAATGCCTTCCAAAAGGTTGATGAAACATTTTCATCCTGATTTGAGATAATGACACTCAAAATTCCATGCAATTTGAAACTTTCTCTCATGAAAATATGCGCAATTTGTACAGTCTTATAAGTTGACTTCACTGGTATGAAATGAGCCAATTTTCTGGGCCTATCCATCTCCACCCTAATTGAGTCATTATGTATTTTACTCCTTGGTAATCCTATGATGAAATCAAGCAAGATGACTTCCCATTTCCACTCCGATACAAGGATAGGTTGAGGTAACCTGGCCGGGTGTTGGTGCTCCACCTTAACTTGATGACTTTCCAAACACTTGGCTAGATATTCAGCGATATCCATGCGCATTCCAGACCAAAAGTATTCCTTTCTAATTGTCTTTATCATATTTTGATTGTTGATATTCAACAAGATGATGAGCTTAGTGAAAAGTAAGCACCTTCACTAAGTGGGGCCCACAGGCCATTTTTAGATGTTTGTCTATTTTTAGAAATGGTGAGCATATTCTATAAGTTGCAGGAGGCTATTTTTAGATGGTTGATCAATTTGGAAAAATACATGAGATTCTATTTTTAGACATATGGGAAAAGTATATTTTTAGACTGCATATCTAAAAATAGATCGCATGTCGATTATTATTAGCCCTTAATAATAATTAGACTCTAAATAGTAATCTATTCTCTTGGAACATTTTATTTCAGTGAACAGATGTGGCACATCTATGGGCTGAAGGAATTACACAATTCCTAGGGTGGTTGGTGACTCATGCATGGAAGACTCAGTTAGAACTGAACTGGCATAGTTGTGACATATTTGGAAGAGTAGTTATGGGAGTTGTTATTTAGTTTAACTTAGTTAAGTTAGTTAAACTCAGTTGTGCTAGTTGTATCTACTTCTAACTAAAGATACACTAGTGAGAGTTTAGTGAATTAATTATTTAATTAATTCATAACTAATAACTCACTTGCAATTGAACAAATACAACAGTTAACTACTTGCATGTCAGTTCTAGTGGAGACCTAGTGCAGAGATAGGTGAAAGGGTGAGATGGACTATCTGTTGTGACTATAGTGATGCATTCAACGCATCGAACACACATTGGAGATGCCAATGAGGATTGCACAGTCAAGGCAAGGCCAATTAAAATTCATTCAGGGGTATTTTTCAGTAGGGATTGTGCATCAAGGCAAGGCCAATTCGAATTCATTCAGGGGTCTTCTTCAGTAGGGATTGCACAGTGGAGGCAGGTTTTTAGGACGCAAGAAATTGGTGCATAGATATGAAAATTTTTGCATGATAGTGTGTAATGGTTGTTGATTTTACTGAGAGCTTGATGTACTAAGCTTTGTATGAGATTGTTACATGATTCCATAATATACATAATATATGATAGTTGGGGATTTTAGCTTTAAGCTTTCTTATTAAAAAACTGTGTTTATGTGCGATTGATTTTCTTCATGTGTTTGCAACTAGCGATTTAATTTCCACAAAGAATTAAGTGGAAGGATTTTGTATTTAACATAAGATTAATTTTTTAGATTAGGATAATCCAATAATACTACCAGTATTAATAAATTTTGACATGGTATCAGAGCAATGTTAATAATTGGAGATTGCAATAGTGAAGCGGTGCTGAGTTTTTTGCTGGCGGACAATTCGAATTTGCTGCAGAAATTTCTTGGTACGACAATTGAGTATTCATTGAAATGGATTTCAATGGGTTGCGGTTGGAGTATGCCCTTGAGGGTAGCTCTAACTACATAGCCTGGAAAGACAGGATGGGGGTGGTGCTTGAAGATAATGGACTAAAGGAGTGCATCGATATCAATGTTCCTAAGCCTATTTCTAGTGATGCTACATTACTTGACGCATGGCAAAAGAAGGTATCGAAGACAAGAAGAATTATGTTGGATGGTGTGAAAGACCATATTGTGTCAAGCCTTCACAGGAAAGCCACTCCATTTTCAATGTGGAAGGCTTTGATAGTTCTGTTCCAAAGCAGCAGCGACCATAGGAGGTTGGTGCTGAAAGATAAGCTCAAAAACATAAAAATGGAGAAGGGTGACATTATTCCAAAATATCTCATGAAGTTTGTCCAATGTAGGGATGAGATGGGTAGTGTGGGAATCACAGTTGCGGATGATGACTTGGTCATATTGGCTCTCCTTGGGCTTCTGAAGAGTTGGAACAGCTACGAAGACTCTGTCAATGGAGGGGAGAAACTACCGGATTAGGAACGACTTTGGTCTGATCCTGTGTAGGAGGAGATAAGGCAGAATACCAGGGATGGCTCTTCATCGAAGAATTATGATGAAGAGAATTTCGCTTTGGCTGCCAAAGCAAGGAAAGGCAAGGGGAAGAAATCCCATCCAAAATACGAGGCTAAAGGCAAGAAGATGGATTTGTCCAAGGTGAAGTGTTTTCACTGTCAAGAACATGGGCATCTCGCCACTAACTACCCATAGACAAAGAAGAAAAAGAAGGTTGTTGGAGCTGCAATGGGTGAGGCCTTAGTCTCGCAATTTGAACTTGATTTCTCTTTGATCGCATCCTTGGTTTCAAGTGCAATGGGATGGTATCTTGATAGTCATGCTTCCTTCCATATGACGGGAGACAAAGAGTTGTCTAGTGAATTCGAGGAGAAAGATCTCCAAATGCATATAGAGATGGGCGACGATGGTAGATACAGTGCGATAGGCATTGGAACCATTACCTTTGAGAGGGAGCCAGGTAAACCATTTCTGTTGAAAGATGTTATGCATGTTCCAAGTCTGAAGAAGAACTTGGTCTCGGTTTCTATGTTGGAGGATAGAGGTTATGACGTTGTTTTCAGTGAAGGAAAAGCCTTCCTACGACATAAAACGATGGGTAAAACCAAGAGGATAGGGATTCAAGTTAAGAATCTCTAAAAGCTAGAGGTATATGGTTGCGTTGCAATGATGGGCAAAGCAGAAGAAGTGGTGAGCTGGGATGAGGGTGAATTATGGCACAGGAGATTGGGCCATCTTCACCATGGTGCCTTGAAGATTTTCTAGCAGATTTCTACTGGACTTCCCAAGGGTACTCTTTCATAGTCAGATCAGTGCAAGGGATGTACTGTGGGTAAGTTTGTGAAGATCACCTTTCATGAGAAGCAGAACCATACTTCGGTGATCCTAGAGAGAATTCACACAGATGTGTGTGGACCTTTCTCGGTTGATTCAACAACAAAACATAGGTATTATGTTATATTTGTTGATGACTATTCTCATATATGCTGTATATTCTTCATGCAGAAGAAGATTAAAACATTCTCAAATTTCTATGAGTTTAAAGCATTGGTGGAGAAGGAGTTAGGGAAGCAAGTGAAGGCTCTACGGAGCGATAATGATGGTGAATATATCTCGAACAAATTCAAAGTCTTATGTAGCAAAGAAGGAATTCGAAGAGAACTGATAGCACCTCATAACAAACAATCGAATGGGGTCACAGAGAGGAAGAACAGAATGATCGTGGGTACTGCACGAGCTATGCTACATGACCAGGGCCTACCGATGCACTTGTGGGCAGAAGCATGCAACACTGCGATTTATGTGCAAAACTGTTGTCCTCATTGAGTACTTAGCATGAGTACACCTGAATAATATTTTACTGGTAAGAAGCCCAATATTTCTCATTTGAAGATTTTTGGCTCATCTGTCTACATTCATGTGACAAAGGGCACCAGGAAGAAGCTATAGCCGACTACAAAAGTTGGGATATTTGTGGGGTACACAGAAACACCCCATAATTATCGTGTGTATTTTCCAAAAATTCAGATGACTGAGGTGCAATGGGATATAAAATTCAATGAGGTGAAGGCCATGAAGTTGTCACTTGAGAGGGAGCTACACTTACATGCAGAGATGAACTTGTTGTTCCCAAAGATGAGCCTCTAGATGTGGATCAACCATAGGAGGAGATTCATGGAGTGGAGTAATGCACTCATGCAAAACCAAACATCAGAATAGGCAGAAAGCATACCACAGAAGCTGAGAGACTGAAGCTTGATGCGACATAGAATGTAGGAGTCCCTACATCACAACGCAGATAGAGACAATCACCTGACCGATTTACTGGATACATGGTTCTTATGAGAAAGTGTATCGTGATAGAGCCATCTTCTTTTTAAGAAGCAGCGCATGAGCCCACATGGATAGATTCCATGGTGGAGGAGTATGACTCCATTGTCAGAAACAATGCTTGGGAGATTTTTCCAAGTCCGGTGGGTAAATCAATGGTAGGTTCAAGATGGATTTACAAGGTAAAGTAAGCTACTGATGGGAGCGTGGAGAAGTATAAGGAAATACTTATTGCCCAGGGATTCTCATAGATTGAGGGGATTGATTATGAAGAAACGTTTGCACCTATCACACGGTATTCTTCCATAAGGACCATCCTTGCTCTCTCAGCACATATGGGTTGGCACATTCATCAGATGGATGTGAGGACTGTGTTCCTTAATGAGATCATTCATGAATAAGTGTACATTGAGCAGCCTGAAGGATTTGAGATCTCCAGCAGCGATTCGAATGTGTGTAGACTCAAAAGAGAATTGTATGGGTTGAAGCAAGCACCATGAGCTCGTTATACTTGAATCAACAGCTATTTCATAGGACTTGGCTTCACTAAGAGTGAGGCGGATGAAAACCTGTACCAAATTGTGGTGGAGGGTAAGATTTTAATCATTGTTCTTTATGTTGATGATTTAATACTAACAGGTGATCAGAATTTGATACACTCATGCCGGGAGGATCTTGCAAAGGATTTTGAGATGAAGGATTTGGGCCTTCTTCATTATTTCCTTGGATTGAAAATATGGCAGTGAGAAGGTGAACTGTTTTTGTCTCAAAGCAAGTATGATCAGGAGATACTTGGTAAGTTTCGCATGGAGGACTGCAAGCCCATGGATACTCCTCTTCCAGGAAATTGGAGGAAAGAGGATGCCACATCGGCAGAGGTAGTGGATGCCATTGTTTATCGACAGTTGGTGGGTTTGCTCATGTATATAGTTAATACAGGACCGAGCATATGTTATGCAGCGAACCAGCTTAGTCAAGTGATGGTTAAGCCTACCAAGCTCTTTTGGAAGGAAGGCAAGCATGTCCTGAGGTATCTCAGGGGCACATCTGAGTATGGATTATGGGATAGATAAACAGATGAGGTGAAGTTACGTTGCTTCATGGATGCAGATTGGGCAGGTAGCCCATCGGATAGAAAAATCACATCAGGAGGGGTTTTTCAGCATTGGATCTACAACAATTTCTTGGTACAACAAGAAAAAAATATTCGTGGCACTCAGTTCAGTGGAAGCTGAATACATCGCAGCAAGTCATGCTACATGTGAGGCTATCTGGATGAGGAAGATCTTGGTCAGTTTATTCGGTTCTCATTTAGATCCTACAATGATAAATTGTGATAATCAGATTTGCATTAAACTCTCGATTAATCCTATGTTTCATGATAGATCTAAGCATATAGATATCTGGTATCATCATATCAGAGATTGTGTGTAGCGGAAGATCATGTTGCTTCATTACATCACTACGGAAGATCAGGATGCAGATATTCTGATGAAGGTGCTCAGCAGGAGAAAATTCGAATACCATAGAGGTAGGATTGGGGTGAAGGATAATCCCTATCTTGTTGAGAGGGAGTGTTGAGATTCAATAAGATGATGAGCTTAGTGAAAAGTAAGCACCTTCACTAAGTGGGGAGCACAGGTTATTTTTAGGTGTATGTCTATTTTTAGACATGGTGAGCATATTCTATAAGTTGCAGGAGGCTACTTGTAGATGGTTGATGAAGTTGGAAAAATAGATGAGATTCTATTTTTAGACATATGGGAAAATTCTATTTTTAGACTGCATATCTAAAAATAGATCACATGTCGATTATTATTAGCCCTTAATAATAGTCAGACTAAATAGTAACTTATTCTCTTAGAGAAATTTGTTTCAGTGAACATATGTGGAAAATCAATGGACTCAAGGAATTACACAATTCCTAGGGTGGTTGGTGACTCATGCATGGAGGACTCAGTTAGAACTGAAGTGGCAGAGTTGTGACAGAGTTGGAAGACTAGTTATGGGAGTTGTTATTTAGTTTAACTTAGTTAAGTGAGTTAAACTCAGTTGTGCTAGTTGTATCTAGTTCTAACTGAAGATACACTACTAAGAGTTTATTGAATTAATTAGTTAATTAATTCATAACTAATAACTCACTTGCAACTAAAAAAATACAGCAGTTAACTACTTGCATGCCAGTTCCAGTGGAGAGATAGGTGAAAGGGTGAGATTGAATATCTATTGTGACTATAGTGATGCATTCAATGCATCTAACACTCATTGGAGATGCCAATGAGGATTGCGCAGTCAAGGCAAGGCCAATTCAAATTCATTAAAGGGTCTTCTTCAACAGGTATTGCGCAGTGGAGCCAGGCTGTCAAGAGGCAAGAAATTGGTGCATAGATATGCAAATTTCTGCATGAGAGTGTGTAATGATTTTTTATTGTACTGAGAGCTTGACATACTAAGATTTGTATGATATTGTTACATGATTCCCTTGACATACATAATATATGATATTTGGGGATTTTAGCTTTAATCTTTCCCGTTAAACAACTATGTTTATGTGTGATTGATTTTCTTCATGTTCTTGCAATTGGTGATTTAATTTCCACAAAGAATTAAGTGGAAGGATTGTGTATTTAACATAATATTAATTTGTGAGATAAGGATAATATAGTAATACTATCAGTATTAATAAATTTCTACATTGATATCCGAGGTGTCCCGCATAAGGGCTCCGATGGTATTCATTTAGAATCAGCTCCTTTAAACTTCTTTGGTTTGGTACAAATATATTTCCTAAGAATATCAATAATTTCTTTTCATTTACACTATACTCTGATTGTTTTCCTTATTTTTCAGCCTCCTTGGCTTGCTGCCACAAAAATTATATTTAGAATCCTTCTCGGTTGCCTCCAAGATTTTCTCCTAGACCTTTGATTCATCTTGATTAAAATAAAGCTCATAGATAAATGAAGTTTCCTATGTATGGAATCTACTATGTGGTTTCTTTACCTTTTACATTTTTTATATCAAAATCAAATTTTCTTAAGAATGCATTCCATCTGGCCTGATAGGAATTTAATTCAGCTTGTTTAAAATAACTAGTCAAGATACTATGGCATGTTCTTAATACAAACCTTTTTCCTAGCAAGTAATGTCTCTAAAATCGGAGGGCATGCACAAATGTTGTCAACTCTTAAGTCATAGGGAGAATATCTCTGCTCATGATCCTTTAGCTTTCTGGAATCATAGGCTATAACTTTTATATCTTGAGATAATACGTCTCCTACACCTTCCTTAGAGTCATTGGTGCAGACTTAAAATTATTTAGCAAGATCTGCCACTTTCAATAGAGGTGCAATCATTAATCATTATTTTAACCGTTCAAAGCTTCTTCGACATTCTTCAGTCCACTTAAAAATAGGCCCTTTTTTTTTTGGAAGGAGGTAACACTACAAGAAAAAAGGACATTGGTGAGGGGAAAAAATGGTCACCATAAGCTCATTGGTGAGGGTCAAAAGAGTCTTCGTCACCAAAGGTGGCGTAGCCGAAAGTATAGGTGTTGTGGTGACATTCAAGGTCCGTCACCAATAATGATTTATAGTGACGGATAGTGACCATCACCATTTCATATGAGCAATGGTGACGGACAATAGCCTTCGTCACCAAAAAACTGAACGTCACCAAAGGTGGCGTCATCGAAAGTATGTGTTGTGGTGACATTCAAGGTCCGTCATGAATATTGATTTATAGTGATGGATAGTGATCGTCACCATTTCATATAAGCAATGGTGATGGACAATAGCCTCCATCACCAAAAAACTGAACGTCACCAAAGGTGGCGTCACCGAAAGTATGTGTTGTGGTGACATTCAAGGTCTGTCACGAATATTGATTATAGTGATGGATAGTGACCGTCACCATTTCATATGAAAAACAACGATTTTTTGTGATGGACCTTTCATGGTCGTCACTATTGGTGCATATATATGGCGACGTTCATTGACCGTCACCATAAACTCATTGGTGACATCAAGGTCCGTCACGAATAATCACTATAATGATAAACGATGACCCTCACCATTTCATATCAACAAAAACGATTTATGGTAATGGAACCTTTATGGTCGTCACTATTGATGTGTATATACGGTAGCATTCATTGACCGTCACCATTTAATATTTTGGTGAGGGTCGAAAAATTTCACCATAAGCTCATTGGTGATGGTCATAACAGCGTCCGTCACCAAAAACTAATCGTCGCCATTCCATATGAATAACAGGGCACGATGGAATCGAACCACCAACCTCTTGCTTGTAAAGCAGGTGCTCTTCCATTGAGCTAGCACCCTTTAAAGAATTATACTTTTAAAAATTATATCTTGAAACTTTATAGATTGTAAATTCTACAACTTTCAATAAATTAAAGTCTTGACAATCTTTTACTAAACAACAAAAACATCATTGAAGTTGCATGTCCCTACGTAATGGTTATGGAAGTTATGAAAAGTGGTTTGAGGGAAAAATAGTTACGTATAAGAGACACTACAACAAACCAACTCCTCAATGTTTCTCCAATGACTACCCAAGAAGCTCCTCACTGTTGCTCCAAATATTTCCCAAGAGACTCCTTAATGTTGCTCCAAAAACCAACTCCACCTTCACAAATGCTCACACTAATGTAATGAGGTAGTTGTGAGGAAAAGAGAGGGGTTGGGTAGCTTTTATAGATTTGAGACGGGTTAGAGGGCATACCAAAACCCTAAAATCCAACTTAAATATAATTTGGGGTCTGAAATTCATCGTTTTGGTTGGTCGCGATCGAGTTTGACTGGCTCGGCCGAGCCAAGACGGACTTTATCAAGCCGACCGGTTTGTTACCGAACCGGCCGAGTTAGTGACCGACTCAGTCGGTTCGGTAACAAACCGGATTTTGGCCCAATTTTTGTACCAAGCTGACCCAATCGGGGGGTTGGCTCGGGCAACTTGGCGGAATTTTAAAACATTGGTTGAAACATCTCTGAAGATTTCCTATTGTCTAATAATCAATGGCTAATTGTTCTAAGAAGGCAAGTGCTCTAAATTTTTATTTAAAGCTAGCATTTATTATCTTGTATCTTGTAGCTATTGAGTAATTGTATCATTAACATCTCTTGTTTATTACTGTCACTTGTTAAATTGGAGCTTGTCTTGTGGTTGAGATTTCCGTTTATAAGCATTGTAATGTACTTTATATCTTAAAGCAAATCCTAACCAAGTAAATTTGAGTAATCTCACCTAAATACACACTCATTCACCTTGCATAACATTCTAAGCTACTCTTGCATATAATAACTTACTTCCAAGCATAAGCTTGGTTGATAGAAACAATAGGACCTCTTTTCTAAATTTAGCTTGAAGGACTTAGCACCTCTTTAGTGATTAACACAATGAACTTGCAGTCGTCAGAGCCACAGTCTCTGCAGTGTCAGAGGCATCAGGTGGTTAGTTTTGAATTGTGTAGCTTGGGAGGTACTTCAAGCCCAAGGGTTCGGGGTTTGGAGGACAAAGTGCCCCAAGGGCAGCTTGTGGGCTTGGAACCCGAGTGTGGGATTTTGGCACCCAATGATTTTTGGGACACAACCAAGAAGAAGACACAGCATATGATGGGCAAGGATGATAGTTCTCAGCGATACGATTCTAACACATCGAAAATATTCTGATTCCGAGTTGTCGTTTGGGAGATATGAATTTTTGAAGATGACATAATTATTAATTCGCCAAGTAGGCCGACTTGAAGGAATTTGGAGATGTCTCTTCATCATGATTTCGTGGAGGATAACTTGTCTATAAAAGGAGGATGAGTTATTATTTTTTAAGCATCCGAATTGGGAAAGTACATCTCTAAATTTGTTTGGGTTTAGCCGCAGTTGGAAGAGGCCTTGTAAGGAGAAAATTAGGATAGCGTGGAGGAGGCTTATTTGCATAGAGGAGAGGTTGAGTTGTTGTAGGTACAACGTATCTCTTCTAGGTTTTTTTAGGCCTCATTTAAGGTTTTTCCCAAGCTCAGACTTGCTAGAACAGAGGCCGCAGGAAGAGGAGATGTTTGCAGACTGTTTTGAGGGCTGCACATGGAGAAGGAAGGTGGATTGGGTATGATGTAAGGGAGCCGCAGTGGATTGTGGTAGGCTGCAAGCCTAGCCACTCCAAACAGGGCATCGTGGAGTCTTTAAAGGCTGCAACATGCCCACAACAACAACCCATACATAGGGCACCTTGTCTTGCCTAGGTCACAGCTAGAAGGAGGTTGTCCAGTGGCTGGTTAGTGGTTGTTGCAGCCTGCAAAGTGCCCTAACCAGGACAGCAATACTACAGTATTGTAACAGAAGTGTTTGTAGAGGTGTATTGGGTCAAGAAGTGACCGAATCAGATTAGTTTGGTTGTTGACTGTGGAAGCCAAGTAGTGAAGTGGACAAGGGTGTCGAGAGCACTTCAAGTGGTGGCAGAATCCGCAGTGGATGGTTGGGTGTCATAGATCTGTTGGAGGGTAGCGAGATTGGCTACCCAAAGTAGCCCTAGACAAGCTATCTTGAAGGACGAAGAGCCGTTGAAGGTTGGGTGAAGGATAGGGCCGAAGTGCAACACTCTGATGTGTAAGAGTTGTTGCTAGCCTGGCAGATTGGAGCTCGGGTGTTGGCTAGCCTAGAGAAGCAGATTGGATCATGCCGAGTTCACTCTACAGAAGGAAGTGTAGCAGTGGTAGGGGGAACCCCCCTGGAGTCTTGATGTGTAGATGCCTTGATGGCCTAAGGCACTGCTAATGAGCAAAATGGAAGCGAAGGACCGGCAGGACGAAATACGACATTGTGTTTGTCAATGTATCTTGTTTACCATAGACTATTGTATTATTCATATTTGATCTAATATAATGAAGATTGGGGATTGTACATTATTATACAATTTTGTTTAAAACTATATCTATTGTGCACGTGATTTACTGCTTTATATTTTCAATTGTGCAAAGTAGTTTATGGTTGAGATTCTTGGTTTGTTAGCATATGTGATTTAAGACTCTAACCTAGATCCAAGGTCACGAAAATTCAACATGGTATGAGAGCGTATCTGAACTACTTTGGAAGCTAGTAAATCAAAGTTTACGCAGAAAAGTACAATGTGAGAGGGAGTTGGTTGCATTGTGAGTTAAAGAAGTCACTACAATGTCGAAGTTGCAGGAAAGTCCCCGGTATGAGGATAGGTTGGAAGGGTTGTCCAACTATACTCTTTGGAAGGAAATGATCAAGTTAGTCTTGTAGGTCAACAGGATCTGGGATTTTGTCGAGAAGCAAATCGAGAAACCAACAGACCCTAAGGAGTTGGATGTATGGGAATATTTGGATATGAAGGCAAGGTTTATCATCCTTGACAATGTGAAGGATTCCTTGATACCGCATGTGTCCGGGAAGAACAATGCACATGAGATGTGGATGACTCTTCAGAATTTCTTCTAGAACAAGAACGAGAACTAGGTGCTGGTAGTGGAGGATAAGTTTAAGTCCACCAAGATGATACAGGGCGAAGGAACGACTTCGTATCTGACGAGGTTGTCTCAGGTTCGAGATGAGCTTGTTGTCGTTGGGGTCAAAGTTTCAGATGAAGAGATGGTGAGGATTTCCTTGAAAGGGTTCACCTCGGAATGGAAACATTTCATCAAAGGAATCGTTGCCCAGGAGAAGTTGCTAGACTAGAATAGATTGTGGGATGACTTCATTCAGGTAAAATTGCAAGACGAGGATCTTCATTCTTCCAAGAAGGAAGATGAGGACGTGGAACTTGCAAACAGAATGAAGGGTAAGAGAAAGAAGGACTTGACTAAAATCAAGTGTTTTCACTGTGGTGAAATGGGTTATTTTTCTTCGAATTGTCCGAAGAAAGAAAAGGAGAGAGAAAATAAGAAAGGGAAGCAGGTTACTTTTCTTGTTAATAAAGCAAAGAATGATGATGTCACTAGAAGATTGGAAGAATAAGAAGAATACATTGCTATGATTTCTCATTTCTCGCAGGGTACTATCCGAGAGGATGGATGGTGCATGGACAGTGGTGCGATGAAGCATATGACTGGATCACAGGATTTATTTGAGACTCTTGTTGAATGGGACTCGAAGTTGCACGTGGTGTTGGACAACAAGAGTCAGTTGGAGATCCGAGGATTGGTGGTGGTGCCATTCAGGATGGAGAGGGGATGTATGATGCAGGTCCAGGATGTATTGTTTCTACCAGGACTCAGATATAGTGTGATATTTGTCTCAATGATAAAGAGGAAGGGGTTTGAGGTCTTGTTCCAGGATGGGAAGGTAAGACTCAAGCCTAGAGGCTCTAATTCTGATGGGATTGTGCTTGGAGCCAGGGAGCATGGTCTCTATAGGTTGACGGGCAAGCCTGAGGATCATGGGAAGAAGAAGGGATAGGTAAAGGTTCTAGAAAAGCAGCAACAGGTGCAGGTGCAGGTGCAGCTACAGGTGCAGGTTTTAGAGGAGAAGGTACAGGTTCCCAAGAAGAAGGTACACTTTTCCAAGAAGTTCCAAGTTCCAGAGGCTCAGAGGGAGTCGAGTTTTAGAGGGAGTTTGCAGATATAGAGGAGACTCTGCAACCCAAGAAGAGTGCTTGGTCAACGGGGAGCAAGGGTGTTTCCACATCCAGCAAGAAGGAATCGTGGCTAGATTGGAAAGCGATTCAAGAGTAGAAGAAGAAGCAGGAAGCTTCCAGTAACAACGACACTTCCAAGAAAAGCATAGTGCATGCTATAGGGATTGCTGCAATTGTGAGCAATAGGAGTTGGGAAAGTGTTACGAGCAGTGATGATGAAGGCAAAGTACTTCCTTGGCATGGAGGTACCTCCCTCGCTAACAGGGAGTGTTGAATTGTGTAGCTTTGGAGGTACTCCAAGCCTAGGGGTTCTGGGTTTGGAGGACAAAGTCCCACAAGGGAAATTTGTGGGCTTGGAACCCAAGTGTGGGGTTTTGGCACCCATAGATTTTTGGGGAAAAACCAAGAAGAAGACACAGCGTGTGATGGATGAGGATGATATTTTTCGACAATACGATTCTAACTCATCAAGAATCGTCTGATTCTGAGTTTTCGTTTGGGAGATATGAATTTTTGAAGATGACATAATTATTTATTCGTCAAGTAGGCCGACTTGAAAGAATTTGGAGGTGTCTCTTCATCATGATTTCGTGGAGGATGACTTGTCTATAAAAGGAGGACGAGTTAGTATTGTTTTAGCATCTTAATTGGGCAAGTACATCTCTGAATTTGTTTCGGTTTAGCCACAGTTGGAAGAGGCCTTGTAAGGAGCATATTGCCACAGTGTGGAGGAGGCTTATCTACGTAGAGGAGAGGCCAAGTTTCTATAGGTACAGTGCCTCTTCTAGGTATGTTTTAGGCCTCATTTAAGGTCTGTCCCAAGCTCGGACTTGCTGGAACAAAGGCCGCTGGAAGAGGAGCTCTTTGCGCACTGTTTTGAGGGCTGCACATGGAGAAGGAAGGTGGATTGGGTATGTTGTAAGGGAGCCGCAGTGGGCTGTGGTAGGCCGCAGGCCTAGCCACTCCAAATAGGCCAGCGTTGAGCCTTTAAAGGCTGCCACATGGCCACAACAATAGCCCATACATAAGGCACCTCGTCTTGCCTAGGCCGCAGCTAGGAGCAGGTTGTCCAATGGCTGGTTAGTGGTTAGTGCAGCCTGCAAAGTTCCCTAACCAGGACAGCAGTACTACAGTATTGTAACAACATTGTTTGTGGAGGTGTTTTGGGTCAAGAAGTGATTGGATTGGATTATTTTGGTTGTTGACTGTGGAAGCCAAGAAGTGAAATAGACAAGGGTGTCGAGAGCACTTCAAGTGGTGGCAGATTCCGCGGTGGATGGTTGGGTGTCATAGAGTTATTTGAGGGAAGCGAGATTGGCTACCCAAAGTAGCCCTAGACAAGCTAGCTTGAAGGACGAAGAGTAGTTTAAGGTTGGATGAAGGACGGTGCCGAAGTGCAACACTCTGATGTACAAGAGTTGTTCCTAGCTTGGAAGATTGGAACTCGGGTGTTTTCTAGCCTAGAGTAGATTGGATCAGCCCAAGTACACTCTACAGAAGGGTGTGTAACATTGTTAGGGGGCCAACTGAGTTTCCAGTATTTCCAGATGAAGCTCTTGCAAGTAAATCTCTGCATAGCGTAAATGAAAATCATTGCTTGTCAAAGATAAAACTATAGCCATATAACTGAGAAATCTATTTGAACAAAAATTCATGAAAACAACAAAAATTTTGGAGTAA
This sequence comes from Pinus albicaulis, assembly GCA_034641835.2. Taxonomy (NCBI): domain Eukaryota; kingdom Viridiplantae; phylum Streptophyta; class Pinopsida; order Pinales; family Pinaceae; genus Pinus; species Pinus albicaulis. The sequence continues at coordinate 1,215,723,013 of CM076579.1, forward strand.
ATAAAATCACCTAACACTTCCACATCCCCTTCTGAGACCATATGATGAAGAAAATTTGATTATCCTGTACAAATTCCAAGAAAGTTGAAGGAGATGGCTCTATCCATGTAGTCTCAGAGTCTTTTGATGGATCACTGCCATGAGCAACCATGAAATCTATGAGTTTTTACCCACAAAAAAATTATAGATTTCAGTCTTACTCTCAGGCTCAGCTCAATGGCAAATAATGATAATCCTGTTGCAATTACGTTTTTTGACAAAAAGAAGTATGTCTCTTCCAAAAAGTGGTTACAGAGTACTCAAGCCGGGCATGACAAAAATAGTACAATATCCCAGTAAAATTGGTCCATCATTAATCAGTAATCATATTTATGGAAGAAATATTTCTTCACCTGACTGATCTACTTATTTTGTTTAACATTGATGGAAAGTCATGCAGCGCATTTTCCACATTCTATGGTGAAAGTCACAACTGTTTTTAATTGTGCCATCTTAGCAGTATAGTAACTAGCAAGCAACATAGGAAATAACAAATCTGTGAGCAAACTGCATATGTACATACTAAATACACTTCACATCATTTGCATCAAGAAAATATACCATAAGTTAAAATTAAACTAATCAAAGAAAGCCTTACGTTTCAAATAACAACATAAAGCTTCCCAGTATATTCTTACTTATCTAGACTTGCAGGAGGGCTAAGAAGAATCTCCTGCAAATGGCGTAAAAATATGGGCAGCATTGCATGAAAAGTGGGTCTCCTTGAAAGCTTGAACTGTTAACATTCACCAATAATCTTCCACAACTCTCTTGGGATTCCAACACCAACAACACTAGCATATTCAGGTGGCTGCCTTTGAGCCTTGACAACAGACCAAGAGATCTCCTATGAACTTAGGTTATTCCACCTACATGACAAATCTCATTAAATATCTAGCAAGTGTGTTTCATATAGAGGGTACCATGTTTGCACATTACAGAAGAAAAAGGGAATTGAAGATTGGACTTCTCAACTACAAACACAAGGGTAGACACAATATAACTTACGGAATTGCTCTAGTGCACATCTCAACCAAGGTGCAACCAAAACTCCAGGCATCAGATTCTGAAGAAATTCCATTTCCTTCATCCCAAAAAATGTTCAAAGAAGACTTCTTGAGTGGTTCCCAAGCTTCGGTTCAAAGAAGACTTCTTGAGTGGTTCCCAAGCTTCGGGGGCTGTATAATGAGGATTCAACATAGTACACTCCACACATGAATGTGTCCTTGTCACATCATCCTCCGGGGTTGAGCGAGGTCTTCTGCATTGAGGTTTCTTCAAAAATTATGGAAGACCAACATCAAAAACTACTGCTCGCCCTCTTGCATCCAAAAGAAGGTTGGATGGTTTGAGATTCATACACGAGACACCTGCTGCATAAAGCTCTGCAACACCATGAGAAATATCTGCACCATATCTTCATACACATTTCCAATAAGATTCATCAATGCATATTAGTATCACCCTTCTAAATATTGATTAAATCTCAGATACCATTAAAAAATCACACTTTTAATCACAAATTAAATTGCAGACATTCTACAAACAATGAACCAGAAATTAAAATCAAATTTGTAGATGCATAATCTATAATGTAGTGATATTAGAAACTATTTACTCCACTGTTTGCTGCATCCTTCACTGTTCGCTCACCATTTGTTTGCTGCCTCCTTAACTCTGGTAGAAAATCTTGTAAAATCATGAGTTTGGGGGAGGGGATGGTTTTGAAAATAAAATAAACATCATAAGAATAAGGTTTACATTTGTCTCTATCTCCTTTTGTGATGCTTCCATTAGTGAAACCTCTTCTTTTGAGAATCACCAAAAGATATAATGGGTGGCACTGAGAGGTTTCCAAAGCTTTGGGGACACCCCTGGAAACCATGTTAGATAAGAAACTAATCTCATGGAAAGTGTTCTTATGACGATTGCCATTCCATAGGTTATCATATCCAAAAACCATATAACATGAATGCATTATATTTTATGCTCTTCTAAATATCAATGCAGTTCCTAATTCTATGCATGGTCAGCAGAATGGAGCAATGTTCCATATGCCAGAGGACCCTCCATCGTGAAAGAGACCAAGGGAGGCTATGGATATTATTTATTTGCAACATCAGAGACCCTTGTTAATAAATTTGTGCAACATTCATCAGCAAGCCCCAGTTGCGGGACCAGGGAATGTACCACACTCAGTGGGTACTGTATCAACTGGTCTCTGTCTGGCATTTGAGGATGAACAAGTCAATTCTTCAATACCATTTGCAATGAGAGGCGATGTAGCTTCTACCCTTCATTTTCTAACAGTGCATATAGCATCACAGTTGCAAAAATAGAAAGAAGAGCTTGATCAATTTGTGAGGGCAAAGGCGGATCAGTTGAGGCAATCTCTTGAAGAGAAGAGGCAGAGGCATCTATCTATGCTTTCTATGATTGAGGAAAGAGTCTTGAGGCAAATAAGGGAAAAATATTCGGAGATGGAGAAGTTCAATCTTAGAAACAGAGAACTAGAGGAGAAGGTCAAACAGTTGAAACTGGAAACTTGCATATGGCAAAGCTAAGCTAAGCATCAGGAAGCCATGGTCAAATCCTTGAGAAAAACTATTTTGGTTTTACTATTTTGGTTCAGATATGGATTGTATTTAGTGCTCCTTTTTTATTATATGCATCCTTACTAGCTATACACATGAGAGAAATTTTCATATTTGTGTATAATGGTTTGGATTCATATGGATGTACATGAATATTTATTTTTTAATCAAAATTTGAATATTTTATGTATTTTTGGGTCATACAGTTTTTTCTGGTTGACACCAGTTTCCAGTTTTAGAGGTCCACTGGTCTGGTTCTAATAACAATGAAGCAAACAGGATTCCCCTTCCTTGCCCATGTCAGCGGGGAGCTCTTGTCTGACCCATTTTTGGCTCCAGGTTGTAATGATCTAAGTGAACATACATCTCCATCTGTGGCCTTGATATGTGCACATTATATATCATATATGTGGCATTTTCAACAAAATAATTCAAAACTTCCCTCGTCTAGATTGGAGGAATTCTCCAATAGTCCAAACTCTTATCTCATAAAAAATAATGTGTAAAAAGGTGAGGATAAAGCTGAATAGGTTCTACCAAAAATGTCGATGCTAGATGGTCTAACCTCCACAAAAATGCCTGCAACTTTTTCATTCTAGCCTAATTTAGTTTCAGTAATTACAGAACCTAACTTTCTCATCTCTAATCCACAATGAACCCAGGAAGTCATTCAACAGAAGACAAAGATCGTGATTTCTTTCCTTGAAATGTTAATTTTTCAACAAAAACATTCAAAATTGGAACAATAAGCTAATAGGGCTAATTATTCATGTAAATGCAACAGTGCTTCTCATAACCACAACACGGAGATATCGGTTTTCCTATAGCTATCAATCTTTCAGTGCCCTGGAAGACCACTTCTATTGTGGGTGAACCATAATTCACATTCTTTCTTCTGAAATAGACTCAACTTTTGAAGCAAACAACTGCAGTTAAAGAATATACATCTACTAATATGTACTATCAAATTAGAACTTGATTAAGATACCCACCTTGTGAACCTTGTTCCCTTTGACTACTATGAGCCTCTGATGTTGAACAGTGGAATGATTTCCATGTATCTTTATTGTTCTTATCTCTTGCTGGGAGATGTATAATAATATTTGTCCTCTTGCTTCTCTCAGACTTGCTAGCAAACATTTCAGTTTGTGTATTCACTTTCTCATGTATTTGACTGTGAGATGAATTGGAACTGCTTTTACTTTAATGACCTTTGGCATTTTTTTTGCCACTAAGTAAACCACTTTCAACTATGTTGCTTTTAAAAATCGTTTCATCAGCCTCCACTGATATCCCATATTTAAATGAACTTCTTGTTTTGGGAGGAGAATACAATTTATTCCCATCTGATTTTTGAGACCACTCCTCTTCATTGTTTTCATATATCAAACTATTTTGGTCCTGACTTGGTGTTGAATTCTCTTCTACTTTCATTTCAGACTGAAATATATGCAAAATGTTATTCAATGCCCCTGTTTTACCATTTGAATGAACTTGTAATCCTTTCTTAACAATTTTTTTATTTACTAATGCATTTTTTGAGGCCTTTTTTCCATATTCCTTTGGTTTCATCATTTGATCCTTTCCACTTTTAAATGTATTTTCAACTAAACCCTTGGATATGGATTTGGAATCTTTTGGCTGAATGTACAGGAATTCTTCATCATCATCTGATTAAGGGCAAAGGCGTATCATTTTTTGTTGTGAAGGGAGTCCAGCAGCAGCCCTAAATTTAGTCATCTGCTCCTGCTCTGTTTCATCCCTCCTCCTCCACAGATCTTGAACAACATCACCAAGATCATTAGCCTGTTCTCCAAAAGTATGAAACAAATATGTAATTGAATGCAATCAGAAAACCACTTGAATTAATGATATACATAACCATGTGACCAGGAAAACCTGATAACAGTCTCCACGACATGTAGCACATCTGTAATACAAATTTCCATCTGCTTGGAATTGCTGATACTTTTCTTCACTACATTGCAATCCAAAACCACCCATCAATACGGGGAATTAAAGAGTTATGATAGTAGCAATCATGTTACAATCCCAACATAGGTGATTAAGAAAAACTAAACATATGAATAATATAGGCATCCGTGGACAAAAAAAATGAAGAATAGTGTATAAGGTAAGAAGCTTGCAAATCAGTATGAAAAAGATTGCTAAGAAATTAGGAACTATCAAATTTTTCCTGATTTATTCTCCCTGTTTGTTGATTTTTTGTTGAGTTGTTCCAAGTTTTCCCAACTTATAAAGAAAATTATTGAATCACTGATCTTAAGTTATGCCTCACTCAAATTTAATAACTAGATAATGACAACAGTCTTACCTTTAATATTTGATTTTTCCTATGAAATCAGACACACATTTCTAGGTACACAGATAAAGGAAAATTAAGTCCTTCCCTATAACATAAGAAACTATATCCATATAACTGTAACTTGAAAATTTCCACTTTCCTTTCCATCGATTAGGTCAATCATACCTCAATCACATACAGGCATACTAACACAAAAGAGTAGTGAAGCCCAAAATTTACATTTCAAACATCTCCCAAGTCCTGAACAAGCCCTCACACTAATTCTTGTACCATTTTTTTCATTATAAACATTCACACATGCATTGTCCTGATCCATTTCTAAAAGAAAGGTCATTTTATTTGAATTTTTTCGACAGAAAATAACTTTGTTGCATATTCAGTTAATTTGTCAATTTATATTGAATTCCACGAATGCCATTGTCCAAGCAATGTTCATCTCAAGTAGTATAGGACAACAACATGATTGCATATTGATTGAAACTAAGAAACAAATCCAAATCTACTTACATGGCATTGCACAATTTGCATTTTAGAATAGTGCACATCCATTAAAGTGCAAGTTCAATAGTAAATATGACTCATCATGAAGACTTGCCATCTCTTACAATGAAAATTGCATGTTCTAGTATCTAGACTAACTTATAATGCAAATTATTGAATCACTGATCTTAAGTCACGCCTCACTCCAATTGAATCAATAGATATTGACAACAGTCTTACCTTTAAGATTTGATTTTTCCTATGAAATCAGACACACGCTTCCAGGTACACAGATAAAGGAAAATGAAGTCCTTCCACATAACATAAGAAACTATATCCATATAACTGTAACTTGAAAATTTCCACTTTCCTTTCCATCGATTAGGTCAATCATGCCTCAATCAAAACAGGCATACTTACACAAAAGAGCATTGAAGCCCAAAATTTACATTTCAAACATCTCCCAAGTCCTGAAAAAGCCCTCACACTGATTCTTGTACCATTTTTTTCATTATAAACATTCACACATGCATCGTCCTGATCCATTTCTAAAAGAATGGTCATTTTCTTTGAAGTTTTTCCTCAGAAAATAACTCTGTTGCATATTCAGTTACTTTGTCAATTTATATTGAATTCCACGAATGCCATTGTCCAAGCAATGTTCATCTCAACTAGTATAGGACAACAACATGACTGCATATTGATTGCAACTAAGAAGCAAATCCAACTCTTCTTACATAGCATTGCACAATTTGCATTTTATAATAGTGCACATCCATTAAAGTGCAAGTTCAATAGTAAATATGATTCATCATGAAGACTTTCCATCTCTTACAATGGAAATTGCATGTTCTAGTATCTAGACTAACTTATAATGCAAATTATTGAATCACTGATCTTAAGTCACGCCTCACTCCAATTGAATCACTAGATAATGACAACATTCTTACCTTTAAGATTCGATTTTTCTTATGAAATCAGACACACGTTTCCAGGTACACAGATAAAGGAAAATGAAGTCCTTCCCTATAACATAAGAAACTATATCCATATAACTGTAACTTGACAATTTCCACTTTCCTTTCCATCGATTAGGTCAATCATGCCTCAATAAAAACAGGCATACTAACAAAAAAGAGCAGTGAAGCCCAAAATTTACATTTCAAACATCTCCCAAGTCCTGAACAAGCCCTCACACTGATTCTTGTACCATTTTTTTCATTATAAACATTCACACATGCATTGTCCTGATCCATTTCTAAAATAATGGTCATTTTCTTTGAAGTTTTTCCACAGAAAATAAATCTGTTGCATATTTTCAGTTACTTTGTCAATTTATATTGAATTCCACGAATTCCATTGTCCAAGCAATGTTCATCTCAACTAGTATAGGACAACAACATGACTGCGTATTGATTGCAACTAAGAAAAAAATCCAACTCTACTTACATAGCATTGCACAATTTGCATTTTAGAATAGTTCACATCCATTAAAGTGCGAGTTCAATAGTAAATATGACTCATCATGAAGACTTGCCATCTCTTACAATGGAAATTGCATGTTCTAGTATCTAGACTAACTTATAATGCAAATTATTGAATCACTGATCTTAAGTCACGCCTCACTCCAATTGAATCACTAGATAATGACAACAGTATTACCTTTAAGATTTTATTTTTCCTATGAAATCAGACACGTTTCCAAGTACACAGATAAAGGAAAATGAAGTCCTTCCCTATAACATAAGAAACTATATCCATATAACTGTAACTTGAAAATTTCCACTTTCCTTTCCATCGATTAGGTTAATCATGCCTCAATCACATACAGGCATACTAACACAAAAGAGTAGTGAAGCCCAAAATTTACATTTCTAACATCTCCCAAGTCCTGAACAAGCCCTCACACTGATTATTGTACCATTATTTTCATTATAAACATTCACACATGCATTGTCCTGATCCATTTCTAAAAGAATGGTCATTTTCTTTGAAGTTTTTCCACAGAAAATAGCTTTGTTGCATATTCAGTTACTTTTTCAATTTATATTGAATTCCACGAATACCATTGTCCAAGCAATGTTTCATCTCAAGTAGTATAGGACAATAACATGACTTGATTGCAACTAAGAAACAAATCCAACTCTACTTACATAGCATTGCACAATTTGCATTTTAGAATAGTGAACATCCATTAAAGTGCAAGTTCAATAGTAAATATGACTCATCATGAAGACTTGCCATCTCTTATAATGTAAATTGCATGTTCTAGTATCTAGACTAACTAGACAGCTACCTTTGTTTTTAAAAATCTAGCTTTTCTAACTATTTAATGGATGGATCAAAAAGGTCTAAACTTGTATACAAAGGAATTCAGTTCATACATATTAATGCAAGGATATTATCAATATGAATAATTTTCTTCAAAACAACTAACAAGAAAAATTGGAAACATATTTGCATCCTATTTGCAAACCAATTCTATAAGTCCAAAAGTCCAAATTCTTTTATTCAACATATATAATTTGTATCGTATATGAGCTCATCTGATGTTATCTCAGCTAATACTTTATTTCATCTAAACAGCCATGATCCAAAGCAGTTAAAGCCAAAATCTTCAAATTTAGATACCTAGTGCAAATTTTATCTTAACAGTCAGGGCTAGAAAAAGCTCCCGATCACCCCAATTTATATTGTTTGCATAACATGTTGCATATGAGCAGCCATTCCCTAAAGTTTTTAAACCCAGTCCAGTCATTGCAGTTGATCGAGTTGATTGATTCAATTCACTTTCACCAGGCTACCCCACATCTTATCAAGTACCAGTAGCATAAACGCCCATTCCCATGCAAGTAACGGTTCCAGGTGCGCCCCTCCTTGTTCTATAGCCATAACCAGGTTCACCCGCAACGGATCAAGATGGAAATTCAATTGAATTCGTTGATTGAGCAATTGAATTTGATCCACCAGTATAAGCAGATCAAGCAGCCAGGGTGTAAACTGCAGGGGCGCCAGCCCGAAGTTTTTAAACCCAGTCTCTGCAAATTTAGAAATAGATATTACATTTGATCTAAACAGTATATAGTCAAGGATTGAAAAACCTCCCTATCACCCCAATTTCCTTTTGTTTTATGAGTATAGTTTTTAAGAAATAAATACCTTTATCGCCAATGTAGCCTCCTTGTCTTTTTCCCTTCTTGGTAGATTGTCCAACGCTGCAGAGAGATTCTATGTTGTGGTTGGTGAATCCCAACTCATTGTTAAATACTAGCGAAGTAGCAGAGGCACCCACACCAATGACATCTCAGGTTGTAATCGTGAAAAGGTTTAAAATGTGCATAAATTCTTTCTAATCGGTATCAATTCACTGGTTGGTGATAGTTATCCCACGGTTCTTACAAATCGCTAAAACGTGTTGGAAAATTACCATTTCATTTGGCTTAGCATCAACTTTTGAATTCTGGGCATGGTAGACATGCTGCAAGATGGCATGTTTTCTGTAGGAATAGCTCATGAACAGAGGAGAATCAACAGAATCTTCAACATATTATCGCCCATGCCTTCAACTTCGTCTTCCTCCGTGAAATATTGAACATACAACCCCTTGAGTGCCTTGTTGGAATGGTCTAGAGAGTTTTTAGGTGATATATTCCTTCTGTAAAATGAATTTGCAACGATTGGAGGCACCAGGAATCCAATTTCCTGAGTTCAACTGAAAATTCCATATGTAAAATGAAATCACCATGATTATGCACTGTGAATCCAATTTCTTGAGTTCAACCGAATCCAATTTCTTGAGTTCAATCAAGTGTATCGGATCAGACCTACTACAGCATGGACGCGCCCTTCCTCCTCCTTTCCTGAAAAAAGCTTGCAACGAGGGAAATAGAGGGAGGGAAACGAAAAAATTTGATATTCGAAAAACATAAATCCCATGAATTTTACTAGTTGTACTCAAAAGCTAAGGAGAAGGGGTTTTGAGAGACATTAGTGAATACAAACCGTACAAGAATTGTTAACGAAGGAAAATTTATTTCCTATTGACATTTTCATCATGGTGGTGTATAACTTTGTATTAAGTAATGGGTTATAATGGGGTTGGAAAATAGGATAGCTCAAAGGATTAAATGATCATGAAGGACACAAAAGCTAAAGAGCAAGTTGAATAAGTTTTGAGGAAGTAGAGATAACTAATGAGTGGTGGTTGAAATAGATGTGAGAAAATGAAGAAGGCAATGAGGAGTTCAAAATGAGATTAACGAGGAAGAGAGTAGTGAAGTGAGGATGAGAGAGTTGGAGAATTTCAATGGGAAAGGTGAGTTGGCGAGCGGATGGTTGTGAAACAAAGGGTTGATGATAAAATATATCTCAATAAAGAGTAGTAGTCAAGGCACCTCAATGAGGTCTAATGAACACACTGGAGTGGGGTTACGAGAGAGATGTGATTACAAAGTAGCAGGTTGGATAAAATGTAGGATGAGATTGTGGATGAGAAAGAATCAAATGAACTAATGGGAAACCATATCCTAAGGCCAAAAGAGGATGAAAACGTAGTAGTGGGCATGGCATTAGATGATAGAAAAGTTGGCCTTGTACCAACCCTGCCCCTTATGCTTCTTAAACACAATTAGGTAGCACTACACTAACGTGTTAATAATGGTTCAAGTCCACCTCGTAGTCAGCTTACTTATGGATGAACAATAACAATTAGAGGAAGTAGTCTTAATGTAAATTTATGTAGATGTTCTATGCTTAATGCAACTTTACTTTTATCAACAACAATCACATGAATTTACAAGTAAAATGCAGATAGAACATACCAGTGATCCTTTAGAAGACAAGTCAGAAACTGATAAAGGTGATGGTGCATTATGGCGGTCAACATGATGCTTCAACCAACAAAGACTTCACGGTCAGCCAACCCAGCATTTGTCACAACAGTCCTCAAAATAGTCACACGGTCAACTCAGAAGTCAACCTCAGAAAAGTCAACGTTGCCCAGAAAGGCAACGCAGGGCAGCAGCACTAAAAGTAAACGCAGCTCAACTTTTGGTCAACATTTGACTTCGATTCCTGTGCCAAAGAGTACGGCCTCCTTAGATCGAAGTCTCCTCCCAAATTCAGCCCAATCGGAGCATGCGTTGACCAAAGTCAATGCTGGTCAAACTTCCCCAGAAACCCTAACCGCAGATTTCTGGCTGTAGTGAATTTCGTCCTTCTTGCTGCGGTAAACTTCGATCTTCTTTCCCACGTGTGAGATGAACCTGCTTCTCAGATGCTCATATAAGAGGAGGAGATGAGTGAAGAAATGAGTGGAAAAATTCTCCAACATTGACCCTATAAATACCAATCATGAGAGGTGTGTGAAACATCTGCTAGGGGTAAAAACCTTAAGGCCGACCTGCACTTAAATTTATTATAAATCATAAATTAAAAATAAATGTTCTGCTCATCAGATTAAAATCAATTTTAGATCGATTTTACATCTGTTTGAAAGAGGAATCCAATAAAAATATTGGAATCTTCATCTGAGCATCACAAGATGGAGTTTGGACCTAGTTGTCCAAATTTAACACTCCCTCTCAACTAGGGAGAACTCCATCCACCAGTGCAATCAAACATCGTGCGTCATACTTCCATAACTTGCTTTTTTGGCCTCTTTATTTCAGAACAGTAGTGGGTCAGTCACAAATACATCATCCCTCAGCTGACAGATTCAGCCTAGAGGTCCAAAACCTCTACTAGACTCAAAGAGTCTCATCCCAACCCGAGGTTGGTTTACTTGAACCGAAGTCAGTTGGAGGTCTGAAACCTCACTATACTTGATCCCAGATCAAGTGGTTGGACCGTGCCATCCTAGATAGATAGTACGGCAATCTCTGATGCGTCCATCAGTCTTTGCTACTAGTCTCTAGCTTTTCCCACCTCATTGGCCAAATGAGAGGTACTTCCCATGAGCCCTGAACTCAATGGGTAGGATGCATATGGGGCACAGATAATGAAAGGTGAACCAACTCAAACATCATAACGGTGTGGCAGAAGCACTACAGGGTTTGGCAAGCCTAGCCCCGTGAGTGCTTATAGCTCCGAGAAGCTATTCCCAAAGCCCCCCAAAGCTCCCAGAGCTCATCGTCCAACAGGACCCACATCATAGGGTCGTTCCAAGATATCAAGACTCTCACGGAAGTTTAGGAACTTGACCTTCCCCAGGGGCTTTGTGAGAATATCCACGACCTGCTCATTAGTTCCTATATGATCAAGCCTTACGGAGCCTCGTTGTACCATATCCCGAATATAATGGTATCGAATATCAATATGCTTGGATCAATCATGGAACATTGGATTCTCAGACAAGTGAATCCCACTCTGGCTATCACAGAGTATCACGGTGGTATCTAGCACATCTCCAAACAACTCACTAAAGAGCTTTCGCAACCAAACTTCTTCACAACAGGCCATACTTACTACAATTTATTCTTCCTCAGTGGTGCTCAAAGCCACCGACTTTTTTTTCCTGCTCATCCATGAGATCGAAGCAGAACCAAGATTGAAGTAGCATCCCAATGTGCTCTTATGATCCACCACACTTCCAGCCCAATCGAAATCAGTATATCCAAGAATTGTCACGCTCCCGGCAGTGTATCTCAGCCCATGGTTTATGGTGCCTCGAAGGTATCTCAAAAGATTCCTGGCACCAACCTAGTGAAAGTGATGAGGCTCAACCATCTGTTGAGTCAAATTGTTCACTGCAAAACATATATCTGGATGGGTGTTCACTAAGAACATCAGGGCCCCTATGAGTTGATGATACTTAGTAGGATTTGCTAAGACGCGCCCAACAGCGCTGCCACTCAACTTATTAATGTTGAGCTCCATCGGTGTCGACATGGACTTATAGTCCACCATACTAAATCTTTCTAGAAGCTTCACAATGTATTTTCCTTGAGAAAGGAAAATCTTGCCAGGTCTCTGCCAAACTTCTAGGCCTTGGAAATAGTGCATCAGCCCTAGGTCCTTCATCTCGAACTCAGCAGCAAGCTCCCTCTTGCACTAATGAATGAGAGGGTCAGCACCTGTCAGGAAGAGGTCATCCACATACAACACCATAATGAGAGGCTTCCCCCTATCAACCTTGAAGTAAAGGTTCGGATCAACATTACTATGAGTGAAGCCCAGCTTCATCAGGTAGCTATATATCCTCTCGTACCAAGCTCTAGGTGCTTCCTTCAACCCATAGAGGTTTTTCTTCAACCTACAGACATGGGTGTCCTGATCCTGGACGTCGAACCCCAGAGGTTGCTCCACATACACCTCTTCCTTTATCGCACCATGCAGAAATGCGGTCTTCACATCCATCTGATGAAGACTCCATCCTTGCATAGCAGCAAGGGCTATGATAGATTGGATGGTGGTCACAGGTGCAAATATGTCATCATAGTCTATTCCTCTTTTTTAAAAGAATCCACAGACAACGAATCTTGCCTTGAACTTTTCAGCACTTTCATCAGATCCATTCTTGATCTTGTAGAGCCATTTCGAGGTGACAAATGCATTGTCCTCCAGTCTTGGAACCACATCCCAGACATCATTCTTCATTATGGACTCATACTCTTCGTGCATAGCATCCTTCCAGACTTGATGCTTTACGGCTTCCTCAAAATATCTAGGCTTAGACTGTTCAATAGTACTCATGTCTGCTAGATACCCTTGGTATCTACTCGACTTCTTGCTTTCATGGAATGTCCCCCTTGGGGCCATATGTCCCTCAGCATCCTCAAGAGTGTCCCTGAGCCATGATGGTCTCTTTCCCAGTGAAGGAGGTGGATCAATCGGGTCCATCGGTCCTTCAATATCAGGCATCATCTCATCCTTCGGTTCCTCTTGATTTGCAGGCCTTGCTTCATGATCTTCCTCAGATCTTAGAAGATTGACTACTTTCCCCAAGGAAGCATCTTCATCAAAGGTGACATCGTGGCATATCTCCACTTCCCTTTGATCAGGCACATAAAATCTATAGGCCTTCAAAGTTTCGTTGTAGCCCACAAACATTGTGGTCTCCCTCTTGATGCATGCTCCTCTGCAAAAGTTCTTGAACTCGTTCGACTCATATTCAGTGCCATTATCGGTCTGTCAGATAGCATCTCATGTCATTGCTCCCAGTGGACTTCCTCCAACCTAGTAGAGTGTACCAATTCTAGACCCAAACGTGATAGCTTCCTTGAAGCTCTTCTTCCACATGCGCGCCTTTCCATCAGTGAATGCCACATTGAAACCTTTGTCTTCCATGGCTGATATAGACACAAGGTTCTTCTTCAAGTTAGGTACATAGAGTACATCCTGCAAGCGGTGGACTTGACCTTGAGACAAGTGGAGGGTCACAGTCCTTGTCCCTTTCATGGGATATGAGGCATTATCTCCAAGGATAATTTCCATATTAGTATCCTTCTCAACCATATCAGAGAGTGCTTCCTTGAACCTAGTAATGTGCCTTGAGGCACCAATATCTATCAACCAGACATCCATAGTGTCGGGTGGAGATGCAGTAGAGAGGGCAAATACAAAAATGGATTCATTTCTTGTATCAACAACATTTGATTCCTCATACCTGGAATTTCTTGACCTTTTGAAAGCTTGATCATTTTTTCCAAAGGGAGCCTTCCTCTTTCCCTTGAACCTGTTGTTCCTTTGATTGTCATCACCATCGGGAGAATCCTTCTTGAAAGGACATTCTCTAGCATAGTGACCTGGCCTATGGCAAGTGTAGCACTTGCCCTTCTTTCCTTGTGCCCCTACTCTTCCTTTGATCTTTGGACCACAAAAGTTCTTCTTTCTAGAATGAGCAGTGTAGGCAGCATTCCCTTCATTTTCCTACTCCTTCATTCTTGTCTCTTCTTGAACGCATCTCGACAGTACCTCGTTAAAGTCGATTATCACATTATTATTGAGAATGGTAGTGTTGAACACATGCCATTTGGATGGGAGCCCTCCAAGTGCGGTGAGTACCATCTCTCGATCATCTATTGTCTCTCCAATAGCCAGCAAATTTTTCTTAATCTCGGTCAGCTTCAAAAAGTATGATTGGACAGACTCATCCCTGCCTTTCTTTAGATTCTTCAATTGATTCTTGAAGAATAGCACCTGATTTGCATTGTTTACTTTGAAAATTTGTATCAGCTTATCATACATCTCTTTGGATGTGCCTAGCTCAGATATGTAGGCAACCAGGATTTTATGTATGGATTCCATGATTGTTAGCTTTGCTTTGAATTCCCCCTTCTTATACTTGGTTTTGGCAGTAGCAATAGAAGTGGATGGAGGTTCTTGTATCTTACCCAGTACATAGTCCATGAGATCATGGTCTTCTAATTTGAGATCTAATATCATCTTCTAAGCATGGAAGTCATCCCTTCCAGTCAACTTGTCATCCTCCTTGAAGCCATAACTTGTGGAACCCATTTTTCTCTTTTTGTGATTGCTATAAGTTAGGGCTTGTCTTCACCTCACCTCTAATACCATGTAATTTTATGTAGATGTTATATGCTTGATGCAAATTTACTTTTATCAACAACAATCACATGAATTTATAAGTAAAATGCAGATAGAACATACCAGTGGTCCTTTAGAAGACAAGTCAAAAACAGATAAAGGTGATGGTGCATTATGGCGGTCAACAGGATGCTTCAACCGACAAAGACTTCACGGTCAGCCAACCCAGCATGTGTCACAATAGTCCTCAAAACAGTCACACGGTCAACTCAGAAGCCAACCTCAGAAAAGTCAACACTGCCCAGAAAAGGCAACGCAGGGCAGCAGCAGTAAAAGTCAACGCAGCTCAACTTTTGCTCAACCTTTGACTTCGATTTCTATGCCAAAGAGCACGGCCTACTTAGATCGAAGTCTCCTCCAAAATTCAGCCCAATCGGACCATGCGTTGACCAAAGTCAACACTGGTCAAACTTCCCCAGAAACCCTAACCGCAGATTTCTGGCTACAGTGAATTTCGTCCTTCTTGCTGTGGTAAAATTCGACCTTCTTGCTGCGGTAAACTTCGATCTTCTTTCCCACATGTGAGATGAACCTGCTTCTCAGATGCTTGTATAAGAGGAGGAGATGAGTGATGAGATGAGTGAAAAAATGCTCCAACGTTGACCCTATAAATACCAATCATGAGAGGTGTGTGACACATCTGCTAGGGGTAAAAACCTTAAGGCCGACCTGCACTTAAATTTATTATAAATAATAAATTCAAAATAAATGTTCTGCTTACATTAAAATCAATTTTAGATCGATTTTACACCTCTCTGAAAGAAGAATCCAATAAAAATATTGAAATCTTCATCTGAGCATCACAAGATGTAGTTTGGACCTAGTTGTCCAAATTTAACGCTTAACAATAGTGCAAGTTTTAATATTAAGAGTAGCACACTTGGGGGTTTTAGTTATTTAGAGCAAAAAACAAGAGTTTCATGAATTTTAGTACCTATGATGCTTTGAATTATAACCTAGGAACATGTAAGAGAAATAATATTAGAGTGATGTAGTATTTAAAAAATTTAGTCATGTGTAAATGCTTTGGAAAAAAAACATAACGATCCACATACATTGATATAAAACAAACCTTAAAAATGTCACTTTTAAAATCTCTTATGAAGTTACCTAATGTCATTCGAGTAGATATCGCAATTATTTATATAAGTAATGGTGCGATCACATTTTTCATTCTCTTAAAGGAACTCTTTCCAGACATGCACCCCATCAAGCATAAATCATCCTAACATATACGTTTGAAGTAATATAAATCAGCCTATGACTATCCTCAAATGAATTCTCACCCATAGCCTTGGTGATGTTGTAAGGCTCGTATCAAAATGGTATGAGCTTCTTCTGGGAGTTTGTCGATTACTCTTTATGCAAGTGCAACCATAACTCGTCCCCAACCTAAAACTTATGTGGAACTGAATGGATTGTGTATCTACTTGTACTTGGAGTTGGAAACTTTCTATAAAATATCATGAAATCATTATTGAATTTGTTAGATACATTCCTCAAAATTGGTTGCATTTCTCACCTCGTTCCAAGTATGGGAGGTATCTTCATGTCTTATTCCATGAATACAACTACGTCAATTTGTGTCAATTGTTGGGACACCAAGCACACCTAAAAAGGCTTGTGGGTAATAGAAATATGAAGAGCTATGTATAATTTCTATTGAAAATAAGGAAGGCATTCAACATGTGTATGTGGATCCTCACAATTGTATACTCTAAGGACATCTACAATGATCATATCGAGTACTTTTTATTTATCAATCTAGGGATGGAAGGCAATGGACTTGGTAAAGCTTGATGTCCATCATGGACCAAAGCTTAAACTAGAAAATACTGAGGAACCTACTATCCCTATCAAGAAATATGGTCTTTGGCAACCCAAAATGAACCAAAATATGTGTTGGGCCTTAGTTTTGGTCTTATTTTGCTCAAAGAAACTTATTTATCCATCTATTTTCCATCCATTTTCCATTCATTTATTCCATTTTGACATATATTTGATATCTATTCAGGTATTTAATTTTAATTTTCCAAATTCTAAAGTTTTTATGAAAGTTTGATTTTTAGTGCAAAATTGGCTGATTCAGAAATTCCCGTAATAGCTATATGGTTGATATGGTTGCAGGACACTTGGGCACGAGTTGAATGCATGGATGGACAGCTTGGCAACTAGGACTAAGCCACCTATGCTTGGTTCGAACAGAACAAGCTTTATTAGGCCCATTTAGTTCTAGTCAATCATGACTAGTCATTCAGAAATCCCATAGAAATAGGGCAGTTTTGAGATTCTATGGGATTGACCATATTTCTTGGGATAAGAACAATGAATTCGACTTGGATAGGTGGATGAGAAGTAGATGGGTTTGTTTGAGTAAAAATAGATCAGTTTGTTCATGAGACTTCTTATTTAAAGCCAAAGCTTTGATGGATTATGTATTAGGATTATTATTGACTTATATACTTTTATATTGTGACAATTTTGGATTGAGAAGTTAATTTGAAGACTTGTGCTGTTATCAATTTGCTGTTCAATGTTATGGATGTGTGACTGAAGTTAAGCTTCTGAGATCATTTATCAAGTGTGCAAGGCAAGGGTGGAAGGGGCCCCATTCCAAGCTAAGTACACTTTCTTGTAACTAGTTTTATTTCCTTGTTGTAGAACTGGTTTTCAAAGCTTTATTTCAGATTGATTAATGATTTATGCATAGTGATTGATGTCATTAGTTTATAACTTATTCATCACTTTATCAAGTTGGAAAAACCGATGTATCAAGTTGAGCATCCCTTCTATGAAAATGATGAATTAAAGTTGGTTTCTTTTGTTGTGTGCAAGCAATTTCTTGTTGAGATTTTTGATATTAAGATGAATAAATTATAATGGAACACTTTACATGTCTCTTAGGTTAAGAGCTTCTTTCATTTCATAATTTATCCATCTTAAAGTTCTTGGTTTTTAATCTCTGATTCATTAAGTGGTAATTGAGGTTGAAATGAATTTCTTGAGTCAAGAACCATTTCAATATTATTCCTCCTTTTAAACTAATTGAGTTGGAGTTGTAAAATGTATTACTTTTAGCATATCTTTCAAGGTTGATTATATCTGATCTTCACATATAGTGATCTTGCCTCAAAGCATAAACAAACCGGATTGATAATAAATATTGTGTTAGTTTAGGAACATAAATTAGCTCCGCAATGCCACTCGAAAGAAACTTATCAGAGGAGTTGATTTTGTTTTGACAATCTTCTTATAGGGTGCCAAAATTCTCGTCCAAAGGAAGCGATCAAAAACAACAAAAAACACATTTTCTACCATGCTTGGTTGAGGGAAAACATTATCTAGAGTAGGAAAATACCTACTATTGAAAAATGCAGCAAGAAAATCTCAATTTGACTTTGCCTTGGTCAAATTGAGAAAAATCGCATTTCCACATCAATGGACAACTTGGAGGCAGTTAACTAAGATGACATGGATTTTGTCACTAATTTAGCTTAGTAAATTCGAGTTAGAGGAGTTGGAATTTAGTTAAGCATGTGTGATTGCTAATTTGTAGCAATCAAGGTCAATTATCTCAAGTTGTTTTCAGTTAAACTAGTTTTAACTATTGGAGGAACTAGTGGAAGGCTAGTTGTGTAGTGGGACTTTAGTCTAACTCAGTGATCATCCAGATAACTGATCAATCATCCAGATAGAGGTTCCTGCAGGTCACGGATCATATGAATGGGACAGTCCAAATTTCCAGCGCGACTCTTTTATAGATATCCGATGCTCTGTTTTTCCCCTCTGTATCAGACTACAGATTATATTTCTCCATCCTTTTTTGAACAGTTTGTCAGATATTTGAATTTTTATGTAAATATTTAGGTCACCAAGGTCAGCTGTTGATTTTTATTTACTGCCAGATTGGACTTATTATGAACATATCGGTATATATATATCAGTTCTCATTCCAAGTTGCGTGGACAGAACGGTTTTGATGTTTTGTCTCAAAGTGGTTTTTGTCACTGACAGATTACTTTGGAGGTTATACTAATCATGGCTTTGGCCACTGACAAATGGTTTTTTTGGTTTCAATAAACTAGGAATAGACCTAAAACTTCTAGATTCGCTATTTATAACCCCGATTAACGTAAACAAGATGGAATTTTGATGCGAACGATTAGCTTACTTGTGATATAAGCGATCGCCAAATAAAAAACCCCATCCACCGCAAAAGAGACCTTGATCCTCGCTCTGTGTTTGTCCAGGGCCAAGTCCAGCAAAATTATCCTCACGCCACCAAGCAATAACATAAACCCTGATGAGATCCCTTCGATAATATATTGCCCATTCACTCTTTCGGAGAGGAAGACCACTGGTTTTATGTTCCTGTGACAGGATCCTGCGCGCTGCCAAAGCCTGGTGGCTTGACGATGAAACCGGAGACCACCAAGAAATAGGTGGCCAAGACGAGGGAGAAGACAGTCATGGCTGAGTGCAGTGAAAAGGAGGACACCTTCAAGTGCATGAAGGGTACTTTGAGAGCATTGTAACAAAGATTCGGGATGAGAAGCAAGGGATCCATTAAAGATGACGATGATAAGTCTTCGCTTGATGACTCTGAGCTCTGGTGATGAACATTCAAAGATGACCAACCGAAGAAGTTTCGTTTTACCATTTATTGCCCCGACCCCCTTAATAAATAAGAATTGTGGGACTTTACCGGAAGTTTCCCTGTAAATAGCTAGCTTCAATGTGCGGTGGTGGAGAGAGCTCTTATGTGGGACAGTACAACATATTAGCATTAGCAATCATAGGAAGGTTATTGAGTTTACCCATCAGCAACCCTCATGAATCTATCTTCCCCTCCCTTTATTTTCCAGGTTACCCGATTCGACTGACTGACATCTAAATAGGGAAGCTCGTGCCAAAGCTGGCTCAACCTTGGATGAATAGCCAGTGTTTTTGGGTGCATTATAGTGACAGAACCCCTACGAGTAGTTGCCACACCAGTCTCTTGCAAGTAGAGGAACGTCTGTCGATATTTTTCCAGGGACGGGGTTTTGCTCACGGATGGAATTTAAATGACCGAATTGAGATGAAGATTTAAGCTTTTGCCTCAGAAATTTGTCTTTCCCTCGCTCACTTGGGTTTTTGATGTGACCCCGAGGTATTAGTTACCTAGCCTTTTAGGTTGGGTTAGCTTGAAATGATGTTGGCCAGATAATGAATCCATAAAACATATAGACAAAATTCATCATTTCATTAATGTAAAACTGAATTTAATTACATTTTGATTAAAATTTATGGAAGAAAACGCATTTCATTATGGGAAACAAATATATCCTATATAAATTGAAAAAGTTCTATCTTGATAGAAGTATGAGATACTTTCTATTCATTTAGTAGGTTTTAGGTTATTTTTTATTTAATTTGGAGACTCTCAAAACTAATGTTTTGGTGAAAAGTTTATTGGAATTTTGTTCATATTATCACTTTCCACTAGAATTTTGGAGAAATCAATTGTCACCATGACTTTCACTTAATTTTAGATAAACTAATATCACTTTATTTCCACTAATATCATTGAGCATTGTTCATTTCAAATAAATGTTTTTGTATACCTAAATTAGCATCCAAGGGTTTAGTTTCCATGGTAGTGGTTCAAGCTTACATACATGTTAGCTAACTCTAATAATATTATCTTGTAACAAGTTTATAAATTGATTCAATTGATCTCATTTTTATGTTAATAACTCAATCACCTAAATATTGGTGGTGAGATTGAAAATGGGGTTGTTCTATAATGTTCATGAAACATGAGCCTAATATATATTCCACGTGTCTTTATTTTAACCTTATCTTGATGGTTATTTTAACAAACTATTTTGTCAAAAAAAAACCCACGCCTCCCTTTGGTGAACCCTATGAAAGTTGATGGTAAGGCCATAGATAGTCTTTTTTGTATAATCACCAATGATGGGGGGTATACTTGTAAGCAGAGTATTAATATACTTGAGAGTTTAGAACTCGTGGTGCTCCCACTGTAGATGAGTTAGAACCCTAAAACGTGTGTTCTAGTTTTGTCCCTAGACAAATCTAGATGGCCCCGGGCAACGTCTTTATGTTGCTAGTGACCCTTGTTGGTATTATATGGAATGAAATCTTGTTAGGAAAACATATTCCATAGGCCATAGAGTTTCATTCTTCTTTGATTGTTGTTCATGTCGAAGTGTTTTTCTCTTTGTGAAAGAAATGCAATGAAATATTATTTTATGTTAAAGAGCCTTCATAAAATTTCTTGTGGTATGATAGCACACTAATTTGTATGAACCTACCCTTGTAGATTATAATGCAAGTGCAAAGGATTTAGATAAAAGGGGGGTATTTATAGCAACTACTAGAATTATAGGGTGTTGCCCCTTGCAACATGAGTAAGGAGCGCCTTGGCCCTTTCACCACCTATTCAAAAAAAAATTAATGTGATGATAATAGGTCATGTCACATGGTCAATGGTAATATTTTTGAAAGGAAGGGACGCAAACACAACTAGCATCCTTCTTTAGTGAATAGCAACAAATTCTTGAGTATTGTGTCGAGCATTTTTTTTAGGCATTGAAGACTCCTAAGACATGATCCTTTGGTTACTATTGGAGTCTATTCGAAGGGGTAAGGCACATAATTGAGTTGGCATGTTAGTGTAAGACATAAATCCAATAGCTAGGTTCTAGGGTGTGCCAACGTATGCTAGGAAGTGTTAGAGATACAAAAGGGAGAACTAGGTCAAATTAATGCATGGAAAAGAATGAATAACAGTTTGTGATAGGAAGTGTGAGTGAATTCTAGGTGTGTTAAGGAGGGAGTGAAAAGGTAAGTTAGGCATTGTTAAGGCATGCTAGAGTCGAGGGAAACATGCCAAGATGTGTTAGGTGTCAGGGTGTGTCAATGCATGCCAGGGAGTGTTTGGGATTGCTAGGGAAACACAAGGGAGCACTAGTTTGAAATGCATGGAAATGAATGAATAAGAATGTGTGTCAGGGAGTGTCAGTGAGTTCTAGGTGTGCTAAGGAGGGAGTGACAAGGTATGCTAGCTAGTTCCAAGGAATTCTAGAGTTCCAGGGCAGCATGCCAAGATGTGCCAAGTGCTAGGGTGTGTCAATGCATGCTAGGGAGTGTTAGTGAGTGCCATGGAAACACAAAAGACAAATAGTTCAAAATGCATGGAAATGAACAAATAAGAGTGTGTGATTGGGAATATTTGTGAGTTGCAGGTGTGCTAAGGAAGGAGTGACATGGTTATATGTTAGCTAGTGCTAAGGCATGCTCGAGTGCCAGGGTATGTCAGGGAGTGGTAGTGTGTGTTAGGGAGTGCTAAATGCCAAGGAATGAATGGGATACTAACATGCGCCACATAGTGCCAAGAAATTTTAAGATTCGCCATGTGATATGTCATGTAAATATGTAAATTGCGTTGCTAAGTTGTTTTACTACCACGGTTGAATGTGAGCCTTGCATTGGTAACTTGGTAAGTGGCATGAGTTGATATTGGACATGAGTAGCATAGGATGACTTATAGGTAGTTCTTAAGTGAACAAGGCATATGTTGAATTTTCATGACACATGAGAATTTTGGTTTGTTCTTAGAATCTTTGATTCAAACACACTCAAGTGCCACAACATATCTACTTTAATGCACAACAAAATATACACACACCAGGGAATCAACTAGTGCACATGAAAATTTTTAACTTTTTTAAACCTTCTTCATTATATTACAAACTATAATACAACAGGCTAGAGCTCCTGTACCACGGATCATGACCCTTTACAATCACATTGATACAAGGAATACAACTAGGGCTTGGTGTTAGTCCTTTGAAAACCAATCTATGAACAAGACAACATTTGACCTACTTGTTGATGGTGGCCGCACACAACCCTTTCAGTCCACGTGTCCTGAACACATATGGAAGGTCCTCTTGCCTCCCATTCTGAAACTCCTTAATATCCCTCTATCAATGAGCTCAACTCCTTTAGTTTACTGAACTCAGCTAAAAAAACTATGTCGTCTAGCTACCTCCTTTTTCCTTCAAGTTCAGCAACACTTAGGGTCTTTGATTAGTTGTTCACAACTCCGTTTGTGAACATCTCTTTGGTCTACCCACTTTTTCCATACAACTACTCCATGATGAAAAGTATAGGGTTATGGAGATTTCCCTTATTCTCACTAAATCAATCCTCTGCAATACATTGAACTAGGTATAGTTGGTTGGCCCACTTGACTGCTACTTTAGTCCTTCAAAGTTTGCACATCGTTATATGCAATACACCTGCCCTTCTACCAATATTGTTTTCCTTCACAAGTATAGAACTTAGGGCTCTTCTTTGACAGTCACCTAAAAACACTCCAACTATACTTAGACTTCCATCAATTTTCCCAACCACAATCAATACTTTTATTGGTCTAGGGCCCACAACACTACCCTCATCTAGGGCTCTTCAAATTTTCCACCTAACAATGATCTGATTCCTCCCAAAATCATTGTTCTTGTGTACCAATTTCTTTTTTGTCCAGTCTATGAATAGATCTGAACTACTCCTCTTATCTTCCTTCTAAAAATTTGTAGATGACTGAACTTGGGTCACAAATAATCCACTAATTATCCATTGAATAATTTTTATAGGTTGCATCATATCTCTATCTAAAACTTATGGATAGTCCACCGAAATAAACTCATCTTCATGTCAATCCATTCTTCATATGCCACATTTCTTCTACTAAGGTTCCACCCTCCTTTGGATCTATTATCTCCACAAATAGTTCCGCAAACCATATTCCATATATGTGGTTTATATTGCAGAGATAAACCTCACTCTAAGGGTCACAACCCCTCTTCTTCTACGCAGATTTGTCACAATCTTAAGGGCATACCTTATGGACTAAACATGATAGGAAACCACCATAACTAGGGAATTGTACTTTTTTTCTAATTTCTTTAGAATAGACACTATCCACCCAGGGAATAAACAAAAAATCTTTCCTCCTTAAGAGACTAGGCCTAGCTCATATGGATTCGTAGATTTTGGGAATTTATTTGACTGAATCTTGACTTGAACTTAAGTTCTCTATGACCCTCAAACTAGGGTTACCTCAATCAATATTGTGCTTGCAACTACTTCTGTTCTAGCCCTAAATTCCAGTGCATGCCCTCCTTCATTTTTGTTGGTATTTTCCATAGACCTTGCGGCCTACTAACCACCACAGGACAGGGTCTCAACCCTCTCTGCTATTTTAGAATTTGATGTGGCCTTCACACAAAGTGACCATTGAAATCAGATGCCCATATTATCATGAGAATTTTAACTTTTTTTATGTCTATCTCTCTATTGTTTCTTGCCCCATTTGAAATGTCATATTTATTTGCTATGCATTTTCTTCAATATAGTGTGAATATTTTTTCCGTCACACAACTTCTGTGGGGTTTGTCTACGCAAATAGCTTGTAAGGCCCATTCATCAAGGTATTTGATGAAATGAAATGATTATCGATGATCACCAACTAATGGAACCTGTAAAGATTTACTTTAACAATTCTACAATTTTCCTGTGCCAACAATTATACAACATTTTAACCTCATGAACTAGTCTCCTCTGTTCTCTTAGCTACTGCTATAAGCACTTATTATTGTTGTCAAAGCTTTTACTCTCTAGTCCCATTGAGCTATTTCAGTTATTTGTGGACATTGATCTATTTTCATTTCATTTCTTCAATTTTTATGACTGTTATGCATTACCTTTGGCTAGTGCCTTCTTTCTTACCTATTATTTTTCTTCTTAAGCATTCCAGCCAGCTAGAGCAACAGGGGCAGCAGGAGCCACGCGGTCTAGCCAGAGCCCAGCAAGGGCAGCACAGAGGAAGCAGGAGCCACGCAGGGCTGACGCAGGCCTAGTCAAGGCAGCGCAGGGGCAGTGTAAGCCCTTCAGGTGTGACGCAGGCCCTTACTAAGCAGCGTAGAGGTTGACGCAAGCTAGTCAAGCTGACGTAGAGGGATTCATAGCAGGGTATTACTACCATTTTTATTTCTCTATTGGGTGAACCAGTTTTGGTACCCAGGATTGTTTTACTTAGAAACTGCATAATAATGAAAACCCTCTAGAGCTAGCTGCACCGGTTTTCCCGCATTGGGTTTTTTCTGGGGAAAGTTGTCCAGAAAATCTGTGTCACTTTGTCTATGAGCATGTTATTCAGTATTTGATCTGTATGTGTAGGTTGCTAGTTGTATTTACTATTTACTTCACTAATTTATTGAATATTTCATAAATTAACTTGTAACTTAATTCAAGTAGGAGAAGTAAATCAAGATATTGCAATAGGGTTTCTTAGATTAAGAAATTTTCACATTCCCTAGGTCTAGCCCCATTAGGTCACCTAGGGCAACAATTTCCCAAGAATCTAGCTAGAGGAAAACTTCTATCTCCTAGAGGTAGCTGCGTTGTTGGGTGCCCTCACTCTCCTCAGAACATGGGCCAATTCCGACGGTGGAATCTCCGGATACCTCAAGCCCTAGCTCTAGGATCAAGTTTTTCCTAGGTGTTCCCAAGGATAGAACCTAGTAGGATCAATTTGACCTATCGAAGTAAAAACTCATGTCTGATCCTTTCCCATCACCTTGTCCAGGATAGAAACATCATTGGTTGCTAAATTCCATCCCCGAACCTGGGTTGGGTCCACTTGGCCCCGTGTGGTCCCATTTGGTGTCAAAGGCCTTTCATCAAGGACCATTTGGGAATCCAAGTTCCCAAAGGATTTTAGGGATTGAGAACTTCCTTCATAAGTCTTATCTTCTCCCTCAACCCTTCAATCCCCTTCCTCTCTCCATAGAAGATAAATTCCCTTGCTTAAAAGGAAAGCAAGTCCCACTCTTTATTTTATCTTAGGGAAAGGGTTTTGAGGGTCACTTCCCACCTATTCATTGACCTATACTGTACAAGTGACTTCCTAAACTACCGGGACTCCACCCATCGGTGAAAGTCCATGAAGAGCAAGGAGCCTTATCTGCGGTGACAATGGGCTAAGCCTCCATCGTTTCCCTTGTCATAGTAGTTGCCCTCTTAGGAACCCCTTTTAGGTCCACAACTAGTTTGAGTGGTAACAAGTTGTTCACAATTCCATTTGTGAAAAACTCTTTGGTATGCCCACTTTTGCCATACTAAGGCACCAAGATGAGAAGTTCAGGGCTATGGAGGTTTCCCTTCTTCTCACTGAATCAATCCTCTACAATATAGTGAAGTAGGGCTAGTTGGTTGGCCCACTTGACTGATACTTTATTCCTTCAAAGTCTGCACATATTTAGGCCCTATATGTCTGCCCTTCTACCAATTTTGTTGTCCTTCACTAGAACAAGAGTCAGGGCTCTTCTTTGACAGTAACCTAACAACCCTCGAACTGTACTTGGACTACCATCAATCTGCCCAACCACAGTCAATTATTTTTACTGATCTAGGGCCCACAATATTGTCTTCATCTAGGGCTCTTCAAATCTGCCACCTAACAATGGTTTGAGTCCTCTCAAGATCATTGTTCTTGTGTATCGAAAATTTGATCTTTGTTGTCCAATCTATGAAAAAATATGAACTACTCCTCTTATCATACTTCTAACAATCTGTAGATGACTGAACTAGGGTCAAAAATCAGCCACTAACAGTCCATTTACTAATTTTTTATAGGTTTCTTCAGATCTTTGTCTAAAACTCTATGGAAAGTCCACCAAAATCAACTCCTCTGCATGTCAATCCATTCTTCATATGGCACATTTCTTCTGCATGCTCAATCTTCTGCTCAGGTTCCACCCTCCTTTGGATCTGTATTTCAAATCTTTTACGGCAGCAGATTTTTTTCCTCAGCCGCGGGCAACATATTGTATATATTTTATTATTTCTATCTTGTATGAAAGGAAATTTTATCTCCCAGCATTTATTTCATGAACAGGTTGTCTAGTCGAGTCATTTACAGTTAGTCATTCACAGAACGGGCGCGAATGTTTTCCGCCAGATTATTCAAATTGAGTCATTAATTGTGTTTCAGCTACCTCCTCCTCTAGAATTCTCCATCACTCCTATAAAGACCAAAAAAGAAGACATTGTGAGGGTTCTATATTTCTGTCAGCAGACTGTGCAGCGAGAAGGCTTCTGTATACATTTTGTAACATTTCTGTATGAAGTTTCAGAGCCCGTAGGGTCTCAGTGAGGAGGGGTTATAACTGTATTCAGGATTCTGGTCTTTGATATTTCACAGTATGTAATTTCTCTTATGTGTTAATACATTATCTCATTTCATGCAATTTATCTTCTTGTATCATGCTCTAGAATGCGAGTGGCTCACTAGTTTGCGGTAAGGATTCATCTTAAGTGGTGCCCTTTCTGGAATTAGTCAAGCGCTTTAAATAGGCCTAGTCATGATATACTGTTCCATGTTCACTCTTTCCATATTTTCTGCTATGTTAGTTGCTTGAGGAGGGTACTTTTAAAACGCCATTGTCATATAAGGATTCGTAAATTGGTGCGCCCTTATGTGGTTCTGTTGTGTATCTGGGTATCAGTCTCATGCCAGCTAATATCTTCTTATGTTTCCTCACTGCACTCACTCATTGATATCTGATTTCTGTGATATATTATTTGAACTGGCCCTTTTTACAGTAAACGGTCTCTTAACTGTCTAATACTTTCATGCTGAAGTCCTACATGATGTTCCTACATTGTTCTTGTCTTTGCATTAGCTTCTGAGAGAGAGAGATTGGACCAATTCATAACTAATTTCCTTGTTCAAACAAGAGATAGCAAGCGTGTTCTTGGACTGACAACCCAAACTAAGGGAGCTCCTTGCTATATTAAGATGTCCTAGGCACTGGTCTATAGCAACTCTAGGCTGTCTCTAGGAGGGTGACAAAATCATCCACAACAGGTTCCACCCTCCTTTGGATCTTTTGTCTCCATACATACTGAATCTGAAAACCATCTTCCAAATTTGCGATCTTTATTTCTTAAATAAACCTCGCTCTAAGGGTCACAACCCATCTTCTTCTACGCAAATTTGTCACAGTCTTAAGGGCATACCTTAACTAAACATGCTAGGAAACTGTCCTAACTAGGGCATTATACTTATGTACTTCTAAATATTGTAGAACAAACCTTATCCACACATAAAAAAAACACAAATATTGCCTCCATAAGACACTCGACCTAGTTCATATGGATCCGTAGATTTTGGGCATTTCTTTGACTGAATCTTGACATGAACTCCAGATCTCAATGTCGACCCTCAAACTAGGGTTAACTCAATCAATATTACGCATGTGTCGACTTCTGTTATGGCTTTAAATTATAGCGCAAGCCCTCCTCCATTTATGTTGGTCTTTATCACAGACCTTGCGGCCCACTAACCACCACAAGGTAAGATGGTATCAACCCTATCTTCTATTTCATGTAGAAAATCTAACCAATGAGATTCAATCTGATCTTGTAATGTACCAAAAGAAGACATTGAATCCTTCCTACAATTTGTGGAAACAAAACACGATCGCACAATCACATATAAGTAATAGAAAAAAGTTATCAATCGCACAACAAAAGATGTATCCGGGGAAGCAACTGCTCAAAACCCTCTATCTCTATTTTTTATTAAGTCAAGGAATCATGAAACAATACAATGCTTAATCTCTCTTGAGATTCTCCAACACTCTGCCAATTGTCTCTTGTTGATCTAGGCAAGATCAGTCTAATACTTAGCCAATTCTTAGCCTTCCTTCAGCTTGCCTTGCTCACATAATTCCTATGGAATTATCTGCATATTAATTAGGAAAATCAACCTTCGTTGATTGCGTAATCCAACATGGCATCCCAACGACTTTATAATTGCACATGGGAAATTTTCTATAAATACAACTGATATTTATGTTCATCTGAACTATGTTACAATAAGGATCAAGGGTCTTTTTATTATTTAAATTAAGTTAAAACCCTAAACAACCAAAACCCTAACCCGAGGAGATGTAACACCAAGAGTTTATGGGCCTCGTTGGGGTTAGTTTGGCAGCCACTTCCTGGGTCGTAACTTGGTCATATGATCTTCGTTTGACGCACATGATACCTTGTTAGAAATATCTCTCCGAGGACTACAACTACTAATGTGATTTCAAGGAAATCACCAAACCTTTCATGCCCAAAAAACGTTGTTTGGGGCCTCAGAACAGCTCCAGAAGTTCAGGACCCGAAAAACTGCAAAAATAGTAAATTGTGCTATAATTAAGGAAACTGAAAAACTGAATGAGACAATGGCGAGGGCCCAAGTGGAATAGGTGGGTGGCCACCAATATCCACCTCGATCACCTTAAATCAAATTTATTGAGCTAACTCAATCATCATGACTTAGTTAACTGACACAAGTTGTTATGAGATGAAATTACAATTTATTGTCCAATTTATTTAAGGGAAAAATAAATTAGATGCCTCACATTCCTCTCTCCTAGTACATCAAAATTCCTCACCAGTGTGGATGCATTTTTTTGTCCTTTCTAGTTTCCAATTTCATTGTTTCTTGTTTCAAATTTCAACACTCCCTCTCAATAAGAAAGGAATTCAATCTATCCCCATCTGGTACCTTTGGAATGTTCTGCATGCTACACTTCTCTAGTGTTGTTTGCACCTGCAAATCCTGAAACTGAATAGCCTCCGAACAACTAAATCACTATAATGCATCTGTCATTAAAGTCTTCTGACTACTACTAGCTACTGCACCTGTCTAGTACTGGATTCTCTACGCTGCTGTTGACATCTGCATCCGTGCCCTTTGAAGTGTTTCTATCTCTGATTTGTGCTCTAGTATTTGACATTTGTCACTCTGATTTTCGTCTTGCTGACATCTGACTACATCAATCTAACAGATCCTTCCTAGTACTGTTGTACTATGGGCTCCTCGTAGCCAAGTTTGATCCATGAGACATGCCATCTCAATGTTTCTTGAAGTGCATATAGGTTCTTGACTCACGCACAATGTAATTTTCCTGACATTACAAAAAGTTTCTAAAAAAGAGTTGATTTTAAATCGATGATATCTCCCTCATCTGAGCTCAAATTCAACCGTTTTTTTTTTTCATTATTTGGGTATATTTTCACAAGGAATCCAAATATTCTAATTGTTTTTGAAAATTTTACACCAAAATATTCAAATATTATCTGCAAACTTGCCACCCAAAAAATTCCTTCTCTGATACCATGTATAAAATCTAACCAACGAGATTCATTCTGATCTTGTAATCTACTAAAACAAGATACTGAATCCTTCCTGCAATTTTCAAAAACAAAACATGATCACACAATCACATATAAGTAAGATAAATAAATTATCAATCGCATAGCAACATGATGTATTTGGGGAAAGAAACTACTCAAAACCCCTCTATCTCTATTGTGTATTAAGTCAAGGAATCATGAAACAATACAATGCTTAATCTCTCATGAGATTCTCCAGCATTCTATTAATTGTCTCTCGTTGATCTAGGCAAACTCAATCTAGTAGCCAATTCTCATCCTTACTTCAACCTACCTTGCTTATGAAATTCCTAGGGAATTAACTCCTTATTAATTACGAAAATCAGTCTTCCTTGATTGCACAATCCATCATGGCATCCCAATGACTTTATAATTGCACAAGGGAAATTTTCTCTGAATACAAATGATAGTTATGTTCCCTTTAACCTCTGTCTCAACTAGGTATTCCTCGAAACTGACATGCATGCAACTATTAATAGAGAATTATAAGTTATCTGATTGATCACTCATTGTGGATTTCTAATTTAATTCACTGGACCTCTCACTAGCTCATCACTCAGTTAGAACTAGTTAAATTGATTTTAACTCATTTAATTGAGTTAATTACACTTGCACCCCACTAATGCATCAACTTCAACTGGACCCCAAAAATATTAGAATCCCTCTAGATGCTTCATCTTAGACCCTCAACTCGAATTTCTTGAGCTAACTCAGTCATCATGACTTAATTAACCGACACAAGTTGTTATGAGATGAGATTACAATTTATTGTCCAATTTATTTAAGGGAAAAATAATTTATACACCCCACATTCCTCACTCCTAGTGCATCAAAATTCCTCACCAACGTGGGTGAATTTTTTTTTTGTCCTTTCTGGTTTCCAATCTCACTGTTTCTTATTGCAAATTTCAACATTTCAGAATTTGATGCGGCCTTCACAAAAATACACCATTGAAATCACATGCCCAGATTCTCATGAGAAACCTACCTTAAGCTTGATATGCCAAAAGAGAAGCAACAATATGCCATCCTACTTCCTAGTGCAAACAAACCATTAAGGTATGCAACACTCTTTTGAACCCTCACATGATGATATTTCTCTTGGAGGATGATCATGACCTCCCTTTAGCAACCCTTACTCGGCCCTCGTACTCGACCTACTTTACGACTACATCTCTCTTCACCCCCTTGATGTGCCAAATAGTGGGAATACATGTCAAACATGCTAAGATGTGCCAAGTGATAAGGCATGCCAAGATGTGCAAGGGTGTGTCAATGCATGTCAGGGACTGTCAAGACAACAAAATGGGGAAAAAAGTTAAACTACAAGGAAATTAACACATAAGAGGGTTAATAAGGCATCAATTTACCTTTTCCAAGAGGGGCATGGTAGGCCCACCAACACTAAGTGGCAATAGGTGCCAAGTGCGAAGTCTTAGTGGATTCTAAGTGCCAAGTATTCCTTTTTTGCTTCTCATCTGCTTTCCAACAGTTGATCATGCCAAATAAATTTAATATTAAACCATGCCAAATCACACCAAGGCATCTCAACGTATTCCATACATGCTAAGAATTTCCAAGCACCAACACGTGCCAAGCGCCAATATGCGTCAGGGACTAATGTTATGCATTTTATGAAATGGAAGTGAATTTTGAAGAGTGCTAAGGTGTGCTAGAGAGTGGTAATGCATGTTGATGAGTGTTAAGGAGTACTAGGAAAAAACATTAAGGGAGCACTAGGTAAAAATTCATGGAAGTTAATGAATATGAGGATCGTGTACTGTCAGAGACTAGTGTTAATGAGTGTTAGTTGTCATGCCAAGGAGAGAGTGACAAGGTATGCTAAGCATTGGTAAGGCATGATAGGGAATATCAAGGCATGTCAAGAATTCCCAAAGTGTGCTTGGGAGTTCCAGGGTGTGCTAATTATATCATGTGCCAATTAATAGTGCCAAGATATGCCAATACATGCTAGGTGCTAAGGATGCGGCCAGGGTGCTAGGGCATGTCAATATGTGTCAAGAAAAAAAAAGGAAGAACCAATAAGAGGGTTAATAAGTCAGGAATTTATCTTTTTGAAAAGGGGCATGCTAGGCACACTAATAATAGGTCCCAATACATACCATGTGGTATTGTGTGCCAAGTGCTAGTTTATGTCAATACATTCAACCAAGGTGTTCTAGGGCATGCTAGGGACTATATGCAGCATGCCAACACATGCTAGGAGAGTTCCATGTTGTGCTAGCACATGCCACCATGTGCTTGGGCATCAGTGTCATCACAAGATGTTCTAGGTACAAAGATGTTCCAAGAAATGTGGGGTGCTAAGAAATGTTAGTGTGTGCCAAAGCATAAATTTATGGTGTGCCCAGATTGTTGAGGATTATTAGGTCTTTCTCATTAATAGAATTGTCAGAGCTTGATTATGTATTAAATAATATATTTCCTACACACAATAGTGGAAGTTTATCTAAAGGGAATTTGCTAGATAATAAACTTAATAGATATGAATCATGTGTTGACTCACAGGAAATCTCTATTCGACTAGTCATTACTTGAGGGAAATGATACACACTAATTATTTCTTAAAAAATTGACTGACCCTAACCACTATGGCCTTGGAAATATTATAAAAAATACTCCACAATAATGGTATTAAATCGTTATCTTTTGACAAAAAATATATTAACAGGCACATAGCATCATCAAAAACTCATTAGAATGATCAATGATGACGGACATTTTTTGACCGTCACAAAAAGTAAAAAAAAAGAGTATTGGTGAGGGTCATTAAAAGTTTGTCACTAGAAGTGTCACCAAAGAGATAATTAGTGATGGGCCTTTAACGACCCTCACCAAAAGTGTCATTGAAAATTTCTTTGGTGATAGACCATAAAGGACCATCACTATATACACTTACAGTGATGGTTTTTTAATGATCAATAATGACGGACATTTTTTGACTGTCACTAAAAGTAATAAAAAGAGCATTGGTGAGGGTCATTAAAAGTTCTTCACTAGAAGTGTCACCAAAGAGAGAATTAGTGATGGGCCTTTAACGACCCTCACCAAAAGTGTCTTTGAAAATGTCTTTGGTGATGAACCATAAAGGACCATCACTATATACACTTACAGTGACGGTTTTTTAAGGACCGTCACCATATGTGACATTGGTGACGGGCCTTAAAGGTCCATCACAAGCATGACCCTCACCAATGTGCTTTTTCTTGTAGTGTAATAGGAAAGGCCATCTTAGAGAAGCCTTCAATGAACCTCCAGTAATAGCCTTCCAAGCCAATGAATGAACGCATGTGAGCTACATTTCTAGGAACTTTCCACTCCATAATTTTTTTTATCTTTTCAAGGTCCACTGATATTCCTTCAGTTGATATCACATGGCCCAAATATTGGATCTGCTCCTTGTAGAAGCCACATTTACTGAATTTGGCATAGATTTGATGTTCTCGTAGAATTTTCAACCGTAGCCGTAAATGTTCCTTGTGCTCTTCGATACTCTTAGAATAAATCAGTATGTCATCAATGAAGATTAAAATGAATTTATCCAAAAAGGGGTGAAGGATACCATGAAATAGGCTCATAAAAGTTGCGGGGCATTGGTTAACTCAAATGGTAATACTACAAATTCACAATGCGTGTATGTTGTATGAAAATTTGTTTTGGATATGTCCTCCTCCTTAATATGAATCTGATGATATCTAAGACTCAAGTCAATTTTGGAGAATACCATCACTCCCTTCACTTCATCAAAAATATCGTCTATACAAGGCAATTGATATTTATTTTTAACATTAAGCTTATTAAGATTTAGGTAATCCATGCACATCTATATTGTACCACCCTTCTTCGTAACAAACAACATTGGTGCTCCCCAAAGGGACACACTTGGTTGGATGTATTTTTTTCCAATGATTCCTACAGCTACATTTTCAACTCTATCAGTTCGAGCACAGTCATTCTGTATGGTACTCGTGACACAGGGGCTGCCCCAGGAATTAGTTCAATAAAAAAATCAATTTCTTACTTCGGGGGTAGCCCTGGAATATTTTTCAGGAAATACGTCCTTGAAATCCTGGAAAACTAGTATGTTTTACAACATAGGGGTATTGCCATTGGAGTTCGAAAATCCCACCTGAATTGCATATAGTTGACACCCTTTTTTAATGCACTTAGTCAATTGAGATGTTGTAATAGTACGTAATTGAAGTGGCTTTTTAATTCCTTATAGTTCTTGACGGGTTCCATGATCTACCTTAAAATGGATAACTTTCTACTTGCATTCCACTAATGACCAGTGTTTTTGTAGCCAATCCATTCCTAGCAAAACATCATAGGAGCCCGAAGGTAGAACATTTAGTTCTATAGTTATGTGGTGTTTTGCTACATCCAGAACAAAATATCAGATTTTTGCATTAACCCGCCTTCTTTCTCCTGTAACCAATTGTACTAACCATCGTTTTTAAATTTTTGTCTTTGAAACTTACAATTTTCAATTACACGGGGATTTATGTAACTTAAACTGGCACGAGGATCAACCAAAATGGAAGCAATTTGAGTTTCTAACTTACCTTCCAGTTCTATCATAGTTGGCTACAAATCTACTTGTTGTTCCTCTAATGCAGCATTGATCTTTGGTATATTTCGAGCAACATCCCCCACTGTAGATACCTCTTGCAATTTGGATGCCACCTCGTTCCTTCCACAATCAGGGAAAATTTTAAAATAATGTGCCTCACCACAACCCCAACATTGTAGTGGTGGTTTCTGGGTCTGTCCTAGATGTGGTTTGTTGGAGGCCTCAGTTGCTCGCCCTTCAGCTGCCCATTTGGCTCTTTGCTGATTTTTCCCATTTTTCCCTTTTTTTGAGCTCCATACAACAGTTTTGTAATTTCTAGTTCTGATATTTTTAAAATTTGAGGAGCTTTTATGTCCTTTCTTAGGCGGCCAGTTCTTACCAACTTCACCCTTTACCTTGGAATGTCGATAGCACATTCGTTCTTTTCTAATTACATCATCCATTGTCTTTGGGTTTACAAATTCAATTTCTCCTTCATGTGAGTAGGTAAACTACTCAAAAATCATTGTACTTTTTCTTTTTCATCCTTAAAATATGGCACGTACATTAAAAGCAAAGTAAACTTAGTAATGATCTCATACATGGATAATTGTCCCAACCTTAACTCATTGAACTCTCAAGAATTATCATCATAAAATCATTTTGTTAAGTATTTGTCTTTGAAATATTTTTGGAACCCATCCCAGGTTACATTGTGGTATTCGATTCCACATACATTTTTCACTTCTTCCCACCATAATGTAGCCTTCTCGTGTAGTTGATAGATAGCGAAACGTGCTTTGAGTTTAATATTATACTCATACAATTGAAAATATTTATTCATGTTAATTATCCATGCTTCTGCCACTTCTTCATCTTCTCCATCGAATGTAGGAAGCTTGATTTTCTGAAATTCCCCCTAATTCTACTTTTCGTTTCTTTAGCTCTTGCTAATCAGAAGCATTCCAAGATTCAGCTTCATGATAGGTCATGCTCTTATTGCTTCGTTGGGTGTGGCTTGCTTATGGTTCATCATTAATTTACTATTGTTGGCCACCTCCCTCATGGGTTTCTCTCTCCGGACTAGGTTATGTAGTAGGATTATTTCGTTTATCTGAGAGACTTTTGAGTATCCTTTCTTACTCTCTCATTAATCTTTCATTGTCACTCTGTACTCGGACCATTTCTGTCTGGAGTTGCTGTATTGTCCAACAACCTATTGGTCTGTAGTTGTTGCTCTTCCAACAATATACTGGTCTACACATGCTGGTCTATGCTCAATTGTACACATATTTATAGGTTACTTTATGGATTGGGCGGGGGTTGAGTTTCCCCAGTAGTCCTTGGGGTTTGATGACTCGATCCTCTCCCCATTTGAAAATTTTGATCAAATTTCCTGTCATTGTGCATATTTTCAAAATAAGAAATTGAAACACCTAATTATCTTAATGTACTATCTGGCCCCAACGTGTAACCACGCTCTCATACCACTTATTAGATCTGTACATACACCATAAAAAATAAATATAGAAATAAAATTCTTACCTATTTACCAAAGCTTATATATATTATAGCACATATGACCTTTCCTGTAATTCTGAGTATGAACATTAATCTATCATTCGATATAATATTATCACCACCTTTTAAGAATATCTGTTTGATGGAATATATCTCACTTCAGCATTATTACGACCATTTATTTACTTTTGTCTGCTTCCTGGCTCGACATGCGTAAGTCCTGCTAGAAGATTGATTTTACTAATCAATGTTTTCACTTAATTACATCAAGGTTGCTTGCCACCCCAGCATATTGGTCATTATGCCTATGTCAGACCTTCGGTTAATAATTTGGTTATCATAATGGAAATCTATGTATGCAAAAATTTTCAAGGTTAATAGTTATGAGTTGATTTA
This sequence comes from Pinus albicaulis, assembly GCA_034641835.2. Classification (NCBI taxonomy): domain Eukaryota; kingdom Viridiplantae; phylum Streptophyta; class Pinopsida; order Pinales; family Pinaceae; genus Pinus; species Pinus albicaulis. Next base: position 1,215,759,797 of record CM076579.1, read on the forward strand.
TATGATTATGCCTCCCTGTTGAATGGATAACAACTGGTCTTAGATTTGATGCCCATTATTTTTGTGTTGTTGATAAATACCCTTGGTAATCTGACGACACAGAGCTTTAGGGAGATGGTTAGGGTTGTTAGTCATCAGTATTTTTCACCTGTTGTTGATGACTAGATTCCTTAGCTGAGTTTTCTAGAAGCTAATCTCAATCTGTCAATTTTTTATGTAGAAAACACCCCAAACAATTTTTTATCCTCTTACCCCTCCCTATCAGCCTATGATAAGAGTAGTCTTCAATTTTCAAGTCATGTCTGGTTTCAAAATGGTAACCATGTCTATAGCTGTCATAGTTGTAAATTATTTGCTATCATTTACCCTTGTTTCTCATGCCATTCACTACCCGACAGTTGACCAAATGTCTACAACCCTATCCCAGGTCATCTTGTCATTTGAAAATCTAATCATACCAAACAAAAAACTCAGAATATGTTGAGATTGTTCCTAAGTTAGATAGTGATTTTTAGGGAGTTTTTCCTTGGCTAAGACATCCTAAGCCAAAAGCTTCTATCTAGTACCAATCAGCCTTGAATTAGTTCCTATTCTGCAAAACAAATCTTGATCCATCCATAGGTCACACACCACTAAGAGGTCATTTTGTCTCATTTGAGAAGTAATTCAACAAAGAAGATGAGGATGTTCACTGTCTGAAATAACTACACTTAGATTAGGCAAAATATCCATGAAACACCAAAAGAGCTCTCCAAGGTTCAAATTCATATGTTTTTATATCTTTTGAGGCGTGTAATTTAATGATAGACAGTATGCAAATAAGAGCAAAGGGACAAGTTCAAATAGGTCCTTCATGTTGAATTAGTTTGCCATCAGTGAAAAAAATGGAGTGCAGTAAGTAAAGGGAAACTAATAGGTATGGTTTGAAACCCAAAAACTGCCTGAAGAACAGAGAGCATCCTCCAAGTCACATAAATACCAAAGACTGATCTAATTCTGATCAGCAATGTTCCAAATATCTCCTCCAAAATCAGTACTGCATAAGCTTTCCAAAGGGCATCATCATGTAGGGCATAAGAAGACAGCTGCTTCTTATGCTACCTCAGGCCTGGGATGTGAACATTAGTCAAATGGAAATTTCAAGATACCCCTGAAAACACAGTCAAAGGAAGGTTAGTCAACAATTTTTTGCAGTAAGCATTCTCCATAATAAAAATCACATGGTTTCTGGTCTAAGTGTTCACAAAGATATTTTACAAAAGGATATGCATCTCAGACCATGCCTCATAATGAAAAATGTCAGAATTCACTTTGTTTCCTATTGGTATTCTTCAAGCAGAGACACATATCACAGAGAAATAACATAGGTTTGAAATGGATGAAATGTCATGTGTATGGTGTAACCTCCTTCAAAAAGTAGATGGTTTGAAACAGTGATGATAACCTCCTTCATGAAAAGCAGATGGTTAGAAATACATGTTGTGGCCTCCTTCACAGACAAGCAGATGGCCAACATGTTCTTAAGTGACTTCAAAAAATATTGTGAGCCACCTCCTCCAAAAATTAAAAGTGGATGCATCAGCAGGGTTTCAAATTGTGTTTGAGTAAGTTTTCTATTGGAAAGACTAGGTTGAGGAATAATGGTGCCACAAATGAAAATGATAAGTTAAAGTCCTTTTTCATATTACAGGCAGAAGGTTGGAATGCTGGTGTTATAGACCTCTGATCTTGTGTTTATGACAACCTCCTTCAAAGGATAAATCAGAGGTTATAATTTTGATTAAACAAGCCTTTCTGAATGATGAAATTGATAGACCAAGCTCTGTTTCGAGTCATGTCTGCAAACTGGTATAAGGGATCATTCACACAGAATGTGTATGTGAAAAGGGCATTCTTGTTTTTTACAAATCCATTATGGTTTATCACAGACTAAATTCCTCCGAGTGATGAATGAAAGGCAAGCATCAAGAGCCATCTTTTCAGATCAGTAAAAGGACAGACGGAACATTGTAAGAGGGTGAAAACTTTCATTGTTTATAGGCCATCCTTCACAAAAAGGCAGAGGATCAGCCCTATAAATGTTTTCACCATGAAATAGCTCATTCAAAGGTTAAAGGTGTGATAAAACATGTCTCACTCACAGTCAAAGGGCTCCTCCATTAAATGATAAAAGACAGAGTTTGAAAGGACAATATGGCAGTGTCTTATAAAGATAATTTTTGGCCTCCTTTATGTAAACCAACAGAAGGTAAAATCATGCTTTAAACACCTCATTCATGAACACTTATAAGATAAATCTGATAATACCTTCTTAAACTCATCAACAAGAGGGTTGCATTATGGTTTTGAGAAGTTGCAATAGTGGTGTGCGTGTAATTTTACTTCAGGTGATAAAGACAAGGTCTTAGTTTTCAGCAAGCCTCCTACAAACTCAAGATAAGGCCTCATGATTATTAAAATTTGAAAGCTAAGTATGAAAAGCAAAGGCCCAAAGGAGTAGTTGGAGAGCAGCCCCTTCATAAAAAACACAAGACCTAACAGTGATTATGAACAAATTGAGTAGTTATCATGACATGATCTCTTTCCGGAGCAAGTAAAAGATCAAAACAGATTTTAGAGGTCCTATGCACCTGATAAAAGAGTGGACATATGGGTTTTTATTGTCAAGGGTCTTTTTGTATTGCTTTTGTGAAAGTTTTTCAAAATATTATAACCTTGATAAATGCTAAGAGGTCCCACAGGGCTACTTTTTAGGTTAAAAGGGCCTCCATAGGATCATTATGGAGAAACAAAGTTTAAAAGAAGTGAAACAGTAGTTAAAGGGCAGCCTCAAAGCACATATGGACATAGCCAGCTTTTCAAATCAGTAAAAAGGCAGAGGATAAACCCTCCAATTGTTTACACTATAAATTAGCTCATTAAAGGGGTTAAGAGGGTTATTTAACCATGGTTCACTTCAGTTAAAGGCTACCTCCATTGAATGATAAGAGAGACATATATCACAGGAAAAGTTTTAATGAAGGACAAAAGGATTGTTTGTAAGGAGATAACTCAAAAATGACAAGTGGAGAAAAAACATAGTTTTTTTATAGACCTCTGTCACATCATAAACAAAGGATAAATCAAGGTATGATAAGTTTTTTGAGAAAGGTTTTATTGGATGTAGAAGAGTTAAGAAAGATAGCTTAGAAAAGATTAAACAGTTGTTAAAAGGGAAACCTCAGAAAATGGGTGCACAAAGCCACTTTTCAAAAGTTTCTTTCAAAGAAAAAAGAAGTTTGCTTTTTAATCGAAATGAGGGTAACTTTGGTTTTTCAAATATAAAGGATCTCGACCACTTGTCATTCATCACTTTGCAAGGCCAAGTCAAGGAAAAGAAGAACAGTTTGAGCATTTTTCAAGGCATTTTCAGCCTTTAGAACACGTGGCGTGCCTCTAGGAATCTAATAGAATAGTTAATACACAAGAACGGTGCACCTGTAGCATAGCACGACATGCATGTGCTAGCGTTCAGTGGGCACCCAAGGCCGACCAGACAAACCTAGGCGCGACGCATTTATCCGTTCAAAGCCCGCCCAGCGACCAAGTTTGAACGTGTTCCTGCCCACAGGGCCAATACTCAAAAGGCATCAAAGACTTGTTTTTTCAAAGGTATTTACTGTCTCTTAGCCAAGTTTTTAGTTTGAGGGAGGGTTTGATAACAAATTTCAAAGGAAAGTAGTGATTGAGGATAAGAGGATAATCATAGTTTTACTAGAAGTCTGCTTGTTCGCAAAGACTTGTTTATCAAACAGAGGAGAATATTGTGTGCCTAAAGAAAACAAATTAAACTTCAACAAAAAAAAGGAAAAATTGCATGCTAAAGACATCAGAGGGAGACAGTGATAAAGGATAAGGTCTATGTCAGTTTAAAGGAGATCTTCTTGCTGAGAACAACAAAGGATAGAAAAAGTGAATAGGAGGAGAGTCAGTGTGTCATTTTAAAAAGGTTTTCTTTCTATGAATAATTGAGGATTCACACAGACTCTAAAAAATAAAACAGAGTTTGATTAGAAGGGTTTTTTTCAGCTTAAAGGAGGTATTTTTTGTGCTATGAATAATTGAGGATTTGCATAGTCTCTAAAAGAAAAACAGAGTTTGATTAGAAGGTCTTTTAATCCGTTTGAAGGAGTCTTTTAAAAATAGTGATTTCAAAGAGCTCCATGTTTATCAAAACCACAGAGAGACAGTGACAAAAGATAATGGCTTTTTTCAGTTTAAAGGAGATCTTCTTGCTGTGAATAACAGAGGGTAAAAACAGTGATTGAGGGGAAAGAGTTTTTATGCCAAAAAAAACAAAAGGAGACTTATTTTCAAAAAACCACAAACATATCTTGTAAAAGGTCTCTTTGCTCAAACACAGTGCTGAAGAAGTAATTTTTTTTTCATTTAACAAATACTTGTTTGCTAGCCTCAAAGAAAAACAGTGATTTGCAAGGAGGAAAAGGTGTTTTTGGTTGAGAACCTATTTCAGTGATCATTTGAACAGTTTTCCTTGGTAAGTCAGTGAAGGGTATCAGAAGCAAAATGCCTCCAAAGAAAGATAACAGGAGTGGTTATCACAATAGGTATGAGCCTATTACAACTCAGGAAGTAAATGAATCTCCTTCACTACTCTTTAATTTTCATGAAGTAGGGTGCTTGGAATTTTTCTGAAAGGTCCAAGAAGTGAAAAGTCACCTTCCTTTGACACATTTGTTTGCTTTAAGGCTGAAAGGGAAGAATGTCCGTCTAGCAGGTCTGGATTTCAAACTCTCCCCTAGGGCTATCTCAAAAGCTACCAAGATCCCCTATATCGAAGAAAAGTGGTTCAACCAAACATACCCAGATCTGAATCACTACAAACCCTTCCTAAAACTAGACCATAGGGATGCTTGCCACGCTATTTTCCCTTTTTCCCACTTGTTGACCAGCTATTCCCCTCTCATGAAAATCATCATGCAATATTTCACGTGTGAAGGGAGGTGTTCCTAGATTGATGCCTGTCATATCAGGCTTCTTATGCATTTCAAAAGAACTCAATTGTTGAACCTACATTTCTTCCTCTATAGAAGCATTGACAAGATGGCTTCTACTATCCAAAAGAAGCCCTCAGCTCAACAACAAGCTTGTCTATTTCATCATTCCCTTATCAAGATCATCATCCTCCATCAACTTGAGAAAAAGGGAGTTTCTTGGGACTCTTTCATCTCCCATCCTGATTTTTCCATTGCCTCTTCATCTCATGCGCCTTCCTCACCATCCACATATCATGTTTCTCCTTCTTCTATTAAATCCACTCCTAAAAAACAAAAATCTACTATGATTGAGGGTGAAGAAAAGAAGAGTAAAACTAGTAGTGAAGAAGGGAAAAGTGACAAGAGGAAAACTAGTGATGAAGAAGGACAAAGTGAAGAATCTAAGCATGACAATGAGCATAAACAAGGTGATGATGAGCATGAAAAAATTGATGGCAAGCATAGTAGTCATGAATAGGAACATGATGTCAGCCAACATAGCAGTGAGCATGATGGTGATGAGGGACAAAACAGTGAAGGTAAAGAGCATAGCATCCATGAAGAAAACAAGGACAGAGATGAACAAGGCAACCCTCAAGAAAATATACAAAGTGGCAGCCAGAACAGTGATGATGAGGGTCGTGATAGTCCTAAAAAAGACACTTATGATGAGGATCATGACAATCCTCAAAAGGACACTTATGATGAGAAACAAGACAACCCTCAAGCAAGTAATGATGATGACAATCAAACACCAAACAGTAAGCATTCCAAAGAGGGTAGCATGGAGCAAAAGGACCAAATAAGTGACCATTAGCACAGTGATGATAAAGACAAACAAGTCAATATTCTAACAAAAGAAAATAGTGACAAATATGATGATGGAGGAAGCAAGGTAAAATACCAAGTAGAGCATGTGCTAGCTGCCTCTCCTATGCAAGGGGCCATGACTCTTCCTCTAAAAGTGGAAAAGCCTAGAAGCACTAGATCAGCAAAGAAGAAGACCACTCCAGTAGTGACTAGCAATGTCACAAGAGCACTAAGGAGTAGAGGAAAACTGCCTAAAAAGAGCATTGTTGAATTTACAAAGAGGAAGTGACCAAGAAGCCTATCCAAGGCAAGGGGAAAGAAAAAAAGGAAAGTAGTCATGAAAAGGAAAGAGAATTTGATATCATACAGATAGACAGTGATGATAGTGATGATGAAGCTAGAATCCTTGAGGCTCTTTTGTGAAACAGAGAAGACCAAATTCATGACCTAGACGCTGATCTAGAAAGCTCAAAAGACTTCATACACGTTCTACAGATGAAAAAAAAAAATGAGTGGTCAAATGGCAGTTTTTGAGGCCCGTGCTTTCAAGTACCAAAGGGAAGCCTCCAAAGCACAAGTCAAGCTTGAAGAGCTTATGGGAAAATTCAGTGATACTGAAGAAGAAGAGCAGCCAATGAGAAAGAGGCCTAGGACTATGGGTCTCAAGAGAGCTTTGGAGAAAAAGAAATAAGAAGAGGCAGCCCTTGTCCGATCTTATCCTCTCACTCATTTGCTAGCCAAGGAAATTGAGAATGATAAAGAATCATGGCTTGAAAGGGCCAACAAGCATTTGGAGGATAAGTTAGAGAAAGATAACAGAGACTTAAGCCTACAAAATAAGGTGACCATGCAATACAAAAAGCTCAATCAATTTGCCCGAAAGAAATTGAAGGTTGCACAAGAAAAACTCAGAACTGCCCAAAGAAGGCGCCCGGTAGAAAAAGTGGAGAAAGGCACATCATCGCTCGAAATCTTGGCCTCATATTCTCTACATGCTTCTGAAAACCCATGAGGGGCTTGCTCACCAAAATTAAGCAAATTTTAACAAGATTTTGTTTTTTGACATTTGTGGGCCTAATTGCATAAATTCATGGGCGCCGTGTTTTTTTTTTTGAGCATCCTTAGCTGTTGAGAGTGGTATCATTGGATGTATTAAATTCAAGGGCATCTAGTCATAAAATTTCAGATCCAAAGGATGTGTTTTGATCCCCCAAACAGGCGAAAAACAATGATTTTTTACTTTCTGCCTCACATATCAGAAAGGGCTATTTTTGGGGTTTTTCCAATCAGTTCAGTTTTTGACGTACTTCTAGTGATCAGTTTGGGAAAAAAAGTATTTTCAGAAATTAGACGTCCAGGGCTTTCCAACAAGCCATCAAAGGCGTCGTTTTGACATCAAGAGGTCCCTAAAAAGTTGTTTGCAAAACAGGGAATTTTCTGTTGCTACGTTCCTGTAGCATTTTGGCAAAAAGGTAGTTTTATGTAGTGGCTTATCCAAGTGTGCTAGGCCTTTTTTAGCCATTTTTAATAGTAAAAAGTCAATATTTTTTCCTTTTTTAACATTTTATAAATATTTTGAAGATGTTTTGTGCCTTGGGCTTTGCAAAGCCTCAAGGACAAAATCAGATATTAGTTTTTAGCCTATGAGCTTCTAGTCAATTTTGTGAAGCTTATCTTCTCATTCTCCTATATAAATCATGAAGAATCATTGTAATATTGTTGGTTGAAGAGTTGAAAAAAAAGCTGGACTTTGAAGAGCTTAAGAACTTGACTAAGCTTAGAGTAATATATGTTATGAGTTTTGATGATCAAACTTGTTTTATGGAGTGAATAGCTTGACTTGCTTGCCTAGATGATGGAGAGGATCTATGTGCAGGATTCCATGGCTTGGTAAATGGTATTGTACTTCTTTTCAGTTATGTTTTCTTAGTTTTTCACATATGTATCCATGCTTCTTGCTTGTTGTAGGTCATTAAAGAATAGTTTTAAGTATGCCCATGGAGGCTCATCAAATTTCCTGATTCATTACAGCTTCTATGTTTTCATCTTTCTTAGTCATGTCAAAGGATCCTTAACTTCCCTTTAGTCCACTAAGAACTTGTTATTTATTTCCTTAATGATTAATATGACATGCTATCTCGTTTGATTCATGGTATGCCCTGCTTACTCATAGCTGTTTAAACCTCATTAAAGAATTCTCCTTTGAAGTATTGACTGTTTAGGTTAAATCGGAGAGGTCTTGTTTCGATCTTGCCCTCTGCCTATACTTGAAGACTTATTTCAAAGTTCTCATCATATTGAATGTGTTGCTTAGGAGTTTCCTTTCCACATTTTGAGCTGTTGGTTTGTCTTACATGTGTTCTCAACCACTGAAGGTGATTTTCCCATAGTTAGAGGGTCTTATACTTCTATGTGTCACCTGAATGTTTATTTTATGCATCTATCAGTTTGAGTTGGATTCATAGTGATTAATGGCTAGCCCTACCACATGAATACTTGCTATTTAAACTATTTATGCTTAAGATCCGCTTGTCTTGCACCAACTTGATGTTCATTTCACTTCATAAACCACCTGAAATTTTCATTCGCTATACTAAATCGGCCCTGCAGTACACCCTACTCATTGTCTTGACATCCTTGGCTTAATTTTGACCCCATAGCTCAATTGATCTCATTTTCTTGTTCTATTTTGATCCACTTGATCAGTTTTTCCTCCAAAAAACTAAAAACAAACAAACAAACACACATAAAAACTAGCCTAAAATCTAAACAAACTAAGCGAACAAGCTCACATCCTTCGCTTCATTAGAGAGAGCCCTCTCTGAGTCCAGGAAGGCTAGGTCCCAGGGCTCCAAAGATTCATTTGATGTTAATCCGTCATTTGGTCCGTCAATCTGCCAAATCACAGGAACCTAACAAGGGTAACTAACCTGCCCAAGCCTCGTATCTCATTTCATTTCCCTTCTGTGAATTGAATTCTCCACACTCTACAAATTTGCTCATATTTTTCGAGGGTAAGGCCTATTGTTCTGTCCATGTGTGGTCGTTTCAACTCTTACCCTATTTTGAGGTATCTCTTCTTAACATTTTTGCAGCTCCTAGTGTTTGAATATGTTAGGAGGTTCATGTTGACTCCGAGCTCCCACTCAAACTTGCCATGGTGTTGGATTCATCGTCACTGTTTGGGAATTTTATTCTGATCCTCTGGTTTAAACTATTCTTTATTGATGTGGCTATGAGTTTCGCACTCTTACTGGAGATTATTTCTCTAATTCACAGTTTGGTTTGTAGTTTGCCTCGACTGTCGGTCGGCACGAATGCCTGCTCCAGGCCTGATTCCAACTTCATTTCTCACTACGGCTTCCATCTTTCATTTGACACAAGTTCTATTTCCTATGGGTAAGTTTAATACATTTTTATTCATCAGAAGTTTTCCATATTGTTATGGGTTTTCTTCGGGTTTTTGGTTTAGCTCTCTTCGTATACTAATAGCTTGAAATCCGCTTACAACCTACAAGTTGTGTGACGGTGGTCTGAAAACAAGATTTAAGAATCCCCACGACATGCAGAATCAAGGCGAGGATGAGAGATAAGTTTTTTTCGGGTTTCCTTTCTGTTTTCAAGTTGAAATGCCTCTTTCCCATTACTGAAGAGGAGTAAAACCCTCTGCATGGACAGGTGTGTCAGCTACCAAGATTGACGGTTCAATTTCCATTTTAATTAAAGGGTTCCTGGAAGAGTTATGTTCTTTCTCTTACCGTTTCTTATTCTATCAAGGTTGAGACTGCTCTATTCGGTCGAGGTCGACCTCTGCAATTCGTCTATTTTTCCAGATGTGAAACCAATATTGTAATTTCTATGTTTTTTGTTTTAAGGTTGAACAATTGACAAACCTTTGGTATTTTAGAAGATGAGGTTTTCCCTCCTGATTCTTTTGGTCACTGTTTAAATGTATATGAATTTTTGTTACTAAACATTATTATGGACCTTGCTATGGAATTACAATTTCGACCGCTTTGGGTCCGAACTCCATTGTATCAGTTTTCTTTGCTTATACAATTATGACCTGTTATATATAGTTTATATAATTACATTTGTTTCTTTTGTACATAATCTATATTTTGTCAACATCTATATATGTACATGTATTTTTTACTCTTTTAATTGTTTCTTCCTTTAGAGTTGTAGAGAGCAAAAGAAATGATCTACTCCAGACCCTGTTTTCTTTTGGATATGAGAATCTTATAGGAAAGAATGGCCAGGGGACCATGACCTTGCCTGCCTCCACAGGCTCAGCTCTAAACTCCTGAGCCTCGATACCATGTGATATTTTCTTTTTCAGCCTTTAGATTTTATAATTTATCATTCATAATGTGCTCAGGTTTATATGTTCACCTATGCTTCTAGCTCAGAAGAAGTTGCAAACTTTATTTTCTCTGCTCCTATTTTGAGGATTTTCATGATTACAGTCCGTAGGCTACATCATATTCTTATTACTTCTTTTTGTTCTGATTTCCTCTAGTATGACAGTAGAATACAAGAGTTTTCCCATGAGCACTTACTACACAAGCACCTCTCTTGACCCACTATTATAATCAAATCATTTCAGTTACCTGAGTATGTCTTCTACTGGGTTAATATTATATTTAAATAGATCATATCTCTCCCAATCAACGGAGAATTTTAACAAATTCAGGAATATAAAAACTTAAATTATAAACTTTCTCTATATTAATAGTACACACAGATACAGATACTTATCTCTTGTATATATTCTTTGACTGAACAGATGGTTCTTCCCAACCATGAGAGAGGTTATCACATCGTCATCTCCGCCTGTGCTCCACACCACAGTAATCAGATTTTTGGGTAACTTATTAGGAATTAGGCCTCTCAACCCCGTGCAGCCTATACTTGGAGCTCCATTGGTATTCTAGCTCTGGACAAATCTCTTTTTTCTTACAACATCCTATTTCTAACTCTTCTAATTTCTCTAAATAGAACCCCTTTTCCCCATCAGGATTTCCTTTTATCCTTTTTGGGAAAAGTAACTATGAGAAGTGCCTCTATCTTTACAGTGGGATCTTGGAATACTTTTTACCATTCAGTTAATCCATTTACTCAAGATAACATCTTAGTTTTTTCTTATTTTATGAAAAATAAATTTAAAGTCCTATTAACGAATAATCATATTGGTTAATTCTCTTTCACTTAATAATTCAAATGTATTTTGAAAAAAATTGTTAAGCATAATTAAAAATAAAATGGGGTGTTAGAGGTGTGGCGATACTATTTATTTATGGTTTTAATTTAATAGAAATTATTGACGACTTTATATGTGAAGAAAAATTACATTCTACTTTGAAGAAATAAATTTGAGAGCATTGTATATTATTTATTAGACTTAGAAGTGAGGTAGAATAAAGATAACATTTTCCTTTTATAAAATAAATATGCAAAAGAGTAATTTTAGAGGCTTCAAATATAGATTGTAAGTTGTAAATGGAGTTTGGTTTACCTAAGGAACACAACAACTTACTGGATGTAATCCCCATTAAGAATTCATAATTTGCATTATAATCATTTTGAATTTCAAACATCATATATGTTATGAAGATATAGTAGGTTATGTTTAGTGAATATTTAATAAATTATTGTATTTTTTACACAAAACCTTCTTATTAGTCCATATGTTGTTTATACATGTGTTTTCTCATTGTGAATAACAACTTCATTAGTTGTCATTTCATCAAAACAAAAAACCGTTGTGAGCATTTGCTTTCAACAAATCACATGTCAATGACACTCTAGTTGACATTGCTAATAGAAGGGGGCATGGGGAAAATACTTCCAACAATTGTAGAGCCTCTACAACTTTTTCTTTATTATCTTTCATGATGCACACGGGGTTCTTTAGTATGCATGCACAATTTATTTTCCGATGCATCCCAAATATTCCATTATTCCTTGAGAATATGAGCCCTACATGCCAACCATTTATGAGAGATCTTATAAATCCATTGCCACAAGATTTATTGTGGCTAGCCAAGAAATATATATTCTTTAACATCCATATATTGAAAAAAATGTTGCTTTAATTTTCTTTACATATGACATACATTGAAACATCTAAAATCAATCCTAATAAAAAAAGTTTTGTTAGTTTCAAGATGCTTTATGCCTAAAACTAGCAACTTTGAAGGTAAAACACCATCAAACAAAATGCAAACTTAGCAGTATTGTGTAGCTACTAAAGAAACACATTGTTTGTCATTCATGTATATCTTTATTTTTTTTTACTCTAGTTTAACTATATTCAAAGTTTAATAATTGCACCAACCCTAGCTATGCGGCCTTGTTCTCATATTAACTACAAAATATTTCAAAATAAAATTCACTCCTTTTTTCATAACTACAAAATATTTAAAATTTAAAATTTATCCTTTGGACCCCAAAAGCATGAAAGGAGTCTATATGACCCCATGCTCTTGTGCTATTCCTTACATTGGATAAACCTGTAGCTCCATAAATAAGAGGATTGAAGAAAACACTCTTAATATTAGGGTTTGTAGGATACCGACCTCTGAAAATGCTGATAAGACTAAGCACCATATTTTTTTGGTGGAGTCCAAGGATTGAGAAAAGATCGAAGACTTTGAATAGGGATGATGGTTGGAAGGTAAGTAGTTGTTGGATTCCATCCCTAGTCTCTTAGTTGGGTTCCTTTCTCCCATCTTTTTTTTTATATATTGAAATTATTTCTTGATATTTTTGTTCTAGTTAAATATATATATATATATATTTTTTTTTTTTCAACATTGATTATTTTTATATATTATTTTTTTACTATGTTTATTGTTTTTGTTATGACTTGTGTCGGTGTTTTTACTAATTTTAGTTTTCATTTTAATTAGTTTTTCCAACTAGATTTACTAGATGTTTTATTAATTTCTTATTATTCTTTTACATTAATTTCTTATTTATATATTATTATATTTTTTGAGTGTGCTTATTATTCTTTTACATTAATATCTTATTTATATATTATTATATTTTTTTTTGAGTGTGCTTCTTTTTAATTTTTTTTTTTATTAATTTTGATTTTTCTAGTTTGTTATGAATTTACTAATTTTAGTATATACATATATTTTTATTTTTATTTCCTATTTTATTTTATTTTTTATAATTTTTATTTATATTTATTTTATTTTTTTATTTTAGTTTTTTTTATATATTATATTTTATTTTAGCTCTATTTTATTTTTTATTTTATTTTATTTTTTAATTTTATTTTAGTTTTATTTTATTTTATTATTTTATTTTTATTATATTATATTTTATTTTGGTTTTATATTATTTTATTTTTAATTATCTTTTATTATATTTTTTATTATTTTATTTGATATTTTTCAAATTTCCCAAATATTCCAAATTCCAGTAGACACATCGTTCCAGCGGGTACAAGTAGACAAGGAGTTTTGACAGAAATGGGTGTCACTGAAAGGGCAATAGGATCGAATATCATCCACTAATCATTAAACCAAATTCTATAGCAATAGCGCGACAATTCTGGTATGCCGTGACACTGGTAGGTTAGAAAGCGATGTAGATACTACGCCCTGGGCATAGGTACAACTAGACGAGGACTTTTGACACACAAATGGGTACTACTAGGGGTATATGCTTCCAAAAAAATAAGTCCATTTTTATATGCTTCCAAGTCCCATAAACTCAACTGTCTTCAAAGTTCCAGAGGACTATGGGTTCCACGGAGATGTCAACCTCCTCCTCCTGCGAAGTCGGAATGAGCTCCAACGCCAATTCCTTGTCCATGGACGGAATTTTTTCCAAATTTAAGTACTGAACACTTTCTGGTTCCGCAAACAGAGATTTCCAAAACGTTGAGTCCTCCGATTCATGCTGGGGGCCTTGCGACAGTTCGACGTCAGATACCGAAGACGACAGCGAGGGATGCGAGGGCTCTTCTATACTATTAGTCTGCAGAGGAGGCGAAGAACCAAGGATTTCGTTCAAGGCATACTTAGAAGCGGCAACCTGGATTTGCTGAGGGGAAAGAGAAAAGGCAGACGGAATGGCGGGCACAGAATCCGGAAAGTTGAACTTAGCGTTGGGCCCTTTCAGGCAGTACATTGCAGCGTCGAAGGCCCGGGCGGCCTGCTCAGCGGTTTTGTAGGAGCCAAGATAGATCTTGTCCCTGGATCTTGGTATCCGAATTTCTGATACCCATTTGCCCCATTCTCGCAGTCGAATTCCCTTAAATTGCCGGGATGTTTGTCCGCTAACTTCGTTAGGTTGAGCATGACCACGGTCTTGTTTCTGCGACGGAGTTATCTCCATATTTGGAGACTCAGAATCTCTATGATATCTGCTGGGATGAAAATAAGAACTCAACAAATATAGGTATATTGCAATGTTATTACAAAAAATGGAGGCTGTGGACAGAGCTTGCCAAATGGAAAGGCCGTTAAGTGCGGGGAAATGAAATATCGTTCCCTCTCTCTATATATACACCAGTCTATGCAATCAGCAGAATGAGGAACTGAAATTCTCCGTGTGCTTTCCGCGGGCTGCACCCTCTCGGCTAACCTCAAACTACACAAACAGACCTGTTTGACATGAGTTCATGCAAGGAAAATGAATTGAAGTATAGACAGAAAATAGTTGTCATTTACAAAACGTGGGCTGTGGTTGAAATTTCAACATGAAATAGCTGTCATTGACTGTTTCAAACGTCACGTCAGGGAGTATGTGGCATCAACGTTGTCATACGTCAAGAATACCTTTGATGTTTGATGGCGTATCCATTTTACTTTTTGTGAAGAGTTATTTTTTAAACTTTGTTGATTAACGGTGTTAGTTTACTTTATTAGAGCAGTAATCGGAAAATATAAAATTCTTAACCACGACATTTTTAACTTATAATTGGGTTTTGTTACATTAGGATGGCTTCAATACTATTAACCTAAAAATAGATATAATTCATTTTATAAAACTTATGTTCACATCACATTTTTTATTAACTAATTTATTTAAAAATATAATGAATAACCGTTTTAATGATAAATGTTAATTTTCTATTTTTGAGTATTATTAATAATATTTTAAAATATTTGGTAGAGATTAAATTATTATCATTCATCTATTTATTATTAATAATTAAATTTAAATATTAAAAATTTGATTCCAAGATAAATAACAAACACATTTATATAAATTAAATAATTCTTAATTACCCATAGACATGGATATACAAGAAGTTTTTAAGAAGACATAAAACCATAGGCAACAATATGATCAATATAACAAGGCCTCAATATGATCAACATGACAAGGCCATTGAAGAACAATATACTCCAAGAAAAATCTCCCGGAGAGATTTTCAGCCATCTTGAAACTATCAAAAGAAGACATCTAAACTCTTGGAGTCACAAATACCAAAGCAAGGTTGTAAAGAAAATACATAACAATTGGGAAAATTTATTGCTCAAAGTAGTGTTACAAAGAAGCCCAAAACATTGTTGAATGATTCCAAATATGGACACCTTCGAATATCAAAAATGAATTGTGGGTTAAATGAAAAACATCTCGATTCCAATGAATCAAATATCAAATAAACCCTTGGGAATATGCATTGATTTTCCTGCATATTGATTTCGATAATGTTGATAATGCAATTATTCAAATAATCAAGAAGTAACTTGTGAGAATGAAATAGGAAAACTATTTTAGTGAGAATTTGAACCAAAAATAGTAGTGAAACACGCATAAAGCTTTTGTTAAGATGAAAGTGCATTTCATGCTCCTTTAACATTGTCTCTAAGGGTGGTGCAAGTTGTAGGGGCCTTCTAAGGCATAGGCGATGGATTGAACCATAGTAAGTTTGCAACAATAGAGGAAAACTAATAATGAGGAAGTGGCATAAAAGAAAATTGTATGATTTGATAAGGTAGTACTCAAAGTTCTAGAAGTGTACACAGTCTACTTTGGAATTAATGACTTATATGAAGAAGAGGTCCAAAATGAGTGAAGAATTTGAGGGTACATGTAATATCCCAAGGATCAAAATTTTAAACACATCACACAACACAACAAACATAAGAAATTGAAGCTCAATTGTGAATCCTGAATGGATTCACCACATAAACATTACCGCGGGGTTTTCATCCCGGGATCAATAATAGAACTGGCCAGGCTAGGTTCTAACCCAAACATAATAAGATAAAATAATCTAGAATGCCCTAAATGCCTAGCTTCTCTCCCTTTTTATAGGCTTGATGGGTCAATACCAACAAGAAATACCATGGGTCAATCGCATGGGAAAATACCATCAAGAAATACCATGGGGAAATACCATGGGTTAAAACCATGGGTCAATTCTATCCACTTTGACGGGATCAAGAAAGGGAATATTACAAATCCTCTCGCCCAAAGATTGCTTGTCCTCAAGCGATCCACTTCTATCCACAACAGAAGAATTTGTACATTAATACTAGGATCCCATACAATCCGATGTGCCCTCCACGTTGAATGATCTTGAATGGATCCTTCAATACCTGGATCCCAAGCAATCCTTTGGCCAATCATTTCCCCAATGGATTCTCCTGGATCCCAATGCCACCTGAATCCCGGGACCTGTGGGTTATGGTACCATTTCAACCCTCCATCGTTGTCCGCACCAAAGGGCCCAAGCTGCAATATGCCCTCGGCTGTGAGTATCCTCCCCTCAAAATGCATGATTCTCTCCTCATTTGATTCTCCTTGAGTGTATTCATCCTGGACCTCTTCACATGTGAGGATGAGTTGTCCATCCTTTCTGGTTGTCAAACATGGAGGTACTGGTGGACTGTTGTCTATACCTGATTTCCCATACCCTTTATGGATGTCCTCCATTGTATTTATAGATTAAACTACCACATCATCAGGAGGAATTGCATCCTTCCTTTCGTCATGTACTTTTTCAAGTTGACTGATCAGCTTTTCCTGCAAGTTTCTCTGAAGAGCATGGTGTTGTTGTTCACCATTTGTATTTGACTGCTCAAATCCTTCATAGGTCCTCTCTTGAAAACCAACGAACCCATCAATGGATGAATCCCCATGATCTGAAGGAGTCTCTAATTTTGTTATCCTTGTTGTCTCCTTATTGTTTGGACATGAATGGTCAAGTGCCCAAACTCCCTTGCATACAAAGCATAACCCTTTCTCCTTAGTTCATTCTTGCTGTCTCCAAAAATCTTTGTTAGTTCCTCCTTGGTTAACTTCTTTCTAAGTAGTTTGATGCTCTGTTTGATCAACCCCTCAACTAGTTCATAAGCAGCAGGTGATGCAATTAGCTCCTTCCTCCAAATGGCCAACAATTTGGATCTCAATTATTCGCAGATGGCCTTATCTTGTCCTAAGATCGGAGACATGATCTTTTTCATGTCTGTTTTGATGTGGTTTGGATGAGATGTTGTAATTCCATTGCAGAAGTATTGGAGCATTTGAAGGATTAAATCATCACACTCTAGATCCAGCATAAGCATACCAAATCTGAATTTCTCCATGCATTCCAAAATTGTGTGCTTCTAGAAAAAAAGTAAGAATGGTGGTGTTGTGTTGTCCAACCCTTGGAGTGCTTCTACCATTACCCGAAAAGTCCTCCTCATGATGTCATCATTGTAGGGCAATAGAGGTGTTGTTAAGGCTATGATTTTACTGAGACAAGAAGCGACGGTGAGTCTAACATTTTCACAAGAATGCTCCAAGAACCTAGGTTGTATCAAAGAAAGCATGGATGGCTTCAAGGCCCAGCTTGACCCTTCCCATTCTGATTTATCTATCAAGCTCAAAGCCGCATTTAATCTGTCTAGCTGTAGGAGAACATCTTTTGACTTTGTACCCTGCAATTTGGATCCAAGTTCGAAGAGACACTTGCTTGTTACGTCTTCCTTCCGGATATCTTTTGACTGCTGAAGAATAACATGGACCTTTCGAGAGAAAGGCATGTCGCTCTGTTCTTGCTTTTGATTTGTATGTTGTTGCCATCTTTGATCCACAGAAGTATTGTAGCCCAAAGAATCGACTGATATATCATTATGTTGATTCTTGTGGCGTTTCCAAAAACAAAATGATGACATTGGCATCAATGGATCTCAATACTTAGCTAATGAGAAACCTGAGAATGATCCCTGTCTAGCAATAACTTCCCAACCTTTCAACAATGACCATATTTGCAAGAAAGACATGAATAAATATCATGGGTACATTCATAATATTCCATACAAATGAATAAATATCATGGGTACATTTATTCAGAAGAGGCCATATACAAGCTATAAATGATTTTTTTAATCATGCCTACAAATATTTTCACAAATTTAACCCACAGACATATAAATGATTTTCCCTTCACTTATATCTCCCAATAAAATAATTTACTGCAAAATAAAAATCAAACTAGGGTGATAAATATCACCGAAGTGAGAAATACTGGCTAGGGTGAAAAATAAATTTCACCGACGTTCCTTGCGTAAAATTCTCAGGCTGGCAGGATGCACAGCTCTGATACCACTGTAATATCCCAAGGATCAAAATTTTAAACACATCACACAACACAACAAACATAAGAAATTGAAGCTCAATTGTGAATCCTGAATGGATTCACCACATAAACATTACCGTGGGGTTTTCGTCCCAGGATCAATAATAGAACTGGCCAGGCCAGGTTCTAACCCAAACATAATAAGATAAAATAATCCAGAATGCCTTAAATGCCTAGCTTCTCTCCCTTTTTATAGGCTTGATGGGTCAATACCAACAAGAAATACCATGGGTCAATACCATGGGAAAATACCATCAAGAAATACCATGGGGAAATACCATGGGTTAAAACCACAGGTCAATTCTATCCACTTTTACGGGATCAAGAAAGGGAATATTATAGTACAAATAGTTGAGATGAGCGTGTTAGATCCATGTAGAGGGGTTTGAAGACAAGCCAAAGAAGAGGGTGAAGCTTTCAAAATCAATATGAAAAGAGAGGTCATAATTTTAACCATAGATGGAATTACACATGTGTAGCTTGAAGTTCCTTGATTTGCAATAAATCAAATATTAGGTGCATTAAATATAAATCATAATATGA
Organism: Pinus albicaulis; assembly: GCA_034641835.2. Classification (NCBI taxonomy): domain Eukaryota; kingdom Viridiplantae; phylum Streptophyta; class Pinopsida; order Pinales; family Pinaceae; genus Pinus; species Pinus albicaulis. The sequence goes on from CM076579.1 coordinate 1,215,778,787, forward strand.
AGACCAAATTCTTGTTCAGTTAATTACTCAGACATGGCATGAACAATTTTAGTTGTGGATGAGAAAATAATTAGAGTTGACTCTAGTCGAAAGAGATTGTTGCAGTTGAAATAACTCCATCAACTATAAACGAACATGTTTTGCATCAATGAATGGGAAATCGTACTCACGAGTAGATTTTATATACAAAATATTAATTGAAAACATAGGGTAATGTTTCATTAAACCAAACACAAGTTGAAATAGCTTTAGAAAAGGAAAAAAACCTCAACAAACTAGTGTGCAAGATGCTAAGGAATATCAATTAAATGAAATAATAAATCTAGTTAGAGATATGATCTCAAAAAGTTAGAAGAGTATGAAACTAAAAGTTTTTCATCACTCCAAGAAAATAATGATGATCTTCAATTACAAACAATAATTGGAGATAATAATTAGATATGAAAATTATAGGGATAAGATTCCCTATTAATGACCTACCCCAAAAGCATAGATGATGTGCCCGAGTGACCTATCTTACCTAGCTAATCTACCGCAAAATATTAAATAACCATTAAAACCCATATAATGCACTAACCCACCTAAAAATAACTAACTTCTGATGCACCCCATCTTCTAATCCATTGGCCCATATGATCTACTAATGATCTAGCCCACATAACCATCATGACCTTTATTAATTGGGACTCTAAGTGGAAGCTTGCAAGAAGATAAAGAAATATTAGTTGGATGCTAATTTCTCTAATGACATAATGAGATGCTAGTTCAATAGTAAGGGGATGTTAGTTAAATTCCGATGGGACATTGAAAGGGATTTTGTTGATATTTCTTAATGCCAATGAAACAATGTCAAGACACAAATAAAATGTTAATAAGATGCAAATGAACTATAATTAACATTTGAAAATGGATAGAACATATAAATTGATGGAAGAGGATGCAAAAAGAGGTTCTGATCTATGACATAGAAAATAACCCCATGCATCATTTTTCACAATTTGAGCACAAAAGGTTGTAAGAAAGGGTAGATAAATAACATATTGTAATAGTGACAACATTTTCATGCAATATAATATGTTGAAATATAGGGTTAATGATATTATATTTTTAATGAAACATTCGAAGGAAGAGAAAGAAAAAGAAAAAATCCTAAGAAATTAGGTGATGAGTATAAGGATTTATATACTTAAGAGAAATAATTGCAAAATGAAACTGCAACAATGATTCTTGTAGCTAATGTTTTCATTTTCCCAGTATGATGGATTTCAGCATTATGGGGAAAATCGTAGATAATGACATTAAGATATGGATGTTGAACTAGAAACTATTGGGTAACCAAAAAGTATAATATTTCGGGTGTGATATGAAGATGAATATCCTAGAAACTAAATTTGTTCATTTGCAGCATAGATTATAACAACACAAATTCCTAGTTGTGATAGTAGCATACAACATTCCTCTAGAAGAGATAAATTTGAATGCTAAAGATGCAACAATTTTTGTTAGATAATATCAACAATAGAAAGAGTTTAATGAACTAGAGTTAACGAAAAGAGTAGATAAATTGACTAAGAAATTAAAATAATCACAATGCCGGTTACAAATAAAGAAGAAAGTGTTTGGGCAATATCCCTAAAACCACATAATAACATTTGACATGAAAATATTTTTTTTTTTAAATGTTGATGTGCGATTATTCTCTCGACATGCTATTCTCTCGACATGCTATGGCTAACATCAATAATTCATTATCAAAATGGCTCTGTGATATGCATATACCCCTACATAAGAACATTTTTTTCCATTCTTCCTCCAATGGCTTGACCGAATCAATCGAATGTCATCTTTCATGCATTATATAATAACCTAATTTCTTGATTTCTGCACCTGGGATTTCAATTTTCCCATAAATAGGAATTTTTTTTCCTAGATGTCCATTAATAATATTACGTGTTCTTAGGAAGTTCTTATCCCCCGGGACACAATTATCGAGTTACTCATGTGAGGTACAATAAAAATGGCATGGAAACACATGGAGGGGAGATACTACTCTAAATTTAGAGCTCTATCTAGGAGGATACATTGACGATTATTTTATATGGTAACATGAACTATATGTTTAAGATTATATAGCATGAGATATCTAGGCCAATGGATTTATCATATGATAATATGCGCTAGGCTCTTTTGTTTTATGGTCATTGGACAGAGAGCTATTGTAACACATTTATACACTGGTTCTATGCTGCTAATAGGCTGGAAATTATAGAACTTGACCTCATATGGGAAGTATTGTGCATAAAATATAAGTAACATGTCTTTTTATTGAAAAATATCACACTATTCTGTGTGTGGAAAGATAGAATACTTGTGTTACTTTACATGGTTCATGTGTGTTAATCTTATAAAAAATGAGTTCATGTGAATATTGTGCATATAAAGATAGGAACCCATATTATTTTTACTGAATAGATTTCATTTGAATATTGTGAATAAATTGATAAGAATCTATGCTATTTTTTTTGAAAAGATTGCATATGAATCTTTTGAATAAAAATATCAGAATCCATGCTAAATTATGGACAAAAATATGAATCTTGTGCATAAAAATATAAGAATACATGTTATTTTATTGAAAATGTTTCCATATGAAACTTGTGCATAAAAATATAAGAATCTATGTTATTTTTCTTGAAAATATTGCATATGAATCTTGTGCATAAAACAATAAGAATCCCTATTATTTTTTTGAAAATATTGTCTGGATTCTTGTGTGTAACAATATAAGTTCACTTCCTTGATTTCTTTGAAATAATTACATAAGTTGACTTTGTTGAAAATATAGCATGTTCTTGCGCGTAGAAATATAACTTAATATTTTTTATTTTTGTGGATTCTTGTGAACAAAGATAAGTTAAATACATAAATTTATTAAAAATATTTGATGGAATCTTGTGAACAAATATTAGCTAACTATATTAATTTCTTTTCTTGTAAAAGTTTAAGTTTCCATATTTCATGCAAAGAGACAAGTGAATGATGATATTTTGTTGAAAATATTTCAGAAGTAAGTTAATTATGTTCTTGTGCATGGAAAGATAAGTTAACTATGGTGGTTTCTTGAATAGATGAAGTTTTGCAATTGCATGCCCATTCTTTATTCACATGCCACTTAACATAAATTTGGTTCACATGTGATATTCCGATAAAATTTCATTATCACATGCATGATCATCATTGACATAAAAATTTCAAGTGATTATTATATAGTTAAAGGTGGTATTGTAGTTGGAATAAGAATTGGTAGGGTAGATTTTATGCATTTAATTAATTTATATAAATAGGCATGTTTGATATTATTTGTGCATTTTATTTAATTCATTTGTGATGTGGATAAGAAAACATGCTTGCATAATTATATGCATATAATTTAAGTATCTGAAATATGAATAATCATTCTTTCTAATTTTACACAATTATTTAATGTAAAATAAGTAACTATGGCTTTTGGATGAATTTATTAATGCATTGGAAATAAATAAAAAATAGAAATTCATCTATAGGTATGTGTGTTAGCATAATGCATTAGAATTAAAAAAAAAAAATAGTTTTATTAAAAAATTACTAACCAATGTTTTAGTTGTCTTGCACTTGGAGATGCATATAAAAGTAAAAGATTTAGGATGATTTTTAATGTTATTATGCATGTAAAATAAAGTGAAACATTAAAATATGTATAAAACATAGAAGAGTATTAGAGATAGCTCATGGGGATTGACTATTTTGGTTTTGAAAAAATGACATTTTTTCCTAATCATTACGGAGGAGTTGTGAATGATAGAAATTGCAAGAAAGAAATTTGACTTGTGAAAAGAATGGATTGATAGTTTAAAATATGTCCCTTTTGTAACAATGGAAAGATGGATTATAATTAACACTATGGAAAAAAAAGAAGGTAATTATGCGTGAAAATTGATTCATCCACAGTGAAGTATCGTTAAATTCAATTTACAAAGGATAATTTATTGTAGGAAACAACCATGCCACAAAGGTACTATTGTCGAGAATGTTCGGAAACTTGTTTGAGAAACATGAAATCATCTTGAATGTATTGACCTCTAGTTAATTATATTTGAATTAAAGACTATATTATTTTGTAAAATTTTAACAATGGACAAGGGATGAACTCCCTTATTGTCATTGAATGATGGGTGAACTCCCTCATGGAATTTTAATAAAATAAATGTTTTCTTGTTTTTCCATTTACGGTTTCAAGCTATATCAATGTTTAATTATGTTCTTTCTATTTGGTTATATTGATGATGTTGTTACCTTGCATGATATTGGAAATTACATCACTCAATATGTTATAAATAAGCTCTCATTTATTGACCAATGTAATGATGCAAATCTGCAACAAAATACAATTTGTTAACAAGTCGGAGTAATAATTATTTCTTTACAAGATGTGTTATTCCTTTTCTAAGGTTACTTCACTTTATCATGGTGATTTTAACATTTGATAATCAATTGAGTAGGTGATAAGTCATTTGGAATATTAGATGGTAGTAAAGAGGGTAAAAACAATTTTTCATCTGTATTTTTTCACAAGGTTTACAGAGGGATGTTAGGAGTGTTTTCAAAGAAATTTTTGCAGCACTCGCACCTATGGGTTCAATAAGAACGAGTATAGGTATGATGTTATTGCATATAATATTAGGTATGGCATTAACAAAACTACATGGAAATTTCTGTAGTAGACTGCATTTTATATGAGATAGATGATGGTATTAATGATTGCATCGAAGAATGATAATGTTAATTACTACCTTGAAGAATAATTGTGCTCATGTAATTTGAGACATTTTGTGGATAACGACCAATTAGAAATCCGTTTACATTGGTTGTAGTTAAGTCTTGAAAAAATTGGAATACTCAAACTGTAAATAGTGATAATGTTGATTAACTAGAAGCCATGAAATGCATAGTTTCACGATAATGTTTAATGACGCATTTAAATAAAAAATTCTTAAAGTTGTAACGTATTTCTTATAATAAGAGAATGGATTTTTTCTTTTTCAAAAATGAAAACATTATGATCATGAAAGAATATAAAAATTCAAGGGATGTCTTTGAATTGGATAATATAATGCCCATCGAACCCCTTACATTATTATGGTTATGTAGGCTCTGATTTTATTGTGACCCCTTAGACTCTCATATATAGAAGGTAGGTTTCTTCATTTGTATCATCCAATAATTGTTCATTTATGTAATGTAAGGGAGGTTCACCCCTCGAATAGGCAGATTTATAATTCATTGATCTATCTTTTCTTCTATTTTGTGAGCTAGTTGCATAACATTTGGTATCAAAGCTTTGGATTCTAGGGTTTCGCTTCTTCAAACAAAAAATATTGGAATTTCATCTATACAATTTTTTCTACAAAGCTTCAGAAGCTGAAATTGAAACCAAGTGGAGTCGTAATAATGGGGTACATCATATACATAATTCATATCTTGGTTCACTATATTTTCCAAGATATGATGTGAGGAAGGTAGAGTTTTGCAGGCTCTAGATTCTCATCTCAAACAAGTGATCGAGGGAAAACTGTCATAACTTTGGTTTCAGACATCAAATTTGATTCTGTAAAAAACGATCGAAAATGAATGGACTATATTTTCATGTGTTTTAATTTCAATCCTGAAGGTCAAAATAGTTAGATGTGGAACCCCATACAAGTTCTCTCTACTAAGCCAGTCCATAATTAGGTCATTGTGAGATATCAAGCATAACCCTATATTGAAGAATAAAAATTAGGTCTGACCTTTGGCATTGGAAATAAGACTCAGAGGGCTAATACAAAACCAAATTTCAAATCATGACGATCCGAATCACAAAGATACATTAGGTTCAATATGACGCTCCTCAAAAGCAAGAAAAAGGTGTGTATTGTTTTTAAAATTGCAAAAATTTTGTTTGAAAAATAAGTTTGAAGTGATTCCAAGGGAATATTGAAGCATTTCTATCATTATTGGGTTCTAAAATTCCTCCCAAGGATAATTCCACACCCATGAAGCCCTAAGAAATATCTACTATCACGCATGAAGATGAATAAGTGTGACATGATATACTGCAATTACAAGACCAAGTGCAAAAAAATTCGCTTTCGTAAAGACTAACAAAAAATGAAATGAAATCTAAGATGAATGGTTTGAAGAAAGACGTGGATGGTTTAAAGAATGGAGTGGAAGCTATGAGTGATGGTATAGAAGAAAAGATGAAAGGAAACATGGAAGACATGAAGAATCATCTAAAATCAAACATGGAAGGTTTGAAAGAAGGTTTGACAAAGCTGCTACAAGAAATCATTCTTAATGAAGAAAAGGTAGCAGATGAAACTCATGATGAGAAAAAAAGAAATGTCAATCATTATTTCATAGACTCTAATTTTTTTTTAACACCCACCATATTCCAAATATCGATATAAGGAATTTTGATGGCAATGATTAGTATTTGAATCTCCATAATATGCAAAAGAAACAAAAGATACGCATTGCAACTTTATATTTAGAACCCAATCAATTTTATGGTATTTATGTCTTTGTTCTCGTAAACCACTTGTAACTTGGAAAAATTTATGGGAAAAATGATAACACATTATGAGGATAAAAAAATCAACACCTTCTTTAGCCAATTGATAAATCTAAAACAAAAGGGTTCAATGGTGGAACCCATTAAGGACTTTAAAAGATTGAATATAAGGGTAAATGATATTCCATAGGAGCATAGGACTGATGTATTCATAGGTAATTTAAAGGATAACATCGAACGTGAGGTTCACCTTTGGGAACATAATTCATTAGAGAAGGCATTTAGGTTGGCAAGAAAATTTGAAAGAAAAATTATGGAAACAAGGAAGCCTAGCACTCACAACTATAAATATGGAAGTGTTTCTTCTCCTAGTCTTCCAAAACCTACAAGGTTGACACAACAACAATTGGAAGAAATAATATAAAGATGGCTTTGTTACAGTTGTGATAATACATATAATAAAGGCCATAATTGTGCTGAGAATGAATTATTTTAGATAGATTGTGAAGAGGAGAAAGAAAATGAACAATAAACTTCAAAAGAAGAGGATATACATCAGGAAACAACCTTAGAGAATGAAGAAATGAATTTGACTATATCTTGTAATACACTGGAAATAATGACAACTCCTCAAACTCTCAAGATAGAAGGGCATATCAAGAAGAAAAAGGTAATAATCTTGATCAATTCAGGTAGTACCCATAATTTTATTCATTATAAGATAACCAAGCAATTGAATGGCTTCCTATATCTAGCACAAGAGTGTCAAGTGATTGTTACAAATGGAGGAACTATAAATTTCTCTGGAAAGTACCATAATATAAAGCTAACCATGGAGGGATATGTATTGAATATCCAAATTGTTTCCATTCCAATGGGTGGTGCTGATGTTGTACTAGGAGTTCAATGGTTACAATATTTGGGTATAATGGCCTTTAATTTTCAAGGACTTTTCTTGAATTTCTTTTGGGAAGGAAAGGAATTTGAATTAATGGGTATCATAGGGAAACGAGGAAATATGATCAACTCTAATGGCCTGAAAAAGCTTCTAAAGAAAGAAAAGAGAGGTGTAAGTGCACAATTATGCTCATTAGAGTTTCAAACATTGAAGACATCTATTTATCCAAATCTCCAAAAAAGTCTTGGAAAATCATTCAAAGCTATTTGAGACTCGCAAATTCCTCCCATATATTCATGATCATGATCATTTTTTTAATTTGATTACAAGATTTTTTCCTCCAAACAACATGCCTTACAAATATACCTATGCCCAAAAGAGCGAAATTGAATGTATGATTGCAGAAATGCTAGAGGTCAGTATAATTCAACCTAGTCAAAGCTATCTCTCTGCTCTAGTATTATTGGTGCATAAGAAGGAGGGATCACGATGCATGTGTATGGATTACAGGGAGCTAAAAAATCTCCCTATTAAAGATAAATTTCCCATTCTCGTCATTAATGAATTATTGGAAGAATTACATGGAGAAATTTACTTCACCAAGTGGGATCTTCGTTCATGATATCATCAAATTAAAAGAAGCCTAAAAACATTTTGAAAATAAAATTCAGAACTCATAAGGGTCGTTATGAATTTTTGGTCATGCCTTTTGGCATTGCCAATGCACCTTCTACATTTCAAGGGTTGATGAATTCCATTTTCAAAACCTTCCTTAAAAAATTGGTGTTATTATTTTTTAATGGTATACTAATCTACAACAAGTTTTGGAAGGATCATGTTCAACATGTTGACAAGGTACTCAAACTATTGGAGGAGAAACAATTATATGAAAAAATATCCAAATATTTCTTTGCAGTATAGGAGGTGGAATATCTACGTCATATTGTATCTCATTAGGGTGTTGAGGTAGACCCTAACAAAATTAAAGTCATTAAGGAATGGAGAATTCCCACAACCATAAAGAAGCTACATGGATTTCTCGGGTTAATAGGGTATTATTTCAAGTTTGTTAAGAATTATGGGAGAATAGCAACACCTCTAACAACATTACTGAAGAAAATATGCATTTTCTTGGACTCTAGAATAAACTAAGGCCTTTGAACATATTAAAGAGGAAATGTGCCAAGCATCGATCTTAGCTACACCAAACATCACAAAAGCCTTTTTGTGGAATTTGATTCCTCAGGAAATGGATTTGACGTTGTTTTAATGCAAGAAGGAAGACCCATTTCTTTTAAAAGTCGACAAATCAAAGGAAAGTATTTACAGAAATCTATTTATCAGAAGGAAATTTTGGCAATACTAAAGGCACTAAATAAGTTGCAACCTTACCTAATGGGAAGACATTTCAAGGTAAAAAAAATTCATGATAGTCTTAAATACTTTTTGGAAAAAATAATATCTTTAGAAGAGCACTAAAATGGGTCACAAAGATGTTGGGTTATGACTTTGAAATCATCTACAAAAAAGGTAAGCTAAATGTTTTTGCAGATGCACTATCAAGAAAGGATGAGGACGTGGAAGCATTTCTTTGTTCCATTTCTATTATCCAACCAGATTGGATAAACGAAGCAAGGGAGGAATGGAAGAAAGAAGAAGAAGTGTGGACAATCATTCAAAAGTTGCAACAAGATCCTAGTACATATGATAAATTTAGCTGGAAAAATGATTCATTATGGTACAAAGATCGCTTACATATTTTTAATTATTCCCAACTAAAACAAATTATTGTTTTTTAATTACACGTCTCTCCCTTATGAGGAAACTTGGTATTTTTAAAAACTTACCATAGGGTCAAGAAAGATTTTTTTTGGGATGGCCTTAATTATTGTATTCAAAATTTTGTGGCAATTTTTTTGGTCTACAAAAAAAATAGAGTTGAGACAATTAAGTCCTCGGGTCTGCTACAACCTTTATCCATTACAAGACAATGTTTGGAGGAGGTTTCAATGGATTATATCATAGGTTTACCCAAGTTCGAAGGAAAGAGTGACATCATGGTGGTATTTGATAGACTTACAAAGTATGCACACTTTTGTGCAATATCTCATCCATTTAAATCTAGTACAAGTGCTACTGCATTTATGGAAACAATTCAAAATAGACATGGAAACGCAAAGATTCTTGTAAGGAATAGAGATCCTGTTTTCACTGGAAATTTTTGGACCGAATTATTTTCTTTTCTGGCTAGTCAACTAGCTCATATGTCATCTTATAATCCTCAATCTGATGGGAAAACTGAGATAGTGAACAAATGTTTGGAAGGATATCTTCATTAATTTATATCTGCTAAAAAAAAAAATGGTTCGTGCTTTCCTCTGGGTGAATGGTGGTATAACACTTCCTTCCACACTGGAGCAAAAATAACGCCATTTATGACACTTTATGAATATCATCCACTGTCCATCAAATCATATTTCAGATAAAATTATAATTTTCAAGAAATGGAATATCAAATGAAGCATCAACAACAAGGTTTCCAACTCTTAAAGGATAACCTAGCTTCGACATAGAATCGAATGAAACAACAGGAAGATCAACATTGAAGTGATAAAATTTTTGATGTAGCGAGAAGGTATTTTTACGACTATAACCAATCCCTCAAGAAAGCTAAGAAGGATAATAAACTATCTTCAAAGTAATATGGTCCTTAAAAGGTGTTGCAAAATATTGGTACTATGGCATACAAATTGGAGCTTCCTGCATCGTCCCTATTGCACCAAGTTTTCCATGTTTCATACTTAAAGAAGGTTATATGTGATGAAATCCCACTTCAAACAATATTTTTAGAACTTCATGAGGAAGGAAAGAACATATTGTAATGTGAAGAAGTCATGGAAACAAGAACACGACAACTACGTAATGGATCAATTTTAGAGTATCTCATCAAGTAGAATAACTTACACGCTGAAAATTCCACATGGGAGGATGAGAATTTTTTACAGAATCATCTAGAACTACTCAAGCGTTGAGGAAACCACTTTTTTGAATCATATGGGCATGTTAGGTCCCTATAATACTAGTGTAGCCCCTTATTGTTATTTTTGTGCCTATGTAGTCCCCACATTGTTATTACTCGGCCCCATAGAAGCCCACTATTTTTATTGTAGTGCGCTTACATTATTATTTTTATGTAGGGTCTGATTATATTGTGGCCCCTTAGAATCGTATATATAGAAAGTAGTTTTTATCATTTCTATCATCCAAGAATTTTTCATTTATGTAATGTAAAGGAGGTTGCCCCCTCGAAGAGGTCGATTTCTAAGTTCTTGATCTATCTTTTCTTGTATTTTGTGAGTTTTTTGCATAACAAGTAACTTGATGGAAGCATAGTGACGTCACTAAGATTTCAGAAACACAGAATATAGGAACGAGTGAAAGGTAAAAATTTGCAATGTGATTTGCAACTAAAATGTGAGATATAATGTAACATGTTTATTGTTATGCAAACATGACATGAAATATGTGTGCATAGAATATATAGTAATGTTTTCTTGAAATAAATGTTGATTATTATGGGGAAAAATTGAAATGAAAATCATGTGTATGACATGAGATGTCATTCATTATTCCCGTGAATTGTTGGATTTTGGGGGACGTCGTGATTGAAGGCCAAAATTTTTAGGATGCTTGGGTAGTAGAGTTTGAAACTTTTGAAGGAATCATGAGCTCATAGGAATCATATGTTGGGAAATGTTTCAAGGAAGAATTCGATGAAAGTGGGAATCAAATTGTGACCTCATTTTTATGCATATTTCATAATAACATCTAGGAAAAGTGGTAAATCCACTTTAGAATGACTTTTATGTTTTTCTAAGATGACATGTGCTTGAAAAGTGAGAAGTAAATATTCTTTATGAGAAAGTAAATATTTATTTTGTTAATAAAATGAAAGTGTTTATTTACTATTTTTTGTTTTGAGAAAATTAGAGGATCCACCACATCAGTGCTTAAATTCCTAAATGTTAGGAAATAATGAAAATCAGTTCTGGTCGATGAAGGGATAAGAAAAATCCTCATTTTTTTTTCCAAAGTGATGATCGTGCTTGGCTAGTTTGACCACCAAGAGTTAAAATGACTGGAGATAAATTTCATTGGTGGAAGACCACAAAAATCTAACATGAGTGGAGATAATTTCATGGGTTGAATATGTATGGAAATACTATGGGAGAAATGAATTTTGAATTTAAGGGTTCTAGTGGGAGATAAAGAATGGACCTATACCCATATATAACAGGAAACTGCTTAGGTTGAGGAGGTGTAAATTGATGAAAGAATTATGATTAGTTTCCTAGGAGGAAATGATCCTAGCGCTCAGGGAGGAAATATTGAAATTGTAGTTTGAGGGCTGCCTCTATTGCATTTCCAGGAATTCATGATATTAGTGTTGTGGTTGTATTTAGCAAGATCTATGATAACATTCACTTTGTGCAATTATCACTAATTATATGATTTATGTGATTAGAGAATTGTATAATCTCTGATTACTCGTAGAGTTAAAAATATTTTGTATAAGATTTGATTTGAAATGTTTTGATTAAAAATAATGTGATTATTATTGTGATATACTAACTGGATACAATGGTCATATTCCATGCGGTGCTTTCCATGGAGGTTAATAAGCCACCAAATATGAGTGCTATTGGGCTGATAAAGCACTCTTATAATGCTTTCCACAAGTTATCAGTAGTACAAAACGTCTAATTAGTTACTAAAAATTGACTAAAATTTGTGCTTAAATGTCATTTTTCTAGTTAGTGACCAACAGTGGCTAATTTATAGTATCTTATAACATGACCAAATTTTCGTCATATTTAGCTTAATCATTAATTGGTTGTCTCAATTTTATTATCTAGTAGTATATTTAGTCATTAATTTAGTAATTTATTTACTCATTAATTTCCACAATTAATGACGAAATACACAATAAAATATACTAATACATGATCACCAAATAAAACCAATTAATTACCAAATAAATATGACCAAAATCTTGGTTGCGTTATAAGATACTATAAATTTTATACTAATAGTAATGTATATGCAAATTTTAGTTGTAGTTTGAAACTAATTAATGGCCAAAGAAATAGGACTAAATTTCGGACGTGTTATAAGATACTCTAAATTAACTACAAATTGTCTTATATATGAAAAATTTAGGCATCATTTGTAGTAAAAAAATTATCATCTAAATTATTCATTTATATTTTTTAGGTAGTTTTATATTCATTATATAAAAGTTTGATTTAGTAGTTTATATTCATTTAATTTACTTTCATTGACAATCATTATAAACTACTAATTTAGTTGTATATTCATTGTATCTGTGTTCATATTTAATCAATATAAAATACTAATTTAGTAATTATATATTGATTTTATATGTTCATTATTAATCAACATAAATTAATTAGTATGTTTTTGTGACTATATTAAAACCTTTCATATAATGTGCATCGTCATCTAATATGAAAACAAAAAGTTATATGTGTTAATTACAATACTAAATAATATCAAGTACCACTATAAATTATTTAAACCACATAAATTATATTATATGAAATGTAAACTATTACAATATGAGTTCCCAACTTCATATTGGTTGGACTATAGTTTACACATAAAATATTATTTCTTCACTTCAAAACATTATCATTGTGTTTCCAAGACATTGTAGGTGAATTCACAACCTCTAAAAAAATGATCATTCATTTATATGTGTGTTTCTCATGTGCGATATTATAATTAAGGGTATCACTAGACTGCTTCTCTTCTCTTTCTTACTCTAGTGTTATTGTTCTCCTCTTTCTTCAATTCCTTCTTCTTACCATGAATATTGAGTTTCTCTTCTGAAAATGAAAGAAGATAGAATGTAGAGTATAAGACATGAAAGGGGATGAATACTAAAATATAAACTAAAGTAGAATATAAAGTATTTATATGACATGTACCTCAACATCAACAATGCCAATGCCCTTTTTCCCCAAAAAAGCAAGAAACTCGAAAAAGTTTTCTTTACTTAGGCGATAGTAGCCACTATGTATAAAGATGACCTATATAAAGAAATCAAATAAAATGTCACCATATAAAAGAACACCTTAGGAACTTAGTATTCAACCTTTAGGAAAATATTAGGCATAATTATGCCAAGTAAGTTACATGCTAAAAGTCTTAGACTATAGATAACTTGTAAAAAAAATTAGAAAGAAAAAAACAACATATAGTAAATAAAGTATGTGAAATAGATAGAATATTGTATGATACAAGAAAACATTCTCCTATGGTTTCCCATACATGTGGATGGGTAACACTAGTAGAAAACGGAAAATTCAATCTAGGGCCATAAAAACTTATGGACAAATAAGAAATAAATACTTGTTAGGATTTTTAGTTGAGTGTAGCATACTTGTAATAGATATTCATAGGAGAATACTGCACCACAAGGATTTCTTGGATTAATGATAAAATTTTCCATGGTTTTTTCATTGACCAATGCCTCTACTTTTTCCAACTCAACTTCCCAATTATTCTCTAGAATGAAGTCATAAAACTAAATATCAATACCACTATATCTAAAAGAAATTTCATAAACCAAAAATCATGGTCGTCGTAGGAGTATCTTGAGATTTAGTGGCCAATACTTGCATCCACACTTGTATAGATTTCCAACAACTAAATGTGAGGTATACATCATTATAATTAATCTTATAAGGTATTCTTAAGTAAACATACTCTGCAATGGCACTTGAAAAAATAAATCTCTATTAGGGTAGGAATATAACCAAATACATGTGCACACTACAAAAATAAATATATAAGGGTAGCTAAATCCATAAATATAACAACATCATGTTTCTATAATTCATAACACCAAAACACATTTTGTAGGAAATTGAAAAAAACTTAGTATCTTAGTGAATTAATATGTCTAGGTGATTAATTGTTTCATTCCCATACTCATTACCCGTCTTCAAGGTGTTTTATATAGCCTTGAAATGAAATGATACCACTCGTTGTTGTCTTGGTCCTTGCAGGTACTGCATATAATCTAGGAAATCAAAACAAATCCACAACAAGTTGAGTTTCTTAGGTGAAAAATTATCCATTTCCCATATCTGGCCTCTTTCAAAATTTTAATTTATATCGTATCAGTGAATGTGATAACCACCAAGAAATTGAATAGATGACCATATGTGCAAGTAGAATCCCAGTTGTATAACTCTAGTACAATCTATTCTTGGCTATGGGGATGGTACATCATTTGCATTGATGGTTCCATTGCATTTAAGCTTGTGGAAACTTTTCCAAGAGCACACACAAGAAGAAGAAAGAGAGAAAAGAGTTGAAAAGGAAAACACACACACACACACACATACACATATTTATGCAAAAAAATATTATTTTCATTCATTTTAACAAAAAGGGTTCCTGAATAACAATGAATTCCACTTCATCTGGTTTCCCAAGATGCAAATTTAAAAAACCTATCTATCTAGGATATAATATCATCAATCATAACATAATAAATGAGAAAATACAAATAGCTATCAATGTTTCTACCCATCTATGCCTTAAATCCACGAAGTCCTTCTTTCAATAATCCATTGAATCAAAGCAAGGTTTTCAGAATATTAGGGCTTTTTAACTATCGAAAAAAAAATCAACAAGGTAAAAAATTCATATTTTCTAGGACTATGATCTATACTAAATGCAAAAAACATAAAAGTAATTTATAATGCAATATAATTGGGAAATGAAATAAGTATCAATTATCTAAGCACAATCCATCGGTGTCATAACTTATGCTAGTAAGAATCGTGAAGGGAAGCCAAAACTTCAAATTTCAGCATTCCAACCAACATATGAAGTTGAACAATTGTTGTAAATTGAAAAAATGTAGCACGAAAAGTAATTCATAGAGCTCTGAAAAACCGATATTAGTATAAGACAAGAAATAATATAAAGCCATGTTAACATCATTGGGCCAAGTTTAAGCTTTCCCAGCATTCTAATTAAGGTGAAGAAATATATCACAAAAATAACATGTAGAAATACTTTTTCATAATCACATGTAAATTATAACTTAATTCAAGTGCTCGGGGGAAAAGTCAATTTAAGCATGCAATTTATAAGGTTATATTTAGAAAAAAAATTAAATAGTTAGACCTAGTTTGTTCAAGGGTCTAGATGAGGAGGAATAACTGGGATATTTCACCTTGGGGAAATGTTCCCAAGAAAAAAAGGAACAAGGAATGTAGAGACCATGTCCTCTTCTTCATTCTTTCTCTATTCTACAACTATATAAAATAGTCCTTGTCCTCATCAAGAAGCCTTGAAATATAAAAATCAAATTTGAAAGGTTTGAGAGGTCAACCTAACCTCCATGCCATATTTTTAGAGGATTATGCACTTAATAAAGTATTTTCATATCTATTTTTAGATGATATGTGAAGCCTAAGAGTGCTTAGTCTTGTTTATATATTTTAGGAATTCATTCATAAAATTTTCCAACTATAAAAGGTGATACAACATACTTCTGTGAAAGATTGCATATATCCTTGTATCTTCATTGATGAAACTACAATCAAGAGTTTACAAGGGTTCAAACATCGCTATTTTCATAGGGATAAGTAAACCACTTTCCTGTTAACATCCTAAATACCATTTACAAATTATATCTAAAATTTTAGTTAAGCCAAACTATTTTGCTCAAGGGTCTACATAAGTAGGAATAGGTTGGATACTCTCCCTTGGGGCAACATACCCAAGTAAACTAGGAATAAAAAGGAATTCAAAGACCTGGTCCTCTTCCTCATTCTTTCTCTTTGATAAAACTATATATAGTAGTCCTTGGCCTCATCAAGAAGCCTTGAAATCAAACAATGAAATTTGAAAGGACTTAGATATCAAACTCACCTCCATACCACATTTTTCAAATGATTATGCACTTAATAGAGTGTTTTCCTATCTAAATTTTAGATTATATGTGACAAATAAGATCTCTAAATCTTCTTTATATATTTAAGGAATTCATACATAAAACTTTCCAATTATACAAGGTTAGACAACATACATTTTTGCAAGCTTTCATATAGCTCTCTCTCCTCATTAAGGAAACTACTGTAAAGAGTTTACAACGGTTCAAACATCCATATTTTCATAGGGATCATGAAACTAATCTCCTGTTAACATCATCAATATCTCTTACAATATATATATATATATATATATATATATATATATATATATATATATATATATATATATATAGATATATATATATATAATTTATAATAAGCATTCCTCATGCATTCAACTCGTAAACATCAACCAAATTTTCCATAATGAGCATCGAAATATAAGTGAAGACACATATATGAACAATTATATTCTTACAGCTAATGAAGGATGATATATTTCTCACCCACCCATAAGCTCAATAATGCCTTTATCTTTCTACACCTAGACAAATCATGATACCACCAGGGTAATTACAATTAACTTAAACAAACATGGCACTGACAACCACTCTCCCTCACCATGATATCATAGAAAAACTCACTCTTCCCCACTGAGCATAGGGATTCTACAGATTCTCATATTCATATCAAACTAGTGGGAAACAACAGTAGGAAGTCCCTTCATTTTCCGAGGAAGTTCCTTAGTTTTCTCCCTTCTCAAAATCACTCAAGCTTATGCAACTTGTATGAATTCTCACCCAATTCAATTAGTTTGAATTTTGGGTTCTTAAAAAATAATTTAGCAAGTAGAATTGGATATTTTGAAGCCCATAACATACCAAGGCACTTCTAATTCTTTAATTTATATTTTTAGGAAAAAATTGGGTAGATAATTTGAGCTCTATTCACCCAGAAAGTAACAACAACCATCCCCCTTGAGATGGGAAACTTTAAAATAATGAATTTCAATCCCTAGGCACCCATGCATTTTTTTACTCTCCCTGAGTGTCTAAATCCATGATTTAATGGTTGTTTCCCCAAACATTTTCCGATTCCCCCACACCAATCGCAGGTTAACTCTTGAAATTTAGGATGGGTACTTGCCCATACATGCCATTTAAGTATGAAATAATGCTTCAACCACCACCCAAATTCCATAATTTTGGGAGGTGGGTACTTCAGTTATCAAGTTCTTCATTTAATGAATTTTGAGGTGGAGGAAAAATATAAGGTAACACTTCATGTTTAAATTTTTTCTCAAAGATTTGGAAAGGTTTTTTTCCACCATAGACAAGGTTAATCCCCACACCCGTCCAATAGCTCCCACTCATGGCATCATGATTAGTGTAAGTTCTCCACCATTGAGTCAATTTTTCAACAATTTTCATTAATAAACAAGATACATTTGCATAGTTCCTAATTTATATGATTAAGTCTAAAAATGGACAAAGTTCCCATGTTGTGAGTCCAAATAAAGATTTAAGCATAGTTACATGTACATAATGGGGAAATCAGAATGGGGTGTTAGTGAAACATGTGAGCATGGATTTGAAATATTTTCACTTTTCTTCTTCAAATACATAGCTTTATGCTAGTTTTCATTTATATCACATTTTCCATAACTCTGCACTTTATTGATATTAATATACAAGTAGTGTGTGTTTAGCATGTATATCTTTTTTATTCTTCATTTTGAATAGAAACATGTGAAATTGTTCATGATTATTCCATATTATCTAACTATTGGAATTTTTAATAATTTTCTAGTTATATAGTTTTAAACCCAAGTAGTTTAATGTTCATCCTTTCAGTAGAGGAATTTCACTTAAAAATAATTTCCTAAGCTTACTGAGGTTGTTTAACTAACTTATCAGTTAAGAGTTCAATTTCCAATGCGAGAGCTCCAAGAGTATCCATGATAAGGTTGACCCAAATAATTTGTGGAAAAGTAAAGGGGGCCAGAGCCATGAGAATAAAAGGAGCAGTTTAGGTAAGATATGACCCACAATTTTATTTATTTTGACACTAACCTGAAAAATAGTTAGAGGAACATCTTCAAATGAAACAAAATTTACAATAAGTTGAAACTAAAATAATTTTTGAATGTTTCATAAAGTGAACAACCCCACCTAACTACCTGAAAACCAAGGGAAAACAACTTTAAGCAATCTGTAAATTTGAAAAAATCCACTTACCTTCAAAGGAAAAACAAATTTCCATATTTATAACAAAAATTCACAACAAAGGAAAAAATATCATCTAGAATAATGATATATAATATTTTCTTGGAAACTTCCATTCCCGAGATAGCCATGGAGAGACCTATGTCTACCTAGATTCTAGATAATATATAAAATAATTTTGATAAATATAACTTTATACTATATAGAACTAGAAATATTCATGCAAAGGCAAGACTAGCTTAAATAATCAGAATTTGCAGCAATATGCAACAAGAAAACCTACTTCTTTAAGTGTGGGAGCATCATTAATCCCATTTCTAGTGACTGCCACAACATAACCTTTCTTTTTCATTCCTTGCACCAAGTGAATTTTGTTTGTAGGTGCGGACCTTCCAATTTCCTGTAGGAAAAAAAAATGGTGACCCTCCCGTTAGAATTTTCTTTTACAAGAAGTTTTTGTATGCATAACATTTTTCCCTTTTCAGTTGTCTGTGTCTATTGGCAAGAAAGGATTTGTACATGCATACTCAAACAAATTTTATCCACAATATTTAGTCTCTCTCGTTCATCAGAGTATGTGTGAAAATCCCTCGCTTCAATTATTCTATGTTCTCCTATAGGCTATCCAACATAGAGTATGCCACATTCAAGAGCTCTATATTTTCCTGTGTAAATGTTATCACCACTAATATGAATGGAATGTATTAGTTTTCATGTGCTAAGTATCCAAACAGTGATTAAAATGTGTCATAAGGTTCTTTGAAGTTTGAAAATGAAACAAATGGTTTTAACTTAGTTAAACATATTTATGTGTGAGGTTAAAGCATGTAAATTTCCTATAAAACACTATAAAACAATAAATAACAGATAATTAAACATCACATGTAACAACACTCAACAAATTTTATGAAGCCTTTCACCCCTCCCGGGCTACATCTACTAGTCCAGCTCCCAATGGCATGTCCCTCATATATTATTGCTAAAAAATTATAAGTATATGTGAAAATAAGCCTCAAATGGTTTTTCTTTCTGTAAAAAAATTTTCAAAATGCTTGAATTAGTTAGGAATGACTATTCATTTGCAAAAAACAGACAATGGATGCTCAATACACTGAAAACACCCTAGTGGCCCTAGTGTCTCCTCCACCTTTCCTGAAGCTAAAACTGCACAATATGACCTCTGATGGATTTGAAACCTATTCCAATGTGTTTAAAATGTTTGGAATACCCAAAATTTACTATCCATGCATCAAAATTGGTCAAAAATCCAAGAAGTTATGCCCAAAAAAAAACTTTTCCCAATATCCCTTGAAAAACCTTCTTCAAAACTGAAGGAACTCAAGTTAACTCCTTAAAATTAGGCATTCCTACCAAAAATGGTGGCGTTCTTCCAAAACTGGTGGAACCCTTAATGGTTGCAATAACTGTTTGAGTGGCGGGGTCACATGTGACCTCCGCCGAAACTGCCTTCGAAACCACGTGTTCATCCGCCTCTAACCTCCGCATTAAATGTTGTGATGTGCTAGCGACATGAAACCATTGTCCAACCGTTTACATCCTGTGGGTTAAGGCCTTTAAGGCCATGTTTTAGAGCCCTAGTCATGAATAGTTGGGGAGCCCTTAACCCTTTCCACCTGTGGATGTTTAAAACTCAAATACAAACTGTAAACGTTAGTTGTTAAGAACTTGAACGTAAGCAGGTCGATCATGCCTCTTTGCATGCGGAGTCGGGTCTCGGGTTCGAATTCCGTAGACTCAAACAATTTTTTCCATACAAATTTCTCCTCGGCCTGGGGCCACGTGGCGCCCAACGATTGGCCCAAAACAACTATATGAAAAATAATTTTTTTTATATAATTTTTCATAAAGTCAAACTGAGTCAACATTTTTCGAGTTTAGTAAGAATTTTGAAACCTTAATAACTTCTACATACGACCTCTATTTTTCGAACCATTCACGGGGCCAGAATCACAGTGACGAGTCCTTTCCAGTCATTCAGGTTGCAATCACTTCTGAGCACTTTAATTTTTTGAGCATTTTTGAACTTGGACATGATCTCCTGATCACACCTCCCCACTAGGAAGCTTTTGGACCCAAAAATCTCTATGGGATACTAAACTTGAAAATGAGGAGACTGAGTCCCCACACTTCCAATCTTAATCCACTGAAATTTCCCTGATTTCATTAATTAGAGCTTCTCATGAAACGAAAAATGTTTCCTTGATTCCATTGAGCAACTATTGTTGACTTTGACATTGTCATGCTACACATTTTCGAAACTTTCATAACAACAACTAAACTTTGTAGTAAACATATTGTTTCTACATTGGTCTATATTCAAAGGAAACTGAAAATTACTTTCACCTTGCATCCTTTCCTTATGGAGATTTTTTGTTGAATTACCCTTGTATTTGTGTCGATTCCTGACCAAGTATTCTCGCCATAGTACCATGCCTTTCTAAAGCCAACAATGATCATTTCTAAACTTTGTGCCTTCTTTACTAGGTTGCTTTGCCCTCTCTTGGAACTTTTCACCTTCTTGCACTGACACTTTGTTTTCAGCACCGTTCAACACCAAAGACGATTGCTGCATTTTCTTGTCCTCTTCTTTCAAAGACAACCTACTTTCAGACTGAAACAACTCATTATTTACATCAACATTTATATGAAAAGGATTATGTAAAAATTCCCTTTGTTTAATCATCATCAATGTCAAGTTTTGACTTGCATTGACGAGTCTCTTTATCTGTCGTGCATTCACTAAATAAGAGTCTAGTTTTTTGCGATGTTCTCTCACAATGTACTCCTTGCCATCCTTGAATAAATAGTAATTGTTGTCATGGTGATAGAAGATAGATTTCCTTTCATACAAGTAAGAATTGCCCAAAACCACACCTTTAATATCAAGCGGAACAACATCTAAGTCAACCGTGTCAATAAAATGTGTTGTTATTACAAAGCGCAACATGCACTTCTTTGAAACCTGTAAATTTGCATCCTTACAAATCCAACCAAGAGGATATGGTTTAGGATGTGGAATGGTCTCAAGATTTAGTTTCTTGATAAAGTCTTCAGAAATAAGGTTTTCTTGCGACCCACTGTCAAATAGTGTGTCAACCTTGGTATGTTTGGAAATGACCCTCACATGAAACAATTCAATTCTCTTCTCTTCACTTGGAGCTTCTATGTGATAGTTAGAAATACTAGAACTAGGTTTAGTTTCATTCTCTTTCCCCTTCATGTTCTTTAGTGCCATAGCTATGATTTTTGTTTCATCCCTTGATTCTGACCCTAGGTCTTGTTCAGTTATTGCAACTTTCTTTCCTTTCTCCTTGGCTTTATCTTTGGCCTTAAAACTTTCTGGTTTCATATTTGGGTGAAGTTTCCAACAATG
Organism: Pinus albicaulis; assembly: GCA_034641835.2. NCBI lineage: Eukaryota > Viridiplantae > Streptophyta > Pinopsida > Pinales > Pinaceae > Pinus > Pinus albicaulis. The sequence continues at coordinate 1,215,800,874 of CM076579.1, forward strand.
GTCCTCATCATGGCTTGTTTTAGAACAATGTTTGCAGAAAAAATTCCCCTTCTGTTTTCTAGAATTTTCATTTCTATTTTTCTTCCATTTGCCTTTAAACTCACTTTCTTCATTCCCATCTAAGTTTTGTTTTCCCCTTGCCTCTAAATGTATGGCTTGAACACAAACCTCATATAAGCTTGTAGGGTTAAACATCAGAATCGTATGTCTTAGCTAAGTATGAAAACCTCCTATATACTTGAGTAAAGTGTCTTGGCTATGCAAATCTATTCCTAGTAAAAGATCTCTTCTTCTAAATTATTGGGTATAAACTTGAACATTTTGTTCTTTCAATTGCTTAAAATTTTTCCAGTCCATTATGGATTTCTGCATTTGAGCTAATGGATAAAATTGTTGTTTTATTGCAGAAATGAAATCAGGACCATGATAAGATAATCTTACCATATTTTTTGATCTCCTCTTTTGTCTTGGCTTCCCACCAAACAAGAGCTGCACCTTCCATTCTCAATGAAGCTAGTTAAATTTTTGTGTCATCATCCTCAAAATTTTGAATTCTCAAATAGACCTCTAATTCCCTAATCCAATTATCTATCTTTTCTACATTAACTTCACCATCAAACATTGGCAATTGAAACTTAACATCAAGTTTAAGAAAAAGACTCTTACTCATGTTATTGACTTTGTGAGATTGATGTAATGAATATGATGTAGAGGTTTATGAAGATTAAGATGAATATGAGGGTGATGATGGCGACTTTCCACTATATCCATTTCCTCCATCACCCTTCTTAGATTTATCCTCATCATTATGGCCTCCTGATGATCCTTCTCCTTCTAGTCTTTCATTCCTTTCTTGATAAACGACGCTCACCATTTCTGTCAAATCAAGGAATTCTTTTCTAAACACCCTTTCTTCCTCTTTTGGATCAAATTCTTCATGGATTTCTCCTTCTCTTGAAGATATGCTTATGGCTTCTTTTGCTTTTCTTTGAGGTGAAATTGAAGGTGGAGATAATGGAACTCTTGCCCTCCTTGGATAAGGATTGCTTTGAGCTTTCACCAATTGACCTTCTCCTCTCTTAATATTTAGCCTAGTAAGCATTAAAAATCACTATAATTGTTGCCCCAATATGGCTCTGCATAGATTGGAAGAGTTGTTATGAAAACCTTTAAAAAAATCCCTTTTCACAAATGTTAAACAGAGAAAATACTCTAGCTTAACCTAATGCTCAACCTGAGCACTAATACCAACTTGACCTGAATGGAATGTATTAGTTTTGTTGTGCTAAGTATCCAAATAGTAATTAAAATGTGTGCATAAGTTTCTCTGAAGTTTGCAGGTGAAGCAAATGGTTTTAACTTAGTTAAACAGATTTCTGTGTGAGGTTAAAGCATGTAAATTGCTTATAAACCACTGTAAAACAATAAATAACAGATAATTAAACATCACATGTAACAGTACTCAACAAATTTGATGAAGCATTTCACCCCTCCTGAGCTACATCTGTTAGTCCAGCTCCAAATGGCATGTCCCTCATATCTTATTTCTAAAAAATGGTAAGTACATGTGAAAATAAGCCTCAAATGGTTGTTATCTCTATAAAGATAGCTTCAAAATGCTTGAATTAGTCAGGAATGAATATTCATTTGCAGAAAATAGACAATGGATGCTCAATACAATGAAAACACCCTAGTGGCCCTAGTGGCTCCTTCACCTTTCCAGAAGATAAACCTACACAAGATGACCTTTGATCACTTTGAAACCTATGCCAATGTGTTATAAATGTCGAGAATACCCAAAATTGACTATCCATACATCAAATTCTGTCGAAAATCCAAGAAGTTATGGCCAAAACAAAAATTTTCCCAGTATCCCTTGAAAAACCTCCTCCAAAATTGGAGGAACTCCAGTTAACTCCTTCAAATTAGGCATTCCCGCCAAAAATGGTGGTGCGCTTCCAAAACTGGCAGAACCATTATGGTTGCATTAACTATTTGAGTGGCAGGGTAACATGTGATCTCCGCTGAAACCACCTTTGAAACCGCGTGTTCATATACCTCTAACCTCCGCATTAAATGTTTTGATGTGCTAGCCACATGAAACCATTGTCCAACCGTTTACATCCCGCATGTTAAGGCCTTTAAGGCCATGGTTTAGGGACCTGGTCACGAACAGTTAGGGCTAGCCCTTAACCCTTTCCGCTCGTGGACGTTTAAAACTCAAATACAAACAGTAAACGTTAGTTGTTAAGAACTTGAACGTAGGCGGGTCAGTCGTGCCTCTTTGCATGCGAAGTCTGGTCTCGGGTTCGAATTTCGTAGACACAAACATTTTTTTCCATTCCAATTTCTCCTCAGCTTGGGGCCATGTGGTAGCCTCCGGGTAGGCCACATGGCGCCCAACGATTGGCCCAACACAACTATATTAAAAATATTTTTTTTTTATAATTTTTTCATAAGGTCAAATTGAGTCAAAGGTCCATTTTTGGAGTTTACTAGGAATTTTAAAACCTTAATAACTTTTGCATACGACCTCTATTTTGCAAAACATTCATGGCACCAGAATCGCAACGACCATACCATTCCGGTCATTCAAGTTGCAATCACTTTCGAGCACTTTCATTTTTTGAGCATTTTTGAACTTGGACATGATCTCCTGATCAACCACTTACCGTATAAACCTATAAAAATGAATTAATGAGAAGTAAAAAATTAAGATCGTGCGATTCAAGGAAATTATCCAATCAAAAACATTTAAAGCAAGCATATTTCTTGAAACTCATATATATCAGGATGTTGAAAAGATGAAGTGTTACACTAACTTATCGTTGCATTTCGTGCCTGATCCAGGTAAATTTATGCTACCCTTTTAACCAAGACCTTTTTTTTTTCATCTAATGTGTTAGAATTACATTTCATCAAGGAATTAATTAACACATATGCATATATAATCAAGAGGAAAATGTGTCAACAATCACACAAAAGAATGCAAGACGTTTAATAACGGAGTTCATCCAGTGTGGAATTCGTCTCCGGGCCTTAGTGTCTCGATGGGGTTGGCCACTTCATTTGGTGTTGTAAATGGTTGTGGTTAAGATGGAAATTGTTGACTTGTCATACAAGGAAATGGGCCCTCAACATGAGTCGCAAAGTCCCTCCATGTGACGTTCCACTGGAGGGAACTCTCACTCATACAAACCTCCCATCAGCATGAAAACTTCACACATGGTGACAAAGAGTATCCCTCCATAAAGACAACAAAGGGATATCACAACATAAATCAACATCCATGATAAATATATACCACATCAAATAAACATAAATATTCTTCATCATACATCAAGCAAGAATTGACAACATCAAATAAACATAAGGATTCTGCATCATAAATGAAGCAGGAATCGACATGACATAGAACATCCTACAACAATAATTTATGAATTACATGGAAAAAACAATTCATATACCTTGATGTTGTCTGAAGGATAGGCTTCTTAATCACTGGATCTAAATACACCATCAAAAACGTGGCGTCGAATGGCATGAAATCGATTGTCCACATGCTGAAATCTGACATTGTCATCCCATTATGGAAAATGGAAAAAGAAATCGAGACTTTTGTTATAAAAACTGACACTACTAGCAGCCTCGTGTCTCCAAGAGGTATAAAATCCATATAAAATTTGTCTAATTTTGACACCGGAAAATTTTGGCCCCTTTGGAAAAGAGGTTCAGCCATGGTTCCACTACCTCTGCATGTTGGATTAGGGTTCCACCTGCACGCAAATAAAAAATAAAAAATATCGAACTCCATTCCCTCTCCCACCTGGTCTGCCTGGTGCTTTTGTAAAAGGTTGAGTTTATATATCATTTTTTGGGAAGACTCCCCAAAGAGATCCGATGGCCCAATGGTTTAGATCACCAAATGGTGGGTAGGAGCTCGAGTGGTCAAACCCCGCCCCCTCCTGAAATTTCATACATTGGTTTTAAAGTCCCAAAGTTTATATATATATTTTTTTAACCATTTGAACTTTTCAATTTTTTGACCGAAGAAGTCAATTTAATGATCTTGCAAATTCGCCTGGAATTCGGCCAGGGCTAGCTGGAATCCGGTTCCCAGATTTCAATGGATTTGTTTACTCCTTAAGCTTCCAGGTCATCCAGTCAACCCCATAATTTTTACCAGCTCTAACTTTCACATACGAACTCAGTTTGATGAACCATTCACACTGCTACAATCAGGAAGACGAGATCTTAAACTTGAAAGTGAGTTTGCCACATTCCTACCACTTTTATTTTTGAGCTTTCATAGGCCCTGTTTGTCTTGTGTGTGTCTTTGGAGCCACCTAGATCATTCCTCCCCATTGAGGAGATTTTGGTCCTCAAAAATCATTAGCAATAATCTACAACTGTTGTGTACAATGTCTACATCATAAGTGTCTTGAAAAATGTCACCCTTCCTTCTCCTTCACCATTGTTCTTCGGAGCCACAAGCGGTGAACCAACACCTGAAACATCTGCAAATGTGTAGTAAAATTTCTTGCAAATTACATGCTCAAATATGACCAATTATGACCTAATAATTCCATACTCGCCACAAGTTTCTAACACATACGCGGTGGTCAAGCTTACAATGAAATGGAATAAATAGTACCCTAGCTATTAATACAAGGCCATAGACATCATTGTCGCATTGCAAGTGATGGAAAACACATTATAACTTTTACAAATTAAATTAAACACATGATTTACAAAGCATGACCATGACACACTAGAAAAACCATTTCTTACTTAACAAAGTGAAACACCATGAATGTGGTGGATTTTTTTGTTGAACAATTTCACCGACTGGTTTTTGCATGGACACTTTGTCCTTCATACACTACTTTGGATGGAGTCTCCAAAACGTGGCTTTTTGATGACCACTTCTGTCGCAATAACTTCAATGAGTCTTCTTCCTCCATACCTCCTTAACTAATTTCTTTCCCTACTGTGGAGAAGGCTTTCCACGCCTCATCCTCCTTTGTCTTGCCATTATTTTCCAACCCCCAACAATGACATGGTTATGTAAACCATAAAAAAGACAAGTTTTCTTATGCCATGATTTACGTTCATGATTAACAACATGCTTATAATCAAAATGAACTTGCGAATATCGAGACTTGTTATACCTTTCTTGGTGGTCCCTAGTATGATCATGGTGGTGAGAGCTTCTCTCAACTCTTCTACTACAACATGAAATTCCATGGGATGGTGGTGTTGGCCGCTTCATTTGGTGTTGTAAATGGTTATGGTTTACATGGAGGCTATTGAATCATCATACAAGGAAATGGGCCCTCAACATGAGTGGCAAAGTCTCTCCACGAGATGTTCCATTTTAGGGAACTCTCACTCATATAGACCTCTTATCAGCATAACAACTTCACATAAGGTGACAAAGAGTAACCCACCATCAAGACAAAAAAGGGATATCACAACATAAATCACCATCCATGATAAATACATATCACATCAAATAAACATAAATATTTCGCATCATACATCAAGCAGGAATCGACAGCAACAGATAAACACAAATATTGTGTATCATATATCAAGCAGGAATCGACATTACATAGAACATCCTATAAGAATAATAAATGAAGTACATGGCAACAACACTTCATATACCTAAACTTTTATGTTGGTTGAAGAATAGGTTGCTTAATAGTTGGATCTGAATACACCATTGCAAACATAGTGTCGAATGGCATGAAATCGATTATCCACATGCTGAAATCCAACATTGTCATCCCATTCTGGAAAATGGCCAAAAAATTGAGACTTCTGTTGCAGAAACTCATACTCTCATCAGAATCATGTCACTAAGAGGTATACAATCCATATAAAAATTTTCCAATTTGGACACTGGGAAATTTAGCCACTCTGGAAATGGGGCTTAATCATGGTTCCACTGCCTCTGCATGTTGTCTTAGGGTTCCACCTGCATGCAAATAAAATTTAATAAATTTCAAGCTCGGTTCCCTCTCCCACTTGGTCTGCCTGGCGCATTTGTAAAATTCTGAGTTTATATATCATTTGTTGGGCAAACTCCCCAAAGAGAGCCGTTGGCCCAACGATTGAGATCACCAAATGGTGGGAAGGAGGTTGAGTGGCCAAATCCCATCCCCTCCCAAAATGGCACGTGTTGGTTTTAAAGTCCCAACGTTTAAATTTTATTTATTTATTTTTTAACCATAAGAGGACATTTTTAACTTCTCGATTTTTTTACTGAAGGTGTCAATTTAACGATCCCACAAATTTTCCCAGAATCTAGCTGGAATATGGTGGCTGGATTTATGCGGATTTATTGCCTCCTTAAGCTGCAAATTCATCCATTCAACCCCAGAGCTTTGAACAACTCTAACTTTCACATATGAACTCATGTTTTGATGAACTGTTCGCACCGTTGCAATGAAGACGACAAGATCTTCAACTTGAAACTGAGTTTGCCACATTCCTACCACTTTGATTTTTGAGCTTTCAAAAGCCCTCTTTGTCATGTGTGTGTCTCTAGAGCCACGTAGATCAATGCCACAAAATTTACATGATCTTCTGCAAACAATCTTCTACACAATTATAGGGAATACCATGAATCCATATATCTCGTTTTTTTACTGAACATGCTACTCTTTTATTGGAAGCATAGAGGGTATTTTATCATTGATTATTTGCTTAGTGAGCACAAAAAACATGTAAATTTAGTACAATATACACACTTTTCATGCAATAACCATTCCAAGAACATTAATCATTCAAGCACACATGATAATATATTAAACTATTACCTTCACACCATCATTTTAACACATTTCCAAAGCTTCTTTTACATCATGTCTGCATGGATCCTACACAGTTAAAAATCTGGTGTCATGCATGGCATAAACGAAGGTTAAAATAATAACAAGGAGAACTTGATGGATAAGGAGACATGCTTAGTCGTAACAAGAAGTTATGGAGAAAAAAAGATAACAAAAGCCATCTTTAAAATTCAAAAATATTTTTTTTACACTCATGGGGCTAGCTCCATTGGAAATCACAATGTTATGTAGTATTATGTAAATTTTGATATTCAAGGTTCGAGTCCCCCCTAGGCATTTACCCCACAAAAATGAAACATTCAAAAACATTTTCTAGAAGTTTTTTTTGTAAGGAGACAACATATTGTTGTCACATGTAGTTGCTACATATTTCCCTAAAATTTAGTTTTGGAAAGTGATAACTCACATCCAAACATTAGTTTCTATGAAAAAATTGGTCACTGTTACATAGTCTTGTAATATGGTTTAGGCACTTTCATAAACACAGAAGCATCCGCATAAGAGACTATAACTTTTATTCATCTATAGGATAGTTCTAAGTCATATTCTTAGAAATCCACCATGAAGAAAATTTAAAATAGTCTTCAACATTATATTATATAGGTAGTATTTATTATTAATAAATATCAAAGCTTGTAGAATAAATGTTTGTTATTAAAGAACTTTCCTACACATCCGGCTCCAAAAGTATATTATTGTAAAAGTATTGTATTGTAATTCAAAATAATAACATATTAAGCAATACCCTAAGTCTATGGTCATGTATTTTCACAATTCATCATTTTACAATGCTATTAGTATCAATAACATACAAAAATGTGGTATAAAATTAATAACCTCCAACCAATTTTATGAATCAATGGACATGAACTCAAAAAAAATACCTTCATCCAAAATATTTCCAAAGACTAAGATCCTCTTCACTAATTTTCCATGATTGGTATTGGTCTTCATTAAGCACACTATGAAGATCATCTTTCTTGTAAGATAAAGAAAAACATCAAAATGCAGTTGCAACCATCCCCTTTATGTTTTTCCTAAAATCATCTTCCTACAATAAGGGATGAAAACTGCCATAAATTCACGTTGAAAAGAAAATTATTCAAATTAAATAATCATATTAGTATTGTATTTTTTGGAACATAAATTTACACTTCATAGAAAAACTAAAACTTCATCATGAATCTTTTTTTTCTTAAGGGAACCACTATCAATCTGTGTATTGTAGTGGATATTTGGTTTACACGTTCCAAAACTATTATGGAAAATACCCTTTATCAGAATCATTTAAGGCAACCCAAAAATACCATGAAAAAATGGTTGAGCTCTGAATGAGATATGTTAGTGACGGAAATTATTGAACATTATTTTGTTGAAACATTGAATAAGAAGAAAAATGAGAATTATCCTAGAATATATGGTTTTCCTTTTGAACCTTTCAAGAAGTGGGAGGTACTAGGGCATGATATATTTGTATGGCATGACAAGTGTTTCATACCAAAATAAAGTTTTAATGAAATTTATCCCCAAAGTAAGCCTTGGATACCATTAGCTTATGGAAGTGGATTATTTATCTATCGTGTCCTACAAACTTCTTCCTAAGGTTATCACTTTTAGGGTTTAATTAATAAGTGTAGATATTATCAAAAATATTTATGATGTAACAATTTTCATTGGATGTTTATTCCTTACACAATGTTCAAAACTTACGAGATAAGGTAATTTGAGAGACTAGTAGATAAGATAATTTTATTAATATATAATAAATGACCCCAATAAAACTCAATGGGATTGGTGAGTATGTAAATCTTGATACATAGTGAGAGTGTAGAAGACAAATCTTCAATAAAGGAATATGTAGAAAGTAATTAAAATAAAGTGATCTATTACTATTTAAGATAAGACCTAAAAGCTAAAATCTAATGGGTGAAAAAAAATTTAGGAGAAACAGACACAGAATATAGAGTACAAATAGTGGAAAGCAAAACAAGATTTCCTAGATGAATGTTGAATGAGCCAAAGGAATCAGGGAAAAATGTTATTTTACTCAAAATTGATTTTGATAAGTCTTGTGAAAAGATGGATAAGTCACTTGTTACAAATGCACTCACTTGGCTGTAATGGCGGTTTCTGGGTCTGTCCATGATCTGGTCTGCTAGATGCTTCAGTGGGTCGCTATACTTCTGGCCACTTGGTTCTCTATTCGTTTCTTACTGGTTGTCTATTTGTTGAATTTCTGGTTGCACCCTTAAAATTACTAGATCTATTGTTTTTAAAATTTGAATTATTTCTCTTCCCTTTCGTAGGCAACCAACTCCAGCTTCTCCTTTTACCTTGGATTGCTGATAACACATACATCCTTTTAAAAACACTTCATCTATGGTCTTTGGCTTTACAAATTCAATTTTCTCCTTCATATGAACATGTAGGATACTCAGGAATCACTATAATTTCACCTTTTCATCCCTGAGATATGGCACATATCACAACACATAAGTAAATTTAGTTACAAATTCATACATGGATAGTTATCTCAACCTCAAGTCGTGAAACTCCTGATATTTTTTTATCATAAAACACTCTGTTATATATTTATCTTTAAATTACTCCTAGAATTCGTCCCAGGTCACATTCTGACCCTCGATACCCCAGACATTTTTAACTTCTTCCCATCATAAGGTGGCCTTTTCCCGCAATTCATAAATGGCTAAATGAGCCTTTAGTTTTCTGCTATACTCGTAGACTTGAAAATATTTATTCATGTTTATTATCCATGCTTCTACTACTTATTTAGATTCTCTATCGAATGTGTGAGGTTTAATATTTCAGAATTCACCTTGAAATTCTACATTCTATTTCTTTATCTCTTGCTGGTCAAAGACATGTCCTGACTTTACTTCATTATAAGACTTATTTTTATTACTTCATTGGGTTTGTCTGCATTCCATATTTTCGTTTGTTGTTTTTCATTTTTCACCTTCTTCTTTGGTGTTTCATTCCGAACTTGGTTGAATTATCCCTTGATTCTGTTTATCTGAGAGGATTTAAGGATCTTCTCCTACTCCTGCATCAATCTCTCATTATCACTTCTTACTCACACCATTTCTTCATGTAACTGTTGTAAAATAACCAGAAGCCTGCTATTTTTGTTGTTGTTGTTCCTCCAGCAATCTGTTGGTTTTCTGATGTTGGTCTATAGTCAGTTGTGCCCACATTTCTCGATTCATTTCTTGGTTAGGCTGGGGATGAATTTCTCTTGTAATCCTAGGTATTTGATGTACATACCCCCTCCTCATCATACTCGGTCAAATTTTCGTTCCAATTTTGTCCACATTTTTACACACACAAATTTTTATTTAGGTGACCCCCTTTAAGTCCCAGTGTTTGAACGCTCCTCTAATACCACTTGTAATTTTCATGCTTAAAATTTACCTTTCACAATAAAAAAAAAATTACTCACATCAATCAAGTCGATAATACTTCTGAGAATCCACTTCAGAAAATGAATTAAATACTATGCTACAGATTATATTTTCCATCTAAATCCAAACAATAGCAATGTTGTTAAAATATTTAAGACCTATACTATACTCATTATACTATATACATTCAGACTCTACATGTTTATCTCATAACTGGACATTCAATTAACCATCGTTCCTTATAATATAAACATTAAACATTTATATGGTTTAGAACCCCTTTATTAATCTTTCCTCCTGCACAGAGGTTGATCAACATTCATATATACATTGGATTTTTTCGTTGTACATATAATAATGTCGAGTTTGATTAACTACTACTGGCATAATTTATTAAATGATTGTATATAAGTTTATCCCCAGTCGGATCCACCGTTTCTTTGATTTGACATCACATTCATTTGTGGAGACAAGTGGTCAACCATCCATCGTCAATTGAGTTCTGGATCAATGGATGATAAGGTTCCTGGGGTTGTTAGGGCAATACCCTACCCCCTGAACCCTAACTGCATTCCTCATTTGGTTGTGTTGCTTCAGACGCCATGCTCTACAACTCTGGCAGGTCCTTTGTCAATTTCTTGGTGTTCTAGCTATGGTAAGACCCGGGCTCTTCTCTGCTTCGCATATTGATCTTCTCCTTCAAATTATTCTTTGGACCTAAGGGATTATGTGTGCGTCGCTATGACACTGGTTACTGAGGGTTTAATGGATGGTTTTCCAGGACCCTTGTGCAATCAACTTGTTCATTGACGACATAACCATGAGAGTTATTCTCATACCATGTCCTCTGAACCGTGGTATGGCCAAAAAATTTTGCTGCACCGGTTTCATCAAAGGTGAGTTATGTAATATTTTCCTACTCGAACATTACGGTTGTTCATTTGTTTATCTCTGGTATATGTTCTTAATATAATGGTTTTCACTATTGGAATATGTGCGAGGAACTCGCTACTTATTCATATCGAGGTAAGTTGTCTCAATTTTCTTGCAGTTCATTTACATTGTCTTGCAACATTTGCATTTCTTTAGTCCCGTGTTAATAGTGATTTCACTTGTCATGCAGGTAAAAGCTCAACTCTTTGTACCCATAGTGTTTTCAGGTTCTCTGCGGCATACCGAGATGATGAATTTTTCTTCCTTACAAGTGTACAAATTCATTCCAAGGTAGCCTCCCTTTTTTGTCTCAGACATTTCTCTTTAAGGGTTTAATATTAAGGTCTCTAAGGTTGTGTACTGTTAATTTTGAATCCAATCCCTTTCGAGGGTTTTCAGTATTTTCGAGACTGTCGTATATATCTTAATGTTGTCCAATTATGTTTCATGCTAAACATGATTTTTATTGGTATTTCCTTACCATACAAATAGCTGTAAGTGTTTTCATAATTTAATACTTTTGTGTTTAAGTTAATTGCGAAGGGTTTCTACTTTTCCCTCGCAATCATGGCCTTTCTGTGTGTTGACATTGTCACCACAACTAGATTTGGGATGTAAGGCATTTAAGGTTTTTTACGGTGTTTGATACCATATTATTCAAGGTTAATTTTTGGTATGTATTCATATCTCTCTTGCAAATCTGACTCGACCGAAATTTCATTCTGTGGTCAATAGACATGTTCATGGTTATTCAAGAAGACCCATCATATCTATACAGATTCTAGCATTTCTTTACTACTTAGCTCTATCTTTCGGGTTGCATGTCTCAGTCTCTTTATTCACGCTATAGTTCATGTATTTATAGTTCCAGATAGGTATTTTAATCTGGGTTTTTCATTTTTATTCGGAAGAGGGTTATAACGAGCGTTTTATTTTCAGAAACCACAATTCTTTGTTTTTGGTTATCTATAGCCTGAGAAAATATATTATGTATTTATACAAATTAATATTTAAAAGAATAGAAATAGAACTTGTAAATACTTCTATTTAAATGTTGGCATATTAGTTTCTCAGTTCTTTCTTTCCATGAAAATTCTTTCTTTCCATGTCATATATTTTCTTGGAAAACTATGTTATTTGTTCTTTGTAATAAAAATACTCTACACAGGTTACCAGACCACCTTGAGAGGGTTTACCCTCTATCCGTGGATTATTTTTTTCATCTACAGAATAGACTATCTGTTTTGAGTTCTTTTCCCAAGGGGAAAAAGGTCCAACTAGTTAATGGTTACCGATTTCTGTCCAATATTAACTAGGAACATTCTAATATTCATTCTCTCAGAAACCTCATTTTATAGTAATAGTTTCAAGGAGAAATAAAATTGTTTGAATACACATTCACAAAATCTTTACTACTCATGTAATTCAGATGATGACATAGTCATAATTTTATTTCTACCTCTGCAACAGATATTCACATTCTCAGAAATGATATTTATAAGACTGCACATGTAAGAAGGCTTATTTTCATTTCTTACCAGTCTATTTTACTTACCTCAAATGTGTAAATTTGATGGCATCCGTCGAAGCTTGAGCAAGGCAATGACGTCCTTAGCTCCCCCCATGCTCCTCACCAAAGTAGGATTTCATATCAGTGATTCAAGGAGGTAGACCTCAGGACTCTTGTCGAGTCTCATGTCCTATAACAGGTAGCACAGTTCCACTGGGTTTCCACCAGCTGTGGATACTCTCTCCTTTTAGCTCCTTAGCTGTTCCTCCTCTAGGATTTTCCTTTTATGCCTAGAGAAAAGGTAACTGCGAGTAATTTTTTAATCAACTACTTTAGAGTCTCGGAAAAATTTTACCATCAAAATTATGAAAACATACCATAATTAAATCTCTATTTAAATAAAAAAAACTTTAGTTCATAACTTGATTAACATGCTTATTAATCCTATTAATTTAAAATAACTCCAATCTCTAAATTAAAAATATCTTTAAATTAAATAACATTAAATTCAAGTGTTACATGCTCGTTTTAATTAGCATATGATTATAGAAAGTGTGTTCCTCTTCTTAAATGTTGGTACATCCTCCTTTTAATGAACATGTGATTACTGAAATGTGTTCCCTCTTCTTCAATGCTGGTAAAGAAAAATATAATATGATATATTTTCACAAATTGTGCCTTGCCTAGTAAATCTAGTGTAAGAATAGAATATTCACATGGTGCTGGTGTCTTAGGCTCGTAAAATTAAGGGTCATGTAAGTTGAATCAATTTCCATATTAATATCATTATTTGTATTGTTGATTGATTATTTTGTTGGAACTCCTTTGTTTTGGCAGTTGGCCACTTGCTAAGCGGGACTATTGTACCAGAACTATAGGACTATCGTATATGAACTGAATATTTTTACGGAGGCTTGACTACCGAATAGTTTATTGCTAGCAATTGTCTAAAAGTGCGATGAGAGAGAGGGAGGATTGTTAATTTGTAATTATTTTGAAAAATATATGTATATTTGAATTCAATATCTCAATATTATCAACTTTTCAAAGAATAATACAAAATTATTTAAATAAAAAATGAAGAGTATAACCTTAACTCATTAATTGATTAAATTTCAGTGTTAATATGAAAATAGCCCAATCAAATTGAGAATATAGCGTAATTCCTGAAATAAATAAAATTATCAATTTGTTACGCGGGAGGCATTCTCTTTGCTGGTTTTGGGTGAGCAGACACTGTTCACTCCAGCCAATAAGAAGCTTTTCTTATCGCCCTTCCAGCCAATAAAATTTAGACACATGATACCTCCTCAAACTAATAAAAATTTTCCATCTAACACTTTTACCGACTATTACTTTCTGTCTATCTTTCTGTCCAAGGGTTTTCCTTCATCCTCGCTCACGCCCTACCAAAGCTCGGCCATTGCCTGCTGGACGGCTATATGCCTAAAAAGAAAATGTTAGTGGCTCTTCGCGTGCACGACACAGCGGAGCACCTTCGTTCCGTCTAAAAAAAACCCAAGGCCGTCCCATTCCCCGTCCCCAAATGCTCCTAAGATTGTGCAGCTAAAATAATTGAACCACTTTTTCTGTTTTGAAGGTTGGAGACTAAATGTTATAAACCTCCAAAGCGTGGAAAATAAAAAGAACCCTCTGTTCTTCGAAGGTCCCTGCGGACCAGAGAAATTTCCCCTGAAAGTATCGGGGATTTGGGCAGTGATAGCCCGCCTGCGTCAAGCCCTGCTTTTTCGAAACCCCCCAAATCTGCGAGGAACGACCCTCTAAGTTTAGCTGAAACTTATGTACCCTACGGGGAAGAGGCCTCTTATGATCATTATTTCAACCGGCTCAAAGAGCCTAGGGACCATGTGCCTTTGGCTGATTTGATACGCGCTAAGACAGACATGGGATCGGAAGGCAGAGTTCTTGTTGGGCCAAAATTTAATCTAGGAGACCTCAAGTTGGAGGACAAAGATATAGCCAGGCTTGCTCCAAATAGAATATTTAGTGTCGACATCTTGCCTTGCAGGGATAGGGTTATTATTGTGACTGGAGACAAGGAAGGCCATTTGAGCTTGTGGGATGCTGATTGCGAGGAGGAGGGAAATGGACTACACATGTATCTCCCTCATTCCTCCGCTGTATCAGGAATTGCGACCGCACCCTTTTCTGTGGAGAAGGTTCAATTCTTACCATAGAGTACCTTTTTTTCGGTTATAATTTTTAGTCTCTGGTTGTTGTTTATTTGATTCTTGCAGATATTTATATGAAAAATTTAGTGCTTTCTTTATACTCCCCAATGGAAGATCGCAAGAGCAAGAACAAAACAATTATTTTGAAATTATAATTTAACAAGTGCATTTTGAATACAGTTGAAGGACAGATGTCAAGATTAGAGTGGAAATCTGGTGAACAACTTAACATTCTATTGATCTTACCATGAACCGAACAATGGCTGGTTACCTAGTATTAGCCAGTATTCATGTTTTAGATGTGCCACAGTTGTCAATGGGTGTTGTGGTTTAATAAAAGTGATTCCTACGCGCTGCAAGATGTTGCCATAACCTCTTATGGAAGAATCATAGTTGCCATATGTCTGTGTTGATATGTATATGCCTATGAAAAACTTCAATATAATATGGAAAAAATTATGTTGGGCACATTGCAGCTGTATATCTGCGTTGATACGCATATGCATATAAAAAAGTTCAATATAATATAGAAAAAAATATTGACAAACGACAGAGATACGGCTGCAATTTACCCAACATAATTGTCAAGATACGATTATCATACTTTAACCTTTTTTTTGGTATAAATTGCTGAATATGGCTCTGTTTTTATGCATAGGCTGTGTATCTACTGCACGTCTGTGTTAAAAACACTGTATATCTGCATTAAGAAGGTTGTTAACTATCGGCAGAATCACACACAACAAAAAGCTGCTGTACATCTGTATATGATAACTACGGGCAGAATCCGACAATAAAAGACAATTCAATAGACTTGGAAAGATGTTGGATAAATAATTTTTTCATTTTCGATTGACATGAATATTCTTCCCTCTTTACCTGCGTTATTAATATTTAGTTTGTTTCCCTACTACTATTTCATAACGGATCAGTGATCTGATCTTGGTGCATCATTAATAATGGTTTAAACAATACAAAGTATATAGATGGTTAAGGTTAGTAACTCTTGCTACAACTAATTTTGTATTTTTCTAACTCTAGATGCAAACCTTTATTAGGCAGCCACCATGTTCAACTTTTCAGTATCCACTGTCATCTCTGTTGATGATAATGTGGACTTATTACAGTTTGTTAATGTTTATAGTCACTGATATACGTTATAAAATTTGACATTTAATTGCAGGTTCATGCTTAGCACTGGGATACCATACTCTTGCTTACAATTCGCTACATTGTTATATCCCAGAGTCCATTACCCTTTTTTGTAGTGGTAACTAAGCTTGTTTGATGCCCTTCCCCTGATAAGTGGACATTCAAGTAAACTGAAACAACTTTGAAACAACTTGGAATATTTTGAGTAGTCAAATGTCCGACATTCTTCATAAAATGTAACATCCGAAAATCCGCCTGAAAGCATTTGTCATTATAATATTTCTCTGAAGTCGTATCTAAAAAATTTTCTTTGGAAATTATCTGAACTCTTTTTGTGTTAGTTATTCACATGTAAGTGATAAATGCCAATGCTTTTTCATGTGCAGGTCCTTTCTTGTAGCTATGACGGGTTTATTCGTTGTATGGATATTGAGAAAGAAGTATTTGACATCATTTACACAAACAACATGGATATAATGCTTTCAGCTATCTGTTGTCCACCAATGGTTATCAATCCATTTATTTTGCTGAGGCATACAGTAAAATGAAGGTGCTTGATTTGAGGGTTGGGGGTGTTTCAAACTCCTATCATTTGCATGAAAAGAGGATACACACGATAGATTTTCACCCTCATAATCCACATTTAGTGTCTACAAGCTCAACTGATTGTATGGAAAGCAGGGGCAGGGGCAGGGAGAATGATACCCACGCTTAGGCTACCTTCATTTCCCTTCAGAAGTGGTTTCCCCATTTGTATATTAATTTCTATGATCTGGTCGGTTGTAATTATTTCTGTTATTTCAGAGCCCGACAAAGTATTATTGCCCATAATTCCATTGTTAATTAGGTATTGCATTTTTTGGGCTGGAAGCCCAAAGACCATCATCTGTTGCCCTCTGCGCATGTCTATTAATTCCCCGGGCATTGCAAATTCAAAGTAGCTCATGTTCTCTATCAATGGTGGTCAGAAGACAAAAAGCTACAAGCTGAGAGGTACAGCTTGAAAGGGTAGGAGTTTGCAGATCTTGTGAACAAATTCAAGAAAGATATAGGTTTCGGTAGCTCTGTAGACTCTATGTAATGTTTTCTTAATTGAAGGAGAACCGTTGGAACTGCATCTGGAATATGTTTTTCGTTTTCTTTCAGCTTATAGCTCAAAGGGTATTCCATGCTCATTAAGCATCCATCTTCTCACCATGGCTTTCAAGGTCACACTGTGTATTTATGATTTTTCAATCATAAAGTGAATGCCATTGATTTTTGCAGAGTATTGTTCTGGTATTGTGTTCTGTTCTGATAAAGTCTGAGCATATGCGCTCAAATATTGTATCAATCTATTTCATAGATGTAGATTTGTCAGTCAGTAAATGTAATTTTTAACTATTGTGTAGATGCATGTTCAGCTCCACAGATGCAGTATTCAACGAATCAAAGCCTTTAGCAAGCATACATTTAGGATATTTTGTGTAGGATTTCAGGAAACAGACAAATAATTATTACAGACATGGATAGAAATTCTTTTGTCTTGAGATATTTTGGCAATACTCTTATAATTAGATTATATTTATGTTTCAGATGTTTTAGGCTTTCTTTTTATAAGCTTCCATGTTGGAGTTGAGAACATATGGGATGCTTCAGGTTCAGGGTACCGGCCTTATATGCTTAATATATTTGTTGATGGCTCTATCTATATATATATATATTTGTTGACGGCTCTGAAAATATATATAGTTGCTGACGACTCTTTAAAAAAAGCTTATGGTTGTTTAAAAAAAACGCCTTAGAATGTGTTGACAGAATAAAAGAACTTAATATAGTTGTTTGGCCATGGATTCTAAAAGGTAACCCTTGCTGAAAGTAAAATTGCGTGCATAGAGTCTCTAGTTTTCACGGTGAAAGAGACAGTGTCGCCGCCGCTCGAAAAGAAGTTTTAGAAACCCTTAAAATCCATTGGGAAGACCTCTTCAACCAACGAAGAAATTATGGATCGAATTTGTTAAAATATATAATTACTTCCTCATGCAGTTAAGTGGAGTTAGTTAGTTGAGTTGAGTTTCAGTTATACTTGGTGAGCGAGTTAGACAGTTGATTAAGTCCATTTATGTGTGAGAGTGTTTGCATGTCAATTAGATTAAATACCCGTCATGGGTTCAGTGTTTTCAAGAGAGTAAGAGAGTTTTATGATTCAGAGTTTTATGATTAATAGAAGAGCAGCAACTCATTGTTCGTGTGAAATATATTCGTGTTATTTGTGTGATTGAATCCTCTTTCTCTCCAACAAATTGGTATCGACGCTGAGGAAGGATCAGAGATCCGTGGGCGAGCAAAGCCAGTAAGAAGGCCAAAAGCAAAAGGCCGAATTTTTTTTTACACAAAAAAAAAAAAAAATTTACCCGCGGTCCGCACGTTTTTAGTGCACGACCTGCGGAGATCCGCAAGGAAGGACCGCATCCTCTCCCAAAACGGAGCTGCGGACCTTGCACAAAGTTACGAAATTCTGTTTTTTCCGGTTAAGAATGCAGCTTGCCTTCCATCGGGGTGCGGAACGCTGCTCAACACACATTACACGGGCGGCGCGAAAGCACGTGAGTTTGTTTTTAAAGATACATCCATGTGACTTTTTTCAAAAAGTAAATCCGTTGAATTTTTGGAAGTCACGTGAATAGAAAGCATGTGAGTTTTTTTTCAAAAAAGGGTTTTTGTTAAAAATTTTAAAGTCCGCTCTCATAATTTTGTTTTAACACCAAAGGAGTTTATTACAAACGACTTTCATATGATCTTTTAAAAAGGGCTTTTCACATAAAGTTTTTTTTAAAAAGTGAGGGTTTTTAAGAGGACTTTTATATATATAACTTTTTTATATAAAAGTTTTATTATATTAAATAAAAAGGAAGAAGAAGGATTTAGTGTTTTTATTGAAAGATTTTTTTTTTTTTTAAAGGAGGTTAGTAGAGCCTTTACAAAAAAAAAGAGAAGAAAAACTTAGGGTTTTGTCAGAGACAAATTTTTTTTGAGGCAAGATGGCCACATCAAATTTTCAGCCACAAATTCCATCTTTCAATGGGAAAGACTACGATATGTGGGCTATTAAAATGGAGACTATGCTCAAAGCGCATGATGTCTGGGATCATGTTAAGTATGGGTTTGCAGAACCTAAAGATGATGCAGAAGAACGGGCCCTCAGTAATGCAGAGAGGGAACAGTGGAAGAAAGATAAGCGGAAGAATGCACAAGCATTGCTTCTGATCCAGCAGGAAGTAGATCGAGCCGTGTTCCATAAGATCATGATAACCTCATCAGCAAAGGAGGCATGGGACACCTTGGCGACAAGCTATCAAGGTATGGCTAAAGTTAACATTGTTAAATTGCAGAACACCAGGAGAGACTTTGAAAGTCTGCAGATGAAGGAGACAGAGGACATTGATTCCTTCATGAATAGGGTCATGTCTATCGTCAATCAGCTAAAAATATATGGCGAAGATGTTCAAGATCGAACAATGATTGAGAAGGTTCTTCGATCCCTGTCTACCAAATTTGATGTGGTGGTAGCAGCCATAGAAGAAGCAAAGGACTTGGAAAAACTCACAATTGATGAGTTGATGGGATCTCTTCTATCGCATGAGGCAAGGATAGACAGAAATAAGGATTCCACTTTGGAAACAACCTTCCAAAGTCAAGTCAATATTTCAAGAGGTCGAGGAAGAAGTCGATCGAGAGGCAGAGGACGAGGCAACAACTATGGTAGTCACAGAGATGGCCGAGATTATCATGAGCATCAACGTGGAAGCAGCAGTAGTAGAAGCTTTCATAACAATCAAAGATCTGACAAATCAAAGGTAAAGTGCTATTACTGCAATAGATTTGGTCATTATGCTCATGATTGTAGGAAGAAGATTGCAGATCAAGGCAATCAGAGAGCTAATGTCAGTACAGAAAATACTGACTCTATGTTTCTAGCATGCAACACCATGCATGCACCGTCTGATAAGGTCTGGCTATTAGATAGTGGTTGCAGTAACCACATGACAAGCAACAAGGATTTGGTTGCTAATTTGGATGTCACAGTGCAAACAGAGGTCAAGTTGGGTACTGACAAGACTGTGGCTGTAAATGGCAAAGGAATGGTCAACATTGTGACCAAGCAGGGGGAGCCAAAGACCATATCAGAGGTATACTATGTCCCTGGGCTCAAACACAATTTGATTAGTGTTGGCCAACTGATGCAAAGAGGATACAAAGTTATCTTTCAGGGGCAACAATGTGTTATTTACGACAAATCCCCAAGCAAGCAGCTGATTGCAAAGGTGGAGATGACGAGGAACAGACTCTTTCCTCTCATTATGAACTACAATGATCAGGTTAGTTCTTTTACCACTGCATGTTCTGATGCATACTAGTTATGGCACTTTCGGCTTGGACACTTGCATTTTTCCGGTTTAAAATTATTGTAGCAGAAACAGATGGTGAGAGGTCTACCTCCCATCAAAGAACCTGCTAGCACGTGTGAGTGTTGCATATTAGGCAAGCAACACCGTGAAAGTTTCCCGAAAGGAGTTTCTTACAGAGCAAAGAAACCACTTGAATTGGTGCATACCGACTTATGTGGACCTATGAGGACACAGTCGATTGGTGGAAGTTGTTACTTCCTCACCTTCATTGATGATTATAGTAGGAAGACCTGGGTTTATTTTTTGAAGTAGAAGTCTGAAACTTTTGAAAAGTTCAAAGAGTTCAAAGCTTTGGTGGAGAACCAAAGTGATCAACAGATCAAGGTCTTGCGATCGGATCGTGGTGGAGAATACGATTCGAAGGCATTCCATGAGTACTGCAAACAACATGGAATCAGAAGACAGTTTATGACCAGATACACACCACAACAGAATGGTGTAGCAGAGAGGAAGAATCGAACAATCATGAACATGACAAGGAGCATGTTGAAAGCAAGACACTTGTCTAATGAGTATTGGGCAGAAGCAGTTGCATGTGCTGTTTATGTGATAAACAGATCTCCTACAAAGAGCGTGATGAACAAAGTTCCAGAAGCAGCATGGTCAGGTATGTCTTGCAGTGTATCTCATTTCAGAGTTTTTGGATGTGTAGCCTATGCACATGTGCCTAAGCAAATAAGAGGAAAATTAGATGATCAAAGTGAAAAATGTATATTTACTGGTTATAGTGAGCAGTCAAAAGCTTACAAACTGTATAACCCTGTCATAAAGAAGACAATCATTAGCAGAGATGTTGTGTTCAAAGAAGAAGAGTCATGGACTGGGACTGTAGACACACTAACCGATGCTCAAACACCATTGATGGAGGATGATCTTGTAGAAGAAGAGGAACAACAAGAACCAAAAGAGCAGGCACCAAACAGAGTCACACCAGCAAGGACTCCCAGATTTTCAGAGCAGCATGGATCTTCAAGTAGATCCACAGATCAGAATTCTCCAAGCAGCGAATCAGGTAAGAAAAAGATGAGAAGTTTGAAGGATATTTATGATGATTTGGATGTTAGTTCCAATTTTGCATTGTTGGCATTCCAACCTTCTTCGTTTGAAGAAGCAATCAGAGATGACAATTGGGTGCAAGCCATGGATGAAGAGATGAATTCCATTGAAAAGAATGATACATGGGATTTGGTTGATTTACCAAACGATAAAAATCTCATTGGTGTGAAGTGGGTGTACAATACTAAAGTGAATGAGAAAGGTGAGATTGACAGATTCAAAGCATGACTTGTAGCAAAAGGATTCTCGCAGCAACCGGGAATAGACTTTGGGGAAACATTTTCTCCGGTAGCCAGATTGGATACTGTAAGAGCAGTTCTAGCGACAGCAGCTCAGAACAAGTGGAAAGTGTATCAGATGGATGTCAAATCAGCCTTCTTGAATGGAATTCTAGAAGAAGAGATTTATGTGCAGCAGCCTCCAGGTTATGAAGTTGAAGGACAAGAAGATAAAGTTTACAGATTGAAGAAAGCGCTCTATGGATTGAAGCAAGCACCTAGAGCATGGTATAGCAGAATCGACAGTTATATGATCAAGAGTGGATTTTGCAGAAGCAACATTGAGCCTACTTTATACACAAAGGTAAATGAGCATGGACAGATTTTGATAGTTTGCTTATATGTTGATGATATGATTTTTACAGGTGATTTTGAAATAGACGAATTTAAAGCAGCCATGATGAAAGAATTTGAGATGACAGATCTGGGTCTCATGAAATATTTTCTTGGCATTGAAGTTGAGCAATCTGAAAAAGGCATCTTTATTTGTCAAAATAAGTATGCAACAGATTTGCTGACAAGATTCAGGATGGATAATTCCAAACCTGTACCTACACCAGTTGCAACAGGTACAAAGTTAAGTAAGGATGATGAAGGGGCAGATGTCAATCCAACTCTATTCAAAAGATTGGTTGGTAGCCTCATGTATCTCACAGCTACAAGACCAGATATTATGCAGGGAGTGAGTCTGATTTCCAAATTCATGGAAACTCCAAAAGACACACATTGGAGTGTTGGAAAAAGAATTCTGAGATACATAGCAGGAACCAGAGATTATGGCATAATGTATGCAAGTACAGAAAAGAAAGAGTTGATTGGATATACAGATAGTAATTTTGCAGGAAGTGTGGATGATCGGAAGAGCACATCCGGTTATGTGTTCCATCTCGGTTCAGGTGTGATAGCATGGACATCTAAGAAGCAGCCTATTGTGACATTATCATCAGCAGAAGCAGAATATGTAGCAGCGACTTCAACAGCATGTTAAGCAGTATGGTTAAGAAGAGTATTGGATGGACTCAAGCAGAAACAGCAAGGATCAACAGCGATATACTGTGACAACACATCAGCGATTGCACTATCCAAGAATAGTGTGTTTCATCAAAAGAGCAAGCATATTGATACTAGATATCATTTTATTCGAGAATTAGTGAACAATGGAGAAGTTCACTTGAAGCCATGTAGAACAAGTGATAAAATGGCTGATATCTTTACAAAGCCATTAGCAGTAGATTTGTTTGAGTTTCACAAAAGAAACTTGGGTGTTGTAAGCCTAGCTGAGACATAGACTAGCAGGCATGTTTGAGTTGTCATGAGTTATGTTTTAGTTTAGAGGTCATAATTAAGGGGGAGTGTTAAAATATATAATTACTTCATCATGCAGTTAAGTGGAGTTAGTTAGTTGAGTTGAGTTTCAGTTATACTTGGTGAGCGAGTTAGACCGTTGATTAAGTCTAGTTATGTGTGAGAGTGTTTGCATGTCAATTAGATTAAATACCCGTCATGGGTTCAGTGTTTTCAAGAGAGTAAGAGAGTTTTATGATTCAGAGTTTTATGATTAATAGAAGAGCAGCTCATTGTTCGTGTGAAATATATTCGTGTTATTTGTCTGATTGAATCCTCTGTCTCTCCAACAGAATTTTGGAGACACCTCATTAGAGAAACACGCTTTTTGAATGATAGTTGTCCTCGAGAGAACTTAATTAATCAGATTCTATGACTCACTTCTTGTAACAGATTTCAGCGTCCAATCTTTTGGCTGGTTCTCTGGGTTACATGTTCCACTTAATTTACCAGCTATGCTATTTATTTTGAAGAATTTTTTTAGCAATTCAGATAATTTGGAATTTTTATTTTATCAATTATCAAATCTCTATCTCTTTTTCTGATTATAATTACATGATGACGTAGCAAATTTATGATGGTGTAGCAAATCTATGTCTTTGTTCCACACCTACCAAATCTAGTCTGAAACAAAGAGATGTTGGGTATTGTGGCCCAGTGTTTCTGATCTACTTCAACAAACAAACCATGGAGGACAATTCTGTACTTGCGCAATAACATGGTGGTTAGGTAGGACAGTTAGTTATCGTTTGAATATGTAATACTCAAGAGGGGATCATCTACTACAGGTCAATTGCGGGCACCCAACGGAGCACCCAGCGAAAGCAAGGTGAAATCTGAAGCAATTCGGTCTGAATCCTCTGTTGGTAATGCTGAGTTGCCTTCTGCGTCGGGATTTTTGTTTACCAGGACCGGATGTTGGACTCAGGGTCCTGGAATGCAGTCAATATGATTCCTGCAGGAGGGAGCTGTGAGTATGGTGAAGAGAGCAGCAAGTGGTCTACAGGTGCCAGCTTTCCGAAAGGTATGCCTGAAAATATAGTTAGGGAAGGGCTCCTGAATGAACTTGAGTATAAATTTGTGGGTAGGAAGGAAAAAAAAAATTCCCACGATGGATGAATGTGGATTTCCAACAATGATTTTTTATGGCAGCAAGCCAGATTCGAGGGGGTTTGGGCACAGGGATGAAAGAAAACCAGTGGGATGAACGAGAGAAGGCGTTAGAACCAGTGGGAGTTAATAAAGACACTGGATTTATGATAACGAAATGCCGTGAGAATATATGCAGAGGAGCGAAACTTTTGACGCAGTTGTGAAAGAGTTAGCAAGCTATTGAATTGCGTTGAAGAGCGGAAACCTTGCGCGACAAGGAGAACCGGAACCACGATGGATGAACAGTGATGGCGGTCTGAAGAACCGATACGAGTGGGTTCGCGTTTGTTAGGAAGTGGTAAGTTGTTTTTGTAAAACCAATGGGATATCACTATCTGATTGACGCGTGGAGTAGAGCGGTTTCGCAATACCACTTACATCGAGCAACAATTGGGAAATAACGCTCGTGCCTTTAAGTCACGCGATCTGTGTTTGTGATCGTTGGATCGCCCCAATCAACGCGATACCTACTCGACCGTTGGATGCGAATGGGAGCACTCTCTCTCACATTAAGCTTATATGTTGAATAATAATGCTTGCGATCGTTCGGTCTAAAAAGAACTCCTCGACGTATTCGATTCCTTGACTGAAGAACCACCGACTACAATCACTTTATTGACCAACGACATATAAAAATTTTGATTTTCTTCGAGTGGCAGTAATAAAATGTTGATAATTGTGATTTTGTTAGTCTCAGTAATACAATGTGGGTGTCTTCCGCCTCCCATGTAGATTACTTAATTTAAAAACTAAGAAAATTAGAATGGTCAAATGGAAGCTCTAAACTCATTTTTCTCCATTCCTATTATTCTATTAAAGATAATCGAAGAAAAACACGAGGGTACAAAAATCCGAAAGTGCACGACTTGTCATCGAGGTGCAGAGCATTCAAAGATGTGAATATTCTTTGCGTAAGATTCAAAGAGTGAGAAAGGGAATCCATGACCATATAATTCCCATTGGTTTAGTGTTTCATTACCTAGAGAAATTTTCATGGATAGACATAAATATACAATGAGAATTTGACTTTTTTTTATGTAGACTAGTGGTATTCATTACATAGTGGTCTTTAGCAGATACAGATGAGAATTATTCTTTAAAAATGATATGCACGTATTAAATACAAATTAAAAATGATATGCACGAATTAAATACAAAAGGGTTTTACTGAATGAAATTTGGGTATTACCTATGGACACATCGCATCTGTAATCATAAAGATGCTGAATAACTGCAGAAAACAAAACTAAAATAAATCTTTTATATGAGAGCGTAATGGGTTCTTCGTATAGTGTACAGCGTTTATTTAAATTTTATTTAGTATGTTTTAAAGAATAAAATAAATGTTTTCTATTTATATATTTTATAGAATAATAATTATGTATTTGTTTTTATTATTATTTAAAAATAATTAAATAATATTTAAAGTTTGAATTTATATATTTATTTTATTTTTATTAATTAAATGATATGATAAAAAAGATTAAAAAAATAAAAATAAATTAATTAATTAAATGAATAAATAAATAGAAATAAAATAAAGATAAAATTAAAAATAAAAATAAAATAGATAAACAAAAATTTTAATTAAAAAAAAATCAATAAAATAAATAAATAAATAGAAAAAAAATAAAAATAAACAAATAAATACATAAAATACAAATAAAAATAAAATTAAATAAATTACATTTTAATGATATTAAATTAATAATTATTATTTTTATTAAAATAAATATAAATATTTAAAATTAAAATTATAAACTTTGATGATTTGGTTTACTCTTTTTAAAATAAAATAAAATGAATTTTATTATTTGAGTCAAACTAGTCGTTATTTTACAGACGCCTAGTAGGAGCTATACTTTCTATTTAAAGAGGTTATTTGATCAGATTTTCCATCTTGTCCTTATGATGAACCACACTTGCTGATTCAAAACGCGTCGACCTAATCTATTCTGATGTGATTTTCACAGAAATATTTTAGTCAAGGTTTAAAATCCACTATTCCATATCGTCATAAACTTTTACTTTTCATAAAATTACTTCCCTTACATATCTACCGCCTTCCGGTGTTCCTTTGCACCTCTTGGTGCAATTTCTAGTTATTTAATTAGATCAATGAATATCTATAGAAATGGAAGAATAGAAATCTAAACTAGATCAATGAAATTTATAAAAAATAAAAAGTACAATCTCAACTCATTAATTGATTAACTTTCAGTGCTCATATGAAAATAACACAATCAAATTGATAATATAGCATAACTTTTTCAAATAAATAAAATTATTAACTAATTACTTGATTGGATCAATGGATAATTATAGAAATGGAAGAATAGAAATCTAAGCTAGATCAATGAAATTTTTAACTGTTTCATTTTAAAATATATTTTTATTTATTTATTCATTATGAACGGAATGATTTTTATTTATGTAATTTCAAAAATCAAAAAATTTACATCTTTAATTATTTATGAAATTATCCGTAATAATATTAAAATAGTCAATTTGTTTATAAAACAAATGGATTAATATATATTCATTCTCACATCCACTAGCTTTCTAAGAAATATATTTCAACTTCAATATATTTAAACTTATAAGAAATATATTTCAACTTCAATAGTATTTAATGTGAGTTTTAGTGTGTCCACCGTGTCTTGGAAGGAATATAGATGATGATGAGATTCTCTGTTAAGGAAACTCCTTGATGTGAAGTCATTAGTTCAATTCTCTGCCTGGATCCTTGATGTGAAGTCACTTATTCAATTCCTAATCGAGGTGATAACATGATGAAGATGTAGTATTGCTTACAAAAAAAATTAATTTTAGCTTATTATTTTTATATGAAATTTTTTACTATGTAGAATAATTCAACATCGTTGGGGAATTCTTATAAAATGGGTAATTCTTCTACAATCCTTCTATGATATGAGTGCCCTTGCAAAGAAAGAAAACTCTTTATGAAAACTTGGATTAAGTTGAAAGGATTTTTTAGCACCAAATTTTTACTATGCATAAATTCTCGCAAGAATAATTCAACATGGTTGGGGAATTCTTTTACAATCCTTCTACATTGTAAGTTCCTTTGAGCAAAAGAAAAACTCTTTATGAAAATTTGCATTTAGTTGAAAATATTTTTTAGCACCAACTTTGTAATTCAAAGCTAAGACGAGAATGTAGACAATTTAAAAGAACAACAAACAACATACAATATTTTATGTCAAACGATCATCGACATGGAAGGCATGGATACATAAATAAATTAAAAAAAAATGCAATTTAAACTTGAAACATATAAGTTAAAATGTTCTCTTCCCTACAAGATGAATACAATGTTTAAAATATTTGGCATACTCAAAAGATAAAATTTAAAATTTCTACTGCAAGCAACTCCTCTTCTATATACAAGCTTCAACCACATTGAATGCGGAAAAAATAGATTATTAAGAAATTTCTTGTTATTAAGAAATTTCCAAATGACTTGTCATTAATGTTAACCAATTGTAATAAAAATATCAATGTTTGTCAAATTTATTTCAATTTTCCTTAACCACTTTATTGTGAAAAAAGACAGGTAGCATATTGGTATTATAAATTTACATGGAGAAGGACGCAAAATATTTTTTGAAGTGGGATTTACATTTTTTCCTTGCTCCATGGGATAAATTGAACTAAAGTTATTATTTTTCTTTTAATTTGAGATTTGTTTTGTGTTGCATTATTATTATTATTATTATTGGTTTGTTGAAATACTTAGTAAGTATCACGATTTAAAGGTAGTGTTAGAGTTAATTTATTGAAATATACTAAAAATGCCACTAGAGTCCATTTATGTGGAAAATTTTTTTGTATAAATTAAGTAGATAATTTATGGAGTGTTGGAACTTGGGAGAATCAAATTTTTGGAGATGTAAATATTTTTTCAGTTATATTTTTTTTAAATTTTGATTTTGTTTAATTATTGTAACTATATAAATGAAATGGTTGGTAAATCTCTTAATTATCAAAATACTAATTAACTATATATCTTACATTGTTAAAATTTGAAAAATCATAAAAATTAATTAAATTGGATTATTATTATTATTATTATTATTATAAAATTAATATTTGACTTAAACATATAATATTTAAAAATGAATGTAAAAATGTTCTTAATTATGGAAATTCAACCTCACTTTACCATGGAGATTCTTAACTATGGAAATTCATTTTAAATTTACCATGGAGATTTTTACTATGTGATAGATGTACAAAGAGAGAAACACGCGCAATGAAACAATTTGTTGTGAGCTTTTGGTGCTTATCAAATTACATTGATTTCGTTGATTGAAGATACATGATTGGCACTTCCTAAATTACAACTATAGCATGGTTGTCACATCCTAAATTTAGACTATTTATAAATTGCATAGAACTGCATGCTAACACAATGCCACTTAGAGTAATAATCTCCAATGCTAAAAATATTATGTAGAGGTTAAATCTTTAAATCATTAATAATTTAATTAAAATTATAAATCCTTCTTTCTAAATAAATACACATGCTTATATAATAAAATATCAATTTATATTAATTTAAAAATAAATTGAATCACAAAATATGTTTAACCAAATAATTATATAAAAAAATTAGCATGCAAAATGTATACAACAAAACATCCTAAACCCTGGAAATATACAAATGTAGTTTTTCTATTTAAGTTTGGAATTCTTTTAAAAGCAACGTATAGAGAGAGTTGGTTTTGCTCAAAGGCACTTACAACTTAGGGTTGTAGAAAAATTCTCTAGCCATGTTGAATTATTCTTTCAAGAATTTTGCATAGTAAAAAGTGCTATATAAAAATAATAAGTTAAAATTCATTTTAAATACTACTGAAATTATATTTTTTAGAAATTTAAATAATATTGAAATTAAAATATATTATATTGAAATTAAAATATATTTCTTAGAAAATTAACTAATGTAAAAATGAATATAAATAAATTTATTATTTTATTATTAATACTCATAATTTCATAATTATTTAAACATATAATTTAACTTTATAAAGTATTTTTTTTTTATGTTTCTTATTCTTCTTTTTTAAATGAAATCTTTATTAAAATTATAATAAATTTGTGTGTTTTTGTTTATGAATAAAATCTGATGAAATTATAATGATATGTTTTTATTTAATTGAAAAGTCAACAGTTCATCGGCATGACGATATGTAATTAATTAATTATGTGCTAAGTAGAAGATAAGTTTTAAAATTAAAAAAATAATTATTATTATTATTTTAAAGAAAAATAATAATTAAAATTCAAAAATTTAATTCCACAGCCCAATTAAGCATTCCAAACAAATAAACGAGGAGTCGTTCCCTTTTCGAGGGTTGGAATTTCCAAATTCGGTCACCCATCAAATTTGTCGGTTTTTACATCTTTTTTACCAGTCTGCACAGTATTAAAAAAATGATC
Source organism: Pinus albicaulis (assembly GCA_034641835.2). Classification (NCBI taxonomy): domain Eukaryota; kingdom Viridiplantae; phylum Streptophyta; class Pinopsida; order Pinales; family Pinaceae; genus Pinus; species Pinus albicaulis. The sequence goes on from CM076579.1 coordinate 1,215,830,687, forward strand.
GGACAATTTGCCCGTCAAATTCCATCCCTGCCCTTCCCCGATCTCAAAAGATACGGAGAATATATAGCCGAGAAGATCCGCTTGATCTCAGAAAATCCCAACGATTTTTCGGGAGTCTGATGTCTTTATCCACTCAATCATACTCAACTTTTGCTCCATCCTCGAGTCTTATCGATAAATTTCTTAAGTTTTCGTCCGAAATTATGACCTGACATGTCAGAATGATCTTCCGCGAAAACAGCGAATCCGAATTAAAAAAAGCATAATTTGTATTAAAAATATAATTAATAATTTGTTGATGGTCGCGCCTTGATTTCCATTTGTGTAGCAGTTGTCTCCGCGTCGGTGTTGATTTCCATTTGTGATACAGTTGTCTCCAACTTGGTGTTGCTAAACATTCCTTATTTGTTCGCGACGGTATCTATCTGCGGAATTGTAGTTGTACATATGTCACGTTTATATAAAATATATACATAATTATATAATTGGACAAATGTCATTGTTATATTAAAATGGTTGACTACTATTATTGTGACATCCACTAACACACAAAATAAAATAAATTTTTTTTTTACCTTACCAAAAAGCAAATATAACATCTTTTAACCTTATCAGATAATTTCATTAACCAAAATCGAATAAATAATTACGTCTTGCTACTAATAAAAAACCATTAGTTACAAAACTATATATTTAAACAAAATAAATATGGATTATCGAATAACTATGGATTATCGGATTCTTGGTATGAATTTATTGCACCTCCATAACACTTGTGTTTATTAGTGATACAGATGTATGGTACTAGTTACATTTATGTGTTGAATTCGATTTCGGATTTCCACGACATCTGTAAGATATTCACATTTTTTTCGGAAATTACAATGTACTATGCCTTGGATGTATGTCGTCGATCTGTTTTTGGGTAATCGAGGGTTTAGATTTAGGCGGGAGCCCTGCCTGGTAACCCCGCCAAACCCTAGATCAGCTCCTTAGCGTTATTCCTCATGTTATTTTCTCTACGCGATGTGTTGGTTCACAGAGAGTTTCTCCCACCGTGATTTTGGAGTTCTGCTGCAGTGGAAGATATGGTTGTCCATGAGGACGCCGAGCCCAACTCGGATATGGAGGTATTTTCACGTTTTAAAATGAATTTTCTATCAAAGATTTCGCTCGTTCCTTTGCATCAAGTTCTCTTCCTATTTCTTCTTTCAGGTTACTATATATATCTTTTTTTTTCAATGTAGTTCTCATTTTATTTAGGCCTTCGGCTTGCCCGTCAAGTAGAGTATTAACTATTTGTATTTCTTCAATAATTTCTCGGTCGAGCAGGTTTACGATGAAGGTGGCATCCCTTTCTCCTTTGATGTTCTTCTCAGGTATACGCAAGCTTTGAAATTACATTTTTCCCTTATGTTCACTTTGTTTTAAATATTAATTTTCTTGCACCACATTAATCATTTTCGTGCCTAATTTGATTTACAAGTATGCTCTCAAAACCCTATGGCAACCTCCTCTGCAGAAATACTTAGTTATGCTAAGTTCTTCTCTTATCTTCTCCGCCCGGAATTTCGCTAGGTATGCCTTGAGAAAATTTTCCTGCACAGTCTAGGTGTTGAATTACATTTACGAGTTTCGACCTTCGAACTGGAAGGTTCCGAAATCCATTTTCTTGGTTTGTTGTTCCTCAAAGGAACATTATTGTAGCAAGATTTAGAATTTTAACTGAGTTTTCTCTCTATGGAATCCCTGTAGAGTTTTTAAAGGGATTTATTTTCTTTTCTTAAAGATTTAAAGCTTGGAATCGTATATTACAACTTTTATGACATTCTGGGTTTAATCCCTTATGATTCAAGTCGGTGGAAATTATGTCGCCACCGTGCTGGTTCCTTTGGACTATTTTTATGCTTTCGTTTCTCATATGTATATATAAAATCTCGGATTTCCGTATGATGTTTTTCTTGCTACATCTTTATACATTGTGGGTTTACTGCATTATTTTTTTTATGAGATAATGATGGAAGAGGCGTTCCGAAAGTATTTCTCATAGAGCATTTTTCTGGGTTTATCATACTGTTTTCTACTGCCGAGGAAGAAATGTTTCCTCCATTTGTTTGCTATTATATACATTATAAAGAGTTCTTTCTCGCAAGCTTATTTTTAGCTTTACGCTACATTTACTTGTATAAAATGATTCTTCTGAGTACTTTTCCGTTATAGAATCATTGTCTCGAATTCTACTACTGATTTTCCTGGTGATCGGACCACCATTTTTCCACTGTCCGCGTGTTAGAGTTTATACTCGATTGACGACTAGGTTTGGGACTGGGATTTTACCCTAACCATCACTTGACAGTCTACTGGGTCTTATTTTTTATAAAAGTTATGCAGATTTTTAAATGATATTCTTACCACCTGACATCGTTTAAATCATTACTATTTATTTTCTCCACTCTAACATGTACTATTGGCATAATATATTATATCTATGAAAGTATAGAGGGTTTTTGTACAGCCTTATGGTTATCTTTGGTTTGCATTAGTCTTTCTCTTAAAAGTATGTAATTCTACTGTTTTTTCTTTCTTTCTTTTTTCTTTAAAGAGTAAATACAATATAACTCTTTCATTTACAGATTCATTTTGCTATGTTTAATACCTACTTCCTGTCTCATAAAATACTGATAAATGTTTTCCATAATTCATCATTTCTCCATACAGTAATTTTAGGAAGTATTTACAGCATTTAAATCTTGAAATAATAATTTCTAACAGTGAAATGTAAAACCCTTACAAATTAATTAAAAATAAAATACAGAACATGTTGCACTACTGCAATTTCCATTCTGATAGCAGTATTTTAAATAACAGTAACATAAACTTCCAGTTATAGACTGCATGAATACTTATCTGAAATTTAAAGGATTCAGCTGTGGTCCTCCCAACCATCAACTGAGGAAATTATGTCCTCCTTGCCCTCATGCTCCAAACTGAACGCTACGGGTAAACAGTGGAATTTCTTTCTGTTGTGACCTCAGGACACCCAGTCCAGTCAGTATCAGAAACTTCAGGAAATTTCTGATTGTAATTCCACTAGTTACTACCAGCTCAATAATCTCTCACTCTTTCCTTCTTCCCACCACAGAACCCCCACTCCTCCCTAAGATTATTCCTTTATCCTCGGAGGAGTTGGTAACTGTTCCCCAATCTCTTTTCAGTTCTTGGAAACTTTTTACCATCAGTTTTTTTTTTTACTTTTCTTATCCAGTTATTTCTCATAACAATTTTTATTAAATAACATTAATTGTTTCATTTTTTCATTAACAAAACAATAAAATTACTTAACTAGTTAATCAACTAGTTAGTAATAATGTAGCTGTCACAACTTCCCCCTTTGGAAGTAACACCGTCTTCGGTGTTTCACTCTAGCTGTGAAAAGAGTTTTGGGTAAGCCTTCCGTACAAACCCTTCATCCTCCCAAATAGCCTCATCCGGGTTGAAGTGCTTCCATTGCACTTTAACTTGGGTGATAACCTACTTTCGGAGCATGATTTCCCTTTGGTCAAGTATGCATTGCGGCTCGACCAGGAATTCTCTGTCCGGTTCTACCTGCAACAATAAACAATTTTCTTGTCAATTTCTCACAAAAGAAATCACCTTATAAGTTAGGATTGCAGTGCTATCCTACCTCTATATGCTTTCAATGAATTACGTGCTTTGAATCATGTACATAATGCTTCAGCAGACACACATGAAATACATTGTGTACTCGGATATGGCTGGGTAAGGCTAGCCGATAGGCTACAGGTCCTATCCTCTCCAAAATTGCAAAGGGTCCACAAAATCTGGGAGCCAATTTGGCACAAGAGGCCCACCACAAGGTACTCCTTTTTGGCTTGATCCTTACATACACATGGTCTCCTACTGCAAACTCTCGATAGGACCCTTTTCTTATCTGCATAGATCTTCTGTTGATCTTGTGCAACCTTCAGATTTTGTCTTATTTTCCTTACCTCGGCTTCCATTTCAGCAAGCATTTTGGGTCCTAACATTAGTTTTGTCTTGAGGCTGCTCCAATTTATGGATGTGCGACACTGCCTCCCATACAAGGCCTCGAAAGGACTCATTTTTAGAGATTCTTGATAACCATTGTTGTAAGAAAATTCAACAGGGTGCAGTTAATATTCCCATTTAGTTGGCTACTGCATCACATACATGCGCATCATGTCTTCCAGTACTTGATTCACTCACTCCGTTTGACCGTCGGTTTGGGGTGATAAGCGGTACTGAAGTTTATCTGCGTTCCCAATCCTGAAAACAAGGTCTTCCAAAAAGAAGAAGTAAACTTAACATCTCGATCTGAAATGACAGTCTTTGGAGTTCCATGTAGCCCAAAAATTTCCTTCATAAATATGTTGGCTATTTGTAAAGTCTTGTAAGTAGACTGTATTGGTATAAAATGTGCATATTTACTCAATCTGTCCACCATCACCATTATGGAATAATTTTGTCTTTTTGTTCGTAGTAAGCCTGTGATGAAGTCTAGGGATATGACCTCCCACTTCCATTCAGGTACGGGTATGGGCTGCAACAATCGTGTAGGATGTTGATGGTCTACCTTCACTTGTTGACATTCCAAACACTTAGATATTCAGCAATGCTTTTCCACATACCAGGCCAGAAAAATACCTTTCTAATTGTGGCCAACATTTTCTGGTGTCCCGGATGACCTGCATAATTGTTGCGATGATATTCATTCATTATCAGCTCTTTTAGATCCAACTGGTTAGGCATATATACTTTACCTTTGAAGGTTAACATTTGATCTTAATTTATTCCATACTCAGATGTGCCTCCATGCTTTCTGATTTCTTCCATTTGTTACCACAAAAACTGGTACTTGGGATCTTTTGTGCTTATTTCTTTACTTGCTCTGAAAATCTGCTTTCCAGCTGATTGTAATATACCTCATATATACTTGTAATTTTCTACTTAATGCATCATCTACTCGATTTTCCTTTCCTTTGACATGCTGAATATCCATGTCAAACTCACTTTGGAAGGCATTCCATCTTGCCTGTCTTGAATTTAAATCTGCTTGCTTGAAGTAACTCGTCAAGCTACTATGATCTGTTTTTAACACAAACTTTTTGCCCTGCAAGTAGTGTCTCCATACCTGGAGTGCATGAACTACTGTTGTCAATTCCAAATGATACGCGGAATATATTTGTTCATGATCCTTCAACTTTCTGGATTCATAAGTTATCACCTTGCCTTCCTGAGACAGGACTGCCCCGACACCTTCTTTACTTGTGTCCGTACATACTTCGAATTCTTTGCTGCAGTCAGCTACCCTTAACACAGGAGCAGTGGTGAAGAGTTGTTTCAGTTTTTCAAAACTATTTTGACATTCCGTAGTCCATTTGAAAACATTTCCTTTCCTCTGCAAGGAAGTAATAGGAAAAGAAATTCTGGAAAATCCTTCAATAAATCTTCGGTAGTACCCAGCTAGCCCCATAAAAGATCTAATATCTGCCACGTTTTGGGGTAACCACCATTCCATAATTGTTTTGATCTTTTCTAGATCAACCACAATTCCATCTGCGGAAATAACGTGTCCTAAATACTGGATTTCTGTTTTAAGGAAATCAAACTTGCTGAACTTTGCGTACAGATGGTGTTTTCTTAGCATTTCCAGCACAATCCTCAAATGTTCTTTATGTTCTTCCTGGTTTTTAGAATAGATCAAGATATCGTCTATGAAAATAAATACAAAATTATCTAGGAAGGGATGGAAGACCCCATGCATTAGTCTCATAAAGGTTGCTGGTGCGTTTTTTAACCCAAAGGGTAACACCACAGATTCATAGTGACCATACCTTGTATGAAATGTTGTCTTACAAATGTCTTCCTACTTAATTTGAATCTGGTGATACCCTGATGTCAAATCTATCTTGGAAAACACCGTGGCCCCTTTTACTTGATCAAATAGATCATCAATCCTTGGTAAAGGGTATTTTTTCTTGATTGTTAATTTGTTCAGCTGCTTGTAATCCATGCACATTCGCATGGTCCCATTTTTCTTTTTCACGAACAAAACTAGTGCTCCCCAATGTGACACACTTGGGCGAATGTACCCCTTATCTAGCAGTTCCTGTAACTGCATCTTCAACACTGTTAATTCCGGCACACTCATTCTATATGGAGCCCTTGATACGGGAGAAGCTCCAGGCATTAAATCTATAGTAAATTCGATGTCTCTTCTTGGTGGTAATCCAGGAATATCTTATGGAAAAACATCCAGGAATTCTTGCACCATTGGTATACTTTCCATTGTAGGTGATTTCTCCTTAGAATCTGCATATCCCACCTGAATAGCATATAACTGGCACCTGTTCCTTATACATTTATTCATTTGGGATGCTGATATTGTGTGTAACTGTAATGGATTTCTGATTCCTTGAATTTCCTTCCGCGTTCCATCGTGCATTCGGTAATAAATAATATTTTCCTTACAATCCACTAACGTCCAATGCTTTTATAGCCAATCCATGCCTAACAAAACATCATAGGATCCTAATGGCAGAACATTCAGATCCACTTGTAATTGCTGATTCGAAATTTCTAATATACAATTCATAATTTTAGCAGTCACTTTACGCTTTGCCCCAGCGGCTAGCTGTATTAGCCATGAATTTTTAAATTATTGTTCTTTCAATTTACACATATCTACCACCTTGGGACTAACATAGCTCAGACTTGCGCCTGGATCTACTAAAATTGAAACAGACTGAGTTAGTATTTACCTTCCAGTTCAATCATCGTGGGCTAATAATCTTCTTGTCGGTCCTCCAATGCCGCATTAATACAGGGTATGTTTCACACTACATCACCCATGGTAGAAGCTTCTTGCAAGTTTGCTACAACATCATTTCTGGTTCACTGTGGGTAGTTTTTGTAGTAATGTGCTTCACCACACCCCCAACATTGTAAAGGCGGTTTGGTCACCTGCCCTTGCTTAACCTTGCTGGATGCTTCTGTAGCCTTTTCGTCTACTAGCCATCTGGTCCTTTGGTGATTTTTGCGAAACTATTTGCTGCCAGGATTTCGTGTAGAATTCTTAAAGTTGCCGCTTTTGGCGCCCTTGAAGCTCGAGTTACTTTTTTGTCCTTTTTTTGGTTGCCAAGTCTTGCCAACCTCCCCTTTTTCCTTGGATTGCTGATAGCACATTAGTGCTTTACAAACGACTTCATCCATAGTCTGGGGATTTACAAATTCTATTCTCTCTTTCATGTGTGTTGGCAAGCTACTCAGAAATCTCTGCACCTTAGCCTTCTCCTCTCGAAGATATGGAACATAGCATAACAAGGAGGTAAAATTAGTAATATAATCATCCATGGTCATCTGTCCCAACCTTAGATCATGAAATTATTTAGCTTTTTCACATAAAATCTTTTAGTTAGATACTTGTCCTTGAAGTATTGCTGGAATGATTCCCAGGTGACATCTTGTTCTTTAATACTACGTACATTCTTCACATCCTCCCACCACAGAGTGGCTTTCTCTCTTAGCTGATATATTGCTAATTTGGCCTTGAGGTTGCAATTATATTCATACACTTGAAAATACTAATTCATATTTATTAACCATGCCTCTGCCACCTCCTCAGCCTCACCATCAAATGTTGGTGGTTTTATTTTACGAAATTCTCCTTGAAGTTCTACTTTCTGCCTCTTGACTTCTTGCTGATCTGAAAAGTTTCCAGATTCTGCCTCATTATAATTTGTATTCTTACTTTGCTGAGAGGGGCTCCTTTCAACCCTTTCTATAGTGTTATTTCATGTTTTCCGCTCACTTTCTTCTTGTATACATATATCAGTACCGGGATGTTCAACCTCCTAGTTTTGTTTATCTGACATATTCTTTAGTATCTTTTCCTAGTATTGTAGTAATTGCTCATTATCTTTTCGAACGCGCACCATTTCCTCCTGCAGCTATTGAATCGTATTTAACAGGAAACTCGTTTGGTGCTATTTTTATTCTAATAGCCTACTAGTTTTCTGTTGATGTTCGACACTTAGTTGGACCCACATCTCTGGGCTCATCACTGGTTGTACTTGGGGTTCCCCAGTCTCTTGAGGCGGCTACTGCGGGGTTCCTCTTCTCATGATGTTCCTGCCAGATTGCTAAATTATCTCTGTGCATCATTTACACACAGCCTTATCGTTAGTTGACCCTTAGGGTCCCAACGTATGAACGCTGCTTTGATACCACTTGTAACATCCACTAACACACAAAATATAATAAAAATTTCTTTTACCTTACCAAAAAGAAAATATAACATCTCTTTAGCTTGGATAAGATTCATATACAGATAATTTCATTAACTAAAATCGAATAAATAATTACATCCTGCCACTAATAAAAAACCATTAGTTACAAAACCTCATATTAAACAAAATTAAATATGGATTATCGAATAACTATGGATTATCGCATTCTTGGTATGAATTTATTGCACCTCCGTAACACTTGTCAGCTAGTTTATTAGTGATACAGATGTATGGTACTGGTTACATTTATGTGTTGAATTCGATTTCGGATTTCCACGACAGTTGTAATATATTCACATTATCTATGGAGATTACAATGTACTATGCCTTGGATCTACTTCGTCGATTTGTTTTTGGGTAATCGAGGGTTTAGATTTAGGCGGGAGCCCTGCTTGGTAACCCCGCCAAACCCTAGATCAGCTCCTCGGCATTATTCCTCATATTATTTTCTCTGCGCGAAGTGTTGGTTCACAAAGAGTTGCTCCCACTGTGATTTCAGAGTTTTGTTGCAGTGGAAGATATGGTTGTCCGTGAGGATGCCGAGCCCAACTCGGATATGGAAGTATTTTCACGTTTTAAAATGACTTTGTTATCAAAGCTTTTGCTCGTTCCTTTGCATCGAGTTCTCTTCCTATTTCTTCTTTCAGGTTACTATATTTTTTTATTTATTTTTTTCACTGTAGTTCCCATTTTATTTAGGCCTTCGACTTGCCCGTGAAGTAGAGTATTAACTATTTGTATTTCTTCAATAATTATTCGGTTGAGCAGGTTTACGGTGAAGGTGGCATCCCTTTCTGCTTTGATGTTCTTCTCAGGTATGTGCAATCTCTGAAATTACGTTTTTCCCTTTTGTTCACTTTGTTTTAAATCTTAATTTTCTTGCACCACATTAATCATTTTCATGCCTAATTTGATTTAAAGGTATGCTCTCAAAACCCTATGGCAACCTCCTCTGCAGAAATACTCAGTTATGCTAAGTTCTACTCTTACCCTTTCTGCCTGGAATTTCGCCAGGTATGCCTCGAGAAAATTTTCCCGCACGGTCTAGGTGTTGAATTACATTTACGAGTTTCGACCTTCGAACTGGAAGGTTCCAAAATCCATTTTTCTGGGTTTTCTGTTCCTCAAAGGAACATTATTGTAGCAAGATTTAGAATTTTAACTGAGTTTTCTCTCTATGGAATCCCTGTAAATTTTTTAAAGGGATTTATTTCCTTTTGTTAAAGACTTATAGCTTGGAATTGTTTATTACATCTTTTATGACATTCTGGGTTTAATCCCTTATGATTCAAGTCGGCGGAAATTATGTAGCCATTGTGCTAGTTCATTTGAACTAATTTTATGATTTCGTTTCTCATATGTATATATAAAATCTTGGATTTCCGTCTGACGTTTTTCTTGCTACATCTTTATATGCTATGGGTTTACTGCATTATTTGTTTTATGCGATAATGATGGAAGAGGCGTTTCGAAAGTATTTCTCATAGAGCATTTTTCTGGGTTTATCATACTTTTTTCTACTGCCGAGGAAGAAATGTTTCCTCCATTTTTTTGCTATTATATACATTATAAAGAGTTCTTTCTCGCAAAGTTATTTTTAGCTTTGTGTTACATTTACTTGTATAAAATGATTCTTCTGAGTACTTTTCCGTTATAGAATTAGTGTCTTGAATTCTACTACTAATTTGCCTGGTGATTGGACCACCATTTTTCCAATGTCTGAGTGTTAGAGTTTATACCCGATTGACGACTAAGTTTGGGACTGCGATTTTACCCTAACCCTCACCTGACAGTCTATTGGGTCTTAGTTTTTATAAAAGTTATGTAGATTTTTAAATGATATTCTTACCACCTGACATCGTTTAAATCATTACTATTTACTTTCTCGACTCTAACATGTACTATTGGCATAGTAATGTATATCTATGAATGTATAGAGGTTTTTGTACAGCCTTATGGTTATCTTTGGTTTGCATTACTCTTTCTCTTAAAAGTATGTAATTCTATTGTTCTTTCTTTCTTTCTTTTTTCTTTAAAGAGTAAATACAGTCTAACTCTCTCATTTACAGATTCATTTTGTTGTGTTTAATACCTACTTCCTCTCTCATAAAATACTGCTAAATGTTTTCCAGAATTCATCATTTCTCCATACAGTACTTTTAGGAAGTATTTATAGCATTTAACTCTTGAAATAATAATTTCTAATAGTGAAATGTAAAATCCTTACACATTAATTAAATAAAATACAGAACATGTTGCACTACTGCACATTTCCATTCTGATAACAGTATTTCAAATAACAGTAACATAAACTACCAGTTATAGACTGCATGAATACTTATCTGAAATTTAAATGATTCAGCCGTGGTCCTCCCAACCATCAAGTGAGACAATTACGTCCTCCTTTCCCCGTGCTCCAAACTCAATGGTACTGGTTAACAGTGGAATTTATTTCTGCTGTGACCTAAGGACACCCAGTCCAGTCAATACCAAAAAATTTAGGAAATGTCTAAGTGTAATTCCACTAGTTACTACCAGCTCAAGAATCTCTCACTCTTTCCTTCTTCCCACCACAGAAATCCCACTCCTCCCTAGGATCAATCCTCCTCTTTCTAGTTCTTGGAAACATTTTACCATCATTTTTTTTTTTACTTTTCTTATCCAGTTATTTATCATAACATTTTTTTATTAAATAACATTAATTGTTTCAATTTTTTGTTAACAAAACAATAAGATTACTAAACTAGTTAATCAACTAGTTAGCAATAATATAGTTGTCACAATAATACTAATACCATGATTCACTAATATTATTCTAATTTTATTCTAATACTAATTTTATTATTGAATGTGTTAAGTATTGATCTTTATGACACTGACCATTGGTTGGATATATCGGCATCTTGGAGCATTTCTCCAGTATTCTCTTCGGTGCCTTCTTTTCATTTATTTAATATTTTTGAAAAACAATCAATTCGTAATTTTATTTTGAAAACTTTATGAGTTAGTGAGATACTTTGAGAAAATTTGCAATTTTTAATTTATGTCAATTGCAAATGAATGGCTAGGAATTCCTATAACCATTACAAAATTTAAAGGTCTTTGTTGTATGGAAACATCTAGTATTTAGAATATGAAAGTATTAGTGTTGATGTTTTGGTTAACTTAGTTATTGGTGATGTTATTACATTACAAATTTTACTTCACCAATTTTTTATTTTTCTAACTATGCTAATGGAATTTAGTTGATTCGCTCGTTAAAAGTTTCATTGTGAGGTTGATTTAAAATAACGAATGTCTCCATGAAGGAAATTTATAAAAGCAAACGAATTGAATTTATATTCAAAATAGTGTCCCCTTAAATAGCGATTGGGAATGTTAAGGTACATCGAGGAAAGATTTTAGTCGTTAAGGGAACTATGAAGACATTACAAGGATTATCTTAATGGGAACTCTAAAGATCCCATTAAAGGTATTGCAGGAATATTCTTACACCAAAATTGAACCAGATTGGGAACGTTGAGGTAAATCGAGGAAAGTTTTTAGAAAGAGAACATTGAAGGCATTGCAAGAATTATTTTAATACAAACTATAAACAAAAATAGTAAGAATGATTTTACTCAAAAATTGAATCACTATTTTTGTTGATGACCTTTGATAGTGTAAGAAGAATTAGTATTAATTTCAAGAATTTAACGTTTTATCTTTAACAGAATAATATTATATTATTATATATTTAATCAACTATGTATATTTATCTAATCTTAAATCTTTATTTTATATTAGCTTACTATTTTAATAAGGAAAAATTCAAAATAAAATTCAAAATTTAAAAAATATAGTATATACAAATATAATTTGACGTAATTATTAATATAAATTTTTAATTTTTTTAAAAAATAGAAAAAAATAACTTATACATATAAAATAATTTTTAAAAATTCAAAATAAAATTCAAAATTTTAAAAATATAGTATATACAAATATAGTTTGACATAATTATTAATATAATTTTTTTTTTAAATATGGAAAAAACAATTTACACATAAAATAATTTTTTAATAATATTACATTAACAGTATTAATTATTTTTTTTATTATTATTTTAATGATATATATTTATGAGTATAATTCAAATATATATTTGAAATTATAAAAATGCTTTTAATAACAATACTTGAAAAGTATTAATTATATTTAATGTTTTTAATAATAATACTTTAAAAGTATTAATTATATTTTTGTTTGTATATGGGATAGAAAGAAGTTTTTTTTGAAACTTTAGTCATTCTTGTTATCTTATATGGATGTGAGGTTTGGAGTTGCAACATCTCTAGACAATCCTGGAGAAAGATGGAGCAAATCCAGAAGCATTTTATAACTTATAACCTTAAAATTAAAAGCAATACACCCTATCCTATTCTCCTTATAGAAGTGGGTCTTTCTCCTATCGAGAGCCTAGCTATGACTAGGCTTCTGTTGTACAAGCACAAGCTCCATAGCATAGGAGACCATAGACTTCCTAAGCTAGCTTTAAATTCCAGCCAAAACCACCTAAGGCTTAAACGAGGTTGGTATAAATACACCAGGATCGACGAGAATTTTGCATTGCAAAACATTAATAACATTAAAAAAATTATTACTTCGAAGTTCAAAGAAAAAATGTGGTGTGAGAAATATCTAGCAGTTAAAATAAAATTAAGATATTATAAGGATGTCATCAACCCCACCCTAGAAGATCAAAAGTATCTCTTTATTTTAACTATCTCAAAGAAGAAAACTAATATAGTTGAGATTAGAACGAACTCTCATGAGCTCCATAGTGAAACAGGTCGTTGGACAGTTCCTAAAACACCATGGATGGAAAGGATCTTCCATCTCTGTGAGAATCTGAACATAGAGGATGAAAATCACTTCCTCTTAGATTGCCCTAAGTACAACCACATTAGAGCTCAATTTCATAATCTTTGTTACAATACTGACCTTCCAGCCTTTTAAGATGTCAAAATTATAGTGAGCTCGAGAAGCTTCTCTCCAAGCTTTTTGAGCATGGGAATAAAATCTTAAATAAAACTAAATAATTGTTTTCTTTAGGTGCGATAGACCAAAGATTGGTCTGAGTGGATGTTAACCACCATTATCATCATCATCATAAATATAAAAAAATATATAAAATAATATAATTGTATTTTTACAAATATAAATAATTAAATGAAAAATAATATAATTGGTTTATAAAATAATACAATTGTTTTTTTATAAATATAAAAAACTATGAAAAACAATATAATGGTATTTTTCTACAATGTCGAAATAATGATGAAAATTATAAATTTCAATATTACAAGTTATTAAAATTTATTTAATATATTTACTGAAATTATAGTATTTTTTAATTCATAAAAGATTTAATTAGGGATTTATTTTTTATTTTAGATTAATGTTAAATTTAGTATAAGATAGTTTTAAAATATTTGATATTTATAAAAATTTAATCAAGCATTTATATTTGGTATTTGGTTTTAATGTAGTGTTGAATTTAGTATAAGGTATTTTTCAAATCTTTGATATTTATAAAAATTTAATCGGAGATTTATAGTTAGTTTAAGTGCACTGCAGATTTTTTTAGAGTTAATTAGACATTTATATTATATACATGTATTTTTTAATTCATAAAGGATTTAATTTTAAGAATTTATTTTTGGCTTTATTGTAATGTTGAATTTAATATAAGATAGTTTTAAATATTTCATATTTATAAAAATTAAATTGTATTTGGTATTTGGTTTTACTTTAGTGGTGAATTTATTAGAAAATAGTTTTAAAATATTTGAGATTTATAACTATTTTACTATGTATATACTTAATCATAAACATAATGTATTTTAATATTATGTTGAAAACAAAATATTATATTAAAATATTAAAAAAATTATGTTCAAAATAAATATGATATTTAGATAAAAGATATTTCAAACATTGTAGTGATGATATCTTTTTTTAAATTTGTTTATCAAAGTTAATATATTATATTTTAAAAAATCATTTAATGTATTAATTTGTTCTAAAATAATATATTAAACATCATTCATTTTTATTGTGGATTAAATTATTGAACTTGTGTAAAATTTATGTAAATATTTAGGTAAAAATAAACTAGTATTGCCTTGATTAAAATATCAAAAGAAAATGTATGATGTTTGTATGCCACAGTTGGCTTAAGTGCGAACTATTTATTATGTTATTAATTTTAAAAGAATAAACATTCATTATTTTTGTGAGAAAAGGATTACAAAGGATGAACATAAACTAATTATGTATTTTTTTGGAAATAAAATTTAATTGTGGAATTGTGGTTCCCTAAAAAAAAATAAAAGAAGCTTAATGATAAAGTATTCTTGTCGAACAAAAAAGTACATCCTAGTGAGGAAAATGGGTTCTGTTCTCTGACTAAAGGAAAGAGGGGAGAGTGAAAATTCCTGAGCTGGTGGTGACCACTAGAATACACTCAACATTCTTGAATCCTGGAAAGAAGGGTACTAGACTAGGGGTCCTGAGGTCTCTTCTGGGATATTTATCAACCTACTCACCTCAGGTGTGGAGCACTACAGGATATGAGGATGTAATCACCTCTCTCATGGTAGCAAGGACATCATCAGTAGATTCTGGAGCGAGATAAGTATACAGACAATAGAAATAGTAAGAACTGGAATTTGCTATTGAGATAAACTTATTTTTAAATGAAAAAATGCTTAGACATAATTCTTTTAGCACAGGAAATGTTTCTTGAAATTATGGAATGAAGAATTTACCCTCTGAGTGTTGTAGATAAATAATACATATATTTCCTATAAAATATTCAAGACATTACAGTACAACTTTTATATATATGTGGACTATGTAATAAAAGCATATATTAAAGTCATAGCCTAATTTTCAAGAAACGTAGTGTGAGAAGTAACTATAGTACCAAGTCAAACAAAGACAGAAATAAAAAACTAGTAGTATGAACTGGGAGAACTATTAGTTCAGGGTCCATGGTTGAAACCTCGGACCCCAGAATTTTTCGTTAACTTGTAGTCTAGGATATACATAGACATCAGAGTTATACGGTAACAACTCAACACTCAGATGGTCTGGAAACCTCTAATTAAATGAGGAACTGGAAATAGTGAAGTAGATAAAAGGAAATTCTCTGTGTTAAGGGAATATAAATATAAAGCTCTAGAAAAATCATGCAAAGAGGAAACCCAGAAAATTCAATAGCTAGAGTGAAATATATATTCCATATAGAAAACTTTCTTCCATAAAAATTAATGAAGGAAACAAAGTGCTAATCTCTACTACATGTAAGAATTAAGACAAGCCTTTCAAATAATAATTTCGACCAATGCGAGAACCCAGTAGGTAAAGAAGGAATGTTGTACATTTACACGTGCATATCAGGAGAATGATAAAATTGGTGATTTCAATTTAGAAGAAGAAGCCCGAACTTAAATAAAAATCCAAAGATTACCACTGAAATTACATTAGTCAAGTACTTTCCATAGTAAAGAATATACAATAAACATTGTTGCACAAAGGAATCTTTCCTCTTAGGCTGGGTCGAGTGCTTGAAAGTTAGCCTGGGGTAACCCTTAACAAATCACAAAGCAAGATTTCAGGAAAAGAATAGCATGCGACTACTACTCCGGCGGAGCACTCGACAATACATGAAAACGAAAATGTATAGAAACGCAAGGCCATAAACTAGTTTATAAAATTCATAAAGCCATAAAAGTCACGAAGGTAAGCCCATAAGGCCTAGGCCGAGAACGTTAAATACTATCAGTGAATTCTGGTACCTATTTGGGGAAATCAGTCTAAGTCAGAATGAACAATCGAAGCTCTATAATGAAAAGGAAAACACATTTGATAACCCTTGCTATTGAACCGCTGGAGTTTACCTGTTTCAATACAAGACATTAAGATTAGAAGTTATACATCTCTCTGCTAAACGAATTGTGAAACTAAGGAACATAGATAGAAATTACATTTACTTGAGAAAACTTGCTCCCCAGGCTACAATTGCAACCCTGCATGGGAAAAGGACAGATGAATCATAAATATAAGTTATCAAAAGAAACATAGACGAGAAAAGAGCTAGTATAAGGAAGTGGGTTTTTAAAAAACTTACCATTTGAGGCGTGTGGGTGGCTGGAACCAAAGAACAGAGACGTGGGTAGCTGATTCCAAAGAACGGAGGCATAAAAACTGAAAACATGAACCATAACCATAAGGTAGGCTACCAGCTGTGGAGTATAGCCTCATAAAATTTCTATACCACCTGCATAAACTGCAAAAAACCGCAGAAACTTCATAAGATTCAAGAATAGGGTAGCGACTATGCCATGAAAGTAAAATATTAGCTATTGCAGGGATATGGGGGTGTAAACTAATACCTTCAGATATGCCATGGATGCCAGCGCAGAGCAGAATGATTGAAGGGTTGAGTACATTAGGGTTGCGATGAGTTTGTATAGAAGAAACGCCACAGAGCCCGACACACAATGAAAGATTCAATTAGGGTTTGGAAGGGGTCATTACCCTAAGTCGAAACCCAAAGATCATAGCCCTAGATCCTTAAACCTAAATCCAACGGTGGTCGAAAGGGCAAGTTTCATCCACTTAAACTTAAGTTCCCATGCAATGGTACTGTAGATCTTATCCAACATTAAATATTGAAACCACGACACAGATATCATTACTAATATGATAAATACAAATGAAAATTTTGAGATTCACCCAAATTGCTTCAGTCCCTCCGGGGTTTAAATAATTCATGCCATAGGGACAAAACATTTATAGTCAACCCATATTATCATGAGCAAAGAAATCGTGACATTATTATAAGCACCAGTGCCAAATAGAGTTAAGGATTGGTAAATATATAGATATTTATGTGTTATTAAATGTTTGATATTCTGACTGGAATGAATAGATGGAAAAACATTAAATGGTTTATGTTAAACCAAGGGAATATGCATATTCTCCATGGTCCCAAATTTAATTGTGGGATTCATATTCTTAGATTTATATCCATGTTTAATTATATAAAGCAAACGTAATTTTTTTTTTTAAATTTTTTTATGGTTGAACTGTCGTGTATGTTACAAGTTGTATCAGAGCAACGTTCACACGCTGGCACCCAATAGGTCACCTAACGTGATAAACTATTTTGTTTAAATGGTGCACAGAAGAAGAAATAACATAGTAGAAGACAATATGAGGAGGGGATAAACACAGAAAACAACCAAGAATGTAGGGGAACCTTTCCTCCAATCCCATCTAGAAATGAATATGGAAATGTGGATTCAGCTGAGTGTGGAACAACACCAGCAGAATAGTAGACTGATGGAATAACAACAACATCAAACGAGTATACTACTAAGCACTGTGCAAAAGTTACATAAGGAAATGGTCCGGGATAGTAGTGAAAATGAGTGCTTGATGCAAGAGAAAGAAAGGATACTCAAAATACTTTCCGATAAATAGAATCATGGGGTGTTACAACCCAGTCTTGAAAGAGAAACACAGGAAGAAAATGAAATACAAGCTAAGGACCAAACTAATGACTGAGTGGAAAGAAGCCATTCACAACGAAATAACAATAATATGAACTATAATGAGACTATTTTTGGTAACATATCAAAACAATAAGAAATTAAGAAACAGAAAGTAGAGTTACAAGGTGAGTTATGAAAGATTAAACCACCTACATTTGATTGAGAAGCGGAGGAGGTGGCATAAGCTTGGCTGATTAATATGAATAATTTTTTTCAAGTTTATGAGTACAACAGAAACCTTAAAGCTCGGTTGGCCATTTATCAGTTGTGAGAAAAATCTACCTTGTGGTGGGAGGAAGTCAAGAATGTCTGTAGTATTGAAGACCAAGATGTGACATGGGATGAATTTTAGCAATACTTTAAGGACACATATCTAAGAGAGCTTTTATATGACAAAAATTCCATATAATTCCATGATTTGAGTTTGGGTCAAATGACAATGGATGAATAAATAACCAAGCTCACTTCATTACTAATATATGTTCCTTATTTAAGGGACAAAAAGGCTAAGGTTCAACGGTTCTTGAGTAGATTTATGACCCACATGAAAAAAAAAATTGAGTTCGTGAATCCATGGACCATGGACGAATAAATTTGAAAAGCGAGAATGTGTTACCTACAGTCCAAGTCAAAAGGAGAAATAGGAAAAAATTGGCAGCCAAGAAAAGGGCAGAAAAGAAGTTCAAATTTGAAAAATTCTAGGACTAATAACTTTAAGAATTCTACAAGGAATTCAGTGAGAAAACAGTTTGGAAGAAACAGTCTAAGAACTGGGTGGCCTATGGAAGAAAAGCCTACAGAGGCTTCCAGCAAGCCAAAACTTGGACCAAACCAGAAACACCCTCTACAGTGTTGGGGGTGTGGCGATGATCAAGAGTTCATAATTTTTGCTTAAAATTTAAAGTTATAGGATTGGGTTGAAACCATCATGGTTGCATAGATCTCTTCTTCCTGATTATGGCACCACAAACAATTCGAAAAACCAATGTCGTATGAAGGCGATATCGCGTTCTGATTGAAATGGAAAACATGTAAATTTTGCGACAATTTGACCAGGGTTGACTGGGATGCACAGTTAGCAGGGTCGATGCACAGTCAGCAAAAGGGAATATTTCGAGGAATATTCCTTCCTCAGAACCAACCATAGGCTGAAAAGTTTCAGCTTGTTATTCGAATGATGATTGGAGAGGGCCAATCAGAAGTTGACACGTGGCCAACCTTGAGGCCGCCACGTGTCCCTGAAGTGGCAGTGTAAAATTGTTGAGGGTCCACAGGAATCGAACCCTAGACAACCATTTGGGCCATTTGGGCACACACAGGTCTCCCCCATCCGAGCTACACATAGTTCTTAACATTCATGGGTCACAGTTTATATTTATGTTGTATAGGATTCATGTATGGGGGTTGGGGAGCACCGACAGTCCCAACCTGCCAGCGGTCCCCACGTGGTGGTCACATGGCATACGTTAATACTTTGAGGTCAGCGCAAAACTCCAACGGTTACCCGCCAATAAATGGTTCACAATACTTTTCACATGCCATCGGTCACCGTCATCTCCGCACGGTTATGCCACGGTCTCCGCTAACCCACCTCTTCAACCACGATCCAACACTCCAAACCACACTTTAACATGAGCTCCGCCCAACCGCCGATGGTTGTTAACCGTGGGGATTGGGGGACATGTGCCGAAGCATAAATTTAATCCCACAGTTTATACCACAACAATTTTGGCCCGCGCGCCATTTTGGGTGGAAGTCACTATTTTAGCTCTAGTTAAGTGGAGTTCTCCACTTTTAGTGGAGCTTTTTTAGGTGTAACTGGGTAAAAGAGTAGGAGACTCAATTTTTGCCCATTATGAGTGAATGAAGAGTCGTTTTTGACTAATTGGAGAATTCTAGAGACATTGGTGTAGAGAAAACAACCATTAGAGCATTGTAACTACATGTATTTTGGAGCATGGACCAATAGATGGACATGCCATCAGGAGCTGGACCAACAGATGTAGCCTAGGAGGGGTGAACTTCTTCATCATGCTTGCTATGTAAATTTCATGTGGTGACTTATTTATCTGTTTTAAACTATTGTTTGGTGTTATTTAGGCTTTTTTATGCTTCTAATTCACCTAAAATCATCTACATTTCATGGACAAACACCTCAATCCTTAAGCAAACTAATGATACATGTATGCAAATGTTTATAAACTGAAAAGACACTTATCAGAACAAAACTAATACATTCATTTGAGATCAGATAGTTATGAGAGCTAGAGTCTATTTTCCGGTGTTGTTTTGTGAAAAGAATTGTTTTATTGTCTGAAAGTTTTAGATGCTTACTAGGCTCAATCTCAAAAGGGGAGAAGGCAAATTCGTGGAGGCAGAAGGGTCTCAAGAAGTGCCAAAGAAAAGGATAGCAAGATTTCCATAATATCCACTACCTAGGTCACCTCCTATGGAAGTAGAAGTTTCATTAAGCATGCCTCAAGAGGAAGGAGAAATTCATGAAGAAGTTGACCCCAAGGAGGAAGAAAGAGTGTTCAGGAGAGAATTTCTTGACGTGACTGAGATAGTTATAATCCTTTATCAAGAAAGGAATGAGAGAATGGAAGGAGAAGGATCTAAACTTCCCAAGGAAGGACAAGGATATTCTAGAGGTCACAACGATGAAGATAAGTCAAAGAAGGTAAATGGAGGAAATGGAGGCAATGGAGAGCCATCATCCTCACCCTCATCATCATCATCCTCTACTTCTTCTTCACTACATCGGCCACACAAGTCAAAGAACACTGGAAAAAGTCCTTTTTAAAAATTGATGTTAAGTTTGAATTGCCAATATTTAATGGTGAAGTCAATGCAGAGAATCTTGATAATTGGACTAGGCAATTGGAGGTATATTTTAGAATCCAAAACCTTCAAGATGATGATACAAAAATCCAATTAGCTTCATTGAGAATGGAAGGTGCAACACTTGTTTGGTGGGAAGCCAAGACAAAGGATGAGATCAAGAAACATGGTAAGATTATTATATCATGGTAAGATTTCATTACTGCTATAAAACAAAAGTTTTATCCATTTTCTCATATGTAGAAAGCCATAATGAACTAGCATAACTTTAGGCAATTAAAGGGACAAAATGTGCAAGAATACACCAAGGAATTTAGGAGAAGAGCTCTCTTATTAGGGGTATATTTGTAGAGCCAAGATAATTTTCTCAAGTACATAGGAGGATTACATAGCTATCTAAAACATACTATTCTCATGTTTAACCCCACCCATGTAGATGAAGTATGTGTTTAGGCCACACATCTAGAAGTTAGAGGGAAGAACATTTCTGAAGAGGGTAGAAAAAAACCTTTTTAGGGTAAATCCAAAAAAAATACCTCAAAAGGTAAAATAAAAAAGAATGCATCTATTAAGAAAGAGGGAGAAAAAGTGGGTTTTAAACATTTTTCAAAAGAAGGCCATGATGAAACTCGTTGTTGGAAATTACATCCTCAAATGAGGCCAAAGAAACCCAATAACAAAGGGAAATAGAAAATTGTTGCTACAACTCAACATGATTTAGGATCTGATTCAGGTGATGAATCTAAGATTACATCCATGGGATTGAAGAACATCAAGGGAAAATAAATTGAAATTAAACCCAGTACCAATACATCAAACTGTCACATAAACACTCAAAATGAATAAGAAAGAATATAATTGTTTCATGTGAGGGTCATATCAAAACATACCAATATTGACACATTATTTGACAGTGGGTCACAACCAATCTTAATCTCTGAACTCTTGGTCAAGAAACTTAACCTCGAGACCATACCACATCCAAAACCATATCCATTGGGTTGAATTTTTAAGGATGCAAATTTGCAAGTTTCAAAGAAATGCATATTGTGGTTTGCAATCACTAGAAATTTTGTTGACACAATTGAATTAGATGTGGTTCTGCTTAACATAACAGGTATTGTGTTGGGGAGTCCTTACTTGTATGACAGGAAAGTCATCTTCCATCAGCATGAGAACCAATATCATTTATTCAAAGATGGCAATGAGTTCATTGTTAGAGCACATCACAAGCAGACAAATATTTCTATGGTAAATGCTAGACATGTAAAGAGGCTGGTAAATTCAAGTAATAATTTTTTTATTGTTATTATTATGCCTAAGGATGATGTTAATCATGAATAATTTGAGGGATGCGATCCAAAGTTGAAATCATATTTATATGATGTAGTTAATGCACATCATGAGATGTTTCAGGAGCCAACAGGATTGCCTCCGAAAAGAGAGATTCAAATGAGCTTCAGTTGTAGCAAGATTGTCCTCTTCCAAACATTGGTATGTATCACATTTCGATAATGGAGAATGCTAAAATAGAGATGCAAATCAAGGAGGTGTTGGAAAAAATCATCATAATGCCAAGCACCTCGCCATGCGGTTCACCCATAGTCTTCATACCAAAGAAAGATGGGAGTTGGCGCATGTGTGTAGATTTCCGAGCTTTGAACAAGATTGCGGTAAAGAATCATTACCCACTCCCAAGACTAGATGATTTGCTTCATCAGTTGAAAGAAGCAAATTTTTTCACTAAGTTAGATTTACGAAGTGGATATCATCAAGTAATAATTGCAAAAAGTGATATATGGAAAACTGCATTCAAAACCAAACAAGGACTCCATGACTGGCTAGTTATGCCATTTGGTTTGTGTAATGCATAGAGAACCTTCATGCGTGCTATGGATAGTGTTTTGTGTCCATTCATTGATGACTTTGTGATTGTGTACTTAAATGACATATTGATTTTCAGAAAAACAAGAGAATAACATGTCTTGCATGTGAATAGAGTGCTTGATATTTTCAAGAAAGCGAATTTTTTTCTTAAGATGTCAAAGTGTGAGTTTGGAAAGTCTTGGGACATATTGTAGGAGGAGGAGAGTTGAGAATTTATCCTTATAAAGTGGAAATCATTGTGAATTGGCCCACAATGAAAACAATAAATGAGGTAAGAATTTTCTTAGGTGCAGCTAAGTATTGGAGAAAGGTTTTTGCTAACTTTTCTTCCATCGTATCTCCTATGCATGCAATGAAAAGTGTGAAGAAAGTCTTCCAATGGGGAGGCAAACAACATCAAGCTTTCGAAGCTTTAAATGACAATATCAATTCAGATCCAGTCCTTCCATTACCAAATTTTACACAACCATTCGAGATTCAAACCGATTCTAGTGATTATGCAATGGGCACAGTTATTTTGCAGCATGGTAAGCCTACCGCTTTTCATTTTGAAAATTTGAATGGTGCTGTAACTAATTATCCTACATATGAAAAAGAACTATATGCGTTGGCACAAAGTGTCAAGAAGTGGAAAAACTAATTGATGTGTAAAGATACTATTTTTCATATCGATCACTAACCATTACAGTACTTGCAGTCACAAACAAAATTGCAGCAATCAAGAAATTTCAGGTGGATGAGATTTCTTAAACAATTTCACTTGGTTATAAGGTACAAGAAAAGTATTTTTAATAAAGTTTCTGATATGCTTTCAAGACCAATTATTAGTTCATCTAATTTACTCAAAAAATATTTTGTTGTATATGAGAGGTACATAGAACAATATGCACATGACATTGACTTTCAAGATGTGTATGCTAGTTTGAGTGAAGGGAATCAAGTTGAGGAAAAAGATTATCACATGCATAAAATTTTTTTGTTTCATTTCGCCAAGCTGTATATTCCACAAGGAGAGAGGCTAAGTGTCATGAGAGAATCTCATTCATCTCTTATTTCTTGACCCTTTGTGGTAATAAAAATAGTGGCGCCTCTATAAAGGTATTTCTATTGGCCTCGAATGATAGATAGTGTGTCATGTTTTATAAGAGGTTGTTCTATGTGTACAATAAACAAGCCTAGTAATAGGAAGCTTGGGTTGTACACGCTACTACTAGTACCATCAAGGCCTTGGGATAGTGTCTCCATGGAATTTGTTGGAGGTCTACCTATGTCTATAAAACAACATGATTATCTTTATTTAGTTGTGGATAGATTCAGTAAAATGTGTATACTTATGCCATGCAATAAAACCATTACTGTTGAAAAAACTGCTGAACTTTATTTTCAACATGTTTGGGTTCATTTTGGATTGCCAACTTCTATTGTTAGTGACAGGGATTCCAGGTTCATTAGGAATTTTTTGTCAAATCTACGGAAGATGATGGACACAAATTTGAAAAAATAGTACCGCTTTTCATGCACAAACAGATGGAAAAACTGAGGCGGTCAACAGAATTGTTTTGAATCTGTTGAGAGGATATTGCATCAAACATCCTAATTTGTGGGATGAACAACTGCATTACATTCAACACACTTAAAACTGGGCAAATCACTCTTCAACAAAAACATCACCTTTTGAAGTATGCTTTGCGTATTTGCCAAAATCGCCATTACACTTCATCTTTGGGAAGGATGTTTCAATTGATGGCCATAGTGACATTGATAAGGCTCAAAATTTCATTGAGAAAATTCAGATTATACATTAACAAGTTCAAGAATAGCTTCAAAAAGGTCAAAGAAAATAAAAAGAGAGACATGATAAACATCGAGTTGGTCACAAGTTTTAAGAGGGAGACGAGGTATTGTTGCATATTAGCAAAGAAAGGATATAAGGGGAAGGTAAAAATCTCAAAACCATTCACTATGGTCCATTCAAGATCATAAAGCAAGTTGGTAATAATGCATTTAAACTTGACTTTCCTTCTTATATGCAAATGTATTCAATTGTTAATGTTGAAAACTTACGTTTGTATGAGCCACCTCTGATCGATGATCAAGGTAGTGGGGTGAAAATGTGAAGCTGGGTTACACTTTTTGCCCTTTTTTGAGAAAAAAATTTCATTTTTTTTCGGTTCTTCAACTTTCTGCAAACTATAACAATTTTTCTGTGTAGAATTTCATTTTGCGATAAAAATAAAAGTTGTGAGAAATTTTGTTAGCTTTCTATTAGTTATTTTTTGAAATTTTTTTATGCAGATTTGATATGTCAACTTAGCGTTTCTTTGAGTGTGTGTTTCTTAACAATCAAAGAATTCATAAGAAGTCATGTTATGTGGCAACGTTGTATTCATTGAAAATTTGTGTTTTTGAAAAACAAAATGTGTTACAACAATATAGACAGAGTCTACCTTGGTTTCGTCATATTTACAAAGCAAATGGATGCATATCATAATTACTAGAATTTTCTGAACTGGTCCAATACGAAAAACTGCGTATTTTTGATATGTTTCGCGTGGCAACAAATTTCTTAACATACAAGTTATAAACTAAAAATCTAAAAGCTACCCATTAGAGTCAACGGACCAATGTAATGCCCCATAATTTTTTCAATTTTTTTTACAATGTATTTTGGGAGATACAAAATTTTGATTTCACTAAATCACGATGACCCTCAGAAATTGTTTGCACTCATTTTATTAGAAAAATAATTAAAATTAATAAATGTTTACGAAATTCCATAAAAGTTATATTTCCTGAAAGTAGATTCAATTCTGAAAATGCTTGTCTTGGTTCTGACAGTTAATTAACAAACTTTCATGGAGTTTAATCAGTCAAAGTTGCAGAACCGTTTTCAGAGCCTGGTTTTGCGTAATTGGTGACGCGTTAGTTCGGCCGAACTGTTAGTAATATTTTGGCCGAACTATGTTTTCCGGTTATGAGTCGTTAAAACTAACGTCTTCATAGTTCGGCCGAACTTCTTATCAAAAGTTCGGCCGAACTATTGTGTAATTCTCCGTCGGCCGGAAACTTTTGTGGAGCCCCCTACAAAACACATATTTCGCGTCAATATAAATTGCCGCGAAATGATTCACAATTTTTGCACATTTCGCACTTCATTTCATTTTACAACTTGGTTTGAATTCAAAAACTTTTCTTCAAAGTTTGGGTTTAAAGAACTTTTTTGGAAGACATTTTTTGGAGGCGGCGTGATTTTTCTTTGAGGTTCAAAGTTTGAGTTTAAAGAACTTTTTTGAAAGACATTTTTTGGAGGCGGCGTGATTTTTCTTGGAGGTATGTACGTGTTTTGTGTTGAAATAAATCTTTTGAGCTTCTTTGTTCAAAAACTTTTCTTCAAATTTTGGATTTAAAGAAATTTTTTGGAAGACATTTCTTGGAGGCGGTGTGATTTTTCTTAGAGGTATGTACGTGTTTTGTGTTGAAGTACGTGTTTTGGATTGGATTACGTATTTTTTAGAAAATATTTTTTTAAATTAAATATTTTGTGATATTGTTTGTAATTGAGTTATTGTCTAATTTTTTGAAGGAAGTTTTTTGAACCTCATACCCTATTATCATGGGAAATCGAAGAACTTGTGTGAGAAAATATGATCGAAAAAGAAAGCCTGAGGAACGTAGAGAAGAGACGAAACAATATCGCAAAAGAAAGTTAGAAGCTCTCTCAAATATTGAAGAGGAAAATCAACCTCATGCAGAAATTGAAGCAGGTATGTAAATGTAAATATTACATGATCTATTGATATATATTTAAAATTTTCCTAATGTAAAATGTGAAGCTTAATTTTTATTTGATGAACTAGTTTGAAAAATATTTTGTTTGATGTAAATAGACAGAGATATTCCTCAAAATATTGAAGAAGAAAATCAACCTGAAGCAGAAATTGAAGCAGGTATGTAAATGTAAATATTATGATCTATTAATATATTTTTAAAGTTTTCCCAATGTAAAATGTGAAGCTTAATTTTTATTTGATGAACTAGTTTGAAAAATATTTTGTTTAATGTAAGCAGACAGAGATACTCCTCAAAATATTGAAGAAGAAAATCAACCTCAAGCAGAAATTGAATCGGGTATGTAAATGTAAATATTATGATCTATTGATATATTTAAAATTTTCCCAATATTTATTGACATATTTATTAATTTAGTGATTTATTGAATATGTACTATTTTTTCGAATATGTACAGATGAAATCACTATCGATAATGAGATGTTAGAAAATGTCGACACTCACACATATGGAGATAAAAAACTTGACCATGTTATACGATATCGTGTCGATAAAATTTTTTAAAAGTATTTCAAAAATGAGCAAGTGACAGTTCAACCTCAAATGTTGAAAGGTCTCCTATCATCAAGGAAATTAAAAGAAGCGACGACACTATTGGGTATTCGAAAATCAACCAAAGATAAAAAAATGAAAGAAGAGGTGATAAAAAATATGAGTAGTGCTATAGAGTCAATTAAGAGATCTAGAGATAAAAATGTTTCAAATATACGTAGATGAATACAAATGGCAATGGTTTCACCAAGTACTCAAGAGAATCGTTTGAATCTAACATCTATGGCACGAGCACTGGGAACCTCGCGAAAAACTCTGCACAAACATCGAAAATTTCGACTGCAAATAGACGTAAATTATGAACTCGCTTGTTGGAGAGCTATTTGTAGGCAACCATACAAAGATAGACTTGGAGAAGATGTTAAAAAAATAATATATGAATATTGGAAGAACAATTCGCGTGTTTCACCGACTGCAAGACATGTGATGCGAAGAAGAATAGCACGAAATCAATACGAAGAACATGAAAAACATCTCTTGGAAACCACTCAAATAGAGTTATTCAACAAGTTCAAAGAAGAAAATCGTCAAATTCATGTTTCACTTAGTGCTTTTGTTCAACAAAAACCATGGTATGTAAAACCTATCACCGTACGCGACACTTGTTGTTGTCGTTATCATGTGGAATTTGAGTTATATTATGACACATTCCTTGATTTTGGTAGAACATTATGGAAGGATTCACCTCCTCCTTCCACTATCAGTGAATTCATATCTCAAATTCTATGTGAAAGAGAAAGCGATGAACTATTTTACAAAAAGAAATGTGTTGGTGGTAAAAAATGCGATGATTGTGGAAATTTGACTAAATTTCAAAACAAATATCGTATTGATATAAATGATCAATCATTGTCCAACATGAAAGTGAGATGGAAGAGATATGAATATATCAGTGCATCGATTCAAGGTGCAGATAGTGTTAAAATAATCGAATTACGAGAAGACGAAATTTTTCTGATAGACTTTTTGAGAAATTTTGAAGCAGAAATTTACAAATACACCAAGAATTCCCATAGAGCTCGATGGCAAGACTTGCAATTCAAAAAATCTCGTTTAGTTTTTCCACCAAGGACCATTTTGTCAGTGATTGATTTTGCAGAAAACTACACATTTGTTCCACAAAAAGAAATTCAGAGTGAATACTATCACTCTGACCAAGTCTCCATGCTCGTCCATATTCTATATAGACATGCTGAACAAAATGTCGATCATATAGAAAGCACAAGTGAAAATAGACATATCATTAAAGAATATCATTTTTATATCAGTGACGATCGTACACATGATACATGTTTTGTACAACATTGTTTTGGAAGAATTTATGATTCATTGAAAAATCGTGGAATAACATTCAATGAATGTTGGATATGGTCAGACGGATGCGCAGGTCAATTCAAATCTGCACTATCATTTTTTTGGTTGTGTTGTCTTCATAAGAAAACCTGCATTAAACATTGTTGGAATTTCTTTGAGACTAGCCATGGAAAAGGAGAACATGACAGTGCAGGAGCATGCATAAAACGAGTACTTCGAAGATATCAAATGAACCACTTTGCACGTCGACTTGTGAACGCTGAAGAAGTTGTTCAATGGTGCAAAAATGCTCTAAGCCATGAGATTAACCCATCAAGAGAAGTGCGAAGGTACATTCAATTTAATTTATATTGGAAATCTAATTTTAAACATTGTACATTTATCATGCAATGATTATTTTTAATTTTATTTTGATATCATATTTACAAATTCTTTTTCTAATTTTCCATATAAAGGTTTTTCTGGCATATTGGAATCGGAGACGTAAATAGATTTATTGGAAATGACGTTGAAACAATAAAAGGGACTCGAAAATTGCATTCAATTCAAACAAAGTTGTCCACAAATGTGTTTGCATTGGATAAAAGAAAATATTCTTGTTTTTGTGATGTTTGCATAGACAACACAAAATCCAATTACGTCTGTGAAAACAAAATGTATGTGAACGATTGGAAACATACAGAGCTAAATACAAAGGGAAAAATGTCTGTTGCAATGTTTGAAGAAATGCAATCTGAAGAAACTACAATATCATCCGATGGTGATCGAGTTTCTAATCTTGTTAGAGAAGGTAACATTTGAATTACTTTCTAATGATTTAAAGATCTACAAATAAATTTAAATATGCATAATGAAATGTTAAATTTATTTTATTGTGCAGGAGATGTTTTTGCTGTAATTGCACCTATTGACAACGATGAAAATTGGAAGTATTATTTGATGCGTTGCACTGAACGAAAAATGAAATTATTACAAGACTATAATGATCACGGATTTCAGTATGACAAAGGGTCTATTATACTGAAAGGTTATTTTTTCAAACAAACTCGTCAAAGTGGAGAATTTGTTTACTTTGAAGACTATGAACCTAATTCCATAAGTTGTCAATATAGTCACTTGGTGTGTGCAGCACGCATAAAGTTGATAGAAGTTCAATCAAAGAAAAAATCAAAAATTAAGAAATGGAAAATGTCAAAATCCGATCATGAACGGATTATTGAGGATGGAATTCCATTAGATTTTTTTTGAGTGAAGTGTCCAACAATTTATTATCTTTGGATTAAATATGTTTTAGAACTTTCAGTACTCAACTAAAAATTGAGCTGCTTATGTTATTTGTGGTTTGCACATGTTACAAATTGTTTGGGTACAAGCACGTGCTCTAGTATCAATTGAAAGTAGTTTTTCTATACATGTGCATTGATTAAAAATGTTATATGTATTGGATATATATATATATTCTAGAATGAAATTAATTTTTCTTGTATATTAATTTTTATTGTATATGTTCTCCGACCATATGGTACAAATTATTTCACTCTATTTTGTAAGGTCAGATTCGGTCCCCATATGGCCTAGCCTCCAAGGGACGAGATAACAA
Source organism: Pinus albicaulis (assembly GCA_034641835.2). Lineage (NCBI taxonomy): Eukaryota > Viridiplantae > Streptophyta > Pinopsida > Pinales > Pinaceae > Pinus > Pinus albicaulis. The sequence continues at coordinate 1,215,860,665 of CM076579.1, forward strand.
GTGGTTGTCCCCACTTTCCCGAATCTCATCTTTTAAGTACAATTTTACTATTTATGTCAGGTATCTTACATGATGTCCTAGCCAAAGATAGTTTCTCTTTGTTTCAAGTTTCCAGTAAAAGTTGTCACCGAATGACCTGCTCGAACTCTTGTAGTAAACACCATACCTTATCTCTCTTGCTCTCCAATATTATTAGGTTTAATTATTATATCACAAAAATCGTTCTACATTGTCAATAATTTTTTGCGCTTACACTAAAATCAATGAACACTATTAATCCAATGTCTTTACAAGTAATGTACCATCATACATGCAATTATATCAAATTAGAAATCAACTTATACAATGAAATCAATGGGGATTGTCTTGTTACAAGTAACATAATTTCAATTTACCATATGTGCAAATGTAGGTTGAAACCATCCAAAACTTTAAATTGTAGATTGAAACCATCCAAAACTTTAAGTTTTAAAACCCTTTTGATTATATATTGTGCATCATTAAAACATTAAACATTTAAAGTTCATTAAATATCACATGCAAAATGTAGATTGAAACCATCCAAAACTCGAGTTTTAAAAACTTCACATGCCATGCCAATTATAAGTCAACTATCCAACAAAAACATTTAACAGATTAAATATCACATGCCAAAGTTGTTTCAAGTTCCTGGTAAAAGTTGTCACCGAATGACCTACTAGGATATTATAAATACTAACTTTGTAAGATCATTTGGCATTCGGAAAAATTCGAAAGTCTTAGACTGTCAATTAATTTAAAGTATCATTCACCCTATAGAGTGTAAAATATTCAATGTAGGTTGGTGACGATGCTCACTCCTAGCTTGAAGCAGTGCCAATGACCAATTCTTTAATGAATTCCAATGCACTAGACCAAAGTTGGTTCAACCTACTTGGTTTTTCACCCAAGAAATTCCAAGGATGGACTATCTGGACAAACTGTTGAAATTGAAAAGCTTGACATGGAGATACGACAAGGTGAAAAAAGACTTCAAGAACTCTTTATGGAAAGGGCTCACTTGAAGGAAAGAAGCACCACGTTACAGGCTAAAGTCAAGAACATGGAAGATAAGATCAAGAGGGACTTTCTTGATCCGAAACCTATTGGTTTGAAGAAAGAAAATGCATGTGTTGGCACACTTGGGAAAGAAGACGACCACACTATGAGGATTGGTACACTTCATTTGGAAGGAGTCAATATATGTCGTATTGGAGCAATTAGACAGAATTCGAAAAGGAAAGAGCTTGAACCAATTCAAGCAGACCCAGGATCGAATTGTTCTATGGAGCTTCATGAGAAGAGATATGTGAAAAGCACTGTTAAGCCAAGGGCTAGTTCAAAAGACATATTGGAAGAGGAAATGTTGAAGAAGATTGTGGAAGTAAGGCGCAAGACAAGGAGGAGGAATGATGATGAAAGTTCCTTGGACTTGAGATTCGTGTCTACAACCGTACATGGGAAAAAGTTCTCTGCTTTGATAGACACGGGGGCTACCCATAGCTTCCTAAGTCAAAAGGCAGCTTCATCTCTTAACAAGAGGAAGGCTAGCATCGAGAAAGAGTTGAGTGCTTTCAAGGCAGTCAACTCGAGGATGAAAATGGTAATTGTGTGACACACATGCCAAGGCAAGTGCCATGGGTTTTGGAAGAACAGACTTAAGAAGTCATTGGCCATGGACGTCATTCTATCAGTGTGTTAGGAAACTTCATGGACATGACACATCATCCTTCAAATGTGAATGGGAACCATTCTCTTAATTCTTGTGATCGATCTTAAACAAAGCTATTTTATGAAAGATAGATAAACCATTTAAATATTTAGCTCAAACTCTTGTAGTAAACACCATACCTCAAGTCTCTCTTGCTCTCCAATATTATTAGGTTTAATTATTATAACACAAAAATCATTCTACGTTGTCAATAATTTTTTGCGCTTACACTGAAATCAATGAACACTATTAATCCAATTACTTTACAAGTAATGTACCATCATACATGCAATTATATCAAATCAGAAATCAACATATACTGTAATGAAATCAATGGGGATTGTCTTGTTACAAGTAACATTTGAATTTACCACATGTGCAAATGTAGGTTCACATTCTATCATTCATGTAGTTTTAAAAACTTCAGATGCCATGCCAATTATAATTCAACTATCCAACAAAAACATAAATAACATTAAATATCACATGTCAAATGTAATTCAGATGACAACATTACTTCACATTCACATGCCAAAAGTACTAAAACCATCCAAAGAACACTGAAATCAATGAACACTATTAATCCAATGACTTTACAAGTAATGTACCATCATACATGCAATTATATCAAATCAGAAATCAACATATACTGTAATGAAATCAATGTGGATTATCTTGTTACAAGTAACATTTCAATTTACCACATGTGCAAATGTAGGTTCACATTCTATCATTCATGTAGTTTTAAAAAATTCAGATGCCATGCCAATTATAATTCAACTAGATCCAACAAAAACATTTAACATTAAATATCACATGCCATACCAATTATAATTCAACTATCCAACAAAAACATTTAACATTAAATATCACATGTCAATTGTAATTCAGATGACAACATTACTTCACATTCACATGCCAAAAGTACTAAAACCATCCAAAGAACACTGAAATCAATGAACACTATTAATCCAATGACTTTACAAGTAATGTACCATCATACATGCAATTATATCAAATCAGAAATCAACATATAATGTAATGAAATCAATGGGGATTATCTTGTTATAAGTAACATTTCAATTTACCACATGTGCAAATGTAGGTTCACATTCTATCATTCATGTAGTTTTAAAAACTTCAGATGCCATGCCAATTATAATTCAACTAGATCCAACAAAAACATTTAACATTAAAAATCACATGCCATGCCAATTATAATTCAACTATCCAACAAAAACATTTAACATTAAATATCACATGTCAAATGTAATTCAGATGACAACATTACTTCACATTCACATGCCTAAAGTACTAAAACCATCCAAAGAACACTGAAATCAATGAACACTATTAATCCAATGACTTTACAAGTAATGTACCATCATACATGCAATTATATCAAATCAGAAATCAACATATACTGTAATGAAATCAATGGGGATTGTCTTGTTACAAGTAACATTTCAATTTACCACATGCGCAAATGTAGTTCCACATTCTATCATTCATGTAGTTTTAAAAACTCAGATGCCATGCCAATTATAATTCAACTATCCAACAAAAACATTTAACATTAAATATCACATGCCATGCCAATTATAATTCAACTATCCAACAAAAACATTTAACATTAAATATCACATGTCAAATGTAATTCAGATGACAACATTACTTCACATTCACATACCAAAAGTACTAAAACCATCCAAAAATTAAATAAAACAAATTATATAATAGTTCATTGTAATAAAATATGTCCAAAAATTGTAAATCTCACTTGAGTATCAAACTGTATCAAGTTTAACAAATTTTAAAACCATCTAAATTTTGAAATCAAATCTGTAAATCTTGTCCATCAAAAGGAGGATCTAGCGTCTGGGTCTCGAGTCGCCCTATTCTGTCAATAGGAAACCATCATACACAATGCACATGTACTTGAACATTAAAATTTGAATTTTTAAAAATGAATGGGAATATATATATCTAGAACTTCATGTAAAAAACAAAATATAACAAAAAAATCATGCAATACCTCATAAGGTTCCCTCTCCATTTGATGGACAGGTTCTGCCATAGAAACATCTGCAGTGGTAACCTGTACAATATACATGTACAGTTAAATATAAATATAAATAAATAAATAAATAAATAAATAAATAAATAAATATATATATATATATATATATATATATATAATTTATATAAATTAAAAACTTTCAAATGAAAATGCACGTGTACATATATAAACTTATTTGAACAATAATATTAAAAAAAAGAACTAAAGACAACTTGTTCAAATGCTGTGGATGTTCCTATCTCCGTCGCTAGAGTCCTCAGATTAAAAAAATCTTCTACACGAACCTAAATTCAAAATTTTTTAAATAACTCAAAATATAGATCTCTCTCTCTATATATCTCAATTTTTAATGGAACTTTTTGAGGTAACATAAATTTTGAACTTGTGAAAAATTGTCCATACTTGTACATCTCCCAATGAAGTAGAAGGTATATCTCCTAAGGAAGAAGAAGGTACATCCATCCCAAAAACATCAGACGGAATCGGAATCTGTTAAAACATTTAAAATCAAATTATATATATACATACATGTACATGTGTGGCAACAATTATTTATTTTAGAGTCACTTAAAAAACACTAACATACATGTGCCAACATATCATGATGGTCAGACCCATCTGCATCGTTTGAGCCAGAGGTACCGAACGTAATATTAACATTTTCATCACGCATCATGCCTGAGAACTGCAAATGGTGTTTTAACATATAATCATACATTTTTGTTAGATTAATGTACACATACAAATAAGTGTATACATGTACATACACATGTATTTATTACAAATTGTACACATGTATATGTAAATATAATTTCAAACCCTAAGGTCACTAACACATACCATTCCTGTGCCCTCTTCCTCACGAAAAATTAGGTCTTGCAGACCATTGCGACAATTTATCGCATATGTTCGGAGATCTTCAACATTCATGTTGTAAATCTCCTCATCTGTATGATAAACAAAATTGGAATGTGCATTTTCACGTGCTCTTTGTCGATTTAAACAAATATCGACTCCAGTCAATCCGCTATGAACATTGTCGATCATAACATCTCTTGCTTCATGACTTATTTGAGAAGTCGCATCCATCTCTGATCGCAGGGTTTCGACTCGAAACGGTCGACTCACCAATGGCGGCTCAGGGTGAGGCAACTCCACATATCGCTTAGCGCCCTTACGTTGATATAATTGACCTCTCCCCGGGCCAAAAAATTCTGAAGGAAGGTCATTATAGTCGGGTTTCATATCCAAAAAAAATTCTGCATAAAACATTTATGCAAAATAAACAGGAACCTCATCGTTCCATGGAAGCCTTCCAAAGGCCGCAAGATGTCGATCATACAAATATTTTGCTTTGTCTGGGTGCTTGAAATACTGCACCTTCAACATTTTTCTTTTTGGCCCTTCCTTATAATTAAACATTGACTTAGCATCATCTCTTGAAACTCTTTGTTTTATGTCCTGCCATTTATCGGGACCTATCACTTTTTCTTTTCTCTTTCTCATCAGTTCTACAAACGAATCAGTCGTTGGCCCCAAATTTTTGTACACTTTTACCATTTCACTCAATGAATGTGTAACTATTTCGAGGCTTTGTCTACTCTCAACAGGTAGAGACAAAGCCTCGAGATCTCTTTGCAATTTTGCATGAAGGCTTTGACACCTTTGTAAGGTGCATTCCGCCATGTTCGTTTCCCATGGTATATCGGTAATCTCAGCCGGATAAGTTGTGCTGGGTTGACAGCCTTCTTCTTCAATGTAGCGCGCTGCCCTGCGTCTTTTTTGACCACTGGCTCGAACATTTTCAGCCTCTGCATCAATATATATAAAATTTCATATATTAGAAAAAACACGTGTAAAAAAAATTGTACAAATTTAATGAAAAAATATTGAAATTGATGGCAACCTTGATGTTGTTGGTTAACATCATCTCCAACATGACCCTACTGAGAACCAACCCCAGAATGACGCTGCTGAGAACCAGACCCACAGTGACCCTGTTGAGAACTAGCAGCCGTTGATTGGCCTTCGGGGGAATAAATATCACCCCCTTCTCGCAACCTGCTACCACTCATACCTCGACCGGTTGAACCTTGGCCACGGTCCATTGATGGAGTAGAAACCCTTCTCTTGCCTCCTAAAAATTAAAATATGAAACTTACTAACAACTAATTTCACTCACAAAGTTAATAAAAAAATCAATTCCATATGTACACACATGTATGGAGATTTAAGATTATATTTAAATACCATGAGCATCCTCCAATCCCTGAACCTCCATATGGGATTCGGCTGATCCTCGTCTTTCATCCTCCATGATATATATCTATTGGTCGACATTCACGAAATAAATTTCAAAAAATCAATTTGTAATTTAGTGTACACAAATTATGTAGAACACAACTTTCAAAACAATAATTGATCATGTGTGAAACATAGAACCAGTGGAGAAACCTAAGGAAAAACTATGTTTCCAAGTCGAACCTTTGTAGAGGTTCCAGTACCTGAGAGTAAAATCTAGTTTGGGGCTGTTAAATCCAGTATGTTCTATATTTCTTACATTTTTGCCCTCCTATTTTTCTTTCCAATCAAGGTTTATAAAATAACATGAGAAGCAACATGAGACTTGGAACAATCATTTTCATTGTCTATATGGAAGGCAAGAAGGATTACAACAATTTGTACTTGGTCTTTTAAGAATATATCAAATAAAGTTTTTGAGAAGCAAATATGGCTTGTTCCTCAGTATTTGGCACTTACAATTTCCATGACGCTTATAACCCCATCCTTACAATTTTTATAATTTCCATGATGAGACATTTGAATTTCCTTCCCCATATTTCTTGTTAATGATTATAACCTTAAAATGGCTAGTATTGGTTTGTCATCATCATCTCAAAATGACCTGGCAGATGAAAATTTACCATGTCCATCATCATCACTTCACACCATCTCATACATGACCCCTTCTACATATTATATGCATGAATTTTTGGCATGTCATCCTCTCTACCTATCCCATGACTGATTGTGACAACAGGTGAATAAAATACAATTTATAAGCAGAGGATAGTTTCTAGTTTTTCCTCCTCCATCCGCCCCATAGCTAGTGATTTCTCAATTTTCCACTTCCAACTTTCTATTCTCGAAATTCATTAGCAGCTAATTTTATCGATAGCCACAACAAACTACATTAATGAACTCTACATTGTTTGTTATTGTAAAGTCCAATAACAAAAAATGTTAATTGAGTTTATTAGTGTATATAAAAATTTCTTTGACTTTCAGGTGTGTTGTGACTATTAGTAGAATTAACTACCAAAATGAATTTCCAAAATAAAATGTTGGAAGAGAAAAAATAGGCAATCACTGGATATGGAGTGGGTGGAGGAAGACAAGCTTATAGTGATCCCTTCCTTATCAAATTTCCTTTATTCACCTAATGTCACAATCAATCATGGTCTAAGTAGAGGGGATGACCTACCATAAATTCAATCATATAATGTGTAGAAGGGTCATATGTAGATGGTGTGAAACGATGATTACAAACATGGTAATTTTTCATTTTTGAGATGATGATTACAAACCAATGCTAGCCCATTAAAGGTTATAATCATTGGTGCCTAATGTGGGGTGGACAATTTAAATCAAGTTCGTATCAAAGTACAATTTAGCTCATTTTAGTCAAGGTTAGTTAGAAGAATTAGCTATTGGTTTCTGCCTTCAATTTCCTTTGAAAATGAATGTGTATGTGCTTTTGAGAGACATTAGAGGAATAAGGTCCAAATTTTTGATGAAAATGTGCTATGAAAGTAAAGGGTTTTAAAGGCAAGCATGTACAAGGCATAGTTGATCCAAATGTTCTTCAAGAAGGGCCTAATTATTTGGGTCTTGGTTATGGAAAACATGGAAAATGCTCCAAATCCAAGAAGGCACATGAAGCTGTTCCAAGAAGGAATTTTATTTCGTGTTCATTACCTCAAGCTTGTGAATTTTGTGTTCATGATGAATGGAACATGTACATAGTTTACCTTAGAGTTGTGTTTATGGATATTAAAATGACGAACTTCTATTTAGATCCATTCCAGAGATTGACTGCAGGGGAATTTACGAGATATGTCACCTTTCATAAAAGATGAGATCTAGAGGCTACCTGGCCCTTTACAGACTCTGCCTATAGAACTTGTAGAAGTAAACACTATAGGCATTAACAATATCAAAGAACATTTTCATGCTCAGACATGGGAATGTGTCTCTTTCCCTACGCAAAAAAATAGATCTTGAGGTAGTTAATCTTCATAGACATGTCATCAAGCAAGTCAATGTGATCATCCGTCCTTCCCTCCCTTGTAAAATAATTATGTTTTGCAGGTCAAAAAGCCAAAATATGGAGACAATTATCACCAAATCCAACTTACGATTATGCATGATGGAGAATCTCTAGCGCTTTCCCTTGTTAATATATTTAATAATCTCAATATTTATTTAAAAGTATCAATAGTATTTCAACGACATCACATTGTTCAAATCTCATGGTCGAAATACTATTGATACTTTTAAATAAATATTGAGATTATTAAATATATTAACAAGGGAAAGCGCTAGAGATCCTCCATCATGCATAATCTTACATTGATGCTTATAGAGTGAAAAAACTAAAAGAATAAACTTGTAGGGTCATTTTAATGGGGGGTGGAGAATTCAGGTCTAAAACCTTTTGGAGTCATTTTGAGGTATTAAATGACATTTCTGGGGGTCAAACGATTATATATAATTTAAGTTGAAGGCCCATGAGATAAATATGACTTATATGTGACATTTGTAAATTAAATCATCTATTTGTTGTGTTATATGAACATAATTGGTACGCATATCTAAAGAGTCCAAATGCTCATTCAAGACCATATGTAATCCTCATCTAACTTAGCCGGGGATTTGCAATACTATATTTGAGTTGGCTAGCTCCATTTCAAGATATTATGGTTATCCAAGAGGGGATATAAAAAATGAAAAGAAGGATGTTGTTGTAGGTTATCCAAGTCAAACATAGAACCAGTGGAGAAACCTAAGGAAAACCTATGTTTCCAGGTCGAACCTTTGTAGAGGTTCCAGTACCTTAGAGTAAAATCCAATTTGGGGCTGTTAAATTCTAACTGTACTGGTAATTGTGCTAGGGGGGAGAAATAGGATGCAATTTCCTCTTCTCACGATTGGGAGTCTTGTTTTTCATGTGGATTCAACCAAACATATTGTACATATTAAACGAGGACATACTTATTACACATTTTTAATTTACATTCAAATGCTTCTATGTGACATTTGTATTGAATCATCTATTTGTTGTGTTATATGAACATAATTGGTACGCATATCTAATTTACATTACTTTAATATGTCATGCTTCTTTAATTTATCTTTTATAGATGACCGAAGCATCCTGTTGGGAAGGTAAATCCCCTCTGCGGACAGAGGCGATCCCTACTAGCCCAGCAGGGGTCTAGCAACAAACAAACAATGCTATGACGCAGGCTCCTAGTTACGAATGAAAGATTTGGGATAAGAACCTACCTGGATTCCCGGCGCTACGTCCCCCGAAGAAATTTTGTCCTTCAGTCCTGGCAGATCACAATCCTTCCACGATCTCCGTGGATGAACACCTGCACACAGAAAGAACAAACAGATACAAGCATAGGAACCAGCATACGTAACTAAACATCGGTCGGAAAAGACATTACTCGCATTAACATAATGGAAAAAGGAGTGGAACCATAATCATAGTCATCTATTAAAGTGGTAAACGAATAGAAGTTACAACCAAGTTCTGACGCTGCAACCTCCTTCGCGCGGGTCTCCGGTCGTCCACGTCTCGCAAAGCTCGCCGGGGGAAAGGGAAACCTCTCCAGAGTCTCGTGACAATGGTCTCCTTGCTCGAATGGGCCTTAAGGGAAAGGAAGGATTCTTTTCAGCACAAAGGCACTTGTGAATAGGAGATGCAAAGCTTCAGCACTCCAAGACTAGCTTGCCATGGATCTGAGCAAGCTTATATAGATGGGGAAGGAGGGAGTTGGGATCCCTATTATTATGGGATTGGCCCTATCAACAAGGAAGGTTCCATAGAAGGTGGCAAAACCACTTCCCTTCCATAGAACTCCCGCAGCCAAACCTCCCAACTCAAAATAGGCAATGGTTGTGAGTTTGTTTGAACTCAACTTCCGCCATCCATATTTAAAAAACAGTCCCTAAAATGGGTGGCGCGATTGCTGCTCTATGACAGAGCGCCAAGTGGCGCGACCTCTTTACAGGATTTCCCTGAGTGGCGCGAGTGCTGAACTGTCTACCCGCGCCAATGCAAAAAGAGCTGTTTTTCATGGATTTTGCAGGGAGATGTCTCAAGGGGAAATGAAGCTCATACTCAGAGGGATGCAATGATGATGTTTTCAGTGCATGACAGTGTTCACAGGTCACGTTATGGGTCCTCCATTGTGCGGGACGGGGAATGGTAGGAACGGTGACAAATTACTGTGTAACAGATGCCCCCTAAAGCATGAGGCCCGAGAGAGAGAGGGGTGAAATGCTTTACGATAACATGTCCAACTGAAGGCCCGCCGTCGGAAAACCTGCACAGAAAGATACAACTGATATCTCAAGTACATGATGTATATATATGGTATGGACGCAGCCATCCGAACAGAGTATGCTATAATCCGGATCTAGGGTATGGGCGCAGCCATCCAGCTAAGATCAAATAAATAGACTCAGGTATGGTCGCAGCCATCCAATTATTGAGTCATGACAATAATCCACAATCGCAGCCTGGATTACAACAGACACAATCCAGGGTCTTGCGCTCCATCTCGACCCAAATAAGTACAAGTTCTAGCACGCGAATATGTGAGCTGATGTCGAGCATGCAAGAACATCGCCTGATTACCAGCCAATGATGAAAGCCGTTAACAGACGCGAGAGGAACCACCAATAATGACAATGGTCCTCAAGGTACTACAGGTACAATCCACGGTGTGTGAATAAATGAGCTGACGTCGAACACCCGCAGAATCATCCGATCGGAGGTCAATAATGAAAACCTCTCGTCGAATGCGACGAACCTGCCATTAAGGCATGCAGGCCCCAAGGTACCATCAGGAGTCTCTAGACCAACTTCCTGGATAATAAGTTGAAGTCGACAGGAAGTGATCTTGATCGAAGGTGGGCCATAATGATTCCCACATCATCGACACGAGACAGAGGAACATAATGTTTTGTTGTGAATTAGGATCATATGAGAAACAGAGGAAGGATGATATTCGCAGAGGCCAACTTCTCTTGAACATATAAACGGCACGGCAATGGACTTGGCAGTATTTGACATCAACAGATCAAAGGTCATGGCGACGAGGCAGTGAACAGATGAGAGGTCAAAAGAGATTACCCAAACCCATGGAAGCAAAGTGAAACAACGAGATGAGATGTCCCCAACCCGACACGAATGCGGACAAGTGCCATGTTCAAGAGCGACATACTGCCGACGATAACGACGATGGTTCCATTTTTCCCCCACCATTTCTGGCGAGTACCCCAATTATTTTTGATGACAAGCTTGAAGGGGATAGCATATGCTTGTAATATAAGTCCGCCCTTCGGGCAAATCCATCCTAGTGCATTTAACGAGTCCTAGGAAGGAGAAACTCGGAGAACGTCATTGCGACGGAATCCAATGTCATCAGGGTTTAACGAGTCTGACAAAGGAAGAACTCGGCGTCTTTTCATGTTTAGAGAGTTTGAAAAGACGGCGGAAAAGAAAACTCCACTAGTCCCTTTTCGTAAATAGTTCCCCAGATCCGAAAAGGTAGAAAACAATATCCGGGAAAACCTCCTAGTCGCGATAGGCTAGGGTATTCCTTTTTCGTAATCGATCCAGCCCAGCCCGAAAAAGGGTTAAACGTATCCTGGGTGAATGTCGATTCGTGTCCATTTTAACGAGATCGAAACGACAAGGGCCTCGGCAATCTTTTCATATTTAGGGAGTCAGAAAAGAGCTGAAAGATGACTCCAGAGTGACTTTTTCGTATATTTACCGAGTCCGAAAAAGTATAAAATACAACTCGTTTCCACCTTTTAAGTCGCAAAAACCTGTCACTGCACATACCCAACAAGCGTAAAATCCATTTTTGACATGACACATGCAAATATTTGACAAGAAATAACTTTTAAAACACATTTTAACGTTGAAAAGTTATAAATACGTCCAATGGTAAAAAATGAAATTACTTTTTACTATTTACCTTGTGGAGAGTAGCAGTGGTCCATTTGGAGCAGAATCTTCTGACGGCGATTGCGACCGATCCAGGCAATCATTCAGCGTCTCGTCTGTGACAGGTAAGAGGCGCTCTCTTCCTCTTTCTTTCCATGTATTTTTTAATGATTTCCCTTAGAAAACCAGCTCTGTAAGGGCATTCTTGAATTTTTAGGGCCGGCCTAAGTGGCGCGGGTATCGGGCACGGACCCGCGCCACTGAGCTCTTTTTATCAAAGGGCCCGCGCCACCTGGCGCGACTGTTAGCAAGACAGTCGCGCCAGCGGCGCAACCCAAATTTCCGCCTAAAAAAACCTCTATTTATGCCAAAATTTTTGAATTTTTGAACTCACAGAAGATCTAACTAAAGGTTTTGAACCATGTGAATGCAGATAAACAGTCAAAATGGTGATTGAATGGAAGGAACGGGAACACGGAGATGAGGACGAAGAAGCCATGCAAAATGAAAATTGCATGAATGCTCTGAGGAACTGTGGTTTAAAGAAATTCTTCCTCACGCCATGCTTACGAGCTCAGCCTGAGCTCCTCCAATATTTGATCAGCCTCTGGGATGAAAATGACCAGGTATTCAGAATACGAGACCAGGTGTTGGAATTGGAGGTCACCGACATTTACTTTGTTACTGGATTATCCCGCAGGGGTCCAATCCCTGTATTGACTGGGAGCAGACCATCAGGGGAGAAGATGGAAGAAGTAATGGCGCGGGTGTGCCATGGGGCACAAACAGGAACAGGGAGTAAGAAGGTGTACATCTCGACCATCCCCGACCTAGCACTGAGAGTCGTACTCCACACCATTACGCGGGTTGCTGGATCGCAGGCACCACACGAGGCTTCAAAGGCTCAACTCTTACTGGCCTCAGAATGCATGGGTCCCCGACTGTATGACTGGGCAACAGCTGTCACCATTAACATGAAAAGGCAGCTCACAAAGTGCAAAAAGGGCAAACTAAAGCAGTTTGGGTATGGTTCCATCTTGGTGTCGTTCATTCTGGAACGCATACCAACCTTCCAGGGCCAAGAGGCCCCTGTGGCGAGTCCAGTACCGCGAGAGCCGAGAATGGCTCGCTGGGCAGCACTGATGCCCAGATCTGGAGGCGGGCAACAGATGTCCTGGAAGCCCGAGTTCTTCAGATGGATACGGCGCCAACTGATCGTTGTGGAAGATTGGCCCTATGCGAGAACTGACTTTACAGGGGACCCGGATCTCCCGCTACCAGAAGGAGACCACTGGGACGAAGAGCTGGGTAAGACCTCATATTTTTGATTTTATGTTTATATGATTTTTTGTTAATACATAGTTGTCTAAACACAAATATACATGCATGCAGATGTAGGACCTGAGAGACCAGACGGGATGTCTCCCATCTTCCGGAGGACACAGCTCGCCCCTGAGATCCAGGGGGAAGGTGCCGGAGGAGGGGCACTGGTACAGAACCTTGAGGGGATTGTTCATGGGATCCCAGACTATGCCCGACTGTCAGATGTACCACTGGAGTACCAGCGCCATACGGTGGGAGTCCCAAATCGGCTCCACCGAATCCTGAGGCGGCTAGTGCGTGCAGTAACGTGCTATCATGAGCACCATGCTGATTAGTCTCTAGGATTTAGCCACACCTATTTTTTGAGAGACTCAGTGTCTCCGGATGTATTAAGACACTTATGTATATTTTTTTTTTTTTTTTTTTTTTGAGTTTTATGTGACACACTTCTATGTAAACATTTCGATATCTATATATGCATACCTATTTCTGATGAGTCTTCTTTACATGTGATGATGATTTATAAATTGCGCAAATGTCTATCTAACACCAAATTTGCTACTGTATCTGCTAATGCATTCAAATGTCTGGGTATATGATGATATGTAATATATTCAAAATTCCTTTCCGGTAATCGAATACGCAAATACAATCGTAAAATGGACGGATTTCTTACCGAATAGTGCCCGTTCAGCTGCAACACTACAAGCTGTGAATCTAGGTACACGAGCAATTCACGGATACCAAGGTTTACTGCCTCGGTTAATAATTCCAACACGGCGCTATATTTCGCGATATTGTTCGTGGTACATCCTAAACAAACACCTTGCAGGTCGATCAACTCACCAGCAGGATCGTAGATTACCCAGGCTGCAGAAGACAGATTCCTGGTACTGCGGGAGGCACCGTCCGCGAAACCAACAAATGGATGAGTAGACATCTGCACAACCAGGAAGGCCCGATCAGCAGAAAAAGTTTACAAAGCACACCACATCATGCACACAAATGACAATCACGCACCTATGTACACACAAGACGGGCATGCCCCCGGCATGATGTCTCAATTCGAGGCGCATGCCCCCCAAGCTTCAGTCTTATGGAAAATAGAGTGAAGTTTGAAAAAAAGAGATTTTGAACTAAATCTATCAAAACTCGAATTGGACGTGCTCATGTTTCATTGTTTTAACGAGGTTGACACACTTAAAGGAACTGTCCTCGTTGCATCGTGCTTCATAATTCGAACAGCTCGGTGTAGACTTGAATCTCCCTGGGAGAACAGGTCACACCTACATGAATATCCTCAACAATCCCCGGTTTGACAGAGATGTGGATAGGAACCGTTTGAGTAATGTTACTCAGATTGCCTTCCGAAAAGACCTCATGTGTCAAAATTGGTGTTTGAAGAGGCGGGGAAGGGACCTGAGTAGCAAAACGCTCGAGACAATCCGTCATTGCCCCCAAGCTAGGCATAAACGAGGAACGATGATGCCCATCGCCCCAAGGTAGCTCCTCCAGAGACATAGTTTCAATTATAGCCTCATCTGAGGGAAAAGTCTCTCTAAGAGGATCAGGCGAATCAGCCTGACCAAGCCCGGGGGATTGTGAGTAGACGTCAAGAGCCATGCTCATCGGAGCATGCTGAGGAGGTGGAGGGTCCGATGCAGCAACAATCTCACAGTAGCTGATCTCTACTGGCGTTAAAGGCATGGATTCTCCAAACTCATATACCTGCTCAGGTGTAGGAATCAGTCAGGGGTCATCAGTCCTGGACAACATGTTGACTTGAGCGGTATTTGGTGGCGGCACAGGGAAAATACCCATGAGGACTGGGTCTTTGAAAAGACCAGGTCCTATGCTGTCTGGTGGATTCGGAATTTGATCCACGTACGGCACGTTATTCTCGGAGTTCGAGGTAAAAAATGACAACTGGTCTACTGTGACAATCTTGCCCTCGTGAGGGAACTTGATGAATCGAAAGACAGTAGACGGCACGCAGAGCATGGCGTGGGTCCAGCTGCGGCCAAGAAGTATGTTGTAGTTGAGTTTAGCGTCAACTACTTCTACTTCCACGTTGACGGTTTTTCCCTGTAATGTAATCGCCAGACTCTCGAGAACTCCCAGGGGTTTAGATTCCCGGCCATCAAATGCCTCAAGGGCATGGGGAGATGACGATAAAGTTGGGGAACCGATGGCTCTCCAACAAGCGGAGGACATAACACAAGTAGATGCACCCTCATCTACGACGGCTCTATGAACGTCCAGGCAGTTAATCCTGACTTGAATAATCAAAGCGATTTGATGTGGAAGCCGGGGAGTAAAATTCTCCAGATCAAAGGTGAGAAGGCTCGAATCGGCGGGGTCAATACCACCGATGGCAGACAACAAAGCCTTCCGTTGTGAAGGACAACTTTGAAGAACCTCAAGTGCGGACATGGCACATGGCGCCTGGGCCAGATCCTCAACAATACTGTAATGTTGAGCGGCGCGGGCGTTTGGATTATAAGAGGATCTCCGAAGAACACCCTTGGGAGGTGGTTTCACAACGGGTTCGAGAGTCGGCTTCTCAATTTCCAATGAACCAGAAGGAGATGCGGGAGGCGGTCCATCCGCCACAGCCGTCCCGGGTGCCTGCTGCTGATTATTGTAATCCTTGGACCTCGTAGCGATAGTGATAGGTGCATTAGTCTTCATCATGAAAACTTGAGACCCAACCGGTGCAGATGATGAACTTTGTTCGACCATCTGGGTCTGCTGAGATGGAAACGGCTCCTTTAAAACAGCCGGAGTTCCCTTTGAGCCTTTAAGAAGTTGACTGACTTCGGATCGTCTCGGACAATCTTTAGTGTAATGGTCACCTTCACAGATGAGGCAAGGAAATTTCGGCTTACGTTGTGAGCCATCCTCAAACTTGGATTTAGATTCCGGTTTTGGGGCATCAGATCTGGATTTGCCTTTGCCCTTTTTTTTCCCCTTGGAGGATTTGTCCGCAGGATTGGCCTGAACGGCATTTACCTCCGAGGTTTTACCAGAATCGGATGAGGCGGGTTTGGCAGAGGGATCGTTGGAAGAATTAGCCTTCTGCTTCCCATTCGAAGACTTCTTCGAATTTTGAGAAGCGGAACCAATGACACCATCCACGGAAGGGGTGGGTTGGGTCTTTTTGGCTCCGGGCCGTGGTGCATCAGGCAGGATGTCATAAAGCGTGCCAGATTGTGAATAAACAAGATCCAAGTACTGGGCACGTGCGATAGCTTGTTCCTCCGTCACACACGCTCCCATTGCGATATCCTGAGCGATTTTGTTCACAAAGGAGGTGGTGAACCAGTGAGTCAAAATCTGATCCGGTATGTGAAACTTGATCAGTCGACGACGGCGCCGCCACTCATGGATGTGATCCGAAATGTGAGTGGCCGAGTCCTGCTTCAGGGAAGACAGGAGGTGCGTCCCGGTCTCATACCGGACTGGTAACTGGAAATGCGTGAGGAAAGCCATAGCTAACGAGTTGAAATCCTGAAAAATACCACGGGACAGCTCTATGTACCATTTAGCAGCAGCTCCTGTTAACGTACGCTGGAAAAGACGCAAACGAACTGAATCGTCTGTCCAAGAGTTAGACGAACACCAGAGGTGATACGTCATCACATGCGCCTGGGGGTCTTCTCCAGAGTTGCCCTCAAACTTGGGACAATCTCCTGGTATCTTGGTTGGAACCGGAGGCCAATGTGGATTGTGAGAAATCGGATCATTGGTCAACTTTGAAACGTCCGGCAAGTCCAAGGTAGCCAGGAACGGCAATGGAGGGTTAATTCCCGTGCCAGTCCCAGAATAAGGTCCGGTACCCATGCTCCACGATGGTTGTGAATATCCTTGCCCCCAGGGGTTCTGTCCCGTAGGATTCTGACCATGAGGGGCATAATTCGTATAGCCAGACTGATTTGATTGCTGGTAACCATGGTGTGGGGCCTGATAACCAGGGTTCGAGCCCTGATTAGGCGTTTGCCCTGTATAAGCAGCATTTGGATTTGGCTGCTGAGCATAGTTAGAACCGTGAGAAGGAGGATACTGAGAGCCCCCAGAGTGGTTATAGTTCGGTTGAGATTGACCATGAGGATAATAACTGCTCTGAGGATGAGTAGACTGCTGATAAGTGGAACCCTGCGGAGCCTGGTACGTAGGGCGCAGCTGTTGATTTGGCTGCGGCATTGAGTGAGCAGGCTGGTGAGCAGAGTGAACGAAATGAGGGGGCTGGCCTGAATGAACAGGTTGACCCGAATGAGGGGGTGCTCCTGAATGAACAGGTTGACCCGAATGAGGGGGTGGTGCTGGTTGCGCAGGCTGACCCGGTTGTAAGTGAGCCCCAGGTTGCACCGAATAAGCCGGTTGGCCTGGAGGCGGGACACCAGGTTGTACCGGATGACCCGGTTGGCCCGGTGGTGGAACAGGACCAGGTGCTTGCTGGAAACCAGTTTGACCCGAAGCAGAACCATAAAGTGGTCCTTGCTGATATGCAACGTTAGAGACAACAGGATATTGCGGTTGCATCGGTAAGGAAGGCTGGATTTGCCCCCCAGGTCCATAGGTCGGTCCCTGTTGATACCCCGGCTGAGGCTGAGCAGGTTGACCAGCAGGGTTATAGTATGGTCCTTGCAGATTATAGAATGGCCCTTGCTGGCCCGCAGAGTAGCCTTGATTGGGCTGTCCCTGTGGGTCGTACTGATAGCCAGGTTGGCCTGCAGGTTGACCTTGGAAAGGTTGTGCCTGCAAGTTCTGAGCCTGGTTGTACGGTAAACCTTGAACATAAAGATAGGCCTCAGGAGCAGGGAGACGCAAAATGTCCCCATGCTCGTCAAGCTGACCCGGAAAACCATACACGGGGGTGCCGTCTTGTGCATAATGCGAAAAGAAAGACCGATAAGGATCTTGGGGGAGTTGTCCAGCTCCGGCGTTCGGCTGCTGCAAAAACAACCGATACTCCTCCGGAGAGATATTCTACGGTATAGCAGTAGCTAGATAAATGTCCTCTGGAGTTGGCCCAGATCTAGAAGCAGATGCTGAGGCAACAGCAGAAGAGGCAGCCACACAAACAGTGGGTCGCACGGGAACAGAAGTGACGGGCGTCGAAGGAGACACCCCGGGTGTAGTAGCAGCTGGCCTCGAAGCAGGAGATGATATTCCCATAGAGGCGGCAGCCGAAATAATCTGACCCAGAGATCTGTATCCCTGTGGCAAAGAAGGACCAGCTGACGATGTGGTAGCCAGCTCAGACTCATCTCCCTCAAACAATCTACTAGGGATGCGCTGGTAGTCATCAGACCCGGGAATTTCCTCACCAGAATCACTCATGGTTGATCCTGCCGTTAAATCACGCAGAAGACGGCGAGGACTAGGAGGAAAAACAGCAGCAAAAAACGGTGAACCCGATGTAAGAGAAAGGACATCAGCTCCCAATCTCAATTCAGACAGAGGGTCCGAAAAGGGCCAGTGGAAGTCAACTGGCTCTCCAAAGGGTTGCTCGGCGAGGACCGGTCCCCCGTCGGGGAACTCGGAAACAACAGGCTGCTGTGGTTCAACAGAAGGCTCAGAAGCCTCTGAAGAATCGTCCGTGTAAGGACTGCCAGTAGACGAAACTGAGGGTTCCGCCACCGTGACAAAAGACTAGAAGAAGAGAGCACACACACACACGGGCTGAAAATGAATTAAGACACACGATCAAACAGTCACAAGCCATATCTAACTGGGTGTGTAATCGTGGGAGATTGATTTTACGACATTGGAAAATAAACAAATCCTACCGTTTCATGTTTTAAGAGTCAAGAAACGATAAAAAGATGACTCTATCTCTTTCGGAGTTGACACAAGCGTGAAAGGACAAGCGCTTGACGGTCTTTTCAAGTTTAGGGAGTCAGAAAAGACCAAATGACTGCTCAGGAAAAAACTAGGCACAAAGGGTGTACCAGATAGCCGCGAACTGCAATATACACCTTGGTTTCAAAATGAAACAGAAATCGACCAAGGACTTTCCGTACGTGCAGGTAGTCTCCCCGAATGCTGTGTTCGGTGTATCACGGGTAAAAGGCGGCGGACTCGGCTTCCTGTGGATAAAGGATTGCAAACCTATAGGGGTCTCCCTTTATATACTCGACGGTACGGGGAGCGCAAGTCCGTACTAGTGCTGTCTAAAGCCAATAGGCGGACGACAGCTGCTAGGTTTAACGACGCCGGAACACGTCTCTAGCCTAGACCTTCTAAATATGTTGCGTTAAGTTCCAATGTTGCCTTAGGTTAATTGAATGAATTTTACGGTTGATCTTCAATTAAGTTCCAATTTCCAGGCCTTATCGTATGTAGTGTCTCCTAAATGCAAGCTATATGCCACGATGCAACATTTCGTTCGATGAAAACTAGTTAAATGAGAGTTGAGAGCTTTAATACAAACGAAATGAACGGAATACAAACAAGAATATCTCTAATGCAACTAATGCAATTGCACATTTTCATTCAAACACTAATCACTAGTGATACGGAAAAGATGACAATTTGCACTAATTAAAAAAAACAAAAGAGATTATATTTTTTTTTTTAAAATTTTCAATGTCTAATGGCTAATGTGCACTGAAAACAAAAGGAACAATTAGAGAAATGATAACTAAGAGAGCAAAGCAAACAACATTCACTCACCAAGCAAGCAACCAAATCTCTAAATCGACCCAAAGTCTCTCAAATCGAAGAAAGACTCCAAAACACCCCAATGGACCGTGTGATCTGGGTCCAAAGCAAGGGCAAACGAATCCTGAATGAAAGAACGAACAATCACTCAAAAGACGCAACAAAACAATCAAAGACTGCTAAGAGGGCATGGAGGGTTAAGCAACAAGTCGACGGGACAATCAAGACACCTAAACTCCCAAGGAGGGCTCGATTCACTATGCCACTAGATGCCCTAGGGCTCAAATCGTGAAACCGATAGATAGAGGCAAACAACCAAAGGATAGCGGTGAATTCCAGTCAAACCAGGCTCCAATGCACTCAAACAATCAGGAAATCAAGAAGAAAAGTATTGGTCAAGCTCAGAAAGCCAAAAATTGAAGAAATTCAAAAAAGTCACGGGGGTGGCGCGACTGTGGCCTTGAAACTAGCGCCAGAGGCCGAGTGGCGCGAGACAGACAAATGCAACACGCGCCAAGTGGCGCGACTGTCAGGTAAAAACCCGCGCCAGTCGAATTCTTCAATGAAAACTAAAAAACAAACTAATCTGAGAAAAGACCAACACAAGCTAAGCAAACCACAAGGCTAAAATAATGAAAGAACCCAACCCAGAAGGTTCATCAAGCAAGGAGAAACAATCAAAGCGAACCGATCATAAACGAGACAAGGAAAACCGGACGGCTCCCCAGTGGAGTCGCCAATTTGTTGGGAAGGTAAATCCCCTCTGCGGACAGAGGCGATCCCTACTAGCCCAGCAGGGGTCTAGCAACAAACAAACAATGCTATGACGCAGGCTCCTAGTTACGAATGAAAGATTTGGGATAAGAACCTACCTGGATTCCAGCGCTCGATCTGAAAAAGAGATGTCCCCGTCCTTCAGTCCTGGCAGATCACAATCCTTCCACGATCTCCGTGGATGAACACCTGCACACAGAAAGAACAAACAGATACAAGCATAGGAACCAGCATGCGTAACTAAACATCGGTCAGAAAAGATATTACTCGCATTAGCATAATGGAAAAAGGAGTGGAACCATAATCATAGTCATCTATTAAAATGATAAACGAATAGAAGTTACAACCGAGTTCTGACGCTGCAGCCTCCTTCGTACGGGTCTCTGGTCGTCCACGTCTCGCAAAGCTCGCCAAGGGAAAGGGAAACCTCTCCAGAGTCTCGTAACAATGGTCTCCTTGCTTGAATGGGCCTTAAGGGAAAGAAGGGATTCTTTTCAGCACAAAGGCACTTGGGAATAGGAGATGCAAAGCTTCAGCACTTCAAGACTAGCTTGCCATGGATCTGAGCAAGCTTTTATAGATGGGGAAGGAGGGAGTTGGGATCCCTATTATTATGGGATGGGCCCTATCAACAAGGAAGGTTCCATAGGAGGTGGCAAAACTACTTCCCTTCCATAGAACTCCCGTAGCCAAACCTCCCAACTCAAGATAGGCAGTGGTTGTGAGTTTGTTTGAACTCAACTTCCGCCATCCATATATAAAAAACAGTCCCTAAAATGGGTGGCGCGATTGCTGCTCTATGACGGAGCGCCAAGTGGCGCGACCTCTTTACAGGATTTCCCTGAGTGGCGCGAGTACTGAACTGTCTACCCGCGCCAATGCAAAAGAGCTGTTTTTCATGGATTTTGCAAGGAGATGTCTCAAGGGGAAATGAAGCTCATACTCAGAGGGATGCAATGATGATGTTTTCAGTGCATGACAGTGTTCACAGGTCACGTTATGGGTCCTCCATTGTGCGGGACGGGGAATGGTAGGGACGGTGACAAATTACTGTGTAACACATCCCTTTTTAATCTATCCCTTTTGACTTCGTATATGTGGGCAATATTCATCTGCATATTTTTCTATCATAAAGCAATAAGTAAAATTGTAAATTCCATTTGTGTCAATGTTAAGGTTAAGCACATGGATTAAAGTTTTATATATTATATGAATACGCTATGTATTACATATGGTCTTGAATGAGCTTTTGGAATCTTTAGATATATATCTAAAGAGTCCAAATTCTCATTCAAGACCATATGTAATCCTCATCTAACTTAGCCAGGGATTTGCAATACTGTATTTGAGTTGGCTAGCTCCATTTCAAGATATTATGGTTATCCAAGAGGGGATATAAAAAATGAAAAGAAGGATATTGAACTGTAGGTTATCCAAGTTGGACATAGAACCAGTGGAGAAACTTGAGGAAAAACTATGTTTTCAGGTCAAACCTGAGAGTAAAATCTAGTTTGGGGCTGTTAAATTCTAACTGTACTGGTAATTGTGCTAGGGGGGAGAAATAGGATGTAATTACCTCATCAAATTAACCTACGACTAAAACCATTATTTTTAAATTTGAAATAGATCATGGTGTGTTGTTTCAATGCCTGAATCTGAAATCAAATTAAATCTATATTAATTAATTTAATAGTTTAAATTCCTATTTGTGGTGTGCCAAATAGAAATATTCAAAGCGAAAGTTACAACTTACAAATATTACTCAAATATATCACAAAAGGAAATAGAATAAAAAACATAATGGACAATATGAACCAAAGTATTATACCTTTATTGATATGGATGGATTCTTAATTACAAACATTTGATTAAAATATGTTGAAGCTTTGGGGGAACTTTAATGAAACACTTTGTGGACAATATCAAAAGAGTTAAGAAAGTGGCTACTAACTAGTCTAAAAAGAAGGCAACAAAAGATAAAAAGGATCTTTTAGAAGTAGAAGAATTCATTTCTAGGCTTTTTGACAATAATGTAAATGCAATTTTTACTGAAAAAGACTTGCAGTCTTTGAAAATTTTGGAGGGGAGAAAGCAAGAATTATTAGAAAAGGAAATAGTTTAATGAAGACTTCAAAGTAGAGCAATCTAGTTCGTTGAAGGTGATAACAACACTAATTTTTCCAGAAACAATAAGAAATGTTCTTGGCATGTTTTCCTGGAATGTTCCTTCTTTCAAAATGTTTGGAATATGTAAAACTTGTATTAGGTCAGTCAATATTGATCTAGTTCAAATCTGGAGGTGACCTAGCATTTGTGGAAATCATCTAAAGACCTGTAGGTCTTCAGAAGCTCTTCCGATGGGGGATTTTGACTCGCTAAGGAGAAGGTTTCCTTTCAAAAGAAAGATGTGATCCTTCACGCACTAACAATTTCTTAGCCATTTGCTTCAAGGAAAAGAGTCTAATGCCCCAGTACTAATCCAAATCCATGGAGTTACTTTAGTTAAAGTGCATCAATTGAAAATGGCCATAAAAAAGGGGGTCAAATTATTTTATTTTTATCTTCAAATCACCTGCAAAAATCGACCACTATTTACAAACGAAAAAGAGCTTTCACAAATTCACATTTTTGGAAACTCAAAGTTTACAATCAACTGGCTATACAGGGGAAAAGGGAAAAGAAAAGAATCAAGACAAAGAATTTATCTAAAATTGACATGCATCTGGGAAAGGATATTTGAACAATGTTTGAACGATAGTTGAAGAGGAGGAGATAAAGAAGGATATGAGCCAAAGAACAATGGACATATTGAAGGAGTTTCAATGGTGCATGCTACAAGTTTATCCCTCCATAAAGTAATGATAATGATCAATCAAAAGCCATGGAGTTTTACTTTGATTATGCATAAATTCAAATGACCTTAAAAATAGGGGCCAAATTATTTTATTTCTATAAAAGAATTTAGACATATAGAAAAGGATATTTGAACTATAGTTGAAGAGAGAGACATAGGGAAGGATATTTGAACCATAGTTGAAGAGAAGAACAATAGACATATTCAAATTTTTGGAAACTCAAATTTTACAAGCAACTAGCTATTCAGGGAAAAAAAGGAAAAAGAATCAAGACAAAGAATTTAGAAGTTGGCATTTATGTAGAAAAGGATAATTGAACGATAGGAATTTAGAAGTTGGCATCCATGTAGAAAAATATATTTGAACTATGGTTGAAGAGAAAGATATTTGAACTATAGAAAAAGATATTTGAACTATGGTTAAAGACAAAGATATTTGAACTATAGATGAAGAGGAGGATGAATTTAGAAGTTGGCATCATTGTATAAAAAGATATTTGAACTATATTTGAAGAGAAGGGTAAGGATATTTGAACTATATTTGAAGAGAAGGGTAAAGATATTTGAACTATAGTTGAAGAGGACATAGAGAAGGATATTTGAACTATAGTTGAAGAGAAGGACATAGTGAAGGATATTTGAACCATAGTTGAAGAGGACATAGAGAAGGATAGTGAAGAATACTATTAGAAACCTTCACAATATATTTCTCTTAAAAAGTTACATATTACATTAGAAACCATGATACCATGCTGATTAATCTATTTTATAAAGAAAATATATCTATAATCATATTACAATGAAAACCATAATTGTTCATTGTTCTTCGAAAGTCAAAACATAGTATTAGATACCATGATGATATAACTAGTATTAAAAAGGTATAGTAAGTTAATTACCGAGCTTACTATGCAAACATTTGAAATATTCCTGAAAATATGTTTATATTTGGGACTGTTTTCATACCTACTCGCTGGCATGTATCTGACTGTATTAGTTTTTTGGACTGATCAGTTGCACTACACAGCTATATGTAACATGTAATCTCTCTCTAATGAAAGTTTACGAATTTTTTCTCTTTGAAAAAAACTAGTATTAAAAAGTTGAAAACTACAATAAAAACCATGATATCATTGTACAACACCTACAAGGCAAACATGAGAACTTTATATATTTGAAATATTCCTGAAAATATGTTTATATTTGGGACTGTTTTCATACTTGCTTGATGGCATGTATCTGACTGTATTAGTTTTTTGGACTGATCAGTTGCACTACACAGCTATATGTAGCATGATGGCTTAGCTAACATGACAATTGAAAGTTATTATGAGTTTTTCTCCTTACCGTACCCCTCTTTAAGAAAAAAAAAGAGTATTCCCAATTTGATCTCTTGCCAAAATTAGTATCCACATTGGTGTAGACAACTTACTTTAGTCCTTGCATTAATTCGATAATTGTTTCATTGCAGTTGGTTGGTGTGTTTTGTTATTTTCCCAATGGACACGTAAGCTAGATGAGGTTAAATACCATTATGTTTGTAGATGACTCAACATTAATCTTATTGTTGCTGCAGTGGAGATATACACTAAAACTTATTAAGGTGTTAAGTTCTTTGTGACTGCATCAAATATTTTGGGCCATGTCATAGTACTATTTACCTTGCAGAGAAGAATGTAATATTTCAAAAATATTTTTTTCATCAGTTTCCCAAATATTCATCCAATCTCTTTCATTTCACTACTGAAGAAGCTTAGCCAAGATTTTCTAGTATTTTCTGGTATATATCTGAATTAGAAAAAAATGGGATGTGATTGTAAACTGCCAAAGGTAATAAACTACTTACAACGCAAATGGAACCTCTAAACCGTGAAAAACCTTCTGGTTGATTCATCCCTACTAAAAAATGCAAGTATCATATTTCGATAGAAAAATCCTAAAACAAAAATTTAATATATATATATATATATATATATATATATATATATATATATATATATGTATGTATTAATTTCACAGCAGTTTACATAGTTTTTTCACTTCCAAGAGGTTTCCCATCACTTTGTTATTTCAGGGAGAAAATGATATCATTTTAATGGAAGAGTGTGGATGATTCTACATACTACATACTGATTTTAGGGATGGCGGACGTAACAAAATACCCGGCAGATTTTCACGATGGCAGACGTAAGTACGTAACAGCAGGAACAGAGCCCAACTCGACTAGCAGGAATAGAGCACCAACTCGACCAGCAGGAACAGAGCAACAACTCGACCAACACGGCAATCAGAAACAGAGCAAAAACTCGACCAATGCGGCAATCAGAAACAGAGCAGCAAAAATCACGCCAACAATGAAAATAGTAACCTTACAGCTTTCACGGGCGATTTATTTATAGAAAATAGTTCGGCCGAAAGTAAAAGTTCGGCGGAACTCCTGTTGCTGGTTTTCCAAACCTCCAGCAAAAATTCTGTTTGCTGCGCCGTCACTGTGCCGTCAATCTAAACGGACTCAAAAGTTCGGCCGAACTATTGCCGAAAAAAAATTTCTGCCCCCGATTCTCACAAAAGTGTAACCCAGCTTCACGTTTCCGCCCCTAAACATTTCTTTGTATTAAAAGAAGTCTGTCTAAACAGTATATTCCATTTATTACTCTTTTTTTCTTGTCTATATACTTATCTCGCTCCAGAATCTGCTGATGATATCCTCCTTACCATGAGAGAGGAAATTACGTCCTCATCTCCCCTCGTTGTCCACACTTGAGATGAGTAGTTTGACAGATATCCCAGAATAGACCTCAGGACCCTTAGTCTAGTACTCTTCTTTCCACGATTCATGAATGTTGAGTGTATTCCACTGGTCACCACCAGGTCAGGAATTTTTACTCTCCCCTATTTCCTTTAGTCACAGAACATAACCACTTTACCTCACTGGGATGTACTTTTATTCCCAGACGAAAGGTAACTATTTTTTAATAGTTCTCTGTTAAACCACTCTGAGTTCTTGGAATAATTTATCATCAATATTATTTTAATTTTTTTTATGGAACCACAATTCCATAATTAAATTTTATTTAAAAAAAAAACACAATTAGTTTATGTTCATCCTTTGTAATCCTTTACTCACAAAAAGAATGAATGTTTGGTATTTTAAAATAAATAACATAACAAATAGTTTGCAATTAAGCCAGTTGTCAAAACTTTCCCCTTTCAAAGTAAACACCATCCTCGGTGTTTCATTCCAGCTTGGAAAATAGTTCTGGGTAAGCCTCACGCACAAATCCTTCATCTTCTAGGTAGCCTCGTTTGAGATGAAGTGCTTCCATTGCACTTTAACTTGGGTGATGGCTCACCTCCAGAGCATGATTTCTCTCTGATCGAGTATACACTGAGGTTCGACCAAAAATTCGTCGGCCGATTTGACCTGCATTTAGCAAAAATTTGAATTAAAATTTCATAAAACTCGATATTTTAAGATATGATTCTTTAATATTACCCTACCTGAATGTTTTGCCAGTGTATTACATGCTTTGGGTCATGGACGTATCGTTTTAGTAAAGACACATGAAACACATTGTGCACTCATATATGGTTGGGTAAAGCCAACCTATAGGCCATAAGACCCACTCTTTCCAATATCTACAAAGGTCCACAGAACCTGGGAGCCAACTTGGCAGAAGAGGTCCACCTTAGCATGTTTTTATCTGATTTAATCCTTAAATACACATGATTGCCCACTTCAAATTCTTGATAAGTTCTCTTCTTATCTTCATATACCTTCTGTTGATCTTGAGCCGCTTTTAAATTTTGTCTGATCTTCCTTACTTCTGATTCCATCTCAGCCAACATCTCTGGTCCAAGCATCAACTTAGTTTCGAGGTTGCTCCAATTGATGGGAGTATGACAGTGTTGCCCATACAAAGCTTCAAAGGGGATCATCTTAAGAGACTCTTGGAAACCATTATTGTATGAAAATTCTACCAAGTGTAGATATTCTTCCAATTTCGTTGCCTACTACATCACGTACATGCGTAGTGTATCTTCCAATATTTGGTTGACCCGCTCAATTTTTCCATCCATCTGGGGATGATAAGTAGTGTTGAAATTTATTTGGGTTCCAAACCTGTAAATAGGGTCTTCCAGAATGCTGAAGTAAAATTCACATCCCTATCTGATATAATAGTCTTTGGAATTCCATGGAGTCCAAAAATATCTCTCATGAAGATATCTCATATTTGCACGGTTTTGTAAGTAGACTATACGAGTATGAAATGTGTTGCTTTAATCAATATATCAACTACCACCATAATGGAGTCATTGTGCCTTTTTAATCTTGGTAAACATGCAATAAAGTCTAGGGATATAACTTTCCACTTCCATTCAGGCACTGGTATATGTTGCAACAATTCGGCTAGGTGTTGATGATCCACCTTAACCTATTGACACTCCAAACATTTGTTTAAGTATTCCACAATATTTCTTCACATACGATGCCAAAAATATACTTTTCTAATTCCTGATAACATTTTCTGATATCCTTGGTGTCCTGTGTAATTATTGCAGTGATACTCATCCATGATTAGTTCTTTTAAACTCATTTGGTTTGGGATTTATAACTTTCCTTTGAAAGTTAACAATTAATCCTTGTTAATTCCATAGTCAGAAGGTTTTTCATGTCTTCTGGCTTCCTCCACTTGCTACCATAAAAATTAGTACTCTGGATCCTTCTTGGCTTCCTCTTTTATTTGATGTAAAAATTCACATTCAATTTTATTATAACAAAGTTCATAAGAAAAATGCAGTTTTCTGCTTAAGGCATCCGCCACGCAATTTTTTTTTCCTTTTACATGTTGCATATCAAAATAAATTCTCTTAGGAAGACATTCCATCTTGCCTATCGGGCATTTAAATCTGTTTGCTTAAAGTAGTTGGTTAGGCTGTTGTGATCGATTTTTAACGCAAATATTTTTCCTAACAAGTAGTGCCTTCATACCCAGAGTGCATGCACTACTGCTATCAAATCTAAATCATAGGTTGAATACCGCTATTCATGCTCCTTTAATTTTCTTGATTCATAGGAAACCACTCTTCCTTCTTGCAATAAAATTTCCCCAACTCCATTCTTACAAGCATCGGTACATAATTCAAATCCTTTGTTGGGGTCGGCTACCCTCAACACTCGAGCAGTGGTCAGCAAATGTTTCAACTTGTCGAAACTATTCTGACACTCACTAGTCCATTTAAATATTTTTTCCTTTCTCTGTAAGAATGTAATTGGAAAGTCAATCTTTGAGAATCCTTTAATAAACCGTCGATAGTATCCATCC
Source organism: Pinus albicaulis (assembly GCA_034641835.2). NCBI lineage: Eukaryota > Viridiplantae > Streptophyta > Pinopsida > Pinales > Pinaceae > Pinus > Pinus albicaulis. The sequence goes on from CM076579.1 coordinate 1,215,889,669, forward strand.
AACCCCATAAAGGAACGGATATCTGCCACATTCTGGGGTACTTTCCATTCCATAATAGTTTTAATTTTCTCTGGATGGACTGCTATTCCTTTATCAGAAATGACATGGCCGAGATACTATATATATTCTTTGAAAAAGTCACATTTGCTGAACTTGGTGTACATCTGATTTCTTTGTAACATATCCGACACTATCCTTAAGTGCTGCTTGTGCTCTTCCATGCTTTTTGAATAAATCAAAATATCATCAATGAATATCAAAACAAATATGTCCAAAAATGGGTGAAATATGCCATCCATCAGCATCATAAATGTTGTTGGTGCATTAGTTAAACCAAATAGTAAAACCAAAAACTCGTAATGCCTATATTCGGTATGAAAAGAAATCTTGTAGATATCCTCGTCTTTAATTCAGATCTAGTGATATCCAGATCTTAAGTCTATCTTTGAGAATACAGTTTCCCCCTTCACCTGATCAAATAGGTCATCAATCCGTGGCAATGGATACTTATTTTTTACTGTTAATTTGTTGATTTATCTGTAGTCCATGTGCATTCGCATGGTTCCATCCTTTTTGTTTACAAACAACATCAGTGCTCCCTAAGGGGACACAATCGGTCGAATATACCCTTTATCTAACAACTCTTGCAGCTATATTTTCAGTTCAGTTAGCTCCAGTACACTCATTTGATATGGTGCCCTTGAAATTGGTAATGCTCCTAGCATCAATTCAATAGTGAAATTGATGTCCCTTCTTGGAGGTAGACCTGGTACATCTTCTGGAAACACATCCATGAAATCTTGTACTACTAGTATACTTCCAACACAGGGGTATTCTCCTTAGAATTTTCAAACCCCACCTGAATGGTGTATATCTGACATCCTTTTCTAATACACTTACTCATTTGGGAGGCTATGATAGGACGCAACTATAAGGGTTTCTTAATTCCTTGTATTTCTTGAGGACTTCCATCTTGCATTGTGTAATATATAATCTTCTCTTTATAATCTACCAGCGTCCAATGTCTCTCCAACCAATACAAGCCAAGTAGTACATCATAAGATCCAAAAGGTAGTACATTCAGATCCACATTTAACTTTTGGTTTCCAATTTCCAGTCTACAATTTGGAATTTTGGCAAAAAAATTTCTTTTTTCCCCAGTGGCTAGCTATACTAGCCAGGGATTTTTGAATTTCTGACTTTGTAATTTACAAATTTCTACTATTCTGGGGTTTACATAAATGAATCTGGTAGCTGGGTCAACCAAAATAGAAACAGGTTGTGAAAGTAACTTACCTTCCAGTTCTATCATCGTTGGTTGATAATCCGCCTGTCGATCCTCCAAAGCTACATTAATTCTGGGTATGTTCCGTGCTACATCACCAACAGTAGAGGCCTCTTGTATATTGGCTAATGTATCATTTCTACCCCGCTGGAGGTATTTCTTATAATAGTGAGCCTCGCATGATCTGAAATGACTCTATTGGTTTTGTTGTGCTAAGTGTCTTTTCAGTTTATAAACATGTGCATACTTTTCCCATTACTTTTCTTAAGGATTTAGGTGTTTTTCCATGAATTGTAGATGATTTTAGGTGAATTATAAGCATGAAAAAAGCTTAAATAACACTAAATAGAAGTTTAAAATAGATAAATAAGTCACCGCATGAAATTTACACAGTAGGCATGATGAAGTAGTTCACCCCTCCTGGGCTACATCTGTTGGTCCAGCTCCCAATGGCATGTCCATATTTCATTATGCTCAAAATTTTGCAAATACATGTAGTACAGTGCTCTAATGGTTGTTTTCTCTGCAAAAATGGCTCCAGAATGCTCCAATTAGTAAAAAATGACTCTTCATTCACTCAAAATGTGTGAAAATTGAGTCTCCTACGCTTTTGCCCAGTTACACCTAGAAAATCTCCAATAAAAGAGGAGAACTCCACTTAACTAGAGCTAAAATAGTGACTTCCGCCCAAAATGGTGCACTGGCCAAAACTATCATAGTATAAACCGTGGCATTAAATTTATGGTTGGGCACATGTTCCCCAATGACCATGGTTAATAACCATCGGCGGTTAGGTGGAACTCATGTTAAACCATGGTTTGAAGTGTTAGATCATGGTTGAAGAGGTGGGCAAGCGGAGACCGTGGCATAACCGTGCGGAGATGACGGTGACCGTTGCCATGTGAAAAGTATTGCAAACCGTTTGCTGGCGGGTAACTGTTGGAAGTTTGCACCGACCATGGAATATTAACATATGTCATGTGACCACCACACGGGGACTGTTGGTGGGTTGGGACCGCATGAGGTCCCCAACCCCCATACATGAATCCTATACAACATAAATATAAACCGTGACCCATGAATGTTAAGAACTATGTGTAGCTCGAGCGCTGGAGACCTGTCTCTGCCCTGTCGATGATCCCGGGTTCGATTCCTACGGACGCTCAATAATTTTACACTATCACTTCAGGGACATGTGGCGGCCTTAGGGCTAGCCACATGTCACCTTCTGATTCGCCCTCTCCAAACCTCATTCGAATAAGAAGCTGACACTTGTCAACCTGTGGTTGGCTCTGAGGAAGGAATATTCCTTAGAGTATTCCATTTTTTTTACTATGCATCTAGCCTGCTAACTGTGCATCCTAATCAACCCCTGGTCAAACTGTTGCAAAATTTACCTGTTTGGCATTTCGATCAGAATGTGATATCTCCCTCATACGACATCATTTTTTCAAACCGTTCACATCACTGGAATTAGGAAGACAAGATCCACGTAACCATCCTAGTTTCAACCCAATCCTGTAACTTTGAATTTTGAGAAAAATATATGAAATCTTGATCACTCCTCCCCATTGGGAGGCTTTTGGACCCCAAAAGACTTGATTACCTGTTCAGTAGATGAGGGTACAAATCCCTCACCTTTCCAACCTCCATCCATTTTTCCTTTCTTGGTTTAGTTCCTTTGATCCCAACTCGAAGGTTGTCAACACTTCCCCTCTTTGATGCTCTTTTCCTCTTGTCAAGAATTGTATCTTCTTTGAGCTCATCTAGAAATTCTGGCAAGAAATCGTCAATAGAAGGTAGCTAAACATCACTGGTTGTGATCTGAGATACGTGATACTGCAATATCGCAATCAACAGACAGGAGCGGTAAGTCTTAAAGGAAAAGGGGAAATTTTTACGAAGTGCAATTTGTGAAGAGGTGAAGTACGATAGAGGGAAGTTCATGAAGAAAGGTGGAGGTGAAAATTTTGGTGTTTTGAAGTGTTTTCAAGTTCAAATGGTTGTGATAGTTGCGTAAAGTGAGAAGAAGGGATAGAAGGTGAAATTTAAGGTTTTGGGGAAGTTTTCAAGACTAAAAAGGGAGTGGTAGCTGCGATAAGAGAAAAGGAAGGAATAAAAGGCATAAACACTATGCAGAGGGGTGTAACACTATGTACCAGAGCATAACAAAAGAGATGGAAGGAAGATGGAGGATGAAGCAGGAGGTGTTGGAGATCTTCCCTGGAACTTTAGTATGGATTCCTACAAACAAACCTGTGGATTCATGTATGGAAAAACATAGGAAATGCATGACAAAAATAGTAAACAAAAAACATTTTTTTCCTGTGGGAAGGTCAACCCTGCTCGAAATCTATTGATAGAGATGAGAAGGGAAGTATAGATCCACAAATTTTAGAGTTTTATCCTCTATTCTATTACTCATAAGAAAATTAAAAACTACAACAAAAAACTGAAAGAAAAAACTAATCATCAATGAAACTATTAGAAGCAAGATTAACTAAATGAAAGAAAAAAAACTAGCTAAATGACAGAAAGGAAAGAATGAAAACAAGAAATAAATTTAGGCACATGGGTTGGGCCCTAACCCATGATCCTCGCTCCCTTAAACTAGATCAGTAAAACAACATCTGACTAGATCAATAAAACAACATTTGACTACTTATTACATCCTGAAGGTCTTAACAACAAAAGTCGAATAGCTTGCAACAAAAGTTCTGAACGGAATTGAATTGATGGACCATTCCTAGCTCTAGCTATGCTCTATTTATTCTACAGGGAAGCTATCAAAAAATCCATTGAAAATAGTGATTGAGTCCACTTGACTCCAAGTAAACATAGATTGAGTGCACTTTGTCTTCAGTTGCTTGGCTGCCTCTTGAACTCGAATTGTTGGAGAGAATATTTGGGGTGATTTAGTCCACTTGACTCAAAGTAAACAAATATTGAGTTCACTTCATCTTCGTTTTTCTTGGCTTCCTTTAATAGTTTAGGAGGGTTGACAAACCCCTTGAATATCTCGAATATTTCTCCATAATTTCCTGATATTGTGCTAGTTTTTTCTTCACTCTTGATCTTCCAGTCGAAGGGAGCAAGTCCCTAAATTATCTCCTTCTCCAAATTTGCATAATCTACCAAATATTCTCACAATATTCTACAAAAATAACCAATATTAAGAAAAATATGCAATTACCTTTAAACCTTCCTAAAAAAATACTAAAGCATAAGAAAACACTATTAAGTGTAGAAGGAAATATTTAATATATATTTTCATGTTCATAAGAGAGGTATATGGGAATAATAAAGGTTATATGGGCCTTAATTTATGTCTAATTTAGAGGCCCATCAAGCTTGACATAATGGGCAACAAAGCTTGAAGTGCCTCAACTACTTGAAAAAATTTAAACAATGAAATAGATCAATGGGTTCAAAAATATCAATCAATGTAAAAGAATTATAATTAGGTATGCTAGTGGGAAAATGACTATTTGATTAACATTTGTTAGATCCAGTATTATAACCAGCTTGGTGGCTTGACATATGAGATTCTTGATTCTCGACCAGTTCACTTTGTGTCTGGTTCCATATAATACTAGTATATATGAATGCATGGGAAATTAATAAATTTTTTGATCTTGTAACTATGGGAAACTAATTATAATAACATGTGGACAAAAGGTTAGAAATATATGTCAAGTAAAATCTAGTTTCCATATAAACATAAGGGTTTTGATCGATTAAATGATTTCAGCAGTGAATGCTATTGAAAAGGATTTATTGGCCCAAAACGAAAAAATTTAAGCTTCATAACATTAACAGTAAATATTAGGAGATTATTTTTCACAAAAGCACTTAATATATATGAATTTTTCAGCCAAAGGTGACCTTTATGTTGATAATCCGAATGAGAAGTTTCATAGCTCCGCACATCCATGAAAGATATGCATTCGAATATTGGGATAAATGGAAGAGGTTTACATGAATATGAATTAACTAAAACAAGATCCCTTATTAGATAAAAATCCCAAAATTGAAAATTAGAAAATTTCTCCTGGAAAATCCCAAAATATTTCCAGAATGGGTTTGCATCTAGAGAAACAACTTGGAGAAAATCATGCGAGAAATTTTATATTTGACCTAGCTTGAGGACCCCATCAGGATTGCAAGAACGTAAAATAACCATCAAAGAGAGATGAATTGCCTCGAATCCCTAATAAGTCCTCAAAATTTCAAATGTTGAATAATTATATTTTGGGATCCATGGTAGATCATGCATTGCATGCAGACAAACAATATCAATTATTTGAAAATGATCAATATTATCTAGATGAAAACCATCTACATCACTCCTTTAATCATATTTTTCAACCAAAGGAAATTTATTATTCGTGCCATAATATTATTTTGATTATGTATCTAAGGATGTATCGATTGGATAAATCTCATGAGAAACCTAAATCAAAGATTTATCCTGATACAAGATTGGAAATTACAAGGCAAGGAATGGATGGTATATGATATCATTGCTTTATTCTTCATCATGGATGACCTAACTGCCTTATTTCAATCCAAATTTCATCTCATAAGATTGCAGATTTGAACAACATGGGGCATTTTCATCACAAGTTAACTCTTCACATGTAATACGACATGAGAGATAGTAAGATAAAGAAGAAGATCTTCTTGAAAAATAATAAGATTGGTCGATATACCTGGACATGCATTAATTGGATAGTGGTCATTAAAACTATGATTTTATAATTCATTCTAATGGTTAAGATATTTGATTTCATTTGACTAATTTCTAGGATTACAAGATTCTATGTCAAGCAAGATTGAAGAAAAAAATCCTTGAAATTGAGGACTTTGAAATAGGAAAGATAGATAAAAAGTGTCGTCAACCTTCTAATCCTCTACCTTTTGGATGTGACCACCTTGTACCTAATCACCATTTGGACCAGTAACATGAGAATCCAAAGTATCCAAAGGAATTTCTAGTAGAGCGTATTTATTAGGTGAATCGAGGTACAAAAAATCCATGAGATATAGATGGTAGAGGGTGATAGGTATCCCTTGAAGATAAAACACTTTTAATGGTATCTGATTCAAGACTTCGGTAATCTCTGGTAACCAAGTGATCAATATTCACCCTAGGATCCATGGATTTATTAGAACACAAAATGTTTTCTAGGATGATATCTTGACAATGGGAAGAAAACAAAGTTGCAAGGAGAAGATTAACAATTTGATTTTTTGATTTACCAACTTCAAAAATAGCAATAGAGACTACCTTGTTAGGAAGGAAAAGGGAGGAGAAAGAGGGACAAAAAGGACAATAGGTTCCTCCACCTAGATTAGAGGTGTCAATTGGTTAATAAAATTTGGGAGAGCACCATTACCATTGACCAAGGATTCATATTTACATTGTTTCAATGAGATTTGAGCTAAAAAATGAAGCTTTTCATTTAGGAAACCCCAATCCACCTATTCTTTAGGAGACTCATAACATAAGTGAATAATTTATAAATCAAATCCTCTACTGATTCATCGAGCTTTATTATAAGTTCATTAATCCTTTTATAAACATCTTAGTAATCATACATATCAAAGCCTTGATGAAGCTCCCTGAAAAGTTGATAAAATGAATGAATAGATGCAAATATTAAGGTATGACACCATATTTTAAATCGACCTTCGAGAGTGAGGGTGAATAATATACAAGCAACATCTTCCTAATACAATAATAAAAATAACAAAACTTAAGCAATTTAGATGTATATATGGATATGGATGTTCCACCCTCGACATCAACCTTTAATTGACACAAGTTGTAAATAATATCCATGGGGAGACTGATTTTCTCTGTTAGAAAATCATCGTGAGATTATGATTTGTGAATCATCCATTCAAGATAAGGGATTTAAAACACATTCAATGAGCTCAGCTTTTCATCTGACCCTCCTTTAAGTGCAACTTATTGACAGTGTTGGAAATATGTCAATAGAGGGGACTCCCTGGTATGAAGTATTAATTAGACCTCACATCGTTTGGAGTAGGAGAACCATCTAGATAGTAGGCCTGATAACCATTATTCTTAGGAATTTTCTTAGGCTGCAATTATCAAGATAAGGGATTATGAAAAAAAACTTTGAAATAAGCAAGTAATTTGACACAGTGAGGCATAAAATTGCAATGCATATAAGGTTATTTGATGAAAAGGAAAACTGAGTGAGACTTTAGAAGTTAAATAATAGTACTATCATAAACGAGACACATAAGAGTATGGAAATAATAATTAATTAAATTTTAAAGTATTTCACAAGATAACAATGATCGTAAAATCCAGTAAGAATGGACAATGAACAAGATGCCTGATAAAGCCAACGACATAGTTCATTTTCATTAGTATGTGCTAATATAAACATACATCAAACAGAGTGAAAGAATAATATTTCAATTATTCATTACATATGAATGAAAATGTGTCACCTTTAAGAGCTTCATATATTGAGTAAAAGTCATAGTATGAATGATTAAAATTATGTGACACTAACCCCAATAGTGAAACATTAAGTCACCACTTTATCCTCGAAAGAATGATCTTCTATCCTGTGTCAATCTAGACAAGCCATGGTGAATATTCCAAATTCATTTTCTTGAGCTATGAGGGTGTATTTATAAAAATAAAGGTGACTCTGCACTTCCCATGTTACAATTCGCAAGGAAGATAAGTAAGGGATTGTGAAATTAAGCTTAAAATAGGCAGAGGGAAGACCCTATTATCCACTATAAATATGCAATGCATAGTAGGAGGTAAGACAATAAAAGGTATTGTGAAGTGATGGATTTTAGTGAGTAGGAGAGATAGGTCTAGCCACTTTAACTGCGTAATGAATAGTGATTAAGGGGAAAGATCTAATGTAGCATAGTTAAGGGTTGTAGTGAGATAGATATGGTATTGTTTCCCGCTATAGCTACATAGTTCTCAATAAGGTGCTCCCTTAGTGAAAGGATTTCAAAATTGAATGGTCTAAGCAACATAAGGCTAGGCCACTGTACCTTGAGGATGCACACTTCACCATGAATGGGAGCGAGATTTTGGATTATGTAGTTCTCTTCAGAATTGATGACGAGGAGGCTCCATTATCCACTAGAAATATGATATGTTCAATGGAGGAAATAAGAAGTCTGTCTTTGACACAATTTTCAAGGTTAAGAAAGCAGAGATTGAGGGACTGTAGTTCAATATTACACAATGTGTTTGTGGAATAGGTTTCCCTTAGGATATAAGAGGTAAGCGATTCATCCTTGCTGGATAATAATGTGCACTGTGCTCATTTAATAGCTAAGAGTTTAGCTATGCAATGTGTGAAGACAATGGAAGTCCAAAAATGTCTAAGTATTGGATCAATGGGACAAGATAGAACACATGATAAAAAAAATCTCCAAAACAGAATTACACATATGTATACCATCAAACATAAGCTAAGAGAATGGAAACTACTCAAGGTATACATGCATACTATGAAACGACAACAAAGTGACAGTTATTTCAAAGTGCGACAGTTGAAATGTAGCTTTGAGACACTGATACAAGTTATGACACAAGATTCAACTCCAACCGGAATATGTGCTAATTTTTGGGTGAGTGTCAACTAAAGATGCGTATGATATATAAGATTATATATTGTAGAAGTCTGTACTAGAGCTACCTCTAGTGGTGCACCAAAGTGTAACACATACAAGAGTGAAAAAAATCAAAATAATAGCTTTCAATAGTGAGAATAAGTGAAAACGATGTTTTTAAAAGCTAAATAAAGTCAAAGAGACACATGAAAATTCTAAATAAAGAAAAATAAACACTTGAAAAATTGAAAGCATGAAAAATGATAGCTGTGAATGTAAAATATACACTTATGAAATAAAATTCCCATAAAAGCGACATTTGAGAAACTCACCCAAATGATGGTACATTTACAACTAAGGGTGAGGGTTACTTTCAACTAAAATTGTGCATTCACTATCGACATGGATTGTGTAGTTGTTGTACCTGTTAACTAAGAAAGCATTATCATCAGGGACAATTCAATGTCTGAGAGCTGCACAATATCTACCACTAAATAATGCACAATTAATATTACCAAGGAATCCACAGACACTTTCTTCCAAGAATGAAAAATTCCTAACTTCAAAGGATAAAAATGGACTTCTAAAATTTCTAGAAAGAGTTGTTCGTTTAAATTCATCAAAAATATAATCATGTGTAAGCAAGTGGCTTGAATAGTTAGAATTGCAGAAGAAGTCTTGAACACTTAGAAAAACATCAACCTACCATAAAGCTTCTATGATCTACTTGGAACAATAGATAGTAAGATCACAAGGAGGCTCCAAAATGCAAGTGTAGTAATAAGTCTCGTGGGTTTTTGTCATAATGAAAACACTTGTTCATACATTGGAAACACTCTAACTTCCTGACATAGGTCATCCTTTCAGCACAAATTCTTCATGTTTTAGAAAGTATTGATTTACCATATGGATCGCTAGAACTTTTTCATCTATCCTAGCTATAAGCATAGTCTCTCCTATCACTTTTATCGACTAGACATACTTACAAGGCTGACCATATATCAACTATTTCAATCTAGGAAGAGGATAGTATATATTTTTAAGTTTAATATGATCATAATTTTAGTTCCATATCTAGAGTTTCTCTAATTCCAGCAGGTCTGTTCAACATCTTGGTGGAGTTACTATTGGAACACAATCGTTGATTCACTTCCAACAAGCCTCTTTAGTACCCCAATGAAGTTTCTTGCTTCACCTCTCTATGCAGGATTCCTTTCTCTTATTTCACCCTTTATTTTACTTTTTGTTATGCTCGTTGGAAGTTTATTAGCATGTATATCACTACGGTGAAAGACATATCTTGAATTATTGAGAGAAATAGAGGTTATTCCATTAGAGACTTTTATATACCTATGAAATTAGTATGCTTGATCTTATTTTTCTCCTTTCCCTTCACTACTCGATTAGATAGAAAATAAAAACACCATTCAATTATAATACAGAGTTAAGGAATGAAGCTCCTAAAATAGATATGGGAATTATGGTTCTACTTATAGCTTTCCATTTGAATGAATAGTATTTTCCATTCAGAGATCATTGACCTTAAAAAAAATGCAAACAAAAAAAAGGAAGGGGATCATAGTCTAGCCAAGCATTTCCCTTCATCATAGTCCCCCTTTCAGATCTTTGCCACATTATATTTCTAGCAGAAAAATAATAGATTTCATGCACTGTATTATTAGAAAAAACATGAAATAATGACATGACACAACAAGGAAAACAAAACAATTATGAAACTAAAGTTAAAATGCAAGATGGGAAGGATGAAAATAAATAAATTGAAAATATTAGATACAGATAAAAATGCAAGGGAGATGCAATGCTGAAGAAAAGCTAAAATGTGACTAGACCTACTCCTAACCTAACCGACTAGATGGCTATGGCTAGGTGGATTTAAATTTCCAATGAAACCAAAGAATCTAGTCTTGAACTACAAGTAGAAAGATGCATTCAATTAGTACCAGTATAAAGAAATGTGTAAAAATAAAGATATGATCGTGAATGACTTGTACAAGAAATAGGTCTTTCCTACTAGTAGAAATTTTTCTCATAACAACTAACTTCAACCAATCCGCAACCTTCCCCTTTTTATTAGAACCACAATCGTACACAACTCAAAATTTTCTCGTGAATTTTCCTTCATATATGTTCTCATTCTTGGAAAACGTTAGTAAATATTGAAAGTTATTGTTGATTATAGAGCTTACTAAGCAATATGTTTCCATCCAATCGTAGATTAGACAACGAAATTTGAAACAATCCTTTTGAAAACCATGAAACTCTTAGGAGACTGAACTTTCAATTAGTGCATTTGAATCATGGGGAGAATCTTGCAAAGTAAAGATAACTCGGTCCCATTAAGAAACCTTGTCAAGATAGTGAGGGCCTGACATAACTGTAAGTAACGGTTGAAGTTGCACAACTACTTGACAAGTATTTGAATATTGAATTGATAAATCATAAACATCAATGAATTGAACAAGATCAATCAATGTAAAACAAATATCATCACATATACTACTAGGAAAATGATTATTTGAATGAAAATTTTTAGACACAATGTTATGATCAATTTGGTGGCTTGACATACAATATTCTTCATTCTCGATAAGTTCCCTTTGTGTCAAATTCCCTACCAGACTAGTAATATGAAAGATCAAGAAATTAAACACAATTGTTGGTGTTTAAAATTGGGGAAACCAACTAGTATAGCATGCTAACAAACGGTTAGAAGGATATGTCAAATCAAATCTAGTATCCATATCAACATAGTTGTTTTGATCGAATCAATGATTTGAGCATTGAATGGTACTCAAAATAATTGATTAGGATAGAGAAAAAATTATTAGCTTCATAACATTCAGAATAAATATTTTTTGTTGATTGTTCACGAAAGCACTTAAGAGATATGAATTCCTTAGACAAAGGTGACCTTTATCTTGATAACCATAATGATAATCTGCATAGCTCTACACATCAATGAAAGATATACATTCTTGGGTTCAGCAAAAGAGTTTTACATGAATATGCATTAACTAAAACAACATCCTCTATCTGATCATAGACCTAGTCTTGGAAGTTATAAAAATATCTTGGAAAAAAGCCAAAATCTTTCAAGAACAGGTTTTCACCCTGTGAAACAATGTGGATAAAAGAATTAGAAAAGAAATTCCATAACTGACCTAGTTCAGGGACCCCATCAAGATTGTGTGAAACTTGCGTAACCATCAACAATATTTGAAGTTCCTCCACTCCTTGACAAGTCCTGAAACTATCAAATGTTGAATAATTATTTTTTCAAAGATTATTTAGATCACAAATTGCATGCAGAAAACTACTATCAGTTATTTCCACAATATCGCTATTATCTAGATGGAAGCCATCTAGATAACTGGTTTGATCATATTTTTCAACATGAAGAAACATGTTACTCAAACCATAATATTCTTCTTATTATGTATCTATGTATATATAGATAGGAGAAATATCGTGATCAACTTGAGCTAAAGAATTATTGGGATGAAATACTGGAAATAAAAATGCAAGGAATGGAAGGTATATGATTTCATTTATTTCTTCTTCATCATGGGTGACGTCACTACCTTGTGCCAATCCAAAATTGAGTTCATCGGATTGTAGAATTGAAGAGCATGGCACATCTCCATCACAAGTTAATTCATTATAAGCAGTAGGACACAAGTTATAGTAAGATGAAGAAGAAGGTCAACTAATAAGATCTTCTTGAGAAACCATAAGATTGAATGATATATCAAGGAATTCATCAATGGGGTCATGAGCATTAAAATTATGATCGTTGAAGGGTTTCTGGTGGTTAAAAGCTTTGATTTCATTTGACTAATTTCGGATATCACAAGATTCTAGTTATCCTTATTCAAAATTACAAGACTTTGTACAAAAGTTTTTATTCACCTCATCTAACCTACCAAAACACTATTTCCTAGAATAACTCCAACATATATGTTTCTCACTCTCATAATATAAGAAATACTTTATTATAATACATTATAATTAAAGCATTGGTCCTTTTCAATAAGCTTGGACAATTTTGCTTCGTTAAAACATACTTTTTTACAATATTTTTTTTCTACTGAGAAAAATAAAAAATATCATATATATATATATATATATATATATATATATATATATATATATTAGTTTCACTGATCAATTTTAAATTCAATATTTTCTTCTTCAAATATATATATTTTAATTTCAAATTCATTATAATGTTATAATTATTATTTTTACTTATGATAGTTATAAGACTATTCTATATTATTATGAAATGAAAATAAAACCAAAAAACAAATCTTATATTTTTAATTAATTTTTATTAAACTTCAACTTCATATTATAATTCATGATAATTCAAACATGGTTTTTTTTCAAATAAACTTAGGACAATTTTGTGTGATGGACATTTTTACAATTATTTTTATGTTTACTAAGAAAAAAATTCTAATAAACAAAAATATTTTTTGGCTTCGTTCATTTAATCAATTTAAAATTTAATATTTTGTTTCAAATATTTTTTCTTTTAATTTCAAACTCATTATAATATTATAATTCTTATTTTTATTTATGATAATTATAAGACTATTTTATATTATTGTTACATCAAAATAAAACAAAAAAATTCATATTTTTAATTAATTTTCATTAAACTTCAGCTTCATATAATATTAATTATCATCAAAATCTCGTTTAAAAAATATCTTAATTGAATATTAAAATCAAATAATGACATCTACAATCTTGTAATCTACTGGGTCCACCATATCTATCACTTTCTTAACCTAAAATACATTCCATTAAAAATAAAATAATGTTCCTTTCAAATATTGGCTAAAAATTTTGTTTCTTTGAAACAATTTTATATTAATGGAGACTTTTACTACCACTTTTATATAAAATGCAAATTATTTCAAAACTTCCAAAATATTTATCAATTTCCAAAACATTCAAAATTTAAAAATAAAACAATGTTACTTTCCAATAATGGATAAATATTTTGTTTCTTCACAACAATTATATGCTAATGAAAACTTTTAGGACCACTTCTATATAAACTACACATTATACAAAGTTTCCAAATTTTTTTATCAAATTTCCAAAATATTCGAAATTCAGATTAAATATGACCCCAGAACATCCGATAACATTTGTAAACATTCTACTTCAAACAAGTTTGCAAAACTCCATTGATGTTTATCAAATTTCCAATTTTTTCCAAATTCTGATACTGTGGGTTCCCACGGTATCAGATGACTTTTGTAAAAGTTCTACCTGGAACAAGTTTGCAGAAGAAGACAAGGAGTTTTCAAACAGAAATGCGTGTCATTGAAAAGACATTAGGATCGAAAATCATCGACTAACGCTTAAATCAAATTCTACAACAATTCAGGTATGCCGTGGCACCGGTAGCTTAGAAACCGATGTAGATACTACGCACTAGGCATAGACTGCCCAAAAATAAGCCCATTTTTATCTTGTTCCACGTCCCAGAAAGTTAACTGTCTTCAAAGTTCCACAGGCCCATGGGTTCCACGGAGATGTCAACCTCCTCCTGCGAAGTCGGCATGACCTTCAACGCCAATTCTTCGTCAATGGACGGGATTTCTTCCAAATCCAAGTACTGAACACTATCTGGTTCCGCAAACAGAGATTTCCAAAACGCCGAGTCCTCCGATTTCTGCTGGGAGCCATTTGACAATTCCATGTCAAATACCGAAGACGACTGCGAGGGATGAGAGCGCTCTTCTAGACTATTATTGTGCAGAGAAGGCGAAGTCCCAGGGATTTCGTTCAAGGCATACTTGGAAGCGGCAACCTTGATTTGCTCAGGGGAAGGAGAAAAGGCGGACGGAATGGCGGGCACACAATCGGGAAAGTTCAATTGAGCGTTGGGTCCTCTCAGGCAATACATTGCAGCGTCGAAGGCTCTTGCGGCCTGCTCGGCGGTTTTGTAGGAACCAAGATAGATCTTGTCCCTGGATCTTGGTATCCGAATTTCCGATACCCACTTCCCCCATTCTCGCAGTCGGATTCCCTTAAATTGCCGGGATGTTTGTCCACTAACTTCGTTAGATTGAGCATGGCCATGGTTTTGTTCCTGCGACGGAGGTATCTCCATATTTGGCAACTCAGAAAGCCTATGATGAAAATGGTAATTGAACGATGTATACGTATATGGAAATGTTATTACAAAAACTGGAGGCTGTGGACAGAGCTTACCGAATAGAAAGGCCATTTAGTGCGCCGAAATGAAATATCGTTTCGCTCTATATATATACACCAGTGTATGCAATCAGCAGAGTGGGGAACTGAAATTCTCCGTGTGCTTTCCGTGGGCTGCGCCCTCACCGCTAACCTCAAACTACAAACGGACCCGCCATCATGTTTCATATCGGTTCATGCAAGGAAGGTGGACTTCATTGAATTATAGGCAGAAAATAATTGCCATTTACAACATCTGGACTGTGGTTGAAATTGAACCGGAAATCATCATGTTTCATATTAGTTCATGCAAGGAAGGTGAACTTCATTGAATTATAGACAGAAAATAATTGTCATTGTCATTTACGAAATCTGGAATGTGTTTGAAATTTGAACTGGAAAGAGCTATCGTTGACTCTTTCAAGGTCGGGGAGTATGTGTCATCGACGTTGATATACGGTCAAAAATACTTTTGATCATTGATGGTGTCTCCATTTTACTTTTCGTGAAAAGTTATTTTTTAAAATTTGTTGATTACTGACATTGGTTTACTTTACTAAACCAGTAATGGGAAAATATAAAATACTTAACTACTATCTTTTCAATTTATAAATGGGTTTTGTTAGATTAGGATGAATTAACATCATGATTTATTAATATTATTTACTTGAAAAAAAATTATAATTAGTTTGATATATATATAGTTTTATATTATTCTTTTTTATATCAGTCTAGAATTATTTTAATTCTCCACTTATTAAAGGCTGTAGGAATTAAACTTTTTCAATAGTAATTTTTTTTTCATGTTTTGTACTCAAAAAAATGTTTCTAAGTGGAAAGATTTGATCCTTTTACCAGCTTGATAGATCAGATTGGATATAAATAAAATGCAGGAGTAATTGAAATCAACCCTAAAAATTAATTGCACACTAAAATCATTTTCCACAAATTTTATTTTCCACTTAGTTCAACTCCCAAAATCCTTTTTCGCAATATTATTCCACTCTTAGGGGGTTGTCACAAAGATACTTAATTTGACACTTTATTTTTGTGTTAAATTTATATTTTTGGAGAGAGATGTGATTTTTCATTAGGGTCGACATTGGATTAATTAGATTAAATTTTAAATGTTAAATGTTAAACAATACTTTTACATTTACATTTACTTTTACATGTTTACCTGATATATCAATGCATGTAATGTATTCAAATACAAATTTTCGGGATCCAAATTCATTAAATTTTATAATATTAATATGAATATTATAATTAATAACAATAATAATATTAATATTTTAATATTAATATTAGAGTTAACAACGTTTTTTTGAATGGTAGTAATAATAATTTGGCCTATGGTATTTGGCTCATAGGCTTTACCTAAATAAAACCTCTTTTTTAACCATAAACATAAATATAGAAAAGAGGTTTTATTTATTTACCATACCTCTGATTTATTTATATTTGATTTATTTAACCATATCTCTTTTATTTACTATGGTATTTGGCCCATAAGCTTGGTATATAATTATAGGTTAATTTCTAATCCTATTTTATACATTTTGATTTATTTACCATACCTTTTTCATATTTATTTGTTTACCATACCTCTTTTTTGAGTGTTAGTAACCCTCGTTATATTTTAAATTTATATTTTGTTTATACATAATAATAATTAGATTGATTTTTAAATAGGGCCAACATTAGATTAAAAATTTTAATGTTAAACAATACATTTATACTTATATTTATATTTACGTTTACATATTTATGTGTTTACATTTTTATGTTTATGTGTTTGCACGTGAGATATACCACCATACGTGAGGTACACACATTTTTGGGTGAAGTCTACTCTCATATTTGGTTGAATTTTGAATGCTAAACATTACCTTTATGTTTATATTTATGTTTACATGTTTATGTTTATATGTTTGCACGTGAGATATACCCCCATACTAGTTCAATGTTAAATGTTAATAATTACCTTTATGTTTGTATTTACGTTTACATGTTTATGTTTATATTTACATTTACATGTTTATGGATTTATATGTTTATGCTTGAATTTACGTTTACATGTTTAGGAATTTACATGTTTAGGTTTACGTGCTTGCCTTTTTACTAGAGATATACCCCATACTGATTTTCGTTTTTATGTACTGGGTTCATTGTGTTTGTATTTACGTTTTGTGTTTACGAGTTTGAATTTTTAAGAATAACTATTTTTATGATAAATACCAACTTTTTATTTATGATTACTACTAATACTATTTTAAAACATTTTGTAGACATTAAATTAAAATTCTAGAAACTCAATTTCAAAATAGATACACATATAAACGTAACAAACAAATCCATATAAATTAAATGGTCCGCAACCACATATACATATGGATATAGACAAGTGGAAAGAACATAAAACCATACAAAGAAATTTGAACAAAATGATAAGGAAAATGAATACTTTGTAACCACGTATAGATATGAATATAGACAAGTTGAAAGAACATAAAACCATACAAAGCAATGTGACCAAAATGATAAGGAAAATGAAAATGAGGTACAATATACTCGACAAGAATTATTGTGAGGAAGACATGTGAACACGAGTAGTCACATATACCGAAGAAAGGTTGTAAAGAAAACAAAATAATTGAGAAAATTCACTTCCTAGAGTAGTTTTAAAAAGAAGCATAAAATGTTGTTAATGATTAGAAATATGGACATCTTGGAATATCAAAAATGAATTTTGTTTTAAATGAAAAAATATATCTAGTTCAATGAATGAAATATCAAATGCAATGTTGGGAATATGTATTAATTTTCTTTCCACATTGATTCTAATAAATTTGATAATGAAATTATTCAAAGAATCGGAAATAAATTGTGAGAATGTGTTGATGGTGTTGGAAATCTGCCAACAAAGGGTTCTCCAAGGTATGAATCCCCAATTAGAAAGGTCCAACAACCATTATCCTTAGGGATTTTTATTGGTTGCAATTATCAATGTAAGAGATTATGCAAATACTTTTTGAAACAAGCACGTAGGTTGAGACTGTGAGGCATACAATTTCAATGTATAATAAGTATTTTTCGTGAAAGGAGAAAGAGATTCACACTCTAGAAGAAAATTAATAGTACTATCCTAAAGAATACACATAAGAGTATGGAAATAATTGTCGATTGATCTGCAAAGTAGTTCACATGATAATGATGATCATAAAATCAAGTAAAAGTGAACATTCAACAAGGTGCACACTAAATCCATAAAATAGTTCATTCTCATTAGTATGTCTAAATATAAACATACACAAAAAAACAATGAAAAACTAGTCTTACAATTATTTAGGACTCACGCATGAAAATGTCTGAGAGCTTCATATATTAAGTTAAAGTCACAAAATGGATGATCTCAATGATGTGAAACCAACCCCAAGCTTAATATATTAAGTTAAAGTCACAAAATACATGATTTCAATGATGTGAAACCAACCCCAATAGTGTAACATTATGTCACCACTTGCTCCTCCAAAGAATGATCTTCTCTCATATGTTATGATATAGAAGCCAAGGTGAAAAGTTCAAAGCCATTTTATTGAGCTATGAGGGTGTATTTATGAGAAATGAGGTGACTCTCCAGGTCCCATGCGAATCTTGACCTCCCTCATGAGGGTTGAGCTTATACTATGACTTTTTGAATTCCTATGTAACATTTTAGTTCCTACATGACTTTAAAACATTCTAGTGAATTTTCACATTCCATGTGGGATCCTTGGGCTTCCACAGATTTTACATTTTCTCATTTTTAAAAATTACATAATTATGTTCCATAAGTGATGTGGAAAAGTACATTGAGAGATGTGGCTTTTGTGGTGATAATTTAAGAAGTCATGACATGGTGATTGTGACATAAGACATCATTGTATCAATGCCAAGCTCTCTTCTCATTGTTGCAATTAGTTTGAATTTCTCATGATGGATATTTTCTTCTACTTCATTTTTGTTTTCTAAAGGGTCTAAATAGGTTTTGGAAGGGTCTAATTCAGCATAAGTTTTCATTTGTTTATCTTGGTCCAATATTCCTTCATGTTGTTAATAATATCATATTTGTGTCCTTCTCCATGAATGTCCTTCATGTAACTGTTTCATGCTAACCTCCCTTGAACATCACCTTGCAATGCTAAGATGATAACAGATGCAAATGAAGTCTTGTCATAATAGGCCAACATAAGTCTGAAAACCACCCATTCTACATTTTCTTACTCATAGAAAATGTTCATTATGTTGGGAATACGAGAAAGCGTTTTGAGAGAGAAATTGGGAATTACGTAGTTGGGCTTAACAATGACCAAGGGGTACCCATTTTTCCACTAGAAATAAGTAATGCACATGTTATCACACTCAAAAATTTCAAAGTTTGTTTTGATAAGGTCATCATAGGTTTCATGTTATGTCATGTTGGGTCAAACCTTTGATGAATAATTTACCAAATCATGTTTATCCTATGTCACAAAACCACCATGATTCATGTTATGTCAGTCAACTATAATCCTTGTCTTTTTGTTTTCACACCAATGCCTTCAAATTACAAAAGTGAGCCACTAGTCAGTTTTACATAGTTTCGTAGTGAATTCAGTGCAAAATAAGCAAATTTCGCTATGAAACTGCCTAATAATTTCGTAGCAATATTGAGGATTTCTCAGTTTTTTTACTTTTGAGCAGTCAACTTCAAGGGCATTTTCTGGGCAAACAGATAAATATTTTAAGAAATAGAGAGAGGTTATTTTCAAAAAAATATCGAACAACATTGAACTCTTTCACTTTTCTCAAAGGTGCTACAAATTGGGAGATTCAGGGATGTCTTTCAGCTATATTTTCAGAATGCACAATTTTCCTGTTTTATACATGTTTTTAGAATACAGATTCTGGACACCTGGAGATGGTTTTAAAAATAACAAGATATTTTTTATTCAAGAAATAATGATCTACAAAAACCTCCTTCATTTTTGCAACATATATCAAGGATAGGGAGATAAGAACTCATCTCTGAACCCTATGTTTTAAGAAAAAATAGAGTCATTTTAGTGATGAAAAAACTTGCTAAAGGTGAAAATGGTGTTTTTTGAAGAGAGTAAGAGGAAATTTTGCATGATAATATTTAATTACATCACTTTTCAGACCTACAGATGAAATTTGGAAGAACAAAGAAGATTTTGGAATTTTCTCCGTTATCAAGTAGTTTCGTGGCATGCTCTCGGCTCTAAGGCCAAAACACGCTACGAAATTTGTGAAGATGCCTTTATCCCTATAATTTTTTTTTTTTTGAAGATCCAAGGAGGGAGGTTAATTATCTTCACTGATTTTGACCTGAAAAACATTGTTTCAGCAGCAGAGGTGGTAGAAGGAAAATACAAAGGAAAAAAACAACCTCGCTAGTAAAATACACTACGAAAATTTATGTACATGATTGTTTTAGCAATCAACGTCAATTCTCATTTCAGAGGCAATGAAAAATTATTTTAGAAATTTGAATGAGGTTTTTATTTAGAACAGGTCTAGCTAAAAAAACCTCTCTCAGTTTCTGCAAATCCATCAGGGTTTGGAAATTATATACTCATTTGAAGCCTATTGTTTAGAAATTTCACTAACAAGATTTGGGAAAAAATTGTAAAAATTCGACTTGCAGGAGGTCCAGCTCAAAATCCATGTGGAACAATGACACATTAGCACTCTATTACACTCAAAAAATTAGCTAGTTGCAGTTGATCAGGGTTATTAAATTTATTTGTTAAACTATTAATGAAAGAAGAGTCCATTTTGTATTCAAACTCTGCAAAACATAAATATCCCTAGGAAATCTCCAAGTGATAAAATCATGTTTGAAATAGGTCTCCGAGGTGGGAAGGTGAGGCGAGTAAGGAGGAAAATAATTTTTATGAGTTCTCCTTCTATAAATGAGAGGAGTTTATAGTTAGAAAGGGTTGGGAGATGTTAGTTATGCACTACTATTGTAATCTTTCACTATCAGTAATATACTTTTGTAGCAGCTTGTTTCAGACCCAAGATTCATTTTATGTTCTTATATATGCTTTTTTATCTTAGTCCTCTTGATCTTTATGCATTGTTTCATGTGTAATCACTTGGAATTTATTAATATTCTCCAATTTCATATACACATGTAGTTGTTGTTTTGTCCTCTATGTGTGATTTGATAAGAATATAAGTGCCTTGGCTTCCATGACATTTTTTGTTTTTTATTTAAGGTTTATAGTGAATCCATGAGCCCAATGGTAGAAAATAATTTACATTTTCCACCTACAATCAATCACAATCAAGTTATAGTCATAGAGTTAGCCATCTGGTAGATTTTTCATTTCAAATCCTTTGATAAATTGATAGAGCCCTCTCAAGCTGAAAAGGCTAATATTTAGTCAAAAGCTAGTTTGAAATAGTTACTCCAAGTTGACCATTGGAGTAGCCCAACAGGAATCAATTTGGTGATAACATTATGGCACCATTGCTGGGGACCAAAGATGCAAAATTTTCCCTGGCAAGAATGAAAAAGTTTCAGTTCTAAGGTCTGAGAGCAGCAGACACTTAGACACATATTGGCTGTATTTCGGCTCTGGAGACTCCACACATCAAATAATCAATTGGAGGGTGACTCCACTGCTTGTGGATCAGTAGCTTGATGAAGTTCCAAGATGAGTTCCATTGCAATAATAAATTCCAGGTATTCCACTATGAATCAGTCTCACATCCCTAGTTTTCCAAATCCTATGCCAAAGGTTGATTGGTTAAATGATCTTCCCATATTTAAAAATGAAAAGAAAGAAAATGTTGCTCTTCATTTGGTTAGATTCCGTATGCATGTACACATATTTAAGGTTCAGTTTCCTAAGGATTGTCTCATGACGATGCTTATGGTCACTTTAGAAGGAAAAGCATGGTCTTGGTACAAAAGCATGCCAAATGGTTCCTTATATTTTATTGCTGATTTCCATGTTGCATTTTATGAGATGTATAAAGAATTTCATTCTTCCTTATTGTTTTTCAAAGACTTTTGTAAACATTGTGTGAGTCTTATTGAATATTTGAAGAATTGTTATGAAGATGATGAGTTCATGGATGAGGAAATTTTAGAGGCCCTTCATGACAATCCCTTTCATCACCCAAAATAAAGGATAGCCTCTCTCTTGGATGAAAATGAAACCCAACAGGAGTTTATTTATGACAATCATGTTAAATCCTCTAAGTTTGATGAAAATTTGTGGCAGTCTTGTCAGTCTTTTGATCACCGGGAACATGATAATCATTTCAAACAACAAGAGGAAATACTAGAAGATAATTGCTATAATCCTCAGGTAAAGGAAGAAATTTATTCTTCATGTCATTCCTTGCATCATCCTACATCAAATTAATAAAATTCTGAAAATAAAATTTTAGACAATCAGATGGGTAGGCTTGTTAAATCATATGAAGAGTTACCTTTAGAAAATTTTCTGGTACAGGCTGAGGTAGTTCCTTTTGAAAGTGTCCAAGAGTTCTCCAAGTATTTCTTCCTCTCAACTGAAAATAATGATCAATAGATTTTTCCTTTTTTTATTTGAGAAAGGTCACAAGGGTTATAATGAAGAATATAAGCAAGGAACACCATCGAAGGATCATATTTACTCACACTTTTGTTTTGATCAACAAGAATTATTCATGCATACTCTCCAAGATCCTTTTTGAGCTCTGCTGGAATCTTATATAGGAATGAATTTCAATACGATTTTCAGTTATGTATACCAATTCTGATGGTGTAACAACCTTTCACCTCTCAAGAATCGCTTTATGATCAGACAACTGGAATTTCCATTCCAATCGAGTAATCAACTTCTTTATTGTCCTCATTAGAAGAGTGAGATCACTTGATTCAGTTTTTATGTTGAGCAAGTAGAGTACGATCATTTGTATATTAATAATCTTGAAGATCAAGAATTTTGTCAGTTTCAATTTTAAATTCAACATGTGTACTTTCAGTTCTTTAGTAGTTACCAGTTTTTTTTCAGTCCCAAGGTTACAGGTCGAAACAGGTTGCATGTTTTCATTTGGAAGATGGAAGCAGCCCAATGGAGGTGGCACTAGAACTACTAGTTCTTTGTTGTACCACAGGGGCAAACCATCCCAAGTGGAGCGACTGTTATCACACTCAAAAATTTCAAAATTTATTTTCGTATGTTCATCTTAGGTTTCATGTTATGTCATGTTAGGTCAAATATTTGATGAAGAACTTACCAAATCAGTTTATCCTATCTCAAAAAGCCACCATCAGTCATGTCATGTCAGTCAACTACACTCCAGGCCTTTTTGTTTTCAGCCCAATACCTTTAAATTACAAAAGTGAGGCACTTGCCAGTTTTACACAATTTCGCAGCGAATTGAGTGCAAAATATGCAGATTTCGCAATGAAACTGCCTAATAATTTTATAGCGAATATGATGATTTCTCTATTTTTTACTTTTGAGAAGTCAACTTCAAGGGCCATTTCAGGGAAAACATAGAAGTATTTGAATAAACTGAGAGAGCTTATTGTCAAACACATATCAAATAACATTAACCTCTTTCACTTTTATCAAATATGCTACAAATTGGGAGATTCTAGGATGTCTTTCAGCTCTATTTTCAGAATGCAGAATTTTCCTGTTTTATACATGTTTTTAGAATAAAGATTCTGGAAAGCTGGATATCATTTTCAAAAACCCAAGAGAGGTTTTGTTTTACGACATACTTACCTACAAAAAAATCCTTCATTTTTGCAACATATATCAAGGATATGGAGAAAAGAGCTCATATTTGAACCCTATGTTTTGAGAAAAAACAGTGATTTTAGTGATGAATAAGCTTGCTAAAGGTGAAAATGATGTTTTTTGAAGAGGGTAAGAAGAAAATTTTCATGATCATATTTCATTATATCATTTTTCAGACCTACAGATGAAATTTGGAAGAAAAAATAGGATTTTGGAATTTTCTCCATTATCAGGTAGTTTTGTAGCATGCTTCAGGCTTGAATGCCAAAAAACACACGAAATTTCTGAAGATGCCTTTTTTCCTATAAAAACATTATTTTGAAGATCCAAGGAGGGAGTTTGATGGTATTCACTCATTTTGACCTAAAAAACATTGCTTGGCTAGGAGAGGTGGCAGCAAGAAAATACAAACGACAAAAACAACCTCGCTACTAAACTACGCTATGAAAATTTATGTACATGAATATTTTATTAGGAAACTTAAAGTTTTATTTCTGACCAAATGGAAAATTATTTTATCAATAAGAAAGAGGTTTTTCCTCATCATATGTTGCTCTACAAAAACCTCTCTTAGTTTATGCACATCCATTAGGGTTTCGAAATTATACACTCATATTTGAAGCCTATTTTTCCGAATTTTCACTAACCATATTTATGAAAAAATTGTAAAAATTCGACTTGGAGGAGGTTCAACTCAATAGCCACGTGGCATAATGACACATCAACACTCTAGTAAACTCAGAGAATTAGTTGGTTGTAGTTGATAAGGGTTATTAAATTGATTTTTTGAACTATTAATGAAATAAGAGTCCTTTTTGTGTTCAAACTCTGCAAAATATAAATATCCCTAGGAAGTCTCTAAGTGATTGAATAATGTTTAAAATAGGTCTCTAAGGTGGGAATTTTTGGTGATTAAGCTGGAAAATCATTTGTATGAGTTCTCATTCTATAAATGAGAGGTGTTTTAGAGTTAGAAACGGTTGGGAGATGTTATGTATGCACTACTATTGTAATCTTTCACTATCAATAATATACTTTTATAGTAGCTTGTTTCAGACCCAACATTCATTGTATGTTCTTATCTATGCTTTTTTATCTTATTCCTTTTTATCTTTATGCAGTGGCTCATGTGTAATCACTTCGAATTCAGTAATATGCTCCAATTTCCTGTACACATGTAGTTGTTGTTCTATCCTTTATGTGTGATTTGATAAGAATATAAGTGCCTTGTCTTCCATGACATTTGTTGTTTTGTAATTAAGGTTTATACTCACTCCATCAGCCCAATGGTAGAAAATCCTTTACATTTTCAACCTGCAATAAATCACAATCAAGTTACATTCATAGAGTTAACCATCTAGTAGATTTTTCATTGCAAATCCTTTGGTTTTCAAGCTCCTGTGGTTATTGTTTATTGAAGAGTTTGCTCGATTATCCACAGTCTAACGAAACACTTCAAACTCTTCAGTATGCAAATCCTTTGATAAATTGAGAGAGCCCTCTTAGCCTGAAGAGGGTAATCTTCAGTCAAAAGTTGGTTTGAAATAGTTACTCCAAGTTGACCATTCCAACAGCCCAAAAGGACTCAATTTGGTGATAACAAGACAATTATAGCTGGATCCTTCAAGGCTATGTGTAGTGGGGAATTCGAGGTGACATGGATGATGAGCTTGTTTACTGAATATGCACAATGCATAGTGCTCAAGGAAGAGAAGACATGGATTGTACAGTTAAGCTTCATAGGGATTGAAGGATAACCCCATTATCTAGTATAACTACAAATTACATAGTAGGAGGAAAGATAGGACAAGGTATTAAGTAGTGAGGGATTTTAGTTAGCAGGAGAGATATGAATAGCCTCTATAACTTCAAAATGCACAGTGCTTGAGGAGAAAGATCCAGGATTGCATAGTTAAGATTTGTACTGATCTATATAGCAATCTACTACCGACTACAACTACAAAATGTGAAATAAGTGGCTCACTTGGTGAAGGGACTATGTAGTTGGCCATTATAGCCAACAAAAGACTCAATCAATATACATTGAGGAGGCTAAATTTACCATGTACTGGAGAAAGCTATTGTTTTGTGCATTTCTCTTCAGCCATGATTAGGATGAGGCTCCACTATCAACTAGAATTATTTTATGTGAAATGGAGGTAAGCATGAGTTATTCTTGGATGCAATTTTCTATGGTAAGGAGGAAGAGATTGAGGGATTGTAGTTTAAGATTGCATAATATGTTTCTAGAATAATTTCCCTTAAGGATAACATAGTGAATTTTTTTAAGAGGTAAGTGATGAATCCTTTCTCACTAATAATTCGCAATGCAGTCATTCAATATCTTAGAGTTTAGGTATGCAAAGAGTGAAGATAAGGGAAAGCGCCAAAGTGACTACGTTTTGGATCATTGGAACAAGAGAGAACACATGATGAAAAAAAGTTCCATAACAAATTGAAACTCATGTATATCATTAAAAAAATGCCAAGGGAATGAAAAATACTCAAGATCCACATACATACAATGAAACAATAGCAAAAAGACACTTATTTCTAAGTGTGACAGTTGAAACATATCTTTGTGACACTTAAAATACATTTTACGGCACAAGAGTTAAATGCAACTAGAAAGTGTGGTAAGATGTGGTAGAGTTTCCAACACACATTCTTATGATGTATAAGATCATCTAATGCATAAGTGTGCACTAGAGCTTCCCCTAGTGGAGCACTAAAGTGAAACACATGCACAAGCTAAAAAAATAAAAAGTGGCACTTGCAACAATAGGAATAAGTGAAGATGGCAGTTACCAAAAGCTAAAGAAATAAAAAGTGCCACTTGTAATAGAAAAAGAAAACAAAATTTACATTTGTGAAAGTGAAAGCAAGAAAAAATTATAGTCACAATAGTGGAAGGAACACTTATGAAAGAAAAAGTGATAGTTGAGAAACTCACCCAGATGATGGTAAATTTTCATCTAAGAGTGAGGGAGAATGTCAAGATAAATCATGCACTCGCTGGCCACATGGATTTCATATTCATTATCCCTTTCAACAGCAAAATAAATATCATTAGGGAATGTTCACTGTCTAAGATCTATGCAATGTCTTCCACTAAATATCGTGTAATTACCACTACCAAGGACTTCGCAAAGACTCTCTTCTAAGAATGAAAAATGTCCATCATCAAAGGATATACGTGGAATTCTAAGGTTCATATAAATAGGTGCACTTGTAAATGCATCAGAAAACTAAGAATGTGTACGCAGGTGGCCTAAATAGCTAGAGTTCAAAAAAATACTTCAACAATCCAAATTCAAGTGTAGGAAAATTTTTGGAGGGTGTTTGTTGTAGCAAAAGCACGTGATGAGACACTATAAGAACTACAAGTTCTCCTATTAGGTATTCCTTTAACCATGAAGTATTTCTCTTTTATGAATTTTTGATTCACCATTTGGATTCCCCATTTATTTCAAATATAATTATAGTATCTCCTATCCCATTTATCTACTCAAAACTTTTACAAGGAATACCATATCTAAATTGTTTTGATCAAGAAAGAGGATAGTATATATTCAAGAGTTCAATATTATATTTTTTTTAGCTCTATCCTTGTTGTTGATCTGTTGGAAGCATTCCTATTCAGTATCACGACAGAGTTAGTATAGGAACAAAAGCACCACTTCAATTCCAACGAGGTTGTTTAATACCCCATTGAATTTTATTGCTTCACCTCTCTATGAAAGAATCCTTTCTCTCCTTTCAGCCTTTATTTTGTTTCTAATATTCTCATTGGAATTTTATCACCGCTCATATAACCAACGTGGAAGAGGGATCTTGGATTATTGAGATCGAGAGAGGTTATTCCTTTAGAGGGTTTTATAAACCTCTGAAATTAATATTCTCGCTCTTAGTTGTATCCTTTCTCTTATTTGCTCGACTGGATAAACAATTAAAACACCATTCAATTACCATATCGAGTCAAGGAATGAAGCTCCTGAAAAAGCTACGAGCATCACGGTTATTATTATAGTTATCCATTTGTATGAATCCTATTTTCCATTCAGACATCATTTAACTTAAAATATATGCAAACACAAAAGAATAAGAGGATCATAGACTAGATAATAATTTCTCATCATTACAATTTCCCTTCAAAATATTTGCCACATTTTCTTTCGAGTTGAAAAAGAATAGTTCTAATTCACGATATTATTAAACAAAATAATATATAAATACCTAACGCAATAAGGAAAACAAAGAAAGAGAAAAAAAATATGAGATTAAAATAAAAGGTAAATATAGGAAGGAATAAAATAAAGTGACTCCAAATAATAGATAAATAAAAATATGCAGGGTAGATACAATGAAAAAAAGAAGCTATAACAAGACTAGACCTAGTCCTAACCTAACCAACTACAAGGTTAAGGCTAAGTGAAGTGAAATTTCCATTGAAATCAATTAATCTTCTCTCGATGTAGAAGTAGAAAGATGAAAAAAATTAGTACCAATATAAAGCAATGTGAAAAAATAAACATATGATCATGGATGACATGTACAAGAAATACAAGGTCTTTCCTACTAGCAAAAAGATGTGACATAATAACTAAATTTAACAAATATGTAGCCTTACCTTTTTTATTAGAACTACGATCATACAAACCTTCAAAGCTTCTCATGAATCTGCCTTCATCCATTTTCTCATTCTTAGAAAACATTAAGGAATATTGAAATTTATTATTTATGACACAACTTGCTATGTAATATGTTTCCAGCTAATCATAGATTCGATCATGGACTTCAAAATTATCCTTTTGAAAACACTAAAACTCTTGGAAGAACCAACTTCGAATTAGAAAATTCAAATCATGGGAAGAATAATGCAAAGAATAGATAACTTGATCTCATTTAGAAATCTTTTCAAGATAGTGAGGGCTTGACATAACCATTAACAAGGTTGAAGTTCCTCAACTACGTGACAGGTATTTGAACAATGAAATATTTAAATGGGTTCAAAAAAACCAGTCAATGTAAAACAAATTTCATTAGATATGCTAGTGGGAAAATGATTATTTGATTGACAGTTTTTATATATAGTGTTATGATCATCTTGGTGGCTTGACATACAAGATTCTTTATTCTCGATTAGTTCACTTTCTGTCCAATTCCATATAGGACTAGTAATATGAATGCATGGTAAATTAATGAAATTTTTTGGTCTTGTAAATCTGGGAAAATTATTAGAATAACATGTTGACAAAAGGTTAGAGATATATGTCAAATCAAATCTAGTATCCATATAAACAGAAGGGTTTTGACTGATTAAATCATTTGAGCATGAAATGTTATTGAAAAGGATTTTTTAGGCCAACATGAAAATTATTAGCTTCATAACATTCACGGTAGATATTAGGACCTTCTTATTCACAAAATCACTTAACATATATGAATTTTTTGGCCAAAGGTGACCTTTATCTTGATAATCTGAATGAGAAGCTTCATAGCTCCAAAAATCCATGAAAGATACATTCTGATATTGGGTTCAGTGGAATAGGTTTACATGAAGATGAATTAACTAAAACAGGATCCCTTATTAGATCACAAGCCCAATATTGAAAATTATAAAAACTCCCTTGGAAAATCCAAAAATATTTCAAGAATGAGTTTACATCTAGTGAAACAATGCGGAGAACTGAATCATGTGAGAAATTTTATATATGACCTAGTTCGAGGACCCCATCTTGATCATGGGAACCTAACATAACCATCAATGAGAGATGAAGTGCATAGACTCCCTAACAAGTACTAAAACATTCAAATGTTAAATAATTATATTTTGAGATTCGTGTGAGATCATGAATTTCACGTGGATAAATAATATCATTTATTTCAACATGATCAGTATTATCTAGATGGAAACAATCTACATCACCCCTTTAATCATATTTTTCAACCAAAAGAAACATATTTTTCACCTCATAAGATTATTCTGATTGTGTATCTAAGGATGTATAGGTAAGAGAATCTCATGAGAAACCTGAATTAAGGAATTATCCTGACCCAAGATTGTAAATTACAAGGCAAGGAATGGATGGTCTATGATTTTATTGATTTATTCTTAATCATGGATGACCTCACTGCCTTGTGTCAATCCAAATTTCATCTCATAAGATTGTAAATTTGAAGAGTATGGGTCATTTTAATGACAAGTTAATTCATTACAAGTAATATGATATAAGGGATAGTAAGCTAAAGAAGGAAGCATTAATGAGATCATGGTCATTAAAATGATTATTGTCTAAGGCTTTCTACTGGATAAGAAATTTGATTTCATTTGAATAATTTCTAGGATCACAAGATTCTAAGTCAACCAATATTGAAGAAACAACATCTTGAAATCGAGGATGTTGAAATAGGGAAGACATATCAAAAGTGTCGTCACCCTTTTGCTCCTCTACCTTTGGAATGTGACCACCTTGTACCTGATCACCATTTATACCAATAACATTAGAATAAATATTATCTAAAGGACTTTCTAGTGGATTTCATTTACCAAGTGAATCGGGGTACAAAAATCCATGAGATGTAGATGATAGATGTCCCTTGAAGAAAAATCACTTTTAATGGTCTCAGATTCAACACTTTGGCAGTATTTGGGAACCAAGTGATCAATATTCACCCCATGGATTTATTAGAACACAAAAAAAAATCTAGGATGACATCTTGACCATGGGAAGCAAAAAGGGGTGGAAGGGGAGGATCAAAAATTTGATTTTTTAATTTACCAAGTTCAATAATAGCACTAGATACTAACTTTTTAGGAAGGAAAAGGGGGGAGAACAAGGGAAAAAAGGGATAATAGGATCCTCATCTGATATTAGAGGTTTAAATTGGTTAATAAAAGTTGGGAGAGAACTATTAGCCAAGGATTCATATTTACATTTTTTCAATTATATTTGAACCAAAAATTAAAGATTTTCATTTAGGAAATGCCAATCCAGATATTCTTTAGGAGAATCATAACATAAATGAAGAATTGATAAATAAAATCCTCTACTAATTCATTGGGCTTCACTCTAAGCCGATTAATCCTTTTATAAACATCTCGATAATCATACTTATCAAAGGCTCGATGAAGCTCCTTGAAAAGTTGTCAAACTGAATGAATAAACAAAAACAGTAATGTATCACACCATAGTTTAACTCAGCCTTCAAGAGTGAGGGTGAATAACATAAAAGCAACATATTCACAATCCAATTCATAAAAATCACAAAAATTAAATAATTTAGATGTATACTTGGCTATGGATGTTCAACCCTAGACATCAAACTTTAATTGACACATGTTATAAATAACATCCATGGGGAGAGACCGATTTTATCTGTTAGAAAAGTGTTCGGAGATTATGATTTGTGAATTAGCCATTCAATATAAGAGATTAAAAACACACTACGCGGTCTCAAATTTTCATCTAACCCTCCTTTAAGTGTCACTCCTTGAGAGTATTAGAAATCCATCAAAAAAGGTGGTCTCCCTAGTAAGAAGTATTAATTATACCTCACCTCATTTGGAGTAGGAGCACGATTTGGATAGTAGGCCCGATGACCATTATTTTTACAGATTTTATTGGGTTTCAATTATCAACATAAGGGATTTTTCAAATATTCTTGTAAATAAGAAAGTAATTTGACACAATGAGGCATAAAATTGTAATGTGTATAATGTTATTTCATGAAAAGGAAAACAAAGTGATCCTCTAGAAGAAAAATAATAGTTCTATCATAAAAGAGACACATAAGAGTCTGGAAATAGTCATTTATTAAATTTCAACATAGTTCAAAAGATAACGATCATCATAAATCAAATAACAATGAACATTGAACAATATGCCTATTAAAGCCAATGAAGTAGTTCATTTGCATTAGTATGTGCTAATATAAACATACATCACGTGCAATGAAATAATAGTCTTGCAATTATTTAGGACATATGAATGAAAGCGTGTCAGCTCCAAGAGCTTCATATATTGAGTGAAAGTCCCAGTATGCATGATTAAAATGATTTGACACTAGCCCCAATAATGAAACATTAAGTCACTACTTTTGCATCCAAAGAGTGATCTTAACTCCTTTTTCAAGCTAGGGAGGCCAAGGTGAAAAGTCCAAAGTCATTTTGTTGAGCTATGAAGGTGTGTTTATAACAAAAAGGTGACTCTCCACTTCCCATGTTACTCATGAACTCCCTCATGACTCTTTAACTTCTACTATGACTTTTCCAATTCCTATCTCACCTTTGAGATATTACACAATTGTAGAAAGTTTTGGTGAATTTTCACATTCCATGTGGGATCGTTGGGACTCCATACATTTCACATTTTCTCATTTTTTAGAAATTGCATAATTACATTCAACAAGTGACGTGGAAAAATACATCGAAACATATGAATTTTTTAGTGACACTTTGAGAATCCATGACGTGGCGAAGGTGACATAAGACTTCATTGTATAAATTCAAATATATTCTCTTTACTGCTATGACCTCTACTTATTGGTGAAGAATTTTTTCTTGTACTTCATCTTCACCCTCCAAAGGGTTTGGATAGGTATTGGAACCTACCTATTCAGCATGAATTTCCATTTCTTTGTCATCGTCTAAGATTCCTTGAATCATGTCCTACATAATATGATATTTGTGTATTTTCTCTACGTCTGTCATTCTTGTAACCATTTCTTCCTAACCTCCCTTGAGAATCACCTTGCCATGTTGAGATGATAATACCTCCAAATTAATCCCATTCATGAAAGGCTAACATCAGTTAGAAAACCACATATTCTAAATTTTTTTACTCATGAAAGATGTTGATTGTGATGGGACAATGGGAGAGGCTTTTGAGAGAGTCAAACTAGGAATCACACAGTTGGGATGAACTGTGATGAATGGGTGACCATGTTTTCCACAAGAACTACACAATATGCAATAAGGGGAGGCTCCTTCAAGGTCACATTGGGAAATTTTTGGTGATAAGGGTGATGATATTTTCACTTAAGATGTGTAGTGAACAATGTGCAAGGAGGAGAAAGAAGGTATTTTTCAATTTAGCTTCACACAGATAGAGGGAAGACCCCATTATCCACTAGAACTATGCAATTCACAATAGGAGATAAGACAATAAAAGGTATTCTGAAGTGATGGATTTTAGTGAGAAGGATAGATATGAATAGCCACTTTAACTGCGCAATGCATAGTGATTAAGAGGAAAGATCCAATATTCAAAATTTGAGGGTCATAGTGAGATAGAGAGGGTCCTATTTCCCACTATAACTACACAATTCTCAAAAAGTGGATCACTAGTGAATGGATTGTGTAGTTCATTAGTATAAGCAACATAAGGCTAGGTCATTGTACCTTGAGGATGCTCACTTCACCATGAATCAGAGAGAACTTTGGACTATGTATTTCTCTTCATAAATGATGAGGAGGAGGATCCACTATCCACTGCAACTTTGATATGTTCAATGGAGGAAAGTAGAAATATGTCTTTGAAAATATTTTTAAGGGTAAGCAAGAAGAAACTAAGAGATTGTATTTCAAGATTACACAATGTGTTTTTGTAAAAGGTTTCCCTTAGGATAACACAATCGGCAATTGTAAGAGGTAAGGTATGCATCCTTGTGGGCTAATAATGCACAATGCACTCATTCAGTTGCTGGGATTTTATGTATGCAAAGTGTGAAGACACGAGAAGTCCAAAGATGTCTAAGTATTGGAGCAATGGAACAATAGAGAACAGATGATAAAAAAAATCTCCAAAACAGATTTAAACATATGTATACCATCAAATACAATTGAAGAGAGTGGAAAATAGTCAATATCCACATGCATACTATTAAACGACAAAAAAGTGACAGTTATTTCTACGTGTGGCAATTGAAATGTAGCTTTGAGACACTTAGAATACAAGTATGACAGAAGAGTCGAATGCAACCAAAATGTATGCTAAGTTGTGGGTGAGTGTCTACTGAATATTCTTACGATATATAAGATTATATAATGTAAAAGTGTGTACTAGAACTACATCTAATGGTGCACCAAAGTGTAACAAATGAATCAGTGAAAAAAATATAAAGCAGAACTTGCGATAGTAAGAATATGTAAAAACGACATTTTCAAAATCTAAATAAAGTGAAAGAGACACATGAAAAAGAAAAAGAAAAAATCGATGCTTGAAAATTTTGAAGCAAGATAAAATGATAGTCACGAGAGTAAAAGATACATTTATGAAAGAAAAAGCCCAAAAATGTGACAATTGAGAAACTCACCTAAATGATGGTACATTTACAACTAAGAGTGAGAGATACTATCAACTGAAATTGTGCATTGACTATCCACATGGATTGTGTAGTAATTCATGTCAAATAAGAAATCACTATCATCAGGGGCTACGCAATGTCTGAGAGCTGTACAATATCTACCACTAAATACCTCACAATTACTATTACTAAGGACTTCACATACACTGTTTTCCAAGAATGACAAATTCCTAACTTCAAAGGATAGAAATGGACTGCTAAGCTTGCGTCTTCTTGTAAATGCATAAAAAATCAAAGCATGTGTAAGAAAGTGGCTTGAATAGTTAGAATCTGAGAAGATGTCCCCAACACTTAGAAACACATCAACGAACCATAAATCTTTTATGATCTACATGGAACAACATATAGTAACATCACAAGGAGGCTACAATATGCAAGTTTGGTAATAAAATTGGTGGGTTTTTGTCACAATGAAAACACTTGTCAATACACTAGAAGAACTCCAAATTCCCTACTTAGGTCCTCCTTTACTCACTAAAACTTCTCTATCCTAGCTATAAGCATACTTTCTCCTATCACCTTTATCGACTAGAAAATTTTTCAAGGCCTACCATATCTCAATTATTTAAGTCTAGGAAGCGAATAGTATATATTTGCGATTAAGATGATGATAGTTTTAGTTCCATATCTAGTTTTTCTCTACTACCAACCAACTTTGTCAACACCATGGTGAAGTCACTATACAAATACAATCATTACTTCACTGCTAGCAAGCATATTCAGTACCCCAAGGATGTTGTTTTCTTCACCTTTTTATGCAGGACACTTTTCACCAATTTAACCCATTTTTTATTTTTTATATGCTCGTTGGAGGTTTATTAGCAGGTATATCTCTAGGTTGAAATATGAATCTTGAATTGCTAATATAAAGAGAGGTTATTCATTTAGAGATTGTTATATACCTCTAAAATTAGTATACGTGATATTATTTTTCTCCTTTCCCTTCACTACTTGATTGGATTGAAAATAAAAATACCATTAATCACCACACTGATTCAAGGAATGAATCTCCTGAAATAGATATGTTCATCATGGTTCTACTTATAACTTTCCATTTGAATGAATCATATTTTCCATTCAGAGTTCATTCACCTTAAGATATATGTAAATGAAAACAATGAAGGGGATCAAAGACTAGCCAAGCATTCCCCTCCATCAAAATTCCCCTTTCAAATATTTTCCACATTGTCTTTCGAGCAGAACAACAATACTTTTCATGCATGGTATTAGTAAAGAAAACATGAAATAACTACATGGAACAACAAGGAAAAAAAAAATTATGAAACTAAAATTAGAGGCAATACGAGAAGGAAGAAAATAAAGAAACTGAAAAGGTTAGATCAAGAGACAAATGAAAGGGAGATGAAATGCTAAATTAAAGCTAAAAAGTGACTAGACCTACTCCAAACCTAACTGGCTAGAAGGTTAGGGCTAGGTGGAGTGAAATTTCTAATGAAAACAAAGAATCTACTCCTGACCTGCAAGTAGAAATATGCAGACAATTAGTACCAGTATGAAGAAATGTGTAAAAATAAAGATATGATGGTCAATATCTTGTACAAGAAATAAAAGGTCTTTCCTACTAAGAGAAATTTATGCGATAAAAACTAACTTCAAACAATCTGCAACCTTCCAGTTTTTATTAAAACCAAAATCACACATAACTTGAAAGTTTTTCATGAATGTTCCTTCATCTATGTTATCATTCTTAGAAAACACCAATAATGATTAAAATTTATTATTGATTATAGATATTTCTAAGAAATATGTTCCATCTAATCATATATTAGATCATGAAATTCAAAAAAATCCTTTTGAAAACCATGAAATTCTTGGGAGATTGAATTTTCAATTTGTCCATTCGAACCATGGGGAGAATCTTGCAAAGTAAAGATAACTCAATCCCATTAAGAAACCCTATCAAGATTGTGAGGGTCTGACATAACTATAAGTAATGGTTGAAGTTACACAACTAATTGACAAGTATTTGAAGAATGAAATGATAAATCATAAACATCAATGGCTCCAACAATATCAGTCGATGTAAAACAACTATCATCATATATACTACTAGGAAAATGATTATTTGAATGACAACTGCTAGACAGAGTGTTATTATCATATTGGTGGCTGGCTAATCTAGATTTATGCAGGAATGAAAAATAATACACATATAACCATAAATAAAAATATGTAACAAAAATAACACTTCATTTAATTAATATCAAAGAACTGAAATTTGCTTAAAGACGTAATGGAAATAAACTAGCTATGGCGCTGGTAGCGTATCTCTTAGAAGAGATGTGGTGGCTAAAGGCCTTTGAGATGTGTTCCAATGAGGCTTGGGGGCCTATTTACTATAGAGAAATCATGGAAAACCATAAATAGCAAAAAACCTAACCCTAGGAGATGAATTGCCAAAACTATGGGCCCCGTACGGGTAAATTGTTGTTTCAACTTCTCGGGGCTGTAACTTTGGCATACTATCTCCGTTTGACGCACACGATACATCATTAGAAAGCTCCATATGAGTAATAATACTACTGACTTAAAATATCAATTCTCGAGAAAAATCAGATTTTTTGAGGGCGCGATGCCCAAAAAAAGTCGTTTAGGGCCTCAAAACGGCTCTAGAAGTTCAGGACCCGAAAAAATGATAAAAATAGTAAGTTGTACCAAAAATGAAAAAATAAAAGAGACAATGGTGGGGCCCTAAGTGAATAAGAATGTGGACACCAATTTCCACCTGGATCATTCCTCCCCCCTTAGGAAGCAATGGTCCCCATTGCGTGGAGTTCCTCCATTAGATGAGGAAACTTCTGCTGAACTTGGTCCCTAGTGAACCACTTGCCTTGGTGTAGGAATTGGCTAGCTTTGACAACCCGATACAGTTAGTTATTTTGTTGGCTAGCATTCTTGATTTTCATGTCTATGATCTATGGTGGCCTATTGCATGCAGTCTAGGTTAACTCTGTCGGTATGAGTTGTTTTGCAATGTTAGAGGTGTCCAGTAGAGGTGGGAAGTAGGGATGAAGGCAGTCCACATTGAATATTTGGTGTAGAACAAGGAATGGTGGAATAATGAGCTTGAAGGCATTGCTACCTACAGCCTTGGTTATGGTGTACAACCCATATCGAAGTGGGCAAAGCTTTCGGTGGGGTCCAGTGGGGCGCTCCTTCTGCAAATTTAGCCACACTTTATCACCAACCTGAAAGTTATGTGGCACTTGATGTGAATCATGGTGTTGCTTGTAATTAGCATTGGCTCTATCCAATATGTCATCAACCTATTGGTATATGTGCTGAATTCGCTCGATGAATATTTTTGCTTTGTTAGCTTTAGACTTGAAATGAGTTGAAACGGACTAAGTAGCCGCAAATGGCATGGCTACGTCAATGGGACATAACGGATGCAATCTGAAGCCCACCTAAAATGGTCTGTAGTTGGTTGAGCTGTGGAGAGCCCGATTATAACTATGTTTTACATATGGGAGGCTCTCATCCCATGTGCGTGGATGCTTTTAATTGTACGTGTGTAGAATGTGTACAACCATCATGTTGACGACCTATGTCTGGTGATTAGTTTGGGGATGGAAAGCTGTGGACTTGGTGAGCCTGGTGTCCAGAATTGACGAAAGGATGGACCAGAATGTGCTGAGGAACCTACTGTCCTAATATAATATGATAGACTTTGGGATCCCAAAGTGTACCCACACTCGTTCAAAGAAGAGTTTAGCAGTGGCTTCTGCCATGATATTCCTCTTGCAGGCCACCATAATGTCCATCTTCGAGATTATATCGATGACAATGAAAAAAAATTCGTTTCCATGCTTAGTAGAAGGAAGGACCAACATGTAATCGATGGAGATGGATTCCCAAGATCGACTAGGGGTATGTAGCATATTATAGAGGCCTTGCTTCTTGATGGTTGGTTTGCAAATGGCACAAGTAGTCCAAGATCTGATGTACTTCTTGACATCTTGTCTAAGGTTCGACCAATAGAAATACTTCTGCAGTACTACCATTTTTTCTCGACTGCGAAATTCCGAGCGAATCGACTTTAGTGTTCTTCTCATATCATCTTGGCACACTTGCTTGAAGGAACACAAAGGTGTCCTATGTGATATAATAGTGCATCTTGGAGGTGAAAATTTCGAATTTGCACACCCCCCAATAGTTCCTTGTATTTGTGGTCGAATTCTAGATTGCTCTTGTAGAGAAGTGGCCAATTGGATGTCTCATGCCCACAAGAATTGAGAATGGTGGTTAGCACCATGGTCATTGGTCGGCTGAGGCAGTCTGCAACATTATTGGTTCTACCTTTCATGTACTTGATGTTCAAATGAAACAGTTGCAGATATGTGGACCACTTCTAATGACGATCGTTTTGCAACTTCCCTTCTGTCTTTATGAATTGTAGGGGTCGGTGGTATGTGTGAATGATTTTTTCCTTCCCCAGAATGTAATGCATCCATTATCGACAAGTCTGCACAATGGAATACATTTCTTTCTCATAAGTGGGATACTTGCGAACTATGTCGGACAATGTATCACTGTGAAATGCCACTGGATACCCTTGTTGAGTAAGAACTGCCCCAATAGCATAGTCAGAGGAATTTGTCTCGATCTCAAATGGTTGTTGCAAGTCTAGTAATGTGAGAATTGTGGCAAAACAAAGGCGATGTTTCAATTCTACGAATACCTTCTAATGAGATTTCGACCAAAATAATGTTTCTTTCGCTCCTCCCTTGGTGACTTAACTCAAGGGCCAAGTGATATGAGAGAATCCCAACACGAGCCATTAGTAGAAATTAGCACAACCAGAAAGATGTGAAGCTCTGCTAGAGTGGTTGGGGTTTCCCAATGCTGAATGACTTGGATCTTTGTTAGATCCACATGCACCCCACTTTCATCAATAATGTATCCCAGATATTGAACCTGGGTCATTCCAAAAGTGCACTTCTTCAAATTGGCACACAACTTGTGTTGCCCTAGTGTTTGTATGACTTGTCGGATGTGGTGGAGGTGCTCTTCCCATGTCTGGATGAAGATCAAAATTTCATCCAACTACAACACTACAAATGAGTTGGTGAATGGCCGCAATATGTCATCCATCAACCTCATGAAGGTTTCGGGAGGATTCGTCAGCTCGAAAGGCATGACCAACCATTTTAAAAGGCCCTCCTTGGCTTTGAAGGTTTTCTTCCACACATCAAAGGGCTCGATTGGTACATGGTGATACCCAGACTTCAAGTTGATATTGCTAAAATATTTCGCCCCTTTCAGTTGGTCAGAAGTTCATCAATCCATGGGATCGGGTACCTATACCGAATAATGTCTTTGTCAGCACCCGATAGTCAATACAGAGTCTCCAAGTGCCATCCTTCTTCTATACCAACAGGATCAGGCTCCCATAGGGTGATGAACTTGGACAAATGTGATCTTTCTGCAGTAACTTCTGAATCTGCCTCTTGATTTCATCATTATCCAGAGTAGCGTGTCTATAGATCGGTCCATTGGGTAGCGGTGTAGCTCAGGTCAGATCAATGTGGTTTTTTACCAAACAGTGTAGAGGAACCCTTGTGGGTGAGGTGAATATGTCCCCATAATCCTCCACAACCTTGTACATTTTTTGTTTTCGTGTAGAGGAGCCCTGTCTGGAGGTTGTGGCCATAGTCTTCTTCTTGCCCTGGGGGTGGATCATCAGGAAAACAAATTTACTAGTTTAGGAAATGAGCTTACTACATTGTTTTGCAGTAACCAGAGAGATAGCGGCAAGTGGTGGTACCTTTGTTATCCTATACAACTTATTTCCCAAAGTAACAATAACGACACGAGGCTGGGAGTCATACACATCATGTCACTTCCATAAGTATGGTTGGCCTAGTAATACATCAGAAACATCAGGAGGAGCAATGTCATATAATACCTCATTCGTGAATGGCTTGATGCTATAGGGAAGGTGGCATTGCTGGCTGATGAGAATATCCTGTCCTTGGTGAAGCCACCCAATGGTGTGTGCCTGTGGATGTGGTGTGCTCGGAAGGCCCAACCACTTCACTATGTTTGTTGAAATGAGGTTCTTTTGGCTAACATTGTCGACTTTGAACTATAGCAGGGAACCGTTAAACCACATCCGAGACTAGAAGAGACTCTCTTCCTCCTTTGGATCTTCTGGTTCCTCCTAGATATTCACAGTGGCAACCGTGGCATTAGGCTCTCCATCAATAATATGTTTCCCTTTGTCATTCCCCTTCTCAGGGTTTGATTCAGAGTCAGAGTATGCATCTAATTTAGAAGCTGTCATCTCAGCCACAATTGACTACTTGGCCCAAAACTCACTTGTGTTGTGAGTGGATCTCTTATTGAACTCACACCACTTTCTTGTGTGTTTCTTTGGCTTTGCGGTGTTTTTCTTTTCTTGTGGCTTTGCCATTTTGCCTTGGGCTGGAATGCCTTGGATTTTTCCTTTTTTTTGTGGTTTGGGGGCCCCTTTCCCTTGCTTTTGATTCATAGATCCAAATTCTCGATTCGTTTTTTTTGAATTTCTTCTCAATCTTGGCAGCATACCGATATGTCATAACAAACGAGGAGATGTCAAGGAACTCCAATTCCTCCTGAATGTATCTACCCAAACAACTTCGATACATTAGCACCAAAATTTTCTTTGAATATTTGATACCCAACTTTGTGTGTAGCGTATGGAATAGATTCGTCACCTCATGCACATCCTAATCCCTTTGTTGCCGCAGTGTAGTCCATTGTATGTACTTGTCTTCATAGCTCCCCACTAGATAGTATTGTTCCTTGATGGTGTCTCGATAAGAATTCCAAGTCGTTACGACTGAGAAAAGAGAGGGTTATGTCTCGTCGTTTTTCTCACACTAGGTTTCCCACAAGTCCTTGACATGGCTAGTAGCTTTGAGCAGTGCAAATATAATCCTCTCCCGGTCGGAAAAGTCATGAACCGAGAAATATCCTTCTAATAGAATCAACCATCTATATATGGAATATGCATCTATTTGACCCTTAAATTTAGGAATGACAAAATATTCTTGTACCTTAAAGGGAGTCGTGCCTCCAGAGTGGCTGTTAGATGCAGCTGTCCTGCCGGTGGGTAGTCGTTGAAGGATCTAAGCAAAGTTATCTATCACCGTGTTCATTTGGTTTTCGAGGGCCTCCTAGAGAAATATTTTGATAGGATCTCCTACTCCCTTAACTTTCTTTTCATCCCCCATGGGAGACCATCGGGGTTTGCGAGGCTGATCTTGCAAAGGTTCAACAAAATCAAGCCCTAACTCCTTATACCCCGACCTCCTTATGGACATGCAAATAAGGATCGAGAAAATGCAGACCACTCTGATACCACTAATCTGAATTTGTGCAGAAACGCAAAAAAATACACATATAACCATAAATACAAAGATGCAGTGGAAATAACACTTCATTTCATTAATATCAAAGAATTGAAATTTTGTTACAGAAAGAATGGAAATAAACTAGTTATGGCGCTGGTAGCTTATCTCTAAGAAGTGATGTGGTGGCTACAGGCCTCTCAACTATGTTCCAATGAGGCTTGACAAAATATTTACTATAGAGAAACAATGGAAAACCCTAACATCCAAAAACCTAACCCTAGGTGATGAAGCACCAAAAATATGGGCCCCGATTGGGTAAATTAGTGTTTCAACTTGATGGGGCTATAACTTTGGCATACTATCTCCATTGGATGCACATGGTACATAGTTATAAATATCTATCCGAGAACTACAAATTCTGACCACGAATATTGATTTTGGAATGAAATCATATTCGCCGAAGGCGCGATGACCAAAAAGCGTCGTTTACGACCTCAAAACGGCTCAGGAAGTTCAGGACCTGAAAAAATTCTAAAAATAGTAAGTTGTACCGAAACTAAAAAACTGAAAAAGACAATGGTGGGGCCCTAAGTGGAATAGGTGGGTGGCCAGCAATATGCACCTGGATCATTCCTCCCCCCTTAGGAAGCAGTGGTACCCATTGCATGGAGTTCCTCCATGAGATGAGGAAACTTCTACTAAAATTGGTCCTTGGTGAACCACTTGCCTTGGTGCACCAGTAGGCCAGCTTTGACAACCCGATACATTTGGATTTTCTGTTGGTGAGTTTTCTTGATTTTCATATCCATGATACAATATGTGGTGGCCTGTTCCATGTAGTTTGGGTTTAACTCTGTTGGTGTGATTTTTTTAGCAATGTCAAAGATGTCCAGTAGAGGTGGGAAATAGGGACGAAGGAAGTCCACATTAAATACTGGGTGCACACCAAGGAATGGTGGAATAATGAGCTCCAAGGCATTATTCCATACAACATTGGCAATGGTGTACGTCCCACATTGGGGCGGACGAAGCTTGTGGTGGGGTCCAGTGAGGCGCTCCTTCTACAAATGCATCCACACTTTGTTGCCCACCTGGAAGTTCTGTGGCACACGATGTTGATCATGTCGTTGATTGTAAGTAGCATTGGATCTGTCCAATATGTCATGAACCTGTTGGAAGATGTGATAAATGCGCTTTATGAACTTATTCCCTTTGTTAGATTTAGACTGGACATGAGCCGAAATGGCCTAAGTAGCCGCAAATGGCATGGCTAGGTCAATGGTACATAGTGGCTAGAATCTGAACCCCACCTAAAAGGGGCTATGTCCATTTGAGCTTTGGACAGCCCAGTTATAACCGTGTTGTACATAGGGGAGTCTCTCATCCTATGTGCATGGATGCTTTGAATTGTACATGTGGAGAATGTGTACAATAATCCTATTGACGACCACTGTTTGGCCATTAGTTTGGGGATGGAAAGTTGTGGACTTGGTGAGCTTGGTGTCTAGCATTGACTAGAGGCTAGACCAAAATGTGCTAAGAAAACTATTGTCCCAATATGATATGATAGAATTTGGGATCCCAAAGTGCAGGCAGGCCACCATAATGGCCATCCTCGAGAATCTATGGATGACCATGAAAACATAGTCATGTCCATGCTTAGTAGAAGGAAGGCCTGACATGTAATCCATGGAGATGGATTACCAAGTTCAACTAGGGATAGGTAGCGGAGTATAGAGGCCTTACTTCTTGATGGTCGAATAGGCAATGGCACAAGAAATGAAGGATCTGAAGTACTTCCCCACATCCTGTCGAAGTTTCGGCCAATAGAAATACTTCTGAAGTACTGCCACTGTTTTCTCAACCCTGAAATGACCAGCGAGTCGACTGTAGTGTGCTTCCCATATCATCTTGACATGCTCGCTTGAAGGAACACGAAGGTGTCCCGGGTGACATAACAATGCATCTTGGAGGTGAAATTTTTAAACTTGTGTACCCCCAAGAGTGCCTTTTATGCGTGGCCGAATTCTGGATCGCTCTTGTAGAGAAGTTGGAAATCAGAAGTCTCGTGCTCACAAGAGTTGAGAATGGTGGTTAGCGCCACGATCGGTGGTCGGCTGAGGCAGTTTGCAACATTATTGGTGTTAACCTTCTTCTACTTGATGTTTAAATGAAATTTCTGTAGATATGTGGACTACTTCTGATGGCGATCGTTATGCAACTTCCCCTGTGTATGTATGAACTGCAGAGGTCAGTCGTATGTGTAGATGATTATTTCCTTCCCCATATTGTAATTCTTCCATTGTCGACAAGCCTACACAATGGAATACATTTCTTTGTCATAAGGCAGATACTTGTGAACTGTGTCGGACAATGTCTCACTGTGATATGCCACTGGATGCCCTTGTTGAGTAAGAACTACCCTAGTAGAATAATCATGGGCATCTGTCTCGATCCTAAATGGTTGTTTGAAGTCTGGTAATGTGAGCACTAGGGCAGAATAGAGGCGATGTTCCAATTCTTTGAATGCCTTCTGTTGGGATTTCAACCAAAATAATTTTTCCTTCACTCCTCCCTTGGCGACTTGACTCAAGGGCCAAGTGATATGAGAGAATCCCAGCATGAACCGGCGATATAAATTAGCAAGACCTAGAAAGCTGCGAAGCTCTATTATAGTGGTTGGGGCTAGCCAATCGTAAATGACTTGGATCTTTGTTGGATCCACATGTGCCCCCATTTCATCAATAATGTATCTCAGATATTGAACCTGGGTCATGCCAAACGAGCACTTCTCCAAATTTGCACACAACTTGTCTTGTCGCAGTGTTTGGAGGACTTGTCGGATGTGGTGGGGCTGCTCTTCCCAATTCTGACTAAAGATCAGAATGTCATCCAAGTACACAACTACAAATGAGTTGGTGAATTGCCACAAGATGTCATTTATAACCCTCATGAAGGTTGCGGGAGCATTTGTCAACTCGAAAGTCATGACCGACCATTCGAAAAATGCCCTCCTTGGCTTTGAAGGTCGTCTTCCACACATCACCGGGTTCGATTATTACCTGGTGATACCCAGAATTTAAGTCGATCTTA
This sequence comes from Pinus albicaulis, assembly GCA_034641835.2. Classification (NCBI taxonomy): domain Eukaryota; kingdom Viridiplantae; phylum Streptophyta; class Pinopsida; order Pinales; family Pinaceae; genus Pinus; species Pinus albicaulis. Next base: position 1,215,934,431 of record CM076579.1, read on the forward strand.
CTAAAATATTTCTCCCCTTTGAGTTGGTCCAGAAGGTCATCAATCCATGGGATTGGATACCTATTCCAGACAGTGATCTTGTTTAGCGACAAATAGTATATGCAGAGTCTCCAAGTACCATCCTTATTTTGTACCAACACGGTCGGGCTCCCACAAGGGGATGAACTTGGCTAGATATGACCTTTCGGCAGCAACTCCTAAATCTTCCTCTTGATTTCATCTTTCTCGACAACAGAGTGCCAATAGATTGGTCCATTGGGCAGCGATGCACCTGGGGTCAGATCGATGGGGTGCTTGACCTGACAATTTAGAGGAACCCCTCTAGGTGAGGTGAAGATGTGCTCGTACTCCTCCATAACCTTTTCCATTTTTTGTTGTCGTGCATAGGAGCCCTGTCTAGAGGTCTTAGCCACAATCTTCTTCTTGCCCTGGTGGAGGATCATCACGATAACAAATTTCATGGTTTCGGAAATAAGCTTAATGCATTTTTTTTGCAGTAACCAAATAGATAACAGTAGGCAATGGTACCTATGTTAACCTATACAGCTTATTTCCCAAAGTAAAAATAACAGTGCGAGGTCGGGACTCATACACATCATGTCACTTCCACAAGTATGGTTGGCCTAATAATACATCAGAAACATTAAGTGGAGTAATGTCACATAATACCTCATCCATGAAGGGCTTTATGTTATAGGCAAGGTGACACTACTGGCTCATGCAGAGATCACATCCTTGGTGAAGCCAACCGACGGTGTATGACTGTGGGTGTGTTGTGGTCGAAAAGCCCAACTGCTTCATGGTGTTTACTGAAATCAGGTTCTTTTGGCTCCCATTATTGATAATGAAATGTAGCATGGAACCATTTACCCACATCTGGGAGTGGAAGAGACGCTCCTCCTCCTTTGGATCATCCGGTTCCTCCTTCTGGATCTTCACAGTGGAAATAATGGCATTGGGCTCCACATCAATAATATGTTTCCCTTTGTCATTCCCCTTGTTAGGGTTTGATTCAGAGTCAGAGCATGCATCTAATTCAGAAGCCCTCATCTCAGCCACCAGCGGCTACTTGGCCCAACACTCACCTGTGTTGTGAGTAGAGCTCTTATGGAACTCACACCACTTTCCCATGTCACTCTTTGGCTTCGTGGTGTTTTTCTTTTATTATGGCTTTGGCAAGTTTTCTTGGGCCGCCATGCGTTAGCTTTGTCTTTTGTTCTGCGGATTTAGGGCCCCTTTCCCTTGCTTTTTGATTCGTTGATCCAAAGTCTCTCTTCTTCTATTTGAATTTCTGTTCAATCTTGGTAGCATACCGATATGCCGTACCAAGCGAGGAGATGTCGAGGAACTCCATTTCCTCCTAAATGTATAATTGCAGAACAATTCGATACTTTAGCACCAAATTTTTCTCCGAATCTTTGATACGAAACTTTGTGCTCAGGGTATGGAATGGATTCACCAGGTCATCTACATCTTGATCCCTTTGTTGCCGCAGCGTGGTCCATTGTATGTACTTGTCCTCATAGCTCCCAACTGGATAGTATTGTTCCTTGATGGCATCTCGGAAATAATTCCAAGTTGGTATGACTGAGAATAGAGAAGGTTATGTCTCGTTCATTTTCTCACAGTAAGTTTCCCACCAGTCCTTCAGATGAGGGGTGGCTTTGAGGAGTGAAAAAATAATCTTCTATCGGTCAAAAAAGTCATGAACCAAGAAATATATTTCTAATAGATTCAACCATCTTTCTACGACATCTGCATGTATTTAACCCTCAAAAATTGAGAATTTGAATTTTTACTTGTACCTTAAAGGGAGTTGCACCTCCGGAGTTCTTGTTGGATGTGGATGTGCCACCAGTGGGCATTTTTTGAAGGATATGGGTAATGTTATCCATCATCATGTTACTTTGTTTTTTTGAGGGCCTCCTCGATAAATATTTTGATAGGATCTCTTGCTCCCTCATCTTTCTTTTCATCCCCCATGGGTAGTCATCGGGGTTTGCGAGGCTGATCTTGCAATGGTTCAACCAGATCGAGCCCTAAATGCTTATACCCCGACCTCATTGGGGACATGCAAAGAAGGATCAAGAAAAAGGAAACCGCTCTGATACCACTAATATGGATTTATGCAAGAATGCAAAAGAATACAGATATAACAATAAATACAAAGATGTAGCAGAAATAACACTTGATTTCATTAATATCAAAAAACTGAAATTTTCTTTGAGACATAATGGAAATAAACTAGCTAGGTCACTGGTAGCTTACCTCTGAGAAGATATGTGGTGGCTACAAGCCTTTGAAATGTGTTCCAATATGGCTCGAGGGCCTGTTTATTACAGAGAAATAATGGAAACCCTGAACATCCCAAAACCTAACCCTAGGTGATGAAGTTCCAAAACTATGGGCCCCGTTTGAGTAAATTGGTGTTTCAAGTTCCCAGGGTGGTAACTTTGGCATACTATCTCTGTTTGAAACACATGATACATCGTTAGAAATATCTATTCGAGGATTACAACTGTTGGCCACAAATATTTATTCTACAACAAAATCATATTCGCTAAAAGGCGCGATGCCCTAAAAATGTCGTTTAGGGCCTCAAAACGGCTCCAAAAGTTTAGGACCCGAAAAACTACTAAAAGTAGTAAGTTGTGCCAAAACTGAAAAACTGAAAGAGACACTAGTGGGGCTCCAAGTGGAATAGGTGTGTAACCACTAGTATCCACTTGGATCATATGCATACAATATTCGTGATTCTCTACAAGTTTCCTTTCTGTCCAATTCCAATCCAGACTAGTAATATGAAATATTAATAAATTAAAGATAATTGTTGGTGTTTTCAATTGGGGAAACCAATTAGGATAACATGCTAAAATTTTTTTTTAAGGATATTTCAAATCAAATCTAGTATCCATATCAACATGGGTGTTTTGATCTAACAAATGATTTGAGCATTTAATGCTACTCAAAAGAATTGATTAGGTTAGAACGAAAATTATTAGCTTCATAACATTCACAATAAATATTTGGTTTTGACTATTCAAAAAGGCACTTAAGAGATATGAATTCTTTAAGCGACGGTGACCTTTATCTTGATAATCATAATGAGAATCTTCATAGCTCTCCACATCAATGAAACATATACATTTTTGGGTTCATTGAAAGAGGTTTACGTTAATATGAATTAACTAAAACAACATCCTCTATCTGATCATAAACCAATCTTGAAAGTTATAAAAATGTCTTGCAAAAAAAAAAAATCTTTCAAGAACTCGTTTTCATTGAGTGAAACAACATGGATAAAAGAATTAGGCAAGAAATTCCACAGGAGACCTAGTTCAAGGACCCCATCAGGATTGTGAGAAACTGACACAACCATCAACAATATTTAAAGTGCCTCAACTCCTTGACAAGTCCCAAAAATTTCCAACGTTGAATAGTTATATTTTGAGAGATGATTTAGATCACAAATTGCATGTAGACAAGTAATATCAATTATTTCCACAAAATCTGTATTATCTAGATGGAAGTCATCTAGATCACTCGTTTGATTATATTTTTCAATATGAAGAAACATATTGCTCACATCCTAAGATTCTTGTTATTATGTATCTATGTATATATACATAGGAGAGATATCATGAGTGACATGAGCTAAAGAATTATCAAGATGCAAGACTAGAAATAAAAATGCAAGGAATGGATGGTATATGATTTCATTGATTTCTTCTTCATCATGGGTGACCTCATTGCCTTGTGCCAATCCAAAATTAAGTTCATCATATTGATTTGAAGATCGTGGCACATCTTCATCAAAAGTCAATTCATTATAAGTAGTAGGACACAAGTGATAGTAATATGAACAAGAAGTTCATATAGTAGGATCTTCTTGACAAACGATAAGATTGGCTGATATACCAAGGAATTCATCAATGGGATCATGGCCAGTAAAATTATGATTGTTGAAAGGTTTCTCTTGATTAAAAGCTTTGATTTCATTTGACTAATTTCTAAGATCACAAGATTCTAGTTATCCTTATTCAAAATTAGAACTCTGTGAACTCCAGTTTTTATTCAACTCAACTAACTTGCCTTACAACTATTGCCTAAAATAACTCCAACGTATATCTGTATCAGTCTCAGTCTCATAATATAAGAAATACTTTATTATAATTCATTATAATTAAAACATTGATCCTTTTCGATAAACTTGAAAAAATTTGCTTCCTAAAAACATAATTTTTTACAATATTTTTTATGTCTACTAAGAGAAAAGATAAATCTAATAGAGATCAATAATTTTTAACTTCACTCCTTTGATGAAGTTAAAATATAACAATATTTTTTTTTGAAAATATATGTTACAATTCTTATTTTTATTTATGATAATTATAAAACTATTTTATATTATTATTAAATAAAAATAAGCAAAAACAAAAAAAAATCTCATATTTTTAATTAATTTTAATTCAACTTCATATTATAAATCATTATAATTCAAACATTTCAAATAAACTTATGATAATTTTGTTTCCTTAAAACACTTTTATGGTGATGAACATTTTTACAATTATTTTTTTATGTTTACTAAGAAAAATAAAAAACTAATAAAAATAAATAATTTTTAGATTCATTCATTTTGATCCATCTAAAATTTAATAATTTTTTTTTCAAATATTTTTTCTTTTCATTTCAAACTCATTGTAATATTATAATTCTTATTTTTATTTATGATAATCATAAGGCTATTTTATATTATTGTTATATAAAAATAAAATTCATATTTTTAATTAATTTTAATTAAATTTGAACTTCATATAATATCTATTATCATCAAAATCTCATTTAAAAAATATCTTTATTCAATATTAAAATCAAATAGTGACATTTACATTCTTGTAATGTACATATCTATCTATCAATCTCTTAACATAAAACACACTATTAGATATAAAAGAATGTTCCTTTCAAAATACTCGAAAGATTTTGTTTCTTCAAAAAAAAATTATGTTCATGGAGACTTTTACTACCACTTTTATATCAACTACAAATTATTTCAAAACTTCCAAAATATTCCAAATTGAGAAATAAAATAGTGTTCTTTCCAAATATTCGCTATAGATTTTATTTCTTCAAAACAATTTTATACTAATAGAAACTTTTAGGACCACTTCCATATAATTATAAATTATTTCAAAACTTCCAAAATATTTATCAACTTTCTGAAATATTCCAAATTCAGAAATAAAACAGTGATCCTTTCAAATATTTGCTAAAATTTGTATTTTCTTTAAAACAATTTTATACTAACCAAAACTTTTAGGACCACTTCCATATAATTACAAATTATTTCAAAACTTCCAAAATATTTATCAAATTTCCAAAATATTCCAAATTCAGATTTAGTATAACCCTAGAGTATCCGATAAGATTTGTAAACATTCTACTTCAAACATGTTTGCAAAACTCCTTTCATATTTATCAAAATATTCCAAACTCTGATTTAGTAGGACCCCACAGTATCAGATGTCATTTGTAAACATTTACTTGGGACAGGTTTGCAGAAGAAGACAAGGAGTTTTCACACACAAACGCGTGTCACTGAAAAGACATTAGGATCGAATATCATCCACTAACGATTAAATCAAGTTCTATGGCAATAGTGCGATAATTTAGATATTCCGTGGCACTGGTAGGTTAGAAACCGATGTAGGTATTACGAAGTGGGCATAGACTGCCAAAAAAATAACTCCATTTTTATATTCTTCCACGTCCCAGAAACTCAACTGTCTTCAAACTTCAAAGTTCTGCTGGGCGTCATTCTACTATTCCAAGTCAGATACCGAAGACGACTGCGAGGGATGTGAGGGCTCTTCTATACCATTACTGTGCAGAGAAGGCGAAGTCCCAAGAAGCGGCAAACTTGATTTGCTGAGGGGAAAGAAAAAAATCGGACAAGTTCAATTTAGCGTTGGGCCCTCTCAGGCAATACATTGCAGCGTCGAAGGCGGCCTGCTCGGCGGTTTTGTAGGAGCCAAAATGGATCTTGGTATTCGAATTTCCGATACCCACTTTGCCCCCATTCTCGCAGTCGGATTCCCTTAAATTGCCGGGATGTTTGTCCGTTAGGTTGAGCATGGCCATGGGTTTGTTCCTCCGACGGAGTTATGTCCATATTTGGCAACTCAGAAACCCTATATGGTAATTCAATGATGTATACGTATATCACAATGCTATTACAAAAACTGGAGGCTGTGGACATTTAATGCCGAAATGAAATATCGTTCCCTCTCTCTATATGTACACCACTGTATGCAATAAGCAGAGTGAGCAAATGAAATTCTCCGTGTGCTTTCTGTGGGCTGCGCCCTCTCGGCTAACCTCAAACTACAAAGAGACCCGCATCATATTTCATTGAATCATAGACAGAAAATAATTGTGATTTACAAAATCTGGAATGTGCTTCAAATTTGAACCGGAAACCTCAAACTACGAACAGGCCCGCCATCATGTTTCATATCAGTTCATTCAATGAAGGTGAACTTCATTGCATTATAGACAGAAATAATTGTCATTTACAGAATCAGGAACGTGCTTCAAATTTGAACCGGAAATTGCTATCTTTGACTCTTTTAAACGTCGGGGAGTATGTGTCATCTACGTTGTCATACGTCAAAAATACCTTTCATCATTGATGGTATGTCCATTTCACTTTTTATGAAAAGTTGTTTTTTAAACTTTGTTGATTAATGGCTTTAGTTTACTTGACTAAAGCAGTAATGGGAAAATATAAAATTCTTAACCACTGCATTCTTAATTTATAAAATAAAATTCTTACCTTAATTTATAAAATAAATTTCTGACCACTGAATTTTTAATTTATAAATGGGTTTTGTTAGATTATCATGCCTTAATATTATGATTTATCAATACTATTTACTTTTAAAAAATTAAAATTTTTACATATATTTTTTTCATAAACATTTTTTTAATTAAGAATATAATTAAACTAGTATTTATGGTAATTACTTTGATGATAACTGTCAATTTTATATTTGTGATTATTGGTCATAATATTTTATAATATTTTGTAGAGATAAAATCTCCATCATCTATTTAATACTTAAATTAAAATTTTAAAAACTTAATTACAAAATATATACACATATAAACATAAAAACCACACCCATATAAATTAAATGGTTGGTAACCACAGATAGATATCAATATACAACACATTGAAAGGACATAAAAGCATATAAAGCAATGTCATCAAAATGATAAGGCAAATGAAATACAATATACTACACAAAAAATCTTGTGGGGAAGACATGTGAACACCAGCAGTCACATATACCAAAGAAATGTTGTAAAGAAAATACATAAGAATTGGGAAAAATCACTTCTCAAAGTAGTCTTACAAAGAATCCCAAAAATGTTGGTTAATGATTTCAAATATGGACATCTTGGAATATTGTGAAAAATGTATTGTGGGTTAAATGAAAAAAAATCATAGTCTCATTAATCAAATATCAATTGTACCTTGGGAATATGCATTGATTTTCTTGCCACATTGATTCCAATAAAGTTTAAATGCAATTATTCAAAGAATGGAGAAGTAACTTGTGATAATTTGTTGACGATGTTGGAAATTTGCCAACAAAGTGGGTCTCCCTTGTATGAAGTATCAATTAGACCTCACATCGTTTGAAGTAGGAACCCCATCTGGATAATAGTTCTCACCACCATTATTCTTAGGGATTTCCCTTGGCTGCAAATATTAACAAAAAATGTTATGCAAACAATCTTCAAAACAAGCAAGTTGACATTGTGAGGCATAAAATTGAAATGTATATAAGGCTCTTTAACGAAAGGGAAAATATATTGAACTTCTAGAAGAAAATTAATTTACTATCCTGAAAAGGACACACAAGAGTATGGAAAGCATCGCTGATTAACCTACAAAGTAGTTGATGTGAATGGAGAATGTTAATAATGCTCAGTTAATTCCCCTTTCAGATTTTATAAACAATGTATTATATTTTCTTAAGGGTTCAAGTTCTCTTGCAAGTCATTGAGTCTCATGAATGTTTTTTATGGTAATTTTATGAAAAAATTAACATAAAATAAAGGTTGAACAAAAACAGATAATAGTACAATACATCACAATACAAAACATCAACACAGGAATTTCATGGAGTTCACCCCTCTTGGGCTACATCTCCTAGCTCCAGCTTCCATGGCTTGGGCCTCTATATTAGTATTAAATATGCAAAATTTCATGTCTAAAAACTTTTCTACTCCTGAAACTACCACCAATGAGTCTAGAATGACCAAAAATGGTCGTCTAGCCTTTTTTTGCACTTGATTTTGTCGAAAACACCAAAATTTATGACCTTTTTATTTTTTCCTACAATTTATGGCCTAAATTGAGCTAAATGGAGATAAATCCGATTAGTTGGCACTAAATTGGCAGTTCCACAGATTTCATAGACTGCCAAACTTATCATGTTTAATTTAATTAAATGTGCATTACGCTAATTAAGTGTAGTTAGTACCTAAAACCTGCGCTTAGTGCGAAATATGGATTAGCGCAATAATTATTGATTAACATTAATTAATGGGGGTTTAATTGTTTAACTCCACCATTAGAGTTTATTCCTTCGGTATTTCTGCCAATGTCGCGGGCTATGGTCACATGGCTTGGGGCTGGCCCCCTCTCCCTCGCCGGAAAACCTTTGAGAGTTTAAATATATGTGCGATGGTATATATAATAATAAACAATGTATGGTGTATTGGTAATAGGTGTGTTTGTTGCGTGGGAGGTTGCAAGGTCGAACCCCAATGCCTAAACTCGGTATTAAAGCCAAAAATTTTGTACCACACTAGCATGGACGGGCGGCGGGGGGAGGGGGAGGCACATGGCAGCCCCACGCTCTACCACATGTCCTCTTACCATTGGTTCAAATTTAAGCCAATATAAAAATTCCAAATAACCCCACAATTCAAGCAATCGTACTCTACCACATAACAAGTTGTTAATCTCCAAAGGACTTTGAACAAACATTGACCCTACCTAGTCATCATGCCATGTGAGTAGTACAAACTGCTGACAGGGCTCCCTGTCACGATTTTATTTCATGTTTCTGTAAACGGACAAAAATCATTTTCGGAAGCATACGGAGTCCATTTTTCAGAAAATGAAGTGTGTGAGATTCAAAATGATGAGCACTACACAGTCACTTAACTTTTGCCTCATTACCAGAACTTTTCTATTTTAGCATAAAACTGAGAACTTCATCATTCCTCTCGACTAGAAGCCTTTAGGACCCCAAAAGATCTTTCATTACTAAACATGTGGATGAGGGTATAGTTCCCTTACCCTTCTAGTCTCAATCCACTAGAATTTTCCCAATTTGAACAATTGGAGTTTTTCATAAAAACTAATCCTTTTTCTTGATTCTAGAGACCCTGTCTTGTTTTTGTAGACATCTTCATGCTAAAATTTCCTTAAATTTGTAGAATAACAAGTTGTCCTTGAAGAAAAAATCTTGTTCCCACCTCAGTCATTAATCAAAGGAAACTTGAAAATCATCTAACCTCGAACACTGTCGATGATAGGCCTCTAAATTAGACATAAATTAAGGCCCATATAACCTTTCTTAGGCCCACATACCTTTGTTATGTGCATGGAAAGATATATTAAATCTCTCCTTCTGCACTTAATAATTTTTTCTTATGCTTTAATATTTCTCAGCAAGGTTTAAAGGTAATTTCATATTTGTGCCTAATATTGGTTATTTTTGCAGAATATTCTGAGAATATTGGGCAAATTATGTAGATTTAGATTATGCCTTGCACGATGGTAGGTTAAGGCAGAGGATGCGTGTAATTGCAAAACTGGTTTTCACCCCTCCTGGTATCCTTTTAACTCTTCACATCGGAATTGATGTCACCTTCCTTCTTCTACTTCTACCTGCGTCCTTCTCCATCAACGTTTAATTCTTCTATCCATCTGCTGTGTGTGAGTAGTTGGAATTAATATTCCAACATTTTCACCCATATTTATCAAATTTCCAAAATATTCCAAATTCTAATGGGCACTTTTAAACATTCCAGAAGGTACAAGTAGACGAAGAGTTTTGACACACAAATGCATTTCATTGAAAAATAAATAGGATTGAATATCCTCTACTAATGATTAAACCAATTTCTATAGCAATAGTGAGACCATTCAAAATTTCAATGGGCACTTTTAAGCGGTCTAGAAGGTACAAGTAGACGAGGAGTTTTGACACACAGATGCATGTAATTGAAAAATCAATAGGATCGAATATCCTCCACTAATGATTAAACCAAATTCTATAGCAATATTGCGACAATTCTGGTATGTCGTGGCACTGGTAGGTTAGAAACCGATGTATATACTACGGACTAGGCATAGACTACCAAAAAATAATTCCATTTTTATGTTGTTCCACATCCTAGAAAATCAACTATCTTCAAAGTTCCACAGGAGTATGGGTTCCCCAGAGATGTCAACCTCCTCCTCCTGCGAAGTCACAATGAGCTCCAACGCCAATTCCTCGTCAATGGATGGGATTTTTTTCCAAATTAAGGTACTGAACACTATTTGGTTTCGTAAACAAAGAATCCCAAAACGAGGAGTCCTCCGATTTCTGCTGGGTATCATTCGACAAATCCATGTCAGATATCGAAGATGACTACGAGGGATGTGAGGGATCTTCTATACTACTATTGTGTAGAGAAGGTGAAGACCCAAGGATTTCATTCAAGGAAGACGGAATGGCGGGCATAGAATCAAGAAAGTTAAATTTAGCATTGGGCCCTTTGAGGCAATACATTGCAGCGTCGAAGGCTCGGGCAGCCTGCGCGACGGTTTTGTAGGAGCCAAGATAGATCTTGTCCCTCGACCTTGGGATCCGAATTTCGGATACCCACTTCCCCCATTCTCGCAGTCAGATTCCCTTAAATGGCTGAGATGTTTGTTTGCTAACTTCATTAGGTTGAGCATGGCCATGGGTTTGTTCCTGCGATGAAGGCATCTCCATATTTGAAGACTCAGAAACTCTATGATAGCTGGGAGCAGGGAAAATTTTAAGAACCCCCCTAAATTTATATATATAATAAATGGGTGAATCTCCATGATACATAGGAAAAATGGAAGGTGATTTTATTAATAATATAATATGTATATATAATTTTTTGGCGAATCTCTCACAATATTATACTATCTTGTAAAATCATGGCGAATCACTACTACAAAATGGTGAATCGTTGTCTAGTGGAGTTCGGGGTGTTGGTTCCAATGAATATATGGTAGTTGAAATAGGAGTAGAAGGAAGAGAACCACCGAGACCAAGCATGACACATGGTGACTCGTGAGGGAAGTAGTTCTCGTGCAGTTTGGAAAACACGTTCTTCTAGTTCTGCTAAGCGTAGTGTTGTTTCTCATTCTACTACTAGCACTGATATTGAGGTTGGAGAGGAGTTTTAGGAAGCATGGAAGGTAGAAGTGGTGAATAATTACAAAGAGTACCCCATGATGGGCTCCATTTTTCCCTTTGGTATTTGTGCCTGCAAGATCTTATGTCCATTGAACCAACAATTAACCGTTCAACCAACAATCAACTTGACTGAGTTTTCTCTAAGAAAAAATTCTTTAGTGGTTAGTTTGCAATTGGCCAAGTTTCCTTTCGCTGAATTATTCTAGTGGGACCAAGTTACAAGTTACAGTCATTGTATTTTTCTTTGTAAATTCACTGTGGGTCGAAACCTTGATTTTCTAGATTAATTAATGAAGCAGAATTGTTGTGGGTCTTTATCTGTTGTAATGTGTGATTGATCTCTCTTTGATTTTATTTCCACTCCATATAAATTTTTGAATGTTAAAATACCAATGATTTTATCTTTCAAGAATTCAGAATTTATTTGGTTAATAAAATAAATTGTTGGGAATAAATAATTGTTGCGAGAAAATAATTCTGGGCTAGTATTAGGAGTTTCAAGAGATTGTGAGGGCATTGTTATGGTTTTGTACAAAATTTCAAACATGGCATGCATCCTCAATAGGATTTCCTATCCATGTCACATTTGAAGCAATAGATTTAAGTGCTAAATTCAAAGAATGCATGATGCAAGGTGTCGAAAATATTTGTGGATATTTAGGTTCGACAATCATGTCTTATCATTGTAAATAGATGCATTTTCTGTAATAATTTGCACACAAGAATCAACACCTACATCTTTAATAACTTTCACGAACAACTCACCTATATATTGTGCATCCTTGTATTTTCCAAGAACATCCATTGCCTTCAAGAAGATTGGTCCATTCCAGAAAGCTACCATGAAGTTGATGAGTGGATGGTGTGCTACATCTGTCCATCCATTAGAAATAGTACTAACACCAGATAAGGGCTATGATGATTCAATAGGCTCTAGCATATTATCCATCCCCTTCTTTTCCTTTACCAACAATGTGGTTCTAAGCTTTTCTAACTAGGAGGTATGTACCTTGTATCTCAACAAATTAAGGTGACTGTGCAACATTAAATGAGATGAAGTTGAGATAAAGGAAAAAAACCCAATGGTAAGATCAATCTCCTCCTTCCTCACTTGCTGAATTATCTTGTCCATTTGGTCAACTTCCCTCTTTTTTGTTGCTCGATGCACTGCCACTCTTAGATGGATAATTATTTGATGATTTCCTCAAGATTGGAAGAGGATCCTCATTCTTGGTTTTCTTAGATGTTGCTGCCACCAAGTCAACATTTGCCTCTATTTCCAATAGTTTTCATTTGGATTCACTCACTTCTGGACATGCTCCAAGTACACAAGGTGTGTCCAACAAATGGCACATAACTTGGAAGGAAGTGATATTAAATTGATTAAGGAGAAAATTACAAGTCCAAAGAACATATCCTCCGCCCTTTAGTTTGTCCCTAGGCCCTTGCTGTCTTGTAACATGCTTCCACAATGGACACTTTTTCTCCCGAGCCCACAATTTTGCTAAAATAATGTATTTTCAGCATTTGAAGCTGTTGTTATGGCCCCACGTCCAACAGATGGAGCACGAACAGACTCTGAAGAAAAATGAAGGAGGGGGACAACATCAACGGGGTAATTACTCCCTTTCCTCTAGCTTCCCTTGGTGATTGAGCCATGATTTATGCGAAATGAAGAAGACAATGGACTATTGTAGGAAGAAACTTGAAAATTGGTGGAAAAATCCATTTGCCGAGCACTTGGAATCCTTTCAGAGGAAGAAACTTGAAGATTGGTGGACAAATTCAGTTTCCTAGCACTTGGAATCCATTTGTAGGAAAAAATTTAAAGACTGGTGGATAGATCCACTTGGCCAACACTTGTAATCCCTTCTAACACTGCACAATAATCCGCAGTTGCTGTGACAGTCACTGTGCCTCAGTTGCTTCTCAGAGATTGTTTGTGACACTTGTTTGAAACCTAAGTTTGAGGAGGCTTAATTTGTCAAGCTTGTTTGACTACAATGTACAATATTAATTTTTTCTTAGATGCAGTGCCAGAACTTTACAACTTCTTTTCTGGTGCTCTAGGGAATCAGACACATTGTGTTTGCAGTAGCAACTTAGGTTTTACACAGATGTCCTGTATTTGAAAAACACTGTTGATATGATGAATTTGGAATGGAGTTATGAGAGGCATCGAAGACAATCCTTCAATTCAACTTTGGTGAATGTTGGAGTCAAGCTTGGGAGTTGTAAGGTTCTCTCTAGCAATGGGAATTGTGGCATTAATGTAGCTGACTGTGACTAATTACAACTGATGCATTCAAAGTGGTACTTATAAAAAATATTAAAGGACAACGGAATTTAGGCATTTCAAATAATTTTGGGTTCATTTTCAGTGCATTCATGTAGACATTCCCTCGTGGAGTGGAAGTTCCACCCGCAATGGGTTTAATAATGTCTTATAAATTGTAGAACAAAAGCACCGTGGGTTTTCTGTGGCAGAGTCTTTCTAGGAATATTGGGAGTTGTGTCAGAAGTACCAGAGGTATGTGTATATTGTGCAATCTATATCAGTTCGAACTTCATATATTTAAGAGGGAGCATTGACCAGTGCTTCCCTGGGAGTTCCACATCGATATGGCATGTATACTTGTCCCTTTGGGTTATCTTCCTCCAGCAAAAGTCCAAATTAGTTATAGTTGGTCTTTTGTACAAGTGCTATTTGCATGAGTTGCATTGATATGTTGGTTTAGTCATTTTTTATTAAAGCAGCTAAGCTTTGTCTTAATAACTGCCAAGAGTCAGTCTGTAAGTTAGTTTACAATCATAATTGTTGGTTAAATTTCCAGCTAATGGCATAGACGTACTGCATTTATACACATAGATACAAAGGCAAATAGTCTTAGATCAAATTTTGGGACTGATGACTATGTATTGCCTATAGGTACAGCTGGAGTGATTTGTAAATCCTTGTATATTTAAGTTTAGCTCTCCTTTTTGGTGTTAAAGAAAAAAGAAAAAACAAACAAACAACTTTGTATAGCAAACGCATGTGCTTGGGGCCAAGAAATGGTTATATCTAGCCTACTCATCCAGCAGAAAGTGATTCCAAATAAAGATGCAGTGGGCAAGATCACTTCAATCATCCATATTAGTCCCCTAGTATCATGTCTACCCCCAGTGTTTTGTGTAAGTGATGATTTTGTATGGCTTTCTTTTAACTATCTATGACAAGGAGATGTTGAACTATTAAAGATACAAAAGGGTATGGTAGATCACTGGTGGGACAGATTCCTAGAAAGCAGAGCATTTGAGTTCACAAACACTTGATATGCCAGACTGTTAGATGCTTCTAACTGCTTCGTGGTTCCTTCAATTGTAAAATTTAAGTATACTGAGTGTTGCACCCTATTCTCCCTTTGTCTAGAATGTTGTTAAATTCTCATATTTTACAGGTCTCTGGTGAGATAAATAGTACTATTATTCTGTTTGTATATATATATGTCGCACAATTTCTTGTTAGCAGAATTGAGAGGGCTTGGTACAAAGTTCAAACGGTTGTATATTTCACTATGTTCTTGGTTAAATGGGAATTCTTTGGAATGAAAAAGATATGTTATAATTGTGATAATATGATGGTTATAAGAAATGGCATGCTCTAGAATAATACTGAGGATGATGTGCACTGGGGTCAAATGGTGAATAAAGTCTTATGACCTTTTGGGTGGCAAATATTCGTATACATTTTTATAGGCTGTCATGCTTCCCACAATAGATCCATCAAAGTTTTTAAGTAACCATAAAATTATATATTCAGAATTCTGTTTGGAAGACAGACATGCATCGAGTGGTCCTATGTAGTAGAGTATGTTTCGCAGTTTAATAATGGATATTTTGCATATTACAAGCACTGGGTGGATTTTAAATGAAGGTGCTGAGTTGGATAATTCAATTGAGTGAGAAACAATGTTAAGATCCATTGTCCATGACAACTCTTTGTTCCATGAAAAATGAAAGGTCAGTATGCTCCCTTCTAATGAATTCAGTTACCTATATTTGTCACTTTACTAAATCTGTTGTTTCACCATGTGGTGGTGCCAACTATTTATAAATGGGAAGCTATATTGTAGATTCGTGATAAGTGATTGACATTGCTTCTATCTGCTAGAATTATTTTCCTTGATATGTACATCTAAGCACTGGACATAGTAGTTAGAACTAGAACTGGATTCCCAAAATCACAAAATGGGCCAGAACTGGGAAAAAATTGGGTTGATGAACTGCACCACAAAATAATACCTAAAATAATAAAATTTGTATTAAAAAAATAGATCCATGTAACGATGTAAATGCAAACCATTAGACACTAAATGTTCAAAGTTTGCTTGTGCATGGTAAAAGGTGAATATATTATAATGGAATCATGACATAAGTTTTGGGATTACATATAGTTGAACTTCTGAGTGAAAATACATAAACAATTAAGCTTCTAAATGGCCTCTAGACTCAAGAGTCCAAAACATCATACTATTAACTAATCAGTCACCTGCAGGGAAAATTTTAACTACCGATCCATTTGTAGGAAAAAACTTAAAGACTGGTGGATAAATCCACTTGGCAAACACTTGTAATCCCTTCTAACACTGCATAATAATCCTCAGTTGCTGTGATAGTCACTGTGCCTCAGTTGTTTCTCAGAGATCGTTTGTGACACTTGTTTGAATCCTAAGTTTGAGGAGGCTTAATTTGTCAAGCTTGTTCGAGTACAGTGTACAATATTAATTTTTTCTTAGATGCAGTGCCAGAACTTTACAACTTGTTTTTTGGTGCTCTGGAGAATCAGACACATTGTGTTTGCAGTAGCAACTTAGGTTTTACACAGATGTCCTGTATTTGAAAAACATTGTTGATATGATGAATTTGGAATGGCGTTATGAGAGGCATCGAAGGCAATCCTTCAATTCGACTTTGGAGAATGTTGGAGTCAAGCTTGGGAGTTGTCAGGTTCTTTCTAGCAATGGGAATTGTGGCATTAATGTAGCTTACTGTGACTAATTACAACTGATGCATTCAAACTGGTACTTATAAAACATATTAAAGGACAAGGGAATTTAGGCATTTCAAATAATTATGGGTTGATTTTCAGTGCATTCATGTAGACATTCCCTCCTGGAGTGGAAGTTCCACCTGCAATGGGTTTAATAATGTCTTATAATTGTAGAACAAAAGCACCATGATTTTTCTGTGGCAGAGTCTTTCTAGGAATATTGGGAGTTGTGTCAGAAGTACCAGAGGTATGTGTGTATTGTGCAATCCATGTCAGTTTGAACTTCATATATTTAAAAGAGAGCATTGACCAGTGCTTCCCTGGGAGTTCCACATTGATATGGCATGTATACTTGTCCCTTTGGGTTATCTTCCTCCAGTAAAAGTCCAAATCAGTTATAGTTGGTCTTTTGTACAAGTGCTATTTTCATGAGTTGCATTGATATGTTGGTTTAGTCATTTTTTATTAAAGCATCTAAGCTTTGTATTAATAACTGCCCAGAGTCAGTCTGTAAGTTAGTTTACAATCATAATTGTTGGTTAAATGGCCAGCTAATGGCATAGACGTACTTCCTTTATACACATAGATACAAAGGTAAATAGTCTTAGATCAAATTTTTGGACTGATGAGTATGTATTGCCTACAGGTACAACTGGAGTAATTTTGTAAATCCTTGTATATTTAAGTTTAGCTGTCCTTGTTGGTGTTAAAAAAAAAAAAAACAAACAAACAAACAAACAACTTTGTATGGCAAAAGCATGTGCTTGGGGCCAAGAAATGGTTATATCCAGCCTACTCGTCCAGCAGAAAGTGATTCTGAATAAAGATGCAGTGGGCAAGATCACTTCAATCATCCATATTAGTCCCCTAGTATCATGTCTACCCCCAGTGTTTTGTGCAAGTGATGATTTTGTATGGATTTCTTTTAACTATCTATGACAAGGAGATGTTGAGCTATTAAATATACAAAAGGGTATGGTAGATCACTGGTGGGACAGATTCCTAGAAAGCAGAGCATTTGAGTTCACAGACACCTATGATGCCAGACTGTTAGATGCTTCTAACTGCTTCGTGGTTCCTTCAATTGTAAACTTTAAGTATATCGAGTGCTGCACCCTATTCTCCCTTTGTCTAGAATGTTGTTAAATTCTCATATTTTATAGGTCTCTGGTGAGATAAATAGTACTGTTATTCTGATTGTATATATATATGTCGCACAATTTCTTGTTAGCAGAATTGAGAGGGCTTGGTACAAAGTTCAAACTATTGTATATTTCACTATGTTCTTGGTTAAATGGGAATTATTTGGAATTAATAAGATATGTTATAATTGTGATAATATGATGGTTATAAGAAATGGGATGCTCTGGAATAATACTGAGGATGATGTGCACTGGGGTCAAATGGTGAAGAAAGACTTATGACCTTTTGGGTGGCAAATATTCGTATACATTTTTATAGGCTGTCATGCTTCCCACAACAGATCCATCAAAGTTTTTAACTAACCATAAAATTATATATTCAGAATTCTGTTTGGAAGACAGACATGCATTGAGTGGTCCTATGTAGTAGAGTATGTTTGGCAGTTTAATAATGGATATTTTTCATATTACAAGGACCGGGTGGATTTGAAATGAAGGTGCCAAGTTGGATAATTCAATTGAGCGAGAAACAATGTTAAGATCCATTGTCCATGACAACTCTTTGTTCCATGAAAAATGAAAGGTCGGTATGCTCCCTTCTAATGAATTCAGTTACCTATATGTGTCACTTGACTAAATCTGTTGTTTCACCATGTGGTGGTGCCAACTATTTATAAATGGGAAGCTATATTGCAGATTCGTGTTAAGTGATTGACATTGCTTCTATCTGCTAGAATTATTTTCCTTGATATGTACATCTGAGCACTGAACATAGTAGTCAGAACTGGAACTAGATTCCCAAAATCACAAAATGGGCCAGATTTGGGAAAAAACTGGGTTGAAGAACTGGACCACAAAATAATACCTAAAATACTCAAATTTGAATTAAAAAAATAGATCCATGTAACAATGTAAATCCAAAACATTAGACACTAAATGTTCAAAGTTTGCTTGTGCATGGTAAAAGGTGAATATATTATAATGGACTCATGACATAAGTTTTGGGATTACATATAGTTGAACTTCTGAGTGAAAATACATAAACAATTAAGCTTCTAAATGGCCTCTAGACTCAAGAGTCCAAAACATCATACTATTAACTAATCAATGACCTGCAGGGAAAAATTTAACTACCAATCCATTTTAGGAAAAAACTTAAAGACTGGTCAACAAATCCACTTGGCCAACACTTGTAATCCCTTCTAACACTGCACAATAATCCTCAGTTGATGTGATATTCACTGTGCCTCAGTTGCTGCTCAGAGATTGCTTGTGACGCTTGTTTGAAACCTAAGTTTGAAGAGTCTTAATTTGTCAAGCTTGTTTGAGTACAATGTACAATATTAATTTTTTCTTAGATGCAGTTCCAGAACTTTAGAACTTGTTTTTTGGTGATCTGGGGAATTAGACACATTGTGTTTGAAGTAGCAACTTAGGTTTTACACAGATGTCCTGTATTTGAAAAACACTGTTGATATGATGAATTTGGAATGGCCTTATGAGAGGCATTGAAGGCAATCCTTCAATTCGACTTTGGTGAATGTTGGAGTCAAGCTTGGGAGTTGTCAGGTTCTCTCTAGCAATGGGAATTGTGGCATTAATGTAGCTGACTGTGACTAATTACAACTGATGCATTCAAAGCGGTACTTATAAAACATATTAAAGGACAAGGGAATTTAGGCATTTCAAATAATTTTGGGTTCATTTTCAGTGAATTCATGTATACATTCCCTCGGGGAGTGGAAGTTCCACCCGCAATGGGTTTAATAATGTCTTATAAATTGTAGAACAAAAGCACAATGAGTTTTATGTGCCAGAGTCTTTCTAGGAATATTGGGAGTTGTGTCAGAAGTACCAGAGGTATGTGTGTATTGTGCAATCCATGTCAGTTCGAACTTCATATATTTAAGAGGGAGCATTGACTAGTGCTTCCCTGGGAGTTCCACATCGAAATGGCATGTATACTTGTCCCTTTGGGTTATCTTCCTCCAGCAAAAGTCCAGATCAGTTATAGTTGGTATTTTGTACAAGTGCTATTTTCATGAGTTGCATTGATATGTTGGTTTAGTCATTTTTTATTAAAGCAGCTAAGCTTTGTCTTAATAAGTGCCCAGATTCAGTCTGTAAGTTAGTTTACAATCATAATTGTTGGTTAAATTTCCAGCTAATGGCATATACGTACTGCCTTTATACACATAGATACAAAGGAAAATAGTCTTAGATCAAGTTTTTGGACTGATGACTATGTATTGCCTATAGGTACAGCTGGAGTGATTTTGTAAATCCTTGTATATTTAAGTTTAGCTGTCCTTGTTGGTGTTAAAAAAAAAGAAAAAACAAACAAACAAACAACTTTGTATGGAAAAAGCATGTGCTTGGAGCCAAGAAATGGTTATATCCAGCCTACTCATCCAGTAGAAAGTGATTCTGAATAAAGATGCAGTGGGCAAGATCACCTCAATCATCCATATTAGTCCCCTAGTATCATGTCTACCCCGAGTGTTTTGTGCAAGTGATGATTTTGTATGGCTTTCTTTTAACTATCTATGACAAGGAGATGTTGAGCTATTAAAGATAAAAAAGGGTATGGTAGATCACTGGTGGGGCCAGTTCTAAGCCAGTCATTTGAGTTCCATGATTTACACGAGATGACGGTACATTAGATGCTTCCTAGCGCTACCTGGTTCCTTCAATTTGTAAACTTTACCTGGCTATACCAAATTATTTTACCCTATTCTCCCTTTGTCTAGAATGTTGTTAAATTCTCATAGTTTACAAGTCTGCGAGTGAGATAAATAGTATTGTTAATACGATTATATATATATATATATCACACAATTTCTTGTTAAGCGAATTGAGAGGGCTTGGTACAAAGTTCAAGCTGTTGTATATTTCACTATGTTCTTGGTTAAATGGGAATTCTTTGGAATGAATAAGATATGTTATAATTGTGATAATATGATGGTTATAAGAAATAGGATGCTCTAGAATAATGCGAGGATGATCATTTTTTTAAGGGTCAAACGGTGAATAAAGTCTTACATGACCTTTTGGGTGGAAAATATTCGTATCTATTTTATAGGCTGTCATGCTTCCACAACGGATCCATCAAAGTTTTAACTAACCATAAAATTATATATTCAAAGTGTTTGAAACAGGACATGCATCGAGTGGTCCTATGTAGTGGAGTGTATGTTTGGCGGTTAATAATGGATAGGTGGCATATTACAAGCTACCCAAGATTGGATTTGAAATGAAGGTGCCAAGTTGGATAATTCAATTGAGCGAGAAACAATGTAGTTCGATTGTCCATGACAAATCTTTGTTCCATGAAAAATGAAAGGTCAGTATGCTCCCTTCTAATGAATTCAGTTACCTATATTTGTCACTTGACTAAATCTGTTGTTTCACCATGTGGTGGTGCCAACTAAATGGGAAGCTATATTGCAGATTCGTGATAAGTGATTGACATTGCTTCTATCTGCTAGAATTATTTTCATTGATATGTACATCTGAGCACTGAACATAGTAGTCAGAACTAGAACTGGATTCCCAAAATCACAAAATGGGCCAGAACTGGGAAAAAATTGGGTTGAAGAACTGGACCACAAAATAATACCTGAAATAATCAAATTTGAATAAAAGAAATAGATCCATGTAACAATGTAAATCCAAACCATTAGACACTAAATGTTCAAAGTTTGCTTGTGCATGGTAAAAGGTGAATACATTATAATGGAATCATGACATAAGTTTTGGGATTACATATAGTTGAACTTCTGAGTGAAAATACATAGACAATTAAGCTACTAAATGGCCTCTAGACTCAAGAGTCCAAAACATCATACTATTAACTAATCAGTCACCTGCAGGGAAAAATTTAACTACCAATCCATTTTAGGAAAAAACCTAAAGACTGGTGGACAAATCCACTTGGCCAACACTTGTAATCCCTTCTAACACTGCACAATAATCCTCAGTTGATGTGATAGTCACTGTGCCTTAGTTGCTGCTCAGAGATTGCTTGTGACACTTGTTTGAAACGTAAGTTTGAGGAGTCTTAATTTTTCAAGCTTGTTTGAGTACAATGTACAATATTAATTTTTGCTTAGATGCAGTTCCAGAAATTTACAACTTGTTTTTTGGTGCTCTGGGGAATTAGACGCATTGTGTTTGAAGTAGCAACTTAGGTTTTACACAGATGTCCTGTATTTGAAAAAAACTGTTGATATGATGAATTTGGAATGGCGTTATGAGAGGCATTGAAGGCAATCCTTCAATTCGACTTTGGTGAATGTTGGAGTCAGGCTTGGGAGTTGTCAGGTTCTCTCTAGCAATGTGAATTGTGGCATTAATGTAGCTGACTGTGACTAATTACAACTGATGCATTCAAAGTGGTACTTATAAAACATATTAAAGGACAAGGGAATTTAGGCATTTCAAATAATTTTGGGTTCATTTTCAGTGAATTCATGTATACATTCCCTCGGGGAGTGGAAGTTCCACCCGCAATGGGTTTAATAATGTCTTATAAATTGTAGAACAAAAGCACAATGAGTTTAGCGAGTCTTTTAGGAATATTGGGAGTTACATTAGCCAAGTACCGGAAGGTATGTGTGTATTGTCACAATCCATGTCGATTCGAACTTCATATATTTAGAGGAGCATTGACCCGGTGCTTACTTGGGAGTTCCACATTGATATGGCATGTATACTTTCATCCTTTTAGGTTATCTTCCTCAGCAAAAGTCCAAATCGATTATAGTTGGTATTTTGTACAAGTGCTATTTTCATGAGTTGCGTGATATGTTGGTTTAGTCATTTTTTATTAAGCATTAAACTTTGTCTTAATAAATACCCCCAGATTAGATCTTGTAAGTTAGTTTACAATCATAATTGTTGGTTAAATTTCCAGCTAATGGCATATACGTACTGCCTTTATACACATAGATACAAAGGAAAATAGTCTTAGATCAAGTTTTTGGACTGATGACTATGTATTGCCTATAGGTACAGCTGGAGTGATTTTGTAAATCCTTGTATATTTAAGTTTAGCTGTCCTTGTTGGTGTTAAAAATAAATAAAAAACAAACAAACAAACAACTTTGTATGGAAAAAGCATGTGCTTGGGGCCAAGAAATGGTTATATCCAGCCTACTCATCCAGTAGAAAGTGATTCTGAATAAAGATGCAGTGGGAAAGATCACTTCAATCATCCATATTAGTCCCCTAGTATCATGTCTACCCCGAGTGTTTTGTGCAAGTGATGATGTTATATGGCTTTCTTTTAACTATCTATGACAAGGAGATGTTGAGCTATTAAAGATAAAAAAGGGTATGGTAGATCACTGGTGGGACAGATTCCTAGAAAGCAGATCATTTGAGTTCACAGACACCTGAGATGCCAGACTGTTAGATGCTTCTAACTGCTTCCTGGTTCCTTCAATTGTAAACTTTAAGTATACCGAGTGCTGCACCCTATTCTCCCTTTGTCTAGAATGTTGTTAAATTCTCATATTTTACAGGTCTCTGGTGAGATAAATAGTACTGTTATTCTGATTGTATATATATATGTCGCACAATTTCTTGTTAGCAGAATTGAGAGGGCTTGGTACAAAGTTCAAACTATTGTATATTTCACTATGTTCTTGGTTAAATGGGAATTATTTGGAATTAATAAGATATGTTATAATTGTGATAATATGATGGTTATAAGAAATGGGATGCTCTGGAATAATACTGAGGATGATGTGCACTGGGGTCAAATGGTGAAGAAAGACTTATGACCTTTTGGGTGGCAAATATTCGTATACATTTTTATAGGCTGTCATGCTTCCCACAACAGATCCATCAAAGTTTTTAACTAACCATAAAATTATATATTCAAAATTCTGTTTGGAAGACAGACATGCATCGAGTGGTCCTATGTAGTAGAGTATGTTTGGCAGTTTAATAATGGATATTTTGCATATTACAAGCACCGAGTGGATTTGAAATGAAGGTGCCAAGTTGGATAATTCAATTGAGCGAGAAACAATGTTAAGATCCATTATCCATGACAACTCTTTGTTCCATGAAAAATGAAAGGTTAGTATGCTCCCTTCTAATGAATTCAGTTACCTATATGTGTTACTTGACTAAATCTTTTGTTTCACAATGTGGTGGTGCCAACTATTTATAAATGGGAAGCTATATTGTAGATTCGTGATAAGTGATTGACATTGCTTCTATATGCTAGAATTATTTTCCTTGATATGTACATTTGAGCACTGAACATAGTAGTCAGAACTGGAAGTGGATTCCCAAAATCACAAAATGGGCTAGAACTGGGAAAAAACTGGGTTGAAGAACTGGACCACAAAACAATACCTAAAATACTCAAATTTGAATTAAGAAAATAGATCCATGTAACAATGTAAATCCAAACCATTAGACACTAAATGTTCAAAGTTTGCTTGTGCATGGTAAAAGGTGAATATATTATAATGGAATCATGACATAAGTTTTGGGATTACATATAGTTGAACTTCTGAGTGAAAATACATAAAAAATTAAGCTTCTAAATGGCCTCTAGACTCAAGAGTCCAAAACATCATACTATTAACTAATCAGTCACCTGCAGGGAAAATTTTAACTACCGATCCATTTGTAGGAAAAAACTTAAATACTGGTGGAAAATTCCACTTGGCCAACACTTGTAATCCCTTCTAACACTGCACAATAATCCTCAGTTGATGTGATAGTCATTGTGCCTCAGTTGCTGCTCAGAGATTGTTTGTGACAATTTTTTGAAACCTAAGTTTGAGGAGGCTTAATTTGTCAAGCTTGTTCGAGTACAATGTACAATATTTATTTTTTCTTAGATGCAGTGCCATAACTTTAAAACTTGTTTTTTGGTGCTCTGGGGAATTAGACACATTGTATTTGCAGTAGCAACTTAGGTTTTACAGAGATGTCCTGTATTTGAAAAACACTGTTGATATGATGAATTTGGAATGGCGTTATGAGAGGCATCGAAGGCAATCCTTCAATTCAACTTTGGTGAATGTTGGAGTCAAGCTTGGGAGTTGTCAGGTTCTCTCTAGCAATGGGAATTATGGCATTAATGTAGCTGACTGTGACTAATTACAACTGATGCATTCGAAGTGGTACTTATAAAACATATTAAAGGACAAGGGAATTTAGCCATTTCAAATAATTATGGGTTCATTTTCAGTGCATTCATGTAGACATTCCCTCGTGGAGTGGAAGTTCCACCTATAATGGGTTTAATAATGTCTTATAAATTGTAGAACAAAAGCACCATGAGTTTTCTATGGCAGAGTCTTTCTAGGAATATTGGGAGTTGTGTCAGAAGTACCAGAGGTATGTGTGTATTGTGCAATCCATGTCAGTTCGAAATTCATATATTTAAGAGGGAGCATTGACCAGTGCTTCCCTGTGAGTTCCACATCGATATGGCATGTATACTTGTCCCTTTGGGTTATCTTCCTCCAACAAAAGTCCAGATCAGTTATAGTTGGTATTTTTTACAAGTGTTATTTTCATGAGTTGCATTGATATGTTGGTTTAGTCATTTTTTATTAAAGCAGCTAAGCTTTGTCTTAATATCTGCCTAGAGTCAGTCTGTAAGTTATTTTACAATCATAATTGTTGGTTAAATTACCAGCTAATGGCATAGAGCTACTGCCTTTATACACATAGATACAAAGGCAAATAGTCTTAGATCAAATTTTTGTACTGATGACTATGTATTTCCTACAGGTACAACTGGAGTGATATTGTAAATCCTTATATATTTAAGTTTAGCTGTCCTTGTCGGTGTTAAAAAAAAACAAACAAACAAACAAACAAACAACTTTGTATGGCAAATTCATGTGCCTGGGGCCAAGAAATGGTTATATCCAGCCTACTCATCCAGCAGAAAGTGATTCTGAATAAAGATGCAGTGGGCAAGATCACTTCAATCATCCATATTAGTCCCCTAGTATCATGTCTACCCCCAGTGTTTTGTGCAAGTGATGATTTTGTATGGCTTTCTTTTAACTATCTATGACAAGGAGATGTTGAGCTATTAAAGATACAAAAGGGTATGGTAGATCACTGGTGGGACAGATTCCTAGAAAGCAGAGCATTTGAGTTCACAGACACCTGAGATGCCAGACTATTAGATGCTTCTAACTGCTTCCTGGTTCCTTCAATTGTAAACTTTAAGTATACCCAGTGCTGCACCTTATTCTCCCTTTGTCTAGAATGTTGTTAAATTCCCATATTTTACAAGTCTCTGGTGAGATAAATAGTACTGTTATTCTCATTGTATATATATATGTCGCACAATTTCTTGTTAGCAAAATTGAGAGGGCTTGGTACAAATTTCAAACTGTTGTATATTTCACTATGTTCTTAGTTAAATGGGAATTCTTTGGAATGAATAAGATATGTTATAATTGTGATAATATTATGGTTATAAGAAATGGCATGCTCTGGAATAATACTAAGGATGATGTGCAATGGGGTCAAATGGTGAAGAAAGTCTTATGACCTTTTGGGTGGCAAATATTCGTATACATTTTTATAGGCTGTCATGCTTCCCACAACAGATCCATCAAAGTTTTTAACTAACCATAAAATTATATATTCAGAATTCTGTTTGGAAGACAGACATGCATCGAGTGGTCCTATGTAGTAGAGTATGTTTGGCAGTTTAATAATGGATATTTTGCATATTACAAGCACCGAGTGGATTTGAAATGAAGGTGCCAAGTTGGATAATTCAATTGAGCGAGAAACAATGTTAAGATCCATTGTCCATGACAACTCTTTGTTCCATGAAAAATGAAAGGTCAGTATGCTCCCTTCTAATGAATTCAGTTACCTATATGTGTCACTTGACTAATCTGTTGTTTCACCATGTGGTGGTACTAATATTTATAAATGGGAATTTAGGAGTCAACGTAATTGATAAGTGATTGACATTGCTTCTATCTGCTAGAATTATTTTCCTTGATATGTACATCTGAGCACTGAACATAGTAGTCAAAACTGGAACTGGATTCCCAAAATCACAAAATGGGCCAGAACTGGGAAAAAACTGGGTTGAAGAACTAGAACACAAAATAATACCTAAAATACTCAAATTTTAATTAAAAAAATAGATCCATGTAACAATGTAAATCAAAACCATTAGACACTAAATGTTCAAAGTTTGTGTGTGCATGGTAAAAGGTGAATATATTATAATGGAATCATGACATAAGTTTTGGGATTACATATAGTTGAACTTCTGAGTGAAAATACATAAACAATTAAGCTTCTAAATGGCCTCTAGACTCAAGAGTCCAAAACATCGTACTATTAACCAAATGAGTACATAACTCATTAGCACAAATTTGAAGTTTAATTTCTCTTGGTCAATGGCTCCAACAGCTGCTGCCATTCAATTTTTAAAAATAGTTGGCAGGGGTACCAACCTGTTTGACTGAGGAGCAACAGTACGGTGGTCATGCCCATGAGTGTACTTCTGTCTAATTAGCATTGTTTGAAAACTCCTTATTGAAATATTTCTTGCTTAGAAACTAAGAAAGATTGAACGACAACCCATTCTCTATCCTGGAACTCCAACCTTTACAAGAGCTTCACCATAAAAATAAGTAAATATATACAGATTAAAGAAAGCCACTAACCAAAGTTTAATTGAACAAATTTTTCAATGGGAAAAAGGAAGATAGATAATTTTGATCTCAAGTTCTTAGCATAAGCTTGTTCAAAGAGGAGTTAATTTTGATCTCTAGTTATTTACGCATAAATTGTGAAGCAACATTTAAAAGGATCCCTATTGTCAGCTAGTAGGAAGAGTGATGTGTGATACACAGAACAGGTATTGTACACAAAATATGGAAAGTTATAATAGTACCCGTTTTGTATTCCCTTCAATCATGCCCTTCCTTCGAACAGTGTTGACAAAAATTTCACGAGTGCTTGAACAAGGATGAAGCCTTTCTCCATCAATTTATCCCAAAATTTACAACCTTTGCTCAGCTTTTCTTCTCGGCAAAGACCTCCAATGACCAGACTATAAGTATGCTCATCCGGATAGCAACCAATCTCTATCATTTCTTCAAAAAGTTCAATCGCCTCACTTATTCTAAACGATTTGCAAAGCCCATTTATAAAAGCATTGTATGAAGCCACATCAGGATTAATTCCCTTTCTTACCATCAGATAGCAGATCACGGGCCTGGTCAGTCCTACCCATCCTGCAGAAGTGATTAATAATAGTGGTATAGGTAATCACATCAGGCATAAAACCTTCCATCCACATCTCATGGAAAAGCTCCTCTACGAGGTCAGGATGACCTTCTTCAAAAAACCCATTTATCAGTGTAGTGTAGGTGACAATATCTGGAACAATGCCTTTCTGTAACATTTCACTCAGCGTCTTATAAGCAGTACCATTTCTACGAAGTTTTCAAAGTGCATTAATAAGTGTGTTGTATGAAACAACATCACTTAAGCCAGCAACCTCCGTCGTTTGAGATACTAGCAGATAGCCTTTCTCCATTTTTTTTTCCTTGCAAAAGCCAACAATTAGCTCATTGTAACTATAGCTGTTAGGAACAATACCCTTATTTGTCATTTTAAGAAACAGCCTCTGAGACTCATTCAAATGGCCTTCCTTGGAGTGATAGTTGATCAAAGTATTGTAAGTAACCACATCTGGAAGGCAGCCATTCCTCTCCATAAAGGAAACAAGAATTTCAGCTTTGGAACCTTTGCCTGCTTTGCGAAAAGTGCCAATCAGGGCATTATATACAGATCCAGAAGAAACGTTAGATACTCCATGCAATGCTCAGACCACCATTCATATTTGGGAAACCGGGCCAACCAGGGACAAGATCAGAAACAACGTCATTCCATGTTGGGTTTGGAAAACTCCAGCCATATGACCAAGCACCTCCAAAAAAACGCAGCCCAAGCAGACCGATTCACCCATTTCGATGGCAGATCCATATGTGGCCGAAGGGTTGCTGGATTGATATGAGTAGACACCTCTTTTCCAGATCGACTCCATTGTCAACTCCAACCCTGCAGCTTGGCCATACTGGATATTGGGGCAAATGCAGTTCCAAAACCCTCGAGCCTAGTAAATCGCGGCGAATATAAACCAAAACTATCCAGACCATTAAATGCGGAGGCGAATCCAGCGTTTTATGTTTTATGCGCCCTTATATTTTTTGGCTAAAGCATAATAATTATTTATTTTTAAAATAATTTTGGGACTAATTATACAAAATTATACAAAAGGTTTTATATAAAAAATTCGCCCCAATAAAATCTAAAACCCCTTAAATTTCGCCTTTGGGCTAAAATTCGCCCCTAAAATTTTCCCTGGCTGGCAGGAAAATAAGAACTCAACAATATATAGGTATATTACAGTGTTATTACAAGAAATGGAGGATGTGCACAACACTTGTGAAATGTAAAGGTCCTTAAGTGCGGGGAAATGAAATATCGTTCCCTCTCTCTCTATATATACAATAGTGTATGCAATTAGCAGAATGAGGAATTGAAATTCTCTGTGTGCTTTCTGCGGGCTACACCCTCTCGGTTAACCTCGAATTAGAAGCATATGTTTCATCATGTTTCATGCGAGGAAAATGAACTTCATTGAACTATAGATAGAAAATAATTATCATTTACAAAATCTGGGCTGTGGTTGAAATTTGAACCTGAAATAACTGTCATTGACTCTTTTAAACGTCACAGAGTATGTGGCATCGACGTTGTCATACTTCAAAAATACGTTTGATGATTGATGCCCCCTCAAATTTGCTTATTTCTAAGGCATTGATCTCTCTTTTCTTCTATTTTTGGAGCTAGTTTCATAACACCACCGAAATGGTAGAAAAGTTGAATTTAAAGAAATCTAAAGATACTAGTCCCTGCAAAGTTTTTTGGTTGTAAAAGGGACATCAGATATTAGTCAATGAACAATGTGAAGTGGAGTTTCAAATAGGATGTTATAAGGATAAAGTTATTTCTGATGTTATTCCTATAAATGTGTGTCATTTTTTTCTTGGAAGACCATGTCAGTATGAAATGAAAGCAATGCATGATGGAAGGAATAATACATACACTTTTGAAAATGATGGTGAAAATCACGTACCTTTTCCTTTGAAGAATGAAAAAGCACCAGAAGAATACCAATCCAAGGTAATGTTACTTACTAGGAAATAATTTCTTCAAGAAATCAAGCATGATGAGATAAATGTTGCCTTAATTGGTAAGTTAAAGGTAGTTCTCACAAGTACAAATTTGAATGATCTTCTAGAAGAAATTAAAAACATGTTGAGTGAATTTATTGATATTGTAGTGGATGAATTGCTTAATGAATTCCCCCCCTTAGAAGTATTAGGTGTCATATTGATTGTTAGGTCCCTATATTACTAGTGTAGTCCCTTATTATGTTAGTGTAGCCCCCTTATTGTTACTTTTGTACCCATGTAAGCCCCATATTGTTATTATTATTCCCTTACATTATTATTGTTAGGTCGGCTAGGATCATATTGTGACCCCATGGACTCCTATATATAGAAAGGAGGTTTTGTCATTTGTATCATCCAAGAATTCTTCAGTTATGTAATTTAAAGGAGGTTTCCCCCTCGAAGTGGCTTATTTATAAGGCGTTGATCTCTCTTTTCTTCCATTTTTGGAGCGGGATTCATAACATTTGGTATGAGAGCTTTGGATTCTAGGGTTTCGCTGCTCCAAATAGGTCGTTGTGGCATTTTCAATATAATTTTTTTATAAAAAGAATCAAAAGCTGAAAAAATTTGCACGTGAACCCGAAATCACGATGATCTTCGTGTAAAAATTTCAAATCTATGTTCCCAATATTTGCAGAGATATGATCTTTGGAAGTTAGGGTTTTTTCAGTCTCCTGAATTTCATCTAAAACAAGTCCTCATGGAGTTTTAGCTATAAATTTTTTTCTACGAAGGTTAACAAGTTTAAATTTTATCACGCGAAGCCAAAATCCTTAGGAGCCTCTTGTAAAAATTTTAGATCTTGGTTTGCAACATTTTTGGAGATATGATTTGTGGAAGTTACGGTTTTTCTAGGATTCTGAATTTCATATAAAAGAGGTGACCTGGGGAAAATCGTCATAACTCTCTCTTTGAGCATCAGATTCGAGTTCTGTAAAAATTTCCCGCAATTACATGAAATTTAGCTTCTTGTGTATCAATTTCAGAGCCGAAGGAGGAAACAGTGACACATGGAACATCGTACAAGTTCGCTCTAATGAACTGGTCCATAATTAGTCCATTGTGGGAGATTGGGCATAGCTTTTCCTTGAATAATCCAAATCAGGTCTGACCTGTGGAATTGGAAATAAGAATCAGAGGGCTACTATAGGATTGAATTTTAGATATTGAAGATCCGAAATCACAGAGAGAATTCAAGTTTAATATCGACCTCCTAAAGAGTAAGAAAACTATGTGTATTTTTTAAACAAGTTTGCATAATATAAGTTTGAAAAAATAGTTCGAAGTGATTCCAAGGGAATATTGCAGTATAGATATTGGTATTGAGCTATATAATGCCTCCCAAAAATAATTCCACACCCATTAATCCCTCATAAATCTATTCTATGACACATGACGAGGAAGAATTGCAGTATGAGATATCAAAATTACGGTACCAAGTGCAACAAATTTTGATCTTACAAAGAGAAATTCAAGATGGTATAGATGATTTAAAATAAAAAAATGAAGGCCAAGTTGGATGGTTTGAAGGATCGAATGAAAAATAATATGGATAATGAAGTAGTTGAAGATCACATCGAGCATCAACAACAATTTCTCCAACTCTCAAAGGATAACCTAACTTTGGTGTAGAATCGAATGAAACAACAAGAAGATCAACATCAGAGCGAAAGAACTTTTGAAGTGGTCACAAAAAAAAAAGAACTTGACAGCTACAAAATCGATCAATTTCGTAGTATCTCAGCAAGTGGAATAGCTTACCTGTTGAAGATTCCACATGGGAGGACGAGAATTTTATACACAAGCATCAAGAAATAATCAAGTGTTGAGGACAACACTTGTTTAAAGTAGAGGGGCATGTTAGGTCCCTACATTACTAGTGTAGTCCCTTATTATGTTAGTGTAGCCCCACTTATTGTTATTGTAGTACGCATGTAACCCCCATATTGTTATTATTTTTCCCTTTACATTATTATTGTTAGGTCGGCTAGGATTATATTGTGACCCCATAGACTCTTATCTATAGAAAGGAGGTTTTGTCATTTGTATCATCCAAGAATTGTTCATTTATGTAATGTAAATGAGGTTTCTCCCTCAAAGTGGCTTATTTATAAGGTGTTTATCTCTCTTTTCTTCCATTTTTGGAGCTAGTTTCATAACATTGATCTCATTCTAGGTGCTAGCCTTCCAAAAAACACAACTTACATAATGAATCCAAAGGAGAATGAAGAAATTAAAAATAAAGTGTAGGAATTTCTAGATAAATAACTCACTCTACAAAGTTTAAGTTCATGTGTTGTTTCAACAGTGTTAACTCCAAATAAGGATGGTCGATGGAGAACGTGCCCAGATTCTTGGTCAATCAAAAAAATTGAAATTAGGTATAGATTTCCATTACCTCATAGTGATGATCTCATACATTGTCTAAGTAGTGCTTGATATTATTCTAAAATAGATTTAAAACATGGATATCATCAAATCAGAATCAGAGAAACTGAAAAGTGGAAAAAAAATATTATAACTAATAATGGTTTATATGAATGGTTGGTAATGCCCTTCGGACTTACCAATGCTCCAAACACTTTTATGATACTAATGAATGACGTCTTAAAAGAACTCAATGGAAATTTTGTTATAGTTTATCTTGATCATATCTTAATTTACAGTCAATCAAAATAATATCACCTAAGACATCTTAAGATGGGTTTAAAGAGAATAAACAAGATAAATTGCTAATCAATCTAAAGAAATGTAGTTTCATGAAGACAAAACTATTATACTTGGATTTGTAATTTCAAGAGAATGATTAAAGATGGTTGAGGAGAAAGTGAAGGCCACAATCAATTGGACAATTCCAAGAAGAATTTCATAGGTAAGATTTTTTCATGGATTGGCATGTTCTTATAGGAAAGTTTTCAAAGCTTTCAGTGGCATATGTGCTCCAATTCTAGAAACTATTAAAGAGAAAAATTAACCATTCCATTGGATAGAAGAAACTAGTAAAAGTTCCAAATTATTAAAGGAAAAGATCACTAAACAACCTATTTTAACATTGCCATAGTTTAATAATTTGTTTTAGGTTGAAAGTAATGCCAATGGAATTACAATAGGAGTTGTCTTATGTGAATCAGGAAAACTAGTTTCCTACTTCAGTGAAAAACTTAATGAGGCCAATCAGAAATACTCTTCTTATGATAAATAATTTTATGCCATCATACAAACTGTAAAAAAATGGATACTTTATATTATGCCAAAAAATTTCATCGTCTACATACATAATAATTCCTTACAATATATCAACAATCAAACAAAATTGAGACAAATACATGTTAAATGGATTGAATTCTTACAAAACTTCACATTTTTAATCAAGCATAAAAGTGGTAATCAAGAAAATTACCAGATGCAATAAGTAGACTCAATTCATTTTTCAAGAATTCCAAGTAAATGTCTTAGGATTTTATGAGCTGAAAGATATGTATATAGATGATCCATACATTAAAGAAGCTTATAAAATTTGTGAAAATACTGTAACTAGAGATAGAACTCCATGGTTAGAATACATGATACATGAAGGACTTATATTCAAAGGAAAACAATTATGCATTTCAAGATACTCAATGAGGGAAAATTTGTTGAGAGAAAAACATAGTAGTGGTTTAGCAGGTCATTTTGGGAAAGATAAAACTATAGCACAACTAGAAGCATTTTATTATTTTCCTCACATGCAAAAAAATGTAAAGAAATTTTTTGAAATATGTAGAATATGTCAATATCAAAAAGTTATAAGTCAAAACAGAGGAATCTATCAACCCGTACCAATAACAAATCAACTATGAAACCCCATAAGCATGGATTTTGTACTAGGATTGCCTAAAACACAAAAAGGAAGTTACTGAATAATTTTTTTTTTGACAAATTCTCAAAAATGGCACACTTTATAGTTTTTGAAAAGACAAATGATGCAACCAACATAGAAAGCTTGTTCTTCAAAGAAATATTAAGTTTGCATGGAATACCTACAAGCATTGTTTCGAACAGAAACACTAAGTCTGTGGGTCATTTTTTGAGGACTCTATGGAAAACGTTGGGAACCAATCTCACTTTCAGCTCAACATATCATCTCGAGACTAATGGTCTAATAGAAGTGGTCAATAGAAGCCTTGGAAATATCTTGAGGAGTATGGTAAGTGAGCATCCGAGATAGTGGGATTGGTTTCTTTCTTAGGTAGAATTTGCATATAACGATTCACCCAACATAAGCACTATATTGAGTCCATTTTAAGTTGTTTATGGGATGCATCCAAGAGGTATTTATGAATTGAGGAACATGGGAAAACAACAATTCAGAAGTGTAGATGGTGAATATTTTGCAGCAACAAGACATAGTCAAGCAACAACTACAAGAAATCAACAAAAAATATAAATGAAGAGAAGATTCCAAGAGAAGATAGCTAGACTTTAATGTTGGAGCCTTGGTTATGGAACATATTCAAAAGGAAATATTTCCTAAAGGGGAATATAATAAGTTAAAATTGAAAAATTTTGGAGATGCAAAATTTTGAGGAAATTTTCCTCAAATGCTTCTCAAATATAACGAGCCAAAAACTTTGGTATATGACCAAAATTTAATATTTTATATTTATAACCCCTTAGGGAACCAATGGATGATTTTATAGTTTCACCGATTCATGAAAAAGTTCAGTGGGAGAAGAAGCTACCTAAAGTAGATTGAATCCATCATCGATCAAAGAGTGGTTAAAATGGCTAGAAAGAAAGAATATTTCAATACTTTGTCAAATGGAAGATTCAAAAATTCAAAGATTTTAATTAGATGAAAGAAAAACATATTTCAAAATATGGTACTAGCATTGAAGAACTTCAGAAGAAAAACATATGATTGTATTTTTTTCTTGCCCGGTAGTTTGATGCATGACCATCACATATTTTATTTTAAAGTGAGAAATATAGAATTTTATAGATCTCACAATTCATTGTAGAATTAATTATGAGATTAGGGAGTTAGGATAGGATTACTATAATTGAGAGGATAACTCTCAACTTCCTCAAAATATCTAGCAATAAATTTATGTTGAAGAGATTCGAGATATTTCTTCCACCCTAAATAAATAGCCATGTAATGGTTTGTAATGTTCATGTTTTGGAGTGTGATTTTATTAATAAAATATATGTGTGTTTTAGTTATTAATCATATGCACCACATAAGGTTGAATGGAAATTTATTGTTACTAAATCCAAAACCAACTTTGCTCCAACTTGGATTCATGTCTCTGCATAGAACCAATGGGTGACAGAGGTATTGTGCGTCGATTTTTCCTCGATATACACACTACAGGACTCGAGGACAAAGGAAAGATGTTAAACGTAACAACATACATGGTATAGGAGAGGCTTTCGGCTGAATTTTTTTTCGACAATAGGTATTTCCATTAATAACCCTGACATATGTCTATGCAAACAGTAGCAAGACAGAAAGAGGGGTGGGCCAGAAAAACCATGTAAGCATATATTGAGAATATGCAATTGAGATAAGCGTGGCCATTGATGTTGTCCTACCTTAGAAATCTCTTTAATGATGGATGGTGTGTCCATTTTACTTTTTGTGAAAATTTATTTTTTAAGCCTCATTGATTAATGGCATTAGTTTACTAGAGCATTCCGGGAAAAAACATAAAATCATTAAACCTCAGATTTAAAATTAAAATTTTTTGTTACACTATCAGGGTTGAATATTGTAGTTTATTAATATCACATCTTTGAAAAATTATAATTGATTTAATGTAACTTTTGTTTACATAACATGTTTCTCATCAATCAAGTTACTTAAAAGAGTATAAGGAATATAATTATTTTTTAGATAAATATTAACTTTATATGCGTGATGACCATTAAGAATATTTTAAATTATAATTGATTTAATGTAACTTTTGTTTACATAACATGTTTCTCATCAATCAAGTTACTTAAAAGAGTATAAGGAATATAATTATTTTTTAGATAAATATTAACTTTATATGCGTGATGACCATTAAGAATATTTTAAATAATTAAATTAAAATGATGAAAGTCCAAGTTCAAAATAAATACTTATATATAGAAGTAACTCACACAACTATATAAATTAAAAAATTAGTAGCCAAAGATAAACATCGATATAAAATAAGCATTAGAACACCTTAAAGTCTGAAATGTTGAATTAAAAAACTTTAATAAACTTTTCCACATATATTCACAAACATCTCACCGGTAATTAATTCACTCTTTAAAAATATTAAGTCCCGCCATAGAAGGGACGTTGTGAATAACACGGTGCAGTTTCAAGGTGGAGAAAGGATCAACTTTAGTCAAATTTGGTTGCCCTGAAATGTTGTGGACATGAAAATATCCAGTCTAGAAAGGAGAGTAAAATTTAGGCATCGTCAGCGCCTTAGTTGCAACATAGTGTTTTTCATCACTACATCATCGAATGTGGGAAACTAATTCAGAATGAACACACCTACATTAAAAAAAAATCAAAATAGAGAAAAAAATCAACACTATGGATTGAGATGATGGATTAAAACTCTTGGAAACCACTTTTAACGAAAATTAATAAGAGAAATCCATCATGTGCCAATGATTATTAGTAAAATTCTATCCCATCATGGTATACCATTTCAATCATGAATTATGATCCCCTAAAAGTAAAATCACCTTGAAACTTGAAAAGTGTAGTAATTGTACTTGAGTACAATTTTTTTTATTTACTTTTAATCAAGTGTAATTTTAACCATCATAAAAGTAGGTTTCAGTGTATGAATACACTTAGACTAGATTATGAACTAGAAATCTCACCAGATGTTGCAAAGGAAACGTCGTAAGGAATACAATAGAGAAGAATCTTGACATATAAGAAATCACTGAATGATAAAAATTACTAAATAAAATGTCTTTCAAGAAAATATTCATTGAACAAGGCTCATTACTTACAAGGGATCACAATTTGGTTTTCAAAAAGTAAATTGGCATTTTACATTCAACGATATGAATCATCAGATTATTCAAAAAAATTTATGGGCGCAATAACATAAATAGATTGTTGGGGGTACAGAAATGATGCAGCTGAGTGAGTTGTTGAGGAATTATTGCCTGATAAAGGAGAGGAGGTGGTCCTTGAGGGAGAGACATTGTCAGTTTCAGGAGTAGGGGTTGTTCTTAGCCTAAATTTTGCGAGTTTTCTTTTTTTGGGTGTGGTACAACCTTGATATTTCTGATAGTTCATCAAATGGATACTCAAAATCCTCCTCGAAGAGATTATCTGCTATTTTATTGAGCTCACGTAAATGTGGGTGAAGGATGACCATTCTAGCTCCTGAATGCGCAACCAAATTTGAGACATCATGGATTTAAGTCACACATTCTACATACAAAAATTGCATTAGCCCAATCAACAACTATTTGAGATTCTCATTTCTTGCAACCTCTTCAAACCATAATCACTTGACAAATAAAGAACAAAAAACAATGCTGAGAACTCGACCTTTGAGTTGGAACTAGGATCCAGAGTATATCTGATATTAATGAATTAAAATCAATTTATATACAAAATACCACAAATCCTACACCTAGGTGGATTCCCTTGGTTAGCCCCATCAAATAAACCCAATGGGGTATCACAGTGAAGAGAAGGAATAATCAACATATAAGGAGAAACATAATTCTTTAATGAGATCACCTGGAGATTATTTGATAATATAAGTGGGATTTTCTTCAAAATTCCTGCAAGATAAGTTTCATCAAACATGTGAATAGGTATAAGGAGCTGCTTATTTTGTCATCCACATTAAACCATCTGACTTAGAGATGACACAAACAGGACAAGAACGAACAACCACTTTGGCACCTCAAATGTGATCTTGAATATGTGGTGAAAAAAATTGTAGGCATTTCCCACAGGGAGACCTTAATTATTTTAGGACATCTGTGCCACAAAGTCTTCAATTTCTGCAAATGTTGATGGTTAATTTCACCTGATTTCCCTCTAGTCATATTCATTGCATGAGGAATTAATCACTAAAATTTCAGTATACAACAAACTGTGAAGGACTTGAAACTGATAAATAACCATATACAAGATGAATGTTAAGTACTTAGACTAATTTTATTTTCCCAATAAAGGAAGGCATACTTGGATGACTCGAAGAGGAGAAAATTCTCCAACGATAAATCTTGTAATCTGCAATAACTAGCGAAATACAAGATTAGAACATAAACACATGAATCAAACTGTAGAGAATCCTAGATACACATAGAAATCCATGATTACAGAATGCAATGCATAAATTGATCATAGGACTTAGGGAATCATTTCACCTTAGCTGTGATCAACATGTAGTACAATCTAAATTTATTTAGTGCACCCCATCCTATAGTATGATTATTTCAACTATGAAGAGCTTCAAAACTTGCCATGCCACATGGAAAAGAAACATGACTCCAATAAATTCAATTTGCAATGAAATTATTACCAGTGATAGCTTACCTAAACTAATCTATAGGCGAGTAGTATATTCTTGACCCAAACTACGAAACTTACCTTTCTGTATCGACAACTAATTTCCTTTTTTCTTGATGAGAAATAGAAACATTGAATTTTTGAAATGTTGCAACAAAGACATGGATAATTCGAGTGAGAGGACTACCACTACGTAGTTAATTTCAGAAAAATCACATCCCACAAAGGAAGATAAATATATCTATTTGCATTAAC
Source organism: Pinus albicaulis (assembly GCA_034641835.2). Classification (NCBI taxonomy): domain Eukaryota; kingdom Viridiplantae; phylum Streptophyta; class Pinopsida; order Pinales; family Pinaceae; genus Pinus; species Pinus albicaulis. The sequence goes on from CM076579.1 coordinate 1,215,973,169, forward strand.
ATGAAATAGCATTATTTCATGGTGCTAACTACAACGGGGATTTGATCACTATGTGTAAGTACATCTAATTGAAAGAAGCAATGAAAATTTTTCATCATATGGGAAAATATATAGATTCCACCACTTATGCTTCTATTTTGCAGGGTTGCATTAAAAAAAAAATCATGTTAGAAGGAAAACCAGTCCATGTTCACATCAGTCATAGAGTATGTGAATGCTTGGACATGGTTTTGGAAAATTTCATGTCTCCCAAATTGACCACAAAATATTTTTTTTCTTCACTAATAATAGAAATTTATATTCCTATTTGCTCGAAAAATCACTTCTTTACCACAACCTCTATTAAAATTTACACCCATGATGAAATTTATTTCATTTCTTGATACATGATTGTTATACAATTATATATTTTATCCTTATACCTACACTTCCACCATAATTGTATTTGCCCCTTTTTTAATTATATTTCACCTCAGCATGAGGGTGCACCTATATCATTCATTGCGTTGTCAGTTGGTTGCCGGTACTTAAACGATGATTTACCACCGTTACTTATGTTAATACAACTCATCACTTCTGTCGACTTGTCATGCATTCCATTTTACTATTCGAACTACTATGTCGAGATCGATATTCATTAAAGTCCGATAGAGATATTATATTGAATTATTATGTGGAATGTATGAACATATTGTGTACACCTATGGTTATGATCTGCCTTCGCATTAAATCGATACATGTATTGAGTTGTCAAGTCTGGCTTGCGTGAGCTTGTATATGAAATCTGGGATTGAATTATAATGATCCCAAGATATTTATTCAGAGTACGGTTTCCTTTAATGAGTCGACTCCCATGGATATTTTATCTCACTCTATAATATATTTAATTTTCATTGTGTACCTTTTGGTTATGGCGGTGGAACGCCAGCTCGTTGTTTCCTTGCCTCGCATTTGGTGTTCCTTCGTGAACCAAAAACTTGTACATAGAATTAATTTGCACATTTACTTCCCGGGTTTAGATGCGTAAAGAATATCAGTGTGACAGTATGCCTCCGAATTTTTTTATTGACCCAACCCTTGTTTCTAGTACGCATCTCCCAGATTGTGCCATCTGTATGGTTTGGATGCGTTAGGGTTATCGTCTATTTAATGGGAAATTTTCTCTTGTTGCTATCTCCATTTGGTTCTTGCCAGTTTCGCGGACTGCTTCCTCTGCATAGGGTATCGACTGAATTACTATAGAACCTCCGGAGTTACACCATGACTCGTTTGACAGATAGAAGCAAAGTTCACAGGTAAATCAAATTTTTTTTTTAAACGTCACCTCTTGCTTGAATTTGTTCGTTCTCTTTGTGGTATACATCTCTTCACAATTTATAAAAAAAATTCTTCTACAGAAGAAGTTTGGACTATAAATTCTCTGTCCTGTTGGTGATTAGCTTCATGGACTGAGCATTTTCATACTATACCGAATCCTCCCCAGTGATTTGATTTAATTTTTCCAATGAGGTAAGTCCCTATTTCGTGTTTAGGCTTCAATTAATTTTTTTTTTTTGTTTTCATTGTAATGAATATCATTGAGCTGCCTTAATCTTTTTTTTTTTATTTAACCACTCCAGTTTCCTTTCTTGTTCCAGGGTTGAAGCCCGTGCATCCCACGTTTCCTACTCCAAGGTGATTTCTAATATGGTTACGGCGTATAGCAATTTCTGTTGATAGTTTACACTGGCCTTTTCTTTGCCATATTAACCTTGCGTTATGTTTCTTGTATCCACATGTAACGTGACGACTTCCCGCCATCACTATTGTCTCTCTATCCCTCGTTCTCATCAACTGGTTCCATTTCACTCTAAGGTGTTTGTGTTCGTGTGTGTATTCAGGTTGGTTCTTCTTCTCGTCGCTGAGAATTTCAGTTTCTCTAATACGCTCCTCCCATATGCATGGGTCGGCTTTTGCTCTAGTTTATTTTTCTATCTTCTTCTAGTTGTGTAATTATGGCGTGGAATTGATAACCCTCGTCGCGCATATAATTGTAATTGGGACTGTCTAAAATTTTTTATTCTATGGGCATTCTATGCCATAGTTTGGTTGTATCGTATTCTTTTCCCTTTAGAGCTAACACACATGGATTTTCCTTGCTCGGTGAGACCTATCGAGCTCAATCATATTAATTGTGTATTAGTAGGATGGTTTTCTCATGTTCACAATGGTCGCCACGTACTGGTTATGAATTTCCAAATCAACTCTGCATTTTCATTTAATAGTTATGCATAGATTGAAAGATGATATTTCTAATGTGTTTTCATGATTATACGTATGCAGAGGGTTTGAGTCCTCTTTCTGCTCATTGTTTTGTTTTCTACCATGGTCTCTATATGTTCTCTTATGACTCATAGCTTTTCTCTGTGTAATATTTATGCCATTGTATATTTTTTACCAAAATATTAGCTTCTAGTTAGATACAGCCTTCTGGTCAGTACGGTGTTCCTTTCCGTATAAAATTAGGAGAGATAATGATATCTATCTGATTGCTTATTCATTTTACTTCTGGATTTCAATGGTTTACTGTCCTTATTTTTTATTACCATTATGAATACTATTAGCATAGTGGAAATAGATCAGTAAAAATCTTAAATGATTACCTTATCGGAATACCTGATTTTCATTTCCTGTACAAAATGAGATTTATTTAACTGAACTCTATTACATAATTTTCAGATGACAGTATTTTAGAATCCATGGTTTGTTTTACCTTTCCTATCAAATAAGTGGAATATAATAGAACTTTCTTATTGAGGACATATCAATGACATCTATCTTTCTGTGGTGAAACTTTCCTTTCTAACACAATAATTTAGTTCTATATGGATATACATATATATCTCCTAGATAGTTTCACGATATGAACATGTATTAAACCAATCTAGAATTAGTAATTTTTACTTTTCATATCAGGCTTACAACTAACTTACCCTATCATTTTTTCTTTCTTCTTTCTTCACTGTTGTCCAATTATATATCATCTTTGTATTCATGCAACCAAAATTATTCATTTCCTAGTGCAATAAGTAAAATTGATTTCTGTCTCTTTTATATTAATAACGAGTTTTTCAGTCTCAGATTTCTTATTTCAAGGCAGAGTTTGATTTCTTGTTTTACAGAATGTTAGTACATCTATACAATAATAAATTTAAGGGAGTAAAATAAATCTCTATATTTAAACCTTTAGCAGGTTTATAACTTTTGGTTGATTTTTCCCTTTAACTCCTGTCCATACAACTACACAGAATGGAGAGGATTAATTTCCTATAACCAATTCTGTAAATGTACGACTACCCGTTTCAACATTTTATAAAATAACATCTAATGCCTCTAATCACACTATACAACAACACCCAAACTCAACCATCCACAAGCATATTAAAACATACCACTTCTGCTATTGACCAGTCCTCCCAACCTTAGAGTTATTTTATCCACAGAACTCACCCCTGAGCTGAGATCATCTCCTGGAATAGACCCACCTCTAATCTGTTCAGGAATAGCTTATTTAAGCCTTTGCTCCCAAAAGCTTGTTTCTAATTCCGCGTCCAGAATATCAGGATGCTTTTCTTCCTGTTTGCCTAGGCTTCCCTTATTTAGGGATTTTGAAAGCTGCTTTCTACTTTTCCCAGCTTTTTACCTCTTCCAAACTACTCTCCACATCATTGGGGAAACTAGATTTCCCTCAAAATATAATTTGGAAATAAATTCTTTCAAGGATTTTTGAAATATTTTTGGGGAAAGTATTTTCCTCTTTCCATCCTCATGGATTTAGCAAGTGATCTCATAATTCTCTTTTGTTCAATCTGCACATAATTATTTTATTTAATTTCCATAATTTAAATTTTTGATTACATCCAAAAAATACTTATCCATTGGGGTCCACTCACTTTTGGATTAAATTTCAAATGTCTAACTTAGACAGAACATAAAACTAGGGGTGTTACATATTCCCCCTCTGAAAGCAAACACCATCCTCGGTGTTGATATTTAACTACTAGAGTTCATTTTTCAAACAAAAATGGATATTTTTCCATCATTTCAACTTCTCTTTCCCAGGTAGCTTCTTCAGCAGTAAAGTGCTTCCACTGCACCTTTACTCTTGCTACCGTGCGATTCCTCAATTCAATTTCTTCCCGCTCCAATATTTGAAGTGGTTCTGGAAGGAACTCACCTTCTGGTTCCGCCTGTATCACATTCCAATCAACAATGTGAGAAGCATCATGTACATATCTTTTTAATAATGAAACATGAAACACATCATGAACTTTAACATGGGGCGGTAAGGCCAGCTTATAAGCCATTGGTCCCACCCTTTCTAACACTTCAAAAGGCCCACAATATCTAGGAGCTAGTTTTGCACAACATCCAGCATAAAGTGTGCTCTTTTTGGGTTTAATACGCAAATACACATGTTCCCCCACTTTAAATTCTCGATGTACCCTCTTCTTATCAGCATAGTTTTTCTGGAAATCTTGTGCTGTCTTGATGTTTCTTTGTATTTGTTTAACAATTCTTTCCATCTCTTGTAAAGCATCTGGTCCCAACATTAGTTTATCCTTAGGTTGGCTCCAACTCAAAGGAGTACGACATTTCCTTCCATAGAGTGCTTCAAACAGACTCATTTTGATAGAGGATTGATAGATTTTATTATAGGAAAATTCAACTAAATGCAAGTAGTCTTCCCATTTTGATGGCCTATCCATCACATACATTCTCAGCATATCCTCCAAAATATGATTAGTTCCCTCTGTCTGACTGTCGGTGCATCGTAGTTTCAGATTTATGAGTTAATAACAGAGCTCGCCCACACAGATATTCTTTTTAGAAAATTTATTCACCAGCCTTACAATGCACACCTCGTTCTTTATTTTTCTTCTCCTTATATAGTTTTCCCTTTATTAAAACCATGAGTCAAAACCACGAACCACTAATGGTATTCCTCTAACAGTATTACTTTTAGTTTATCCCACGGGGCTTTTTGATCTCCTTTTTAATTTTTATTTATCAATTTGAATAAATTGATAAATAAATATATTTACAATTTTGAATAGAACTTTAGGATTAAAGTTAACCCTTCGCATTTAAACCCTTCCAAATAATATGGTAAATCTTTGACCCCGGGCTGAAAAATATAGTCAATAGCCAATCGAATACGTGCATGGTACCGTAGGTAAACTTTGCGCAAGTCCAACAACCGATCACCGTTAGATTAGCAAGCTTCCAGATCAACGGCGCTCAACGATATCGCTGGGCGTTCTGGGTCAAACTATAACGCACGATGGCACACCGTAAAAAGTGGTTTTGTAGAATCGTACAGCGACGCGTGTCGCCCATTCTATGGAATCGCTCCCCACCTCTTGAAAACAGCTTGCCCGTTGACAGCGGTGCGATGAAAACCAGAAAATGCCTTCATTGTTCCTCCTTCGTAGTTCCGCCCTTCGCTCAAGGATCTGTTCATGATTCCAAAGGGTTAGTCTGGGTTTGCGCTATAACTGTGGTCTATCTTTGGCAGGGTTTCCAATAACCAACGAACAAACATTTCAACCTTCCATTTCGGGGTTCTATCCTGTCACAATTCCGCTTGTACCTGTACATTCAAAAACATCATATCTCTGCCACCATTAAGTTCTTCAATGGATACACTGAATGCCTCGAGAGCCCCCTATATATTCAACCAGGTAATTCCACAACTGCAAATATCAAACTAAGCCAGGTCTTCATTACAAGAAGGTCTCATCCTGGAATTCGAATCCTACCACCATGATTCCTCAACAGGGTTTCACTTTTAAATCCATTCGCAGAGACTCATACAGAGATTCAGGGGATTCCACATAAGAATTACATCATTCAATACACATATAATACACATATCCTTAACAATGATTTCATTCTTCTCCGGGCACTGTAGGTATCCTCTTCCCATTATGAAATTGATCACACAGGTCATATATATTCCAGATTTACTCATACTTAACACACTTCCACAGTTCTCATTAACATAAATCTTAGCGAGATATTCAATTTGTCCTTCAATCTATTACCTTGTCTCTTCCTAGCAGCTCTACCTTTTTTCATTTCCTTTGAAAACTGTATTAAACCCCTAATTCAACTCTACTGCTCTGTCTCATCTGCTGCCTTTGCTACCTTTCTGTCTCTTTTTCCTTATGGATAGTTTAGGTGCTGCTCATGTCCTTGCCAATTCCTTTGCCATCAATGACAATATTTCCAACAATATTCCCCTTTGGCATTGATGGCAATACTCTTCCTCTAATGGCCTTACAGAATCCCTTTGCTGCTTTTCCTCCCCCTTTGACATCAATGGCAAAGATTTTGATTAAGATCCTTTGAACCGATAATGCCATGCTCCCCCTGAGATCATGTTGCATCTTCAAACATAATATGACCAACAATTCATCGTTTTCATATGACCAATGCTCCCCCTGAGCCTGTGAATTCAGAGATGCCTAACAGCACCTCACAACCAATTTAATCTTCTGTATTTAAGTAGACCTGATTCTCTACATGGAAGACACTACTACTAGTTTTTGTCTGAGATATTCAAACGCTTCCCTGGGTAGAGGTTTGGTAAATATATCAGAAACTTTTTCTTTAGAGGAAACATACTCCAATTTCACCTTTTGTTCAAATACTTGTTCATGTAAGAAGTGATATTTGATGGGAATGTGCTTGGTCTTGGAATGCATAACAAGATTCTTTGAGATATTGTTAGCACTTGTATTATCACACATAATGGAGATAGGAGGTGAACATTTGATTTGAAAGTCTTGTAGCATTTGCATCATCTAGAGAAGTTGAGTGCAACATGATGCAACAGCCACATATTCTACTTCTGCTGTAGATAAGGCAATGGAGCTTTGCTTCTTGCTGAACCAAGATACTAACCGGGGCCCCATATATAAGGCACCACCACTAGTGCTTTTCCGATCATCAACACTTCCAGCCCAATCTGCATCAGTGTATGCATGAAGAGTAAGATCAGCATTCTTTGGATACCATAGTCCAAAGTCTTGAGTTCCTTGTAGATATTTGAATATTCTTTTCACAGCCTGAAGATGAGACTATTTTGGTTGAGCTTGGAATCGTCCAAAAATCCCAACTGCATGCATGATGTCTAGTCTTGTCCCAGTGAGATAAAGAAGACTTCCTATCATAGATCTATATTCAGGTTGATTCACTGTGGGGGAATCATCATTAGAACTCAGATTACATCCGGTTATCATTGGTGTACTTATAGGTTTGTAGTCTTCCATGCCATACTTCTTCAGGATTTGCTTGAGGTATTTCGCTTGTGATAAGAATATGCCATCTGTTGCTTGTTGCACTTGCAAGCCAAGAAAGAATGTTAGTTCCCCAAGAAAAGACATTTCAAATTCTTGCTGCATATCAAAAGCAAATTTTTGACTCATAGACTCTTTATTACTTCCAAAAATGATATCATCAACATATACAACCACAATCAATAGTTTGTCATTTTCAGTTTTTATGTATAAGTTGCTATCAGCAGACCCTTTTGAAAATCCTTGCTGATGAAGATATTTGTCAAGACGATAGTACCATGTCCTTGGAGCTTGTTTGAGACCATATAGAGCCTTTTTAAGTCTACAAACAAGTTTTTCATCATTTCCCAAAATGAATCCTTCGGGTTGTTCTATATAAACTTCTTCTTCTAGATCACCATTGAGAAAAGAAGATTTAACATCCATTTGATAAACCTTGATTTGTTGGAAGCTTGAAAAAGCAAGAAAAAAAAGCAAGAAACATTCTTATGGCTTCAAGTCTAGCTACAGGAGCAAAGGTTTCTTCAAAGTCTATACCTTCTTTTTGAGCATACCCTTTGCAAACAAGTCTAGCTTTATTTCTTATAACATCCCCAATCTCATTTAACTTGTTTTTGAATATCCATTTAGTTCCAATGACATTTTTGTCATGACGCCTTGGTACTAATTCCCAAGTGTGATTCTTTTCAATTTGATCAAGTTTTTCATTCATGGATTGAATCCAACATTCATCTTTGCTAGCTTGACTGACACTGTGAGGTTCAATAGTGGACAGAAATGCCAGATTACTAGAAGATCCCACAAGAGTCCTTCTTGTTTGTACACTTGATCCCTTTTCTCCCAAAATTTGAGATTCTAGATGATTCTTTTGAACATATCTAGAAGGAGCCTTTTCAGAAAAATCCTCTTCGGGTTCTTCACTGGGTTCACTTTTTGTATCATTACTATTTGATGTAGAAGGATATGTGTCATCATCATCTTCATCTATTGTTTGCTTTTCTTCTTTTGGAGCTGCAAGAGACTCATCAATAACAATATCAATACATTCAACAATCTTCCGAAGTCTTTTATTGTAACATTTATATGCCCTACTCCTAGAGGAATAACCAAGAAATATTCCTTCATATGCTCTAGGTTCATACTTGCCAAGTTTTTCATCATTATTCTTGATAAAGAATTTTCTCCCAAAAATTCTAAAATGCTTTATAGTGGGAGGATTTTCATACCAGAGTTCATATGGAGTTTTATCACTATTTACACGAACATGTGCTTTGTTGAGAATGTTTACTGTGGTATGTGCTGCTTCTCCCCAAAATGTGTCAGGTGTTCCAGAATCATCAAGCATAGCTCTAGCCATTTGTTGAACTGTTCTGTTCATTCTTTCTGCAACGCCATTCTGTTGTGGAGTGCTAGCTACAGAGAACTGTATTTTTATACCATGTTGTTCACAGAACTCAAGGAATTCATTGGATGTATATTCTCCTCCTCGATCAGATCTGCGACACTTGATTTTTAGATCTAATTCATTCTCAACTAGTGCTTTGAAGATCTGAAATTTCTCAAATGCTTCATCTTTGTGTTTAAGCAGCCCAATCCAACACATTCTAGAGAAATCATCAATGAATAAGATATATTATTCTTCACCACGTGGTGAATTTTTCCTCATAGGTCCACATATGTCAGTATGAATGAGTTCAAGAGGCTTACCTGATGATCCTTCCTTGGCATTAAATTGTACCCTAGTTTGCTTGCTGAATTGGCAATATTTGCATATGATATTTTCAGGTAGAGTAATATTGGGAAGATCACGAACAACTTTAAGTCTGCTTGATTTGTTGATTTGAGAGAAGCTCAGATGCCCCAACCTTCTATGCCATAGCCAATTTTCTGAAGATTTACTCAAATAAAATTGTTCTTTGGGGTTCTTCAATATATATAGGTTGTTTGGAGTTCTTTTTCTTTTATAATTGCTTTACCTGTATCGAGATCACGTACCACACATTCTTTTGAGCTAAAGACAAATTCAATTCCTTGATCACACATTTGACTTACACTTAACAAGTTATGTTTTAATCCATCCACATACATGACTTCATTAGCTTTCACCTTTTCTTTTAGGAAAATAGACCCATTTCCCTTAATGATCGCAGGAGTATCATTTCCAAATGTAACATTTTTCTCTTTTTCTAGAGCACTATATGCAAGAAGTTTGTCTTTATCACCTGTCATGTGTCCTGAGCATCCACTATCAATGTACCATTGGTTTTCATCATCTTCTACAAATAACGCTATGCCACAATTTTCAACCTATAATTCCTTCTTTTTCCATACTTTGGAGCTTGAAGGAACATGTTCTTTTGGCTAAACTTTTCTCCTGCATTCAGATTCTTCATGGCCAAAGTTATTGCAAGAAGCACATTCAACTTCATTTTGAAGAGGAGAAAAGTTGTTATAAGTATTCTTCTTTATTTCAATATCAATCCTTTTCTTTCTTTCTTGTCTTGTCATGATGGTTTTATATGCAACACATTGAACAGCTTTATGACCAAAATTGTGACATGAGAAACATTGTCCATTGAAGAAGAAATTTCTGCGATCATAAAATATTCTATATGAATTTACTTGTTGATTGGTGTTTCTTTGAATTGAGATGATCATGCTCTATCCATAAAGATTCTTTATTCCCTTGCTGAGTGGCAGCATGTTGTAAACCAACTGTAACTGCTTTTAGATAATTTCGTGCTGAAGCCTGAGATTATTCTCCAATATATCCAAGACCTGTCTTTATAAGAGGAGAACGTTTTACCTTGATAATCTCATCTAATATTTCAGATCCTTTAGAAAATCTAAGATTCAGAGTTTTTACTTTCTCAAGTTCTTTTCTTAGACTTACTACTTCACACTCTAATTTCTCATTGTGTTTCTCCTTTTCTTCAAGCTGATTTTTCATAGTTTCTATGATTATTTTACTTTCTTCTAAGAAAATTTTGAGTTTATTGTTTTCATTAAGAAAATCACTGTCTTCTAGAGCATCCACAAAAGTATCTTTTTCTTCTCTAGATTCTTTTTCAAATGCCATGAGATGTCTCAGATCTTGTTCACATTCTTCCTCACTATCAGATAACCCATCACTATCTTCATGAGTATAGTAACTCTTTCTAGTGCTAAAACGATTCTTATTCCTTTTTGCTACTTCCTTCCCCCTTTTATGTGTTTCTTTATAAGGACACTTAGCAGCATAATGACCAACTCTTCCACAATCAAAACATTTGAATGGAATCTTACCTCTGAACCGTCCTGTGCCAAGTTGAAGTTTCTTTACAAAGTTTATCTCATCTTCTTCTGAGATATATCCTGATCCTTCTGTTTTTTGTACTTCCTTCCCCTTTTTAGAAGTTCTAAAGACTGCTTCTTTGACTTTAGAAGGTCCTCCTCTTCTCATTTCATATGCAGTTAGTATGCCATGAAGTTTCACCACAGTAAGGTTTTGAAGATCCTGCTTTTCTTCAAGGGCAGAAACTTTTGACTCAAATTTTGTGGTTAGTGATCTTAAGACTTTCTCAACCAAGGTAGATTCAGTTATTATTTCTCTCAGATTTCTCATATGATTTAAAATATCATCAAGATGTAAAAAGAAATTGGTAATGCTATCCTCATTATCCATTTTTAGATTCTCATATTGAATTCAGAGAGTTTGGAGTTTAACACTTTTTACCTTTGCATCACTTCATAACTTAGAATGATTTTGTCCCATATTGTCTTGGCTATATTCAGCTGCATGAATTTGACAAATTCTGATTCAGTTAAACTTCCCAATAGAGCATTGACCGCCTTTGCATTCGTTTCATAATTCTTTCTTTCCGTCGGATCTGTTGCTACTATAGCTGGGTATTGATATCCTTGTTCAAAAATTGCCCATACCTCTGCTCCCAGAGACTGAAGATAGGATCTCATCCTTGTTTTCCAGAAGATTAAATTGTTTCTGTGCTGTTCCATCTTGATTTCTCATCTTTCTTGATCTTCCTTCTAGCGGCTAAGCTTTTTCAGAAGGACCTCCTATGAAACCAATTGTTGGGAAGAATACTAAGAGGGGAGGGGTGAATCAGTATTTAGGACTGAACAATATTTCTTTTCTTTTTCTTAAAACCATATGTTATAGTACTGCATCCAATATGTATTTCCAGATATCTTATTATGTCTTTACTTAGAGTATTGCATCAGATAAGCATTAAGCATGAAAAAAAATAATAGAACAAACCATCACACAAAAAAACACATATGAGCACTGGGATTTAAGGTGGAAACCCAATTCGGGAGAAAACCACCACTGTTGTAATCTCAGTCTTCAATATTTATTGTAGAGAAAACTTCTTACAATATATGCTGGTGCAAACTTATACCAGCACGCAGGCACCTACCTGCAGAAGGCTTCAACCTTCTCTTGTTTACCACCCTCTCCTGGAAGGGAGCTACTACCCCCTGCTTTCATTTACTAGCTACCACTAGAAAGGAGCTACAACCCCCTCTCTGAAGGCTTCGACCCTCAGCACCACTGTGGACCACGTTTCATCAGCTTTCATATACGACATACCTTGTCGGTCACCAGATTTATTTATTTTCTGTATACTCACACCAGTTCCTCATGATTTCGTGTGTCATTCACACCAAAGATTCATCATTATATTCATGGGTGCATCGTAGTTTCAGATTTATCAGTTAAGAACAGAGCTCGCCCATACAGATATTCTTTTTAGAAAATTTATTCACCACCCTTACAATGCACACCTCGTTCTTTATTTTTCTTCTCCTTATATAGTTTTCCCTTTATTAAAACCATGAGTCAAAACCACAAACTTCTAATGGTATTCCTCTGACAATATTCATTTTAGTTTATCCCACGGGGCTTTTTCATCTCCTTTTTAATTTTTATTTATCAATTTGAAGAAATTGATAAATAAATATATTTACAATTTTGAACAGAACTTTAGGATTAAAGTTAACCCTTCGCATTTTAACCCTTCCAAATAATATGGTAAACCTTTGACGCCGGGCCCACAAATATAGTCAATAGCCAATCGAATACACGCATGGTACCATAGGTAAACTTCGAGCAAGTCCAGCAACCGATCACCATTAGATTAGCAAGCTTCCAGATCAACGGCGTATATGCATATCGCTCGACCTCCGATACCGATCGTTAACGTGCGATGGCCCACCGTACCTATGCTAAAATTCACGCACCTTCAACAAATAACGACCATCGAAATATAATGCGTGATCAATGGCGCTCAACGATATCGCTGGGCATCCTGGGTCGAACTATAACACGTGATGGTGCACAGTAAAAAGTGGTTTTGTAGACTCGTACAGGGACGCGTGTCGGTCGTTCTATGGAATTGCTCCCCACCTTTTGAAAACGGCTTGCTCGTTGAGAGCGGTGCGATGAAAACCATAAACCGCCTTCAATGTTCCTCCTTCGTAGTTCCGCCCTTTGCTCAAGGTTCTGTTCATGATTCCAAAGGGTTATTCTGGGTTTGCGCTATAAGTCTGGTCTATCTTTGGTAGGATTTCCGATAACCAACGAACAAACATGTCAACCTTCCATTTCGGGGTTCTATCCTATCACAGTTCCGCTTCTACCTGTACATTCAAAAACATCATATCTCTACCACCATTAAGTTATTTAATGGATACACTGAATGCCTCGAGAGTCCCCTATATATTCAACCAAGTAATTCCACAACTGCAAATATCAAACTAAGCCAAATCTTCATTACAAGAAGGTCTCATCTTGGAATTCGAATCCTACCACCATGATTACTCAACAGGGTTTCACTTTTAACTCCATTCGCAGAGACTCATACAAAGATTCAGGGGATTCCACATAATAATTACATCAATCAATACACATATAATACAAATATCCTTAACAATGATTTCATTCTTCTCCGGGCACCGTAGGTATCCTCTGCCAATTATTAAATTGATCACACGGGACATATATATTCCAGATTTACTCATACTTAACACACTTCCACAGTTCTTCATTAACATAAATCTTAGCCAGATATTCAATTTGTCCTTCAATCTATTACCTTGTCTCTTCCTAGCAGCTCTCCCTTTTGTCATCTCCTTTGCAAACTGTATTAAACCCCTAATTCAACTCTACTACTCTGTCTCATCTGCTGCCTTTGCTACCTTTCTGTCTCTTTTTCCTTATGGATAGTTTAGGTGTTGCTCCTATCTTTGCCAATTCTTTTGCCATCAATGACAATATTTCCAAAAATTTCCATATCAAATTCACTCAGAAAAGAAAGCCATCTGGCTTGTCTAGCATTCAAATCAGTTTGAGAAAAGAAATACTTAAGACTAATATGATCTGTCATCAATGTAAATTTTTTTCCAAGAAGATAGTGTCGCCACATCTTCAAGGCATGAATTACAGTAGCCAACTATAAATCATGTGCACTATAGTTCTGTTCATGTGTCTTGAGTTTCCTAGACTCATATGCAATAACTGAATTTTCTTGCAACAAGACTCCCCCCAACCCTTCTCTACAAGCATCCGTACATACAACAAATTCTTTATCAGGACCTGCAATTTTCAGTATAGGGGTTGTAGTGAGTTTTAATTTTAATTGTTCAAAAATGTTTTGGCATTTTTCAGTCCACTCAAACTTGAACCCCTTTCTTTGTAGTGAGGTTATGGGATATGCTATGGCAGAAAATCTCTCTACAAATATGTGGTAATAACCTGCAATCCCCATGAATGATCTTACTGTTGAAACATTAGTTGGGACCGACCATTCCTTAATAGCCTTTATCTTTTCATGGTCAACAACCAACCCTTGTTCAGAAATAATATGACCCAAGTATTGGATCTTGTCCTTATAGAATTCACATTTACTGAATTTGGCATATAACTGGTTTTCTTTTAAAGTTTGCAACACTATCCTCAAGTTCTCCTTGTGCTCCTCGTCAATTTTTGAATAAACCAAAATATCATCTATGAACACTAGTAAAAATTTATCCAAGTACTAGTTGTTTAAAACAATGTTCATTAAGCACATAAAGGTGGCAAGGGAATTTGTCAAACCGAAAGGTAGGACTACAAATTCGTAGTGACCATAGCTGGTTCGAAAAGCTGTTTTACTAATGTCTTCCTTTTTAATTCTGAGCTAGTGATAATGAGTCCTTAAATCAATCTTAGAAAATACTGAAGCTCCTCTTACCTGATCAAAAATATCATCAATTTGGGGCAAAGGGTGTCTATTTTTAATTTTCAACTTATTCATTTGACGATAGTCAATGCACATTCTAAAGGTTTCATCCTTCTTTTTCACAAACAGTACCGGTGCTCCCCAAGGAGACACACCTGGTCTGATATAACCTTTATCCAGCAATCCTTGCAATTGCATTTTTAGCTCCATGAGTTTAGGGGGAATCATTCGATAAGGGGCTCAGGAAACAGGTGTTGCTCCCGGCACCAAACCGATTGAAAATTCAATCCTTCTTTTGGGGGGAAGATGAGGAATCTCATCCGGAAAAACTTCCTTGAACTCTCTTATTATTGGCAAGGTGTCCAACAGGTTTTCTTCAGGTTGTTGTTCTAATTATTCTACATGTACACCATATACTTGATATCCTTTCCTGACTGTTATTTTAAGTTGCAGTGCTGATATTTGTCTTACAGAGATGGGTTTTGGTTTTCCCATGAGAATAAAAGGTTTCCCTTATTCATCTATGCAATGCAAATTTTTATCCCAACAGTTCATCACAACCTTTCTCTTTTCCAGCCAGTCCATTCCTATCAGCAATTCATATGAGCCTAAAGGTAGAATGTTGAAATTTACTTCTGTCTAAAAATCATTTAATTAATTGATGTTTGAGGTAAATTATGAGTTACTTTCCTCTTAGTGCCAGTGGCTAACTGGACCAACCAAGACTGCTGAAACTTTTCAGCTTTGAGATGGCATTTTTCTACAACTTTTTGGCTAATGTAACTCAAAGAAGCACCTGGATCAATTAAAACAGTAACAGACTGGTGAGCAATCTTACCTTCCATTTCAACCATAGTAGCTTGATGTTCTTCTTGTCTATTCTCCAATGCTGCACTGATAGTGGGTATATTTATTGCTATATCATTTACTATGGTAGCTTCCCGATCTCTCATAATCATCTGGATATTTCGGTGGGGAAAATCCCTCAAGAGATGAGGTTCTCCACAACCCCAGCATTTCAGAGGTTCCCTCATTGTAACTGTGCCTTCCTTCTTGTTTTCTCCATCTAGTTGTTTAGAACCAACTTGGGACTGAGAAGTTTGGCTTTATTTTGGTTTATTAAACTTTTTTCGCTGATGATCCCTGCCAAAATTCTTTAAGTAAGCTGGTTTCTATTTCTTTCCTTTGATTTCACCTTTGTTTATCCAGCCTTTTCCATGCTCACCCTTTCCTGTAAACTGCTGGTAGCATAACCTAGCTTTTCTCACTTCTTCGTCTATAGTTTTTGGGTTATCAAACTTGATCTTCTCTTTGTACGCAACAGGTAAACAGTTCAAGAACCTTTGTACCTTTTCCTTCTCTCCCCTAATGTAAGGGACTTATCTCAATAGATTTGTAAACTTGGTGACAAACTCATCAATAGTAATCTGTCCCAATCTAAGCTCATGAAATTCCTTCGCTTTATCATCATAATAACATTCATTTAAATAACGGTTTTTAAACTTAACCTGGAAATCTTCCCAAGTGACTGTCCTTTCATCAATGGCATGAACCATTTTCGTCTCCTCCCACCACAAGGTAGCCTTACCTTGTAGTTGGTAGATAGCTAATATGGCCTTCAGATTGCTTTCATACTCATAGACCTGGAAATACTTAATCATGTTCAACAACCAGGCTTCAGCATCTTCCTCCTTCTCCCCATCATAGGAGGGATGTTTGATCTTTTGGAATTCCCCCTATAATTCCTTTTTCTGCTTATACTGATGCCTAACAGCATCATCTTCCTCAAACTCATCATTCATCCTCTTTCTGGAACCTTCACCCTCTTGGCTGTTCCGCCAAGTTAATTCTCTAATGAGCTTTTTCTGTTCCTCCCTGGCTAATGACAATCTGTCATTCTGGCTTCTTAGCTCATCCATTTCTCATTGAAAATTGTGCAACATGGCCATCACCGGAGCGTGGGGATCTAATGTATTATATTCCTCACGCAGATCAACATAAATTTCATCACTTCCAGCCATTGGAATTGTCTGTTTCAGCACCACACTGTACACTAAACAACACAGATCAGTAATAAAAAAAAAAAAATTAGTAATAAAAAATTTATACAGTGAGCACAACAACAATAGCCTAGTTTTATGTAACATGAGCTTTGATACCATTTGTCATGTCTCCCAAATTGACCACACAATTTTTTTTTCGTCTCTAATAATAGAAATTTATATTCCTATTTTCTCGAATAATCATTTCTTTACCACAACCTCTATTACAATTTATACCCATGATGAAATTGATTTCATTACTTGATACATGATTGTTATACAATTATATATTTTATCCTTATACCTACACTTCCACCATAATTGTACTTGCCCCTTTTTTAATTATATGTCACCTCGGCATGAGGGTGAACCTATATCATTCGTTGCGTTGTTAGTTGGTTGCCGGTATTTAAACGATGATTTACCACCGTTACTTATGTTAATACAACTCATCACTTCTGTCAACTTGTCATGCATTCCCTTTTACTATTCGAACTACTATGTCGAGATCGATATTCATTAAAGTCCAATAGAGATATTATATGGACTTATTATGTGGAATATATGAACATATTGTGTACGCCTATGGTTATGATCTGCCTCCGCATTAAATCAATACATGTATTGAGTTGTCAAGTCTGGCTTGTGTGAGCTTGTTTATGAAATTTGGGATTGAATTATAACGATCCCAAGATATTTATTCAGAGTACGGTTTCCTTTAATGAGTCGACTCCCATGGAGATTTTATCTCACTCTATAATATATTTAATTGTCATTGTGTACCTTTTGGTTACGGCAGTGGAACGCCAGCTCGTTGTTTCCTTGCCTCGCATCTGCTATTCCTTCGTGAACCAAAAACTTGTACATAGAATTCATTTGCACATTTACTTCCCGTGTTCGGATGCGTAAGGACTATCAGTGTGATAGTATGCCTCCAAATTTTTTTATTGACCCAACCCTAGTTTCTAGTATGCATCTCCCAGATCCTGCCATCTGTATGGTTTGGATGCGTTAGGGTTATCGTCTATTTAATGGGAAATTTTCTCTTATTGCTATCTCCATTTAGTTCTTTCCAGTTTCGCGGCCCACTTCCTCTACACAGGGTATCGACCGGCTTACTATCGAACCTCTGGAGTTACACCATGACTCATTTGATAGATAGAAGCAAAGTTCACAGGTAAATCAAATTTTTTTTTTTCTGAACGTCACCTCTCACTTGAATTTGTTCGTTCTCTTCATGGTATACATCTCTTCACAATTTATAAAATTTATTTTCTACAGAAGAAGTTTGGAATGTAAATTATCAGTCCCTTTGGTGATTAGCTTCACGGACTGAGCGTTTTCATACTATACCGAATCCTCCACAGTGATTTGATTAAATTTTTCCAATGAGGTAATGCCCTATTTCGTGTTGAGGCTTCAATTAAATTTTTGTTTTGTTTTCATTGTAATGACTATCATTGAGCCGCCTGAATCTTTTTTTTTATTTAACCACTCTGGTTTCCTTTCTTATTTCAGGATTGAAGCCCGCGCATCCCATGTTCCCTGCCCCAAGGTGATTTCTAATATGGTTACGGCGTATAGCAATTTCTGTTGATAGTTTACACCAGCCTTTTCTTTTCCATATTAACCCTGCGTTATGTTTCTTGTATCCACAGGTAGCGTGACGACTTCCCGCCATCACTATTGTCTCTCTGTCCCTCATTCTCATCAACTGGTTCCATTGTACTCTAAGGTGTTTGTGTTCGTGTGTGTATTCAGGTTGGTTCTTCTTCTCATCGCCGAGAATTTCAATTTCTTTAATACGCTCCTCCCATATGCATGGGTCGGGTTTTGCTCCAGTTTATTTTTCTATCTTCTTCTAGTTGTGTAATTATGGCGCGGAATTGATAACCCTCGTCGCGCATATAATTCTAATTGGGACTATCTAAACATTTTTATTCTATGGGCATTCTATGCCATAGTCTAGTTGTATCGTATTATTTTCCCTTTAGAGCTAACACACATGGATTCTCCTCGCTCGGCGAGACCGATCGAGCTCAATCGTATTTATTGTGTATTAGTAGGAGGGTTTTTTCATGTTCACCATGGTCGCCACGTACCGGTTATGAATTTCCAGATCGACTCTGCGTTTTCATTTAATAGTTATGCACAGATTGAAAGATGGTATTTATAATGTGTTTTCATGATTATACGTAAGCAGAGGGTTTGAGTCATCTTTCTGCTCATTGTTTTGTTTTCTGCCATGGTCTCTATATGTTCTCTTATGACTCATAACTTTTCTTTGTGTAATATTTATACCATTGTATATTTTTTATTAGAATATTAGCTTCTAGTTAGATACAGCCTTCTGATCAGTACGGTGTTCCTTTCCGTATAAAATAAGGAGAGATAATGATATCTATCTGAGTGTTTATTCATTTTACTCCTGTATTTCAATGGTTTACTATCCTTCGTTTTTATTATCATTATGAATACTATTAGCGTAGTGGAAATAGATCAGTAAAACTCTTAAATGATTACCTTATCAGAACACCTGATTTGCATTTCCTATAACAAAACGAAATTTATTTAACTGAAGTCTATTACATAATTTTCAGATGATAGTATTTCTGGATTCATGGTTTGTTTTACCTTTCCTATCAAATAAGTGGAATATAATAGAAGTTTCCTATTGAGAACATATCAATGACATCTATCTTTCTGTGGTGAAAATTTCCTTTCTAACACAATAATTTAGTTCTATATGGATATACATATATATCTCGTAGATAGTTTCATGATATGAACATGTATTAAACCAATATAGAATTAGTAATTTTTACTTTTGATATTAGGCTTGCAACTAACTTAACCTATAATTTTTGCTTTCTTCTTTCTTCACTGCTGTGCAATTCTATATCATCTTTGTACTCATGCAACCAAAATTATTCATTTCCTAGTGCAATAAGTAAAATTGATTTCTGTCTCTTTTATATTAATAACGAGTTTTTCATTCTCAGATTTCTTATTTCAAGGCAGAGTTAGATTTCTTGTTTTATAGAATGTTAGTACATCTATATAATAATAAAGTTAAGGGAGTAAAATAAATCTCCAGATTTAAACCTTTAGCAGGTTTAGAACTTCTGGTTGATTTTTCCCTTTAACTCCTGTCCATACAGCTACACAGAATGGAGAGGATTAATTTCCTATAACCAATTCTATAAATGTATGGCTACCAGTTTCAACATTTTATAAAATAACATCTAATGCCTCTAATCACACTATAAAACAACAACCAATTTCAACCTTCCACAAGCATATTAAAACATACCACTTCTGCTATTGACTAGTCCTCCAAACCTTAGAGTTCTTTTAACCACATAACTCACCCTCGATCTAAGATCATCTCCTAGAACATACCCACCTCTAATCTGTTTAGGAATAGATTATTTAAGCCTTTTCTCCCCAAAGCCTATTTCTAATTCTGCGTCCAGAATATCAGGATGCTTTTCTTCTTGTTTGCCTACGCTTCCCTTATTTAGGGATTTTGAAAGCTGATTTCTTCTTTTCCCAGCTTTTTACCTCTTCCCAACTACTCTCCACATCATTAGGGAAACTATATTTTCCTCAAAATCTAATTTGGAAATAAATTCTTTCAAGGATTTTTGAAATATTTTTGTGGAAAGTATTTGCTTCTTTCCATCCTCATGGATTTAGCAAGTGATCTCAAATTCTCTTTTGGTCAATCTGCATGAAATTATTTTATTTAATTTGCATAATTTAAATTTTTTATTACATCCACAAAATACTTATCCATTGGGGTCCACTCCCTTTTGGATTAAAGTTCAAATGTCTAACTTTGACAGAACATAAAACTAGGGGTGTTACAGAAAATACCGTTGTGACCATGTATGCCAAATTTGGAATTACATATGATGAATAAAATATGTTTGAAAAAATGCCTCAAAAGGTGTTAGATGGACACATGGATTCGAAGTTTGACACATATGGACTCTTCTAGAAGGCACTAACCATGTGGAGATTCCAGATCAATGAGGATTTATCTCCCATTTAACCAACGCACTCTTGAATGTCCGGAAGTGATTTTCAAAGCACCCTTGAATGGAGGAAGCGACATATGAAAAGAAGTTAGTCCCTTGAGAGTCTATGTTGGTGATCTCATAACTGATATAAAATATACTTTAAACCTTCAGAACATTGCAATAGAAGTCATGAATAGTTTTTCCTTATCTTAGGTCATGTAGCAACTGAAATGAGAGTGGATGATAGAACCTATTTCATTGGACCTGGGGATGATGTCTAGTTTGAATAGGTCATTGGGAATGACTTCCAAATTGACCTATAATAGCTGCCCCCTAAAGCACGAAGTCAGAATAATAACAACATTTTTTAAATGAGATGTTTTAAGATGTGATGGGATGGAAATGAAGTGGAGTGGTGACCTACATCAATCTTACAATACATTACATCATGATATATCCTCTTGATCATAAATTTATGAGGGAAGGCATTCCCATGCTCAACACATAAACTATCAAATAACATTTAAATAGTGCAAAAATTCATCTACATTGGAATGTTGCCCGATACATACATGCCTACAGATATAGGCCCATGTTCGGATGAAAATATGTATGTAAGGTCATCGTACATATGATGTGTATAACGATCCTAAAATCAAAGCTTGGATGGCTAAAAATAGATCCGGGGTCTTCTTATCTCATTCATTCAATCATTTGGGTACAAGTCGAGCCATGCGAATATATGATTTGTAGTCTAACATGGTAAGACATCATTTTATTACCAGCCAATGATGTGAGCTATTAACAAACGCTAGAGAACCACCATTGATTGTAATGGCTCTCAAGGTACTATAGTACATTTTTTAAGGAGTCAATAGATGATTTGATGTTGAATGCCAAACAAAATATTTCAGTCAAAATTTTGGAAGCAAGGATCTTGTCGATGTTGTAACAAGCCTCATGGTACTGGAAGATGATGTTTCTAAGTAAATTTCTTGGATGATGATTTGACGTCGATAGGAAGCCAATTTATCGTGAAATAGGAGTTATTGATTTCAGAGACAAAATGTGACTTGGTATAGCAATGTTCAGGGATGATTTTCATGGGAATGAAGGTTTATGAGTATTGCAAATGGATGAGTATTCACTGGATCACTTCTCTTGAACATATCGGCGACACTAAGATGAGTTGGTAGGATTTACCCAAAACCAAAGTGAAGGTATGATGAACCCTAGGTATGAATGAACCGTCAAGAATATTACCCACCTCAAATAGTAACGATGATGGAGTGAAGTGTCATGTTCAAGAGCGACCTGCTACCGTAAAAGTTATGTTCACTTTCCCAAATTTTCCCCAATCATTTGTCGACCAATACCTATTTATTTTCTCACAAGCTTGAGGAGGATAACATATCCTTGATCTATAATTCAACCCTTCTGGTGAATAATGTATCGCTATTTAATAATTAACGAGTCTAGTGTTGAATGCAACTCGATTCTTGCCATGATTGACAAGCCTGTCACTATTTTATGTTTTAACGAACCTAACAGTAGTGAAAACCTGATCCTTTTCATATTTAAAGAGTTTTAAAAAGAGGATGAAAGAAAACTCCATAAATAATTTTTTGTAAATTTTTCGCTCAGATCCCAAAAAGTGTAAAATAATATCTGAGAGAACCTCCTAGTCATGTTCGACTAAGGCATTCCTTTTTCGTAAATAATATATCTCAGTCTCGAAAAGGGTTAAAATTATGCTAAGTATATATCAATTCATTTACTTTTACGATCTCGAAAAGACAAGTGCTCGGAAATATTTTCACCTTATCGAAGCCTGAAAAGAGCTAAAAGAAGACTCCAGGGGTTCCTTTTTCACTGTTATCGAAGCTCGAAAAAGAGAGAAAAGTTTGCTTCAAGTCCTTTTTAGTTTTTACCAGAGGTCTGAAAATAATGATAAAAGTATGCTTTGTGGTCAAATCATTCTTGAAATAAATGTGCATAAATAATTTCCTCATCAGTTGCAAACATGTTCAGAACAACATCAAATGGATTAAAAATACCTGTTTCTTGATAAAAAATTAATAAAACCATACTCAAAACAATAAATATGATTTTCAAATAATCAAATGACTAATTAAAATCATTTTACCATTCATTTTTACCATTTGAAAGTTACCATTTGAATTTTGGAGCTCTGAACCTATTTTTGCCCCCAAACTTCAGCTGTTGATTGGGTGAAATTGGTAAGAATGTTTCAAATTTCCCCCTGCAAGAAAATATGCCCCCCAAGCTTCATTTAATTTACCTAAGTAAACTATTGGTTACTAATAGCTGGATGGAATGAGGGTTCATTATAGCGGAGGATTTTTTTCATTTTTTAATGAGCTTGACATAGCAAAGGAACTATGCTCATGACCTGTTTCATTTTTTAACGAGGTTGACACAGTAAAATAACTATCCTCATAGCCTGTTTCATTTTTTAATGAGGTTGACACAGTAAAAGAACTATCCTCATTGTGTAGTTGGACAAGTGAGTGTGCACTGTAAAATACGTAGTCTAATGGAGTCATCATTTAAGGAGTTTGATGAGCACCACAAATGATAAGCTATAACATGCGTTGATGGGGCTTCTACAGGGTTTTCATTTAATTTTGGAATCTCAGAGGGTAATTTCGAACAAATCACCAGCCACCAAGGAGATTAACTGATGGGACCAACTTGATATTTCACTCAAGATGTGAATAAAGGATCAAGTCATTCAATACAAATAAGGGAGGAACCATATAGGATTCCAGATGATTACATGGGTGAATTCAATGGAAAAAGCATAGTGTATACCCTATAGAATCTACGGGAACTTTAAGTGAAACAGGATCAACAAAAGTAGAGGAATTTGATTAAGGGAAAGACTCGTACAGGTAAAGCTCCTACAGAAAAAGAGTTGGAGTTGATGGTGTCTCATCTTGTGGTATTTCTTCAATCAAAATCCGACCAGGTGGAATAACTTTGTTGTTAGGCCCAAAGAATATTTTAGGTGGTTTACTGCATGATATGGGAGACTCAATGGCTATAATAGATTGTTGGGTGACCAATACAGGAACAAATTTTAGTTGTTCGACTTCGAGATCAAGATTTTCTCCACTTAGGGCATATAAAAATTGAAATATAAGGGGATGATAGACCCTACTTCATTTTTCCTAGGGATGATGTCCATTTTTACCAATAAAAATTTCCCCCTAAAGCATGATGGGATCTAGATCAACTTCCATTTGAACAACGTCGGGTTTAGGAGGTATGGTCTCACTGATTGGATGGATCATGACCACAGGTAGGCGTGAGGACTCCGTTTCGACAACACTAAATGAACCAGGATTTGTAGAAACAACTTGTGCTGACTCTGGTATATGTGAAGATGATGCCTCACTAGAGGTATTGATGGTACTGGTTTCGGTAGAGCGATGTCGCCTTCACCGACCAAAAGTGACTTCCAGTTGTAAAGGTGGTTTCAGTGAAAGTCTACGCGAACAACAGGGAAACGTATTTTTTTCTTCCATGATGACTGATTTATTTTATGACAAAAAAAAACAAACAAAATAAAAGGGTAATTATAGGAAAAAGGTTTACCAAGAAAATGTGAACTGCAGAATACCTCTTGGTCAACCAAGCAGTACAGGCAGAAAATCTCCTTGAATTTTGTGCTCGATGTATCACAATTTACAAGTCAGCCGACTCAACTCACTATGGATGGATAGAAACCTAAAGTTTTCCTCCCAAATATAACGAAAGGTACGTGGAGGCACAAGTCCATATTAGCCATGTCTAATGTGAAACCGCATAGTCAGATCACCCCTTTATACTTTTCATACTATAACACCGCCCGATATACCCGAAGGTACGTGGATGAGCTAAGATATACTTATATATGTGGAGTAAGATATCAAACTCAGAACGTATCACAGAAAACGAACGAAAACTACTACATTTTACGACGTTGGAACATGTCTCTAGCCTATACCTTATAAATGTTATCGTTATGGTTCCAATGTTTTTTTAGTTAAATTCATGTAAAATTTAAGTTTATCTTGTTCATAAATTTTCCTTTTGAGGTTCACCACGATGATGTGATGGAATTTCCTAAAATGAAAACTAAAATGATAAGAAATTTTTTCAATCTTACCTTTTTCAATGAAAATCCTAGCTACTAGAGGGAAAGAGCAATTAGTTTTGAGAACAAACACTAAAGAGCACAAACTAATATGCAACTTTCCTGACTTGTTCCTATGAAAAAAAAACAATTCACTATATGAAAATGCAGGATTTTCTTTTCAGTCCCCTTAATGTGAATTCAAAAGGGAAACTATATGCATCAAATCAAGAGAAAACAAATGCTTTCTTATTTGAGAAATGATGAACTTAACAACAATTTAGCTTTTAGGAGAAACAAATAATGGGACTACAATTTTTCCTATAGAAAACGAATAATTTAACGAGAATTTCCTTTACGAAAACAAATGCATATAATGCAGAAATAAAACACTTTGAATTTGATTTATCAATGATAAAGAAAAACTCTTAAAGGGACATTGAACAAACTTACTTTTCAAAGGAGGAAGAATTAGGAAATTCATTGGTCTCTATGAGGTATCATAGAATTGAAAACATAGCAAACAAAAGGCTTAGTATGATGGAAATGACAAATTCAAAGGGAATTTGGCTCACTAAGGGGGAGACCCTATCTCTAAGGGGAGACAGTGCGTTGCAAAGCACCCCTAAGTGGGAGACAGTGTTATGCAAAGCATTGTGTCTTGATCAACAATGCATTGGGCATAGCAAAGATTCAAAATTCAAGCTACTGAACACACTTCTAATGCAATTATTTGATTCAAAATTCTAATGATTGACAGTAGATGCTACTGGGTGGATAAGCAGGGGAAAAAACAGTAAGGATGATGGGAAACTCCCCAACGAAGTCACCAATTTGTGATGAGGAATTATGTATTATGGATAAAACACATTCCATAAATGTGGTGTTATGCATTTAGAAAAACAAATCAAAGGCTTTCAGGAAACTTTCTCTAAGAGTAAATAAACACATAAAAATATAAATGAACCTACTTGTGATCGAAGTGCTTCCTGTTCTATTTATGTCACTCTTGTTGTAGCTCCCAATCCAAATTAGATGCCAGACTAGTTCTTGCGAGTATAAACACTAAACGACAAAGAGATTGCAATACACATATGTCTATTTATCTTAATCAGTTAAATTTATTAAACATGAAACATATATTTCAGCTAAGAACCCATCATATGAAAAATAGAAACAAAAAGAAATACTTATATGCAAAAATGAACATCAACCTTTATTAATGGATAGAAGGGGGGGGGGTTACAACCAGCGATCAATTTGATGTCACGAGATCCAGCATTCAGCCCAACCTCATCGCAATCATCATCTCACCAGTAGCATATAATTCCTATCACTCTCTCTATTGAGAATCCAAAAACATTTCTTTACCAAATTTATTGCTTACATAGCACTACGATCTATGATCAATTTATAGGGTAACTGAATGTAGTTTCCTAATCAATGACTTTCTAGTAATAGGCAAGGCATGTTCCCAAGCTCAGAGGTGTTAGATAGACACATGGATTCAAAGTTTGACACATATGGACTCTTATAGAAGGCACTGCCCATGTGGAGATTCTGGAACAATAAGAATTTCACTCCCATTTGGCCAACGCACTCTTGAATGTTGGTAAGTGCTTTGAAGAGCACCCTTGAATGGAGGAATCTACATATGCAAAGCAGTTAGTCCCTTGAGATGCTGCATTGGTGAGCTCATAAGTGATATAACATATACTTCAAACCTTGGAAACCTTGCAATAGAAGTCATGAATAGTTTGTTTTTCCCTTAGGGCATGTAGCAAATGAAATGATAGGGGATGATAGACCCTATTTCATTGGTCCTCGGGATGATGTCCAGTTTGACCAGGTCATTTGGAATGATGCCAAAATTGACCTATAACATATTAGCTCACATGTTCCTTGAATATTTAAAAGAAAAAATTCCTTAGCACAAGAGACCATAAATATTTGTACACTAAAAGAAACGAAAATACATTTAAAAGCCAAACTACCTTAGCACAGGATACAAGAAAGATTTATACTCTGAGAGACACAAAAACACAAAAATATCAAATATAATAACTCTAATCCAGAGGCTTCATTCTTAGTAACATGATATCTAATGCAGATGATACACTAAAAAAAATGCTTCATATATTGTTTATCACATGTCAAACTATGTGAACAAACACATGCACACAACACACCAGATGAATAAAAGGAACTCAAGAAAAAACTTCACACGGATATAGAACATACTTTCCAAAATAATCGAGATAATAACTATTTTTTCAAATCTTACTTAAGAAACCTGCATTGAAAAGAATAAAAAATCCAGAAAATAATTCGAGTTTTCATTGTCATATTACAAAATTTCTCAAATTCATTTTTAGTGAGGCCTTTTTTAGATGAAAAAAAACACTCTCAAGATCTAATTATTACTTATAAAAATAAAACAGACTAATTCATGAATGTAAAATATTATTATAAACTAGCTTGAAAGTACCCCACATCTAATTGAAAATCAAATCTTTAACAAAATATTTGGTTAATATTTTTTTTTTTATGTTTCAATTCACAAATTTTCACAATCAGATGTTGAAAAATAACTACAAAAGATCAGCCTTTTGTGTGCTACTTCAGAATTCTTGATCCATACAATCAATATTCATATACTCTGCCTTTTCCTCTATCGTGAGCCTTCTCCTATTTTTCATGTCAGGTTGCACTACTCTAAAACTTTTAGCCTCTTTCTAATGGATATGACCATGGCGATCATTAATAGCATAGATTCAAAACGAAACCTAGAAAATTTCCAAAGAATTGCTAACTAATTAAGATAACTTTATTTATTTTTCTTCAATTTGGCTCTTGAAATTAATACTAAAGTTCCCTCCTGCTGGAATAATTAGCTGCGGGAAGACATCTTGTCATCTGTCTCGGTATTTCATATTTTCGCTAATCGAAGTGTTGATATTTGCTATGTTGGCCATGGATGATTCAGAATTCATGGAAGTTGTCCTCATCTTTCCCTGTACAACATTAATCAGATACAAGGTATCTTTAAGAAGGTCCACAGAATATTGATATGAAACATTTTTTGGGTCATTTTTGTTCCAATTATGGGCTCTCATGTTCAGAGATAGGGTCTAGTATATAACTACTGGACATGATCCATGGTCACATTGAGTGCAATATGAGAAATATCCTTGGGTTCATGCACTTTTTTCACACCAGGGTAAGTGAGCAGCATTGACATAAAGAGATGGGGATACAATGTATGGCTACAAGCCATGGTGATTTCTTTAGAAAAATTTGGAGGTGAAATTGAACCTCCTACACCATTATCCCTGTCATTTTTTGGTCTAGTCCCCTTCTTATTACCAAAAATGAGGATCCCCACTGACACAAAAATTAGTGCAACAACTACCAGTAGGAAAAATATCACAAAGAATATTATGACCAATTTTCACCTCCCAACCCAAAGGATGTTGTTGGTTGCCTCTTCTAATAACCTTCCATAGCCCCTTAATTCACCAACATTCCTTAGTATGGAGACAAAATGGAAAGGACGTTAGAGTTGGGAACAAGATATTATGTGAGAGCCCAATGGAATTTAGGCAAAATATTGATTTTTTTTTTTTTTAAATTATAAATATTTGAAAAGAGAGAAATTAATTGTTGTTTTTTTTTTTTTTGAAAAGTTGAAAGAAATAATCTCAAGAGCATATATGATATATCCAAGAGTTAAAGAAAATGGAAATTTCTCCTACCTCCACAAGGGATCATCTCACACGAATAGGTGAAAACATACAAGTCTAAATGTTCTACCTCTAAGTCTCAATGTCACTTCAACATGTCAGCAACATACTTGCAACAATTCTTAATGATTTTTTTCTATTGGATACAAATATGTAAATCCATCCAAAAATAAACATATGGATCAATCCAACACCATAAATTGTGCTAAATAGTTCATCATGTTATTTCAAATATTACAATATGGTCTTATATTAGCTCACATATTACTTGAATACTTAAAAGCCAAATTGCCTTTGCACAAGAGACTAGAAAGATTCTTACTCTAAGGGACATGAAAATATATTTAAAATCCAAACTGCCTTAGCATATGAGACCAGAAAGATTTGTACTCTAAAAGACGCAAAAATACAACAAACTAAAATAGCATATTTAACTCTAAGCTAGACACTTGATTCTTAGCAGCATGATATCTAATCAAGATGATACATGGACAAAGGCTTCATATATTGTCTATCGCATGAAAAATTGGGTGAAAAAAAACATGCACAGAACATATCAGATGAAGAAACGGCGCACAAGAAAAATCTTCAGCCAGATATCAAAGATACTTTCCAAAATATTCTAGCTAATAGATAATTTTTCAAACCTCACTAAAGATTCATGGATTAACAAGAATGAAAAATCCAGAAAATAGCTTGATTTTTCACTGTCATATTACAAACATGGAAAATTTTAGCGGTTAATATTCGCAAGTGGGCTAATTTTCCATGGTTTTTCCAAAAAAAAAGATCCGCCAATTTCCATTTTTTATAAAAATGATTCACCCAAATTCTACAATATAAAATTATTTTACGTTAAAAATCACCAACATTATATAAGAAAAATATATAATATCATTACAAATTTGAATAATTTTACAAACACATCAATAAACATTTTATAGTTTGCATATTAGGGATTAGTGAGATTCGACAATTTTTTAAACTTCAAGATAATTTTCCATCCTTAAAATTATCCCTGATTACAAAATTTGTTGATTTAATTTTCAGGGAGCCATTTTTTAGATGAAAACAAATCACATTCAAAGACTCTCAAGATTTGATTATTACTTATCAAAAGAAAATGTACTAGTTCATGTATATTAAAGATTATTATAGATCAAGCTTGAAAGTACCCCACATATCAATGAAAATCAACTCTTTAACAAAATATTTGGTTAAAATTTCTAAATTTATGTTTCAACTCACAAATGTTCACAATCAGAGGCTGAAAAACAACTACAAAATATCATCCTTCTATCTGCTCCGTCAACCTCTAATTGTTGCTCATCAAATGAAAAACAAACATATTTCAGGGTGTAAAATATTTTATATTATATTGGAAGTACCCCACATCTCAACGATGAAATCTAATCTTTAAAAAAATATGTTTTAACTCCTGTTTTAGCTCGCAAATTTTCAAAATCAGAGGTTGCAGCTACTTTTTTTTTTCTTGATGAGAGGTAGAATCATTCCACTTGTGAAATGTTGCCATAAAGACATGGATAATGATTGAGAGGACTAGCAATAGGTAGTTTATGCTAGTAACATATCGTTCCACAAAAGAATATAAATAAAGTTATTTCCATGGTCACAACGAGAATGAAAAATAATAGACCCTATCGAACATTATCCTAAATATACATGTGTATAGTGATTCCTATAAGACTACCAATGCATATACCACAATTCCAATACTTGAGTAATGAAATATTATGGTTATTCTCTATTGGGTTGTCCTGTTCAAACTAATCTGCACCAAATGCTTCTAAAGAGGGCTTGTGGCTTCCTTTCCCTAGAGAAACCAGGTAGATTAAGAAGAATAAAATCCAAAACCAATTCAAATCCCTATTTTTGGGTCAATTTACTGGGTAAACTAACATAATTAATTTATTATCAATCTAGGTTTGTAAAACTTACAAACATGTCCAAAATCTATGGATATCAAATGTAGTCAATTTTGTAGAAGACAAATTGTTTAACCTAAATGAAATGAATATTTCAAATACAAAAATTAGCTCAAAAGTTTCTAATTCAATATGTAATATGCAGAAGAAGAAGCTCCTAACTTAGGAGAACCAGATTGACCTTCTCTACAATATTACTTCATGAAGAGAAATCAAAAATCACTAATGAAAAACAGATTAAGATGCATAAAAGAATAATAGAAGATACTCACAAATAAGGAGGTTCTTGTTGTCCTTATTTATAAATCCGCTCATCATTAATGCCATTGTATGAAAACTAGAAATTCAGGAAGATGAATATTAGTTTGTATTCTCTGATCATATAGGAAGAGAGTTTAACTTAAAACCTGGTTTGACCATTAATATGAAGAATATAATTTATACTAATATTCATCAAAAAACATAATATATGATCATACATCTAATTAACTAATTTAAACATGAAACAAAACTAGTTTAAGAAAATTCAGCTAACTTAACCAGAAAGTGCACTTAGCTCAGTGTGGGGGCCCTCCACTCTTGCCTTGCACACTGAAAGTACTTCTAAACTACTGAAAATAAATAAATAATTCACCACATTGAACATGATAAAGGGGATATAACATTCTTCAATTAACTCACAAATTTCGGGAATATCAAAGTGAAACCATACAAATTCTACATGTTCATGCCTTCAATGTTCTTGGCTTAAATAGAAAAATATGAAACAAAATTGAATAAAATGTCTCTAAAATCAAAGTATATCCTTATCCCATATATATTGGTCACTCTCATCCAAAATTCACTCAAAATCTAGAATATCCCATAAAATACTAAATTTAGCCTATTTCCTAGGGATTTCCTTAATGACACGTCTTGTTTGACTAGCTTTGACTGAGCCTGTTTTAGCTTGGTTTCACCTAGTCAATAGGTACATGTCCATCCTTAATTCCCAATATTTCTAAATATGTTCTAATCTCATGCCCAGGTGTCATGAAAGTATTACTTCAATGAAGCCATTATGAGAATTTTTAGTCGTGTCCAAAAATGCACTTAAAATCCATTTTTTGTAAAAACATCTAAAATTTGAAAAACATAATTTATATACATAAATATGAATGAATTGGTAAAAATAAGTTGTATATGGATGGCATATGGATGGATGTAATTGAAGATAAGTGTATTTAATTAAGAAAAATTGGATAAAAAAGGAGGGCCAACATCTCCCCCTTGCTGATTTGCAAGCATGTCCTCATTCTTGCTTCCTTCTCTTAGACCTTCTCAGCTCTGATGTAGACATTGTACCTAATCCTCATGCTTCTTGATGTGCTATTTGTATAAGACAATCAATTCCCTTGTATTGTTCTCCCTTGTAGATTGAAGCCATGACCTTTTGTCTCTAATACTTCTATTTCCATGTGTTTTTATCATTAACCCACCACTAATCTTGCTTGGAAAGAAGGGTGTTCTTTGTTTCTAGTTTTCCAACTTTGTCATTCAACTCTTTATTTTCCTTGATCAATTTTTCATTTTTTTCTTGTATGCCTCTTTTTCCTACTTCAAATTCCTTTCTAGAATTCTGCTTACCTCTAATTGATCTGTTAACTCTTTTATTTTGTTAAGGTGCAACTCTTTCTGTTCTTCTCTTGTGTCTTTGCAAAATGAGGTGGCTTCTACTTCAACATTGTCAAAGTATGAATCTCTCTCCAATGTCTTTTCATATACTTGTTTTTTCAATCTCTCAATGATTTCATCAATTTGTTTTGCTATAGAGGTGTTTCAACAACTTGTAATTCAGTTTCTTTCTCTTTACTACTTATTTCTTGGCTTCTCCTATGTCTCCTTAGAATACATAGAAAAGATGCTTCTCTCTCAACCGTGATAGTATCATGTTGTTTCTTGGACCTTGTCCTAGTATAGAGAGGAGAGTTCATTATGCTTCTTGTCTCTTGAACTAGTTTGAACTTCTCCTCTATTATTTGTTCCTCAAAACGATGTTGGGCTAAAAACTCTTTCCACACTATTCCCTTGGTTTTTATTTGATATTCTACAATAATTTTGATGATTCCCTCGTGGTAGATTTGCGCTTCCATGGTTTTAGTTTCATTCCTCACATTCTCTATCATTCTAACCAAGTTTTTGGAGAAGAAGTACGGTGAATTGGCTTTCACTTCCCCATTTATATGTTGGGGTAGTATGATATGATAAAGATGCACTACACTATGCCTGATGTCACATGTGAAAAATATCTAAATAAATAATACCAATTCTCTACATGGCTCATTTAACCACTCCCTTTGAACGCCCTTTGTCCTATCAAATGATCCCTTCCTATTTTTTCCAAAAAGAAAGTTCACCCTTTATCTTTGAATAATAATCCCTTATGATATTGTTCTTGTGACAGTGGAAGATCTAAAGCCTAAGAAATGAATTATGGGTTTAATGGAATAACTAGGTTCCCCACCATGGTTTGTTCTTGTGCATAATTGTTTATGAACTCCTTGGTGATACTTTCATTGTGCCCATTAAATTTTTCGAGTAAACCTATTATTCCCACCTGATATAGTTTTAATAGTCTATTTTTCCCAATGCTCTATCTAGAAGTCATTTGGTTCTACTCTGGTAGCCATATGCTCTCAAAACCAATTTATATAACCTTCAACTGTCATCATCCTCATTTTAAAATACGAATTGATGCACACATATATATCTTTGCTAACTTATTCATGCATTTGGTTCATGTTTACCTCTTCTTTGATGCTCCTAAAAAAGAAATGAAATTGATCTTCCTCAACCTATGTTATTATACAAAAATGAGCCCTCTCCTTCCAAAAATTGATAAAAACACTAAATTTTTATATACAAATATCATAAAAACATTGTAAAAATGTTTTTATTTCTCTATATTTCATTTTATATTCTCTATTTTATCAAAAATAAAAAATAAAATTTTTTTTTAGTGAAGAATTCTCTGCCTCTATGATGAAATTTACTGTGTAAGATTTAAAAAAAAAAATCATCCCACTGTGTCATTCTGCTATAAATCATTCCTCTATAGAGACAAATTCTCATTCTACATTAAAACCGAAACAATTTAGGCTCATTTTGTATATAAAAAAACATCAAATGGCTCACTATGTTTTTAAAAATTCACCCACTGTGTAAAACTCTGTTTTAAGAAATATATGTGACAATTTTGTGGCTATGTGTGGAGGAATTTGATTTTGTTTTACTTGCTTTGGAACAATCCCAGGGATTTGTCTGAGTTCAAATTGTGTTCCTATTTTTTTACAATACCACTTCTATTAAAACTCCTCTTTGACATTTCATGATCCTCATGTTTTAATAGGTGGCAGAGTCGACCTCAACGGTGCCAGAAACTCGAACTTATAACTTGTATTTTTAACTCTCCTTCAACACACAATTCGAGTTTAATTTATCTTTGAGATTCTTTCATAAATGAGCAAAATATAGATTCAGTGCTTACCTATTCTCTCCATGAGATCTATGTAGTTTGTTGGAGTGTTTGATCAACACAATGGACAGATATCTCGACTTCCAATACTTTTTAACATCAATGCACCATCTTCTTATTTCTCCACACCTTTTTTCTATTTATTATATTGTTCCTTCTCAGCTCAAGTTTCTTTGTTTCCTTCACATCCTCTCCTGCATTTTCTTCAACAATTTTTTCCTTCACGAGGTGTTTGAACGCGTGCCAATAGAATGCAACATAGAGGTCTATTTGTTTTAAATGGCGGAGGCTTCATTAGTTGCACAAGGTTTGATATATGGCATAACACTATATTTGTGAATATCTGTTGACTGTTTCTCATGCTGACCCTTGACTCGGAGGCCTCTGTGGCTCTGTTATTTTGTTTTGCATGTCTTCCTTTCTCCATGGTGTCTGCATACATCTTGTCACCATACCCTACGTTCCATTCCATTTTGTTTTTTTTGTTCATATCCGCCTTCATTTTTTTACATGCCCACACCGTAATCGATATGCATCATAATTCAGGTCCTTCATTGCATTTTTTTTGAATTTGATGCTTCGGTTTTGTAATTTTTATTGTGCCCTCATTCCATACCTTAGCTTTATGATATGATATATATTTGCATATTGTGCTTGTAGCTTAGGTTTCAACTTTTTACTGTTTAATTTAATTTTAAAATGACCCCAGAATGGTCATTTTTTAAAATTAAATTAGTATGACACTAACCTTTGTTGTTTTTGTAGGTCAACAAGAATTCAAATATTTGGCCTTTAATTTTTGATACATATGCTTAAAAAAATTATTATGATTAATGTTATGGTTTTTAAAAAATGATTTGAATTAATGTGATTGTATATGGAATGATGGTTAACGTATGAGAGTAAATGTAGGAAAGGGTAATGAATAGGGATAGGATTATGATGAATATGATTATAATGGGTTGGATAATGAAGGTAGTGTTTTTAAATGTAGGTAGGATATAGGTAAAATTTAATGGAATGCATATCAAGATAAATTAGTGTTAACAATTTCTAGAATTTTTTTTAAAAATGAGATTTTCAGAGAAAAAAATTTCACTTACTCTAATTGTACTCCCATAAAATACTTGATGTCAATTTTATTTGATGATGTTCTCTGGTCAAAATAATCGTTGATGGTTGATGATGTCTTCATTATCATAATGATAGTTCTTGAAATGTAGAGACTTATTTCTGCTTCATGTTTTCGCATATGATATTGATTCGGGATATTTAAATTTTTATGTTGTTCAGGTACCTTCCGTAGTTTGTAATTGATGTTTCAGGTCCCTCTGATATGTAATTTTCATCAATGTTTCAGGTTTCTTCTGTCATGTAATTCAGGTCTGTTCTGTATAATATTTTCAATTATGTCTCAAGTCCCTTCTGCACAATATTTCAATGAAGTCTCAGGTCCCTTTTGCACAATATTTTCAATGATGTCTCACGTCCCTTCTGTCATGTAATTCGGGATCCTTCTGCAATAAAACTGATAAAACTATTTTCATATTTTTATTATGAACTTTCCCCTTGCTGATGTTAAGACTTGTCCTCAATTCTTGCATGTCTTGGAAGACTAATTCTGCAAAATCATACAGAAGTAAAAAAAAACAAAATAGAGAAATCATATTGTCCAAACAAGTTGGTTTTTTGATATGAATTTGTGTTTTTATTGTGCCAGTCTTCCGGATTTTCATAACCAAACTCTTATTATCATATTAAATTTATTTATTTTTATTTTTATTTTTTTTTAATTCTTTTGTAAGTAAGCAAGGCATATTATTCTATTCCATTAATTCCATATCAGGTTCTGTTGAAATTATTTTTAGAAAATCCTCTTTATTGATAGGCTTATTGTAGACTTTAAGCCTATGTCCCTTAACTACAAATGAAATTTACACTTCCTTTTTTGTTTTTATTT
Source organism: Pinus albicaulis (assembly GCA_034641835.2). Classification (NCBI taxonomy): domain Eukaryota; kingdom Viridiplantae; phylum Streptophyta; class Pinopsida; order Pinales; family Pinaceae; genus Pinus; species Pinus albicaulis. The sequence continues at coordinate 1,216,009,103 of CM076579.1, forward strand.
TGACTACTCCACTGTCAGATATATCTTCTATCTGATATGGCCCAAGCCAATGGGTTGTAAACTTTTCTTTGAAATGCTTAAACTTGGAGTCAAACAACAATGCCCAGTCTCCTTTCTGAAAATATTTATTCTTGATGAATTGGGCATGGAATTTTATTCTCTTCTCATGCACTACAGATGTATGTTCCACGTCTTGTTGTCTTATTTCATCCATTTCATTGAATTGAATCACTTGTTGTTGTTGTGCTTTAAATAGTTCCATTCCCAATTTTGTTGCAAGTTTATATGTATGTATTTGAAATTCAATGGGTAACAAGACTTCCTTACCATATACCAACTGGTACGGATTCAATATACTTGTGTTCTTCCATGTGATCCTGTTTGGCCATAGTGATTATCTTAACTTTTTCGACCACTCTTTTCTATTCATCTACATTTTTTTTATCATGATATTCTCCAAAACGTTTTTAGTGGACTCCACTTGTCCATTTTCTTAATGATGGTACAAAGTATATTTTCTGTGTTTGATCTTTAACCTTTTTGTAAGATCCCTTACAAACTTTGAGGTGAATTTTTCTCTCTGGTCTGTAACAATTTTTCTCGGAACTCCAAACCTTACAAATATTTCTTCAAATAGAAAATAAATTACTCTTTCTTCTGTAGCTCTTTCCACTACCTTTTCCTCCAGCCACTTAGTAACATAATATGTACATACCAAGAATATACTTATTTCTGTTTGATGGCTGGTTTATTGGCCCCACAAATTCTAAAGCCCATTTTTTAAATATTTCTATGAGTACTTGTGGCTTTAATGGCATTTCATCTAATACCATTGGTCTTCCAGTTCTTTGGCAGTTGTCACATCTCTTAACATAGGTGTTGGAATCCTTGAAGATTGTTGGCTAGTAGTAGCCAAGTTTGAGAGCTTTGTATGTCATTCGCTTCTCTGAAAAATGACTAGTGACCACCACATGACTCATCATTACATGCTTTAAAAATATCTAAAATCTACTCTTCTATAACATATTTTCTTATTACTAGATAAGGAATAGTATAAAAGAGGTCACCATTGACCCAACTATCACTTTCTCTAATTATCTTTATTTTTTGTTTATTTGGGTAATGGGATGGTAATATTCTAGATGATAAATAGTTAGCTACACCTAGAAACCATGGAGTTTTAACAGTTATAGAAAATAGATGTTCCTCTGGGAAATTATCTGAAACGGGATTTGGATCACCAGGTGAATGAAGTCTTGATAGAAAGTCTGCTACTTGATTATCCTTACCTGGTTGATCTTTTACAGTGATGTTAAATTCTTTCATCAAGAACATCCATCTAGTAATCATGCCATTTTTAATTTCTTTGTTCATCAAGTATCTTATGGCTGAATGAGCTGTGCGAATGAATACTTGATAACTTTTTATGTAATGCCTAAACTTATTAATTGCATGCACTACAACTAACATTTATTTTTTCTAACTGTATAGTTCAATTCTGCCAATGTTAAATTTTTTCTTATAAAGTATATGGCATAATTAAACTGGTTTTATTTTTGTCCAAGTGCTGCTCCTAAGTCCTATAGTTGTGTCATATGCATCAGTAGATATATGGAATGGAAATGACCAATTTTGTTGTCAAAGAATGGGTGCAACAGACAATTTTTATTTTAATAATTCAAATGCATTTTGAAAATTATTTTTCCATTCGAATTCCACATCTTTTGCAAGTAACTTGAATAGAGGTAGAGCTATTTTACAGAAATTTTCAATGAATCTCCTATTATAGCCCGCATATCCCAAGAAACTTCTTACTTCCTTTTATATTGTGGGTGGCATTAAATTCAGAATGACTTTTATTTTGGCTGGGTCCACCTTAATTCCTGAAGAAGAAATATGGTGTCCCAGCACTATCCTCTCAGTTAACATCATAATGAATTTTTCATTACTAAGAGATAGATTTGTCTCTATGCATCTTTTCAAAACTTTTTCAAGATTTTTTAAGAAATCATTAAATTTTCCACCATATAGAGTGAAATAATCCATGTATATCTCTACACATTCATGGATTAGATCAACAAATATTGCAAGTACTGCTCTCTAAAAAGTAGCAGGTGAATTACATAACCCAAAGGGAAAAAAATTATATGAATATGTTCCCCATGGACAAGTAAATGTGGTTTTATCCTAGTCTTCCAATGCTATCTTAATTTGATTGTATCCACTAAATCCATCAAGTAAAGAAAATAATTTCTTCGCAGCTAATGAATCTAGTACTTGATTAATAAATGGTAAAGGGAAATGATCTTTTAATTTGGATTTATCGAGTTCCATATATTATACACATATTCTCCACTTTCCATTTTTCTTATACACCACAACTAAGGGAGAAACCCATTGACTATTAGAAATAGGATAGATGAATCCAACTCGTAACAATTTATGCGGTTCCTCTTTCACTATTTCTTTTATCATAGGATTCAATCTTCTTTTCGGTTGTCTTACTGGTTTGATATGATCATCAATGTAAATGTGGTGAATACATGTCTTTGGATGAATTCCCTGCATGTCTGTGTAATCCCAGGAAAAATATTTTGAGTATTTATGTAACAGTGCTATTACCTCTTGTTCTTGTGATGATTGTAAGTTATTACGAATATTCAAATTACTTCGAGGAATGATTTCAATGATTGTACTCTATGAATTGGTAAGTGAGTTAACATGAAAGATACTTTGAAATTAATTTTGCAGTGGTGAATAGTACAAATTTCCTCGAAACATTGATTTAAAAGATGACTTGCAGCTTCATATTGTGTTATTCTAATTTTCTCCGAAATATCAGGTTATGAGATGAAAAGGTCTAATAGATCCTCATTTTATTCTTCTATAAAATTATAGACTTGATTAATACTAAGAACATATTGAGTTTCATGTTTTTATTTTTCATCAAGCCATGATAGTAAAGAAGGAGATTCTGCTAGAGGATAGAGTGTAGCATGTTTCCTTTCATTCCTGTGTGCAATAATCAAACTTCTCGATCTACATCCAATGAAGGCATATGTTGTGGCTAACCATGGTCTACCTAAAATTAAAGGATGGCCTCCTAAACTTGTTTTTGGCTGCAAAATGAGGAGGTCTACAGGATATTCCCTGGAATATAAAGAGACAATGATATCTTCTAATATTCCTTCTAGTACAACTTTATATCTATCTAGAAGCTCTAAAATTCTAGTAGTATGCTTAATATTGTTGAAGTTCAAATTTTTCATAGTATTTGTTGTCATGACATTTATAACTTCTCCAAAATATATTAAAGTTTTTGGAACTAAAAAATTATTAATCGAGATGGTAACCATAGGGATCCCTCGGTCAATATATTTCTCAAATTTTTTTTTTGTAGACATGAGACTAGCTAATCTACTAATGACCTGGATTGTGGGTGGATCTCTTTTCCTTCTGCCAGTTTTCTTGATGCATAATTCCTCTATTGTTTTTCATAAATTGGATTATCTTTTATTGCCTGTAACAAAGGAATTTGTACATAAGTATTTTTCATTTCATCCAAAATATCAAATTCAGGTAGAGACATTGGAATTTTTTGTTGTACTAACCTCTCTGGAGAGGGTGGTGTTTGAGTCATAATAGATTTTCCTTTCTGAATTTGATTTTTTGGATGAGATTTTTGAGTTTGTTCTCCTTGTTCAATTTGTTCTTCTATTATTGGTGGAGAATATTTGTGTAACACTTTGCTAGACCTTAAGTGAACAACCTGTAGGGGAAGAATAGAATATGTAGGAAAGTATGTTGCTTCTTCCACATTGTATGTTGGTTTATCCAATTTTTTACTTGGATTAGCTACTGGCTGAGTTGGCAGTTGACTTGGTCTAGGAGGTGGTTGGTTAGATGGTAGATGAAGTTGTTGAGGTTGAGTTAGCATTGGTGTATGATTTTTTGTTGGAAATGACATTCGTTGATGATGTTTGCTGGAATTTTTGGTATTGGAATGGTTATTGAGGGTATGGTTTTTGGTATGGTTGTTGGTATGGCTGTTGATATTTCCGAGGATACGTTTGTTAAGGTGGCTATCTTCTGGAACTATATCCTCTCCAACCTTCTGTAGGTTGATTTTTATATTGTTGTGGAGGCCAAGCCTGCCATGGAATTAGAGTGTTCCATGAATTATGAGTAGGAGAATGATAATTATTGAGGTTTTTTTGAGGGAATTGTTGAGGAATCCTTGGTTTCCAAGGTCTGCTTGGTGCCATATAGTAAAGAGAATCTATCCCTTGTACTACTTCCATTTCGAATTCTTTCAATTATGGACAATTTTCAGTTGCATTATTCTCTCTAAATAGTCCACATACTTGTATACATTCCAAATGACATTCTCTAAGTGGATGTTTATTCCTAAATTTTGGAAAAAATATTGCTAAGAATTGATCTTTTTGTTCTTTCTTATTCTTTTCTTTCAACACAGCAACTTGCGTTCCCAAAGTGCTTAAGAGATATGTTTTAAAATTTTCTAGTAAAATTCCTATTTCTACTTTTGTTACTCCACTTGTTGCAGATTTGGAAGCTCTTCATGTGGCATTCCTTTTTCCATTTTTTCATCTTCGTCTAGAATATTTTCGAAAAATTTAAGAAATCTCATCAAATGGTAGGTTTGAGATATCTCCTTTTCCCATCATATTGATAATATCTAAGTATTCATCTCTGGTATCTTTAAGAAAAATTGTGCAAAAGGTATCAGGATTCAGAGAATGTTGTTTTTGTTTTTGTAGATTGCAAAGAAATATTTCTAAGTACTCCTCCAAAATTTCATCTTCATTTTGTGTCATTCTAAAAATATCTTCTATTGAGTCTCTAGCCTTGCACTAGGCTTGATACTTTTTAAGAAAAAAATTCTTCATTCAATCCCAAGAAGCAATGATATGTTATCCTAAACCCATAAACCATTTTAATGTTATTTCTTTCAAATTAGCAAGAAAGAGACAATGATTGTGTGTGTCATCTGTGTATCCATATGTTCTACATAAGATATCAAATTCGAACATAAATGAGGCAGGATCTTATGTTGACATTCTATAAAAGTTGGGCAATACAGAAGATGAAATGTTTTTCATTTTCACATCTTCTCCTAATATTTCTCTTCTGTCTAATATTGGGAAGAAAAAAGTAGCTTCATGATCATTATCATTTTCTTGTTCATTATCATGTAGTCTTTTGTTATCATTTTATCTTTTTTCTTCTTCCTCTCTTCTTCTTTGTGCTTCTATTATTTTTTCTTCCTCTATTTTTCTTTGTGCTTCTATTCTCCTCTAGTCCTCCCTTATTATTCGCCATTCCTTCTGTTGTATTTCATATTCAATTCTCTATTCAGGAGTCATAAATTGCATACTAGATCCTTCTCCTTCTTCAATCATTTCCTGTTTAGAAATTTGTAATGTTTCAATATGAGGTTGATTTGGTGTTTTCTTAACTATATTAATTTGGTCAAGGACAGGTTGTTCTAATTGTTCAACAACTGCTTTTCTTGTTTCCTTTTGTCTTCTTATGAAAGGATTTTCTTTTGGCAATTTCTTTCTTTTTACCTCCAAGGCCAACAAGATTTGTCTTTTAGTTAGAGTTAATATTTTTCCTGATTTTTTTTTCCTCTAACTCCTCTAGAGTGGGTCTCCCAAAAACTGGTGTTATTAGTCCTGTGGAAGGTTGAATTTTTGGGGGTGTTGTTTAATGAATTGACCCTCCTGATCCCTATCTCTAGGCATAAAGAAACATAACTTGAAAGAAAAAAACCAAGTTCCTATTTTTTTTTATTTTATAAATATTTTTAGATTTTTGTTTCTAACTCCTAATTGACTATGTTTATGTATGATTCTGTCTGAAACAACGCCAAAAATGTTGGGTCAATTTACTGGGTACACTAACACAAGTATTTTATTATCAATCCGGGTTTGTAAAACTTAGAAGCATGTCCAAAATGTATGGATATCAGATGTAGTCAATTTTGTAGAAGACATGTTGTTTAAACTAAAGGAAATGAATATTAAAAATATATAAAATAACTAAAAAATTTCCAATTCAATATGTAATAAGAAGAAGATGAAGCTACTAATTTAGGAGAACTAGGTTGATCTTCTCTACAATACTACTTCATGAATAGAAATCAAAAATCACTAATGAACAACAGATTAAGATGCAGAAAAGAATAATTGAAGAGGATCCTAACTAAGGAGGTCCTTTTTTTCCTTATTTATAAATTCATTCATCAATAATGCCATTTTATGAAACTGGAAATTCAGAAAATCACTTTAAACAAGATCAAGGAAGATGAATTCTAGTTTCTATTCTCTGATCAGATAGGAGAAGAGTTTATCTTAAACACTAGTTTGAACCTTCATATCAAGATTATAATTTAGACTAAGATTCATCATCAAACATAATTGATAATCATACATATAATTAACTGATTTAAACATGAAACAAAACTAGTTTAAGAAAATTTAGCTAAATTAACCAAAAAGTGCACTTAGTTGGGTGTGGGGGCCCTACACCCTTGCCTCGCACACTGAAATTACTTCTCAGATAAATAAGATAAATCAAGCATTCACCACATTCAAAACAAGAAAGAAGATAGAATTTATTTCTTCAATCAACTCACAAATTTCAAAAATATCAAAGTGAAACCATACAAATTCTACATGTTCACGACTTCAATATTCTTGGTTTAAATAGAAAAATATGAAAAAAATTTGACTAAAATCTCTCTAACATGCATGTATATCCTTATGCCATATATATTGGTCGATCATATCCATCCAATCACTCAAAATTTGGAAAATCCCATAAAATACTAAATTTGGCCTATTTCCTAGGGATTTTCTGAATGACAGGTCCTGTTTGACCATATTTGACCGGACATGTTTTAGCTTGGTTTGACTGAACCAATAGGTACAAGTCCATCCTTATTTCCCAATATTTCTAAATATGTTATGCGCTCATGCCCAGGTGTCCTACAAGTACAACTTCAATGAAGTCATTACGAGAATTTTTAGTCTTGTCCAAAAATGCACTTAAAATCCAATTTTTGTAAAAAAATCTAAAAATTTCAAAAAATAATTTATATACCTAAATATTCATAAATTGGTCAAAATAGGGTGTATATGGATGGTATATGGATGGATAGAATGGAAAATAAGTGTATTTAATTAAGAAAAATTGGACAAAAAATGAGGGCCAACACCTGTAACAACCCATTGCATGCAGTGTTTGTTATTCATTCTACATTTACGAGTTTAAATCAAAATTAAAAAACTATTTTCAAACCCTGCTATCCTTTTAAAAGGGGGTTTAAATCTCCAAAAATATATAACAAAGCGTTATTGTATCCATTCAGTTTTTCATGAATTCATTGGCAAGAAATTGTCAATTTCATAATATTACAACATTAGAAAACATGTTAGTGGGGTGCCAGTTTCTGGAAGGTCAACCCAATAAGTTAGTGATCAACATTGAAACTCACAAAGGATTTTTCCTTGAAGATTTATTCCTGGAATGAATGTCCATGTTGGCTTTAGTGGGATGGTCTTGATTGACTTAATCCTAGGGCAATCAGATAAGGTTCCATGCGGACAACATAAGGTTTACTAACGGTTCTTTAGGGTTGTGAACTGATGACATTTACATAGGAATTGCCTTAACAAAAACTCTGCCACCATTTATTTTACACCTAATGGGTGTGGCTCACTAATTTTTAACATGTTCAAGAGTTTCATTTAACTTCCCTCTTCCCTGGTTGTATATGATGAATTTGTAAGCATGGGACATTGATATTGAATACAAATTTTGAGTTTTTTTTAGCTTATCTCTCAGACCTAGCATCAAAAAAGAAATAAGCCCACTCAAACTCCTAATTTCTTAAACATTTTTGAAAAGCAAAAGTGAAAAAGAAATTTTCGTTGAACTACCTCAATGGTCGAGGGATAGATATGGTGGGGGGTGACTAGTCATCATAGGTGCCTGAATAAGATCTATACCGAAAACTCACTGGGAGTTTCATCTTTAGGTTTCAATCACTAATGAGATCAGGAAATCCCTTTGCTAGAAGTAAGCTTGTGTTCATTTCATTTCATGTCTTAAGCGAAAGAATCAAAATAGGCATTAGTATAATGGTTCAAAAATAAACGGCCATTGTTTGTGCCCGCAAAAATAACATTGCGAAATAGAATGATTGAAGTGAATCTTGCCAACTTCTTTACTCTTATAATATTATTTCCCAACCATGGAAACATCTTTGTGTTTTTCCCGAATACTACTTTTACTTGTATCACATACATTGGGAGTTGTCCAATGCTCTTGACCTCCACACATACTTACTTCCAAAATATCATTTTTCAAAAGTATCTTCTTGCTACTTGGAATATAATACGTTGGCATATGATCCAAAATAAGCAGTGTTCCATCAGATAAAGAATTATTTCATTGGAATTCAATAGTCAATAACTCTATAATACATGCACACAAAAATATATATTTCCAAATCATAATCGTAGAAGATACCAATAAAAATAGAGGAGTAACACATGCATCCATTACCAATGACAGTAAAGAAGAGATCTAAAAAAAAAAGGAGCCATTTACAGCACATAACAAAGAACTTATCATATCAGTTAAAAAGGAAAAAAATAAAAGTCAAGCTCAAAAGAAATATGATTGGCAAGAACTTATCAAACTAATGAATTGAAGAAGATGCACACAATGATAAAAGAGTGATGTATCGGGATAACGAAAAAATGTTCTATTCCTCGAGAGACACAAATAATCATTTCAGACTAGGGGAATGTACACACTAGTTTGAAGGAGTACACACCATGTCACCAAAACTTGGCTTCAGTATAGCACTGATGATTAATGTTTCACTCTCTGAGGGTTGTCTTTCCCATGATCAAAGGCAACTTTTGCTCACTGATGTAATCAAAAAACTTGCAATGCTTCTAGAGTTTAAAGGAAACACCTCCCGATGAAAAAATGTTGCAACAATTTAACCTGTATAATATGAGTTAGACAACAGAAAACAACCATCTTGACGTGGAAAATTCCATCCCAATTGAAAGCAGCTAGACATCTCAAGGTACTTCAAAGATAAATCACACGATTGTGAAACTTTTTCAAGGATGCAAAGACCTAAAAAGAATGAAAATTTCTTGTACAGAATAAGAAAATATTTTCAAAAGAGAAGATATCACAATTGTCATGAACAAGAAGCAGAACCAAAGAAATCAAATTCTATAGAGGAAGCATAACCACCTCTCCAAGCTGGATGCTGTAAAACACATCTGACCGCAATAAATCCCATTGAAGCTTAAAAATTGATCAAACCCTAACATACTAACAAATTCATCAAGAAAGCATATAACAACCAACAAGCATGACAAGAATCCCTTATTTTTCTTCAAAACTTGAGATAAAAATACCGAAATCCATTTGGATCAGGATTTGTTTTTGCAAATAACAAAAGCTCATGGTTTTCATAAATTTTACCTATTATGAAACCTAAAGGAAAAAATACACAATTTTTTTTAAAGAAAACAGAGAAGAGACCATGATACCTTGATAAAGTAAGCAAGCATTTCAACTTAGCCTCGATAAGTTGCGTTTTCGAAAGGAAAAATAATAAAACTATTAAACCCTAAAATATGAGTTGGTACAGATTTCCTCCCTAAAAATATACAAGACATTTATATACTAGATATTAACACGTAAAAACATTAAATTTTATAGAGAAAATCTAAATAGGAGTTAAAAACATAATCCATTAATCATTTTGTCGCTCTAATCAATGAAACTCACTTGTAAAATCATTTTTTCGAGCTCATCACCTTTGCCTGGGGGTTTTCCTCCTAAAGAGTCGAAAATATACTTTAAGGGCCATGAAATAAACTCAGAAACAACATAGAATATGAAAAATGCCTCGCCGATGGGATTCAAATAATAAATAAATGAAGAATGAGCACTATTATAGAGCTTTCGCGCTTCGGATTGATGCCCTGTGTGAAAAACTGAGCACTCTCGTTTCTGAGCAATGAACAAATTTGAATCCAATCGAATAAATTAAGGAGTTGGCTGACAATTATAGTGGAATCTAGTGGCTAAAAAGTATTCAATCGTCTAATATTAGATATAATGGTGTAGATCAATACACTGTGGTAAATAAGAGATTTGTTCTCAAAAATAAAGGCCTTAAAGACATAAATATAACCACACAAGGCCTTAGAGTAGTAAGTTCCATCTTGTTTTTTAGATGAGAAGAATACATTTCACATCGTAACTATTATGAGGTTATTCTTCTTGTTATAGTAGATACAACAACATCTAATGCTTAACAAATTATAAAAACAAGAGATTAGTTGGTTTTTGGTGGTGTTATAATGGAGTAATGTTATATAACTCAAAGCATATTTATCATATAGTTTTTTATTATAAAATTAATTAATCAAATTAATATCATTAATACTATGTAAATGATAAAAAAATATTAAATGAAAATATGTTTTGAACCCTATAAATAGTTATTCTCATAGATGATGAGTTGGCTAGAAAACAATGTTAAGTTAATATAAATAAGTAAAAAACCAATTTATATGAAACAATACGCAAGGCACATAAACATTTGGAAACTATTGCCATGGATCAAGGAAAGAGAATTTTAATTTAACTTAATTTTATATAATATCGTATATAAATATATGTATATATATACTAAAAGAAATGTTGAATATAAATTTGTATGCACTTCTTCGTATATCTAAAGAGTATAGAAATAAATTGGAATATATATATATATATATATATATATATATATATATATATATATATATATATATATATATATATATATATATTTTCAATGAATCTTTGAAGTGCTAATGAATCGCACATATATTTTTTTATAAGAATAATTATGTATAATTAAAATATTTTTCCAAATTGATAAGTAGAATTTACAATATAAAGATTACTTAAACGTTTTAAATTCATACATCTCATTTCAATATGTCATATTTGTGACCGACTTTATACTCTTACAATGCATTTTAATATGTGATAAGGAAAATATACAATTCAGAAAGTGAAATATAATGGTAAAGTGCATTTAGAATTGTTAAAATATGAGGTATTTGAAAATTTAATTTAATTTTAGTTTTAACTTTTTTTAAATAAGGTACATTCAATTTATGAGGTAAAAGAGTTATATTATTAAAAAAAAATAAAAAAATTCTCTATGGCATGGGAAACTAGAAGCTAAGAATTAGTCTTTATGTTATAGAAACACATATTAAATATAACAATTGAGAGACAAAAAAATTATACATAAATTGAAAGTAATTAGAACTGACATGACATAGTTTGGATAACGAAAGAGAAGCATAAAATCTATTGTCTGAAAGATAGTGATCGATAAAGATTATTGATTTAATTAGCTAGGTTTGGAGTGTGTATTATGCTAATTTAATAATATTTGCCCATTTATATTGCTTCTTATACTTGGAAAAAATTCATGTGTGTAACCATCAATAAATTATGTAAAAAAGGACAAGAATCAACATATGACCATCACAACAACATCATGAGAAACATACACATATTAAGAGAAATATTTAATGTGGAAACACATAAAATGAAAAAAAATCACAAATCTTGTTTTGGTATGATGTGAATCTAAAGCCACGACAAAGATTACATCATGTTTCTTGAGAAACCACTCATAGGAAGCGCTAATTTCCTTAAATTATTTTCCTAGCACCAACCAACATTAAGAAAAAACTTTCTTATGTGTTTTTATAGCTCCCACTAGCAAGAAGCACCAAATATCTCTTTGCAGGAACTTAATCAACGTACAAGAAGCACCAAATTCTTGGGTTTTTTTAAGCACCCACTATGATGGAAGCATCGACTTCATGTTATGTAGGCACTAACCTGTCATCTATGGGGAAATTTCTATTCGTTGTAATGAATCTAACTACGCATGTTTCACAACCTTTATTTACTCATGCTCTACACTTCTATCTTGTTGTTAACACGACCTCTAACAACACTTGATCCATTGTTCTCATCAACATCACACACAATATCATATGGCGTAATTCTCTCCAAGAGTGCACATAGATGTAATTCCTCTTTGTAATCTAACACATATGGACTCAACCCTGATATAGTTTTCATGATCAGTATCGCTTGAACTTCTCTTCCACATAGGATCTATCACCCTTTCTCTATAGATTACTCCACATACATACTCACACAGACCTTGCAACATTCCCCATATCTCAAATTGCATTCATGTGTTTTGTTCATCTGTTACACAAGACTCGATGTAAGTTCATCTCTCATTCAAACGTAGCTCATGGTCCTTAAACATGGTGCGCTCTACTTAGAAAAAAAATGTTGTTTAATCACATAAACTTAGTATGGCTCACTGGGTTTGAGATATTGATCTGCATTAAAAACCTAAGTATGGGTATAAATGAGTTGGTCATGGATTTGAGAAGACATTTTGTGGCATGCAACTAGAGATCTTAAATTATTTGGTCTGAATCCCCATTCCTGTAGTGAAACTATTGTACAAACACTATGATAGGGATGGTTCATGATTTTATGGATAGATATTGATTACTACATTCTCGACCAATGACATCAACTTATAGGAATTCCCATGCTCATGTGATATCCACTCTTACAATAATCTCTCTTAGCATAGATTCATCATTTTCACTTGTACTAGTTTTCACTTCCATCTCCTCTTCATTGTTCTCCTTCACTACAATTCAACTTTTAGACACAAACTATCACTTTGCTAAGCACTTTAGCCTTCAAACCTTCTTTGCATGTCAATAGGTGGCATAATCATAGGCATATTAAAGAGGTGCTTTAAATCTATTACCTCATCGGACTTTTGATCCCTCAACCATTTGGGAACCTTTTATATTTGACCATGCAAGAAGAGCTCTCATGCCCAGGCTCCATGGATTTATCACCAACTAACCGTGATGGGATTTATCTTAGTTTCTTGTTCTCTGAATCTCAACCTACCTTATTGCAATCTACCAAGAACCCCTTTACATTCGACATGAGAGGTTAAACTTTGAATGTCCGCAAATGAAGAAGTTTCTCGTCTCTTGGTCCTCGGGACCTTTAACTCTCAAGTTGTAATACCTCTTTTGCAAATTGTTCTATGCATAACCTACTAAGTGAGATGCCAATATATTTAAAATTTTTAAATTTACAAAATCTATGAATCTAAATTATTTTCACCTTGCTAATCTTCATATAAAAATTATAGAGCGTTATTTTTACTTTTACAACATTAATCATTTAAATTTGATTTATGTAACAATTTCCATATAAAACATAAAAAAAATGTTATATATATATATATATATATATGTATATGTATAAGTTTTAATATAAAACTTATACAAATATATTTAAATTTTATAATATTTTGTAAAAATTAACTATAAAAATATATATTTTTAATTTTTAAATTTAAAAGTTGGTAATTTTTTTTATAATTATAATATATATATATATATATATATATATATATATATATATATATATATATATATATATATATATTTCAATTTCATTATAAAATTATATTTTAAATTTTAATTTACAACACTCATAAAAATACTTGTTAAATACAAACCCAACAAAAACTATATATTTAATTTATCGTTGTTTTAATATATTAATATTCGTGGTTCTAGCTAAATAGTGACATTTGTAATCACACAATTTTTTTTTCGTTCACTTCAATTAACCTACCTCACAGTCGTTTGTAGCACCAACATCTCTATCTACCACTTTCATGGCACAAGAAATACTCCATTATGGGTAAACATTCTTCTTTTCAAATAAGCTTAAGGAATACGCATTGTTCTTTATGGTGATAGACACTTTCACATTTATTTTATGTTGATTAAAAAATATTTCAAAATTATTATAGACGTAAATAATGTTTTACTTCACTGATTTGCTAAATTTAAAATTTAATATAAAAATATAAAAAAATAATTTACTTAATTTCACTTTCATTATAATATTATAATTTTTATTTTTATTTATAATAATTATAACAATATTTTATGTTATTAATTTAAAAGAAAAAAACAAAACTATATCTCTAATTAATCTTAATTTACTATTATCAAAATTTCATTTTCTCAAATATTTTTATTCAATATTAAAATTAAATAGTAACATTTACCATCTTGTAATTTACTTTTCACTCACTTCAATTACCCTACTTTGATGGAGATGTTTAGATCCATCATAGCTCCTCTTTATATTGAAAAAACACAATAATAATTAAATAAACATGGATAAATTTGTTTCTTCAAGGTACCTTTTATAGTAATGGCCCCTGTTACTCCAATTTTCACATTACCTACAAAATATTTAAAAAAAATACCACTATTTTCATATTAAATATTTCAAAATAAATAATGTTATGTTCACTCATTTTTATAAAATTTCCAAAATATTCAATAAAATTATATTTACTCGTATTTATCAAATTTCCAAAATATTCCAAATTCCAATGGGAACTTTTAAATGTTCCAGAAGGTACAAGTAAACGAGGAGTATTGACACACAGATGCGTGTCATTGGAAAAGCGATAGGATCGAATCTCCTCCACTAATCATTAAACCAAATTCTATTCTATAGCAATAGTACGACAATTCTGGTATGCGGTGGCAGTGGTAGGTTAGAAAACGATGTAGATACTACGCACTAGGCATAGGCTGCCAAAAAAATAAGTCCATTTTTATGTTGTTCCACGTCCCAGAAAATCAACTGTCTTCAAAGTTCCACAAGCCTATGGGTTCCACGGAGATGTCGACCTCCTCCTCCTCCTGCGAAGTCGCAATGAGCTCCAACGCCAATTCCTCGTCAATGGACGGGATTTTTTCCAAATTCAGGTACTGAACACTATCTGGTTCCGCAAACAGAGAATCCCAAAATGCGGAGTCGTCCGATTTCTGCTGGGCGACATTCGACAACTCCATGTCAGATACCGAAGACGACTGCGAGGGATGTGAGGGCTCTTCTACACTACTACTGTGCAGAGAAGGCGAAGTCCCAAGGATTTCATTCAAGGCATACTTAGAAGCGGCAACCTGGATTTGCTGAGGGGAAAGAGAAAACGTGGACGGAATGGCGGGCACAGAATCGGGAAAGTTCAATTTAGCGTTGGGCCCTCTCAGGCAATACATTGCAGCGTCGAAGGCTCGGGCGGCCTGCTCGGCGGTTTTGTAGGAGCCAAGATAGATCTTTTCCCTGGATCTTGGTATCCGAATTTCTGATACCCACTTCCCCCATTCTCGCAGTCGGATTCCCTTAAATTTGCGGGATGTTTGTCTACCAACTTCGTTAAGTTCAGCATGGCCATGGTTTTGTTTCTGCGACGGAGGTATCTCCATATTTGGAGACTCAGAATCTCTATGATCGCTGGGATGAAAATAAGAACTCAACAATATATAGGTATATTGCAGTGTTATTACAAAAAATGGAGGATGTGCACAGCGCTTGCGAAATGGAAAGGCCGTTAAGTGCGGGCAAATGAAATATCGTGCCCCCTCAATCTTATATACAGCACTGTATGCAATGAAATATCGTTCCCCCTCTATATATACAGCACTGTATGCAATTAGCAGAATGAGGAACTGAAATTCTCCGTGTGCTTTCCGCGGGCTGCATCCTCTCGGCTAACCTCAAATTACAAGCAGACGTTTCATCATGTTTCTGCGAGGAAAATGAACTTCGTTGAACTATAGACAGAAAATAATTGTCACTTGCAAAATCTTGGCTGTGGTTGAAATTTGAACATGAAATAGCTGTCATTGACTCTTTTAAACGTCAGGGAGTATGTGGCATCGACGTTGTCATACGTCAAAAATACCTTTTAATGATGGATGGTGTATCCATTTTAATTTTTGTGAAAATTCAATTTTTAAACTTTGTTGGTTACTTTACTGCGGCAGTAATCGAAAAATATAAAATTCTTAACCACAAGATTTTTAACCTATAAATGGGTTTTTTAAAGTTCGGATGGTTTCAATACTATTTGCCTAAAAATAACTATAATTCATTTAATAAAACATGAATTAAAACTTGGGTTTACCTGATATTTTTTTTATTCATTAATTTAATTAAAAATATAAAGAATAATTGTTTTTATGATAATTGTTTATTTTAAATTCGTGATTACTATGAATAATATTTTAAAATATTTTGTGAAAAATAAATCTCTCGTATTCATTTATTCACTTATATAAATTTAATGGTTGGTAACTACTAATACCAGAAAAAGACATCTAAACTTCGGAAGTCTCAAATACCAAAGCAGGGTTGTAAAAAAAATACATCAAATATACCCTTGGCAATATGCATTGATTTTCCTGCGCATTGATTTTAACAATTTTGATAAAACAATTATTCAAATAATCAAGAAACTTGTGAGAAACTTGTGAGAATGGAATAGGCCAAGTTATTTAGTGAGAACTTAAACCAAAAGCAGTAGCAAAACAAGCATAAAGCTTCCATTAAGATGAAAGTACATTGCATGCTCTTTTGACATTGTCTTTAAAGGTGGTGCAAGTTGTAGGGGCCTTCTAAGACATAGACGATGGATCGCACCATGGTATTTTTGAAACAATAGAGGAAAAACAATAATGAGGAAGTGACATAAAAGTAAATTGTATGATTTGATAAGGTACTGCTCAAAGTTCCACAAATATACACACTTTACTTTGGAAATAATGACTTATACGAAGTAGAGGACGAAATTGAGTGAAGAATTTGAGGGTACAAATAGTGGAGATGAGCATGTTATATCCTGATCCACGGTATTTTTGGGCTGAGAGGTGCAATCTACAATGTCGGATATGTCACGTTCTCAAAAAATAATAAATTTTACTTTTTCTAATATCGGCCAAAGCATTATTCTAATCTTAAATTTTATATGATTTGAATATTTACATTATATATAAATTTTTAAACTTATTAATGGGCTGAGATTAACTATTAAAATACAACTATGTGCTATTTATATAATTTGAATGGATAGTAAATTATATACGTGAATTTGAATGGATCATAAATTTACCTTTAACAAAACAAAATTACTACATTGAATTTCCAAATTAAGTAAAATTTTAAACATCTTTATTCTTTACTAAAGTCAACACCATTTCCTAAATCAAAGGAAAAGAGTTAATTCAACACAAACAATCAAAATCCAAAATCTTTTAATATTTCTTTTAATTAAATATTTGTAAAATGAATCTTTAAAAAGAAAACCCATATTTTATGGATAAATTAAAATATTCAAAGACATAAATATTTCCCCATCAAAGCAGCAATATTTTAAAATTTAAATAATTATAAATATAAATAAACATGAGGTATGGTAAATAAATAAAACATATTTTTATACTTACTCTAGAGCTATGGTAAACAAATAACAATATATCAAATAGGACAAAAAATAAAAATCTAATTATATAACATGCCTATGGGAAAAATACCATTGTAAATAAAAGAGGTATGGTAAATAAATAAAAATATAAATAAACTAGAGGTATGCTAACTAAATAAAACATCTTTTCATATTTACTCCATAATCTACTTTATATTTATGAATATTTATATTCATTAGTTTACATAGCTAAGAAGGAATAGAGAGAGAGAGAAGTGGAGAGGGAGAGGGATAGAGTGATAAGGGAGAGATGGAGAGAGAGTGTGTATGTTTAGGGGTGAGATAAAGAGATAAAGTAAAATCTATGGAAATAAGGGGGGAGAGAAGAATAGAGAAGGAGAGAGAGAGGGGCAGAAAGAGAGAGAAAGAAAGGGATATGGGGGAAGAGAGAGGATTAGAGAGAGGGAGAGAGGGAGAGAGAGATGGGGGAAGATAGAGGAGGTGAGTGATGGGGGAAGAGATAGTATTGGAGAGAGAGAGAGAGAGAGAGAGAGATCAGGGAAGAGAGAGGGAGTTAGGAGAGAGAGAGAGAAAAAGGACAAGAGAGAGGACTTGAGAGAGAGGAGGAGAGAGGGACCGATAGAGATATGGAGTTGGAGGGGGAGAGATGTAGGAAATCAGAAGCATAGAGAGTGAGAAGTGGAGAGAGAGAATGAGTGACAAGGGAGAGACATGGAGAGAGCGTGTATGTTTGGGCCTAAGATAAAGAGACAACTAAGGAGAGATGGAGATAGGGGGGGGGGGGGGGGAGAAGAAGATATAAGGAGAGAGGGAGGGATATAGTAACATAGTTGGTGGGAGAAGAGAGAGAGAGACAGGGAGAAAGAGATGGGAGAGAAAGGGAAGGAGAGGAAGGAAGAGAGAGGATGCGAGAGAGTTGAGAGAGGGAGGGAAAGAGAGACAGAATTGGAGGGGGAGGGAGAGGGAGGTAAGAAGAAAGACATAGAGAGAGAAATGTGGAGAGAGAGAGTGTGTGTGAGTAATACGAAATATGGAGAGAGAGGGAGAGAGGAAAAAAGGAGGAAAGAGAGATATTAGCGGGGGAGAGGGAGAGAAGGGGAAGATAGAGATATAGATGGAAGGTGAAGAGAGAGAAGAGGAGAGAGATGGGGAGAGGAGGGGATTGACAAAGACATTGATATATATGGAGTGCGAGAGCGTGTGTGTTTAGGGGGGTGAGATAGAGAGACAAAAAAGAAGAGATGGAGGGGGATATAGATATGGATGGAGGGTGGAGAGAGGGAAGAATATTTCTCACACTAGATGGATTGATATAAGTGGAGATGATGATTTATAATCCTATTTGAATATTTGCACTATATGCATTGATTTTAGTTTAGATATTTATTTCTAAAGATATTTTATTACTTGCACTAAATGCATTGATTTCAGTGTAGGTGGTGATTTCTAATACAATTTTATTGCTTGCACTGAATTTGTTGATTTCAATTTAGATGTCGATTTATAATTATATTTTATTACTTGCACTATATGAATTGATTTCAATGTATATGTTTTCTAATCCTATTTGATTGTTTGCACTAAATGCATTGATTTCAGTGTAGATGGCGATTCCTAATCCTATTTGATCTCTTTGAGTAAATGCATTGATTTTAGTGTAGATATTGGTTTCTAGAGAGAGAGAGAGTGAGTGATAAGGAAGATGGAGAGAGAAGGAGACAGGACAAAAGGAGGAAAGGGAGATATTAGTGGGGGAGAGGGAGAGAAGGGGAAGATAGGGATATAGATGGAAAGTGGAGAGAGGGAAGCTGAGAGAGATGGGGAGAGGGGGTGATTGACAAAGAGATTGATATATATAGAGTGTGCAAGTGTGTGTATTTAGGGGGGTGAGATAGAGAGAAAGAAACGAATATATGGATGGGGATATAGATATTCTGGCACTAGATGGATTGATATAAGTGGAGATGGTGATTTCGATTCTTATTTGATTATTTGCACTCGATGCATCGATTTTAGTGTAGATATTTATTTCTAATGATATTTGATTACTTGCACTAGATGCATTGATTTCAGTGTAGGTGGTGATTTCTAATACAATTTGATTTCTTGCACTGAATGTGTTGATATAAATTTAGATGTCGATTTATAATTATATTTGATTACTTGCACTAGATGAATTGATTTCAATATAGATGATTTCTAATCCTATTTGATTGTTTGCACTAAATGCATTGATTTCAGTGTAGATGGAGATTTCTAATCCTATTTGATTTCTTTGAGTAAATGCATTGAATTTAGTGTAAACATTGGTTTCTAGAGAGAGAGTGTGAGTGATAAGGAAGATGGAGAGGGAGGGAGAGAGGACAAAAGGAGGAAAGAGAGATATTACTGGGGGAGAGGGAGAGAAGGGGAACATAGAGATATAGATGGAAGGTGAAGAGAGGGAAGAAGAGAGAGATGGGGAGAGGGGGTGATTGACAAAGAGAATGATATATATAGAGTGCGAGAGTGTGTGTGTTTAGGGGGGTGAGACAGATAGACAAAAAAAAAGATATGGAGGGGGATATAGATATGGATGGAGGGTGGAGAGAGGGAGAAATATTTCTTGCACTAGATGGATTGATTTAGGTGGAGATGGTGATTTATAATATTATTTGATTATTTGCTCTAGATGCATCGATTTTAGTGTAGATATTTATTTCTAATGATATTTGATTACTTGCACTAGATGCATTTATTTTAGTCTAGGTGGTGATTTCTAATATTATTTGATTGATTGCACTGGATGTGTTGATTTCAATTTAGACAGCGATTTATAATTATATTTGATTGCTTGCACCAGATGCATTGATTTCAATGTAGATTATATATAATCCTATTTGATTGTTTGCATTAAATGCATTGATTTCTGTGTAGATGGCGATTTCTAATCCTATTTGATTGCTTTGAGTAAATGCATTGCTTTCAGTGTAGATGTTGGTTTCTAATCTTATTTGATTGCTTGCATTAGGTGCATTGATTTCAATGTAGAAGTTATTTTCTAGTCTTATTTAATTTCTTGCATTAAATGCATTTATTTCAATGTATATGTTGATTTATGATTTGATGTAATTGGATATATGATGGTACATTAATTTTAAAGTGATTGGATTAACAGTATGCAATGATATTAATGTAAGCACAAAAAGTTATTGACAATGCACATTGATTTTTGTGTTATAGTAATTTAACCTATTAATATTGGAGAGCATGAGAGACAAGGTATCATGTTTACTATAACAGGTCGAGCTAAAGATTTAAATGGTTTACGATTTTTATTTTTATTTTCATATAATCGATATGAAAAGATAAAAATAACTAACAAGGGTGGCAATAAGAATAGTAGAAGAAAATAGTTTGAGATTGATCACAATGAATACTATTTGTAACATTAGTAGATTATTATTATTCACATTTTCTATCTTTCAACACTATTACTGTCACTTTGCATTCAAAAAAAATATTTCATCATTTTTCATCATTATAGTTATTAACAATATTTATCATGTCAAGGAACTGAGGTAACTAAGAAAATTTAAAATTAAAATAACCAAGTTAATCTGAGAAAGCATATTTAAAATGATTATATTAATATTTGATATATTTACATATTATTGATAAGATTAATCATATCTTCGATATATTTTCCTTGGCAGCACACCACTGAAAGAAGCCTAGATCCATCTTAACTACGGATCTACCAAGCATCGAGAGGGATCAAATCTCTCGAGGTGAAAACCTTTCCTCAAGTTTTGCACTCAAAAAAGACGTTTGCATGTCGAGAGATTTGATCCCTCTCAGTGCTTGATAGATCTAGAGTGAAGACGGATGTAGGCTGGCTGTAACAATAGATGAAAATTAATAATGAGGAAGTGACATAAAAGAAAATTGTATGATTTGATAAGGTACTACTGAAAGTTCCACAAGTATACACACTCCACTTTGGAAATAATTAATTATATGAAAAAGAGGGCCAATTTGAGTGAATAATTTCAGGGTACAAATAGTTGAAATAAGCTTGTTAGATCCATGTTGAGGGGTTTGAAGACAAGACAAAGAAGAGGGTGAAGCTTTCAAAATCAATATGAAAAGAGAGGTCATAGCTTCAATGATACATGGAATTACACGCGTGTAGCTTGGAGTGCCTTGATTTGAAATAAATCAAATATTAGGTGCATTGAATATAAATCCTTATATGAAGACCAAATTATTGTTCAGTTAATTAATTAGACATGGAGTAAACAATTTTAGTCGAGGATGAGAAAATCATTAGAGTTGATCAAGTTGAAAGAGATTGTTGTAGCTGAAATAGATTCATCAACTATAAAGACACATGTTTTTCATCAATGAATGGGAAATCATACTCACGAGTAGATTTTCTTTAAAAAATATTAATGGGAAACATAGGATAATATTTCATTAAGAAAAACACAAGTTTAAATATCTTTAGAAAAACAAAAAAACCTCAACAAGCTAGTGTGCAGTATGCTAAGGGATATCAATTCAATGCAATAATAAATCTAGTTAGAGATATGATCTCAACTAGTTACAAGAATATGAAACTAAAATTTATTCATCACTCCAAGAAGATAATGATGATGTCTACGTAAAAGAAATAATTGGATATAATAATTACATGTGAAAACTATAGGGGTAAGATTCCTTATTAATAACCTACACCAAAAGCATAGATGGCGTACCTGAGTGACCTATCTTACCTACCTAATCAACCCCAAAAAATTAAATAACTCTCCAAAACCATATAATGAACTAACCCACCTAAACCACCTAACTTGTAATGCACCCCATTAATCTACCTAGCCTTCTAATCCATTGGCACATATTATCTACCAACTATCTAGCCCACATAACCTATCCTAACCCACTAACCTACCTAACACATTCGACCCACATAACCATCGTGACCTAACTTAACTGGGACTCTAAGTGGAAGCTTGTAATAAGATAAAGAAATATTATTTGTACACTAATGGGTCTATAACAGCATAATGAGATGCTAGTTCGATAGTAAGGGAATGTTATTTAAATTCGAGTCGGACATTGAAAGGGATTACATTGATATTTTTTAATGCTAATGAGACAATGTCAAGACAAAAATACAATGCAAATAAGACACAAATAGACTATAATTAGCATTTCAAAATGGATAGAAGAACATATAAATTGATGCAAGAGGATGCAAAAAGTTGTTCCGAGCTATGACATAGAAAAGAACCCCATGTATAATTTTTCACAATTTGAGCAATAATGGATGTAAAAAAGGGTAGATAAATAACATACTGTTGTAGTGACAACACTTTCATGTAATATAATATGTTCAAATATAGGGTCAATCATATTATATTTTTAATGCTACAGTTTATGGAGGGATGTTATAAATGCATTGCAACTCTAATCATTTTTTCTTTAAATTCACCATTAAATGTTATCATGAAAGTACGCATGTCATGGCTTGCAGTTAATCCACACTATCCCTATTTACAGTGTGAGTATTCCAATTTTTCCAGGACTTAGCTACAACGAGTATAAGTGAATTTCTAATTGGCTATTATCCACATAAAATATAAAGCTATGTTAGTACAATTATTCTTGAAGGCAGTAATTGACATTTTCATTCTTCAATGCAATCATTAATACAATCATGCATCTCATATAAAATGCAGTCTACTACATACATTATCATCTATTTTTTTTACGTCATGCCTGAGCTTATATCCAATAACATTATACCTCTACTTCTTTTTCTTACTGAACCCAAAGGCACTTTTACTATAAACCTTGCTCTGATACCACTTGTAACATCCCTCCATAAACCTTGTGCAAAAATACACAAACTGCAAGTTAACATCAACGTAGTTCACATATGTGATGCAGATAAAAAGTCATTATTGCATGCATGATCTTCATTGACATGAAAATTGCAAGTGATTATTATATAGTTAAAGGTGGTATTGTAGTTGGAATACGGATTGATAGGGCATCTATGAATTTAATTAATTTATATGAATAAGCATGCTTGATATTATTTGTGCATTTTATTTAATTCATTTGTGATATGGATATGAAAACACGATTTTATAAGTATATGCATATATTTAAAGTATGTTATTATTGCTTTACACAAATATTTAATGCAAAATAAGTAAATGTGGCTTTTGGATGCATTAATTAATGCATTGGAAATAAAAAAATTAGACATGCATTTATAAGTATGTGCATCAGCATAATGCATTAGAATAAAATAACAAAATTTTAGTTGTATTTTTTATTATTAACCAATGTTTTAGTTGGCTTGTTCTTGGATATGCATGTAAAAGTAAAATATTTATGATGATTTTTAATTTTATTATGCATGTGCAAGAAATTGAAACATGAAAAGATGTATAACACATTGAAGAGTGTTAGAGATAACCAATGGAGATTGATTATTTGGGTTTTGAAAAAGGGCACTTTTCCTAATCATGACATTAGAGTTGTAGATGATAGAAATTGGAGGAAAGAAATGTGAATTGTGAAAAATCTATCCCTTTTGCAACAATTTAAATATGGATGATAACTAACACTATGGAAAGAAACAAGGTAATTATGCTTGAATATTGATTCATCCAGAGTGAAGGATAGTTAAATGCAATTTACAAGGGATAATTTATTGCAGACCATGGCCCAAAGTTACTATGGGCAATAATGTTGCTTAAATTGTTTGAGAAACATGACATCATTTTGAATGTATTTACATCTAGCTAATTATGTTTGAATTAACGATTATGTTATTTTGTAAAATTTTAACAATGGACAAGGGATGGAATCCCATGTTGGGATTCAGTTACTAGTGAACTCCCTCACAAAATTTTAATAAAATAAACGTTTTCAGGTTTTTCCATTTGGGGTTTCCAAGATATATAAATGTTTAATTATGTTATTTCTATTTGGTTATATTGATGATGTTGTTACCTTGAACGATATTGCAAATTACATCATTCAATATTTTATAAATAAGCTCTCATTTATTGAAAATAATGATGTAAAGCCACAACAAAACACAATTTGTTAACAAGTCGAAGTGTTAATTATTTATTTACAACATATGTTATTCATTTTATAAGGTTACTTCACTTTATGATGGATATTTTAACATTTGATAATCAATTGAGTATGTGATAAGTATTTGGGAATGTTACATGCCAATAAATATGGTGAAAACATATTTTCTTGTGTATTTTTGCACAAGGTTTATGGAGGGATGTTACAAGTGGTATCAGAGCAAGGTTTATAGTAAAAGTGCCTTTGGGTTCAGTAAGAAAAAGAAGTAGAGGTATAATGTTATTGGATATAAGCTCAGGCATGGCATAAAAAAAATAGATGATAATGTATGTAGTAGACTGCATTTTATATGAGATGCATGATTGTATTAATGATTGCATTGAAGAATGAAAATGTCAATTATTGCCTTCAAGAATAATTGTACTAACGTAGCTTTATATTTTATGTGGATAATAGCCAATTAGAAGTTCACTTATACTCGTTGTAGCTAAGTCCTGGAAAAATTGGAATACTCACACTGTAAATAGGGATAGTGTGGATTAACTGCAAGCCATGACATGCGTACTTTCATGATAACATTTAATGGTGAATTTAAAGAAAAAATGATTAGATTTGCAATGAATTTATTATAAGAAGAGAATAAATGTTTGCTTTTTCAATAATGAAAACATTGTGATAATGAAAGAATAAAAAAATGTCGGGGTTATCCTTGAAGTGGATAATATAATTCTTAAAGAGACATTAAAAAAAACCCTTGACTGTTGATAATAAACAATTTGTCAAGTGGTCAGACTTCACTGTAATGGCTAATGGTCGATTGTGTCTTGTGGTGGAATTAATTTGAATTTTGCTTGAGTTTATAATGGTTAGTAACATTGACTATTTATTATATTTCACTAACTCCTATCAATTAGAATATGTTGACATCACTATTGGTAATTGCAATACTAATAAATTGTATGTGACTTATTGATCGACTATTAAAGTTATATTCGAAGGCATCTTGCAATATGCATCATTCAATTTTTTTATTTAAGGTCATTGTTAAGAGGTAAGCAATGTTATAGTGGTAATCCATACTCATAATATTTTCTTAATGGTGGGAATATATGTTTGAGTCTGTTTTTTTCTTCTAAATTGTTACCATATTTGTTATCAATATGCAACTACTAATGGTGAAATATTGTTCTTGTATGAGTAAAGTTTTTTGTATGCTTTTATGAATATTAAGATAGTATGCAAGAAAATATGATGGCTACGAAAATGGATATTTGTTTCACAATGCATATACATGACTGTAAGTTTTGAATGTTATGAAGAACTTATATCGCAATAAAAATGATGTGTTTAAAAGTGTCTGATTTAGCATAAATATATTGCTATGTCAATAATAATAATCGAAAGGAAAAGGATATGCCCATCCATATGAACATGCATAAATTGTAACTGGTACAATAAGGATAACATAAATTATTTAGAGAAGAGAGGAATAACCTGTTTCTGAGTTTTTTTAATAACCCAACGTTTCAAACTTCCTAACTGAGTCCATCATCAGGGGTAGACCCCAAATATTCTTTGAAATGTTGGGAGGAATAGGGAAAAAGAATAGAAGAATAAATAGTGAATTGAGAGGAGTTTATAAAGGTCGGTTTTGATGAAAGATAATTTTAATTTAATCTTATTTTGTTTTAATTAAAATAATTTAATTGAATTATGTAATTATTGATTAGAATTATGTTTTTATTTAAAATTAATTTATATAATTAATTAAACAACTACTTTGATTTGTTCAATTTAATTTGATTTATTTATTTATTTATTTTTAATTAATTAATTAATTAATGTATTTATTTAATAGAAATATAAAGTATTAAGATAAGTTAACCTTACCGAATTAAAAGAAAAAAATATTTATTTATATTTTATTTGTTGTATTTATTTAATTATTTATATATTCTTCTTTATAATTTGTTTATTCATTTAATGAATTATTTCATTTATACTATGTTATTATTAGTTTTAAATTCATAAGAGGTATGATGTAATAAGGGTTTCCAGGTGTTGCTAATGATAAGTCCATCATCGCGATTCATGTTGTTTTTCCTTTTTTTTTAAGATTCACGATTCGTTATTTATTCTTCTATTATTTTTCCCTATTCCTCCAAACATTTCAAATAATATTTGGCATCTACCCCTGATTATGGACTTACTTAGGAAGTACGAAATGTTGGGTTATTAAAAAAACTCAGAAACAGGTTGTTCCTCTCTTCTATAAATCTATTTCACTTGTATGGATTCTCTTTTTAAAAACATAAAGTATTTTATATTTTAATAATATATTGTCAAATAATGGAAATGAGTGATATTAAATAGATTAAGTATGTTCTATCAAATTAATGATAGAACAAATATCAACTATGTGATTTTTGTTACATTGGTCGCTCAAACCTCAGATGTCACAATCTAATATTACAAGTTAATGATTCTAGGATGGTGTTAGTATGAATAAGTCAATATACATCATGTATCTAAAAAGATATTGTATTTTCATCCTTTATGAGTATTTTTGGTGACACTACATATTCAACCTAATTAGTTAGGTCCATTATGTTGTAGAATTGAGGTGTCTTCATTATCATTTCTAACCAGAATCTTGAGAGGATTTTGAATCGGTTGAAATTACTAATTTATTTGAGCATAACATTCCATGTGATTGAATTTAAGCATTAAATTTTTCTATTAAAATTGATATGTCTTTTATATGCTCTTGTTTCCTTAATTGTTGTTGCGAAAAGCATCTTCATGGAAAAAAAAATTTAATTCCTTTAAATTCATTTTCTGGAAAATGCATCCTTATTTTATATACTTGCTCTTAAAGCATGACACATGTTTATGTAATTGAAAATTTATAGGACCATTACCTTTCTATTTTGTTGAATTCTTGAGAACATTTATGTATTTAAAAAAATGAAATTCATCTGGAATATATTTGACAAGGTATTTTGTAAATAGAATTATTTTGTGGAAGGCATGATTAAGTAGGGGTAGTGTTAGGTCGCTATAATACTAGTGTAGCCCCTTATTTATATTGTGAGTGTAGCCCCCTTATTGTTATTTTTGTTCCCATGTAGTCTCCATATTGTTATTATTATGCCCCATAGAAGCCTACTATTGTTACTTTTTCTCCCTTACATTATTATTGTTATGTAGGATTTGATTATATTGTGACCCCTTAGACTCCTATGTATAGAAGGTAGGTTTTGTCATTTGTATCATCCAAGAATGGTTAATTTATGTAATGCAAGGGAGGTTTCCCCCTCGAAGAGGCTAATTTCTCAATTTTTGATATATCTTTATTCTATTTTGTGATCTAGTTGTATAACATTTGGTATCATAGCTTTGGATTCTAGAGTTTCACTTCTTCAAAAATGACATCTTGGAATTTCCGCTATAATTTTTTTTCTACGAATCTTCAGAAGAAGAAATTAAAATCAAGTGGATTAAAATCCCAGTGAACATCATGTACGAATTTAAGCGATTGGTTCACTATATTTTCGCAGATATAATGTGAGGAAGTTATGGATTTTGTAGGCTCTATAATTTCATCTCAAACATGTGACTGAGTGACAATCATCATAAATTTCATTTCTGACATCAATTTTGATTGTGCATGGACTTTAGTTTCATTTTTACCAATTTGAGGGTCAAAGGTAAAAATAGTGACATGTGCCACGTGATACAGGTTTGTTCTACTAAACCAGTCCATAATTAGGACATTGTGGGATATCGAGAATGGCCTTATCTTGAAGAATCTAAATTAGGTTTGGTCTATGGAATTTGAAATAAGACTGAAAGGGCTACTATAAAACCAAATTTCAAATCTTAGGGATCCAAAATCATAGAGATACATCAGGTTCAATATCAAGGTCCTCAAATGAGAGAAAAAGGTGTGTATTAATTTTTTTTTTGGCAAAGCTTTTGTTTGAAAAGTAAGTTTGAAGTGATTCTAAGGGCATATTGATGCATTAATATGAGGTGATTCTAAGGGCATATTGATGCATTGGTATTAGTATTGGGTTCTAAAATTCCTCCCAAAAATAATTCCACGCCCATTAAGCCTAATAGATCTATGCTATCAGACATGAAGAGCAATAAGTGAATCATGATATATTACAATTACAAGACCATGTGCAAAAAATTTCTCTATCGCAAAGAGTAACCAAAAATTAAATGAAGAATAATATGAATGGTCTGAAGAAAGACACAGATTGTTTAAAGAATGGAATGGAATCTAAGATCAATGGTATAGAAGAAAAAATGAAAGGAAACATGTAAGACATGAAGAATTGTCTAAAATCAGACATGGAAGATTTGAACGAAGGCTTGACAAAGTTGCTACAAGAAATGGTTATTAATGGCGAAAAGGTAGTAGATGAAACTCATGATGAGAAAAAAATAAATGTTAACCATGATTTCATATACTTTAATGTTGGATTTAAGACCCACCATATTCCAAATATCGATATGAGTAAGTTTGATGGAAAGGATCCAGTAACATCAATACTACATATGGAGAAATATTTTTATCTCCATAATGTGCAAACACACAAAATGTACGCATTGCAACTTTAAATTTAGAACCCAATCATTTTGTATAGTATCGATGGATTTTTTCTCCTAAACCACTTGTCACTTGGTCAATTTTTATGGATGAAATGAGAGCACATTATGAGGATACAAAAAGAAACAACTTCTTTAGCCAATTGATAAATTAAAAAAAAAGGGTTCAATGGTGGAAAAAATTAAGGACTTTCAAAAATTGAATATAAGGGTAAATCATATTCCATAGGAGAATAGGATTGAAGTATTCATAAGGACTTTAAAGTATAATATCGAACATGAGGTTCACCTTTGGGAACCTAATTCATTGGAGAAGGCTTTCAAGTTGAAAATAAAAAATGAAAGAAACATTATGGAAACAAGCAAGCCTACCACTCACAACTCTAAAGATGGAAGTGTTTCTTCTCCTAGTCTTCCACAACCTAGAAGGATGACACCAGAAAAATTGGAAGAAAAAAGAGCAAAAGCACTTTGTTACAGTTCATCTAACAAATATATTAAACTTCATAAGTGTGCTGAGAAGAAATTATTTTACATATATTGTGAAGGGGAGGAATAAAATAAACAAGAAACTTCAAAAGAAGAGAATATACATCAGGAACCAACCTTATAGAATGAAGAAATGAATCTAACCATATCTTTTAATGCATTCAAAAGAATTAACACTCCTTAAAATCTTAATATAGAAGGACATATCAAGAAGAAAAAGGTAATTCAGGTAGTACCCATAATTTTATTCATTGTAAGACAGCCAAGAAATTGAATGGCTTCCTATATCTAGCACTAGAATTTCAAGTGATGGTTGCAAATGGAAGAACTATAAATTTATCTAGAAATTGAAATAGTATTATGATAACCATGGGGGAATATGTAATGAATAACCCAATTATTTCCATTTGAATGGGTGGTGTTGATTTTGTACTAGAAGTTAAATGGTTACAATCTTTGGGTACAATAACTTTTAATTTTCAAGAACTTTTCTTGATTTCTTTTTGGGAAGAAATGGAATTTGAATAGAAGGGTATCGCAGGGAAACCATAAAATATTATCAACTCTAATGGAATGAAAAATATTCTAAATAAATCCAAACGAGCCATAATTTCACAATTATTCTCCCTAGAGTTTAAAACATCTAAATCATCTGTTTCTCAAAATTTGTACAATCGTTCCAAGGTATTTAAGGCTCCCAAAGGCCTCCCACCTATTTGTGATCATGATCATGCTATTCATTTGATTTCGGGAAGTGTTCCTCCAAAAATCATGCCTTACAGATATCCTTATTCCCAAAAGAGTGAAATTGAATGTATGATTATAGAAATGCGAGAGGTCGCTATAATTCAAGCTAGTCAAAGTTATATCTCTGCTCTAGTAGTATTGGTGCATAAGAAAGATAGATCATGGTGCATGTGTTTATATTATATGGATCTTAGGAATATCACTATTAAAGATAAGTTTCCAATTCCTATCATTGATGAATTATTGGATGAATTACATGGAGCAATTGACATCACCAAGTTGGATCTTCGTTCAGGATATCATCAAATTATAATGAAGACTGAACAAATTCTGAAAAGAACATTTAGAACTCGTAAGGGTCATTATGAATTTTTGGTCATGCCTTTTGGAATTACTAATGCACCTCCTAAATTTCAAGGGTTAATGAATTCTATTTTCAAACTCTTCATTTTAAAATTGGTGTTAGTAATTTTTGATGATATAATAATCTACATCAAGTATTTGAAGGATCATGTTCAACATGCTGATAGGGTGTTAAAACTATTGGAGGAGAAAAAATTATATGTAAAAACCTCCAAATGTTTCCTTGAAGTACATGGGGTGGAATATATAGGTCATATTGTATCTCCTGAGGGTGTTAAGTTCGAGTCTAGCAAAATTAAAGCCATTAAGGAATGGAAAATTTCCACAATGATAAAGCATCTACAAGGATTTTTTGTGTTAACAGGGTATTATCACAAGTTGTTTAAGAATTATGGGAGTATAGCAGCACCTCTACCAACATTACTGAAAACAAAATATGCATTTTCTTGGACGCCATAAGAAATTAACTTCCCTTTGAACATATTAAAGAGGAAATGTGCCAATCACCAGTCTTAGCTATAACAGACTTCACAAAAACCTTTGTTGTCGAATATTATGCCTCAATAAATGGAATTGGTGTTATTTTAATGCAAGAGGGAAGACCCATTCATTTTGAAAGTTGACCAATCAAAGGAAAGTATTTACATAAACCTATTTATGAGAAGGAAATGTTGCCAATACTACATGCACTAAAGAAATGGCAACCTTACCTAATCAGAAGAAACTTCAAGGTAAAAAAAAAGCATGAGCCTTAAATACTTTTTGGAACAAATGTATCCTTAGAAAAGTAGTAAAAATGGTTCACAAAGATGTTGGGTTATTACTTTGCAATCATCTACAAAAAATGGAAACTAAATGTTTTTGCAGATGCACTCTCAAGAAAGGATGGGAATGGGGAAGCATTTCTTTGTGCCATTTATATTTTCTAACCAAACTAGAGAACTGAAGTAAGGGAGGAATTGAAGAATGATGAAGAAGTGTGGATAGTCATCGAAAAGGTGCAGCAAGATCCCAGTACATCTGATACATTTAACTAGAAAAATGTATATATTTTTAAGAATTACCAACTCAAACAAAAGATTATTTTGGAATTTCACACCTCTCCCTGGTGAGGGAACTTAATATTTTTTTTAAATTACCAAAGGTTCAAGAAAGATTTTTTATTGGATGGCCTTAAATCTCATATTCAAAAGTTTGTGGCAGAATTTTTGGTCTGCCAACAAAATAAATTTGAGAAAATTAAGACCTTGAGTATGCTACCACCTTTATCAATTCCAAATAAACTTTGGGAAGAGGTTTCAATGGATTTTATCCCAAGTTTACCCAAGTCCAAAGGAAAGAGTGTCACCATGGTGGTAGTTGATAGATTTATCAAGTATGCACACATTTTTGCATTATCTCATCCATTTAAAGCTTGTACAGTTGCTACTACATTTATGGAAACAATTCAAAGCTACATGGAAATCCAAAGATTATTCTAAGTGATAAAGATCCCATTTTCACTAGAAATGTTTGGACAAAATTATTTTCTTATCTAGGCAATCAACTATCTCATAGCTCATCTTATCATCCTCAATTTGATGGGAAAAATGAGACAGTGAAAAAATGTTTGGAAGGATACCTTTGTTCCTTTCTATCTAATAAAAAAACACAATGGGTCAAGTTGTTACCTCTAGATGAATAGTGGTATAACACTTCCTTCCACATTGCAGTAAAAATGATGCCATTTATGACACTTTATGTATATCATCCACCATCCATCACATCATATTTAAGGGAAAATGATAATTTTCAAGCAGTGGAATACCACATAAATAATCAACAACAAGTTATCCAAATCTTAAAGGATAACCTAACTTTGACGCAAAATCAAATGAAACAACACGCAGATCAACATCGCAAGGATAAAAGTTTTGATGTAGGCGACTGGGTATTTTTACGGCTATCATCATAGAAACAAATTTCTCTCAATCAAGATAATAAGGTTAACAAATTATTTTGAAAGTAATATGGTCCTTAGAAGGTGTTGCAAAATATTGGTACAATGGCATACAAATTGGAGCTTCTTGCATTGTCCCAAGTGCACACAGTTTTCCATGTTTCATGCTTAAAGAAGGTTATAGGTGTCAAATTCCTAGTTCAAACAACATTTCCAGATCTTTAAGAGGAAGGATAAAACATATTGGAACCTGAAGCAGTCACGGAAACATGAACTCGACAACTAAAAAACTCATAAATTTTAGAGTATCTCTTCAAGTGGAAAAACTTACCCGCTGAAAATTCCACATGGGAGGATGAGAAGTTTATAGAGAATCATCCAAAACTACTCAATTTTTTAGGAAACCACTTTTCTGAAGGAGTGGGGTATGTTAGGTCCCTATAATACTAGTGTATCCCCTTATCATTATTTTTAGTGTAGCCCCCTTATTGTTATTATTCTTGCCATGTAGACCCCTTATTGTTATTATTATGCCCCATAAAAGCCCACTATTGTTATTGTTGTGCCCTTACATTATAATTGTTATGTAGGTTCTGATTATATTGTGACCCCTTAGACTGTTATATATTTAAAGTATTTTTTTTCATGTGTATATCCAAGAATTTTTCATTTATGTAATTTAAAGGAGGTTGCCCCCTCGAAGAGGCTGATTTATATGTTGTTAATCTATATTTTCTTGTATTTTGTGAGTAGTTTGCATAATAGGTAGCTTGATGGAAGTATAGTAACATCACTAAGATTTCAAAAACGTGGAATATAGGAACCAGTGAAGGGTAAAAGGGTGCAATGTGAGTTGCAACTGAAATGTGAAGATATAATGTTACATGTTTACTATTATGCAAACATGACATGCAATATGTGTGCATAGAATATATAGTTATTTTTTTCTAAAATGAATGTTGATTATTATGTGGAAAATTTGAAATGAACACCACATGTGTGACATGTGATGTCATTCATGATTCTTGTGAATTTTTGGATTTTGGAGGATGCCCTAATTGAAGGCCAAAATTATAAGGATGCTTGGGTAGTAGGGTTTGAAATTTTCAAGTAATCATGAGCCGGTAGGAGCCATAAGTTGGGAAATGTTTCAACGAAACATTCGATGACAGTGGGAATCAAGTTTTGACTTAATTTATATGAATATTTCCAAACAATATCAAGGAAAAGAGGTAAATCCATTTTAAAATGACTTTTATGACTTTCTAAGATGACATGTGGTTGAAAAAGTTAAAAGTAAACATTATTTATGAGAAACTAAATATTTATTTTGTTAATAAAATGAAATTGTTTATTTACTATTATTTGTTTTGGGAAAATTAGAGGATCCACCACATGAGAGCTTAAATTCCTAATTGTTAGGAAAAAATGAAAATCAATTCTGATCCATGAAGGGATAGGAAAAATCCTCATATTTTTTTCTAAATTGATGACCCTGCTTGGTTGATTTGACCACAAAGAGTTAACATGATTGGAGATAAATTTCATTGGTGGAATACCACCAAAAGATAACATGAGTGTAGAAAAATGTCCTGGGTGGAACATGTATGAAAAGACTAAGAGGTAATGAAATTTTCAATTTAAAGGTTCCAGTGGGAGATAAAGAGTGGACCTATACCCATATATAGTATGACAATAGTTGGGTTGAAGAGGTATAAATCGATGAAATAATTTTTTTTATTTTCCTAGGAGGACAGGAGCCTAGCGCTTAGAGAGGAACTATTGGAATTTTAGTTCGAGGGTTGCCTCTATTACATTTCCAGTAATTCATAATGCCAATGTTGTGTATGTATTTAGCAAGGGATAAGATATCATCCACTCTGTGAAATTATGACTACTTAGATCATTTATGTGATTAGAGAATTATTTCCTCTTTGAATACTCGCAGAGTTACTTCCATAAATGATTAATAGTTAAAAAAAAAATTATAACATTTGATTGAAAATGTTGTGATTAAAAATGTTGTGATTATTATTGGGAAATACTAACTGGATACGTTTGTCATATTC
Source organism: Pinus albicaulis (assembly GCA_034641835.2). NCBI lineage: Eukaryota > Viridiplantae > Streptophyta > Pinopsida > Pinales > Pinaceae > Pinus > Pinus albicaulis. Next base: position 1,216,043,937 of record CM076579.1, read on the forward strand.
CACGGGGTACTTTCCATGGAAGCTAATAAACCACCAAAGGTGCTTGATATCAGGTTGATAAACAACTCTTAGAGTGATTTACACAACTTATCATTAGTACAAAATGGCTAATTAGTTACTAGAAAATGACTAAGATTTGTGTATAAATGTTCCTTTTCTATTCAATGACCAACAATGGCTAATTTATAGTATCTTATAACGCAACCAAATTTTAGTCATATTTAGCTTAACCATTAATTGGCTGTCTCAATTTTATCATCTAGCAGTATATTTAGTCATTAATTTGGTCATTAATTTAGTCATTTATTTACCCATTAATTACCACAATTAATGATGAAATACACAATAAAATATACTACTACATGATCACCCAACAGAAGAAATTAATGACAAAAGAAATATGAACAAAATGTTGGTCATGTTATAACATACTATAAATTAACTACTAATAGTCATGTATATGCAAATTTTAGTCATAGTTTGAAACTAATTAATGGACAAAGAAATATGACTAAATTTCAAGCGTGTTAGAATACTCTAAAATAACTACAAATAGTCTTATATATGAAAAAATTAGTCATCATTTGTAGTCACAAATTGATCATTTCCATTAGTCATTTATATTTTTTTGGTAGTTTCATATTCATTACATAAATGACTGATTTAGTAGTTTATATTCATTTCATTTAATTTCATTATTAATCATTATAAACGACTAATTTAGTTGTATATTCATTTTATTTGTGCTCATCGTTAATCAATATAAACTACTAATTTAGTAGTTTTATATTGGTTTTATATGTTCATTATTAATCAACATAAATTAATTAGTATGATTTTAAGACTATATTAAAAAATTTCATATAATGTGCATGTTCATATAATATGACAAAAATAAGTTACATATGTTAATTACAATACTTAATATTATCACGTACAACTATAAATAATTTCAACCACATAGATAATATTATATGAAATGTAAGTATTACAATATGAGTTTACAACTTAATATTGGTTGGCCTATAATTTACACATAAAATAGTGTCTATTCACTTCAAAACATTATCAGTATGTTTCTGATACATTGTAGCTCAACTCCCCAACTCTAAAGACTAGACCATCGATTTCTATGTGTGCATATCATGTGGGATATTGGAATTAAGGGTATCCCTAGATTGGTTCTCTTCTCTTTCTCTTGAATCTTTCTACATATTTTTCTCAAGTGTTATTGTTCTTGTTTTCCTTCAATTCCTTATTATTACCATGAATACCAAGTTCCTCTTTTGAAAATTAAAGAAGACATAACGTAGTGTATAAGACATGAAAGATGATGAATACTTAAATATAAACTAAAGTAGACTATAAAGTATTTATACAACATGTACCTCAACATCAACAATGCCAATACCATTTTTCCCAAGAGAAGAAATAAAATCGAAATTTTTTTCTTTATTTGGGTGATAGTAGCCACTATGTAGAAAGATGACCCATATAAAAAAATAAAATAAAATTTCACCATAGAAAAGAAAAACTTAGGAACTTAGTATTCATCCTTTAGGAAAATCTTAGGAATAATCATTCCAACTAAGTTACATTCTAAAAGGCTCGGACTCTACATAACTTGTGAAAAAAATGGAAAGAATAAAACAACATATAACAAATAATTTATAACAAGTAGCTTGCAAATTGCATCATCGAAGAAAAAATTTCACCTATGGCTACCCATACATGTGGATGGATAACACTAGTATAAAAAGGAAAACTCAATCCAGAACCATAAAAACTTATGAACAAAGAAGTAATAAATACTTCTTAGTTCTTTTTAGAATATTGTATTGTACTTGTAATAGATATTCATAGGAGAAGACAACACCAAAAGGATTGCTTGGATTAATGATAAAAATTTCCACGGTTTTTTCATCGACCAATTCCTCTACTTGATCAAAGTCAAATTCCCAGTTATTCTCTAGAATGAAGTCATAAAATTAAATATCAATGCCACTGTATCCAAAATAAAATTCATAAACCAGAAATAATGGTCATCGTAGGAGTATATTGGAGCTTTAGTTCCAAATACTTGCATGCAAACTTGCATAGATTGTAAGAAACCAAATGTGAGGTATACATCATTAGAACTAAGCTTATAAGGTTGGCCTAAGGAAACATACTCTACAATAGCACTAGAAAAAATATATCTCTATCAAGGTAGGAATATAACCAAATTTATGTGCACACTACAAATAAAAATATAGAAAGGTAGCTAAATCCATAAAGTTGGCAACATCATTTTTCTATAATGCATAAAAGCATCATGTGTTTTGTAGGAGATTGAAAAAAACTTATTATCTTAGTGAATTAATATCTCTAAGTGATTAGTTGTTTCATTCCATACTCAATCCTTGTCTTCAGGGTGTTTTGTATATCATGAAATGAAACAATACCACTCATGATTTTCTTGATCCTTGCAATAACTGCACATACTCTAGGAAACCAAAACAAATCCACATGAACTTGAGTTTCTTAGGTGACAAATTATCCATTTCCCATACCCGGTCTCTTTCAACATTTTAATTTATATTGTAGTAGTGAGTGTGATAACCAACAAAAAATAGAATCAATGACCATATGTGCAAGTAAAATATTAAATGGGATGATATATATATATATATATATATATTGTAAAATTGGAATAAACATGGCCACAATCCTCTAAATCATTTAAATAAATTGAGATTAAGTCCAAGTACAAAAATAAATCAATACTCCTAGTTGTCTAACTCTAGTATAATATATTCTTAGCTATGGGGATGGTAGACCATTTTCATAGATGGTTCCACTGGATTTAATCTTTTGACATCTTTTCCAAGAGCACACATAAGATGTAGAAAGAGATAAATGAGTTGAAAAGGAAAATACATACACAAACTTAAACATATTTATGCAAAAAAAAAAATTGTTATTGATTTAAAAAAAAAATGGTTCTTGAACAACAATGAAGTTCCAATTCATCAGGCTTCCTAGGATACAAATTTTAAAAACCTATCTAGCTAAGATACAACATCATAAATGAGAAAACAAAAATACATGTCAAGGTTTCTACCCATCTGTGCCTTAAATCCTAAATTCTGGCTTTCAACAATCCATCGAATCAAAGTAAGGTTTTCTTAAAACTAGGGTTTTTTAACTGTCCAAAAAAATCAACAAGATAAAAGTTTCACATTTTCGAGGACTATGATCTATACTAAATGCACAAAACATAAAATAAATTTATAATGTAATTTGGAAATTATGAAATAAATATCCAGTATCTAAGAACATTCCATGGATGTCATAACTTATGCTGGTAAGCATTCTGAATGGAAGAAAAAACTTAAAATTTCAATATTCCACCCAACATATGAAGTTGAACAATAGTTGTAAATTGAAAAAATATATCATGAGAAATTATTCAGATATCTTTGAACACCAATAATAATATACAACAAGTAATAATTAAAGCCACGTTAACATCCTTGTGCCAATTTTAAGATTTCTCAACATTATAACTGAGGTGAAGAAATATATCACAAAAAGAGCATGTAGAAATACTTTTGCATAATTACATGTAAATTATTACTTAATTCTAGTCACTCAGGGAAAAGTCAATTTAATCAGGAAATTTATAAGGTTGTATTTAGAAAAATATTAAAATATTCAAACCTAGTTTGTTCAAGGGTATATATGAGCAAGAATAGGTTGGATATTCCACCTTGGGGCAATGTTCTCAAGAAAAAAATGTTCAAGGAATGTAGATACCAGGTCTTCTTCCTCAATATTTCTTTTTGCTATAACTATATACAATATTTTGTGGCCTCGTCGCAAAGCCTTGAAATATAAAAATAAAATTTGAAAGGGTTGCGAGTTCAAACTAACCTCCTAGCCACATTTTTCAGACGATTTTTCACTTAATAAAGTGTTTTCATAGCTAACTTTTAGATGATAAGTGAAGCCTAAGAGTGCTTAGTCATCTTTATATATTTTACGAATTCATCCATAAAAGTTTCCAATTATACAAGGTGAGACAACATACGTCTATGCAAGATTTCATATATCCTTGTATCTTCATCAAGGAATCGATAGTAAAGAGTTTACAAGGGTTCAAACATCCATATTTTCATAGGGATCAAGAAACCACGTTCCCGTTAACATCATAAATACCATTTACAAATTATATCTACAAATTAAATTAAGGAAACCTATTTTTTTCAAGGGTCTACATGAGTAGGAATATGTTGGATACTCCCTGTTGTGGTGTCGCTCCCAAGTAAACTAGGAAAAATAAGGAATATAGAGACCAAGTCCTCTTCCTCATTCTTTCTGTCTGCTACAAATATATATAGTAGTCATTGGTGTCATCAAGAAGTCTTGAAATCTAACAAACAAATTTTAAAGGAGTTAGAGGTCAAACTCACATCCAGGCCACACATTTCAAAGGATTATGGACTTAATAGAGTGTTTTCGTATCTAAATTTTAGATAATCTGTGAAAAATAAGAGCTCTAAGTATTATTTATGTATTTAAGGAAGTCATTCATAAAATTTTCCAATTAGACAAGGTTAGACAACATAATTTTTTGCAAGCTTGCATATAACTTTGTCTCCTCACTAAGGAAAATACAATAAATATTTTACACGTGTTTAACCATCCATATTTTCATAGGGATCAACAAAATAATCTCATGTTAACATCATTAATATAATTTACAAATTATATCTATAGATTTAGAATAAGCACGCCTCATACATTCAATCGATAAACACCAACCAAATTATCCATAATGAGCATCGAAATATAAGTTAAGACACTTATATGAATAATTATATGCCTAAAATTGATGAAAGGTGATCTATTTCTCACCCTACCATAAGCTCATTCATAACTTTATCTATTTTGAAACCAGCTCCAAAAATAGAAGAATAGAGATATCAACGCCTTAGAAATAAGCCATTTCGAGGGAGAAAACTCCAATACATTACATAAATGAACAATTCTTGGATGATACAAATGAAAAAAACCTCCTTCTATTTATAGGAGTCCATGGGGCCACAATGTAATCCTAGCCGACCTAATAATAATAATTTAAGGGCACAATAATAACAATATTGGGGTTACAGGGGTACAAAAATAACAATAAGGGGGGCTACACTAACATAATAAGGGATTACACTATTAATATAATGACCTAACATGCCCCTCTCCTTCAAACAAGTGTTTTCCTCAACACTTCAGTATCTTCGAGTGCTTTTGTATAAAATTCTCATCCTCCCGTGTAGAACCTTCAGTGGGTAAGTTCTTCCATTTGATGAGATGCTCTGAAATTGATCGATTTCATAGTTGCTGAGTTCTTGTTTACGTTACTGCCTCAGGTTCGAATATGGTTTTTCCTTCCTCATCAAGTTCTTGCAATATTTTTTGAACTGAAATTTTTTCCCCTATAACCTTTTTCAAGCATGAAACATGGAAAACTGGATGCACTCGTGAAGAAGCAGGAAGCTCCAATTTGTATGCCATAGTTCCAATATTTTGCAAAACCTTGTAAGGACCATAGTGCTTTGGCGATTATTTATTATCCTTCTTAGCTTGCTTGAGGGACATTTTTTTGTATGGTTGTAGCCGTACAAATACCCAGTCCCCCACATCAAAAATTTCTCACTGCGATGTTGATATGCCTATTGTTTCATTCGATTTTGTGCCAAATTTAGGTTATCCTTTAAGAGTTGGAGAAATTCTTCTTGATTCTCGATGTGATCCTCCACTGCACAAAGCCTAGGATTTTCCCTTAAATAAGATGTGATGGATGGTGGATGATATCCATAAAGTGCCATAAATGGGGTCATTTTTGCTGTAGTATGGAAGGAAGTGTTATATCACCATTCAACGAGAGGTAAGCACCTGACCCATTATGTTTTCTTATCCGATACAAAAAAACGAAGATATCTTTCCAAAAATTTATTCAGTATATCAGTTTGACCATCAAATTGAGGATGATAAGATGAGCTATGAGCTAGTTGAGTACCCAAACAAGAAAATAATTTCATCCAAAAATTTCCTGTAAAAATGGGATCTCTGTCACATACAATAATCTTCGGGTTTCCATGTATCTTTTGAATTATTTCCATAAATGTGATAGCAACTGTACTCGTTTTAAATGGATGAGATAATCCGCAAAAGTGCACATACTTGGTAAGTCTATCAACTACCACCATGATGACACTCCTTCCTTTAGACTTAGGTAAACATGTGATAAAATCCATTTAAATCTCCTCCCAACGTTGAGTTGGACTGGATAAAGTTTGTAGAAGAGTCGGGGTCTTAATTGTCTCAACTTCATTTTACTGGTAAACCAAACATTTTTCCACAAAAATTTTGATATCATTTTTAAGGCCATCCCCCAAAAAAAAAATTCTTCACCCTGTGGTAAGTTTTTAAAAATCCCGAGTGTCCTCCTAAAGGAGAAGTGTGCAATTCTAAAAGAATATTTTGTTTTAGTTTTGAATTCTTGCAAATATATAAGTGATATTTGTACCATAAGGAATCATTTTTCCAACTAAACGTATTAGATGTACTAGGATCTTGCTGAAACTTTTGAATGACAGTCCACACTTCTTCGTCCTTCTTCCATTCATCCCTTGCTTCGGTTATCCAATCTGGTTGGATAATTGAGATGGCACAAATCAATGCTTCCACCTCTTCATCCTTTCTTGAGAGTGCATATGCAACAACATTTATCTTCCCTTTTTTGTAGACAATTTCAAATTCATAACCCAACATCTTTGTGACCCAATTTTGCTGCTCTTTTGAAGATAGTCTTTGTTCCAAAAAGTGTTTATGACTATCATGATCAGTTTTTACCTTGAAGTGTCTTCCCATTAGGTAAGGTCTCCATTTCTTTAGTGCATGTAGTATTTCCAACATTTCCTTCTCATAAATAGCTTTTTTTAAATACTTTCCTTTGATTGAACAACTTTCAAAAGTAATGGGTCTTCCTTCTTGCATTAAAACAACACCAATTCCATTTCCTAGGGCATCACATTCCACAGTAAAGGTTTTTGTGAAGTTTGGCATAGCTAAGACTGGTGTTATGCACATTGCCTCTTTAAGATGTTCAAAGGCCTTAGTTGTTTTAGGAGTCCATGAAAATGCATCTTTCTTCAATATTGTTGTTAGAGGTACTGCTATTGTCCCATAATTCTTACAAAGTTGTGATAATACCCTGTTAACCTGAGAAATCTGTGCAACTGATTTATGGTTGTGGGGACTTCCATTCCTTAATGGCTTTAATTTTTTTATGGTCTACGGTAACACCCTCGTGAGATACAATATGACCCAAATATTTAACCTCTTGTACTCCAAAGAAACATTTGGATGTTTTTTCATATAATTGTTTCTCCTCCAATAATTTTAGCACCCTGTCAACATGTTGAACATGATCCTTCCAAGACCTCCTGTAGATTAGTATATCATCAAAAAATACTAGCATAAATTTTCTAAGGAAGGGTTTGAAAATGGAATTCATCAACCCTTGAAATGTAGAAGGTGCATTGGTAAGGCCAAAAGGCATGACTAAAAAATCACAATGACCCTCATGAATTCGAAATGTTGTTTTCAAAATATCTTCAGTCTTCATTCTAATTTGATGATATCCTGAATGAAGATCCAACTTGGTAAAATAAAATGCTCCATGTAATTCATCCAATAAGTCATCAACCACAGGAATGGGAAATTTATCTTTAACAATGAGCTTATTGAGCTCCCTATAATCTGGACACATGTGTCATAATCCATCTTTTTTGTGCACCAATACTACTGGAGCAGAGAAAAAACTTTGACTAGGTTGAATTATACCAGCCTCTAACATTTCTGTAATCATGCGTTCAATTTTGATCTTTTGGACGTAAGGATATTTGTAAGCCCTGATGTTTGGAGGAAATATTCTTGGAATCAAATGAATAGCATGATCATGATCAAGAATAGGTGGGAGTCCTTTGGGAGTATCAAACACCTTAGAATTATTTTCCAAGACTTTCTAGAGATATGGAGAAAAAGATGATTTTTATGTTTGAACTTGTAGTGAGCATAATTGTGCAATTGTGCCCCATTTTTATTTCTTTAGAAGTTTTGTCATGAAATTAGATCTTATTATATTTCTTGGCTTCCCTGTGATACCCTGTAATTCAATTTCCTTTCCTTCCAAAAAAAAATTTCAAGAAAAGTTCTTGAAAATTAAAAGCTACTGTCCCTAAATATTGTAACCATTGTAATCCTAGTACAACATCAACACCTCCCATTGGGATTGAAAGCATTGAACTATTCAATACATATTCCCCCATGGCTAGCTTGATATTATGGCATTTTCTAGAGAAATATATAGTTCCTCCATTTGCAACCATCACTTAACATTCTGGTGCTGGGTATAGGAAACAATTCAATTCCTTGGCTACCTTATGATGAATAAAATTATGGGTACTACCCGAATCAATCAACACTATTACCTTTTTCTTCTTGATATGTCCTTCTATATTGAGAGTTTGAGGAGTGGTAATTCCTGCCAATGCATTACATTATATCGTCGGACTCATTTCTTCTTCTTCTATGGTTGGTTCCTGGTGTATATCCTCTTATTTTTCATTTTCCTCTTCCTGTTCACAATATATGTAAAATAATTTCTTCTCAGCACACTTATGAACTTTATTGTATTTTCTATCACAACTATAGCAAAGCCCTTTTTCTCTTTTTTCTTCCAATTGTTGTGGTGTCAACCTTGTAGGTTGTGGAAATCTAGGCATAGCAATACTTCCTTCTTCATAGAAGTGAGTGGTAGGATTCCTTGTCACCATAATTTTACATTCAATTTTTCTTGCCAACCTGAATCTGTTCTGCAATGAATCAAGTTCCAAAACGTGAACTTCATGTTGGATGTTTCCTTTAAAGTATCTATGAAGAGATCAATCTTATGTTCCTCTGGAACATTAGTTACCCTTATATTCAATTTTTGGAAGTCCTCAATGTGCTCCCCCACTAAACCCTTTTGTTTGATATTTATCAATTGGCTAAAGAATGTATTTCTCTTTGTATCCTCATAAGGTGCTATCATTTCTTCCGTAAAAATTGACCAAGTCACAATATTTTTACGGGAGCAAAGCCATCGATACCATACTAGTTTATTTTGTTCTAAATGTAAAGTTTCAACGCGTACCATTTTTGTGTTTTACACATTATGGAGATCAAAATATTGCTCCATTTGCAGTATCCATGTTACAGGATCCTTTCCATCAAACTTCCTCATATCCATTTTTGGAATATGGTGGTTCCTCCCACCAACATTATAGTTTATGAAATCACGATTAACATTTATTTTGTTCTCATCATGAGTTTCCTCTACTATCTTTTCACCATTAAGAAACATTTATTGTATCAACTTTGCCAAACCTTCCATGTCTACTTTTAGATCATTCTTCATGTTTTCCATTTTTTCATCGATCTTAGCTTCCATGTCATTTATCTTAGATTCCATGCCATATATCTTATATTCCATGCCTTTCTTCAAACCATCCATATTATTCTTCAAACCATCCATCTTCTCTTCCACCCCTTTATTCAAAACTTTGATTTCATTTTTTGTTGCTCTTTGCGAGAGCGAAATTTGGTGCACTTGCTCTTGTAATTTTGATACATCATGTTGCAATTCTTCATCTTCATGATTCATAGTAGAGCCTTCTGAAGGCTTAATGGATGTTGAATTATTTTTACAGGAAATTTTTTGTAACCCAATACTTATATCTATTCTACAATATGCCCTTGTAATTAATTCAAATTGATTCTTCAAACAAGACTTATGCAATGAGGAGCTCGATATTGAAACTTGATTATCTCTGTGATTGCGGCTCTTAAATATCTGAAATTTTTCACTAAGGTAGCCCTCTAAATTCTCTTTCAAATGCAACAGGTCTAACCTGATTTGGATTCTCCAAGAAAAATTTATGTCCAATCTCCCACAATGACCTAGTTATGGACTCGTTCAGTAGAGTGAACTTGTATGACTTGCCACATGTCATTGTTTCATCCTTCGGCTCTAAAATTGATATCAAAGAAACTAAATTATGTGTACTTGTGACCAATTTTTACGGTACTCCAATCCGATGCTTAGAGAGAGAATTATGAATATTTTCACACGATCATCTCTTTGAAATGAAATTTGGGAGCCTGAAAAAGCACTAACTTCCAAAGATCATATCTTTGACATATTACGAACCAATATCTGAAATTTTTTGATGAGTTTCCTCAGGATTTTGGCTTCGCACTCTAAAAATTTCAGATTCTGAACCTTGGTAGAAAAATGGTTATAGCAAAAATTCCACGATGACCTATTTAGAGCAGCGAAACCCTAGAATCCATAGCTCTGATACCAAATGTTGTGAAAACAGCTCCAAAAATAGAAGAAAAGAGATATCAACACCTTATAAATAAGCCACTTCGAGGGGGAAACCTCCATTACATTACATAAATGAGAAATTCTTAGATGATACAAATGACCAAAACCTCCTTCTATATATAGGAGTCCTTGGGGCCACAATGTAATCCTAGTGGGGCCATAATGTAATCCTAGCCGACCTAACAATAATAATTTAAGGGAAAAATAATAACAATATTGGGGTTATAGGGGTACAACAATAACAATAAGGGGGGCTACACTAACATAATAAGAGACTACACTATTAATATAGGGACCTAGCGTTATCTTTCTACACCTAGCCAAATCATGATACCACCATGGTAATTACAATTAACTTAAACAAATATGACACTGAAAACCACTCTCCCCACAATGATATGATAGGAAAATTCACTCTTCCCCACTTAGCACAAGGCTTCCATAAATTCTCATATTCTTATCCAACTAGTGGGAAAAAAACACTAGGAGGTCCCTTCATTTCCTAGGAAGTTCCTTAGTGTTCTCCCTTCTAAAAACCACTCCAGATTACGCAACTTATATGAATTCTCACCCCATTCAGTTAGTTTGAATTTTGGGCTCTTCCAAAATAATTTAGCAAGTAGAATTGGATCTTTTGAAGCCCATAATATACCAAAACACTTCTAGTTCTTGAATTTCTATTTTTTGGAAAAGTTTGCGTAGAGAAATTGAGCTCTATTTTCCGAGAAAGTAACAAAAATAATCCCCTCAAGATGGGAAACTTTAAAATAATGAATTTCACTCCCTAGGCACCCGTGCATTTTTTTACGCTCCAGGAGTGTCTAAATCCATGATTCAATCATTGTTTCCTCAACAAGTTTCCCATTCCCCCACAACAATCATGGGTCAAATGTTGAAATTTAGGATGGGTACTTACTCATACTTCCCATTGAAGTCTAAAATAATTCTTGAACCACCACCCAACTTCCATAATTGTGGGAGGTGGGTACTTCAGCTACCGATTTCTTTATTTAATGAATTTTGAGGTGGAGGAAAAATATAAGGTAACATTTCAAATTTAAATTTTGGCTCAAAAATTTGGCAAGGTTTTTTAGCACTACAAACAAGGTTAATCCCCATACCCCTGCAATATTTCCCACTCATGGAATCATGATTAGTGTAAGTGCTCCACCCGTGAGTCACTTGTTCAACAATTTTCATTAATAAACAATATACATTTACATAGTTCATAATTTATATGATTCAGTCTAAAAATGGACAACTTGTTTATGCCGCGAGTCACAATAAATATTTAGACATAGTTACATGTACATACTGGGGAAATAAGAATGGGGTGTTATTGAAACTTTTCAGCATGGATTTGAAACATTTGCAGCTTTCTTCTTCAAATGCACATCTTTATGCTAGTTTTCATTTATATCACATTTGCTAGTTTCCATTTATATCAATAGACATGTAGTCTGGGTTGAGCGTGCATATTATTTTTATTCTTCATTTTGAAAGTAACCATGTGTAGTTGTTCATGATTATTCCATAGTATCTAAGTATTGGCATTTGCAATAATTTAACAGTTATATAGCTTTCAACCCAAGCATTTTAATGTTCATCTTTTCTGCCTAAGAATTTCACTTAACAATAATTTCCTAAGCTTACTAATGTTGTTTAATTAAGTAATCAATTAGGGGTTCAGTTGCTAATATAAGAGATCAAAGAGTATCCATGATAAGGTTGACCCAAAGAAGTTGTGGAAAAGTAAAGTGGGGCAAAGCCCTGAGAATAAAAGGAGCAATTTATGTAAGAGATGACCCACAATGTTATTTATTTTGACACTAACCTGAACAATAGTTATAGGAACAACTTCAGATGACACAAAAAAATAAAATTAATTACAACTGTTGCGACATTTATAGTGAGTTGGAAGTGAAATATTTTTTGAATGTTACATAAAATGAATGACCCCACCGAACTACCTGAAAACCAAGGGAAAATAAATTTAAGTAATATGTAACTTTGAATAAATCCACATACCCTCAAAGGAAAAAAAAATAGCCATATTTATAACAAGCATTCACAACAAAGGAAAAAATATCATCTAGAACAATGATATCTAAGATTTCTTTGGAAACTCTCATTCCTTGGATACCCATGGAGAGATGTATGTCTACGTAGATACCAAATAATATATAAAATAAGGTTGATAAATATAATTTTATAATATACAAAATTGAAAATATTCATGCAAAGGCAAGACTGGCTTACATAATCAGAATTTGCAGCAATATGCAATAAGAAAACCTACCTTTTTAAGTGTGGGAGCATCATTCATCCCATCTCCAGTGACCGCCACAAAATAACCTTTCTTTTTCATTGGTTGCACCAAGGGAATTTTATTTGTAGGTGAGAACCTTCGAATTACCTACATGAAAACAAAATGGTGACCCTCCCATTATAATTTTCTTCTACAAGAAGTTGTTGAATGCATAATATTTTCCCCTTTTCAATTGTCTGTGTCTATTGGCAGGGAATTATTTGTACATGCATACTTACACAAATTTTGTCCAAAATATTTAGTCTCTCTCATTCATCAGTGTATGTGAAAAAATCCCTCCCTTCAATGATTATATGCTCTCCTATAGGTTATCCAACATGGAGTATTCCACGTTCAAGAACTATCAATTTTTTTTGTAAATGTTATCACTAGTGACCATGCAAACCTATAAAAATGAATTAATGAGAAGAAAAAAGTTAAGGTGGTACAAGTCAAGGAAAATAGCTAATCAAATTTTTTTTAAGAAAGAATATTTCTTGAAACTCATATATAATAGGAAGTTGAAGATATGAATTATTATACTAAATCCTTGTTTCTTTTCATGCCAAAAAATTTACATGATCTTCTGCAAACTATCTTCTACACAATTATAGGGAATACCATGAATCCACATATGTGTTGTTTTTACTAAACATGCTAATATTTAATTAGAATCATATAGGGTATTTTATCATTGATTATTTTCTTCATGAACATAAAAAAAACATATAAATTTAGTACATTGTACACACTTGGCATACACTAACCATTCCAGGAACACTATTCATTCAAGCACACATGATAATATATTCAAATATTAACTTCATACAATCATTTTAACACATTTCCAAAGCTTCTTTTACATCAGGTCTGCATGGATCTTCCACAGTTAAAATATAGTGTCACTCATGGCATAAATAAAGGTTAAAATAATAACAAGGAAAAATTCATGGGTAAGGAGACATGCTTAGTGGTAGCAAGAATTTATGGAGAAAAAAGACAACACAAACCATCTTTTACATTCAAAAAGAATTTTTTTACACTCATGGAGGGTACCTCCTTTGGCTATCGTTGTGTTATGTAGTTTTATGTAAATTTTGATATTCAAGGTTCAAATCCCCCCGTGGGTGTTTACCCAAAAAATGAAACATTCAAAAACAATTTTTACAAGTTTTTGTTGCAAGGAGACAAAATATTTTTTTAAGATGTAATTGCTACATATTTCCCTAAAAAATCAGTTTTTGCAGGTGATAAGTCACAACCAAACATAATTTTATATTAAATAACTAGCCACTTTTACATAGTCCTCTAAAATGGTTTGGGAATTTTCATAAATACACAAGCACCTGCAAAAGAGACTATATATTTTTTTCATATGTAAGATAGTTCTAAGTCATATTCTTATAAATAAACCATGAAGAAAATTTAAAATAGTTTTCAAAATTATGCTATAGAGGTAGTATTTATTTTTACTTAATAACAAAGCTTGTATAAGAAATGTTTGTAATTAAATAAATTTCCTACACATTGAGTTTAAAAAGTATATTAGTGTAAAAATCTTGTATTGTAAGTCAAAATCATAACATATTAAGAAATACCTTAAGTCTGTACTATTTTTTTCATAGTTCATCATTTTAAGGGGAATAATAATGCTATTAGTATCAATCACATCTACAATTGTGGTATAAAATTAATAGCCTCCAACCAATTTTATGAATCAATGGACATGTCGCCAAAGAAATTACCTTCATCCAAAATATTGCCAAAAGTATAAGATTTTCTTCACGAGTTTTCCATGATTGGCGTTTTTATTCATCACACACACTATGAAGATTATCTTTCATGTAATAAAAAGAAACACATCACAATGCAGCTGCCACTATCCACTCTATGTTTCTCATCAACTCATCTTCCGGCAATAAGGGATGCGACTTGCCATAAATTCATGTTGACTAGAAAAATAATCAAAATAAAAAAATCATATTAGTATTGAATTTTTTGGCACAAAAATTCACACTTTAGAGACAAACTAAAACCTCATAAGGACTCTTTTTTTGCATAGGGGAACCACTATCAATCGATGTATTGTAGTGGATTTTTGATCTATAACTTCCAAAATAGTTATGGAAAATACCCTTTTTTAGAATCATTTAAGGAAACCACAAAATGGCATGAAAAAGTGTTTGAGATTTGAATGAGATATGTCATTCGTGGAAATTTTTGAAGAATATTTTGTTGAAACATTGGATAGGATAGAAAATGAGAAATATCCTAGAATGGATTGTTTTCCTTATGATTTTTTCAAGAAGTGGAAGCTACTTGGGCATGAAATGTTTGTACGGCATGATAAGTGATTCATACCAGAATAAAATTTTAATGACATGTATCCCCAAAGTACTAGTTGAATACCATTAAATGATGGAAGTGGATTATTTACCTACGGTGTCCTTGAAAATCCTTCCTAACGTTACCGCTTTAAGGGTTCAATGAATTAATGTAGATATTATCTAAATTATTTATGAGGTATCCATTTCCAATGGATATTTATTCATGACACAATGTTCACAACCTAGGAGACAAGGCAATTTGATAGACTAGTAGATAAGATAATTTTATTAATATCTAATAAATTGCCGCAATAACATCTCAATGATGTTGGTGAGTATGTAAATGCTGATACATAGTGGGAGTGTAGAAGACAGATCTTAAATAAAGGAATATGTAGAAAGTAAGTTAAATAGAGTGAGGTACTACTCATTAGGATAAGACATAAAAGCTAAACTCTAATCGTTGAAAACAAATTGAGGAGAAATGGACCAAGAATCTACAATATAAATAGTGGAAGAAACCCAAGATTTTCCTATATGACTGTTGAATGGGCCAAAGGAATAAGGATAACATGTTATTTTACTCAAAATTGTTTTGACAAGGCTTGTGATAAGGTGGACTGGTCATTTGTTACAAATTCACTCACTTGGCATTGTTTTGGATTTGTCATTTCTTTATATTCTAAAGCATCTATTCAATAATGCATTGATATTCATTTCTATTAACATTGAAAATATCAAAAAATTAAAAAAAAATTAAAAAAAAATATTCTTATTTTTAAACATCTAAAGCAACAACATCAAACTAAAATATCAAAGTTAAAATGGATCTATATTGATCATATAAAATAATGCCAAGGGGACAACAAAGGGATGTAGAGAAATTGTGCAATAGTAATAACATCTACAACTATAAACGACATGTTGTTGTTTCTTGATATTGTTAATGGTTTCCCCTGGCTTAGTGTTTGAAACTTTACAATTGGTTACCAACTCTTTCAAATGAAAATTTTAAGAATTTAAAATATCTAACCCTAATATTTAAACTAAAATTACATCCAATGTTCTGAAACATCACATAACTCCTACATGATTACATTTTAAAATGGAGGCAGGTTGTTGTTGTCACAAAATTTTATGCCCGAGGATATATCATTAACATGGAAGCAAAATGTTACCATAAAATATGGAGAAAGTGAAAATAACATGAAATAAATAGAAAAGACATTGCCAGAAGCCAACCATCTTCTCCATCACAACAACAAAAAACAATTTTTCATATTTCCAAGAAACACATCAAAAATATTTACTTCAATTACAAGCACCGTTGATTTCAGGTTTTCATTGATGTTTATCAAGATTTAGCAAGGCATATCCCACATTTTTGGTGTGGTATTTTTTCATGAGTTTCAGAAAATAATGAAATTGTGTATCATTACACAAAAAGGGGACGTGTGGAAATATGGGGAGAATTTTTATCAATGGAAAAGTCTATATTTCCAAAAAATCCCATTAAGTCTCTTGCCTCCTCACAAAATTTCAAATCAAAAGGGGAACTTAGCTCCTCTCATGAAGTACGAGATAGAATTGAATGTGTAGATATAGGTTAAAAAAGTAATTAGCAAATGAAATAGGAAGAAACCCTATTGGCTTGAGGGGTCCTGACTGAGGTTCAGATTTAAGGTTTTCCAACAAACCCATATAGAAAAAATTTACAAAACTGGACAAAATTGGGGCTAGGAAACCCCATTCCAACAAACCCTATCCCGAGTTAGTTCTTTACATTTTTTAGGAAAGTAAGGCTTTTAGGAATTTTTTGTATAATTTACACCATTAAGTTCTTCCTTGAAATTTTGTATATGAATTTTCTTGGATTAGACACTTTCTGGCAGGGTTCAAGCCATATTTTATCTACAACTATATGTAATAATACCACCTTATGAAACTCTATTGAGAGTAGTCACTACAACATTTTTTCCTTAATATAAAGTTTAAAATTTCAACATATCTAACAGTTTTTGTTCGAGAAAAAAATGTCGACATAGATGTTGTATTATGAGTTGCTACCTTTCTAGGAAACAATTCCAGGGCATCTAGTGGAAGTATGAAGAATCCTATAACCAAAGGGGATATTTGAGCACAATAACAACTCTTTGCTATAACAAATTTCGAATTGAAGCACACACGCACTAATTATTCAATGAGTGCACTGAAAAATAAAATGGTTGGTAGCTTAATAGTAAGAGGATTTTGGAGAGAAACTATGGAGAATTAAACTCAACGGATTGGTGGGAAACAAACTCGGCTATGGAGTCAAGTTACTCATGATAATGGGTCTATTAATGAGTTGAAATCAAAAATATGGAAATGGATTTTTTTGAAGCTATATATTGATTAAATGAGAGATAGTAAGTAGATAGGAAAAAAACACAAAATACCCTACACATAAAGAAACTTTCTCCCAAACTAAAATACATGAAATATCAAGTATGAAAGTATAAAATATGTTGAAGAATATACAACGACAAGAGAATTATGAGATGGTGTAAGTCCCATTCATGTATAGGTTGCAGAAATCAAATTTTGATGGTCATTTCAAGAAAATAATCCAGTAATTTAATCATATTACAGAGAGGAAAAACCGAACATCAAGTTGGTTAAGGAATAATATCTTCATTATATTGAAAGCATCTTGAATTCATAAAAATATTGTACACAGTAAAATCCATTACTCTCTAAAATTTTATATTTAAATAACCCAAATATGAAATCGAAAGCGGGAAAAGTCATAAAATTCCAGCATGTGCATAAGGAATACTGTAATTATAGTTTACTATAATCTTAAGAAGAAAAATAGTTTAGAATATGAATAACAGGAGTAGAAAAAGAAATGAGAAAAATAGAAAAATAGCTTTAGTGGTGAATCTTCACCTCAAGTATTATGTGAATGTTGCTTTGTATCTCTCTTCCTAAAGTATTTCCCTCTAGAAAGTAGAAGAAACATGGCAAACGAGTCTTGAACACCCTCTGTAATCCAATCTTTATTTCCTCTCTGACTATTGGATAATTAGTTTTCTTCTGGACGCATTAATTCCCATTTGGATCTAGTATATATTTCTTTATTTGTTGGACTCACTTCAATTCCATCCAAAATTTATTATATTGATTGCTCAAAATTTGCTTCAACTACTCTTCCTTTCTATGAAAATAATTTGGCCTTGGATGGTCCCTTCAACTATTTCTAGAAATATCCCTCTTCTTAGTTGTTGGTTCACTCAACCATGATTTATGAAAGTTGGAGACTCTATTAAATTTTCTAGATGATGGTAAGCAAAATCTACATTAAAATAATTCCTAAAAAATATTAGAGAGTTTGAAATTGAAATCCCCTCAATATTTCATCTCTGATGATGCTATAATCTATAAACACTTATTGTAGAAAATATATAATAGAAACCTAGTAAATATATAATAGAAACCTAGTAGATGGGCTATCAAAACCTTTATTCTTTCTCATTAATTCTGAACTCAAATCTGCTAAATAAAGAAGGGACAAAATAATTCACTACTCATTATCGAATTAAATTAATTATAAAAGCATTATGCATTCCCCCTTTTATAATATAAAGGTGGTTGTATTAGGGTTTACAAGGCTAGATTTAAATCATATATCTTCCACAATATTTAGATTTGTACTTGTCTGTGCATGAGTGATAGTATTTAATTAGTGTGTTCTAGGAAGAAAAATATATCCTCAGAATTTGTTCCCTATCAATAGACTGCATATGCCTTACCTAATTAAACTTAGACTTAAGTCACAAATATAAATTTTCTAGAATAAAATTGAAATAAGATATGAAAATTCTCTAACACATACACGTTGTTGAGGGTAGATTGTTGGAAATAAAAAAACAATTTCTTATAAATATTCTAGTGTACCATATTGTTGAGCCTAGAAGAGAAGAATTACACTCTCCATGTACATTTTCAATTTTTGTAACTGAACTGTCTTAATATTTTCACAAGTGCTCCCATGAATGATACACATGTTCTTACACTATAGAAGATTATTCAAGATACACTCTAACACTATATCTTTCCAAAGAAAGTGTTATTCACTAATCAAATTATCTCCCTAAATTATTTAAACTTTCCCTTGGCCAAGGATATAGTTAAGAAATTTGCAACTTGTTGATTTGTCTAAATATACTATAGAGAAATTGCACCCTTCTGAACCCACACATTGACAAAATGAAATTTGATGTCAATATACTTGGCGAAGTCATGAAATACTATATTCTTAAATTTTGATAATACTTTAGTTGACATAGTAGATCATTGTAGGCTCCAACATCTTTCCCATCAATTATGCAATCAACTTCCAAAGTTAGATGGATTCACAAATAGCAGTGATAATTGTGATGAATGTGTGTCGTATACAATGCCACTAAATCCCACTTCCTTCTAAACCAGGAAGTCACTCTTGAACCCAAAATGAAGAAACACCTTGAAGTGCTCTTATTGTCACATTCATATGTTTTGCTATCATAATTCATGAATACATGTATCGTTAACTCACTATCTCTTACATATCTTGAACTATGATGTACCATTCCTTTGAAATATTAGAGCACATGTTTTTTAGCTATTTGGTAAATCTATATCAGCGCAACCATTAAATATCTCAAGGTATTCACTACAAAACATATATAAAGTTTGTTATTGACTAGATACAACAAGTATCTAATGAACTATATATACACTAAAAAAAATGGAAAAACTTGAACCCAAGTTAACATGCAACTTCAAATTATGTATGATAGCAGTCGACATGGGTTTAAAATCTATCATTTGAAAACTTTGAAGGGTATCAAATATTTATTTTCCGTACAGAATGAAAACCTCACCAATATTTTAACACATATCTAGACTTGAGAAATGTTACATCGACTCAATATCCATTTCAAATTCTTGTGTGACCTTAGCTTTGCAACTTGAAATTATCTTCT
Source organism: Pinus albicaulis (assembly GCA_034641835.2). Lineage (NCBI taxonomy): Eukaryota > Viridiplantae > Streptophyta > Pinopsida > Pinales > Pinaceae > Pinus > Pinus albicaulis. The sequence goes on from CM076579.1 coordinate 1,216,064,055, forward strand.
CTAGATTACTCATAAGTATTTGTTAGTCTACATAAATGAAAAAAAAATTATTTTATATCTACCAAATAAACCATTTTTCATGAGGACATGTCTTTGTAATGTTCCCCATGGATTAATTGCCCAAGGGACGAAGTAGCCTATCAATCCCTATAGAGTGTAGTATTTGATAAAGGGGAAAACAAAAATTACCCAATGTTTGGGAAGCATGGGGTAAAGTATTGGGGTAGCTGAGGACAAAATCAAAAAATTTGGGTTTCCATGAACCCCTCTCAATTAATTAAGGAGGAGAAAACCCCGAAAGGGAAACCTATAAATACAAAAGACTAAAATCATTTGATTATTGATTTGGATTAATTCGTATTTTTTTTTCTTTGATCCAAATCTCTTAGGTTTTTAATACCACGTTCTCTTCTTTGACTAAATTTGGTGTAGGTGATCACACCCTACCTGGTAACCATTTATCTTGTTCTAGAATAGAACATTCGAGTAGTCTAGTTTGTCTTAAGCATTAAATATATTATTTTGTTATGGCACAACAAGTATTGGAGAATACTGATTTATTTGGATTATTGAGATGCATCCTATTCAACTAAGGTAATTCAAATTAGGTATTTTTGAAGGACAAGATCAGGAAATTTAGTGGAAATATTGAGGCATCTAACTGTAATTTTTGAAGAAAATTGAGAGTAATTCCTGAGGAAAATTCGGTGTTATCTAAGACAATGATTTAGAGTTGGAATTATTTGGTTATGCAACCTCATAGGACTATAACTTATGAAGAAATAATAGCGTTCTAGGAAGATAAGGAAAAAAGTGAAAATTTGATTGTTATAGAAAGAGGAACTTGAGCTTTGGATAGCAGGAATGTATTCCAAGATTATAGAACACAGGGTCATTGAGTAGTAGATTCCACAAGGCCAAGGGTCACAAGGTTGAGGGTCACAGGGCTATAGGGTCTTAGGGAAAAAATTCTACAGTAGAAGGTAAGTTGACTATCTTATTTTCCCAAAAAGTTAATAGATATCATCCAAGTTTTGTAGGAAGGTACGGTAAATTAATTGTTACAACACTTCGTTAAAATTTCATTGTAGCCTGATCTATTTTGATTGAGCAACATTATTATTGGAATATTTATAATGTGGTTACTAGAAATCTAGTCCAATTAGTGTGGATTTATGGAATCTTCTATAGTTGACTACTATCTTAATGGTGTCTTTATACTATGGTTAATATATTTGAAGAAAATAATTGTTAATAAATGAATGAATAACTCTCGTTGTATTTCTATTGGAAACCCTAGTCTAAAAAAGAAACCCTAGGATGTAAAAATTACCCTAGGTCATTCACAGGGGCTTCACTGAGGGAGCAATACCATACCACGTGAGTTCATATTGGGGGATATTTATTGAGGAAAAAATGGCATAATATATTGGGGGATATATAGGGGGTAGCGGGCTTTTATATTGGAAGGTATAAAAAATGGAGCCCAAAGTTAATGAAAAAATATAAAGGGGTATAAAAAATGTTAATGAAAAAGTGGATACCTACAATATCTAGTGAAAGTAGGGGTTTTTAAATTGGGAAGGTTATTAGATTCATATTGTTAGGGGGTTAAATAATGTGATTTTTAGAGGTATTTTCCAATATGTAGTCAAATTAAGGGTATTCTTTAATATGCCATGAACGCACGTGATATGCCATAGGTTCATTGAGTGAGGTCCCTATGAGGTCATTATAGTGGTATTAGAGATGGCTATCTTGCCAACCCTGAGGGTGTTTAAATATGGAACAATAGGAAGGAGTTTTTGGAAACGAGTATCCATATTATTTGTGAAATTTGGAAGAGGAGCAAGAGAAAAATTTTAAAATATTGAAAGAATGGAACAAAAGGGCTCTTTCAAAATTATAGGAGTTGTACAGAAGAATTGTAACATCTAAGGATAAAAAGTATGCTGAAAAACATAACCAATATGAGAAAAATATTGTTTTTGTTCCAAGGCGGAATGGAAGCAAACAAGGTAATCATAATCCAACAACACAATATTCACCGAAGATTCGTAATGCTGTTCCTGATGATGAAGATTAATATTACACTCGAAAGGATCAAATTCTTATTGGTGAGGGTAAATATACCTAAAATAGAGTTCAAGGGATAAAATAATTACAAAAAAATTTCAAAGTTGGAAGATATAGAGCAACCAATAATGACCGAACTATGAAATATACAATGTAGATAATTTTGTAAAGAAACAAGGAGGGTCAATAAGAGATAATCATGATCTCCCAAGGATAATACGTAAGCTTGAGATGTTGTACAATAGAAAACATAATAGTATTTGTACACATGTAACAAAATTTAAGCAGGATATTGAGGAAAAAATATTTTTTAGAAATTTGACGAATGATAAGAACCTTTTTAGAAGTGACGAAGATGAGGTTGCTATCATCTCTCTAGGGAAACAAAAGAAGGCTTTCAGACTTCTAGTTAAAACTTCTAATATAGAGATAAATGAGAGTAAAGTGGATGTTAATGATAATATTCTGAGTGAAGGGAGTTTCCAACAACTAAGGAGAATATTGAAAGCAAATGAGAAATTTGAAGCATCAAAGTCTTTAGGTGATTGGTGATATGGAAACTATAAGAATCTCTACCAAATAGAATGTAACCTTTGTAGATTAAGGTGATGAACAAAGAGATGTCCATAATAAATAAATAATTGCAAACTACTTGAGTGCTTCACAAAACCTCTAAAGATGCAATCCCCACGTTTGTGGTATCCATGCACATTGAGACTATTCAAATTGCCATATGCACGGAGATCATGTATTTTTTGGGGTGATTATTTCTTGCCCACCAAAGCCCCACAGAGAAACAAATATCAACTTAATTACAACTAACGTTAGGAACCTTGAATACTCTAATAGATTTGGGTGTCAACAATAAAATCCCCTACTTGTACCTTGAATGAACTTCTCTTCTACGAGGCTTCCATTAGATCCCATTATTGTTATTTTCACAAAATATATGTTGGGAAATACTTAGGCTTTCCTCTAAATAATTTCTCTCTTGAATTTTAATTAATTAGGGAACTTATTGTTGCTAAACCATGATATTACTTTTATTGGACATTGCCTTAGCCTAGAAGCATTAGGCAATTTGCGAACATTATGGGTTTATGATAAATAAAATTTTCTTCAAAAACTAAAAATTTTCACATAATAATTTACAATCGTTGGTTTAAAAAACACAATTATGACTAGTAATTTCCTTTCCTCCTACAATATTTCCACAACCTCTTTAATTTCATCCTATTAATAAATTCACATCATTTTTAGCATTTCAAAGAAAAAACTCTCGTATTACATTTTTTAAGGGGTTTTCAATACATAAACCTCATGAGAAATTTCCTTTTCGCTCTAAATAAATTTTCCTTGAAGAATTTGTAAATTGTCTTCTCTCGTCCAATTCGAAGGGTTGCAGAAAATACTTCTTCCCGCTCATTTGAAGAGTTTTTTATTTGAATTTGTAAATGTGTTCTAACAAATACAGTCAAATCGTGTTTCAATGAGAATGAAGCTTCCAAAAAAAACTTTGCGAACTCTACCAAAATATTCCTCTAGAGTGTAGGATTCTTCCATCAACTAATGCAAACCCCTGCCATCCCCACATTTCCCTATTTTTAAAAAGTTATGAAAACAATTTGTGATATCTTTTATTTTTATTTTCTTGATAAATGAGGAAAGAAATTTTATATATAAAAGAAAACAAAATCCTAAAAGACCACCTAGTCCCTCAATTTCAAAGAACTTGGCTTAAAATATTTGTAAAAAAGAATCACATGTAAACTAAAATAAAGATTTCTAGACATGAATCTCTGACAAATATGGAAAGTTCGAAGTTTCAAGGTGTTTATCGATGAACACGATAATGAGTTTCAAAGTTACACATTGTTTATGGATAATTTTATTTTGATTTTTTTTCTATGTATATTTTTTATTTTGATTTTTATTTGTACATATATACACATATATGTCCTCCACATTTAATTGAATATGGGTGATTAATATAAGTGAAGAGTATTGGGTTTTGAATTTGTTCTACTATTTCGTATTTTGATATTGTGATAAAGTATTTTAGTATTATTTATGCCTACTTCTTCATTTAAGGTTAGATTTCTTGATGTATTTGTTGTTAAATACGATTGAAATCTTAGTGTATGGTTATAATTGTTATAATTATTTAAAATTTTCTCATTATTAAAGGAAATGTGTCCTTGACTAATTAACCAACACTTATACTTGCAGGTATATTTCATAATGTATTTGACACAACTATAAGGTCACTCCCATTTTGGATAATCTATCAACCTTTGAATTTAATTCCCTGTGAATGTGATAAAAGGATATAACCCTCAAGGTTCTAATCATCTCCATAACTCTTATTATCCACTAATCCAATAAATACATGTTTAAACGAGTATAACCTTTCATCCAATAAATCATAGCCTTTGAATCCCCTATCTTTCATAAGTTTAGATTATTGAAGTGACACAATTAAAATGACTAACACAAACGATTCATTTATATTATTGTAGTTCTTATTAGGTAGTCCTGTTTTTTTCCTAGGCTAAATTAGTCGTTCACATTAGTCATTTTTAGTTGTATTACTTATTAGCTAGTCATATATTTTAACATGAGACTAAATTAGTCATTTATGTTAGTAGTTTTTAGTTGGATCACTTAATATTTCTCATTTTTGGTAGTATTTCAATTGGAAAATCTATGATGACTAACTCTTTTAGTCCCCTAGTCATTAATTTCATCATTTTTTACTAGTAGATAAATCACCTCTAATTGAATTATTGCATCAAGTGGCATGGTTTCCAAGAGTATTTGCAAGTAAGAATAATTTCAACATGACTTTATTTTTGTTTTATTCAAAATTGAATAATGGCTAAAAGATTTGAAATACAAATTGAATATTTCATAGCTATAAGTATTTATGATTGTTAATAAAACATTATTGTTTTTACTTATTGGAATTTCTTGAAAATAAAATCCTTCATCTTCAAGGGGAACACTACAAAAAACCTTCTGAGTAGCATCTATTTTTTCTTCTATTTTTGCATCTAGAGCCCATTTTTGGTGTTATTTGCATCCATTTATCAAATATGGTGCAAACCTTGATGCAATATTTACACCAAGTTTTGCAAAACTCCTTACGTCAGGTTTATCACCTCAGTACTACAATAGGTTTTGCACTAACGTTTGCACCACGTTTTATGAACAATTTTCTATCATCCTTTGCACCAGGTTTTATTCCAAGTTTTGCATCAAGTTTGTCACATAATTTTATTTCACCTAATTTTTCATCCTCTTTTACATCAAGTTTTTTTTCCTCAACTTGCATCAAATTTTTCATCTTTTTTTAATCATTTTTTGGATCCATTGTCACATCCTTTTTTGCATCCCATTTGCAAATGTTTTTCATAAAGGTTTCTGTCGAGTTTTGCATCTAATTTTGTTGCATCCACTTTTGCATCTTGTTTTTCATACATATTTACATCTTCTTTCACATATATTATTGTGTTCACTATTGCATCCAATTTTCTTATGCCACAATTTGTGCCTATTTTGGCACCTCCCTTTGCACCCTCTTTTGCTTCTAATTTTTCATCGAATTTTATATCTATTTTTGTATCCCTTTTTTATCCACTTTTGCATCGGGATTTGCATATGGTTTTGTGTCTTGTTTTGCATCTACTTTTTTATCGGCTTTTGTTGCATCTACTTCTGCATCCAATTTTCCATCCACTATTGGACCCATGTTTATGCCGAATTTTGAATCAATATTTACATCTTAGTTTGCATCAAATTTTGTCTTTTTTTTCGTAGCTATCATTACATCCACTTTTTTTGTGCCATAATTTGCACCATGTTTTTCATTTATTGTTGTACACATGTTTTCTTCCAATTTTGCATCCATGTTCACATCCTCTTTTGCATCCAATATTTGGATCAAATATTGCATCTCTTTTTCCAACCAATTTTGTGTGAGGTTTTGTTGAACACATAATCCTCTATGGGAAGGTGTGGAAGGCGAAGAGTCACAAAGAAGACCAAGTGACCTTGGAAGATGAATCCAAGGGTCACATCATTGTATTATAAATGTACATCATATCAATGGTAATAAGCAATGAATGCCTATCTTTCCTAATTGTGTGTTTTAGTTTCTTCACCCACCATGTGTGTGTTTAATAGGTTTATGCATTAGGTTTTGTGTCTCATTTTGTATCTACTTTTGCATCTACTTCCATTGCATCCAATTTTGTTTCACCTATTGGACCCATGTTTTCATCCATTTTTAGATCCCTTTTTGCATCTTCTTTTACATCTAAGTTTACATATTTTTTATTTTTTTTATGTTTGTTCTTACATCCAATTTTGTTCTGCAAATTTTTTTTTCCATATTGTGCGCGTACTGTTTCAACCCACATTTTCTTCCAATTTTACATCCACATTTGAATCCTCCTTTGTGTCCAAGTTTGCAGAATATTGTGTATTTTTTCATCCCCTCTTGCATGCAATTTTATGTCAGGTTTTTCATCTCATTTTGCATCCACTTTTGTTACATATACTTTTGCATCTAATTTTGTGTCCACTTTTGTTGCATACACTTTTGCATCTAATTTTATGTCCACTGTTGGACCCATGTTTTTTTTCCACATTTACATCAATTTTTTCATCTTATTTTATATCCAAGTTTGCCTCCTTTTTTCATCCAAATTTGTGTCCTTTTTTTGCGTTCGTTGTTGCACCCAAATTTGTTTCACCATAATTGGTGCCAAGTTTTATGCATACTATTGAACCTATGTGTTGTCACTGCGAGAAAAACCCTCCAAAATGTTTCCTACATCCCGAATTTTGGAGCCTCCTCTTGATATTATGATTTTTCATCCCAAGTTCTTCATGGTCACTTGATGATTGGTTGATAATTTTCTTGTAATATTCTAATTGTTGAAGCCACTTACTTACATATGCTAAGCCTTTGATGTTTTCAAAAAGAAACTTTACTCTAGTAATCTCAATATTCTATGTTTATTCATTGAATATAGACATTTAAAAATATTGTAAAACAAATCCTGCACAGTCCTTGGTAATAGTGATTACACAGTATTTAGTGGTAGACATTGCACAAATTTCAAACATTGTGTAGTCACTAATGATAGTTATTGCTTAGTTGATAGGGGAAGTGAATGTGAAATCCATGGTGACAATTAGTGCATAACATTATTTGAAATCCTCCCTCACTCTTCGTGACAATTGTATCATCATTCTAGTGAGCCTTCTCAACTGTCACTTTTCCACACCTTTTTCTTTCACAAGTGTTGCTTTCATTTTCACAACTATACTATTTTCTTGCTTTCATTTTGACAAGTATAAATTTTCTTTTCTCTTCACTTTAGTATGCATTTATTTCACTTTATTTAGCTTTTGGAAGTGTGGTTTTCATTTTTCCATATTCTCGCAAGTGTAATTTTAGTTGTTTGTACTCTTGCATGTGTTTCACCTTAGCGCACCACTAGAGGCAAATATAGTGCACTCTTATACATTAGTGAATAATATATGTCATAAGAATTTGCACTAGACACTCTCCCATATCTTATCGCACTTTACGTCCATATTCGACTCTTGTGTCGTACCTTGTATTCTAAGTGTCGCAAAGCTATGTTTTAAATGTCGCACTTAGAAATAAGTGTCGCTTTCCTGTCATTTCAAGGTATGAAAATTAATTTTGTTATTGTGCATTATATTAGCTTGTGTTAATGTTATATGAGTGTTAGCTCACTATTTTAGGACTTGTTTGTATATATTTTTCTCTCTTGTCTCACTAATTCCACACTTAGCCATTTTTTGGAACCTTCATAATATGTGCAAATTGACAACTTTTTTCCCTCTTGAAAATTTGTGTTGGCTGGTATTAAGTAATAGTGAAGCATCCTATGCCTATTGGAAATAAATAATATGCATTCCAATAGAATAATATTCCTCAGATGTACACAAAGAAACCTTGAAGTTTAGAAAATCACTATGACTACTTAACCCTGTCAAGTACATAGTACATTGTCTTAGCTTGCCATGGATTATGAATTGCAGTGGAAAATGGAGCCTCCCTATGTCACTAACGTTTCTAGAAATGTAGTCTCCCAAGTCTCCTCTGTTGGGAAAAATATTGAGAGGGAGGGGGGGGGGGGGGGGGGTGAATCAGTATTTAAATGCAGACTGAAAAATTTTAAATTTTTCTTTCTCTACAACCCATACGCTACTTTACTGAATAAAACTCGCGTATACAAGCGGGTATCCTTCATACAACTCGCGTATGTCCAGAGATATAATTATTGCATTTAATTCTTAACTTGGATCATTGCATTATTCATTCATCAGGTGTATAGTAAGCAATAAACAGATGCAGTAAGAATAGATTAAATCATCATACATAAGCAACACACATGAACACCAGGATTTAAGGTGGAAACCCAATTTCGGAGAAAACCACCGCTGTTTTCGTCTCAGTCTTCAATATTTATTATGTAAAGAAAACATCTTACAACCATGTACTGGCGCAGACTCATACCAGGACGCAGGCACCCACCTGTAGAAGGCTACAACCTTCTCTCGTTTACTAGCCTCTCCTGGAAGGGAGCTACAACCCCCTGCTCTCGTTTACTAGTCTCTCCTAGAAGGGAGCCACTACCCCCTGCACTCGTTTACCAGCTACCACTGGAAGGGAGCCACTACCCCCTCACTAAAGGCTTGACCATCAGCACCACTGCAGACCAGGTTTCATCAATTTTCATACTGGATCAAACAACTTCCTTCATTTTTCAACAAACATAATTTTCCCAATGCTTCAAAGAGAATAGTGAAACCATTGTAACCAGAATATCAGAGATTACCCAGACTTCAGAATAGATATGCAGAAACACATTCAACCACGAGCAACCATTAGTTCAAATACCATACGCACTTTTATTTAATCAGGCCCACGTATACACGCACTTTTCTTTGAACGAACACACGTATACATCTGTGCATTTTTTTCAATAAACCCTAACTTCCCATACGCGCTTTTATTAGATTAGATCTGCATATACACATGCTTTTTCCACAACAAACTCGCGTATAGATCTGTAAATGAAAGCTTTTCAGAACAGACCAGATTTTTAAACTTACCTAGATTTCTTCATTACCTTCAGCAGACTTTGTGCCAGATATTCACCAGTTCTTCCTGTGCAGATCATCTTAGAGATTCATCATCATCAGATCTAAGGATTTTGAAACATCCACGGGTGCATCATAGATTCAGATTTATCAATCAAGAAAAAAGTTCAATCATACAGATATACTTCAAAGTGAAGTATTAATTCAATACCCAGACACATGCACACCCTTGCACAATGATCTTCTTCTCCTTATATAGGTTTAGCCTTTATCAATACCATGAGCCGAAACCACACCACTTCCAATGGTATTCCTGGACGGGATCAAATAGATAATCCAGCGCTCAATATAATGGGTCAATACCATGGTAACACCCCTTGGTATTCTAAATTTGGAGCGCAAAAGGGCATACGCGACTTGGCACGTGATTTTTCGCATACATACGCTACTTCTACTCATCAAACTTGCGTATGCATTGTGACATAGTTTGTTCAACATTATTCTGGCACTTTTTTGAATTCCTTTCTTCTGCTACATCAGAGTTACATCATTAACAACTCATCAAGTCAGTTTCCATCAAGGACAACTTCATCAAGTAGGTTGCCATCAAGGAAAACACATTGCATCATATCGTCAACAGTCTTATTTCATCAAGTAGGTTGCCATCAAGGACAACACATGCCAACAATCTCCCCCTTTGGTCTTGATGGCAACCATGATGGTGTTTGATCACCACATCAGATAGATAAATTGAATATAACCATTATGCAGACACCATGATGCTCTCCCCTTTTGACATCAAGGGAAAAGGGCGGATCAAAGAAGAGCTCTGTAGATTTGATGTGCATTGAAGTTACCATGCTGCCCCCGAGTTCATGCTGAATCTTCAAACATATTTGTTCAATAAAGTACATGACTCTATGACCTTTCCTATCACTAAGGACTCATACTTACAATCAATGATCCAAACAAGTGGATTTACATATGTGACTCAAGTACCCAAGCAAGTGGGTTTACACATTTTGAGCCAGTCCTTACATGACTGAATATTACAATTTTACATCATAGGTCTCAACATGACCTTTTCATCAAATTACAAATATGACCTTTTACAACAAATACCAAAAGGACCTCAAGAAAGAGATCATATTTCAGAATCATCATAATCCCAACAATGCATTACATTTAGCAAGGCTAATGCTCCCCCTGAAACTGTGCATCCAATGCATCCTTTCCATATGACCAAAACTCCTCCTTAGCTTGTGCAACCTGAACACTTTCAACAGCCAATCATCAAGGCATCTTCCCCCAATATCAGAGAATGAAATACAAATATAAGAGCTGAAACATCATCACAGATACCAAACAACATCAGAGATACCAAACAGCACTGCAGTTGTGCTGAAGAATGCTGACCCTAAGTAAAATTTGTCAGCAATTAACCATACGCGCTTTTCTTTGTATAAACTCATGTATATACTCGATTGTCTTTCAGGAAACCCGCGTATCCAATTCAATCTTCTGAATTTAAGAAGATCTAATCTTCTACATGGTAGAGACTACTCCCAGCTTCTGTCTGAGGTATTTGAACACTTCCCTGGGCAGAGGTTTGGTAAATATATCAACCACTTGTTCTTTGGAGGGAACATATTCCAGCTTCACCTTTTGTTCAAGCACTTTTTCACGTAAGAAGTGATACTTGATGGGAATGTGCTTAGTCTTTGAATGCATAACAGGATTATTTGAAATACTGATGGCACTTGTATTATCACACATAATGGAGATAGGAGGTGATCACTTGATTTGAAAGTCTTGTAAGGTTTGCATGATCCAAATAAGTTGCGTGCAACATGATGCGGCAGCCACATATTCTGCTTCTGCTGTAGATAAGTTAATCGAGTTTTTCTTCTTGCTAAACCAAGATACTAGCCGGGTCCCCATATAGAATGCTCCACCACTAGTGCTTTTCCAATCATCAACATTTCCAGCCCAATCTGCATCAGTGTAAGCATGAAGAGTAAGATCAACATTCTTTGGATACCATAGTCCAAAGACTTGAGTTCCTTGTAGATATTTGAATATTATTTTGACAGCCTGAAGGTGAGACTCTTTTGGATTAGCTTGGAATCGTCCAACAATCCCAACAACATGCATAATGTCCGGTCTAGTCCCAGTGAGATAAAGTGGACTTCCTATCATAGATCTGTATTCTGGTTTATTCATCGTGGGAGAATCATCATGAGAACTGAGATTACATCTGGTTATCATTGGTGTACTTACAGGTTTGCATTCTTCCATGCCATACTTCTTCAGAATTTTCTTAAGGTATTTTGCTTGTGATAAGAATATACCATATGTAGTTTGATGCACTTGCAAACCAAGAAAGAATGTTTGTTCCCCATGTAAAGACATTTCAAATTCTTGCTGCATGACAGAAGCAAATTTCTGACTCATAGATTCTTCATTACTTCCAAAAATGATATCATCAACATATACAACCACAATCAAAAGTTTATCATTTTCAATTTTTGTGTATAAGTTGTTATTAGCAGACCCCTTTGAAAATCCTTGTTGATGAATATATTTGTCAAGACAATAATACCATGCCCTTGGAGCTTGTTTGAGACCATATAGAGCCTTTTTAAGTCTAAAAACAAGATTTTCATCATTTCCCAAAATGAATCCTTCTTTTTGTTCTATATAAACTTCTTCTTCTAGATCACCATTGAGAAATGCAGATTTAACATCCATTTGATAAACTTTGATTTGTTGAAAGCTTGAAAAGGCAAGAAACATTCTTATGGCTTCAAGTCTAGCTACAGGAGCAAAAGTTTCTTCAAAGTATATACCTTCTTGTTGAGTATACCCCTTGCAAACAAGTCTAGCCTTGTTTCTTACAACATCCCCATTCTCATTTAACTTGTTTTTGAATATCCATTTAGTTCCAATGACATTTTTGTTATGAGGTCTTGGTACTAATTCCCAAGTGTGATTTTTTTCAATTTGATCAAGCTCTTCATTCATGGCTTGAACCCAACATTCATCTTTGCTAGCTTGATTGAAATTGTGAGGTTCAATAGTAGATAGAAATTCCAGATAGCTAGAAGATCCCACAAGAGTCCTTCTTGTTTGTACACCTAATCCCTTATCTCCCAAAATTTGAGATTCTGGATGATTCTTTTGAACATATCTGGATGGAGCCTTTTCAGATAAATCATCTTCAGGTTCTTCATTGGGTTCACTATCTATATCATTGCTATTTGATGTAGAAGGACATAAGTCACCATCGTCTTCATTTGTTATCTGTTTTTCTTCCTTTGGGGCTGCAGGAGACTCATCAATAACAACATCAATACATTCAACAATCTTCCGAAGTATTTTATTGTAACATTTATATGCTCTACTCGTAGAGGAGTAACCAAGAAGTATTCCTTCATCTGCTCTAGGTTCAAACATGACAAGTTTTTCATAATTATTCTTGATAAAGCATTTACTTCCAAAAACTCTAAAATGCTTCACAGATGGATAATTACCATACCAGAGTTCATATGGAGTTTTGTCACTATTTACACGAACATGTGCCTTGTTGAGAATGTTTACCGCTGTATGTGCTGCTTCTCCCCAAAATGTGTCAGGTGTTCTAGAATCATCAAGCATAGCTCTAGCCATTTGTTGAACTGTTCTATTCATTCTTTCTACTACGCCATTTTGTTGTGGAGTTCCAACTACAGAAAATTGTCTTTTTATGCCATGTTGTTCACAAAATTCAAGGAATTCATTTGAAGTATATTCTCCTCCTCGATCAAATCTAAGACATTTGAGTTTTAGATCTACTTCATTTTCAACCAGAGCCTTGAAGATCTAAAATTTCTCAAATGCTTCATCTTTGTGCTTCAGCAACCCAATCCAACACATTCTAGAGAAATCATCAATAAATAAGATATAGTATTGTTCACCATGAGGTGAATTTTTCCTCATAGGTCCACATATGTCAGTATGAATGAGTTCAAGAGGCCTACTTGATGATCCTTCCTTGGCATCAAATTGCACTCTGGTATACTTGCCGAATTAGCAAGATTTGCATATGATAATTTTAGGTAGAGTAATATTGGGAAGACCACGAACAACATTAAGTCTGCTTGATCTGTTGATTTGAGAGAAGCTTAGATTCCCCAACCTTCTATGCCATAGCCAGTTTTCTGCAGATTTACTCAAGTAACATTGTTCTTTGTAGTTATTCAAAACATATAGGTTTCTTGGAGTTATTTTTCCTTTTATAATAGTTTTACCTGTATCATGATCACGAACCACACATTCTTTTGAACTAAAGACAACTTCAGTTCCTTGATCACACATTTGACTTACACTTAACAGGTTATGCCTTAATCCATCCACATACATGACATCATTAGCCTTCACCTTTTCTTTTAGAAACACAAACCCTTTTCCTTTAATTATAGCAGGAGTATCATTTCCAAAAGTAACTTTCTTTTCCTTTTCTAGTGTACTATATACACGAAGTTTGGTTTTGTCACCTGTCATGTGTCTTGAGCATCCACTATCAATGCACCATTGATTTTCCTCACCTTCTGCAAATAACGCTATGCCACAATTTTCAACCTGTAATTCCTTCTTTTTCCATACTTTGGAGCTTGAAGGAAAATTCTCTCTTGGCTGAACTTTGCTCCTGCATTCAGATTCTTCATGCCCAAAGTTATTGCAATAAGCACATTCAACTTCATTTAGAAGAGGAGAACAATTGTTATAGGTATTATTCTTTGTTTCAATATCAATCCTTTTCTTTCTCTCTTCTCTTGTCATGATGGTTTTATATGCAACACATTGAACAACTTTGTGACCAAAATTGTGACATGAGAAACATTATCCATTGAAGAAGAAATTTCTGCGATCATGAAATATTATACTTGAATTTACCTATTGATTGGTGTTTCTTTGAAAGATATTCCTGTTAGTGTTCTTTGAATTGAGATGATCATGCTTTACCTGTAAAGATTTTTTATTCCCTTGCTGAGTGGCAGAATTTTGTAACCAGTTGTAGCTGCATTTAGATAATTTAGTGCTGAAGCCTGAGAAGATTCCCCGGTATATCCAAGACCTGTCTTTACAAAAGGAGAGTGTTGTACCTTGATAATATCATTTAAGGTTTCAGATCCTTTAGCAAATCTAAGATTCAGAGTCTTTTCTTTCTCAAAATATTTTCTTAGACTTACCACTTCACATTCTAATTTCTCAATGTGTTTCTTTGCTTCTTCATACTGCCTTTTTAGAATCTCTATGGTTATTTTCCTTTCTTCTAAGAGTATTTTACTTTCTTCTAAGTGTATTTTGAGTTGATTGTTTTCTCCAAGAAAATCATTGTCGTCTAGAGCATCCACAAAAGTATCATTTTCTTCTCTAGATTCAAATGCCATGAGAAGTCTAAGATCTTGTTCACATTCTTCCTCACTGTTAGATAACCCATCACTATCTTCATCAGTATATTAAATTTTTCTAGTGCTAGACTAGTTCTTATTCCTTCTTGCTACTTATTTTCCTTTTGCAGATATTTCTTTATAAGGACACTTAGCAGCATAATGACCAACTCTTCCACAATCAAAACATTGGAAAGGAAGATTACCTCTGAACCGTCCCGTGCCAAGTTGAAGTTTCTTTACAAAATTTACCTCATATTCTTCTGAGATATATCCTAATCCTTCTGCTTCTTGCACTTATTTCCCTTTTGTAGAAGCTCTAAATATGGCTTCTTTGACTTCATATGGTCCTCCTATTCTAATTTCATATGCAGTTAGTATCCCATGAAGTCACACCACAGTAAGATTTTTAAGATCCTATTTTTCTTCAAGAGCAGAAAATTTTGACTCAAATTTTGTCATTAGAGATCTTAAAATTTTCTCAACCAAAGTAGATTCGGTTATTGTTTCTCCCAGATTTCTCATACGATTTACAACATCATCAAGACGTAAAAATAAACTAGCAATACTCTCATCATTATGCATCTTCAAATTTTCATATTCAATTCTGAGAGTTTGGAGTTTTGCACTTTTTACCGTTGCATCACCTTCATAACTTAGAATGATTTTGTCCCACATTTCCTTTGTTGTAGTCAGCTGCATGACTTTGACAAATTCATATTCAGTTAGACTTCCTCTTATAGCATTGACTACCTTTGCATTTGATTCATAATTATTCCTTTCCGTCGGATCTGTTGGTACTGTGGCTGGATATTGGTATCCTCCTTCAACAATGGCCCATACATCTACTCATAGAGACTGAAGATAGGATCTCATCCTTATTTTCTAGAAGATTAAATTGTTTCCATTAAATAATGGAGGCTTGATAGATGTTATTCCTTCTTGATTGCTCATCTTGCTTGATCTTCCTTCTAGCGGCTAAGCTTTTTCAGAAGGACCTACTCTGATACCAATTGTTGGGAAAAATACTGAGCGGGGGGGGGTGAATCAGTATTTAAATGCATACCAAAAAATTTTAACTTTTTCTTTCTCTACAACCCATACGCTACTTTACTGAATAAAACTCGCGTATACACGCGGATACCCTTCATACAACTCGCGTATGTCCAGAGATATAATTATTACATTTAATTCTTAACTTGGATCATTGCATTATTCATTCATCAGGTGTATAGTAAGCAGTAAATAGATGCAGTAAGAACAAATTAAATCATCATACATAAGCAACACACATGAAGACCAGGATTTAAGGTGGAAACCCAATTTGGGAGAAAACCACCACTACCGTCGTCTCAGTCTTCAATATTTATTATGTAAAGAAAACATCTTACTACCATGTACTGGCGTAGACTCAGACCAGCACGCAGGCACCCAACTGAAGAAGGCTACAACCTTCTCTCGTTTACCAGCCTTTCCTGGAAGGGAGCTACAACCCCCTGCTCTCGTTTACCAGCCTCTCCTGGAAGGGAGCCACTACCCCCTGCACTCATTTACCAGCTACCACTGGAAGGGAGCCACTACCCCCTCACTGAAGGCTTGACCCTCAACACCACTGCAGACCACGTTTCATCAATTTTCATACTCGATCAAACAACTTCCTTGATTTTTGAACAAACATACCTTGCCCAATGCTTCAAACAGAATAGTGAAACCACTGTAACTAGAATATCAAAGATTACCCAGACTTCAGAATAGATATGCAGAAACACATTCAACCATGAGCAACCATTAGTTCAAATACCATATGTGCTTTTATTTAATCAGACCCGCGTATACACGCGCTTTTCTTTGAACGAAAACCGCGTATACATCTATGCATTTTTTTCAATAAACCCTAACTTCCCATACACGCTTTTATTAGATCAGATCCGTGTATACATGTGATTTTTCCACAAAAAATAGTGTATAGATCCGTAAATGAAATCTTTGCAGAACAGACCTGATTTATAAAATTACCCAGATTTCTTCATTACCTTCAGCAGACTTTGCGCCAGATCTTCACCAGTTCTTATTCTGCAGATCATCTTAGAGATTCATCATCATCAGATGTAAGGATTTTGAAACATCCACGGGTGCATCATAGATTCATATTTATCAATCAAGAACAAAGTTCAATCATGCAGATATACTTACAAGTGAAGTATTCATTCAATACCCAAACACATTCACACCCTTGCACAATGATTTTCTTCTCCTTATATACGTTTAGCCTTTATCAATACCATGAGACAAAACCACACCACTTCTGATGGTATTCCTGTACGGGATCAAATAGATAATCTAGTGCTCAATACAATGGGTCAATACCATGGTAACACCCCTTGGTATTCTAAATTTGGAGCGCAAAAGGGAATACGTGACTTGGCACGTGCTTTTCCGCGTACATACGCTACTTCTCATCAAACCCGCGTATGCATTGTGACATACTTTGTTCAACATTATTCTGGCACTTTTTTGAATTCCTTTCTTCTGCTACATCAGAGTTACATCATTAACAACTCATCAAGTCAGTTTCCATCAAGGACAACTTCATCAAGTAGGTTTCCATCAAGGAAAACACATTGCATCATATCGCCAACAGTCTTATTTGATCAAGTAGGTTGCCATCAAGGACAACACATGCCAAAATCCTCTTCATCTACTTCACATTACATAGTTACATTGTGCAACCTTACCTCCCTATCTCCCTAAAGTGGCCAATTATGGAATCCCTTCATATAGTGGGCCTCCTATTACACATTTTATAATTTTAGCAAGAAAAATCACCTCTATGTCATTGAAATCCTCAATTGCATAATTCAATGAGTTTGTCCCTCAATCACTATGCATTGCACAATTACAATGGCTAGTTTGGTCCCTCTTGATTAGGGGAATTTTGAGGTCTAAAATGGGATTTCTAAAATAAATGTACAACCAAATTAAGATTTATAAGAACCAATAGGATTCAAGAGGATAGTGTAAAACATGGGGGATAATTCACCATTTTTGGAGTAAAAAGGTAAAAAGTTTAAAAAATAATAAAATAATAAAACTACTCTTTCAACTCATATTTTCAACTTATTTCGCTACGGTTTTACTGAAACTAGAGCAAGAGTACTCATTGGATACAAAATTTGTTTTCTCATCCAAGGAGTACCCATGTTGCATACTTTCAATGGACCCTGCTACATGAAAAATGAGAAATACATGAAAAAATGTGATTCAAAACAAATTTTTTCATGTATTTCTATTTTTTCATATAGAAAGGTTCGTCAAAAGTATGCAACATGGGTACTCCTTGGATGGGGAATAAAACTATGCATCCAGTGAGTGTTTTTTCTCGAAATTTTAGTAAACCAATAGGGAGATAAGTTGAAAATACGAGTTGAAAAAGTAGTTTTTTTATTTTTCCCCTCTAAAATTTGATGATACAATACAATATTATTTTATTATTTCCACTATTATTTTATAATTTCTTTAGAATGCCCATTTTAGACCTCAAAATCTCCCTAATGGTTGACTGCAACTCCTCACTGCACAATACCTTGTCATGGCTTGCCTCCTACTATGCATTGTGCAGTTTCAGTGGATAGTAGGGTCATCCCTCATCCCTTGAGATGCTCAACTACAGAATATCTACCTCCACTTCCTTGAGAATTTTTACTTCATATCTTCAGTTAGCAATTACATCATCTTGTCTTCTAGACTTCCCCATCGTGAAGGATCTTGAATAAGCTTTCCCTAATTATACATTGGACCATTTCAGAGGATAATGTAGTCAGAATTGAGTCCCTAGAGTACTCAAATGCACAATTCTCAACCTTATTCTCTTAATACCCTCACCAATTTCGTCATAACAGCCAACATCTTGGAAGAACAATCAAAGGTATAACAGGTGGTTTCTACAATGATGTTGGCTTATGATGAGTGGAATTTATTTTCATATGTTATCATTTCAACATGGCAAGGTGATTCTCAAGGGATATTATCAAGGAGAGGCTATAAGAGAGTGCCTGGAAAGAAGGAGGAAAAGGAATAATGATCATGAAAGACAAAAACGAATCTTGGACCAAGACAAAGACATGCATGGAAACACATGTTGACTTGGAAAGTTCTGACACTCATCTAAACCATTTGGAGGGTGAATTTGAAGTACAATTAAATATCCATCATGAATAATTCAAAGTCATAGTAGTAAGGACAAAATATTAACATTAATGAATTGGAATCTTATGTCGCTATCGCAAAGTCATGGCTTCTCAAAGTGTCATTACAAATTCATATGTGTGAATGTATTTTTCCACATAATTTGTGGAAATGTAATTATGGTGATTTCAAAATGATAACATGTAAAATTTTTGGAGGCCCAAGGGTCCCACATAGAATATGAAAAGTCACTAGAAAACTCTAAAGTCACGTATAAGTTGAAAAGTCACTTACGAATTTTAAAATTCATAGTAGTAGCTTAAGAGTCATGAGGGAAGGTTAATATTTACTAGGGAGGTGGAGAGTCACCTCATTTGCTATAAATAAACCCTCATAGTTAAATCAAAGGTCTCGGGACTTTCGACTTGTAGAGATTAATGCGTAGATTCTAAATTTCTCATGAAATTTTCTAAATCACAAGACTAGAAGCTACTCAAATGATCTGCGGACATAAATTCACGATTAATAACATGCATAGTTAACTTGTATATATATTCAAAACACATAGATAGGTATTTATCTAGGGAAAATAAACTTCTCAAAACCCCTTACTATATCTATTGCATTAATCAATGGATATGGATGAATACAATATGCTCTGCTCAAGTTTGAACTCAACCTGCACCTGTATCTTCTCTCATTTTCCTAACTGACTGATATTGGCCAAAATTTCAAGCCTATAAGCTCCTATTTCCTTGCACTATTACTCAATGAATTAGCCCCCGATTATTTAGGAAAATCCTCAATCTGGATTTTGCAATTCCTCTAAGTCCTTCTATGACTACATGCATGCCCTGTACAACTTGGAATAGTTTACAACTGATAGTACACTTCCCTTGAACTCGAATATCAATTAGGTAACTCAAATTGTCTGCATGAAACAATTATTTTGTTTTTATTGATCGCATAACTATATGATCACTAAGTGTGAAAAAAGTTACACATCGTTAACTATACCTTCACTAGTTCTACTGAATGTGAGAACTAGTTACATTAACAATAACTAAAATTAACTAAAATACATTGGTATGAATTAAAAATCAATCATGTAGAATTTAATTCATGTGCCTCCAACTTGAATTTACTGAGTTAACTGAGTGACAAGAGCCATGTAACCTCATTTAACTACCTCCAACTATTACGTTGAAAATGAAATTTGAATTTATCCTAATTTAACTAATGGAAAATTAAATTATGAAATTTTAGCTTCATTTTCAAGACTCCATCTTAACAAGATAGGGATTATTAGATACCTAAATCATGCTTCTAGGGAACTAAATTTTTCATCTTGACAAGGCCTTTGTCAAAATATCTGCATCTTATTCCTCTATCGGAATGTACTACAACAACATAATCTACCTCTACACACAATCCCATATATGGTGATATCGGATGTCGATATGCTTGGATCGATCATGAAATATTAGATTCTTGGAGAGTTTGATAAAACTTTGATTGTCACAGTAAATCACTATAGGATCCATCTTCTCACTAAATAACCCAACAAGAATCTTTCTCATCTATATAGCCTTACATGTTGCTCTACTTACAACCATGTACTGTGCTTCTACTGAGTTGAGTGCCTGTTGTGGCCAGCAACAACCCCCCTTCTTATTTAGTATTAGTGATAATACTAAATAAGTGGGGACCCTTAGTAAAGAAATCTAAAAATCAATTAGTGCTTGTATTCTTTGTTCATTAAAACTCAATATCATAAACATAGGAAAATACCTCTTGAAAAATCTAAAAATATTAAGTTTTATGATAATATAGAATAAAATCATTTCTTAAAGGAATATCGCATTGCAAAAAAGTAATGGATATCTCTTTACAAGCAGAATTCTAAAATTGCGATCTCGCGATGCGAAACTATGCATGAAAAATATTCATCGCATCGCATGTCTCAAATATCACTTACGCTAAAAACCTCAAAATCACCAATATGTGATGGCACATATCACAAATCGCATGTCGCAAAAAAATACATTAACAGATGATTGTCACATCTTCCGCTCTAGCAATTTTGCGGTATTGCGATGTTGCAATAAAGTGATATTGCGATGTTGCGATGTTGCGATCTTGTGATAAAGTGATATTGCGATCTGCGATACTGCGATCTGTGATATTGCGAAGCAAATCGATGATCACCTTATCGCAGGTCCTTAAGGCTCGTTGTACGAAGAAGCTTTCTCCATAAATCGAGACCCCGTTATGCGCTTTAATGTTAATCAATGAATTGGTTGTCAATCATTAATGAAATTTGGTTTTGTTGTGATCGAAGAGTCGTTTCACGTAAGATGGTATTATTCATATGTTTTTGGCATTTAAAAATTTCCCCTCACCTTTTTCCTATCATTATTCTCACTTAATTCGTAAACTACAGGAACGAAGAACACAGAACTATACAAAGAAGTATTCAGAGTATTATGGGAAAAAAATACAAGGCCCTGAATTCTGAAGATAAATAAATGATGCCCTTGTATACAAACACCGCCTGTAACAAAGATGTTGGTATTACTACTTGGGAGGACATGTATAATATACTTGAGGAAGAGAACCCCAGAGTAATGGAGGCTACAGCTACTATAGGCTCACATGGGTATTCTGATGCATCCATTACAGAGTTAGCTTGTTCATTCTTGCACTGAATAGCAACAAGGCCTAAAATTATTCCATACACGGATATGGTTAAATGGGTACTGGACAACATGGATATTACAAACATACAATTTAAGACTCTGGGTCAAGAACTCATTGGATCATTCACTCCATAAGATTTGAGACTCATGTATCACTTTCCAGAGCCACAGGCGACTTATAACAAATACTTCATGGAGAAGTTTGCCAAAGAAAATGAAAACCTGGCAGAATGCACCAAGGACTGGTCAAGGAGAGATGAACCACTAAAAAATGATAACATGGGTATCTACCAAAAGCACAGCAACTCCAGAAAGACTGGAGACAAAAAGCTCAAGAAAAGGCAGAATCGATTAAAAGATTAACAAAGTTAAATTGGGATTCTTACAAGGCGTGTTTGGTAAAACCACACAGCCAGTGCATGACTCTCAAATGTATCATCAATTCTGTCAAGAAGATGTTGCAAGCTCTTTCCAATTCCATTTTCATAGGACAGTTAAAGTTTGAAGTCGGCCAACCTACTCTTCTCAAATCAATGCTGAATACTTACAATTTCAAAGAATGGATTCACAA
This sequence comes from Pinus albicaulis, assembly GCA_034641835.2. Classification (NCBI taxonomy): domain Eukaryota; kingdom Viridiplantae; phylum Streptophyta; class Pinopsida; order Pinales; family Pinaceae; genus Pinus; species Pinus albicaulis. Next base: position 1,216,086,164 of record CM076579.1, read on the forward strand.
GTAGTTAGTTGTTAAGTGTTAATTTTAGATTTAGTATTAGTTTTGCTTTATTTTTTGCCTAAAAAGATGACGGTCATTTAAACCATATCCTACATTTTTTTAATAAATTATTTTTAGATTTAGTTAGTAGTATTTAAACCCTTCTCATGCATTTAGAAAAGGGTCCTGAAATTTGTCAAAAACTTGTCCTCGGAACATGCACTCTTGCACCCTCCGAGGAGGTTTTGATGAATGAATGGAACATGATTTATTGATATATGAGTTTAATATCTACTACTAATGTTGCACTTTTGTACTCTTAATGGATGTTGGATTAAGAAGAGATAATTCATTATTGCTTGACGCTCATGAGTAGAACTAGTTATAAATGGTACTTTTATCTCTTAACTATTTATGTCTCTGTGTTAAAGTGATATTTATGTTTAGTTGTTTATGTATTAATGCTTGAATGTTTGAGTTATCATTTGGCACTTTTGTACGGTGATAGCTATTTGTTTATGCTTAATATATGAGTAGCTTATTATGTGATATGTTTCTCACAACTGTTTCGTCTAAATTTTTATACGAAGTGGTTTATCTTTATTGAATTCTTTTCTTATAACAGTTGAATGATCTTTATTACCAATTGTTATTTGAAATCATTTTAGATCGCATAAGGAAAAGATTACATCCCGGGTTAGTTTAGAATTAGATATTTCTGTTTAATTAGAATACAATTTCATGTTATAGATTAGAATTAGAATAAAAGCATTTCACTTAGGAAATTTTAGAAAAGAAATATCAATTCTCAACACACAGACACATATTGGGAAACTGGTCCCATTATCCCCAGTCGGACCCACTATACCAAACGGAAAAGGAGCTGCAAACCAAGGTTCGGACCGGGTCGGTATCCCCCTTGTTGTAGACCCGATTTTCGGGGCTTCAACATATTTGGCGCTAGAAGGAGGGCCCGAACTATGAATGGCAAGTAAGTCAAAATCTAAATACCATTCTGAGAGTAAATCGCCCTCACCATCTCCCCCGACTTCCCCATCGCACTTAGAGTATTTAAATCTAGAGCCAGAAGTCGAAAGAACAATAGCCACTGCCACAAACCCTGACTTTTTAGAAAAATCTGCTATTGAACCTCCTGAAGTTGAATCTTTGATCCATAAACTTCAGCGATTTTCAATATCACCTCAAAGATCTGATAAATCTCAAGGCAGTGTGACTTCGCAATATAATCTTGCTCATCCTCTTACCAGATTACAGAGCGAAAAGCTTGGCATTCAGCCAACTGAGTTACCTCTACCTATAAGGAAGAGAGCAAGGAAATCACCTAAAGAGTCTGATAGCGATACTCTTTCATCATCATCATCCATCTCAACCTCTTCACCGCGAAGTCAACCATCCACCCCTCCACTTCAAACTATTTTCCGTCAGTCCACTGGAACTTCCACATCTCCTTCTCAAACATCTGGAATTGTAATATCCTCATCCTCCCAACTGCAGGGATCGTCTTCTGCACTTTCCTCTATTGGTAGTTCAGCGATGGCCTCTCCATGGAATAACCCAGGGGTAGTCTTAATGCCTGCACCCTTGAGTCAAATACTAGCCCATCATGAAAAATGGCTGCCTAAGTTTAATCCTGAAGTAGGCATGCTAGCAGAAGAACATATAAATAACTTTATGTTGTCCATAAATCTCAATGGAGTTACTAATGAAGACGTTGTCGTCCGAATTTTTCCCTATACTCTACAAGGAGCAGCCGGATCATGGTATTTCTCATTGCCGTCTGGATCTATCACTAGTTGGGATATCTTCCAAGATCAATTTTTGAATAAGTTCGGTGATGACAGGTCTATAGCTACAATGATCAATGATCTGTCCAATCTTAGAGCTGAGTCGAAAGAACCTATCAAGGATTTTAATTCACATTTCAATAAACTATTAAATAAAATTCCTACTGCTTCCAAACCTAGCGAAGAAGTGCGAAGTGAATGGTACATATCTGCTTTACCATCAAACATAGCAATCTTCATTGATATGGCTAACAAAACAACTTTAGCTGACAATATGAAGGAAGCAATAGCAGAAATGTATCATTGCTCTAGAAAAGAAAAATGCGATAGAAGAACGAAAATCCAAGAAGGTTACTTTTAAGGAAGACCCCAAGAAAAAACAATCGAAAGATCCATTCGATTTAGAAGGATTGTAGAAAGTTCTAAAAACCATGTCCAACGAAATGGTTGACATTAAGAAACAAGTGGAAGAAACATCTTCTAAAAAGTCTTTCAAGCCTTATAGAAGAAACCCTTCAACTGATTCAAAGCTGCCAAATTCTATTACTAATGCTGAATCAGAAGAAGAAGAAGAGGAGATTGCTACTGAAGAAACTACCGATGAAGAAGAAGTTGTAGAGGTACAAGGTATGTGGGATTTCATCCTCACAGATGAAGAAGATCAAGAAGCATCCTCAGTTAGCACTCGAAGTAGAAATCAATTTGATCCTCCTCAACCTAATCCTAAGCCAAAGAGTGCAAGCTCAATGACTAAGGATAAAGTTGCAGTCAAGAAAACGACATCCAAAGCAACTCAAACTAGCCCAGTCCAAACAGATTCAACAACTCCATCAAAAACACTGATCGTTTCGGATGAAATGGAGTATAATATCATAGAAGACATGAAGAATACTAGGGCTAACATCACTTTTTATGAATTGAGCAAGTTAAAACACCAGCAAAAGGTACTTTTGAAAGAATTACATGCTATACCAGAAAAACCTTTGCCCGATCCTGTAATCTCTCAAGCTTCCCATGAGATGGGAAGACCTCCAACTAATGCAATTAGTAAAGTTGATCTAGAAAATACCGCTTTAATTGGAGGAAGGTTGAGATCTCATACTCCTCCATTTATTCTTACTTACGAAGTTTTCAATAAAAATTTTCATAATTGTTTAGCGGATTCTGGAGCTTCATCTAATATTCTACCAAAATCAATATGTACAAAGTTGAACATTCAACCACAAAAATCTGTTGTGCGCATAGTCCAGTTAGATCGATTGCAAGTTGAAGTGATCGGCAAATTAAATCAGG